>OX155682.1:14646499-16079496 GCA_944547425.1 Eupithecia centaureata
AACGTTTTAAGATTCTCTCTTATGGGAACTGAATAATGGGATAAAAAAGCTTATTCCAGTTTAGGCCTACATCTATAAAATTTCAGCATGTTCAATATAATACAATAATACTTTATTGCACACCAAGTACCTAAACAAAAAAGTACAAAAATAATAACAGGTTACGTACAATGGGCGGCCTTATCGTTAAAAGTGATCTCTTCTGGCTACATAGGCTTAATTCTGCCCGAGTACCACGTAAGGGATGCCTCGGGCTGAATCCTCGCTGTTCAGCCACAATGTGTTGCCATCTGTTATAACGATAAAACCGCTGTTTCAAGAAAAACAAACCCTTTGTAGGCCACGTTACGTTACACAATAGTAATTTCCTTTCCCCGGGGCCCAGTGACCGATATTCCCTCCGTGCTGGCAGCGGGGCTATTCTTGGAAGTAGGCCGCTGGCCATTCCTACTGACATAATGTTTCTCCTGATTGTAGGTTGGGAATTGAATACCGAAAGAAACATTGCGATCGAGTGCCTCATTGATTTAGACTTGAAATCCCCGGCTAGAATGCAGGATTTGCGAGCACTAGACTCAAATCAAGTACCTACTAAAGACCTACTAAAACTATAGGTATAAGTTTTTCTTTATTTTACGGTCAGACAAAGCGCGATAAAAATATTTCACGCGTTTATTTTGATGTTCGAAATCCCCTTGCATTTTGACAAGATTATCTCTGCAATGGACACGGAAAAGGTATTTTTAATTTTGGCTGCAGTTCCTGTGAGAAATTAATTCCGAAAGATCTCTAGGGATCTGATCTGATTTAATTATTCATAATTGTAATAGATTAATTATCTCTTTTAGAAAAGTCTCTTTTCTTATAAAAAAATAAAATGAAGGTAACAAATGTCTCAAACAATCAGCATAAGTTACAATACTAAATAAGTTGGTCAATCTTTGCGTCGAAAGTACTTGCTATTGGTGGTATGATCATACTGAGTACAGTCTGTTTCAAGATCTCTAACTAACAGTGACTAACAGGTTCTTTTCTTAAGAACTTTGTGTTGACCAATCTCTTGATCCAATGAACTGAGTGACTCACGCGCGTGACAAAATAGGTGAATCATACCACCTTGCCGGTGATACGCTAATTTTATGATGTCGACTAAATTCTGTCCGCAGCTTCACTCTCGTGGTAGGTTCCTGAAAACGTTGCTACTGGGGAAAAGTGGATTTTATCATAAAATGAAGATGGTCACAATGAGAAATGAAATAATTACGTTGGTTATTGTGGTTATGATCTTAAAATATCTTATATCACTAAAATCATATCATTGAAATACATTAAATAATATAAACTAACATAGCCTAGTGTTATTTTAACATTTTCAAGTTTTTCATTGTTTTGTCATTTGTCATTTTTCTCAATTAACTTTCGATAGACTGATATTTAAAACATTTTTAATATAATATCTTAGAAAAATGAAATGTACCTATATCTTTCAGATTTAAACCCAAAGAGCACATGATTCACTAGCTAACATAAATCGGCTCGTACCCTAAAAGCTTTAGTTCACGACTCAATGTTTTTGGTAATGGTCATCGTCATCATGACTCAGGCTTTAGCACTGATCGGGTTTGGTCATTGATCTCAGAATGAGCATCATAATGTACCATTACCTGAAAATAATACGTTTATTTATCTAAAATGCGTATTTCGGACTTGGTGTCTAAGAAATTAAATTAATTTCTGAAAAAATCAATTTTGACGGAACTTAAAATAGGACTAGCAGTATCCCGTGACTTTGTCCGCGTAATAGACATTGGAAATCTCAAAATTCAAAACAATTTCAGGAAAAAAATCAGTAAACTCTGAAATATGTTTTACTTTATTTCACATGATTTTTTACTGTCTACTAACGGTTCCTGATATGCAGACCATTGTGTTGCATTTTGAAAAGAAATACAAAACACAAAAAACACTAGAGTGAGTGGGGGGAAGATGAAAAAAGGGGTAAGACAAAAAGTCTTCCATAACACCAGATTTATAGTACTTATTGGAGTGCTGGCTACATCGTTAGGGCCACAAATTCAATACGTTACACACCTCAGTCAGCGGTTGCCGATTAGAACGCCTGGTTGTGTGTAAAGTGCAATTTTCTAAGACAGTGTGTTTTTCAGGATTCACAAAAGTGATTTCATCTTGCCCCGTGTCTTGTAAATTGAATTACAAGGCAGGTACGAGTGTTTAATTGAAACATCTGCGTATTATTTTTCGTAGACATTTACGTAATTACTTCTAAATCTATCTATTTCTCGTATTTTAGAATTTATTTCAACTTTTTATCTTTCCCCATTTAGATTTAACGGGGTAAGACGAACATATCAAAGATTTCTTATTGACCCTTTTTCAGGTTTCATACTAAAAGCCAGAGGTCCTCAAACTGTATCTTTGTGCAGGTTTCAGCAAGAAAAATAAGAAATAAGCAAAAAATGCTGAAAGTAGTAAAATAAAAAAAAAGACAAGAATAGGTATGCTAAAAAATGTGAAATAAAAATAGAAATCCAATAGAAAAAGAAAATACTTACGTTAAAAATTACAAAAGTAAAAAATAAACAGTTATTGTATGGTGATGAAAAAGAATATTCATATAGGTTTCATGTGAAATAAAAAAGTTTTCAGTTTTTATTTGATTTTTCATTACAAGATAATATTTTTTTCTTCAGTCAAATCTTATGCAAATTGGCTGCAAAGTTTGGGAATCTCTGCTTCAATCTTCCCCCAGTGGGGTAAGTTCGGAATATATATTTTTTTAAATTTGCTATATCTTTGTTAAAAATAGGTATTTTGGCACTACAGTCAGTTACAGCTTTTTAAATTACTTAACACTATAGACTCAGGACCATAAACTTTGCCTAAGACCTGCCTAAGACACGTTTTAACGATTTTAGATTTTTATTCGATCTTACCCCGTCACCTTTTCATCTTCCCCCTGTTTCAATTAAGTAAAAAATATATTTTTAATAACAGTTTTCTACTTTTTGAACAGCTTTTCCAGGCTGTTATTGACATTTTATAAAAATCTAGTCTTTACCCTTTAATTATGTCTAATTTACTTTTAGCTAAAGTCAATATCTATTCTTCTACAAGGATTCAAAAACAACACTGATCATCTCATCAAAAAACCGTTCGATCTTGCCCCCACTCACTCTATCTAATTAAAAAGGTAAACCCAAATAGTCAGTTTCAGGTTGAAACTGAATCCCGTCAAAAACCAATTCCCACATATCTCATTTAAAATTAAATAACATGTGTTTTAATATTGGTTTTGGAAAGCTTTTTATTAAAACAAGTAAGTTCGTAACCCCAAAATGTAATTTCATAGATTTCCGGCAGATGGCATGTGTTGTCTCTGGCGGATTATCTCCACCTTCGTTAAACCCGGTGTGTATACGACTGTTTTCTTTCCATTTTTGAGTTAAGGGGTAACGTATTTGTTGGGGTTGACACTACTGTATTATTGTTTTGTATAACGACTTGATGGCCGAGGTGGCGGCGGCGCGGGTGAAGGTCTGCCTGCGACGCAGGAGGTTGCGTTATCGAATCCTGTCTTAACATCAACATCAACATCATTCGTCTTGGGACGAATGTTTGTACGAACTACAAATATTTTTTCTGGGGTACAAAAACTCGGTCCGGTCTTGATCAAATTTATATGGACCACACTAGAAGCACCATTTATAAATAAAAAGAATAAGTAATTAAAATCGGAAATAAAATGTGATGTAAAATATAAAAAACAGTCGCAAAAATTATCTAGATTTTTAAAATAAATGACTGAAATGTTGATAAACTAGCTAAAGATAAACTTTAATTTGGTAGAATGTGGCAACCCTAAGTCAGGTTAACCTAAACTTTGGCGCGTGTTATAACATCATCGGTTAATTTTAACTGACGAACGGTTTTCAAGTTCATTTACACCATATTTACTACAGTTTATTTTCGTAAGCCTCACGACTCTGAGATTCTTTGGAACGCGTTGTAAATCAGAGTAGATTTTGTTTGTTTTATCGGGATATGTTTTATAAATTTTGCTGATGTTTAGACTTTCACGGACATTAAACAAAAGCAAAAAGGTTTTATTTTAATCACGTGTAAACTTCTTCTGATTGTAGAAAGTTCTATATTATATTCTGTGATGTACTTTAAATTTTATTAATATTATCCGTAGATTATTTAATGCATGTTGTTTGCAAACCTAAGTTTTCTGTATTTTGTCCATAGGCCTGCGCCCCTCGCTACGTATCCTTCGTGTCTGCGAGACTGAACCTTCGGGACCCAGTGGGCACCTGCTTCGTGGCCAAGTCCTCCAGCCTTCAGGATGTCACCGAGTTCTCGCCTTGCAGAACATGTAAGTTCAAGACCCTCTTTTTTACATTTAACTTTTTGGTAATAGATCTCATTACAGTTTTCTTTTAAATTTAGTGAGGTTAGTTGTAACTGCTTTCGAAAGCTCCTACTTTCCATCCATCTCGATAATATCTGAAAACAAAATTACAGTCACTAGTGGTACCTACTTACTATAACCTTATAGGTACATACACATAAAAATGATATTTTTCATCGATATTGGTGTCGATTCTGTTGTTTTAGGAATCCTAACTAAAATCTTAAAATTTCTTAGTTAGATTGACTTAAAATTTATGGTATTCTGTTGCAAGTCTTAAAAATACCTAATTTAAAACGTGTTTGACAATCATAAATCTCTCTAAGATTAGTAGTTGGTGTTGCTGTAAGCATAATAAATATGTTTTCTATAATGTTGCATGTAACTTTTCTGTACCTGCCCTGAATGTTTTTATTCACAAATTACATTAAATTCTAGGTTTTCGTAGTATAAGCTTTGAGCATTCTGCTTGTAAATTTTAATCATGACCAAATTAGGTGCCTCCTAAAATTAAGTTAAACGTCTAATCTTAGCTAAAAATGTGATGCACAGAATACGGTTTAGCAATTTTAGCTAAGTTGAGTTGTTTAACATCTGTCATGCTAATTTTAAATCTGTCAGTCTAATTTTTAAAACACAGAATAGCATTCGTGGATTTGACGTTTCTAAATCTTAAAATTAGCTAATTTTAGCTAGGTCTAAAACAAGAGAATTGACACCATTAAGTTTCCCTGAAATAAAACTTTACATAACTTGCAAATAATGACTGAGCCCGTAAAAGTTGATTTGACAGCTTTCATAAAGCCACAATGGCGGACAACAATGGCGTAGGTAAAAGCGCGCGAAAACGGCACTTCCGGCGGTAATGGCGCGCGCGGGAAAATTGCCGTGACGGCCGCCGTAAACTTTGATTTATGATTGTAAAACGATATTTTTAAAATGTAAGGTTACAGAAGTTACAGTTTTGTTACATAATAAACTGCAGCTGCTTTCCAAGATCTGGAATAACAGTATTTAACCACATTTCTTACAAAATAACAGCTAATACAATGGTTGACAATTTGTACTTCGTAGAATTTTTTCTACCCTGAAAGATAAATATTTTTAATTGGTTGTTCTTTAATAAATTGTTCAGTATTTCCCACACAGGACGATGGTGAGTTTAGATGCGTATGAAAATAAAAACACTGGTAGCAAAGCACTTGTTTTAGTCTCACAAAATAGTCTGTAAATAATTACTACCAAAGCACCTAGTGAATTAGTGAAAATATAGCAGACAAACACCTTATTACGAGATGATACAGCCTTGGTGAAAGTGAAAAGCCGATTCGACTCTTGGCATCATCATATTTATCACCAATTATGTTGCCAAGAGTAGAAAGCTGCTGAACGAATCGGTGCTGAATGTTTTGTGATGATAATTCTTTGAGTAACAGCATAAACCTTTTGTTTTCAGCAAGTTATGGTCAGCGGAAGACTGGAGTCTGCCAGGCCGGGTTCTCAGCAACAATGTCAAAGGTTTGTAATCATTATCATCCGCATTACGACTCACGACTCCCACTGCTGTATGTATAGGCCTTCAAACTTTAGTAACACTCCACACGGTGCTGCTTTGTAATCAATACCTAGCATTATTTTAAAAACAAAGAAAATTATAATTAATGATTCATATATTATAATTTTCTAGAAAAAAATTGACTGTGAGTAGTTCTTAGGAACTGACATCTGAAGCATTTCAACTGCAGACTTTTGCAAACAATCTAGGGGTAGCTAGTTGTTGGACAATGATACCAAAGTATGAGCAAATGATTCGCAATTACCTTCATAATGTCAAGCGTTTAAGGTTATGGTGGTAATAAAAGAATGACATCGAATGTTAAAATGAGGTTCTCTTTTGGACAGATATTGCAAATTGATGAAGCAGGTAGGTAATTTAAAAGATGTACATGCTCATTATTCGACGCTTCGAAAGTTCGATTGATTAAACGCTAATAATTCTCAAAATTACAATAATTGGCACTTTTATAAAATGATCCGCAAAAACAACAATTTGTAAGTGTTTATTAATTTCCATTTTCACTTAAACTTTTGGTGGTCCGTCATTAAGTGGAGAAACCCTTAATATTTTTAGGTTTACCTAAGTACCTACACTGGATAGTCCTTATTTTCTTTGTAATCAAATCAGACACAGATTAATTTTATTTAAAATGGTTAAGCACAGTCGTTATTGATTCGTGCCTGAACATTTTTATTTTATTACCTTACTAAATTATTTTTTTACCAATGGGTCATATCCAGCCTCAAGGGCATAATTCCGGCAATTCTCGTGATTTCGTCAATTGAAATCGACACAAAAAGAAGGCATTTATCATTTCTGTCACGCCAATTATGATTCGATACGCATCTCGAGAAAACGTAATCGTTTAAAAGCGATTTTGATGACACCCAACGGTACCGCAAAAAGTCTTTAAAGTAGGTAACTCGTTGAATGCATTTGACTTCGAACGTTTTAACTTTTAGAGAAAACTGATCCAGTACGATTGTTTTGGTGTTCTATAAGGTGCTTTAATGGAACCTTTTCTGTTCATTTAATATGTAAATGGTTTGGACATCAGAAGCGATGCGAAGTAACCACCTAGGTACGCGTTTTAAGTATTATTCGTCAGTCAGTCACACAGAATGTTAATTTGTACTATAGTTATCGAACTTTTTCCTTCTTTGGATATTTTCAACTTCGCACTCCGTAATTTTGACACTGATTGTATTTTGATTAATATTAATTTGCATTTATTGGGGTGATTATTACTTTAAACGTTTTACGTCGTTGTTGATAATGTCACAGTGAAAACACAAATTGATTATCCTTATCTGCTAGCGTGGACTTTCCAAAAAACCAATAACTTTGCTGATACTTTATTTTTGTAGATGAAATTAGAAATTAATACTAATGCTAGACACGCATTTAGCCCTGAGCTGAAAACTCAGAGGTTGACATATAAATGTCAACGATGATCAAACTTACATTAAAAACACCGTGAACACCCGTAACAAATATTGTGTAGATAGTAAAACATTACTCTAGCGACAAGAATTGTACCGACATCCTCCTGCGACGCAGGCAGACCTTCGTCCACCGTGCCAGAGAGGTCGTCGGTACGAATACAAATGTAATTTAAACTCTATTGGCCTAATCTCGTATAATAATCAAGGGTTTATCGATGATGACCCATTCACACTGACTCTACCTACTCAGTTTTTTCAGGCAACTCCAAAAACAGTGCAGAAAGAGGTTCTAACCTAGAACTGGTGAGATTTTACAATCGTGGGAAAGAATAATAGGCAGGCCACGGGCGCGGCAGGAGCTATCTGCCCGATCGCATCGGGCGCGTGATCCGAATGCGCGCGCGCAGCCTTATGAATTATTAAAAACTTTTATTGTTCCGCGCGCAAAAAACAAAAACAAAATGGCGCACGTTATTCCTATTTTGAAAATAGTAACTGATTTTATTGCTGTTTTATTTGTGGCTTTATTTGGGAGACAATTGAGGATGCAACCTGATTTAGTGTTGCTTTTCAGTAAATGTTCGCTGCGATTTAAAGTAAAAAGCTTATTACCTCAGGTACTATTCATCTATTTTTTATAAAACGAATAGGTAACTTTTTATGGATTGTATTTAATTTTTAATTAATACAAAAATTGACCAATATTGGACAATCATCTACCCCAAGGCTAAGCACAGCTGGTGTTATGGGTACTAGTAGATCGCTGAAATAGGTACCTAGATAGTACTTAATAGGAAGTTTCTAATCAAATATGTAGTGGTAGCAATTTATCAAACACTTGGGTTTTAAATTACTCAAGTAATCGTCAAGTTATGGCCACACTGCAACAGCAACTTTGTTTTATTTTTACGACCAACCCTTGACACTTTTTTGGGTGACATTCATAAAAACGGTTATAAAGAAGATAAGCAATGAGCAAAATAATTTCAAGATGTATCTTTCCACGAACAGGGATCGTATTGTGTGAAGCGAGATATAAAATCTTGTTCGTGTTTAGATTATTAATTGAGTTAATATGAGAGAACTGGCGACAATCTTTTGCCCAAGAAAGAGATAAATAAAACTATACTAATACTAACTAAAGATATACTTTTATATATATAATCATCATCATCATAATTGTTTTTACTAACACCCACTGTAGCAAAGTTGAGGTCTCTTAAACATACTTAACCAAAATATTTGTGAGCTCTACTTTTCTTGCCATTTTATAGAAAGTTGTAAGATACTTATAATCATTTTAGTTAGTCTTGCCGACGACGTAACACTTGCTTGTAAATCAATATCGCAATTATAGCGAGTAGCCAATTGCAATTTGATTTAATTGAAGTGTCAATCGGCAACCCTACTCAAATAATTTGTGCGGTATCTTATTAGTACCGTCGGGTGTGAACAGTCATTATTGCAAATTCATTGGATGTTGTGGCGGCCGATTCAGATCTTATGGCAACCAGTTAACCTACCACTTTCTATGAAACAGACATGATATTAAATGTATTTGTTTCTTTAGAAAGATTGCTAGGGCTTTTTACGAAATTCGGATCAAAGCTATTGTCTCCCAAAAAGATGCTTTGAACTTTGAAATACGATTTTTTTTTCGAAACGTTTCATCTGATTTGACAATAAAATTAACAAAGAGGTTTTAAGGGAATCCAATCTATTTTTGATCAGACTCCTTTCAACCAAATTCTAGGGCAGTTTGTCGTTGAATTCCAATAGTGCAAAAGAGGTTCCATACATGGTTCAATACGCATGCGCAAGCGGGAGCCATTTGCAGACAATGGCACAGGAGCCCGCGCATTTGTCGCTAAAATTACGATTTCGAATTGAACAACTTGTTTCGATGTTACGAGTATTGTGTCTTTTTATTTCATTGTGCTCATAACTTTGTCTGCTTGTTGGAGCTTGTACAAAGGTAAAACTTTTTTCTGATTTGCATTTTGCTGTTTTGGGCATGATGCTCTGCGAGTTATTTATGAAATTCAAATTCAAAGCAACAGAAAATTATTGAGGATAAGTAAATTATATTTCTTTTATATTTTATACACCTCTTGAATATTCTATAAGTACCTACCTAACATCCTTGAATTTTATATAGTACATTTAAAATTACGGACCTATCGTATTATTGTTACCTGTGCATCAAATAAATGTATTAAGAACGTTTCCTTCTTCCCTAATTTTTAAAATTTCTAGCTAACCCACCTATTTTCCTTTAAAGTAGGCATAAACATAACTGTATAGAGTAGGTATCCACCTATACGTACTGGCTTTCAACTTGTAAAAGTTCTCCTTCCTTTAATTATCTCTGGTAGTTAATTAACCAAGGACTTTATGATATTGCCGATATAAATTATTTTTATAATCCGCCAATGAGCGGGCTGAAGCTAAAAGCTTTATAAATTCGCTCCACCTGCCTTCATTTCCACACTACGCATGCAAATTATATGGGATCTTAAACGCTTCCACAGTATATTCGAATTAAATTGAATATTCAATTATTCTACGCAGTTAAATGGCGACTTTCTTAAGCTTTATGCCTTCATGCGTACCTGTTGAACTGAAGAATGGTGCACTAAAGGAATAACGACTTGTGTGTGAATGGAAAGCTTTATTATGAGCCGTTTTACGGTTGTGACTCCGCACAAAGGTCCAGGAATGAGTCGGGCTGGGATTGACAGGTATTGTGCTGGATGGGATAGGATGGACTGGCCTTACCAGCTAGATGAAGTCTAGCTGAATCTCAGGTTAATAAGGTTTGACGATAGAAAGGGATAAACCATTGCTTCCTTTTCATCTTTTCATCGTTCAGAACCTATGATTTCTTGCTTCTGCTCGGTGTTTCGCTCGCACTTTTTCTTCTTTTTCTACCTCCCTGCCACATTTCATTAAGATCTGTTCAGCCGTTTAGGCGTGAAAATGTAACAGGCACACAGACTTTCGCATTTATAATCTTGAGTTTGATGAATCTTTGGCAGTATTTTCTATTATCGTTTATAATTTTCTAATGCTATGATAATAATATTCCTTAAGCCAAGCCCCGTTTTTCTCATCCCGTAACAAAAGGTGCCTGACATTCTCTCCCTGACGTGGAAGTGGGGCGTGCGCGGCGCGCATGCGCGGTGCTTGTCCCGCTTTATAAGGCGCATGTCGATGCGCAAGCGCATATATTCATTGCCCACCATATGCTAGTCAGAGATGTACTGAGGGGCTTTTGGAATCAAGCCAAACACATATGACCCTCTGGCATTCCGTTCATATTATTTTTAATTTTAGAATCGTTGTTTTATGCCAAATTCTAAGTCAAATTCTATATCTAAGTCTTACTTATAAAGTTTCCATCTACTACTACTACTATCTTCCACGGTAGTGTTAAGAGTCCTTAATAAAAATAATGAGAACTTCAAAATTACGCTTTAACCCATGAAAACGGACAGTATCTTAGCTTTGTCTCTGTGAAGGCCCATCGTATGGTGATTCAATGCCTAGTCGTCGGTATTCTGATTTTAGGCCTTAACTGGCAAGTATTTTCGAGAATTTGCTTCACAAATAGGAAAACTTTACGTCCATCCAGTTTTTATCTACTGTGTATGGCGTGTGTGCAATTGCAATTTAATACTTACTTTAAAATTGAGATTTAAATTGCGATGCAACGTTTTCTATTTGAATTGTCAAGTCTCATGAAAAATACTTTCCTTTGTTTTAGATTAGATTTTTTATGATTTATCCTTTGTATTGTATTAGAGATCTTAAAAAAGCCTTCAAAAATTTCAACAATAAGCTTTAATAGAACGATCGTTTGCCACTCTACTTGAAGGGGTATCTTACACGATCTTTTGCAAGTCTTATCCAAACATCTGGAAAAAAAAAACTCGCGTGAGTCAGTCTGCAATCTGTTGCAGACATCGCACCACGTTACCGTCTTCAACTGCACATGTTAATGTTCTGAGCCGAGTAGTTTTTGTGATAACATGTAACTGGAGCCATTTGGGCTTATCTCCGTGTTCACACGACTTGCTTGTCGTCGGCTGTCTGCAAGATTCTACTTACATGTTGAGATGAACCAGACACGTGTATATGACATGTTTGAAAACATATTTTGTATGTTAACAAGCTTTTAATACCCCAGGAATCTGCTCTATCATTGCAGTCATCCTTAAAAGTGTATTTGTATCTCTATTATTCTGATGTTAGTTTTTCTAAGTGAAGAACAGACCTGGGATTGAATTCAAAGCGTTCCAAACTTTTGCTCTGCACTTATCAGTACCTAGAGTAGTAAAATATGTTTAATTCCTTTTAAAATGTATCATTACTTTTAGAATCAGTAAAATGCAAGATAACAGGAGGAACCCTCGAATTCTCACAACATAAACAACACATAATCAGGCCATAAAAGGACTAGATCGTTCCATAGGCTAAGTTATCTTACACAATTAGAGCAGACCTTTCTCTGCATTACCATGAGTGCTCCATAAAAATGTGGGATGGCTCGTAAAGACGTTTTATAAATAAACAAGTCGGTGACATATCGTTTGAGCGGTTTTATAGCTTGTTAAGCGTCTTCTGGATCTCTTGGGAGTAATGTTTTATATTATTTGGGTATCGTAGGCACGATTTCATTTACCATAATGGACATGGTAATGTTTTATTTTAGTACAAAGCGACAGTTTTTGGTTAGTTATTTACTCATACACACACACACTTAGTCTTGCTCCAAAAATTTCTAACTTCGCTTAATCAATGACGATGACGATGAACTTCTCATGCGGAAGACAACATTTACAAAAATGTAAAACATACAATATGTACCGTACTACTCATTGTCATACATTTGTAGGTGACCCTACCATTTTATATTTATATATTTACGTCTATAATATCACTTCACACTACATCTACTCATCATATTTATTTACGTATATAAAACACTAAAACATTCATTACTCACATTCATGCATTCACACATTCATAACACTAAACAATTAAATATTACACCACAAGCCAAGCCGCGCGATATTAGGAGTAACAGAAATGTGCTGATCCTAGGATTCTTTTGTTTGCGCTCGGCAAGGCTCGGGTCTAGCTGGGGCGCGGCCGCACCGGCTACCTGCGTCCGCGCTCGGCCGCCAGTCGCTTACTTATCTATGAGGCGAAGCGCACGCGCGCTACCGGCCTTCTCCCATTGTCCTCAATCTCGCGATCTATTTATTTAATACTTAACTGTTTCTTCCTTCCGTTTTCTCTGCTGTATTATATCTGTGCTTGACTCTCTCTCTGTCTCCTACTCCTTCTGTAAATATTCTGTGTGCTCTGACTATTATACGTGTGTGAACTTATCAAGTGTTTCGCTGAACATTCCCACTCAACCTACCTGAGCACCTAAACTGGTGACCCCTATAAAGAACATCAAGGAGATAGTAAGCGATGCCGCAGACAACAAGCAGACCTGATTCAAGCGGATCGGAAACGGGCGATTCTCAAGCTCGCGTGAACACCCGCCAGCGCCGTGAGAAGAACAAAATGGCCACGCCGGTTAAAACGGAAATGTTGCCGACACTGCAACCTACTCACATCACCATACCACCGTTTTGGCCGGAAAAACCGGCGATATGGTTCGCACAGGTGGAGGGCCAATTCGCAATAATGCGAGTGACAGACGAGACGGCAAAATTTTACCATATTGCATCCAATCTCGATCGCCAGTACGCCGCCGAGGTTGAGGACATACTCACCGGTCCTCCCGACTACCAACGGCTCAAGGACGAGCTCATCAAACGACTGTCGGCGACTCGTGAAAACCAGGTGAAACAGCTACTTTCACTCGAGCAGCTTGGCAACCGCAAGCCGTCGCAGTTCTTACGTCATCTGCAACGACTTGCCGGCCCGAACATACCTGAGGACTTCGTGAGGACCATCTGGTCCAGCCGACTACCTACCTCGATGCAGCCGATCGTCGCTTCGCAGTGTATGCTGCCCCTGGATTCACTCGCCGAGCTCGCTGACCGCATCCATGACATCGCAGCGCCGACGCACCACGTAGCCGTGACCGCCGTCGCCGCATCATCATCATCATCAGCGGCGTCGTCACCACTCGACGAGTTAACGCGGCAAGTTGCCGAGCTGACGCGGCAAGTAAGTGCGTTAACTGCGCAGTCGCACCACCGCTCCCGGTCAACCGAGCGACGAGGAAAAGGACAACGCAATCGTTCGTCGTCACGCCGCTCGCAGTCTAACTACCGGAAGTGGCCCTTGTGTTGGTTCCACTTCAAGCACGGGGCCGACGCGCGCAGGTGCGTCAAGCCTTGTGACTTCAAGGCGGGAAACGCGACGGGCAGTCAGTGATGGCGACCAAGGACTGCCGTAGTGCCAGCACAGGTCGCCTCTTCATCACGGATCGTGGAACGCAGACACAGTTTTTAATAGACACTGGAAGTGACATTTGTGTATATCCGATATCCGCGCTTCGTGAACGACGGTGTAAAACTTTTTATCAGCTAAGTGCTGCCAATGGCTCGGCTATCGACACTTATGGCTATATACAACTCAATTTGAATTTAGGCCTCCGCCGTAATTTTCCTTGGCGCTTTGTTGTCGCTGACGTCACGAAAGCGATCATAGGCGTAGATTTTTTGTCACACTACCGCCTCATTGTTGACGTTAGTCAACAAAAACTTGTCGATAGCCTCACCAATGTTAGCACTGTAGCTTCTTTAGATTTAAGTAGTTCACTTGTGTCTAGTGTAAAGGTAGCGACTGGTGGCGATGGTAAGTACCATAGAATTTTAGCAGAATACCCGGAGATAACACGCCCTGCTGGTACTCCTGGTATCGTAAAGCACAAAATTACACACCACATTCGCACTACACCTGGTCCACCTGTATCATGTTCCCCACGACGCCTGGCCCCTGACAAATTGAAGATAGCGAAGCAGGAATTTGACGCCATGCTAGCTAACGGAACCGCACGTCCATCTGATAGTCCGTGGGCATCACCCTTGCATCTCGTCTCTAAAAAAGATAACGGGTGGCGTCCCTGTGGTGATTATAGGTTACTTAATGCGCGAACTATTCCCGATCAATACCCAATTCGTCACATACACGATTTTTCACATAGTCTGTCAGGTTGTAAAGTTTTTTCAGTCATAGACCTAGTTAAGGCGTACAACCAGCTGCCGGTGGAGGAAGCAGACATTCCGAAGACAGCGATATCGACGCCCTTCGGGTTATATGAGTTCCCTTATATGACTTTTGGATTACGCAATGCGGCCCAGACCTTCCAGAGGTTCGTGGACGAGCTCACCCGAGGACTCGACTTCTGTTACCCGTACCTTGACGATTTTTTAGTGTACAGCAAATCGTCAGAAGAGCACGAAGACCACTTGCGCCAGCTCTTCGATCGCATGCGTAAGTACGGCGTGCTGGTCAACTCGGCCAAATGTGTCTTCGGCGTCTCGGAGATAACGTTCCTCGGGTACCACATCTCTGAGAAGGGCACCAAACCTCTGGAAAGCAAGGTAGAAGCTATCTCACAGTTCCCACCTCCAAAAACCGTCCGAGAACTCCGACGATTTTTGGGGATGGTGAATTTTTACCGTAGATTTTTACCCAACGCTGCACAAATTCAAGCGCCGCTCAATGCCTTGCTGACTGGATCGGTTAAGGCTTCACATCCAGTAGTCATAGAAGGGGATTCACTGCGCGCCTTCGAGGCGTGCAAGAAGAGCCTTTGCAACGCAGCTCTGTTAGCTCATCCCGACTCGCAGGCTAAGTTAGGACTAGTGACTGATGCTTCCGACACAGCTTTAGGTGGAGTTCTGCAGCAGCTGAAGGATGGACACTGGCAGCCGCTAGCATTTTTCTCTCGCAAGTTGAGCCCATCGCAAACCAAGTATTCTCCATACGACCGCGAGCTCCTTGCCATTTACGAGAGCATAAAATACTTTCGGCACATGCTTGAGGCTACTCACTTCACCGTCTATACCGACCACAGGCCTATCTGTTATGCTTTCCATCAGCGGAAAAATAACTGTTCGCCACGTCAGTATAGACACCTCGACTTCATCTCGCAGTTCACCACCGACATTGTACACATTGCCGGCAAGGACAACCTAGTTGCCGATACTTTGTCGCGCGTCGACGAACTGCAGATGCCAGTTGACCTGGAAGTGATGGCTGAGCTCCAAGCCACTGATCCAGAGCTTGCCGAACACCTCAATGGCGAAACATCACTTCGCCTAACTAGGACGACTATTCCTGGAAGTCGTGCCGTTTTGTACTGCGACGTCAGTACACCGACTCCCAGACCTTTCGTCCCGCAGCAACTGCGTCAGCAGGTTTTCGACTGTCTTCACTCACTCAGTCACCCTGGCGCCAACGCTACAGCCAAGCTCGTTGCTCAACGCTTCGTTTGGCCACTGATGCGGAAAAACTGCCATGCATGGGCAAAGGCATGTCTGACCTGTCAGCGCTCGAAGGTAACTAGACACGTCGCCTCACCTTTAGGTAAGCACGATCTACCTTCGGCGCGTTTCAGACATGTCCATTTAGACCTGATCGGCCCTCTTCCGCCTGCTGGTGATTATCGGTATTGCCTCACAGCTGTCGATCGCTTCACGCGATGGCCGGAAGTCGTACCGATAACCGACATCACCGCCGAAACAGTGGCTAAAGCATTCGTTTCCTGCTGGGTAGCCCGATACGGTTGTCCTACCGAGATCGTTACCGATCAAGGTAGACAATTCCAGTCGGCACTGTTTCAGCAGCTTTCTAAGTCCATCGGTTTCGATCACCGTAGGACGACAGCTTACCACCCGCAGTGCAACGGCTTGGTGGAGCGATTTCACCGTCAGTTGAAGGCAGCGATTACCTGTCATTCTGACGCAAACTGGACCGAGTCTCTTCCGCTCGTGCTCCTCGGCATCAGGAGCGCCTTCAAAGAAGACCTCCAGACGACTTCGGCTGAGCTGATGTACGGTGAGCCGCTTCGTCTTCCTGGCGAATTTTTCGGCCACGACGTAGCTCACTACACCACCGACATCACCGACTTCTCAGCCCGCATGAAGTCTTTTGCCGAGAAGGTACGTCCAGTTCCACCTCAGCACCATTCCAACACTCGCCGAACCTTCGTATTTAAGAAGCTTGCCACCTGTAGTCACGTATTTCTTCGGGAAGAAGTGCTACGTGGTTCATTTCAGCCCGCCTACACAGGTCCGTACGAAGTGCTCAAGAGAGGTGCTAAATCTTTCACTATACGCGTAGCGAGCAAAGACGTGACAGTAAGTATAGACCGCCTTAAGCCAGCCTATATACTGTCCGCCGATTCAGCCGCACCGCCACGGGATACTCCGCCCTCTACTCCAGACCTCCCACAAACACCGCCAGAAGACCCACCTGTTCGGACGACACGATCAGGCCGGCGTGTGCATTTTCCAGACTTCTATCGACCCTAGTCGGTCTCTGGGAAGGGAGTGATGTAGGTGACCCTACCATTTTATATTTATATATTTACGTCTATAATATCACTTCACACTACATCTACTCATCATATTTATTTACGTATATAAAACACTAAAACATTCATTACTCACATTCATGCATTCACACATTCATAACACTAAACAATTAAATATTACACCACAAGCCAAGCCGCGCGATATTAGGAGTAACAGAAATGTGCTGATCCTAGGATTCTTTTGTTTGCGCTCGGCAAGGCTCGGGTCTAGCTGGGGCGCGGCCGCACCGGCTACCTGCGTCCGCGCTCGGCCGCCAGTCGCTTACTTATCTATGAGGCGAAGCGCACGCGCGCTACCGGCCTTCTCCCATTGTCCTCAATCTCGCGATCTATTTATTTAATACTTAACTGTTTCTTCCTTCCGTTTTCTCTGCTGTATTATATCTGTGCTTGACTCTCTCTCTGTCTCCTACTCCTTCTGTAAATATTCTGTGTGCTCTGACTATTATACGTGTGTGAACTTATCAAGTGTTTCGCTGAACATTCCCACTCAACCTACCTGAGCACCTAAACATTTTGCAATATCTGTCTAGAATATCTGTAATAGAATCAAGATTGTTTTATCTTCTTACATCAAAAGTTTTTAAAAGAAATTCTAATGTTCGCATGTCTTTTCAGGATGGAGAAAGGCTTTTTATGGGTGCTCCTGGAAGTTTCTACTGGCAAGGTAAAATAATTTTTATTCCAGCGTAGACATAAGTTACTTTGTGAGGAATATTATAAAAACCAGTATGGTGACTTTTACATTATTGTGAATGAACTATGTTGTCTCATCGGTGGATGTTTTAACATTGTGGTGAAAAAGAAATCACGACATCACTTAGTGTACTCATGGTCCTCTCATTTGTTATAACTACCTATGATAGATTATCTTGAATGAAATGTTTGATAATTAAACGAAGGAAAATAGACTGAAAAGTCCTCTTGAGGTGAACATATATGACGAACGTAAGTATGTATGATATTGACAATTTTACTCCCGGTCCACAGGGCGAACATTGTCGATAGACTCGAACGAAAAGTTCTTCTACTTTATGCCGAAAGTACCGGAGGAAGGTAAAACGAATCGATTGAAAACAACCTAACTCTTAACCGCAATAACATAGTGACAGGCTTACAGCGCCTAATCCTTGATAAACCATTAAAATGCAGTAATTTAAATGCTATTTCTAATCATGATCAAGTATAATAAGAATTATACCGAAATCAACTTACATCACAGCTTTAGATTAAATCCGATGTTTCTAACTATATTTTGCTTTATTTATCATACTTACTAAGAACTAATTCAAAAACTGATCATTGAAAATCATTTCCCCTTTCATGTTCAACCTTATTTCAAAGACTACCTTGTGAGAGCTTTGGAAACTAAATTAATGTTGATATAGTTTTAATAGAAAATGAATCTTTTGTATTTGATCATGGGGAATTTCATTTAATTTACGCAATAGCTATTGATTTCATTGATCACAACAACATTACGCACGTCGATGAAACCAATGGTGAACAAATCATTAGCATTCCTACCGAACACGGTTCACAAAGGAGGTAAAAACCTATGGACTTCACCCAATAGTATCTCCCAACATTGCCTTCTTGTTCAATACACTTAGAAACCCCATAGTTGTAGAGTCGTATGAGTTTAGACCGTGCACGAGAGCAATTCTTAGATTTTCTTAGTTGATCATATCCATATCTGTGCTAATGTGAACGTGGATCACGTCATAACATGCTGGAATGGACCACCCTACATTTTGTATATGATTTTCTTCTTCACCGGTGTTGTGCCTTGAATCCTCTGATTGCCGTCCATTGTACATAGGAATGTTGAACCCTTCGTCATCACATTACATTTATCTATTTGGATTGGTTGACCAGGTTTATAATGCTTTTTATTTTGACGAAAATAAATGACCGCTTAAAAACTAATTGAAGAACGACAAACCACTTTTAGCTTATTTATTAATTGTGGTCAAGGTTTTTATTTTATTTTATTTTGAATTCAAGCTTGGTCGAGTTTTAAGTCAAAGTTAACAGTCAAAAGTCATCATTATCATTTTAATCATAGCGTTTATTTTTGGTTTTGAGGATGTCGAAACAGATGCATACAAGACATCACATTTGCCTTTCAGCATTAATTAATTTGCCATTTCTTAATTTCAGATGCTTTTCATTATGATCGTCATAATAAAATTCAAAAGATCGTTTCCACTTAGACGTTATTCAAATTCTGCAATATCATCAAGTCCCACAAATTATTTTACTGCATTTCTTATTCTTTACTATTCAATCTAAAAAATCATCTAAATGGAAACATCGCTCAAACCATCAATGACAAACAGGCTGCAAAAACTCATACGTCTCAATTTATTATAGGTCAGCTGATGTCACAGACCCTGAACGGCAAGCCAGCCCTGATATCTACCCCGGAAGGTAACACCAAGTACGATGACTCTTACATGGGGTACTCCATCACTGTTGGTGACTTTGCCGGCGAGGCCATCCAAAGCGTTGCCGTTGGAGTCCCGAGGGGAGCTGATCTGAAAGGATTGGTAAGTTATATAACTTTTCTCAGGGATAAACTCCTTAGTCAGATTCAGATATCAATGCTGCGACCACGGATTTTTTTTAAATCTCGTTTAGGTTCGATAAAGATTGATATTTATATTGAGTAATACAATAAATTTACCAAACTTTATCGTATGCTTAATGTTTTAATTTTTCAGGTGGTACTTTACACCTGGGAGCTTCAAATTATCAAGAACATCACCGGGTCTCAGATTGGTGCTTACTTCGGCTATAGTCTTGCCGCCGGTGATATTGATGGTGACGGCGCTGAAGACGTCATTGTCGGTGCGCCCATGTTTACCAGGCCAAAGAGCGACGGTTTTGAACACGGTCGCATCTATGTTATTTACCAAGGAAAGGATAGAGTAAGTTTATAATTGTTACAACCTATCTACTCTTTGCCAGTAACTGTCCTTGCTCAGTTGTCCAGCTAAGCAGGACCGCGATTGACTTCACCAGGTTTTTCATATCTTGATTTTTTTCAGAGTTTTTCGAGGTCTCACTCTCGTACAGGAGAAATATCTCAGGGAAGATTTGGATTATCCATTACTTCGCTTGGAGACATCAATTATGACGGGTTTGGAGGTAAACAATTACTAATCGGCACAAATGATGATGTGTATTGTTCTTTGGTTTTTACAATCTTTATTTGATTTTCTAGACATAGCAGTAGGCGCGCCGTACGGCGGTGAGAACGGCCGCGGCGTCGTGTACATCTACCACGGTAGTGAGCAGGGTATTCTCGAGAAGTACTCTCAAGCCATCACAGCCGAGGAGATCTCTCCATCCTTGACCACCTTCGGCTTCTCTCTGTCAGGCGGTGTTGATTTGGACGACAACAGCTACACGGATCTGCTTGTTGGCTCCTACAAATCTGACAGTGTTGTATTCTTAAAGTAAGTGAACGGTTTGGATTTTTTCTCCTTAGCCACATTTGCCATGTAATAATCTCAATAGTATTTTAATACATAATTTGCCATACTTTCCATTATTATGTTCATTCGTCCACTTAATCGTGACACCAGGTGTGATCTTAGCAAAAATAACTTCATAATTGAGCTTTTATTCTAAAGTCTAATCATCCAGGTCCCTAATTTTGCATAAGTTCCTATTTCAAGTCACTGTAGCTAAAAACTATTCATCACCATCACCCTATATTAGACCACTGCTGGATATTTCGTTGATTATTTTATTTGAATTTTTTACCTTCTTATTTTCTTTGAAGGGAGGGGCCCTTTAAATGTAAACATTATCGGCGAAGGCATTATCTACAATGTACATGTCTCAGGTCCCGGCCAGTAGTGAAGGTGATGGCCGACATTAAGTTCATGGGAGAGAGCAAGCTCATCTCCCTCGAAGACCGCAGCTGCACCCTCGCCAACGGCACGCAGGTCGCCTGCGCTCATCTGCAGTTCTGTCTCTCCTACGACGGAATCAACGTCGATCAGCAGATAAGTGAGTATTTTTATACCTTACAGTTTTAATGATTTCTTTTGTTGATGACTAAAGTTATCAGGATCTTTCGCCACACATCATATTATCTACTCTTTGTTTTTGTCTTTGTTATCTGAGCACCGCGATTTAAACATAATTTATATCCATAATTACACATTTTACGTTTTTTCATACGATTCTTCGTTTAAATTTTTCATTTTCATTAATTAAATCTAGTTATATAAATCATTGATGGTACAATATCTTATTTTGTTTCCAAGCGGAGGGATATATCTGCTACTTTGGTGAGTGGGTGAGGTAGCAATGGACCATTTTCACCAGAAATTTGTAAATACTAGACCACTGGATGTTAGACAACACTTGATGTTAGCTCATTGTGTCTAGCAGCACCATTTCGTATTGTGTCATTTAGTTTGTTACCTTCAAAACTGAACCTGATCATGTGATGATGATGTGATATCACAAGATGATATGATTATCTAGCCCAATATCGTCTAAATATAACATTCCACCACCATAAAGAGTCAACCTTAAGCGTCCGTTCGCGAGGTAGGTCAACAAAATAGTACTAGGCACACGCTACAGGCCGTCAATGGATATGACTTTCGTATGACTTTGTTAAAAATAAACTTTGGGAGGTCCGTAATCCCCAGCAGAATGGTTAAGAAAAACAGCTTGTAAGATCGCTACCGACCTAGTATCAGGCCGCATGAGATGAACACAAAAATCTGAAACTTACCTCCAACAACAGATTTCGAAGTGACCCTGGAGCTGGACTCTCGCCAGCAGAGAAGCAAGCGGCTGTTCTTAGCCGAGAGCCGCGAGACCATCTACACCACGCGTATACTGCTCACGAGGAAGCAGGAGGAGTGCAAGGAAATCACTGTTTACTTGGACGTGAGTATTCATATTCATAATCTTTATTCATTCACAAGCAGCGCCTCGCGGTTTCATCCGCCTTATTTCCATTCCTGTGGGAATTCCTGGATAAAATATAGCCTATGTATTATTCCAGACAATAATCTATCTCTGTGCCAAATTTCATCCATATCCGTAGTTTTTGCGTGAAAAAGTAACAAACATTCATCCACCCATCCATACTTACAAATTCTCGCGTTTATATATTAATAGGATAATAATAAAATCATATTGAAAGTCTTTACAAATAAGTACAATAAAATCTAAACTCTATGGAAACAATGACAAAACGACTAATATGATAGATTTTTAAGAATTTGTAGTAATTGTAAATGGAACCTTAAATAATAACAATAATAACACATTTTACAACATTTATTATTGACGTTTTCAGGAGGAAATCCGCGACAAGCTGACTCCCATCGAAGTGAAGATGACGTACAACCTCACCAGCCAGCCGTCCGGAGACGTGGTCCCTCCCGTGCTGGACCAGACCACCAGCATCAGCCACGCGGACTCGCTCAACATACAGAAGAACTGCGGCCCTGACAACATCTGCATACCGGATCTGAGGATGGCAGCTACTACGTGAGTCTGAGATTCTGAAACTTTCTTAGTTATAGTATAGTTTTCAAAGAGAAGTTTTTATCCATGAATTAATTAAATTATATCAACGTTTTCGGTATAATATGTTTTTTGTCACATTTGAGCCAAGCGATGCTTAATTTATTTAAATTTTGGATTGCATTTATAAAGATTTGTCACATATTTTGAATCATATTTGATTTTTTGTTATTTTTAGAACAAATTTTGTTCTAACACCAACTTCTGCCAACAGTTTTTATCAAGTTGTATGTGCAAAATTGTTTTGAATCATTCTATATAAAAGTGACGAGTAACATAAACCTCTTCCTGAGATTGGGTGCCCGTTGTCTGATGGAATTGTATAAAAAGTTTCTACAGACGCATCGACGTATCTACAGGCGCCACGTGTTCAGTTAACACGATCATTAAAATATTCTGCGTTTCTTGTGTCATCAATGTCACCAACCAATAGGATTGTAAACTCATCGGGAATATTATCCTCCACAGCCCGACTGTAAACTACGTCTTAGGCTCCGGCGAGAACGTCCTCATCGACGTCAAAGTGGTCAACTCCGGCGAAGACGCCTTCGAAGCCGCCTACTTCCTCCGCATCCCCGCCGGCGTCACCTACACTAAGATGGAACGGCTCGACAAGAACGCCGAGACTCCTATCTACTGTTCCATCTCTAGTCGCGATGGTTCGGGGAATAGCACGCTGAAGTGTGATTTGGGGAATCCGATGGCTGGTGGGCAAAAGGTAAGCATAATATTTTCAACTGACGAAAAACAAAAGGATGAATTACTGAATGCGGCTGTATTTTTTTTTGGAATGTACATACATACATACATATGTACATGTTATTTGACAATTCTGTGTCTTTTGGTCAATTTTTTCTCTTTTGTATAATAAACATCTGCGTGCGGCATTGCACGCGTTGTTT
The DNA here is from genome assembly GCA_944547425.1 of Eupithecia centaureata. Classification (NCBI taxonomy): domain Eukaryota; kingdom Metazoa; phylum Arthropoda; class Insecta; order Lepidoptera; family Geometridae; genus Eupithecia; species Eupithecia centaureata. The sequence goes on from OX155682.1 coordinate 14,669,973, forward strand.
TTATGGAAACGTATTAAGTCTATTTCTATCCCGTGGGAACTATATAGTTTAGGGATGAAAAGTAGCCTATGTGATATTCCAAGGATAGAACTACGTCTGTTCGAAATTTCAGCCAGATCCGTTCAGTACTTTTTGCGTGAAAGAGGAACAAACATCCCAAACTTTGCGTTTACAAATATTAATAAGTATGAAGAACCTGAGGGGCACTCATAAAAGTTTTTCTTGAAAGAAACTTAAAAAAAAACACAAAATAAACGGCGATTTTTAGTTGTTTTCATATTTTTTTGATTTTTCTACTCCATCGTTCCAGGTAAACTTCCGCGTGATCTTGGAAGTGGACTCGCGAGTGACGGTGCTCCACTTCGACATGGAAGCCAACAGCACTAACCCGGAGCAAGGCACCAACTTCGACAACACCATGCAGATGACTATCGGAGTTGTTGTCAAGGCGCATCTTTCTATCATCGGGTATGTGAACTGCCTAACTGATACTTACTGACTTTAGGTAATTCTTCAAACGACTAATGTACTAAGTTTTAAATATTGCAGAACTTCAAACGACAAATTCTTAAAGGAATAGGGTCATATTTGTTAAGATGTTGTTTCTTAGTAATGCCAAAGCCTTGACTATAGAAAATAAAAACAAAAAAAAATACAAAAATCGTTTATTGGGACACATTAACAGGTCTGATATGTTACGTTGAACGAGGAATCCACTAAAGTTAAAAACTGCGACGTAGTCTCCTCGTCCGCCTCCTGAATCTGAAAACAAACCAATTAAACTGATTTATTTTTCATACAAATCAAAAAGAAGATACTCCTTAGTTGGTACCTTTACTTATATCATTTAGGTTAAACCAAACCCCAAATCCTCTTTAAATCAGAGTTTCTCGTCGAGTCGACTGATTCTCATGATACACACAATATACTCTTACACTTGTGGGTATATTTTTCTCAATGATACACTTGTCGATACACGTTACTTGTAAGCGTCCCTCTGCTAACGTCAATGTCCTCGACCCTGAGTCGTCCACAGCCTGCAATTCTCTGTCATACAACTCGAAAGACTAACGACCCATGCTCTCCCCCTCAGCACCTCGGACCCCCCCGAGCTGCACTACAACGCGTCCCTGTACGAGTCCGCTGACATCAAGGACGACACCAAGCTCGGGCCGCAAGTCATACACAAGTACAACATCAAGAACGAGGGACCCTTCACTGTCGACGAGGCGGAGATCTATTTCATGTGGCCCTACCAGACTTTGGAAGGTACTTCATTGATTATAACCTGTCAGCTTCGAGTCAGATCCCGACACTCATAGAAAAATATGGCGAAATCTATTTATTGTGCAGAACTCGGATTGTAGAATATTATTTTCCTAAAGCTTTATAGTTGAAGACGTTGAGTACTTTTTGATATACCAAAATTTATGAATTCCGTTGTGCAGGGAAAACAACGTATTAGATAACAAGCTCATAAAAATCGCGTACCATGACCAAACTTTAAGGAGCCTTTTTCAATTAGCAACATGATTGACTTAATTTTTGGGCAGTTGTTTATCATGAAAATCTTCATGGAAGTCTTGATATAAGGTGTGGTCGGAGTCGAAACTATAAATTAGATATTCACAAGTGAACAAGCATTTAATTTGGTGTTCTATTTCCAGGCCAGAACCTAATGTACATGCTAGTCCAGCCCCAGTCGCTGGGCAACGTGAAGTGTGACGTGGCGCGGCACGTGAACCCCGACAACCTGTTCGTGCAGAACCCTTACGCCTTCCTGCTGGGCACGGAGCGCGAGGCCATGCGCAGCAGTGACCTCTACACGGCCGATCAGATCTCCGGAGCCGGCGGCTATTATGGACAATGTGAGTTTCACGTCTTTTATACCAAGCCATTTCTTAAGGTGCTTGGGAACACCCGAGCCCCCATACAAACGTAGGTTCCGTTTCATTTGTAAACTACCGCTACGATTTGAATGAAATTTTGCATATGAAATTGGATATGAAAAAGCTATGAGTGTAGAGTTTTAGTTTTTCAAAAAACATACTCATCATGAAATGAGTAGTCGTAGTCCGCAACCATCGATATACACACAAATATATTGCTAAATCCGCAACACGATATTGAAAATTACTAATGAGAACCTATGAATCGAAACTATGTTTCACTATTTTTTGATCCGAACCTGACAGAGGCGACGTAAAAAGAGGAGTTTCATCAGTCTGTCGTTTCTGTGTGTCCCTCTCTCTAACATTGTATGTCCCATTAGATGGATGAACCTAAGTGTTCGAAGCCTCGTTTAATAAAAATTGTTGCTGCTGTTTCAATCATGAAGATTAATTTTTATCTATGATGGTTACGCATTATTACACACAGTCGACCTACCAATCATATACAAGTTGGCAGAGTTCCAAACTTAAATGGCCCCTCCATTTTAAATTTGGATTTGCTTTACTTAGATTTTGTATAAAATTAAGTGTATGCTGGAGTATGAGGTGGCACATCATTTTTTTCTCTTTACAGCAATGTGGGAAGAGCAATACACGAACAGCAACGGTGTGGTAACTTCACAAAGCGGTGGTAACCGTTTCTCTAGTAACCAGGGTTCCACCAGCTCGAGCCAGGGTTCCCGAGGACAGTTCTCAGGAAGCCAGAGTGGCATTACTAGTCAAGGACAGTATGGACAGGGTTCTGGCCAATTCAGCCAAGGACAGTATGGCCATGGTTCTGGCCAATTCAGCCAAGGTTCAGGACAATACGGTAGCCAAGGACAGAGCGGGTATGGAAGTCAATCCTACAACAAAACCTGGACTAGCTCAAGCGAAGGTCTGACCGCTGAAGAACAAGAACAAATAAGGAAGAATCTTCAAAACGTTGCTGGCTCTCAAAGCCAAGGAGGTTACAGCCAGCGAGGTTACAACCAAGGAGGATATGGTCAAGGGGAAATAGTGAGGGTGAAGAACAGGACCATAGTGTATGATGAGAATCACAACATCATCTCGCAGACGGAAACCAGCACGGAATATGGATCTTTGGGACGTGAGGGTGAAGAAGGCAGTTCTTTCAATAGGTGAGTTATAGAGGTTTCTTAGTAAGTGCAAAGTTTTTCAGGATGAAATCATCCTGAAAAACTTCATCCTGGAGGAATTCCTGACGGCATTTTGGTCTTTTTGTAATAAAACGAATACTGTCGTCTGATTTCCAGATATGCGAATAACCAAGGAAACCGTGGTTCAGGCTTCGTCCAAGGTTCTCAAGGTTCTCAAAGTGGCTATTCCCAAGGATCTCAAAGTGGATATGTACAAGGCTCTCAAAGTGGATACCAAGGTTCTCAAAGTGGCTCAGGGTATGCAGCAGGCAGCGGCTACAACAGACAGAACAGTGGATCTCAAGGAGCTGGCTTCGTCCACGGCAACTGGGCGACCACAGAGACCGTTAACCCTGACGTCATGAATGCAGGATCCTCGACCTTCCGCGGAGCTGGAACCGTCACTGTAGTCGGTGATGAGGAAGAGGATAAACTGGAAGGTTTTGGATCGTACGCTGCCAGCAACGCAAACAATGAGTTCAGATATGGAATCGCTGATGTGACTGGCGCAGGATCAGCGTCGTCCGGTGGCGCCGGGGTGAGGCGGACAGGAGCCTCAGGTTCCTCTCAATCTGGAGGTGGAACGTACCAGTCGGGAGGTGGAGCGTACCAGTCTGGAGGTGGAGCGTACCAGTCGGGAGGTGGAGCGTACCAGTCTGGAGGTGGAGCGTACCAGTCGGGAGGGGCTACTTACCAGAGAGGCGGCGGAGCATACAGCAATTCCGGCAGCAGTGGATACTCTTACTCATCACGATCAGGTAATACACAATTAAACTCAAATATCGATATCATTAGAAATTCAAAAATATATCAATAAACTAAGGAGATATGATCAAGGAGAAAGGAAAGTAGTGAGGGTAAAGAACTAGTTTTTTTTTTGATTTTGCTTTTGTAGTTCATTCAAATAGCTTAAATCTTATTATTTCAGGTGGATCTTACAACAGTCAAACCGGTGGCACCTTCAGCTCTTCAAGTAGCAGTCGAGACAACACGAGGCGGCGGAGACAGGCTGACACACAAGTATGTACCACTTCACTCACAGCTTCTATTTGACTTTACTCAATTTTCAATCATGTCTGAGGTCGAGGTAACCCTGTTCTGTACCTTCCTACTTTTTATAGAAACGGCTCTGCCAATATGTTGCATGCTCAGTTATCAGCTAATCAGTTTTTATCTGACAACAATCGTTGCAACGTTTTTAAAGAGGCTACAAATGATGTTTTTTGGATTTCACCCCCTACGAAAATCCAGCAAAAGACTATTTTCTTTTCGTTAAACACATTCCATCCATTGGCGTGTCTAGGTTTATTTTTGAGGGGTGCTAGGCTCTCGGGCCCTCCTAAAAACACAAATGCGGGTGGTCTAATATCCAGGTTTATGAGCCGGGCCCTAAAAACATGGTCCCCCTATATACGCCCATCCTTCCATCCGCATAGAAAGGTCCAAGCTAAAGCAAGTCCTGTGCACCTAGGTGGACCAGCAGCTGAAGGAGATCCTGACGAAATGCCAGGAGAAGTACAAGTGCGAGGTGATCCGCTGCGCCACCGGCCGCCTCGCCAAGGGACAGGAGGTCTGGTTCGCGCTGCGCTCCAGGATCAACGCCACCGTGCTCAACCAGGTATACATATATACTTTAAGGTTTAGTTGTTGGACAAATGTTTCTAGAAAGGTCAAGAAACGTAGGGGTCTGAAAAATTTAATGGATGTAGTTGACGATATTCATATTGAAGTAGGTACAGTACTTCAAAATACGATTAAGTGATTCTTTGCTCCATAGTTTGTTTTGTGATATAGGATGGTTTATTATTACTTTACTAGAGTAAACAATTGTGGTCAAACGAAGGTCGGTTGATAAAAAAAATCTGTTCTGAGATCATCACCAGATGATATCTAACGCTAAATAAATAAATGAAGTTGGGTTCACTTTTGTTAGGACGCGGCGACGAATGTGACAAAACTTAGACTTCTTTAGACTTTATTACTATTTGACATCATTAGGGGAGGTCTATGTCCAACAGTGGTTAGGTTAGGTTTAGTTACTCTAAATTCCGCATTTAGACTCAGTTTGGTCCATAATGCGTTTGTTTTGCTAGCATAGCCAGTTAGTCACCCTAACTCCGTCCAGAAGCGCAGAATCTTCCTAGGATCTTTGTAGGCTTTGCGGAGTAACCTCGGCAAGTTGAAAATTTCTGTTCGTTGTTATTTTGTCTGAAAGTGGACTAATACAGGTTGTTTATAATGATAATTTGACACAATCAGGAAATTAAACGCGTACATCCCCGATCTCTTGAACGCATTTTTTGCATCTAAGATATATGATTTGTTTCCAGATGTCCGAAGACCGAGCAGTGATCCTCTCGACGCTGGCGGCGACGCGCGTCTCCAAGCTGCCGATGATAGAGCGGCCGAGCGACCCCGCGTGGCACCAGGCGGAGGCGCAGACCGTGCTGACGCCGCAGCTGGAGGCCAAGGAGCTCGGGCAGATCCCGCTCTGGGTCATCATCCTGGCCGCGGTGCTGGGCGCGCTGCTGCTGCTACTGCTCATCTTAGCTCTCTACAAGGTGACACTAACATGAGAGTACACCTAGAGACCGGCTCATTCAGGAGACTCCTTCTTGATAAGAGTTCCAGCAGATTTCTCACCAGGAGATGGGCTGTGGATAGCCGAAGTTTTAAAGATATAAGTTGTTGATTGATAGCGTCTCTTTGGTCGATTTAAAGCCGAAACTGGCACGGCAGAATGGCTAGTTACCTAAAAAAATGATTTAGATATTCCATGAGTTAGATTTTGGAAAAATATTGGACACTTGGTTACGTTAACACACAATACAAATTTAAAACGTATTTTTTCTTTAGTCATTTATACAAAAAATTATGAAGATTCCCGTTTAGATTACGCGTGACCTTCACGAGTGATAGTATGTGTCATTTTCTGTTTGATTTTAATCCAATATTTATTTAAAATCTACCCGTATCGTACTTATATTATAGTACGTTTACTACCCACGAAAATGCTCTACCCAAGTTAGGAAAATAATGAAAAATATTTTATCTCCAGTGTGGATTCTTCAAGCGCAACCGTCCCTCCGACCACGCCGAGCGCCAGCCCCTCAACGGACGCGACGAACATCTCTGATATCCGACCGAGGGGGGCACGTCCGACCCCGGGGGCACCTCCGACCCCGGGGGCACCTCCGACCCCGGGGCCACCAGCGACCCCAGCGACTCTTCCACTGACGCGGCCAGTGACATCACTAGCAGAGACTCTACTAGCTTAGAACGATATTAGTAAATTATAATAATGCGTGACTAATAATTATAACTTATTAACGGATCTTTATCGCGTTTATTGATCTATCAATAAGTTATAATTATGTGTTCTGATCGCGTAAGTTTAAAAATATTCGTGTCAATCCGTTTGTAGTTTCAGAAAAAAAGGATTTTTAAATAGATTAAATATTACTATTTAATCCAGGTGCTAAGGAATTAAATAGAAGACACTGTATTTTGCCGGGATCTTAAAATGATGCCAATAATCGGTGCTATTAATGACGTGAACTTCTTAGTGACATCAGATGAGAGTTAGAATTAGCAATAATAGAAAACTCATAAAGTGAAATAGATAACCGTGTAGTGCTTTGAGTCGTAAATGGTTGCTAGTGCAGTGAGCTTTAGTTCGCACAATGTAAATATTTTTACACCATACACAAGTTCAATACAGTTTGAAGATAATTTAGAATCTTGTAGATATAGAAACTTGTGTAATTGACCTCATGAAAATATCGAAACTGTAAAATCACCTTAGATATTTTTAGTGTGAAAATATGTAGTGGTGTATACATTGATGTAATTGTAAAAATTAGTAATAACGTTGTAACATAACGACTAGTCACGTTACATTAAATCTTGGTCGCCATGAATATATGAAAAGCCAATATAGTACTTAATTTTGGTTTTTACTTGGGATATCTAAAATAGAAATAAGTAAACAAATTAGAAAAAAATTACAACGTAATATCTGAATTTTTTGTTATTTTATTTGTCAAAATTCTCTAAAAAATATCGAAGGGGTTTAGAAAGAAAGATTATATCTCGGAAGTGTGATATTGTAAATTGTGTCTTGCATGTATGGGCGTTGTTGAGAATTGTGATCTAAGTTAATTATTAATAAGGTATGTTTTGCTAATACAATGTTATGCGTGTCTCATGGCGAAAATGGATTAATAAGCTTATTTATTATATGTAATAATAGATTTATAAGGCATCTAATCTCAGTACGTTCAATGAAACTAGAAGGATCAATTAATATATCAACTTACAATAAATAAATTATGGCTGCTTAAATAAATTTAAGTTAAAACAAGTATTTAACATACCTATTAGATTTAAGCTAATTAGTCAATTAAATATCAAAATCACTGTGCCTTATTAGGTAATTATAAATAATTACAATTAACCTTCTTCTGGTAGAAATGTTATGAAAAAGTGCCTTCTAAAATGCCAGTTACTAATAAAAATTGTAAATATTTATAGAATTTAAATTTATTTATAATTGTAGGAGACAATTTTTCATAGAACGAGTAAATAATTACACTTTGGGAACGAGCGTCGTGAAAACTTATTTTGTAAAATTTTACAAAATCTCATTTGTACTTAATATTTTTAAGCAAAATTCGTAGAATAATCGTACCTTTCCATAAATCTAAAATAAGGTACCTAAGTACCTTAAAACTTAATGATGAAGAAATAACAGGAGTTCTATGAAAAAGTGTCAAGTCCTAACATTAAAAAAGTACATTTTGTAATTATTTTATTTATTTACATCTAAGTATAGTGCTTCTACTTAAAGATAATTTAACTAAAATAATTTTAGATGCCATACATTTTATCTAATGGTTACATTTTGGTTGTTTTTCTCTCGGTAATAATTTTGCATTTACCAAAAAGAACTCTTAATAAATTTTTGTTTTTATTTTTGTTGGTTTTTTTTAAATTAACCCTGAATTTTGAAAGGAATCGAGTTCGATTTTTTCTGAAAAATGCCAAATCCGAATTCAATCTGACAATTTATGTTTTTTCTCGCCAAATTTCCTTCTAAGCTTAGCATAAATCTTTCACGTAACATGGCGTGGACCAGACGTATCTCTACAAAAAATATTGCTTTTACAAAATATAGGTAAGTAGGTTCATCTACAGTAGAAAGGTGGCAACAATATACATACCACTACCTTGTTCGCTTTAAATTGACTAAGAAGATAAACTGGCGATCGCTCGCTGGCAGATTAAATTAACTATCTCAGATGTAACGCTTGCAAAACAATGCTTTACTTAGGCTGCATTTGCGATGAGCAATAAATCAAATCAAATCCATTTATTGATAACTTAAGTCAAGTCGAGTGGGAGCTAAAGTGCAATAGTAACCGGTTATTAAAATAACCAAAAATCATAATGATAGATTTTAGAAATAAAAAATAAGAAAAAAACTTAAGTCTTAGGAACTGGTAGGTATAAATGTTTACCTGTTTACCTACATAATAATTATGTGTAATAAGTGTTTAACATAAATACAATACACATACTTACACATACTTATACATACTTTTCCTGTGCTGTTTATTTGTGAAGTTAATAAAAAGAATATCTATCTACGTTAGTTACACCTTTACCCCACAAGCTCTGTCAGTTGGTACTTACCTGGCTTAACATGGCTTTGCATAACTGTCTCTAAGCTTATGTAAGGTATTTTTTTTTATCGCTCTTGAGCTAAAAGAGCACCAATTGTCAGTTTTTATATAATTTTAATTTTGTAAATTATTTTCAAGTGGTACAAAATGTTTTACGATCATTTTTCCCAGGGTTCTGGGTGTTTTATCTATAATAAAAAGGAGGAAAAAGAGGGGAGTTGTCTATCTATGTACCTAATGTATTGCAAAGTTAGCAGTCTTGTCATCATAGCACAAACTCTGCTTAGCTTGGGACTAAATGATGTGTGGATTGTTCATGATGTTTATTGTATTTATTATATCTACTTACCGTATGCATGCAGTTATTTTTTTTGCTGACGGTACATGTTGTCTTGATTCGTAAATCTCGCTCAACGTCTGTCTACTCGATCGAGCGGAAACGGAAATGAAATACAGAGTCTGCTTAAGTCTGTTTATGTAGGTAGCTAGTAAGGTACCTACCTAAATCCATTACTAATTTGAGATATTTCAATTCCAACTGTTAGCTTAGTCAAAAGTCAAAAAGTCAAATTGCTTTATTTCCTATAGACCGTCTTTCCTTACAGAGGACTCTTGATCACGTCAGAAAATTCAAATAACACAAAAATAACTACAAAGATTCTAGCATTACTACGTTCCGATCTAGGAAATAAAGTGATACATTAGAAATTTTATTTCTGGTTTCACGTCATTAGGTACCATCAGTCCACCATGTTGGGCTTATTGTGATTCGACGTTCGTAGTTTGTTTAACAAACTAAAAAAAGACCCAAGCAGCGGTTTGCCTAACAAACTTTGTTAGGCAAACCGTCTTTAGGATATTCGTTACGTTGATGTAACTTATTACTAGGGCTTTCGTAACCATGTGATAATTTTTAACTAAGCATCAGTTTAGACAAAAGTAAAATTAAAAAATCAGAGTTTTTTTTTACCTTATAGGACTCTTAAAAAAATTAAAATAGCCCTAAAGTATATCAAACCAAAAGTAGTGAAAAATACTAATCTAAACTTTAAAAAATAACTTGGATAACTCGCCACACTCGTATAGGTACCTACCTACTTACCTTCCTGTCCGTTCATTATCACCATCAACTTATTTCAGTCGCTTAATCTTTGGTAATTTCTAACATAAGAGAACTTTCTTACATCTATCAAGTCCTCCACCCACTTTGAACCTCCAAAGAAAACTCAATTATGCGCGAACATAATAGGAGCAAAATCTTACGTTGTGGCTAGCCACGAAAACCTTGTTAGGGTGGTGGTGGCTGCCACAGCCACGCTAATAAGGTCAATTAATCCTCGGCGGTAACCCTTAACCAATGGTTACGGAGGGATGCAATCTGTTTTACGTCTACTATGTTCACGAATAAATGGAACATTCTACCATTTCTTGGATGACGGCGGGCAAAAGATCCATCGCTAAAAGACAAAAATCCTTTTCACCCATTCCAGTTTTTTATGCACTTTAAATTTTCAAGACGTGACTAAGACTGGTCAAAGTTAAGCTTATTATTTTATAAAAAAATACAAAAAGTGCTGACGTAGGTATTTTATTATGTACAACAAGAAGTCCCTATTATAATTTTCAGCCCCAGCAGACCTAGCCTAGCTAGCATCAATAACTTATTTAATTTTCCATCCCTTAATTTAAGGGGTTGTTGGTAGTTAAATGATAGTTTTAAATTAGGTATATTTTGTGTCTAATAATCAATAATCAATATCTTTATTTCTTTAGGCTTACAAAATAAGCACTTAGACAAGTCAAATTTAATTCGCCTCAATTTTTTGTCCACTAGTGGAAGAGGCGAAATAGATATACGATAATACTAGCTTACATACCAAATTTAATTTGCTTTCTAAGACTTCAGGAGTGGCAATTGTGAGTTATTATTATTACTTATACTAGCGACCTGCCCCGGCTTTGCACGGTTTTATTATAGGTACGTATAAACATTCCTCTTGAATCACTCTATCTATTAAAAAACCGCATCAAAATCCGTTGCGTAGTTATAAAGATTTAAGCATACAAAGGGACATAAGACATGCTTCCTCGACCTGTCACGGGTATTTGACACAGTGCGGTACAGCATGCTGTGGAGCAAGTTACGTGCCACGTCGTTGCCAAAAGAGCTGTGTTCTGTTTTTGAATATTGATACGAAAATCAAAGTAACGTTGTTAAATGGGCAGGAGGCCTCATATGGGTTGGAGTGTGGAGTGCGGCAGGGGGGGGGGGGGTGTTACCTTCCCCAAATTTATTAATTTTTTTTTGACATACTAATAGATGGCCTCAGCAACCTGCCTGTTGGATGCACTATTGACGGAGTCTCAGTCAACAATCTAAGTTATGCTGACTGACGACATGGTACTGGTGGCGCCATCTATTGGAGCTTTGAGAACCGTTATGGCCTACTGTGAGACTAGCTGCAAGTCATGGCTTACCTTGGCTACGACCGTTTTCTGCATTAGTGCAAACGTATGCTTTGGCAAGTCTAGTTGTTCAAGTGAATGGAAAAGTTACTTTGGTATAACCCCGGTAGAAGAAAGTACTATGGGAATAATGGTCACTCTACTTAACCCCCACATTCTGCCTATTTCATTCTTTAAATCTACATATTTTGTGAGTTTTTCAGCTATAGTGTTCTGTAGATTATGAGTGTTTGGAATTGCTATATCTATGAGGATTCCTATTTTATTTAATTTATCTAATATAAGTGTTAAGTCTGGTCTATTATAATGAATAGTTTTATCACAAATTAAAATATATAGTCTGTAAGGATGGCTCTGTCAAAATACAGTTCATATGTTGAGCTTTCCAGCACAGTCTCAGGAGTAAAATATTAGGGTGTTGGTCTCGGAGGTGTGAATGAAATGAATGTCTATGTCTATAGGTGTTTCTAGGAGTTTATTATTTGGTCGCTAGACGTTGATGAATAATATTGGCGACCTGGTCATGTACTTATAATCTGCTTGGACAATGGACTTACAAGCCCCTGTGATGTGCTGGATTGTTTCTGATGCGCTATTGCAACGTCTACATAAGTCAGTAGTTAACTTGGGTAGTTTAATAATATGCTTCTGGTAATTACGAGTCTCTATAACTAGATCTGTGCCGTGTGCCGTGTGGTGCCGGCTTAGAATAGCATTATCCCAACTCTTCCCGTGGGTGTCGTAAGAGGCGACTAAGGGATATACCGGGGGGTGGGCAGCAGCACCCCTCTAGAACAACCTCATCATCAGACTGCGATCCCCAACCCGCATGCCCAGCGTGGGGATTATGGGCATTACCCCCGAAATGATAGGAAACGCCAAAAAATGGCCCCCAGTACCCGGCCGCCTCGCTATTCCTGGCCATGGTAGCGGTCATGGTAACGGCGGGGCAGGGGGTGCTAAGAATCACCGGTATTTAGGCTACCACACGCTTCCGCGGAGGATATGGCACCGTAGACCACATACACACAGTGAGGCAGATTATACAGAAGTCCGAAGAGTATAATCAGCCCCTGTGTCTCGCTTTTGTGGACTATGAGAAAGCCTTTGACTCTGTTGAAACCTGGGCTGTTCTGGAATCCTTACAGCGATGCCAAGTAGACTATCGTTACATCGAAGTGCTGAGGTGTCTCTATGAAGCTGCCACTATGAGTGTCCAAGTACAGGACCAGCAGTCTAAACCTATCCAATTGCGCAGAGGAGTGAGACAGGGGGATGTCATATCCCCGAAACTGTTCACGAGCGCATTGGAAGATATGTTTAAGACGCTGGACTGGAAAGGTAAGGGCATTAACATAAACGGCGATTACATCTCACACCTGCGATTCGCTGATGACATAGTCGTAATGGCGGAGTCGCTAGAGGAGCTGACCCACATGCTGGACGGCCTAGCTTCAGCCTCGCGATGTATCGGTCTTGGCATGAATTTGGATAAAACCAAAGTCATGATCAATGGCCACATTGTTCCGGGACCGATCGTCGTAGATGGTCACCTTCTTGAAATTGTTTCCGAGTATACTTACCTTGGGCAGATTGTACAGCTAGGTAAAAACAATTTTGAGAAGGAGGCCAAGAGGAGGATCCAGCTAGGCTGGGCAGCATTTGGGAAACTACGTCAAGTCTTCTCTTCATCCATACCGCAATGTTTGAAAACGAAAGTTTTCAATCAGTGCGTCCTACCCGTAATGACCTACGGAGCTGAGACGTGGACACTCACGGTAGGGCTGGTCCACCAGTTCAAAGTCGCCCAGCGAGCTATGGAAAGAGCTATGCTCGGAGTCTCTCTGAAGGATAGAATTCGTAACGAATACATCCGACAGAGAACCAAAGTTATCGACATAGCTCAAAGAATTAGCAAGCTGAAGTGGCAATGGGCCGGCCATATCTCGCGAAGAACTGACAACCGTTGGGGTAAACGTGTTCTTGAGTGGAGACCGCGACTCGGTAAACGTAGCGTAGGACGCCCTCCGGCCAGGTGGGATGACGATCTGCGAAAGACTGCTGGCAGATGCTGGATGCGTCAAGCTGAAGACAGGGCGCTATGGCGCTCATTGGGGGAGGCCTATGTCCAGCAGTGGACTAATATAGGTTGATGAATATGATGATGATGATAACTAGATCTTGAATGGCTATCATGAACCCTTCGGTCTCAGGGAAGAGTTCGCCGCGATGGAGCCGCTCGTTCGACGTCTTCATGTCGACGGTGGGTAGGCTCAAATCGTGACGATGTCTCCCGTGTAGAGTAGTGTTTGTCTGTCTGTAAGGTCTTCGCTCTTTTGTTTATTGCGGTCTTTTCAATATCTTTATTGACAACGAAAATTACAAGCAAGGAATAGAAAAATTACAACTAGTATTTACAATTGAAACCATTGAGCTAACTGAAACAGTCTTTAGACTGTTTGCAACCGTCAGACAGACAGTGCAAAGGTAGCTCAATTGATCCATGTCAATACCAGTCGGAAGCGTCCCCAAGACACTGGCTGCATTACCACGCTGTATGGCAATGCTGATGCGCTGAGCAAGATATTCACCAGCTCTCGGGTCACGCGTTCTTGAAAATTTAGAGGAATAAGTCTCCGGTCCAGTTCAACTACTGACTTATGAAGCATGGATGAACATACTTTGCTATATATACTTTGCATAAGTAGGCTCGTAGTGTAGTTATTTGCTTATTGTGTAAGTTAATGATGTTAACAATACCCCTGCCTCCCTCAACTCGCGGTAGCATTTGCCTTTGAAAACATGCACGTGGATGGTGTTTGCGATGTTTAGTCATGGTGACGTTGATAAGGCGTTGGAGACCTTCAATTCAGTTTTTGTCCAGTTAATTATGCCGAATGAATAAGTAAGAATAGGAATGGCAAAATAATTTAATGCTTTTACTGAATTTTTAGAATTAAGTTGTGTTTTGGGTATTGAATTTAATCTGCGTTTAAATTTTTGTGTTAGTCCCGTTTTAAGATCATTGAAGTGAATTTGGTTTTGACTGTTGATAACCCAAAATATTTATGTTTCGTTTATATTTAATGGATCTATTATTTCACCACATTTTTATTATTATAAGAACAGAGAAAGCGACTTTGTTTGAAACTATTTAGTGATTAATAAAATGTATGTAATACAATTTATATTTTAAATTAGAGACACTTTTTTACTGGTATAGTTATATACTTATATATATTATTAGGTCCTTACATATGAAATTGGCGTTTTGTATGGGAGGAACAAAAAGTCGAATATTTTTTAATATAATATATTTAATTAATCAAAGTATGAACCATTATTTTCTATGCACTTTTGCCATCTTATAGGTTGATTTCATTGATCCCTTTACTAAAAAAACCAGTCGGACGGGAATCAATAAAATCTTTGAAGGCGATTTGGACTGCCCCGTCGGAGTTGAATTTTTTCCCTTGCAAGAAGTTATCCAAATTTCGAAAAAAATGGTAATCTGTTGGAGCAAGGTCGGGGGAGTACGGAGGATATCTTAGACTTTCCAATTGAAGCTCTTCTAATTTAGTAGTCGACGCGCGTTTGCCGGTTTGCTTCAGTCAATTCGTGAGGTACCCACCTTTCAAGCTTTTTAATCTTCCCAATTTGCTTCAAGTGAATTAAAACAGTTTTATCACTAACATCGCAGCCTGCAGCTAACTCGGACGTGGTTTGCGATGGATCCGCTTCCACAATAGCCTTCAACTCTTCATTATCAACTTGAGTCTCAGGCCGTCCACGGGGCTTGTTCTGCAAGTCGAAATTTCCAGAACGAAAACGTTGGAACCAAAAACGAACTGTGTTTTCTTTTGCAACACGACCGCCATACACATCATTCACCCTTCGAGTTGTTTCCGCAGCACTAGTGCCACGGCGGAACTCGTACTCGTAAATAATGCGATATTTTAAGTTTTCCATTTTGTAAAATGAGTGACGCAAACAGAAAAAAACAGAAGAAAAAAAACAAATGAATGACGATCATCGAAGCACAAATACATGAGTCTATAGCTGTACAAATTTGAATTTGGAATTCCTTACCAAAGAGGAGAAATTTGTGATTAAAGTGGCCAGTACGAAAAACGCCAATTTCATATGTAAGGACCTTATATATATACTTAATGTAAACTCAAGTTATAATGATTCTAAAAAAATTATGAAGCTCTTTTAGAAATTTTAGGTCGTCTAGGCCCAGATTTTAACCTCTCAAATGTAGCTATCTTTCATTGCAGCGATCTAGTCAAAGATCCTGAAAAATAAACTAAAACCTGAAGAAGGAGTGGAGTTTTTACTAGATAACCACACATTTCTAATGTTTTTTTTAAAATTCTATGCTCTTAAGATAATTGTCGGAGAGCACCATAGTTTCTACAAAAAAATATAAAACCTTAAGCATCAATGCCCCTTCTGTCACGAATAACACTAGGAACAATTCACAGTCACAATAAAATTGGCAAAGCCATCGAAACTTGGCACTTATAAATCTCGGAGACAGAGGTACCGGGCACCGAAACAAAGCACGATTGTAGTCTTCATAAAGTTGTCACAACAGGCGCCACTGGAGACACGAATGTGCGGTAAATCAAAACGTTATTGGAATTCTACTCGATGTGATAAACTTTGGAATAAACCAAGACGATAAGGGCAAAAAGTATTGTTTTGTCTATATTTATTGATGGAGCGAGCAAAGTGAGTTTAGATATAACTACGATCGATGGGGTTATGGTCTGCCTGTGACGCCGCAGGATGCGGGTTTTATTCCCGACTTGGGACAATGCTTGTCCCGAGGCAGAACCCCGGTACAAATATTTGTAGATCATATATTTGTACCGGGGTTCTGGGTGTTTTCTATGTATAATAAAAATGGCCATCCGGTACCTATAACAGCTAAGCTGTTGTCTGCTAAGCTTGGGACTTGGGGCTTATTACTTATATTTTATATTAGCATTTCTATATTTTACATATAGTAGGTTTATTTGCGTTATATTATATTAAATAAATTGGTAAGAGTACCTACCTTACAAGGAGCAGTTTATGTGATAAATAAGGGTCTTTAATGTATTTCTTAGATTTTAATTGAATGAAAGTGTAAAATAACTAATTATTTACAAATAAGCTAACCGTGCAGCATCATCAGTCGATTGCTTCACATTTTCGCCGAATTCCTTTGCCTTCTGAGCGATTTTATTTGAAGTTTTATCGAAAAGATCTTTCTCCTTGGCAGCTTCGTCTAGAGCATTGTCTGTGAGACTCACAGCCCCATCACTCAATTTGTTGTAGCCATCTTTAACAGACTCAACACCGCTGTTCAAGTGTGGCCTCAAGTCGGGAAGTGCAACACTAATTTTCTCACTGTTGTCCTTGATTGACTGTATGCCAGCATCTACTTTGTCATAAATGTCGTTGTTTACACTTTTTATTACAAATGGATCCATTAATTTAGTATCCTTGTCTTCTTTGTTAACATCTGTTAGTCGAATGTCAATTATTCCTTCTTCATGGGTGATTGGAGTCCCTGTAGTTGTTCCTTTACGTATTTCATTCAACTGTTTTCTCAAATTCTCAACAGCCGCGTTAAATGCGAGTTCGTCCATCCTTCTTGTTCCGTTAGCATTGAAAAGCTTATTCATTGTTTCATTGATGAGATCGATTTCTTCATTCGGTGGTTCTGTATTTATTTCTTTTTCTTCTGTGACTATGTCTTTATCCCCTAGGATATAGTTTTTGGCTTTAGCCAGTCGTTGCTTGAAGCGATTGTACATGTTCCAAAGCATCCCGCTGTCGTTTGGGATATCGTCGACAGCCCAGAATTTTTCGTGGAAGTTGTGCACTTTCTCGTGCACCGAGTGAATCGCCCCTCCAATGAGACCATCTTTATGTTCTTCTTTTGGATCTTCTAGTCCCACCATTCCTTTGCTGTAGCTCCAAACATTTCTAGCGTCCTGTTGTAGACCGGTTGTCGCGTTTTTGATTCTTCCATAAACTCCATCTATTACCCCACCATGGCTTTCTATAACTAATATCAGCACTATACTAAACTTTATTGTCACTAGATTCAAATTCATTTTTGATTAGTTTTATTCGAGCACGTATCTACCGATATAAAGTTCCAATGTAACTGGCAATGCGTTATCGGCGTCGCTTATACTTATTATATCTATCTGTTGGCCTTATGGATTCCGACTCATATTTGAACCCTGATTATGATTGTGGGAATTGCCCAGTAAATAAGAAAACAAGTTCAAAGTTCAATTCATAATAACATCTAAAGAGCTAATTAAGTATAAATAATCGAATCACGCTCATGAGTAATGTTGGTCATACTAAGTGTAGGTCAGTTCTGTGCACAACAGAGTTTTAGATAGCAGCTATTTATTGCAAAACAAGCAATCTGAAAATGGATCAGGCTGCTATGATGACTCAGGTGTGTACCAAATAAACCAATCAAGGTGACCTCGTAATAATTTCACTCAACTAACGTCAATTTGTCATAAAAATGGTCATCAAATCAAAATCATTTATTTGACACAACATGCAGTAATCTTAATGTACCTATCCTTAAACTCACGACTAGTAAAAACTGTATTTCAGGATTCAGTGGTAAACGATAGTTAGGTAAGCTTCTTTACCTAACCCGATACATCTATTGCTTTTGTATTATCGAGTGGGAGCAAAGGGAGTAAAGCTATCCTGTGGTAATAGTGAGAGAAAAAGGAAAGTATTTAATCCTTGCTCTCATACTTATAAACTTATAAGTAAAAACAACATGAAACAAAATACAGAAGGACATGCTAAGAATAGAGTAAATATAAAGGGCGGCCTTATCGCTATGGAACTTTGAGAACCCACATAATGCTTAATTAGGATTCCCTACGAAATACCAAACTTAAAATATGGAATTTTTTTCTCATAAAATATCTTTAATCTCAACCTTTCTACTATCCGTCACGCAAGTCCATATCACTAGGTACATAGTATAAAACAAAGTCGCTTTTTCTGTCCCTATCTTCCTATATCCTTATGTCCTTTTGAATGTTTAAATCTTTAAAACTACCTAACGGAATTTGATGAGGTTTTTTTTAATACATAGAGTGATTCAAGAGGAAGGTTTATACGGATAATACAACCGTGCGAAGCCGGGCGGGTCGCTAGTAATATATAAACACAAATACACAAAGCTTCCTATTGTGGCAAAGTTCCAACTCGATCGGCGGACACACGTACGACTATTACTAACTTGGGTAAACTTGAGCACCGGAGTCTATTGTGTAATACCGTACATAAAGTGATAGCGTCCCGTTCGTCCACTCGATTTAGTATGTTAATGAATCTCACGATGATGGCTTTATTTAAAAGAATTGTAGATAATTACAACAAAATAGTTACCTATGCCTCCGTTTTCCATTTTTACTACTTACCAGGTACTGTGTCTTATAAGACCATAATCTTTATTCGTCACAGATATCTATCTGTTTTTTATAATTATATGACATTCAATCTTCTATAAAATATAAATATAATAATATATAAAAATATACACAAAATATATAAATATACATAAATATACACAAAAATAAATCATTCAAACTTGACCTAACTATGTACCTTCTCTGCTTTGGCACATAGTTTATAGACGTCATCGCTTATATTAGTATACCTATCACACTAATAATTACAAGCCTAAGTTTTGTTTGTTTGTATGTTTGCAGGTTTGTGTGTAGGTATATTTGTTTTTCCTTCACGATCAACCAAATGAAAGGATCTGGATGAAACTTACTACCAGGATAGCTTATATCCTGATTAAAACTGGGAGTTTTTTCCATAGACAACTTCAATCCGGAAAAATAATGGGAATAATGTAAGTACCTACTTTTCGTTTTACATGATAAAAAAAATTAAAATATCAAAGCAGAGCGCACAACCAAAAAGTTAATGATATCTCTCAACCTATAGCAATTAGCTCTCTCCTTTATAGCCTTATTTACGACTGCACTCCAAAGTTCCAGAAGCGTTTCCTGCAAATTGGTGATCAGTATGCCTGCCGCACAACGATCGCCTTATTTAATAACTCTCTTCATAACTCGGCGCGGGCTGGCCGGCATATTGACAATACGGGCCGCGACTCGAATATTCGATGGTGGTAGCTGTGTGTTTCCATTTATAGGATTTCTCGTGTGGACAGTCCGATATCTACACTTTCATTGAAATGCGAAAGATCACATCTCAATGAAAGTGTATAGGGAGCTGTATACAAAACAGTCGTCAACATTGCTCTCGGAATTTGCGCGCAGCCGAAGTGGCGATAGGCAGTAGGTACATTAATCTCTCAGAGCTGAAAACCTTTGGTAAACGTTGTCGAGTAACGACCACGTTGTTGCAAAACAGAGTGTGAGACCTTCCACTCGAAGAACCTACGACAATTATATAAAAAAAAAAGTTTATTTCTCAAAAATAGGCTCGAAACAAAGTACATTAAATTCTAAGTTAAGTAGGAGGTAGTGTTATTCCGTATGTATATACATACTTACATAGTATGTACTTTGGAATAAAACCTTAGTTAGGGGTCGAATTAGATTGACTCCTTGCTAGTAAGTTTTGACTAGTGTATAGATTTGACATTTTACCGTTAGCAGGGGGTCGTTGGTGGAGATTGCAAGGGCGCGGCGGACAGTGTGTCGCTGCTCTCCGGAATACCATACCGAATATGAATAAATTTAGTGTGGGCACGTGAACGGAACGGGCACGGAAATGCTTCCGACTACGGAATGAATGTGCCTATCCCGTCATTCAATGGAAACACTTCCAAGCTGTGAACACAACACAAGGGGAATCCCAAACGAGCTCTTAATAATACCTCTATGATATCGCCCGAATTTCGTAAATGCTTTTGCTAACTTATTTCTGATTTACTTGCCCAATATTGACCTTACAACAAATTGTAATAGGGTTGTTTTTGGGTTGTACGTGATGTTTTGATAGTGGTGTAGTGAATGGAATTGAATTCCGCGTTGAGATAACGATGTACGAACGAGTTTGTTGCGAGAATCTGATTTCGTTTTACGAGATGGGAAATGTGCATTACAACGAATATTTTGAATTAAAATGAAAATTTCAAATTATAAATCCTTTGGATGTGATTTAATACAATACATTAATTTATAACACAAGCTTTGCTTAGTTTGGGGTTAAGTTGGATGATGAGGTGTGAATTATCCAGGATTATTTAATAAAACTTCTTTCAAGTCAACTTTCAACGTTCAACTTTTTTAAAGATGGAAGATTATATAAGCTAAACAATAGAATCGATCGAGTATCACAAAGCTAATTAGAATTTAAGTCGTAACTTGCCGCAGTCTTGGATCAAGTTGGCCACGTGTCCGCCTCACCACATGCAGCGATGTAATTAAGTGAAGGCTGAAGTTTCAGGCTATCCTTCAATGCCAGGCGGTTGCTTAGTTGCTTAGTTCGGTTGCTTGGATTACTGTTCACGATTCTGCTCAGTTTCCTCATAACAAAGTTACTTCGTCAAGCGGGTATTGTGGGATACAAGTATTAATAGATTTTAATCCTAACTAATACATACTATAAATGGGAAAGGTAATTGACTTGTTTTTTGGCATACAGTTAGTTGAAAGGAAGAGAGTGACATAGTCTATCTTTTGTCCTGGTAAACATTATCTTCTCATGGGAGATCAAATTATGAAATTCGAATTTAACACGGGTGTTTAAAACAGCTAGTAAGAA
Organism: Eupithecia centaureata; assembly: GCA_944547425.1. Classification (NCBI taxonomy): domain Eukaryota; kingdom Metazoa; phylum Arthropoda; class Insecta; order Lepidoptera; family Geometridae; genus Eupithecia; species Eupithecia centaureata. Next base: position 14,691,006 of record OX155682.1, read on the forward strand.
CCGTCTTTACCTGTACAGTACTCACGTGTCCATCCAAAGGTTGCCTGGTAGAAATCGCTTTTAGCGATAAGGCCGCCCATTGTGCAACTGTTTAGTCTAAGTATTTTTTGTATTGTTTTTCTTTACTGTGGTGTGCAATAAAGAGTATTTGTATTGTATTGTAAGAAATAAAGCAGAAAAAAGAAGGAAAGTTAATCTTCAAAAAACAACCACTTTTAAATCTATAAGTTTCAATATTAAGGGCGATTAGGGAGCAAAGCTTGCCAGGTCCGTCCCTTAGGGACCCTAAATCTTATTACACCACTCTTAGTTAGGGTCCCTGAATAACGTATAGTGTAATACCTCTTTAAATGTCGTCAAATATCAGGTAGGTTCTATCAGAAGCTAAAAACATACACCATTGCTTGTTAAACTTAGTAAAAATACCTACTACGTTAGCAGTATAAAACCAAATTTCCAATGAAGCATGAAGCACCACCTACAATCAAGAGTACCAGTGGAATTTGTTGCAAATTTCTCAGTAAAAAGTTCAAAATGAACGGGTTGAAGCAAGGAAAATGAACGAAATGAACGAAACCGCAAAGTTGAGTGAGAAATAGTGTGGTGAGTTCCGTAGAGTAGTTGATAGCGGTAATTACATGGTTTATAAAATATTAACTTATTTTAGGGAGGTTAATGAATTGAAACGAAGTAAGTAATTAAAAACATGAGTTTAATTATTAAGATGAATAGAACGGAGAATAGAGAAGACTAAAAATACTATCCACGATATACTACGTCAAGCCTTAAAAATCTTCTCTTTCGGTTGGTTTTTTGGTAAGCCAAACAAAGGTACGCCAAACATTCAAAACCACTTTGAACTGCTACGGCAAATTTACGTACCTACACGCATACAAACAAGTTAGCATTTGCCTGCGGTTTCGCACGCGTTTTTGTCTATGGAAGTCTCAAGTCTATTTCTATTACATAGGAAGTGATTTACGGGATGAGAAGTATGTGTTATTCCAGGGCTAGAAATACGTCTATTCCTTTCAACCCGATCTGTTAAAATGTTTCTACGTGAAAGAGGAACAAACCGTCCATCTATACAAACTTCCGCATTTATATTATAGTAAGCATGCATCAATGTGCACAAACCACTGACCTGTATCTATACTGTATAGATACAGGTCAGTGGCACAAACGCACAAACTTTGAAGTCAAAGACGGCCGCCTACAAGTTTAAACACACTGCCATCTGTCTACAATACCTCTATATAGGTATTATAATACCTACTACAGGTAATATATACTAGGCACACAAAAAAGTCATACCAATGCACCGGACTATCCAATATCAGTGTGTAGACTCCATAATAAAGATATAGATTATTGTCCGTTGTTTTATTTGATGTGATAAAAAAATATAAGACATTTTCTTCCAGTTCCTTTTACGGTACCCTAATAGGAAAACAAGCTGTAAGTGAAACACTGACCGGCAATTTCCCGCGTTTAACAAGTTTCGCTCGTTTATTTTGAATCATTTTGTTCGAAGGCACGGTGCATTTACTTTGCTATAAATAATGTTTATGCATTCTAGATAAATTGGTAGAGCACATTATCGAGGTATTTTCCGTGAAAGAAGTGCTTTTGATTTTATTTTTATCCGCAATGTGTTTGGATTACCATCATTGTGTAGTTATCTGTTATTTATAAAGCACGATATCATATTTAAATAATAAAGTGTAAGTATAAAGGTGAAAGTCCTTCTAAAACGACAAGAATTTGAGGCTTGAGCTTCATACCATTTTAAAGGAGATTTGAAATCTACTCTTGTGACCATTTTAATTGTCACACTTCATCATCACTATCATCACTACATATTATAAAACCAAGTCGCTTTCTGTGTCCCTATTTCCCTTTGAACGCTTAAATCTTTAAAACTACGCAACGGATTTTGATGCGTTTTTTTTAATAGATAGAATGATTCAAGAGGAAGGTTTATACGTATAATAAAACCATGCGAAGCCGGGGCGGGTCGCTAGTATATTATAAATGCGTGGGTTTGAATGCAAAATCGATGGATAGATGGATGGATGTTTGTTACTTCTTCACGCCAAAACAATGGGTATAGTGAAACTTTGCATAGATATAGGCCTAGACCTGGAACAGAAAATAATTTTTATCCCACACCAGAGTTCCAAAGGTAGGTTAAAAAAATGAAAAAGTAGGTTTAAAAAAGTTTTGAATAAAATTAGATGTGCTGAAAACTTTGACTGTTAAAAATACAAGTTTTTTAGCGTACACGCTAAAACCACTAAAACAAAAGGTTCCGTGATAAAAACTTTTATATCCCACACAAAACTGTGGCCAGAATTTCTCACAAAACTGCATAAATCCAAATCGCGGTCGTTTATAAGGAGTAAACACATGCTATCGGCTCTGAGCCCGCTCTCGGCTTCTGCCGCCTCCAGCTAAAGTGGATAAAGGAAGCCCGCGCCCCGTAAATCAAGCCACTTGCCTTTGGTTCGCTCCATTGATGCTTCAGGAAAATTATATTTAGGGCGCTACGCGGTGGTGACGTCAGAGCACGTGAGTGTATTGGAACTATACAATACATACAGATACGTGTGACACATATGTGATGTGAGTGTTCTGTAAAGATGTAAAAAATGGAATAATTACTATATTGCTTTTATGATCCGTTCAGGTTAGTATCGAGATTATAATAATACCAGCAGCGCATCACGGTTTCACCCGCGTAGGTACTTCCCGTTCCGTAAAATATAGCCTATGTGTTATTCCAGACTATAATCTATCTCTTTGCCAAATTTAATTCATATCCGTTCGGTAGTTTTTGCGTGAAAGAGTAACAAACATCCATACTTACAAACTTTCGCGTTTATAAAATTAGTACGTTGATCCAAAAATTTACCTTTTTAGATTCACTAGCAACCCGCCCTGGCTTTGCACGGATTTATTATACGTATAAACCTTCCTCTTGAACTACTCTATCTATTAAAAGAAACCGCATCAAAATCCGTTGCGTAATTTTAAAGATTTAAAGCATTCAAAGGGACATAGAGACAGAAAAAGCGACTTTGTTTTATATGTACAATGTAGTGATTTGCAAAACGACCTACAATATGTCCTACTATATCGCAATAATAAAATAGCCTTGAAACGTTTCCATAGAAACAACGCGTGCGAAGCCGGGGGCATATACTAGTATCGAATTTTCATAAAACACGAAACGGACGAAACTGCGGCGCCGCACAATTACTCAAATGAAAAATAAACTCCCTTTGAGCTAACTAGCCTTTGCATCCGACGCGCTGTGTACGTGCCAATTATATTATTTCAGTTCGTAATGACTCGGAATATATTTTGAGAAAAATGTTCCAGTATTTTGAAATACCAGGCAACGTTAAAATGGTGGATGAAATATAAATTTCTCGTATAAATGCAAACTTGCGAGAACAAATTTAGACTTACTAAATCTTGTGGTTTACTTCGGTAATGACGTAACCCAAGGTTCCAATAATGTATAGCGACAAGTAAGTGCAGTTGACGATGGTTTCGAGACGTTATCCTGATTGTAACGTCTCCATTTTCTAGAGGATTTGATTTTTTTTTATTTTTTTTTATTTAGAATCTTTATTAACAACGAAAATTACAAGCAAAGGAATAGAAAAATTACAACTAGTATTTACAATTGAAACCATTGAGCTAACTGCAGACGGTTGCGGTTGTTTGACTTATTCACATTAAAATGGACTGTCTTCATAGAGTCCAAAAGAAAGCAGAGCTTGATTAAACTTACTTCACATGATAAATATCTGATTTTTCAAAACCTTCGCCAACTTTATATTAAATAAAATTCTAGTTCATATTTGAGAATAATTAGTCGTTAAAATTTTACTTGTCTAAGTGCTTTTTTGTTGGCCTAAATAAATAATATTCCGATGCGTAGACCCACCTTGATCTAAGAAAAAAGATAACCTACTATCCTACTCACTTCACTTGTCCTGAAGTTGAACATTTCTCAAATCTATTACCACAACGAAACTTCAAAGTAGCTGTACAAAACAAGTGAATTATTTTTTCTTTGTATTTACTAGTACACTAGAACTTCTCTGGATGTGTTTCATTTCTGGTTGATTATCATAGGTGACTATCAATAACGACGACTGAATTATTTGAGTTTCGAAAAAGTTGAAAATATTGGTTTATTTTCTAATACCATAACAACAGATTTAGTACCATAAAATTATGCACTACTACTATAATACTAAGATATTTTCTCCGTGTAGTGTGCACCAACGTGATTGCTACAACAAAACTTTCTAGAACCAAGATCCTACATAATATATACTATACTTATATACTTTTAGTACCTATCCTTCGCTACTGATCTTAAGGGAAAAATAATACAGCTAAACTAAGGAGCTGTACGGGCAGCGAGTTCAATTTATTTTATTGCCGCTATATAGCGAAGCCACTCGTAAAGATGAAATCTTATTTGCCTTATGAAGGGGCCATCTCAGTTTATATCGCGGGGAAAATCAAAGCTTTGATAGAGGCGTTATTTTGTTGAAAACGTTTTTCCTCTTGGCGCTTCGTATGTAGGTACTACGCTTGTTTTCTTTTTTGATTTTGTCCTATACAGAGTTTCACACTTGTTTATAAAATCACTAGCTGTGACCGCGACTTCATCCGCCTGATGGATTGGTGATACTGACTTTGGATAAACATATAAACCTTGCATATTTCCATACAAATTTTCATCACCTATTTCAACTCCATAAAAGCCTTTTATGCATTAAAAAGTAGCCTATGTCCTTTCTCAGGCTCAGACTGTCTTTGTACCAAATTTCATTTAAACCGGTTCAGTAGCCTAAATATAGGAGTGCTAATACCTACATCTTAAACAGTAGCGTAACAAACAGACATACAGATAAAAGAGTACTTACTTTCGCATTTAAAATATGAATAAAATAATATACTTACCTAATAATTATATTAGTAGGGACGGCACTGTTTTGCAACTACGCTACGTTTGCTACGTCGTAGTCGTGTAGAGCTACGGCGTAGCAAAAGTGAAAATTGGAAAAGAAAATGTTGCTTATGATCAAGGTAAATTAAGATCTCGCGACTTGGCAAACGTAGTGTCCGCCCTCCGGCTAGGTGGGATGACGATCTGCGAAAGACTGCTGACAGATGCTGGATGCGTTAAGCTACAGGGCGCTATGGCGCTCATTAGGGGAGGCCTATGTCCAGCTGTGGACTAATATAGGCTGATGATGATGTTTTTAAGATCGTCACTGTCATAAATACTCGGGAAATTCAAAAGAAGCCATACTTAACTTATCTATCTATATCTTCCTCGCGTGAATGTAGTCTACTTACCTTACGAACGCAGCTCTTGTAATTTTCATGGGATATCTTTTTCATACAAATATGTTCCATGTTATATATGACTACCTGTTATGGCGATTCAAGTCATAAATGTTTTACACTTGTTTATATATTGTACATTATTATATCTGTAGACCCTTGTCGTCAATTCCCGTAATTTCCCACGAAACGGGTCAACGCGACCCTAAGACGAGTTTTTAACCTTTCACGCCTTTACAAGATTGTGGCGTTATCCAAGAATATTTACACCGAAGACGCCTGGATAAAAATGTTATTACGAAGCTGGTGCGGGCTTTGTAGATACCTACGTAACTTTTCTTTAAGACTTTATTAGTGCGCTCTAGAAATAGAAACATGTATTTTTTTATTCCTAGAGCACAATACTTATTAATGTATAACTAAGGCAGGAGTTCACCAAAACATAACCGGAAAATTAGGGGTATCTTGACGTTTGTGTATGAAAACTTGTGTCAGATACTCCAATTATAATGTCACTTCAATGATAGTGGCAAAGATTCTAGTATGACTACGATCCGTTGGGTTATTGCTTTGAAGAATACCGGCCTAAGACTAGTGTTCACCAAATAACACCAGGCAACTTCATCGGTTAATTTTGATATAATTGTAACAAAACTTTAAATATAAATAGTTAACCATCTGTTGGTGGATTCCGTTCTATGTGCGTTATATTTTGCGTTTATAACTATAATAAAGTCAGTATGACTCTTTATAATTATGTACTAACGTTCCATCCTGCAGGGTACAAGTGTCGAAATAAAATCTAATCAAAACATTATAAAAGATGGTATGTTTCTATGAACAGTGTTAAATAAATCAGCGACCAGCTAACAATCATCCATCCCTACCTACAAATCGTGACGTTAATCTATCGAAGTAAAAGCAAAAAGAAAGTTGAAGAGGCTTTGAAACACTGAAAGCCTTTACCAAACCAATATTTCTGATTAATGTGCCTCTCCGAAGTGAGAAAAATCTTTGCGGCAGCCCTGATGAAATCTTCAGGGCAAAACCAACCTTAAGTGAAACAAACAAGGTGTGTTTTTGGCTGTGGGGTGAGGAGATTCTAGGGTCACCACTCAAAAGTACCGTAAGTAATGAAAAATGTAAGTTTGTGTGGAGTTGGAGCCGCTAAGTATCGCATGCTGAATGACAAATGACTGGCGTTGGTAACCCCTCTGATCCTTTGGGAAGTTGAGAGTTTGAGGAATTATGGAAACTTTGGAGGATAATGTTATGAATTGAGGAACCTATTAAGATTTTTTAGAGGTGAGATTTGAGGTTAGAAACGTAAGAAGTTATTTCTTGATCGTGACAGGTGATTCTGTTTCTTTGTTTTGTCATAACATTTTAGAGTTCGGAAACAAAGGGAGTCTGCATAAATCATTTATGTTGCCTGTTCCTGTCCGTCCGTCTGTCAGCGGGCTGAATCTTTACCGAACTGTAATAAATAAAATTTAAAAATGTTGAAGTTTTCAGTGTGTTGTGTAATTTCTATTGGCAATCTAACAAATTATAAAAAATATATATTTTTTCGGCGTTTTGGTACTGAATCCTACTTGGGCTATTCCGACTATCATTATGTCGTTTTTTTAATATTCGATATATTTCTATTACAAATAAGTCTTCGATATTACTAAAAATAAGTAGGTATATCGATAATTTGTTTTTATTCTATCATTGAAGCTACTTAATTAACTGTATTTGCTTTGATTAATCTCCCGCCCAACTCTTCCCAACAAGTCTGAAGTTATTAATTTGGATGAGTCGAGCTCGGCATTGTGTTCGATAGTCCATTAGCCGACACAACGCAACTCTAATTAATTATTTGACGGCTGCTCGCTCATGATGATACTGATTTATCTGAGAGACTTGCTTAAAGGTTATCAAAGTAAATCGTAGCAGTGATTAATGTAAACCTACTACAACAACGTATCTAACGTATTACTAGACTTTACCCGCAGCTTCGCAAGCGGCATTTCTATGGAAACGTTTCAAGGCTATTTCTGTTCTATGGGAACTAATTTATGGGATGAAAAGTAGCCTATGGGTTATTCCAGGGCTAAAACTACGTGTATTCAAAATTTCAGCCTGATCCGTTTTGTAGTTTTTGCGTGAAAAAGGAACATCCATACATCCATGTAACCTCAATAGATAAGTCAATAGTAACAAGTAAGACTAGGAAATAATGTGGTCACTTTGATATTAAGGTAGAGTTAAGAAGTGAACATGAAACCTGTATCTTTGGTTTTTTAGTTTTCGAGGTGGAGCAAAACCCGTTCCAAAATTTCCTTGACGTCCGGGTATCCCATTATATTGGTAGATATTTATTTAATATTACTGATATTACTATTATTAGAAAAAATGAAAAAGCTTGAGTTGGTATTCATGTGAAGCTTGCAGATTATTTTCTCAGAGTTAGGACAACAAAGTTAGTTGTGTACAAGCAAGGGCGGATCCAGCCTTGGTGCCAGGGGGGGGTCACAAAGTCGTGGTCAAGTCACAAGAAGTTATAATTTAATTTTTTAATCATAGATAGAAGTAAAACGTAGGTATTTAATTAATGTATGCAAGTACTTTCTGTAAGTACTAAAATACCTTTATTTAGGTAGGTAACTATATGACAATTGTTTTTTCTTTATGGCTTCTCCGGAAACGCCTTACCTATAACAAGACGATTCAATCCCGGTGTTTTTTTTTCAATCCCGAGATTTCGGTATTGATAAAACGCCATCCCGGGATAATCCCGGGATCGTAGACAATTTAGTAAAAATAGACGTAAGAATCATTTAAAAATAACTTTTATTTACTTTCAAAAAAAGTTAAAATCACATTCACAAGATTATTGAGAATAAATAAATTTTACAACAATTTTCACCACGACGCGACTCAAGATGCGGTCGATTACCTGTTTAAAGAATGCTTTTATTTTGTGTACCTACAGTTACACAACTGGTATTGTTTGATATAAAAAAGAAATGTAATATCATGTAAGTTTAATGTGTGTTTATATTAAGTACGTAAAACGCTTTGTTTTTTATAACTTTTAACAATTTAACTCTTCTAGCGACTCCGCCATTATGACTATGTCGTCAGCAAATCGCAGGTGCGAGATGTAATCGCCGTTTATATTAATGCCCTTACCTTTCCAGTCCAGCGTCTTAAACAAATCTTCCAATGCGCTCGTGAACAGTTTCAGGGATATGACATCCCCCTGTCTCACTCCTCTGCGTAATTGGATGGGTTTAGAATGTTGGCCCTGTACTTGGACACTCATAGTGGCGGCATCGTACAGACATCTCAGCACCTTGATATAGCGATAATCTACTTGGCAACGCTGCTGTAAGGATTCCAGAACAGCCCAAGTTTCGACGGAATCAAAGGCGTTCTCATAGGCCACAAAAGCGTGACAGACACGACAGAGTATAAACTAAATTATAAAACAATCTTCATAAAGACTAACTAGAAAAATATGAAGGATGAACAAAGAGAAGACAACTATTTGAAGCTCAAGGTGACAGGGATAAAGATGTAAGAAAATACTCATCATTACTAATTGAAGAAAAATAGCAAAGATTTTAGTTGAAAATCCACTCCCCAAAAGTGAAAACGATGTAGAGAATAAAATACCTTCAAACCACATCTAATTAGTTTAAAAACCTGACCCAAACCGCCTTCACACCAAGCCACTCCACGACAGTTCATAAATGAGAGATAACAGTACAAACAGAATAAACGGAATCCGACTTTTATTCTCCGCTAAAATTGATACAGAACTACATACCTACATAGACTCGCCCGTTTCCCAGAGGGTAGGCAGAGATAACGGATTTCCACTTACAACTTTCCTTGCACACCTCTTTTGTCTCATCACTTTTTTAGGTACTTCTTTCATACATGCACGTCGGTTTAGAATTTTAAGTTTAAAAGATCACAGAAAACCTAGCAGAAGACTGTAAATGTGTTTGACATGTTATTTGTAACTAAAAAACCACATTTATAAGTTATAAAAATTGTCTACCATATGGGTATTTAGCAGAAATTTAATAAATTCATCGCCCCCTACACGTACGATTACCTTCCAGGCGATTCTCATTACCCTCACTCTACCTACACGTTCATTCTGGTTACGTACCTAGATCAATGAATGTAATAAAATACCTAAAAAGGGAAAAAATCCATAATCATTAAATCTGAATGAAAGGCGATAACTACCCCTAACCGGACTGGCACTTCTCCACGTCTATAAAAACGTGCCCATTGAAATAAATGAAGTGATAACTAGAGGATTCGATCAATGGCGAAAATCGACCGGTATTTTCAATCCCGAAAATTTCGGGATTATATTTTTCCTATCCCGGGATTTCAAGGATTGAGTAAAATTCTTTAAGTTGTTTAAAAAATAAAAAGGCGAAACGCGTTGCGTACCTAATGTAAACACAAATTATAAACTTAATAGGATTTTTTTTTATCTTAACTAACTTACATTATATTAGAACTAGCTCTTTATCTCTATCAAACAATATCTTTTATGTAACTGTAGAAGTGTAGATACACAAAATAAAAACATTCCTGAAACCGCCTCTTCGGTCGCGTCGTAGTCAAATCGTTGTAAAATTTACTTATTCTCGATAATCTTCGTCAACGACTTGCCTTTTGGTTGTAACAATACGTTTAACTCACGGTAAATTTTGTTTTATTAGGTTTATCAAGGTTCTTTGTCTGTCTACTGTAAGAGAGTAGAATTTAAAAAAAAATATTAGATGTTTAAAAATTAAGTGAGTGCGTTTTTGACCTTTTGTTTTGAAAGTAAATAAAAGTGATTTTCATATGATGCTTAGATTTCATTAAATTGTCCAATCCAGGAATTATCCCGGGATCGTGTTTTATCAATCCCGAAATCCCGGGATTGAAAATAAAGACGGGGATCGAATCTTATTGTGATAGGTAACGCGTTTCGGGAGAAGGCGTAAAGAAAGAATAATTTTGTTACATACCGAAATATAAAAAATAGCTCAATAAATGCGATAAATACCCGTACGTAAATATTTATAATAATGTGTTCTGATCGCGTAAGTTTAAAAAACTTGATTCTAGTTTAGGTTTCGGTTAGTCGAAAAACAAAGCGCGCGCAGTGTCACACGAAATGTAACATCTAATGGAAGGTGAGGTGGCGGTGATGCGGCAAAATACAATTTTTTTTTCTGTCGTTCCCGAAAATCCCAAATAATGAATATTAAATTAATTAAATACATAAGTACATAAAATATTTAAGTATTTTGATAAAAAAAAACATTTTAACAATATTAATTAGTGGTCTACCTAGGTCCTGGTCCCAGCCCAGGGGGGGTCATGACCCCCATGACCCCCCCCCCCCCTGGATCCGCGCCTGTGTACAAGCCAAGACGAGATTGTGTGTTTAAATAAAAGACAGATATACAAAAATATTAAATTTTATTCAAATAACTACATTTATCTGATCTGATATGTTTTACTTATTTTTACATCATCTATTAAAATGCACGTATTCTAAAGTTCTACTTTACAACTGTAAAAATAAAATCATAATTTACAAACAGATTTTTAAATGGTAACATTTAAAATTTTCTTAATATGCGTAACTTAGAAACCTATTTGGAATAACGTTTCAAGCGCACATAACGGTAAAAAAAAACATTATTTTATTTCTCGTAGGCGTTGAAAAAAGCTTCCTTTTCCAAAACTACGTTGTAACAATAAAAACTTAAATCAATACAATAAACTAAGTTATAAAGAGCTATTGTGCTCCTCAATTTTTAAAATTTTTGGCAAATTTGGTCATGCCAAAGTAACTATTATTTAGGATCATCGAATTTGGTTTGGATTTGTATCATTTTATTTTGGTAACTTCTCTCTAGATTATATATTATGTATATTTCCAAGTTTCACAGTAAGCAGAGAGGTCTACCAGTTAGTCCACAGTTTCATAGTTAGCTGAAAGGTCTACAGTTAGTCCACAGTATCACAGCTGAGAGGTCTAGAGTTCATCCCGCCTCCGCCTCTTGAGAGCCAGGTCGTCGTGTTGGAACTAAGAGTAAACCTTAGAATATCTGATAGTGACTGACTGTTTAAGGTAAGCTAGGTCATACACTATTTCACAGTTAGCCGAGAGGTTTAGAGTTCATCCCGCCTCCGTCTCTTGAGTGTTGGAACTGAGAGTAGACCTTAGCATATCTGATAGTGACTGACTGTTTAAGGTAAGCTAGGTCATACACTATTTCACAGTTAGCCGAGAGGTCTAGAGTTCATCCCGCCTCCGTCTCTTGAGTGTTGGAACTGAGAGTAGACCTTAGCATATCTGATAGTGACTGACTGTTTGAGGTTAGCTAGTTCCTCCACAATTTCACAGTTAGCCAAGAGGTCTATAGTTCATCCCGCCTCCGCCTCTTGAGAGCCAGGTCATCGTGTTGGAACTGAGAGTAGACCTTAGCATATCTGATAGTGACTGACTGTTTAAGGTAAGCTAGGTCATACACTATTTCACAGTTAGCCGAGAGGTCTAGAGTTCATCCCGCCTCCGTCTCTTGAGTGTTGGAACTGAGAGTAGACCTTAGCATATCTGATAGTGACTGACTGTTTGAGGTTAGCTAGTTCCTCCACAATTTCACAGTTAGCCAAGAGGTCTATAGTTCATCCCGCCTCCGCCTCTTGAGAGCCAGGTCATCGTGTTGGAACTGAGAGTAGACCTTAGCATATCTGATAGTGACTGACTGTTTAAGGTAAGCTAGATCATACACTATTTCACAGTTAGCTGATAAGTCTAGAGTTCATCCCGCCTCCGCCTCTTGAGAGCCAGGTCATCGTGCTGGAACCAGGTGGAGTAGACCTTGAGCGGGTCTGGCGAGGAGTGGCGGTGGAACGAGACCGGCCGGTCCCGCGCCAGCACCTCGCGCGCGTAGTCCTGCGGCCGCGCCTGGAATTACGGGACCGATGAGATAATATGTAAGGGTAAGGAGATAGGATGGTGGCTGAGTTTTGGAATATCTTATATGTAAATGTGTCATAATACAATCGTATAGGTTCCGGTATAACTATTAATTGTTTTGTAATTGGCTATCCCAAAGACCCAAGTTTGTTACGTAAATAAGCATGGACTTTAAAGCAAGGTGCTTATGTTGTAGCTTATTTACCTTTTTCACCGACAGCAAAAATATTAAGAGTTTCGAATTATTCGACAGTATTTTTCTGTTTATAGCATCATCATATTTTGGTGATTATTTTTTAAATTGAAAGCTAGTAGAAATGGGCATTACTCCCATATGATGAGTGCCAATGAGGCGCTTATCATGGGAAGACCTGCGTCCAGCAGTGGACCAGTAAAGGTCAGGATCAGGTACTTCTTATGTGATCTCTTATTATAATAAGATCTGACCAGTGTTTTTAATAATCCTTGACATTTGAAGTCTGTTTTTAGTTTTTGCAAACAATGTTTGTTTGCAAAAACTGTTGATCAATTTTAGTTACGTACATATGTGAGTCCATTTTTAACCTTCACATTTTCTGGAATGTTAATTCACTTACAGCATGTCTTCAATTACCTTCATACATATGAGTGGTATATATACCTGGTGGAAGAGCGGCGAGTGTGTGAGTGGGACGGCGTGCGCGTGTCGCGCGCAGGCGCCGAGCGTCATGTCGTCGGGCGCCCACGTGGTATATATACTATACCTGGTGGAAGAGCGGCGAGTGTGTGAGTGGGACGGCGTGCGCGTGTCGCGCGCAGGCGCCGAGCGTCATGTCGTCGGGCGCCCACGTGGTATATATACTATACCTGGTGGAAGAGCGGCGAGTGTGTGAGTGGGACGGCGTGCGCGTGTCGCGCGCAGGCGCCGAGCGTCATGTCGTCGGGCGCCCACGTGGTATATATGTCGCAGACGTATTGTATAATCCGCCGTATTACAACACGGCTAGCTGTTTTGAAAAACAGCGCCGTTTTTTAATGCGGCGGTTCAACGATAAGCTGGATTGAATAAGGCTGAATAAAAAAACGCCGTATTGTATTCGGCGCCAAACGTTATTCAATACGGCTAGACATAATGTAATAAAGCGAGAGATTAGCCGCCTCTTTGACTGTTTTAGTTCCGATTCTTAACACTCGTGGCGCTGCCTGACATAACAACAACAATGGCGTTGGGTAAAGAAAGTGTGTTGCTAAATTGCGGAGTTACAGAAAATGTGTTAAATATGTCGGTAAAAAATGACTTTAAGAATAATTTTGAGGTGCAATTAAATAATTTCTATTCTTCTCAATGTGGAACTGTAAACAAACCATGGACAAAGTAAATTTTATTTATCTATACTTACTTACTTTATATAAGAATTAGCTCTTTTTATTTACAGATATTAAAATTTATAATATCAGGTACTTACACATACACAAAATAAAAGCATTCCTTAAACAGTTAATCGAACGCCGCGGCGTTCGATTAACTGTTTAAGGAATGCTTATAAATTAGAAAAAATTAGAATTAGAAAAAATATTTTCTTGTCAATTTCGACCGGCGCGCCGGTCGAAATTGACAAGAAAATATTTTTGATTAGTATTGATTAGTAAGGAATAACGTAAGAAGAAATCTGTTAGCTTTTCCCGATTAATTAAATTGATTATCATTTTTAACTTTGTTTTTTTTTGTTAGTATGGTCACCCTATACAATTAAGTAGTTTATCAATGCGGCTAAACGTGGGCCGACATATTGAAGAACGTATCGCAATGACAATACAGCTACTCGTTGAACCGCCGCATTAGAAAACGGCGCTGTTTTTCAAAACAGCTAGCCGAAATGTAATACGGCGGATTATACAATACGTCTGCGACATATATACTATACCTGGTGGAAGAGCGGCGAGTGTGTGAGTGGGACGGCGTGCGCGTGTCGCGCGCAGGCGCCGAGCGTCATGTCGTCGGGCGCCCACGTGGTATATATACTATACCTGGTGGAAGAGCGGCGAGTGTGTGAGTGGGACGGCGTGCGCGTGTCGCGCGCAGGCGCCGAGCGTCATGTCGTCGGGCGCCCACGTGGTATATATACTATACCTGGTGGAAGAGCGGCGAGTGTGTGAGTGGGACGGCGTGCGCGTGTCGCGCGCAGGCGCCGAGCGTCATGTCGTCGGGCGCCCACGTGGTATATATACTATACCTGGTGGAAGAGCGGCGAGTGTGTGAGTGGGACGGCGTGCGCGTGTCGCGCGCAGGCGCCGAGCGTCATGTCGTCGGGCGCCCACGTGGTATATATACTATACCTGGTGGAAGAGCGGCGAGTGTGTGAGTGGGACGGCGTGCGCGTGTCGCGCGCAGGCGCCGAGCGTCATGTCGTCGGGCGCCCACGTGGTATATATACTATACCTGGTGGAAGAGCGGCGAGTGTGTGAGTGGGACGGCGTGCGCGTGTCGCGCGCAGGCGCCGAGCGTCATGTCGTCGGGCGCCCACGTGGTATATATACTATACCTGGTGGAAGAGCGGCGAGTGTGTGAGTGGGACGGCGTGCGCGTGTCGCGCGCAGGCGCCGAGCGTCATGTCGTCGGGCGCCCACGTGGTATATATACTATACCTGGTGGAAGAGCGGCGAGTGTGTGAGTGGGACGGCGTGCGCGTGTCGCGCGCAGGCGCCGAGCGTCATGTCGTCGGGCGCCGAGCGCGCGGCGCACGCGCAGCGGGACAGCAGCGCGGCCGCGCCCACGCTCAGAGCGGTGCCGCCGCCCCCAGTTATGTAGTCGTAACCTGGATATGGTTCATAACTTCAAACACAAATACTTTACTTCTTTACAGTATAAATCACAGATTTTTCAATACTAACCGTGTAAATAAATAGGTAATTATTATCAAGGGTATGTCGGTATCCCCGACCTCGACTTATTTGATTTAAAAGCACAAAGAGTGAGCAGACTCCTGAGAAAGCGCTGGTTTGATGCGTTAGAATAATAACAAATTATGCTAACGCATCAATTTTTTTGTGTATAATATGGTTCGTTTTCTAATGTTTTTCATTTTTCCTGGAGGCTTAAAATTCATCCGCAAGTAAGTTTTGCGGAAAAACTTGCTTGCGTGTAAGGGTGAATTAACTTCTTTATAATTTTACATGATAAAGATGTTATATAGTAATGGTATGTTAGGCGCAGGGATACCTTTGGCAGCGGTCTCCTTCTTCCCGTATCCGTATCCGTACCGCTCGCCCAGCACGGTGACGTCACCGCCGCCGCGGTAACAACTCAGAAGCTCGCACAGCCTCTGCACGCTGGGCGGGAACAGACAGATATGGAGATTATTAAAGACAACATCAAAAAAAAAATCCAAGATTGATATTTTATAAGAAAAAAAATTATAGAAATGACTTAAAAATTAAGATGTGTTACAATTACTACTCACAAATATCTAAGTAATAATTATAAAAAAAACCTGTATTATATTATTTTTCTAGATTTTTTTTTCTATTTTATACCTCCTCAAAATACTGTGGAGATTTAAGTGAAGATGATAATTTCATTTACCCACAACAGCAAAATTAAATGATGAATTTTCTTAATTAATACAGGAGCGATGAATTTATAAAAAAATCGATGCGAAACGAAATTTTAATTAATAGTTAGTAAAATATTGTCCTTTATTCATCATTTCATCTGGACATAGGTCTCCACTAATGAGCGCCATAGCACCCTGTCTGCAGCTTACCGTGTCCAGCATCTGTCTGCAGTCTTACACAGATCATCATTCCACCTGGCCTGCCCTTTTTTTCAAGGATAATTAAAATCAAGTAATAGAAACAAATTAAAGCTAGTATTTACAATTGAAACAATTGAGCTTGACGCTTGATAAGATTGGAGACACTTCCGACCGGTATTGACATACTTAGATCAGTTGAGCTACATCTAGACTGTTTGCAACCGTTTGCAGTTAGCTCAATTGTTTCAATTGTTGAGTAAATCCTCTATGTCTCTAACACAGGTATCTCTTAACTTAAAAGAGGGTTCCAAACCCAAGTTATGTTAATTAATTTAAGTTTACTGCAATAAATATTTTGTATATTTTGTAAATTCACATACCCAAGTATAGTGTCATCGTCAGCTAAGAATATCCACTTGACGTGCGGCATTCCTCTGACTCGCTGAACAGCCTGCTTCAGTATCGCCATTGTCTTCACACAGTGGCCTGTTTTAGAGTTGGGTACTCCGGTGTCTACCGCTGGTAGGGATGGATCTATTACATGACATAATGGGCATCATCATTACGTGACAATAAAGGCCTATGTCCAGCAGTGGACTAATATAGGCTGATGATAATGATTACATGACAACAGATAAATTGGGGATAGTCAAAAGCCAATCATGCACAAACAAACCAATACAAGCAATAAATAAGCAAATAAAGCTAAGCAGAGCTTTTGTTATGGGTACAAGGTGACTGATATATGTAAGTACTTAATAAAATACAATACATAGATATTTTTATTAGGTATACAAAGAAATAGACAAAACAGTTTTATGTCGTGAGAAATGATTTTAGTTTAGTATCACAGTTTTTGAGAGTGATATTGGAAAGGGAATAGCGCATAATTTTAACTGTAAGTATATCTTTATTTATTAACAGAGAAAATTTATAAAAATAAAAACGAAAAATAAAGATTATTTACACTGATATCAAAATCCTAAAAATCCAAGTCGTCATTAAAAGGCAGAGTGCCCCAAATGCTGGCAGCATTGCTACGTTGAATGGCAATGCTAATTTATATCTTACTATTATAATAAATGGGAAAGTTTGTGTGAATGTTTGTTATAAGTAATCTCCGTAACTACTTAAATTTGAAATTAAATTTGGTATGTAGATAGTTTAGGACCTAGAATAGGACATAGGCTATTAAAAATTTGTAATTTTAACCTATCAGGGGTTTAAATAGGGTGTTAAAGTTTGAATAGAAAATATTTTTTCCTTGGTTGAATTCACTCAAAACTCTGTATAAATAAACTATGGACTGTATAATTAAACACGTATTTTTTTTTACACAATAACCCCTAAATTTCTGAAATTTGTCCTATTAAAAAGTCTGGTTCGCGGGCGAAGCCGCGGGGCGCATCTAGTAATACATAAATAATGCTGGATAATCCACAAAGCATCATCTAGTCCCAAGCTTAGCAAAGCTTGTGTTATGGGTAACTAAATGACTTATTACAATACATTACATAATATATTTTTATTATACCTACATAGAAAACATTCAGAACCCCGGTGCAAATATATATAAATATTACAAACATTTATCCCAAGGCGGGAATCGAACCCGCAACCTCCTGCGTCACAGTATTTCGCCCAATGCCACATCATAGGTCCGTGCAACCAAAAGGAAAGCCAAAGAACACACCGTTCTTGTCACTGTAGAACTGCAGGTTGGAGACGAGCCGCCCCCAGGTCTTGCGCACGACGCGGGCGCGCGTCTCGTGGAACCCGCTCCAGGTCTTCACGGCGAAAAATATCGACTCTTCGGGAATGGCACTGCCCTGCCGAGAGACAGGTGTTTAGAGCATCATTAGCAGACGGAAAATAAATGGCCTTACCCTTTTTAGGCAAATAGGAAAAGAGACATAGATATCTGAGGCTAACTGAAAAGAACTGATTTAATAATGAACGTAGGTAAACCGTTGTCTATCAGGGATCAACTGTCTCTGTCAGCTCGTACCCTGGGTCTATGGAGAAGTCTCCCTCGAGGGCGCTTGCCCCAGCTACTCACACAAGTGTCAAACTGCTTGGGGTAGGTGGCGCAGTTGTCTCCGCTGACGATGCAGAAGCTGAGGTCCGCCGTCAGCAGCGGGCCCGGGCGGCCCGCGTCTCCGTACACGAGGCGCGCCAGCTCGTACCCTGGGTCTATGGAGAAGTCTCCCTCGAGGCTGTGGCTGCCACTCTCTGTCTGGTTCAGGAGCCTGTTGACAAGTACGTTTTGTTGGTTTCATAGAGACAGAAACATAAAATAAGATAAACGAACGACTGCAAAACAATGGCAAAAGAGTCAATCAATTTTCGCTACAATTCGATACTTTCCTGGGTAAAAAAAATATTAATCTATTTATATACAGTTCGTGAGTAAGTTTTTTTAGAATCAAATTTTAAAGGACTAGTTCAACCCACCATCCCACCGTACCATGACACCCTCATCCAACACTCTATTTGATAATAATTTAGTTAAAAAATTCACAGTCTTGCACATTTTAGCCTATACTGTGAGCCAAAAGAAATAAAAGTTGTCGATTTTGATAAGGTAGTAAAAGCCTTACTGGCTGATGAGTTCCATCCTCATGGCGAACCCGCTGGCGAGGTTGGGGTAGACGAAGCCGCCGTCCTCCTCCAGCTCCTCCAGGATGCTGAAGTGGTGGATGATGGTCGGCTCCTCGTCGCTCAGCGGGTAGCCGATCCACATCGCCTCCTACACCGGGAGAGCGGAATAACATTGTCTTATTTTATACTTACCTAAGTACAACGTTTCAATGTCCTTTATAAACAATGTCGAGGTTGTTTTTGAAGGACTGAAACGTGCCAGGTATTTTATTTGCCCATCAATTCGTCGACTGAATGGAAGACCAATGAGACCTTGATCTAGGGGTCAATTTGATGAGACCAGCTTTGGTCAGTGTACCGTCCTATTGCTATTGTAAATCAAACTAAGAATAGAATAAACGAACAAAGAAAATTTAAAACTCTGTAAACCAAACTGCTGTTTTCTGCTCTTTAACTGCTCTTTTTCTTGTTATTAACTGTCATTATCCTTTTTCCACCAGGTACTCGTAAGAGTAAGAGTCTTCTATTTCGCCTCTTCCACTAGTGGACAAAAAATTGAGGCGAATTAAATTAAATTTGACTTGTCTAAGTGCTTATTTTGTAAGCCTAAAGAAATAAAGATTTTGATTATTGATTATTGATTATTAGCAGCAAGAACGCTGAATCAAATTTAGAGGGAAGCCTACGAACACAATACCTTTCAAAACACTGAAACACAGTTTTTAACTAGTTCAGGAGGCTATGGACTCATTACTGTCTGTAAACCATTATTGTTGTGTAAATAAAAACCTTTTTTTTCTTTACTTTTTTTCCACGTCAAGACGAAGCAATTATCCTCAACTAACCTGTTTATCCGCCGCCCCGAGCGCCTCAAGCAGCATGTGACACCTGACAGCCGTGTGCGCTTCCACGAACAGTACCCACCGCACGTCGCTGTCAGCGTACTTGGCTGTCAGCGGGGCGAGGAGGGGGAGGATCGTCCACGCGCCGGCGGCGGGGAAGTCATCGTGAGTCAGGTGGACGATTGGAAGACGCTGGGTGGAAGAAATACACAGTTTTATTAACTAGCGATCTGAATCAGCTTCGCAAGGGTGTGTTATACACATAAACCTTCCTCTTGAATCACTCTATCTATTAGAAAAAGACATGAATATCCGTAGCACAGTTTTAAAGAAAATATATAGCATACATAGGGACAGAGAGATAGCGGGAAGTGACTTTGTTTTATACTATGTAATGAAACTGGTATCTGTCCGCGGCTTCAAACGCGTTAGTTTTTAAGAAACGTTTCAAGGCTTTTGTATCTCATGGGTTGAATTGATGGGTTGAAAAGTAGTCTATGTGTTACTCCAGGGCTAGAACTAAGTCTATTCAAAATTCAGCCTGATCCGTTCATTTGTTTTTGCGTAAAAGAGTACTTAACAAACATCCATAGAAACATTCGCGTTAATAAATATTATTGGTAAGGATTCTATAAGATATGAATGCAATATCCAGTAGGATAGGAATGCGATATCCAGTACCATATCGCATTCTGTTGGAAGTAGAGTAGTAGAGTGTGCGTCGTCGGTGGCAATGAAAGGTTAAAGTCTGGACCGGATGTGAGTGCAGTAATTAAAATAAGATGTGCGACAACAACAGCCGTTACTGCTTCTGCAAAAGGTACTTAGTAATTCTGTCAGTGTCCTGTTATAACGCTGTAGGAGTCTACTCACCCCTTCTAACCGCTGCACCTGTGTCTCGATGTCCTGCTTCAGCCGCATCGCCACGCTGGCGTGGTACGGCTCCGACTGACTTATTATTGTTATAACTACGTTTCTAGAGTCTGCAACAAAGACATATCGTTACTTATTCTCAAGTTGGGAACCAAGGTTTTTTGTATTTGAGGCCTGAGGAAACTGCTATATTTCATGCCCTAGAAAAAGGCAAAAAACATGTTTGGTACTAACTATTTTCTAACCACCGCTTTTATGACCTTTGTTTGCAAATAAATGATTGTAATTGAAAAATGATTTTATATATGTCAATGCATTTTTAACGCCTTTATTTTTTAGATAAATGTCTTATAACCAGTTGCTCAGTGATATCAGCATTTTTCATCTTAATCCGTTCAGCCATTTAAGCCTGAAGGAGTAACAAGCATCACACACGCTACAAAAAAAATCGCTTTTATAATATCGAAAATTACAATCAGGGAATAGAAAAAATTACAACTAGTAAGTAATTGAAACCATTGAGCTAACTGCAGACGGTTGCAAGCAGTCTAAAGGTAGCTCAATTGCAAAGAATATTAGTACCTATTTAGTGAGTGTGATATGATAATATCGACTTTAACATGAACCCGAGGGAGGTTCAACCAAGACCGATTCGAACCTCGACTAAGTAGAAACCTAAGTCGTGAAATTATCATGATACATGGTTGAGCCAAGATGTAACCCAACTTAATCAAGTCAGCAAATAAAACTTTAATCTGCGATTGATAACGCAACGAACTATAGTTATACTGCGCCTCTAGTTTAGCAATTTGTTGTGTCTATCCCGGCAAAACAAGCACGCCTAACAAGAAAACAAGGAAGAAAGCTCTCCACAGTAGACTTAAAGAACTTACTCCCACAATATCGATGAAGTCAGTAGAAACTTCAACAAGCTCGCGAGAACCTTTGTTAGAAACTAAGGAACTTGCTGTGGGTAACAAATTTGTCGATCATTCATTCTAGTTCAGAAATATATTCACATCAGCATAGGGTTATTTGCGCTATGTCACCGCGCAATTACAGAATTAGGCATGTATTAAAATACCATTATTTTATTTTGATTTCGTCACATGAGCAATTATAATAATAATCACTTGGGCGGATAAAAATAACATAAAAAAAATATTTCAGGTTAATACTCTGCCTTACTGCTTTTAAATCTTTTCGAAAGGAGTGGGGAACGATACCAAGTGATGGATACGCCAAAACTCACAGTCTCAGCGCGTTATCGATGTCCACCGGATGGTGGGAACTCAAGCGAATAGTCGTCAGTTCTATGTTAAATGTTCCTTCAATCTCACTGGATACATTGATTATCTTTTTCTTGACATTTAGCTTGGCACTTTATTTCATGCCAAGGCCGATCTCATCATGCCTAACTTCACAACTGAACGGCAACGGTAAAGGTATACGAGGCCATCAATCAGCTACATCATACCTTTGACAGTGCGCGGCAAATGGCAATAAACTAAGCATGCCGCGCCAGCTTTATCATGCTGTGATACGGCGGAGTTACGACGAGCAGATTATGTAGTTTATGATTATCATGTTATGGTTGGTTTTCGTGTGGTATGGTAGTTTTAGATTAATCTAGGTTAGTGGAAAATAGAAGCATCAAAGGGGCAAATGTGTGATTATGTCGAATCGAAACTTTGGAGTACATTGCGATCTGTACAAAGTTAAGTTTTTGCTCAACCTTCATAATTAGCACGGCCAGAGAGTGGAATGAGCTTCCTGCGTCTGTTTTCCCGTCAGAATTAGATCTCGGAGTCTTCAAATCAAGAGTGAATAAGTTCCTTCTGGGAAAGCGTTCTCCATCTTAGGCCACATCTTCACTTACGTATAGAGATAGTGGCCAAATGCTCGACCATTTCCAGTTATAAAATAAAGTTATTCAAAAACCCAGTTGTGTTCAGTTTACTTCATGCCAAAATCAATCTCAAATCAAAACTAGTGGTTCTGTGTTCTAAGTCATACCATAATGGCAAACAGCGGATATGTCATAAATCAGCGAACCCAATCAAGGCACCATTAATGTCGTCGGCAGAATCGTGATCCTTTATTATAGCTGATGACTCGACACTCATTGAGGTATTATTGATTGATTTGTGATCCAGACAGCGGTAATTCTATTAAAGGAGGCACAGATGTCTCCTCTACCGTAATTAAAGAAATAAACAGAGGTCTATATGTCCAGCAATGGAATCCAACCGAAGGTGGACGTTCTTCTATACAAATAGTTACAAATATTTAGTATAAGCTTAATAAAGTTAGAAAACAGCAATTATATTCACCGACCTCCAAATCTAAGATATATGAATATTCAGTCAGACCTTGCTTAACGAAAAAGCCAGAATAATTTCGAGTTCAATAAAACCCTAAGAAGCAAATATACTTAGGCAAATCTATCCGTGTTCAAAACTCTCGTATGCGAACTTTCTTGGCAAAGTGACAAATAATGTCTCGATTGCCAGACATTATCACCTTCAAGCTTCGATCTGAGAGCTTAAAGAGCCTTATAAAATAACCATAGCTGTGGAGCGCCAAGTCTGAGAGTAAATCCCGGAATCAAACCAAAGTAGGTGAAATTCGAGTGGGTTTATTTTAATAACTTATTAAATGGTCTAAGGCAGTGGTCGTCATAATTTTCTGGTCAAGTGCCACATTGGACAATGTGACGTACTACTCCGGGCCGCACTATATGTATTGTAAACTAGAAACAGGACCTGTTGGTGTAGTGAAATGTTGGTAACTACAATTACAGAATGCAAATTATTATATTAAATATTTTTCATTACTCATACTCGGAAAGTAGGTCTGAACATGCCTGAAGAGTGGGTTGAAAGTGATACTTTTCCGCCCTAGGGCGAATCGTTTTCAACTGACACCTAGGTATAACCATAAGAATAAATAATAACTACGTAGAATGGACTCTTCTTTGATCTAGTCCCAAACGCCGCCATTTATATACCTACTTCCCCCTTCACCTCGTTACGCCCCTCTGTCGTCCAGCCGTTTTGCCAGGGTTGCTACTGCATTGTACCGCCGCGCCCCGCCGCCGCCGCGCCGTCGTCGCGAGGCGAGGCGAGTGAGAAAAGGTCAACGAACGATGTTCACGTTCCTTTGATTAGGTACCTACCTAATTAGTTAGATAGGAACCTACTAAAACACAATAATATTTAGAAAATATTACCTACATAGGGTATGTATTATCATATAATATGTATTATCTTTTATTGTTACAACCGATCACACCACAATAACTTGATCATGACGTCATATTATAGAGGTAGGTACCTAACCTACACAAATATTAAAATCCGCGTGCGGCGTCGCCGGCTGTGACAGCCCTACTGCACGTTTAACGTGCAGAATCGCGTAGGCTAATATCGTGACCTTGAGCGCGTTCGGAGCGAAGTTTCCCTTCTAGTCTGTTCTTATTCTTATGGTATAACGTTATTATTGAACCATGACAGTGGCAGAATAAATGCTGAAGCTAAAAAAAATCGCCTTAGCGACAATTCACTGAATTCAAAAAATACGAAAGACAAGGCAGTATGGCTTTATGGCTTTCGCCTGTCCTAGATGGACTAATAATACCTAAAAAAAAATAGCTGCTGTTTTTTATTTATATTTCTTTGTATTCGTAATGAAAAGCACAGTGTTTACCTCGGGTGAAAGTAACTTATGTAGTCCCTCGAACTATTGGCGCCCTCGCTACGGGACTAAATAAGTTACCTACTTTCAACCCTTGGGTAACACATTGTACTATTATTACGAACAGTTGAATTTCTGTTCAATAATCAATTATTCTTTTGTGCGTTTTTACGTTTGCATCTTTGGGACTACATGCAATCCTCATTGCATGTAGTCCCAAATGTCCCGTGTAATAATTGAACTGCCACGCACAGAAAATATTTTCACAGTGCTTGAAAAGTACCTACATAATATTTATTTTCTTTGCGCTGTTCTTGAATCAATCACCGCGGGCCGCACAAAAATGGCCCACGGGCCGCATGCGGCCCGCGGGCCGCAAATGACGACCACTGGTCTAAGGTGTTTTCAGATGATCATAAACGTAAGTTTAGTAGCTAAAGGTTACTTTAGAAGTTTAAGTTATCATAAGGTTGTGAAATGGAAAATTTTAGTTCTTCAGTGGTTTCTTGGTATGAAATGTGGAGTTGGAGAGCAATTTATTGTATGTAGCAATAGAACAGAAATAGGAAGTGTTACCTAAGCAAAATCTGTTAATTGACCAGGCTGGAGAAAAGAAAATGTGCCACTAAAATAATGATTAAAAGTCAACGTCTCTTCAATACCATTCATAGATAAGAAGTTTAAGTTATCATAAGGTTGTGAAATGGAAAATTTTAGTTCTTCAGTGGTTTCTTGGTATGAAATGTGGAGTTGGAGAGCAATTTATTGTATGTAGCAATAGAACAGAAATAGGAAGTGTTACCTAAGCAAAATCTGTTAATTGACCAGGCTGGAGAAAAGAAAATGTGCCACTAAAATAATGATTAAAAGTCAACGTCTCTTCAATACCATTCATAGATACCTATGTGTTAAATGAGAAAAAATCTTAGGTACCAATAGGATACCATTTATAATACCTAAAAACACTAAATCTAACACATAATCTAAATCGTCTCAAATGAATATAATTAAAAATGTTTTCTTCTAAGCGCACCTGCGCTTCGGAACATATGCACGTAGAGAGATAAGTGTCTTATTTGGCATGTTGATATAACTGCCTCGACAAATATCTTAGAACACTTCAACCTCCTTATTTTAGTCAGCCAGTCTTATAATACCACTCAGACACCTAAATTATCTCAAAATATCATCGAAAATACTTTCAGCGTTATCTCCTAACCGCACCCGCTTCCGAATTCCATGCATAATGCAGAGCCGGATCACCCGAGGTGCGACACATTAAAATCACATTCGGGCACTTTACGCCCCAAGCGGGAGACGTACGGCCTTTTACACCCCGACACATACGGCTTTTTACGCCCTGGGCTGAGACTTATGCCGCTTTATGCTTTGGAGACATAAGACCGCGATAATGGCAGTTAGAGAGTCATGTTTGTAAGGATATTCGATAAGATGATGTGGAACTTGCGGTGGTTTATAACGCTTTTGGTGGGGCTTTTAAAAATGTAAATCGTTAGACATTCTGCTTGTTACCGTAGTGACGCTGTAATAGGTCACTGAGACGACACTGTGTGTAATTTAAGACTTATCTGTTACTAAAATGTACACGCTACCTGATCTTTTTGCAAAGAGTCCTAAATTAATCATAAATATTGTAGTTTCGTGTTCCCAGGAAAGAAAATCAAAGTTAATTAGTAAATTCTTCAAGGTTTTTGAAACTTACCGAATGTACTGGAACAGAACAATTAATTTACATTAAGTATTCATAGGTATTTCTCGCGTTTATTTTACTTTTACCTGCAGATTTTCCAGCCGGATTTAAATCTAGATTTCAATGCTTAGTAATTTATAATTAATCCGTGATCCCTTTAAATCCAAACTTTAAAATTTGATATTGTTTCCAATCTAAGTAAGTACTTAAAGAAAACTCAATTGGACAATTTTTATAAGTTAGTACATTCAAACAAGTCTTCCGAACAAGTCGTGGTAGAAAATGGGAATGGAATTAGATACAAAGTTGCGTCCAAGAAGGAGCGTAATTTTCTGCTTTAAAACCGCTGTTGGAAGCCCTTTCAGACTTTCGAGTAATTAAATATCTAATTTAATTGGTACACCGACCACATTTTGGTTCAGTAGTGCAAGATTGTAAAATATGAAATGCCCGGATTCCGCCGGGAATAGAGGAATGTTATAATTTGTTTTAAAAAACTATAACTATACTGTCTTGTGTATCGGTGGAGTGAGTCACTAGAAAGTGTGTCGTCACGTTCGAAACGAAAAAGGCGTTTTAATATGTAATGTATCTTGTTATGTATCTTCATAATTGTAGTTCCTCTCCTTAAGACAGTAAGGAATCCTCATACTAAAGCGAAAATAAGCTAGTAGGTATTATAGGAATTTTGATCGGTGACAAATGCAAATGATTAAACCGGGGATATGAAATCGTTATCTTATCGCTTAGACTATAGAACTATCTATGTTATGTTATAATTCTTATCATAAAGGGGTATTTTTAAGTAGATAATGATAGTTAATCCTTTGTTTGCCTAGTCCTAATGGCAATAGGTAAAGCTGCATATTTTAAATCCGTACGGGAAGATTACCACCAAAGAACGAAATTTTATGCTTCGTTTCGTTCAATCGGTACGGAAGTCTAATCGTACAAAAACCGAAAAAAGTCGCAAAGTTCACGCGGTTGCTTCTAAGCTGTCTTGACATTCAGATTTTTGAAAAAAAAAACGTTTGGTGTTTCAAAATTCCTTTGTCTAACGTAATAATGTAATAAATATGCGGCAGCGCTAGTATACCTCTTGTTAACACCTTAAGTAGCAACCATCGGCAAATTGAAAATCTATTAACGTTTTCGTCAGTTCCCTCAATTTCCGTACGAAATCAGTCCAGAAACTCGGTCCTATCGAGAGATCGCATATGGCAGCGCCCCGGCGGAGTTCCCCGTCCATTTCAGGGCTCCAGCCTTTAGGAATTATAGATGAACACTGATGCTTTTCACGCGCCTGTATACAGCGTCTATAGCACTGTCGTCGGTTGCGGGAGGTATTGAGGTGTGCACGCCTTTACTGTGTGCAGGTGAATATGTAAGGTATTGCTATTCATTATTGGTAATTTAATTACTTTAACCTGATTTTAGTAATGTTATTGGTTGTATTAACAGTGTAAATAAAATAAATAATAAATACATTGTTTGTTTTTATTTTTACCTGAATATAATAGGAGTGTCGAGCTTGGTTGTGAATTTAATTCATTAGATAATTTGATGTTTTTTACATAAACAACCACAAAACCAACAACCAAAAAACATCTTTGATTATTTAATATTTAACTGTTAAGTTTTACGGGATATATAATTAATAGAGTATCTATCTACTTCGGAATAAATAATTTATAAAGAAATAAAATTTTGTACATTAAATATTAGGACGTAATAGTAAGATCCTACATTGTTTTTTTCATAAAACACAGAAACGAGGTTGCGAGATCTATTCCCGAATCCCGATGTAGCAAATGCCCGCTAATAAACATAGTTATCTACATGACGGAGATATGATTAGTATTTAATATAGATTTCATCCCCAAGAATGACAGAGAGTTTCAAAGAATTCTATTATGCAAACAAGCGGAGTCACTCGAGAACCAATTTGCTAAATGTACGAAAGAATGAGATCGTAGATTGTGTTTTCAACCGGAGGGTATTGTATCAATTTCAATGGACAATGAAGTATATTGAAGTAATAGTAAAGTTTATTTTCATATCCATGATATTTTGCATTTCGTAATAAGCTAGACTCGTAAACAGGAGAATTTATTTATGCACACGCCCCGACTTCCCTCGCATAAGAGATCAGATTGATAGATTTTAAAAGGAGAAACTACATAACTATTCAGCCAGTGTCCGGTCCACAAAGCTTATGCGTAAAAAGCGTCATAGATCGGTTTGAATTTTGGTCACCAATATGATTTCACGCTCAACACAAACAGCTTCCTGAAATACATATGTAAGTATTAAGTTTTAAAGAAAGGAAAATAAGTTTGATTAGGTGATTTTGATTATCCCCAACCAACTGTCAACTGTCATGACAACATTATCGACGTGCAAGAGCGGGACAGTCAGCCGTTTGATACCGCAATGCATCAGCGTCGGGTAACACCATGCATTAACGTGGAATTGATGACCAGGCGCCGCCGGTCGGGTTCCGGGACCGTACCTTATGCAGATTAAGTGATCAGCCAAGAGCTATAGGTGCGCTCAACTTTTGAAGCAGCCTCTTTATTTGAATTATTTTAATAATAAGTTATATATGCGTAAAATTGGCACTGGTATCGCCCGGACCGCTATCCCAAGATTCTAAATATCCTTAATACCCTACAACTACGTCATCTTCATCATCATCAGCCTATATTAGTCCACTGCTGGACATAGGCCTCCCATAATAAGCGCCATAGCGCACTGTCTTCAGCTTCACGCATCCAGCAACTATTTATATCATATCTAATGCTAGTACTAGAACTATGACAATCTTTTGACTATCGTGCATCCACGAGCCCATGAGCCTAGTTTGGGATTACCTCTATATACTATACTAGCGACCGGCCCCGACTTTGCACGGTTTAATTATAAGTATAGGTAAACCTTATTTATTTATGTTTGAGGCTTGCCAACAATGCACATAATAAAACATTACAGTTAACACAATAAGGAACCTAACTTAACCTTCCTCTTGAATCACTCTATCTATTAAAAAAAACCGCTTCGAAATCCGTTGCGTATTTTTAAAGATTTAAGCATACAAAGGGACATAGGGATATAGGGACATAGGGACAGAGAAAGCGACTTTATTTTAAACTATGTTGTGATAATACTACTACATATTCCAAAATAGCTAGTATATTATACTTCCTGTGTTCTAAAACCGGCTAGCCGAATTGTATAGAAGTCAGATATATTAACACTATTGCTGCCAAGACCCATTGGGATCTTATCTGTTGGCCTATTAGTTTTTGGTATGAAGAAACCGTATGGGTAGCTAAGTACCAATACCAATTTCTTGCACAAATGAAAATATTCTATTAGCCCTAAATAGTCAATCTATATTAACGAGAAAAGATACACATATTTGTGAGGAAATTGAGGTTTTCCCTTGCCCCTATGGGATAGAGTGTGAGAATTATTAATAAAACTAGCATCCACTATGCGAGTGAATTTGCGCGGGTAGGTAGCGAAATTGCAAAGGGTTTCGCGGTAATAGAAAAGTCCCGTGGTTTCTTGTGAGTGAACTCAAAAACATGTTTGAAGTCGAGGTGTAAAAGTGTTCTACATGTGCTATAGCAAAATGTACCTAATAGTTCAGGGAAATGATGAAGTCATGCTGCTCATGGCTACAGCGGCGGCCAGGCTCAACGAAGACTGAAATGTAATAGATACCAGCTACCTCTATAAGAAGAAGGTAGATGAAATACTGCGTCAAAAATATTATGAATGAAAATTCTCACCGTAAAAATACGAAACCGTTTTTCAATTTGTTCCAATGGAAGTGAGTAAAAGCGACAACTAACAACAAAAACACTGGTTTAACTCTGAAGCAACAAAGTTCTTCGATCAAGTTATAAGATCTCGATTCTTCCAGTTTCTTCGTCAATGTAAGGAAATCTTTCGTGAAATCCCAACAAAGTTCTGTAGTCGAACACATCTTATCGGATTTAAGTTTCGAGTATCGGTTGGAAGGTGTTGCCACATCGAATATTTTTTCAAGAAGGACAAAATAGGGACGGTTTTTTTTTTATTTTATCTTTTATTTTGCTTTCAAATTTTCATATATCAATTTTGAGTCAATAAAAATAACTAAGAACTAGGTTGGTTTTTCTGAATACTCTACTACTACTCTAGAGTTAGCTACATTTCCTCGTTAATTGTATCCTAAAGTTTGTACAGATTATATCAATGAACTTAAAGTTATAATTTTATATGGCATTTTTATATTTTTAAAAATATTTGTGCTACGAAAGCTGGCAATACCAAACAGATTTGATTTCCGAATGCAAACGTTTGTTAGCCGTTTTCCTCATGTTCGCTTTCGACATGTTTCCGATGCATTGTATAGAGACAATGAGATTTAGATACTCATGTGTACAAAATTGTATTGGATTTAGGATATTTATGATCTACTTATTTAGATTTGCATACAATAACGACATTCCATTCGTCTTCGAATATACATACCTACTAGATTTAACATTCTTTAGATCGTCGTATCCTACGAATAAGGTTACAGTCGCCAGTGTGACCTTTTTATTTTTATTGGATTTTGTGAATCTCCGTAATCATTTACCTATTACATCATACATACCGGTTGGAAAAAGTTAATAAATAATAAAGAAAATAGTTATAAGGGTTTTCTGATGCATTTTACGAAAAAGGTAAAGAACAGATTTGGTACTTTTTTCACGTGCAATACGAAACCGAAATGGGCATTTCCCGGGGAATATGGTTACAACTCCACAAATATAGGTAACTAACCAAAGTAGATTTTGTAAGTTACTCAGTTTCATTTCCTTGTTTAGGTACTACCTTCATACCAATAGTTGTCAACAGTGTAATATCAATGTGTGCTGACGAGGTATAGGTAACCACTTTTTATAAAATCCCCCAGTGTAGGTACGTAGGTTCGACATAAAAACATCATTCATTTTTCAAAATTAAATCAAAACATTAAAAACCTTTTTGGCATGATAACTCATTGCATTAACCTGGAAAGATGACAACTCCAGAGTTGCCTACATAGTCAAATAAGTCAAAAGTTCACCAAAGTACGTTCTAAAATTAAAAAGTTGTTAATAAAATTGCCGCCAAGATGGCTTCCTCCACAATAACGTTGCTGAAACATTGTGCATAAAAGTTTGAACGCTACTTCGTACCCGTACCTCGTTTGTCGAGAGTTTTGAGGAAAATTATAATTAGACATCTTGCGACAAATTAATGAAAGGAAAATTAGAAATATAACTGTAATAAACTGTACCTTTGTCCACTACTGGGTTCCCAGCTCTAGTGAGATTGGACAGAACACGCACGTTCATGTAGCATTTTTATAATTATATTAAGTACTACTTCACTACATAGTATAAAACAAAGTCGCTTTCTCTTTCCCTATGTCCCTTTGAGTGCTTAAATCTTTAAAACTACGCAACGGATTTGATGCGGTTTTTTGTAATAGATAGAGTGATTCAAGAGGAAGGTTTATGCGTATAATAAAACCGTGCGAAGCCGGGGCGGGTCGTTAGTTTATAATAAGACCTTCTTCTATTAGACCAGGGTAGAAGCCTATCAAAATTATGAAAAAAGAAATTAAATAATAGTAGGATGAAACCCATTGGAAAATGAGGAGAATGTAGTAAAACTTTAAGGAAAAATAATTTACGGGCGATCTGAGGTTGGGAAGGGGTAGGGGGCGATTGGTAGAGGGGTGGAGCTTATTACCTACAACTTTGCAATTTGACTTTTTTCCATAGGAGTAGTATTTCCGTTTTTTTGCAAAATTCAGTTTTGACGAAGACACTGGACACTTACCACGCTGTATGACAATGCTAGTTAAAAATTCTTTCATATCTTTTTAAAACACCTGATCAGTTTTACCGGGAAGCACATTTTGTTCGTTACCTGGTCCCGTCGGTATGAGAGTAGAAACTTACCAAAGCCTGGTAAGTTATGCAGGCGGCGCGCTGAGGCTTAGACACAAGTCTCAAACTTGTCCCTTACGAATGAATATACTTTAAAGTTTTAAATCTCTGTGGCACGGTCCAAAGTCCGCCTGAGATTCTGGAAGTTGCGGGTTCGATTCCTGCATTGAAAAATCTTTCGAAATCAGTCGTTGCGGCTGTGGAAAGTGTAGAATGAAGCTTACCTAAGTTCTGTATTAGATGTATTCTTGTATTAGATATCATCTGATATCTCATACAAGCAGAACTTAGGTAAGTTAGGTAAGTTGAAATGTTATTTCACGCATCATAATAATATTTTAAGATAATTATTATTTCCTCGTTTTTAATAGATTGATCTAAAATGGTTGGATGTAAAATGAAGCGTCAATGAAGCGCCTCGGATTAACTTGGTACAGAGATAGCTTAGAGCCTGAGAAAGGACTTTTAATGTGAAAAAAGGGTTTTAAGAGGTTAAAATAGGGGATGAAAGTTTGTATGGAAGTTTAGTCATTTTTGAAGCTAGAGGATTGAAACTTAGTTTTTTGATTGAATATAAATAAATATGACATTTCAAGTTTGTAAAAAAAATAACAATTAAGGCGTAAAATAAAAATAGGAAGAAAGTATGGAAATAAGTAAGGTCTATGTGCGGGCTCAAAGTCACTTTTCCACGCGGACGAAGACGCGAGCACAGCTAGTCTAATAATATTTCCCTTCTGGGCTGCCACCCGCTGACAAACCTTTCTCGAAATTTCCAATCGAATAAATAAAGCATTTTTCATGCGCTCAGAGAAATCTTTAAGATCCGACGGAGTGTGCTCGCCTGGCCCCGACTTCGGAAGACAACCACATGAATATTTTAATAATAAAAAGGTTGTGACCGCGTCAGTAATCACGTAATGAAATGGTACATAAATCAAGAACACGCAACTGCGTAGCCGACTAAATTAACACAAGAAAAATATTCACAATATAAGTAGAATAAAAGCTTTGACCTAATCGTGTAAAATGTCAATTATTACCAAGGGGGCGTCCTCGTCCATCAATTACGTGAGGCATTTTTCAGGATTAGGTAATCCCCCCGCCCCCTCTGGTGAGATATCGTAAATATATTGATATGAATAATTTGAGCTACCTCTAGATTGTTGGCGGACAGCTCAATTATTTCAATTGTAAATATAGACTAGTTTTAATTTGCCCAAAGTTAATTAATTGTTGTATTCTTAGTGTCCAAGCTGTCAATCATAGATGACCTGTCACTAGCACCGTGTAGTCATGTCGTGTAATCTTGGAAATGTCTTTTTGGAAATAAACACTAGCCTCCGATTGTCTTTCTTTAAATGAAAATCATCCGCCAACTAAGCGAGAAATAAATAAACAATAATGATTACAGATATGAGGTATATATACCATCCAGCATACAGCAGGGTACAACTGGGTTACTACGATCTAAATGCCCCCAGAGTCGAGGCCTACAGATGTGATAAGTCATACGGTAGAAATTATGTAGAATCCGTATTAAATGGCGTATCAAAGCGAATGTACTCGTGCGAACGGGCTCGATCGGCCAAGAGAAAATCGTCGCGTTAGATTTACATAGTAGCTTATCTTGTCTATATTATTTTTATTAGGATTAAGCCTTGGATACATCTTACTAAAAAGCATGCTTGTTTGCTACTAGGTAGCGTGCTCTTTTATAGCATGCTCTGGGTACTTTTACATTATCTCTGTACCTAGTAGCAAGTAGTATGCTCGCTGAGAACGAGTTCAGTTCAGACATGCTTTCGAGAAACTCCCCCCTACCCCCATTTGATGAATATGGAAAAAAACATTTGATGGTGCGAACATTTTAGATGGATCGCTCTGCAAAGTTCAGAGATTGGCGGCTATTGGCGTTAATAGTTAATTGTAGCATCAGTAATTTCAGTTTTAGTTTCAAAAAGTTTAAAAATTTTGAAAAAATTCGGAAACTATTTTTAAATGTGCCTTTCATTTAATTCCAATGACGTGAGGTTCGTAAAATTATTAGTTTATCTATTTGTACGATTTTAACCACCCTTTTTTTTCAAACTTTTTCAAGACTGTGTTTTACCCATCGCTGCGTGTAGGAGTGTCCAAAACCGGCAAAAATTATGTTCTCTAATCTCTTCTTGTTGTAATCTTTTAGTTGTCTGGTTGAGAGAAACCAAATTATTTAGTTTAATAAAATAAATTATATAATTTAGAAATAGGTTGTCCTACTTCTAAATACCTTTGATGTGAAGTACCTTTATGTACTACGTAGTCTCCAAGGTACTAATAAATACTAAAACTTTCCCAAGATGACGCGAAACTTTGGTCATCTTTCTTCAACAAACGAGAAAACTTCGAATCCGCCTAATAGATATCCGTGAATTTTCGTCACCGCGATCTAGCCTCAGTCTATCTGTTACAGACGATCTCTCGTCTAAAAAAGTTATATTAAAAAAAAGATTTATTAAATATATTTTTGAAGGCGTCCACAAAAACTAATTTGATGCACAATCAATGATGCTATCCTAATTACTTCGTTCGATAAGAAAGGGAGGGACGACCTTATTTTTAGTGCTGTCAATTAACAAGCGAATGGGCACCGTCTAACAAACATACAGGTTGGTTGTCTCAATAATAAAATTGTTTTAAATCGAGATGCATCGCTTACGATGTTTTATTATCTATAATTATGAGAACGGTTAGTAAAAGTCAGTAATTTTATCAACCTGACAAGTACTCAGGTAAAGTTCAAAAACATTTTCAAAGAATATGTATAAAATAAAGATGAAGTATTAGTACGTTTTTTAAATACATACTTAATTTAATTTTAATCTGTTAGATAAGTTAAAAACAATTAAAACTTACCAAAACACACGCAACTGTGTATAAAGACGAAGAGTAGCACCAATGGGGTTACTAAAACAAAAAAATAATAAGTTTTAAATAAAAAAAAACTGTTTAAAATTACGTCATAGGAGTGCCGTAAATTAAAGTTTCGAGTTAAAACTTAAAATTTACACTTATTTAGAATTCAAATTTGTTATTAAAAAAGGTCTCCACTCTATAGTTTGTTGAATAATAATCATCAAGAAAAATAAAAACATATTGTCTAAGTTTACCTTTCGCGATCATGTCGGTAAAAGTTATGGGCGCGCGCGTGTTTTCCCCCCACCGGTTGGATAACGACTGACGGAGCGGCCGCGGCGTAGCCTCCACGAGTTACGGTACAGACCGCTAAGAACTTTTGCAAATGAACGCTATTGTGAGCTCAGCACGGTCTAAAGTGATCTGAATATCAATAGTACCTATATTATAAGTACCTTAGCACTTACGACTTTAAATAATGAAATTGAGCATTGAAAAGTAGTGTCTCTACGATTTACGCGCCGATACGAATGTAGCGCCTCTAAGTCATCTGCACAAATACGTCACAGCTGACTGCCTCCTCCAAAGAGGCGGGTTCTGCCATAATCACCGTTCCTGGCAGGCGGATTGCTGATCGCAGCAGAGTTATTAAAAATAAGCAGAAGGAAACTGCTGCAGTTCCTCTGGTAGGTTCCCTTGTGGTGGGTCCAAACCATGAACGAGAGCGAGCGAAGGCTAACAAACAAACGTGAACCAGTGTGGAGGTCATGGCGAAAGCGAGCGAATACTTTCGTTCGCCTTCGGCCGTGCTCCATCGCCGGCTTTCGCTGAGGGGTAATATGCGTTCGTTTAGTGTTTCGTTTAGCGAAAGTGATTGAGCTTGTAGAACCAATCGTCGAATCACACTCAGTCACACAGTTCGCTTGGTCTGGACTCTGGAGCCACCATTAGGCTCGACTGTCTTACGACATCAAGAGACTCGGTTGTAGGGATCAGCCACCGCAAACGCTTCAATGAGCTACGAACTGCTACGGACGTAGCGGTTCTACGAGCTACGAACAGCAACGAAACGTAGCCGGAACGGAAAATGTAGGATAATTTTTTAATTTTATCTTTTAAACTACAACTAGTTTATTTTATACCCATAGTTTCACAGTCGTTTTTCCTGGATAAAAAGTTGGCTTTGTATAGGAAAAACGTCTGAGTTTTTGCAACAAATTTCGTTTAAGTAAGAAAAGGTAACAGACAGACATCTACAGTATTAAATAAATATTTCCGGATAGTCCACACAGCATCATCTAGCCCCAAGCTAAGCAGAGCTTGTGTTATGGGTACTAGATGATATACTGATATACTTACTTATTAGTATGGATGTTGTAGGTACCTTCTTAACCTACTAATTATATAAAACGTACTTTATTCTAAACAAAACTTGCCAAATTTATCTATTTTTTTTATTTTGGGGATATCAAAATTTATTACTTACTTTATTAACAACGAAAATTACAAGCAAAGGAATAGAAAAATTACAACTAGTATTTACAATTGAAACCATTGAGCTAACTGCATTACTTACTTAAACTCGAATACTTACTAACAAAAAAAAATTACTTGAAAATTAATCTATTCATTCAAATTTAGCGAAGCTACAATATCGATGAATGTTATGTGCTTTTGAAATGGAGTTAATCTAAGTATTTGACTTGACTAGTTCCTTGTGAGTCCATGGTATTATAATTTTATCGCTGCTGTGAAAACACCAGGTCTTCATTCATTAAGTTGGTAGAGCAGATTAGTAAGTTTTCACCTCCTTTGAATACCCGTTCATTAGAGGAGTATTTTTGAAACTAAACTAAAAATACGGCTCTGCTCGGAATTAACAGTGGTTGTGTGAATTTAAATGGAAGTGGGATATTATTAGTTTTTTATTCTTTAGATATTCATTGGGTTCCGGAGAAATAATTCGTCTAGGTAGTTACTTTTTAATTTAATTTTGCAAGTCACGCAGGGTCATTGCAGTGAATCTTATATATGCGAAAGTTTGTTTGGATGGTTGGATGTTTGTTTATTTGTTTATATTAACTCATCACGCCAAAACTACTGAATGGATCGGGCTGAAATTTTGAATAGACGTAGTTCAAGACCTGGAATAAAACATATGCAACTTTTCATAATTTTTGACGCTTTTGAAGCCGCGGGGCGTAGCTAGTTACCAATAACCCTGTACAGTTTTATTCTGGGACTTAGTCCCCTTTTTGTTGCCCCGTGTTTTGACGCAACCTTTAGAAACAGGTACCTACCTATTTCCAAAACGATTTCCTACTTTTAAAGTCGGAACCCTTCGCGTCTCACGTCACATTGTTGCCTCTTCGATCAATCCAATCCATGATTGTTGATGGTCCAATCAGTAAGATTGATTCAAGCCAGTAATTTACCAACTGACAGGGAAATTGGGAAGCGTATTTAGTTTTTGGGGATTTTGTAATGTTTTGGGGTGGTAACTCTATCTTATACTTTATTGCTGGGGTTCTGGGTGTTTTCTATGTATAATAAAGATATATATCAATATAATGTATTGGCAGATGCTGGATGCGGCAAGCTGAAGACAGGGCGCTATGCTATGGGGACGCCTATGTCCAACAGTGGACTAATATAGGCTGATGATGATGATCTAATGGATAAATTAAAGACCGCAAATCTTAAAAAACAGTCAAATATAAAGAAATGTTTTGTTTATGTGTTAGAAGGTTTTCGTTTCACCATCAAATATTAAACACCATTCTTTATTCCTTTCGTTTAGTCTCACTCAACCCAAAAAGACAATGAAAAGGCGGCTGTTGAACGATGAAATGTGTCGTGTTTTATCTATACGTGTTTGTTTGTTTGTATACGTAGGTATACGTATATGTGTAAATGTGTAGCATCGAAGCTCCTAAACAGATGAACCGCTATGAAACCAGTTCTTTTCGCAAGCTGACGTCATCGCCGAAAGTGTTGTTTTTTCTTGTTTTATGTTCATGCTTAAGGAGCAAATAGCCACCACTTATTTTATCATATAACTAGCGATCCACCCCGGCTTCGCACGGTTTTATTATACGTATAAACCTTCCTCTTGAATTACTCTATCTATTAAAAAAACGCATCAATATCCGTTGCGTAGTTTTAAAGATTTAAGTATACATAGGGACAGAGAAAGCGACTTTGTTTTATACTATGTAGAATTTTCAAAAATCATCCGTTCAGTTTGTTAAACCTATCATACGTTTTTTTTAAAGCATCTGTAGTAGTTTTATTTTGTCTAATAAAGGAAGAGATACGAAACAGAGTTTGGTGGCCACCAAGACCAACTTCGTATCTCTTTCTTAATCTCTCTACATTTTAATACATACCTAACCATGCTTCTATAGCTAAGTACTTACTATTTTTACGAGAATCCTTTACTGTCAGCTAGAGAATAGAGGAACACGGAAATTCAGAATATTCTAGATTTTAGGATACTATATTCTAGCTTAGATATTTCAGAGCACAACTTTATACTGCAACGTAGAAACTAGTAGAGTGAACCAACGTCTAGTTATTTTACCGAGAAAGGAGAAAATAAGAGGATCAAATATTTATTCTAAAGCAGAAAAACTACGAAGGAAATTGAAGTCTTATATTTTATATACACTTAAGTACATACTCAAAACTTAACATTTCATAGATACTTAGATATTTTTACTATATTTTTATATTTCATAGAAAACACCTTAGACATCTGAACAAATAACTGCAGATTCCATTTACATTTGTCTCGAGGCAGGAATGGAACCTAACCTTCTGTGTCGCAGGCGAACCTTCAAACGCTGCGTCACTCAGGTTGTTAATATTAAGTACCTACCTACTTAGGTAGCGTAAGTATGTACCTACTGGAATTCCAATATCTAAGTCCATTTACTTTTTCTTTGCGAAATAGTTAATTTCTTAAATGTGAGATCCAGTTTGCTCGTAAAATATTTAGAAGGCGATAGAGGGGTATTATGTTGGAGCATTAAAACCGCCGCTTCAGATATCTCTCGGCGATACAATACAACCTCGAGCTTAGGAAATAAAACGGGTAAGGGCGTGTCGGACCGCGCAGTAATGAGTTCCCGACCTAATAAAATTACTAGGTCTATAAGTACTGGGTACTAAATTCGTAGAACTAAAGTTGATCCCTGAAGTCACAAATTAACCCTTTCGGTTTAGTACACCAATCACGTGTTATCTCGTATTTTTAATAGGTATTGAAAAATGTATACTATTAAAAATACAATTTTGAATTATTCGTACTGCATCATCTAAGGATTATTATATTACTAGCAACCCACCCCGGCTTCGCACGGTTTTATTTTATACGGATAAACTTCTGAATCACTCTATGTGACTCAGAAGGAAAAAGTAAAAAACCTGTTAAAAAAAAGCATGAAAATCCGTTGCGTAGTTTTAAAGATTTAAGCATACAAAGGGACATAGGGATATAGGGACAGAGAACGCGACTTTGTTTTGTACTGTGTAGTGATAGTGCATAAGCCCTCACACTCGGGGAATGTCTAAGAAATTAATCATTAAGCATCATCTAGCCCCAAGCTAAGCAGAGCTTGTGTTAACCGTAGGTAGATGATGATGATGATGACTGTAATTATTTATTAGGTAGAGTTTTACAACTATTCAATTCAATACATTACATAAACAGAGGATAACTGCACATTTATTAGCAACAAAGAATGGTTAATCGTTTAATTTTTGCAATAGAAGGGGTTCTTACAACCCGAGTGGGGTAGGGGGTAGAAACGGGGTACTAGGTAGTTCTATTACTTGGAAGTTAATAGGTTGTGCATATTGCATTGCCTCCATTCCGTGATTGGCTTTTAAAGTGTCCTCTGCGCTAGGATTGCCTTTTTAGTGAGCAAGGCAAGGATAGTGCTTTTAATGATTTTATTTCATTCCCCTCTAAAAAGTTTATTTTATTCACTAAAAACAGTGAATCGTTATTCAAACATTATTTTGATATTTAAATTTAGAACGCCCCAATATTGTTTTTTTGAGCTCCACATCAATGCTTTGCAACCTCAAAGAGGTTCAAAACCTCAAAAAATACTAGCTAGATGGTTATAAACTCCTTGTGCTTTACAGGTAGGTACTCGACATGTAAACTTCTTGGAGCTACCTACCAATTAATGGAACTTAACATTCATATTTCGCATTCGCATTTTTATTTTGCAGCAGACAGTTAGCTTTAGTCGAATTTGAAAATAAGGAATAAACGAATTTGAATTTTGAGTAATTTTTTCTCATTATTAAAAATAGAGAATCCCGGGATCATGGGATTATATTCGCAATATGTTTTATTTTACCTGAATTTACCTAAAGTGCAAATGAGATTTCCTTTAGACTGTTTGCAATCGTCTGCAGTTAGCTCAATGGTTTCAATTGTATATACTGCTAGTTGTAATTTTTTCTATTTTTTGATTGTAATTTTCTTTGTTAATAAAGTTGTTTTTTTCCTTATATTATCTACATCTGCAGGCATTCTGTACAATCCGAATTTGAACTCGAATCACTGACCTCTATATATACAAGTACTATAGAGGTCAGTGACTCGAATCCACTCTAGTGACCGAGCTACGTCATTCTTTAGCGCTAAAGAATGACGGACATAGGGGAACGTAGGCTAATGAAAGCGGTCGGGCAATGAGTGATACGGTAAAATTGAATTGATGGTAGCCTAGCTAATATTTTGAAGAAGATAAATTATGTGCAATTTTTTTATATACTGAAACAAGTAGAGATATGTGGTACCGATGATGAAAAAGTGTTCTGGCAGTGATAGTCCAGATTCGAGAGATATTTTGTACATTTTGTTTGGATCCATAAAGTCTGGATCTTTTGTTTTCCATCAATATTTTTATATTCATTTTCTCCATTTTTTTGCAAAATTAATTGATTAAAAAAATGTAAAAATGTTATGTTTTGTGTTACTGTTAGAGTTTTGCAATTATTTTGATCTAAAATTAATTATATTTGCTCTAGCATTAAATGGGCACTCATTCATTGCAATGGGGGATAACGCGTGTGAATTTGCCACTAGAGGCGCTAGTGTAGCGTGAAGTCCAAAAAATAATAATTTTCATGTGTTTGAGTGGGATTTGTGACATAAATTCTAATTTGTTTAATTTACCGGTTGAAAAGTGATATCTTTTGTGAAATTATCGCAAATATGGATTTTTTGCCGATGAATATAAACGCGTTGAAAGCTAAATTAAGAAAAAAAGCGAAAAAATAGGCGGCTGCCCTCAAAAAACGGAACTGAACAGCATTGCGGCATAGCTACTCGGTTTGATAATAGTTATTAATAATGAATAAATGAGATATTATTTTTAGGTATTAAAGAGATTCAAGATACTAAAGTTTTTTTCGGCACCGATCATAAAAAGTAGCCTTTTGAGCATAGTCATCCGGACCTTAGTCTACAGTGGCGCCAACTGGTGAGCAAGAAAACGGTAGCCCCCATTGACAGGCAAAAGGAGCGACTGACTGGTTAAACTTTAAATTGTAAGGTCAGTTGGGGGAAGTGCGGCGTATTTTTTTTAAGTTCACTTTGCACTCGAATTGTGCTGTGAACATTTTCAAATAATTTATTTAATTACCACGTTCCCTGATGAATTATCTCCAAATGGAACCTGCAATTTTAGAGTTCTGAAGTAGTTTTCTATGTATTCGATTGTATTTTTAACAGCATGTCCATAGCCGCACTTTCCCAACGTTACTATAAACTTAATACTTTAATAAATTAAGTGTCATAATTTTTTTTTATATAAGAAAATTATACATAATTTTATTATAGCATTCGAAGTTCGAAATATTAAGGCGGTTTTAAAACTTTATTTTGAATATTATTATAACGACATTAAGTCTATCTTACGATTTCTCCGGCTGACCAAATACTTAAAATAAATTCCAATACATTTACTCCCAAAACATAAGGTTGAAAAGGTTGAAAAACAGTGCAACTTGAGGTGAAATTTTTGAACTGGGATTATAATATCTTATTTCGTATAGATACAAATAAAATAACTAAATACATAAATACGAATCTTAGGATCTTAAGAAAACACTAACGTATTAAAGATTATCCAATCTATGCAAAAAACTTGTTTTTGTAGCACAGCAATAATAATAGGAAGAAGTTTGACAAGTTTATCAAATTTTTATTAAAACTTTCGTGGAGTAGGCTCCTGTTGCCCTGTTATCCCCTAATTGTCAATATCTCTGCTTTTTAAACTGAGACCGGATTTCTAAGGGTCATAACAAACGGGAAGTTCTCCCGCTGCGGGAATACGCTTCTGGAAAAATTTACTAATTATGACCACCATTACAATACTTACTCGTATGTAGGTACTTAATTTACCTACTAAACTAGCATAACAATAAGTTTTGCGTGACTTGCTCCGCTCGCTGATAACGTTTGATTTTTGTTTTTGTGACTGTATTCTTCTCCCGCGAAATGACGAGGTAGGCATGGTGTGGTATATTAGTACGTAACTAACTATATAAGTACCTATACAATTTTTATGTACAAAGTACCTAAGTACTACGGATTTTAGACTTTTTTGACGTTTTAGTGTTTCTAGTTTGTGGTCCTACGGAACGTTGTAATACCTACTTGATCTTAGGTTTGTGGTGTTTACTACGGAAGCTCGGAATGAAAGATTATTAAAAAAAGAATTTTGCTTCACATATAATTTCCAAAGTGAAAACCCTTTAGTGAAGACGTTAGTTATATTGAATGCTTACCGTTATCCATCATCGAAATTATGGACTGCCCTAATAAATACACCTCATTAAAAACACATTATTTTCAACCTTCAAGCAAACACAGCACAAACAAAGTTCTGAATCAAAACAAAAAGCAGCTGATTGCGTTTTGACATAACACTTTTTTGACAACTTGACACTGACACATCAAGCATAAAATAAACTGACACATATCTGATTGCCAACTCTTAAAAGAAAATGTCCCACGTTAGCGACATTACTGGTTTCACCAATAGCCAATCAAACCCAAGTACATAAATAAAAGGAGAATTCTAGAAGCAAAGAAAGTAGTACACATGGACAGTATGTAAGTGCTTGGATTGGAATTACATAATTGTATTAATTTTATTCAAATCCTTTTTTTTTTTTTTTGAATATAAAACATCTTTATTAACAACGAAAATTACAAGCAAGGAATAGAAAAATTACAACTAGTATTTACAATTGAAACCATTGAGCTAACTGCAGATGGTTGCAATGCAAACAGTCTAAAGGTAGCTCAATTGATCCATGTCAATACCAGTCGGAAGCGTCCCCAAGACACTGGCTGCATTACCACGCTGTATGGCAATGCTGATGCGCTGAGCTAGATATTCACCAGCTCTCGGGTCACGCGTCGCATCGACCAGACGCTCAGATAATTTTTTAAAAACCCGGAGAGCCTCGGTACCCCACGGACCTAGGGTCTCGAATCCAAGGGGAGCAAATGCGTAGGTTCTGTCGAGACCTGCATATTTGTGCCTCTTGAGATCCTCGGCCAGATCTGCCGCCGCACCAGCCCTAGTGGATGTCCTTGAAAGATGGGAAGGTGCAAGTGTGTCGACGCATGTAGCGTCCCACACAATGGGCCTCCCCAACTCCCATGGGACTAGTGTCATACCGTCGGGCCTCTTGCCATCGTCACGGAACAGACCATTCGGTTCGAGAATAGCTGGTACGTTAGCGCTGACAAAGGCCCGCCGGATGATGTCATTAAGGCTGGCATGACGAGATATCCGACCAGCGGCCCTAGTACACGATAATCCGTAATGACCAAGCTGTTCGACTGCAGTACCGCACTGGCATTGATGAGGCGCACAACACCTTGCACCCAACCGAATACATGTTGCGATACGGAAAGTAGCGGGATCCAATAAAGTGCCAGTGTTATAAGAAGGAAGTGCTTGCAGCCAATGTCCTGACTCCCATTTAGAAACGGCTAGGAGACGGGCACGATCTGCCGAGCTGGAGCACGTTTGTAACAAACAATTCCGTGTCAACTCACTTGAACTCACACAAAGGCCCGTCCCATTGCCGTTGGGACGAAAGAGATTTTGGAGGAGCAGCATCGGGGCAAGCACTATGCCAAGCCGTTCTAGCTTCGTCTAAATATGAAATTTTGAAAGAAATTTGTGATCGGACCAAATTCTAATTCTTCCATCATGTTAATTTTACAATTTTCCCATATTTATGGCAAAACTAGCAAATGTGTGAGCATTAGATTATATTAAAAAACAGATTACAGAACCACCACCTGTCAAGTGGCATGGCAACCAAGCCGATCAAATCAACATTTATTTTGAAAACTTGCGGAAAGTTTTCGAAATTGAAATCTAACTTTTGGTTTTCTTCCTTCAGTTTAAGTTTATGAATTTACTGAGGCAGACGTCGACCAAGATTACCAAGATACTATAAGAGCTGGTTTTTATACCTTTCTTCTTTTTAATTATCCTTGCTGATAAAAGTTTCTTGTTTTTGTACTGGTGCTAAAGTTCAACTTGATAGTGCAACTGTGTGCCCTATTTATTTTCTTAAAACATATTACAAGAGAATGTCGTCGCAAGAAGTAATTACCAATGAGATGCTGAAGCAGTATTATCCAGATTTGCCGCCTGGCCCTCTGGACAAATACAGGAAGACTGCCTCGTTTGACTGGCGGCGAATGAAACTTTTGTACGATACTTTGAACACCATCAAA
The DNA here is from genome assembly GCA_944547425.1 of Eupithecia centaureata. Lineage (NCBI taxonomy): Eukaryota > Metazoa > Arthropoda > Insecta > Lepidoptera > Geometridae > Eupithecia > Eupithecia centaureata. The sequence continues at coordinate 14,735,508 of OX155682.1, forward strand.
TTGAAAGTAAGTGCAGTGCAGAATCGGGAAAACATAATGTTTACACATAATGTTAATAATATTTTTCAAATACCATAGCTGAGCATAAACATTTTCAGGCATTTGACAGCAATTAGGTATATTAGTTAGGTACTACCTACTTAAAATAAGTTTGCATAGATTATTTTTTAGATTTCAACATGAACCTGAACAGGAACCTGATTGATGCCTGGTATCGGCCTTAGCTTATATCGTTTTCATCCTCAACTAGTGTTGGCTCAGTAGAGCTATGCTATGCTAAGCTTCGTCGTAGGTGTCCAGTTTGTCACGCCATCACTTCCTTCTTTTTCCGAGTAAGGCAAATAAACTATATAAACAATAAAATAATCAACCCTTAATAGTTAACATTAGGGTCTTGTTTGGCAAGGGATAAAGCGCTAACATCATTCTCCCTCCTAAAACACTTTATATATTGTGAGTTTTCACTTCACCAATGGTGTTTCTGTATTTCAGCATGACATCTGGAGCTTCATGGAGAAACACCCGCTGTTCCAGCACACAGCGGCCACTCGAACCCTCGATGAGGAGAGGCATATAACTGTTAAAAGGATGTATGCCATGTTCAATGAAAACTTCATTCCTATGGAAAAAGTTAGTATTATATCCTGTACATTTCAGCCTGATCCATTTAGTATTTGTTGCGTGAAAGAGTCATAAACATCCATTCATACAAACTTGCAATGCAATTATAATATTAGACTAGCGACCAGCATGGGCTTCGCACAGTTTTATTATACGTATAAACCTTCCTCTTCATCACTCAAAAACCGCATCAAAATCCGTTGCATAGTTTTAAAGATTTAAGCATACATAGGGACAGAGAAAGCGACGTTGTTTTATACTATGTAGTGATTCATCATGACCATTCAAACTCTTGTGAATTTTTATATGTGGCAAGTATTAAAAGAGTGATGTTATTCTAAAACTTGAGGTACTCAAACAGCTATAATGATGATATGAGTATTTGATGATATCAGCAACTAGGAATATTTCCCATTCAAAACACCTATTCAATTTATAACATGCAGTGAGATCTAACTTCTATTATAAACATAGTGAGCCAGTCATAATGACTCAGGACCGTTATTATGTCTTTGTATGTTAATATTGACTTAGAGGGCAAGTTGCTCCACAAATAAATGCCTTGTGTGTCAGGAAAATGTCTAAATGGTGTTGAATTTGGAAAACCTGTGTCTTACAATTTATGTTAATTTGATTTAAAATGCATGACTGATTGTTTAGCTGATGGTGTGACCATCAGCTAAACAATCAGTCATAAACAAAATTTTAATTAACATGAAACATCTTCATTGAGGCAAGCTAAAGACTGGCTCATTAAGGGATACCTATGTCCAGCAGTGGACTAATATAGGCTGATGATGATAATAATGATGATCTTCGTTGGTCAGCCTGCGGATACTATAAGAGTTGACTAAGAAACAATTTTCTGTATATAATTAAAATATTCATCCATTTAGTAGAATATTATGTATATTCTGTGCTAGGGAAGCCTATGTCCAGCAGTGGACGAGTTAGTTAGACTAGAGTTTAGTTTCATTGTATTTGTTTCAGATAGCCGAAGACCCGATGGTCTTCCAGGCGGAGACGGAGGCTATGTTCATGTTTGACAGCTCCCTAGCTGTCAAAGTGTCATTGACCTTTCGCATGTTCGGCAATGTGATCCAGGGCAGCGGGCGCGCTCACCATTACCATCTTGTTGAAGATGTCAATAAGGCGAAGATAGGTAAACCACATTTAATAATATTTTACCTTGCAAGATATGTAAGGCGAGATTGGAAGACACGGACTTACTTCAATAGAGGCAGTTTGGAGCCTACCGGCTTGAAGGCGAATTATCTCCATTGAAAGTCGGATAGCAGTATAAAGCCGGGTATAGATACTGTTAGTTCCATATGCACAATTGCACACACATGATAGCTACGCTTCCCTGGCAAGGGCAAAGCAAGGTCTCGGAGAAGATCAGTGCTCTTATTCCGCAGCATTCTATGAGTTCACCCTACTCTTACATACCACAAACATATACCTAGAAATATAGGTACTAGCTTCAACCCGCGACTTCGTACACGATCCTGCAGGATAAAAAGTAACCCATATAATAATCAACGCCCACAACTACCTCTGCAAGATTTGAACTGCTTTATTAAATCGCTATTATATATTAGATCGTTTCTAAGCGATAAGGCCGCCCATTGTACTGGTCTTATGTAATGTCTTTATGTAATGTTCTTTTTCTGGTGTACAAATAATCGATTTTTGTATTCTCGTGAGAACCGCCGCGTTGACAAATAAAGTTCTTGACTGTACATACTGTTTTGAGTCATAAGTAGGTAGACTGAAGAGTTATATTTGCATCCGCAGGCGGGTGCTTCGCCCTGACCGAGGTTGGCCACGGGTCCAACGCCAAGGGCATGCGCACCACGGCCACCTACGACGCGGAGGCCAAGCAGTTCATACTGCACTCGCCAGACTTCGAGGCGGCCAAGTTCTGGGTCGGCTCTCTAGGTCAGTTATATTCAAAAGATACATTTTCTTACTCGTAGTAAGTATTAATAAGTTTTCGTTGTGCGTAAGAGGTGTTTAAGGATTAAAAAGTAAAAAGTAAAAGTTCATTTATTGCTTGAAATACAATGTTATAAAGATCTTAATTTTAGATAAAATAAAGTCATTGATTTCTACCTTCCGGCATGCAATCGTTTTATATAATTCATTGACTAACATAAACTCAAAACTAATTCATAAAATTATATTCTTTAGTCTCACTCGGGGAATATATAAGAAATTAAATAACATCGCAAAATTTTCGATTACGGCGGGACTTGAACCCGCGTCCCTCCCGCAGTACGGGACGCGATAACCAACTGCGCCACAAACCAAGTGATCACCTCATCAAAAAATATTGCGATGTTATTTAACAGTTGTTTAAAATCCGAATCGAAATCGCGAATCCTACTAATACATACTTATTATAATAAATGTAAAAGTCTGTGAATGTTTGGTACAACGTATCTCTGTAACTACTATTTATATGAAATTTAGTATGTCGATAGTTTAGGATCTAGGATAACACATAAGCTTATCTAATTTTGAAATTAAATTCCGGAAGGGATTATAAAGGGTGGTAAAGTTTCTATGGAAAATAATTATTCCTTGGTTCCATTCCCACAAAGCATAGAAGAAATAAAAATGTAATTAGGTATCTAAATAAGAAAACGTATGTATTACTATACATCAGCCAAACTCGATGTAGAATGTTTGTAAACAAACCGCCCATACTTAACCTAAAATACACTCCGTTCTGTTGCCTTTTTATACGCAATTTACATTACTTGTCGATTTAAGATCCTTCCGTCACTAAATATTTCGTACACTCATATCTAAAATTCGACGCCAAGCAAGTGAATTTTAGTTTTTTGTGTCGTGGTTTGTTTACATCATTCTACATCGAGTTTGGCTAGTGTATAGTTTATTTCCGCGGCTTCGCACGCGTTGTTTCTATGGAAACATTTCAAGGCTATTTCTATCCCATGCAATTGATTTATTGGATGAAAAGTAGCTTATTTGTTATTCGAGGGCTACGTACATTAGAACTACGTCTGTTCAAAATTTTAGCCCTATCCGTTCAGTAGTTATTGCGTGAAAGAGGAACAAACATCCATCCACCCACATATCTATACATCCATACAAACTTTGGCGTTTATAATATTACTGAGGAAGTAAGGGTAATATAACTTGAGTCAAACAAACAAATGCTAACCACGCTCAGATAGATCACATAACGCGCGTCCATTTTCCACAAAACATGCCTACCACAGAATAGAACGTCTTATTCTGTCTTCGATATCCATATTTTTCTCCATTTGACAAATAAATTTCCACGCAATCAAAGCCGCGCGGCGCACCTAGTAATAAATATTTTTCTTCCTTTCGAATGGTCCGAGGTGCGACTGTTGCCTCATATCGTAACACAGGTTAAATTAGAATTTCATGAGCTTAGTTCCGTAATATTTAACTAGATGTCGCTAGTAAAAGTGTACCAAAGCTAGATCGCGCTGACGAGAACACACGACTTTTTATGGGAGGAATGAACCTCGAATTTAATTCTTACCTTTTTTCCAGTATACAATTTTTGAAGTGCAAGTACCTTTAGGTACTGCATGTTTTATGGTCATTATAATATATGTATATTTATTGAGATACTCTTAATTTTTTTTGTCAAAATGTAGAACAATATGGGTGTCAAAAACTGAGGATAAAACATTTGAATTGATTATACATATAATGGAACGTTTTGGATTGCGAAATTATAATCGGGTTTTTGCATCTCTGTTATATATTATTTGTGCGTGTTTTTTGTCACGGACGTGTTTAATTATTTACATTATGTAAAGGTATTTGATTGAACAGGTAATTTTCTTTTCATAAAAATATTAGAAATGTATTTCACAACAAGAAGGGTTTGTTTAGTTAAAATAAAAAATACGTTTTCAATTATTCACTTCATAGTTTATTTATATCTACCGAGTTTTGAGTGAATCGAACCGATTAGGCCTATATTAACGAAATTAAGACCGTATGTAACTGTGAATTTTTTCATAGCTTTACTTGTTATTAATACCGTATGAGCACTTACGGTTCTTTTGCTTATCGCGATTCTATGAATTTGGCAATGCATCCATATTTGTAACCTTAAGAAAAGCACCGTATTTGATTTATTAAAGTTACAGCAAGAGGTATAACTGCAGAAAGAAAAGCAGATATCATAAACAAACTAGTGCCACTCATACCAGAAAACAGGCGGAGTCTCCGTTTTTTTTGTTGGGACAATATACCTAATTGTAGCTTCAAAATAGATATTTTTAGATGAATTAGGTATAAAAGGCTTGAAGTAGTTACAGTTCCTATTTATGTGAGCTTATGAATAGTCTTAGATTGAACCTGATTTAAAAAAATATAGTATTAAGTATTTTATTAGTAAGTAGCGACCCGCCCCGGCTTCGCACGGTTTTATTATATGTATAAACCTTCCTCTTGAATCACTCTATCTATTAAACAAAACCGCACCAAAATCCGTTGCGTAGTTTTAAAGATTTAAGCATTCAAAGGGACATTGGGATATAGGGTCATATGGACATAGGGACAGAGAAAGCTACTTTTTTATTTTATGTAGTGATTTTTCTTCCTTTCGATTGGTCCGAGGTGCGACTGTTTCCTCATACCGTAACACAGGTTAAATTATAATTTCATGAGCTTAGTTCCGTAGTATTTAACTAGATGTCGCTAGTAAAAGTGTACCAAAGCTAGATCGCGCTGACGAGAACACACGACTTTTTATGGGGCGAATGAACCTCGTTTAAGCTCCTTACTTACTTGATGATTAACGTTCAATTTTTGTAGTGCAAGTACCTTTAGGTACTGCATGTTTTATGGCCATGAGTATACATTTATTATGCATTTAGAGATAGATACTAGTTGCGCCAATTGCGCCCCGCGGCTTCGCCCGCGCTTAAATTTATTTAATTTTTGTTAAATATAGAACAAACAATATGGGTGTCAAAGACTGAGGATATTTGAAAATTGAAATGATTATGTAATGGTATGTTTTGGATTGCGAAATTCGGACTGGACGGGATTTCGCATCTCTGTTATAGCATATGTATTATGCTATAACAGATTCATTATGTATTTGTGCGAGCTTTTTTGTCACGGACGTGTTTCATTATTTACATTTTGTAAAAGTTTATTTTTACCATGTTTTGGGTGAATAGAACAGGTAATATTTTCTTTTCCTAAGAATATTAGAAATGTATGTATTTCACAACCCCAAGGGGTCGTTTTGTAAAAATAAAATTCATAGTTTATTTATACCGAGTTTTGAGTGAATCGAACCAAGGAAAAAATATATTCCATACAACCTATTAAACCCCTTCAGAAGTAAAATTTCAAAATTATCCTATTATGTTAATTATTTTGCAGTATGTTATTTATTTCGATTGCCATCAGTAAATACATCAGTAAATCAATATCTTTATTTCTTAAGGCTTAGAAAATCACAGAACACAGACAAGTCAAATTTCAAACTACATTTAATAATTAATTTAATAACTCATTAGGGGAGGCCTAAGTCAAGCAGTGGACCAATATAGGCTGATGATGATGACGATGATGATGATGAAAGTAATAAAATAATGAAAAGTAACTAAAAAAATTGAAAATAATAATGAACAGTGTATTCATAATGTATTACTAAGTATAAAAACTTTGGTTGGTTGATAAAACCAAAAGTTCGTATCAATTCGTTATGAATTAAGTAGCTTAATTTGTATGAATTATTTTTTCAGGTAAATGCGCAACACATGCCATTGTATACGCGATGCTGATATCCAAAGGCAAAAACCACGGCCTGCATGCCTTCGTGGTGCCGATCCGAGACACGAAGACGCTGGTTCCCTTCCCGGGCGTAGTCGTCGGGGATTTGGGGGAGAAGATTGGACTTAATGGAGTTGATAATGGGTAAGGAAGATAAAGTTTTACTAGACTAAAGAGAAGATAATAATCAACATCATCTCAGAGAAACCACGGCATTAGTTATATACCCCTCCGCCCTAAACTCCCTCAGAAATCTAGAAACTTCTCTGCAATGTTGTAGTACCTACTGTTTATCAACATCAGCCATACTAGAGGTATATTAGTACACCGCTGTGCATAGGCCTACCCTAATGAGACCAGCCTTGCCGCATCCAGTATCTCCCACATGGCATCCAATATGGCCGGAGGGCTTCCTACACTACGTTTGCACTCCTCAAATCTTTTCATAGCTCGCCGTGACTTTGAAGTGGTGGACCAGCCCTACAGTGAGTGTCCACATCTCAGCTCCTAGATCATTGCGGGCAGGACGCACCTATTGAAAACATTCGTTTTCAAATAAGAGCGTCCTACCCGTCTGTCTGTACTTCTGTCTGTAGTAATCTCAATTATTGTTTACGTATTTTAATTTGTATATAATACCTTGATTATAGTTATCTTCACTATCACTACAAAGTATAAAACAAAGTCGTTTTCTGTGTCCCTATGTCCCTTTGAACGCTTAAATCTTTAAAACTACGCAACGGATTTGGATGCGGTTTTTTTTAATAGATTTAGTGATTCAAGATGAAGGTTTATACGTATAATAAAACCGTGCGAAGCTGGGGCGGGTCGCTAGTTGTCAATAAAGGACAAGCTGGGCGGAGTGGACGAGGGCGCAGACTACAGGACTCCCTTCAGGGACCCCAGCAAGAGATTCTTTGTCAATAAATGTCATAATGTCTCGTACTGTACCGTACCGTACACTCGTTTGCGGTGACTTTAATATAGATATTTTATCAAATCCCCTTGCCGACAGATTGCTTAATTTATTCAAGTGCTTTAGTTTACAACATCTTTTTAATAACCCCACTAGGGTAACCCAAACATCTGCCACCTGTTTAGATAATATTTACTGTAGTCAAACTCCAAACAGCAAAGCAGTAATTAGGCATTTCCAATCAGACCATTATGGTCAAAGTGTTAATTTTAGCTATAATGATAGAAATAATGTAGGAAAATATACCTGTAGGCCAATAACAGAGAACCGTATTAAGAATTTTCAAAGTAGAATAGAACTAACAGTATCTAATATATCTTGTTCTGATGACCCCAATGAATTATTTTCCACACTTTTGAATGTCATACACAAGGAACACAGTGAAGTATTCAAACTTAAAACATGCACAGTGAGAGATAGGGTCGGATTTGTTGATTGGGTCACTCCGGGTATTTATAAAAGTAGGAATAGACTCTATGACCTTTATGCTTCTAGAGAAACTATGTTACATGATCCTGCGTTTATATTGTATGTAACCAACTATTCTAAAACATTTAAGAAAGTCTGCAACACAGCCAAATGCCTGTTTTTAAAGAATGTTATAATAAAATCATCTAATAAAGTAAAAGCAACATGGAGACTAATAAATAACGAAACAGGTAAATCAAAGCCACGTTATAAAGAAATAAGGTTAAAAATTAATAATTCAATTCTTATACATGAAAAAGATATTGCCAATGCTTTTGATGCATTCTTTTCTGCTATTCCTAAAGTTGTTACCCAGTCTCTAAACTCCTCAGCATCAATGGCTGTTAAATTTTTAGAATCTTCAGTTGCTAGATGTAATGAGAGTTTTATCTTTAGTAGGTTATTTCATGAAAACCAATTTGGCTTCTCCAAGGGTAGATCGACAACGGATGCTGGTACAGTTCTATTAAGGCATATATTGGAGGCCTGGGATAAAGCCAAAAACGCTATTGGTGTATTCTGTGACCTTTCTAAGGCTTTTGACTGTGTAGATCATACTGTGTACATTAATTGAGAAACTGAAACACTATGGAATAAACAACAAGGAACTGGATCTTATGCAATCATATTTATCTGATAGAGTTCAAAAAGTAGACGTTGGTAAAGAAAGATCTACGGGCTCAAAAATTGAATTAGGCGTCCCCCAAGGATCTATATTAGGTCCCTTTTTATTTTTAGTATGTGTAAATGATCTCCCCTTTTTAGCAAAAGATCTTTGTGATATAGTTTTATTTGCTGATGATACCTCACTAATTTTTAAAGTTGACAGAAATAAATATAATTTTGACGATGTAAATAATTCGCTGTCAAAGATACTAAATTGGTTTACCGCCAATAACCTCTTACTTAATGCTAAAAAAACAAAATGTATAAAATTCATGTTACCAAATGTTAGAGAACTCCCAACTCAAATCATGTTAAATAATGAGATTGTTCACTTCGTAGACTCTACTGTATTTTTGGGGTTATATTGATTCAACTCTTCAATGGCAACCGCAAATTGATGCTCTCGCGGGTAGGCTTAGTTCAGCAGCCTATGCAGTGAGAACAATTAGACATCTCACTGATCAGGACACAGCTAGGTTAGTTTATTATAGTTACTTCCATAGTATTATGTCCTTTGGTATTTTGCTTTGGGGACAGGCAGCTGATATTCAGACTATCTTTGTTCTTCAAAAAAGGGCGGTGCGTGCAATTTATAAATTAAAGCCACGTGACTCATTGAGGGAATTATTTAAAGAAATAAATATTTTAACTGTAATTTCGCAATATATTTATGAAAATTTAATGTATACACACAAAAACAAGAGTAACTTTTTGAAAAATTGTGATGTTCACAATAGAAATACACGAAACAAGAACAAATTACACATTCCTTCATTTAGATTGGGAAATCATTTATGGGTAATTGTGTGCGCTTCTATAATAAGCTTCCATCTGAAGCAACTGAACTTTCTATTCGTATATTTAAACAGTACATAAAACTAAATCTTATCAAGAAGGCATATTACTCCATAAATGATTACATCAATGACGTTAGTGCTTGGCCAGATGTCGCTCAGTTCCACATCGACAATAGTATGTAATTATTTATAAGGCAAACATGTATTAGACACATAAGTTATACACATGCTAGTTTCTATTTCGCCTCTTCCACTAGTGGACCATAAATTGAGGCGAATTAAATTTGACTTGTCTAAGTGCTTATTTTGTAAGCCTAAATAAATAAAGATATTGATTATTTGACTGTAGGTTCGTGATGTTCAACCAGTACCGGGTCCCCAAGGCCGCGGCACTGGACAAGCTGGGCGGAGTGGACGAGGCCGGAGAGTACAGGACTCCCTTCAGGGACCCCAGCAAGAGATTCTTTGTCAATAAATGTTATAATGTCTCGTACTGTAGGTTCGTGATGTTCAACCAGTACCGGGTCCCCAAGGCCGCGGCTCTGGACAAGCTGGGCGGAGTGGACGAGGCCGGAGAGTACAGGACTCCCTTCAGGGACCCCAGTAAGAGATTCTTTGTCAATAAATGTTATAATGTCTCGTACTGTAGGTTCGTGATGTTCAACCAGTACCGGGTCCCCAAGGCCGCGGCTCTGGACAAGCTGGGCGGAGTGGACGAGGCCGGAGAGTACAGGACTCCCTTCAGGGACCCCAGCAAGAGATTCTTTGTCAATAAATGTTATAATGTCTCGTACTGTAGGTTCGTGATGTTCAACCAGTACCGGGTCCCCAAGGCCGCGGCTCTGGACAAGCTGGGCGGAGTGGACGAGGCCGGAGAGTACAGGACTCCCTTCAGGGACCCCAGCAAGAGATTCTTTGTCAATAAATGTTTTAATGTCTCGTACTGTAGGTTCGTGATGTTCAACCAGTACCGGGTCCCCAAGGCCGCGGCTCTGGACAAGCTGGGCGGAGTGGACGAGGCCGGAGACTACAGGACTCCCTTCAGGGACCCCAGCAAGAGATTCGGCGCTTCTCTGGGAATTTTATCTGGTAACTACAATGTGTAAATAAAATGGAAGGAAGGAAGGGAGGCCTTTGCTCAGCAGTGGGTCAGTACCACGACAGTACAGGCTAATAAAATAAATAAAAAACTACAATGGCCTGTAAAACTAAGTAGTTGTTACGCTTTTTAAATATATATTTAAAAAAATATTTAAATCTTTTTTTTTTTTTTTTTATTCAGATTTTACAACCTTTTAACAAAATGTTTATGTCGGTTGACTAAGTAACAAAAAAAAATTAACAGTAAAGAAAAGAAAACACTTCTGGAGTAAGCAAAAAATAAAAATAACTTATAGCCTATTACTAAATACAAAGGTACTACTTAACTAAGTATCTATTTAATTCCTACCTAACTTTCCTGAGTGGCATGTGTTCGGAACGAACGAAGCCCTGTGAGCCGTTATTACGTCTCTTCTGCTAGTGACGCCCATGAACGACTGTGTACTAGGAGGCTGAGATTGTTAATTTTGAACCAAATTAGTTATACACGTCATAGTACAACTTGAGAAATAAATTACAATTTAATTTTTTACACCTATAACTTCAGTACTTAAATTCGTTAAATTAAGAAGGCTTACATGTACACTAATAGATCTGTATGCGAGTATAACTACCTATTCCGCTGTACGAGTCAACGCGATCCTTTCTATACCTACCAATTGTAGTCACTAATGTTAATATTTATATCCTAGTTCAGCCACGTCTTACTTATATATACTTATAAATAATATATATACACTTAATGTTGAAATAATATACACCTAAATTCAGTCTGTTTTGATTTGATGCTCCGAGCATTCTACTGGACTATATTGATAAAACGTTGACTAAAACAACCGCTACCCATTTGAAAAAATGGACAGGATTTTATCAAAATAATCCCCCAACTTGAAAAACTCAGCTAAATACGAGTAGCATTCCTCGAACAATATATATACACAGTCATTGATTTTTTCTTCCAGTGATTTTTCAGACCTAAATATTTCCCTTAATTTATTGTACAGTCTCACAAAACTAAATGCTTTCACCTTCTTAGATTTTTCCTTGGTTTCTTCTAATGTGTTTCTTCTACTTTCTGCTTCCCGTTCATCCTCACTATGGATTTCATTATTTTTCCTATTAGCTTTCTTTTTCTGTTTCGTCTTCAGTGCTGGCCATTCAACTCTAGAACTTTCTCCGGCAGAACAGTTTCCTTCATCTCGACTCACCCCATCATAATGTGATACTGATTTCGATAGCAGGGCTTCTCTGTACTTTCTAGATTCTAACTGGGACGCTGATTGTTCTGTCACCTCCAAAGATTGTAGATCTATCACGTAGTAGTCCTTTTCATCCTGTTTTAACCTTTCTTCATATATCTGACAGGCTTTCTTATACGGGTAATTTCCGTCACGCATTATTACTCTTATGTCTTTTTCTTTGCGGAAAACCGGACACTTGGACTTCTCGAGCGACATATGATCACCCTTGCAGTTTACGCATTTAAAATGTTCAGTCTCACAGTTGGCATGGTTACGACCACACTTTGGGCAAAAGATTTTGTTTAACGGACAAAACTTGATTCTGTGCCCATACCTCCAGCTTCCAGAACATTGCGCCACCGGGAATATGTAAGGTTCCACTGCAAACCTGCAACCATATGCTTCTACATATAGAGGTATAGCGGCACCTTTGAAACAGAGGTGAACTGTCTCGCTATCTACCCATTTGCCTTCCATTGTTTGCCGTTTTAAACGATTAATTGACAAGATTTCATATTCGCAATCAAAAGTTTTTTTTAGTTCTTTATCGTCGATCTCCAAGTCTACTCTCCTTACTATTCCGTAACGAGTATCCATATCATCCATACCTTGGCACTTAAAACCTTTTGTCAAAAACTCTTCGTTCTTCAATAGATCCTCCGCTTTTTCTTTGTTTTGGAATGAAATTATCACTTTATTAGTACTTTTGTATTTTATTTTTACTATATCTCTAATCTGAAGTCCACTCAGCAATTTGGCCAAAGCCATCTGTTTCGGCAATGGGTCTGTTGAAGTGACATTCACGTCGTATAACTCACAAACAGGGGTGAATGACCGCTGTTGACCTCGTATCTCTATTGTCCCGTTATCAGTGAGATCGCTTGGCCTTGACACATCTACACCATTCTTGTAACGTGCGCGCTTAGATTTTTTATTCGTTACTGTGGTAAAATCCTCGTACTCGTACGTATTTACGTCACTTTCCCGGTTGTAGGTCGGCATAGCAGTCAACCTCTTGAATCGCTGAACAGAACTGTCTGAGAAGATGTTCTCCGTTGATTTCACCAAGTCTTCCTCATCCATATCTATATCCTCCGGCTCGTCGGCCATAGTGGCAGAAAAGGCGCGCGCGCGTGCGCGCGTAGTGCACGACAAAAATTACAGACGAAACCCGTGCACACTCCGTAGCGGTCGGCGCGCGACTGATTTAAATCTTGAAAGTAAGTATGTTAGTTTTGTAAGCCAATGTGTTGCAAAATATTTCTTATACATCTCAGTCGAATGAAAATTTCCCTTGTGGACAAGAAATGAAGAGAGAATGAATTTAACGGCATATTTGCGACACGTATCATTCACTGTTCCACAGAATCGTCAAGCACGGTTCGGATTTATTAAAAATCATTGACAATTAATGTGTACTTTTGTTTCCCAGGCGGCAGAGTTCACATCATGTCGATATCCACCCATTACATCTTGAAAGCCATCGTGATAGCCATCCGCTACTCCGCGGTCAGGAAACAGTTCGGCCCCGAGAACGCCGCTGAAGAGACACCCGTCCTGGAGTACCAACAGCAGGTATATACTTATATATAACATACAGGGTATGCCACAGCCATGGCACATGGATGGTAAATACCGATAGAAAATTATATTATTACATTGGTATTATTATAAATATAATAATTAAATTAATAATAATAATTAAACTAAATAGTATTTTGCAAATCTACTCCCTCCCAAAATACAAAGTAAAATCACTGTTGAGTAACTGGTTGAAACAACAAGATTATGATAAAATAGAAAACTTCCGCAAACCGATATCATGATTATTCTTTTTGAGCTGTAATACCTATTATGATTGATCATAAGTAGGTAAGAATATAAATAATAATAAGCTGTAATCAATAGACTAAATTACCCACTAAACACTCACACACACCATTCACACACACGCACACGCAAACACATACACACCCCCCACACACACACACACACACATACACACCACTCACAAGGACACACGCATGCATAACTGGCATTTTTATCACGTAAGGCTGATTTATTTTTATCTTTTTTAAATTACGTACCCTATCCTGTAATGTTTCAAGTAGTTAGTTAGATTAGTTCATAAGACTTTTATTATCTTCATTCCATCTGTCTCTAGCATAATTTAAGTCTATATATATGTATATGATAGATAGGTATTTCAAAACTCTGATACCTACTGTACGGGACCGTAGAGTGAAGCCCTGGTGACCTGTAATACAGATTTACTAAATCTACATCAGGCACCAGTCTTCACAATACAGGTTCAATCTAGTAACATCAAGACTTCATTTTGTACCTACAATAAGAGAACCTTTGTGAAGAAAAATAAACTATGTATATATATTATTATATATATTATATTTAACTACTCAAATAACACTTCGTTTTGATTTAAAAAGCAATTAAACAGCTTTCAACGATTTTTGAATAATCAGTGAACCGGGAATCTAAACCGCCATATTAAAAAAAATCACGATACCAATCAAAAGGCTCAATCTTAAGTATTATTTTTTCCAAACGATCAACACGACGTAACAAAGGAATGCCATGAAATTTTATTCTATTTACCTACCTGTTTAAAAACAGTTTTTTTCTCCATGTTTTTTTTAAATTATTTTTCTCATGTTAACTTAGTAGAGTAGTAGAGTAGCTTTTTCACCTTTGTTTGCGTGTAGTATGTAGTATCTTTATGTTTTTGGTTACTGTATGATTAAAATGATTTCTATTATATTCAGGTAAACAGTTGTTTTGTTCCAGCAAATCAGATTGCTCCCGTACTTAGCGGCCACGTACGCCATGAAAGTTTTCTCCGTGTGGATGTCCAAGGTCATCATAGATATAACCATCCAGAATATTATGGGTAAGTCTACAAGTTACTTACAAATCTATAACTTCCAAGCAACTTAATCCGAACATTTTATTCAGATAATTAATATATATTTTCATGAGTAGATATTTTATATTCAGCTTATTTTCTTTTATGTGCACAGAATCCAAATAAGCCTATCTTTACCAACAACGAAAATTACAAGCAAGGAATAGAAAAATTACAACTAGTATTACAAAGTTGTTAATCTTGATTCACCAAAGTCGCCTTTAAGAGGTTAATCATTAGATACCTATAACCTTGTATATTTACGTTTGTTAGTGCTTATTTGTGTTCGTTGTTCCAGGCGCGACCGATGACCAAGCGGCCGCTCGAGGGGTTGAGCTGCACGCGCTGTCCTCGGCCGTGAAGCCGCTGTTCGGGTGGACGGCGCGCGACGCCATACAGAACTGTAGGGAGGCCTGCGGGGGACACGGCTATCTTAAAGGTACACATTCATAGTTGAGCTGCACGCGCTGTCCTCGGCCGTGAAGCCGCTGTTCGGGTGGACGGCGCGCGACGCCATACAGAACTGTAGGGAGGCCTGCGGGGGACACGGCTATCTTAAAGGTACACATTCATAGTTGAGCTGCACGCGCTGTCCTCGGCCGTGAAGCCGCTGTTCGGGTGGACGGCGCGCGACGCCATACAGAACTGTAGGGAGGCCTGCGGGGGACACGGCTATCTTAAAGGTACACATTCATAGTTGAGCTGCACGCGCTGTCCTCGGCCGTGAAGCCGCTGTTCGGGTGGACGGCGCGCGACGCCATACAGAACTGTAGGGAGGCCTGCGGGGGACACGGCTATCTTAAAGGTACAAATAAATACCATATTCTACTACTAAATAATACATGTCTTTAAACTTGATAATGAATTCATAGATTCATTATTAGATTGTAGAATGTATAAATGTAATAATTTCCAACATAAGTTATTTTTCAATATTGTTTTGTCTGTGTAGCGTCCTAACTCAATATTGTTTTATGTGTAGCGTCCTAACTCAGTATTGTTTTGTGTAGCGTCTCCTAACTCAGAAGGTATTATTTTGTCTGTATCGTCCTAACTCAGTATTGTTTTGTCTATGTATCGTCCTAACTCAGTATAGTTTTATCATTATAGCGGCCTGAGTCAGTCGTTTCGTCTGTGTAGCGTCCTAACTCAGTATTGTTGTATATCGTCCTAACTCAGTACTGTTGTACAGCCTCCGCCCTGGGAGAGCTCCGCAACGACAACGACGCGAACTGCACGTACGAGGGCGAGAACAGCCTGCTGCTGCAGCAGAGCAGCAACTGGCTGCTGGGCGTGTGGGCGCGGCGGCGCGCGGGGGAGCGCACCCCCGCGCCGCTCGGCTCGCTGCGCTTCCTGGACCGAGCGGGGGAGCTGGCGGCTGTTTGTCACTGGAACACTGTGCAGGACTTCATGGAGCCTGATAGTGAGTCTTTTATGTATTATTTCTTTAATAGAGACCCGCTTCCTGGACCGAGCGGACGAGCTCACGGCTGTTTGTCACTGGAACACTGTGCAAGACTTCATGGAGCCTGATAGTGAGTCTTTTATGTTTTATTTATTTAATAGAGACCCGCTTCCTGGACCGAGCGGACGAGTCGAGGCTGCTTGTCAGTGGAACACTGCGCAAGACTTCATGGAGCCTGATAGTGAGTCTTTTATGTTTTATTTATTTAATAGAGACCCGCTTCCTGGACCGAGCGGACGAGTCGAGGCTGCTTGTCAGTGGAACACTGCGCAAGACTTCATGGAGCCTGATAGTGAGTCTTTTATGTTTTATTTATTTAATAGAGACCCGCTTCCTGGACCGAGCGGACGAGTCGAGGCTGCTTGTCAGTGGAACACTGCGCAAGACTTCATGGAGCCTGATAGTGAGTCTTTTATGTTTTATTTATTTAATAGAGACCCGCTTCCTGGACCGAGCGGACGAGTCGAGGCTGCTTGTCAGTGGAACACTGCGCAAGACTTCATGGAGCCTGATAGTGCGTCTTTTATGTTTTTGACGAACGGCGCGGCGGTCAAAGGTCCGCCTGCGACGCAGGAGGTTATGGGTTCGATTCCCGCCTCGTTAGAAATTTGTGTACGATCAGCAGAAATTTGATCCGTTGGTCTGGGTGTTTAATATGTATAATAATGGCAAATGATTTTAAGGAAGGTTTATATGTAACTAGCGACCCGCCCCGGCTTCGCACGGTTGTATTATACGTATAAACCTACCTCTTGAATCACTATCTATTAAAAAAACGCATCAAAATCTGTTGCGTAGTTTTAAAGATTTAAGCGTTCAAAGGGACATAATGACATAGGGACAGAGAAAGCGACTTTATTTTATACTATGTAGTGATGTAAATCTTCCTCTTGAATCACTGTATCCATAACAAACGCATCAAAATCCGTTACAAAGTTTTAAATATCTAAGCATACATGTAGACAGACAGTGGAAAGGGACTTTGTTTTATACTATGTAATGATTATGAATGCAGGTTAACTAAGATCCTAATTTGTGTTGGAATTCAAACATCCTTGAATAAGTGAAAAGTAGCTCATGTTTTATTTTTGGTCCAGAACTACAACCTAATTTGATTCGTATTATCGGCGTGAATAGGTAACAAACATCCAAACTTGTATAAAGTGTAATTTACTAGAGCATCTGTTTCTCAGAGCTAATCTCCTATAAATAAAGTGTTATTTATTATTCCATCTGATTCCCAGAGCTAATCTCCTATAAAGTGTAACTAATAAGAACATCTGTTTCCCAGAGCTAATCATACTATAAAACAAAGTCGCTTTATCTGTCCCTATATCCCTGTCCCTTTGTATGCTTAAATCTTTAAAACTAATTAACGGATTTTGATGCGTTTTTTTTTAATAAATAGCGTGATTCAAGAGGAATGTTTATACGTATAATAAAACCGTGCGAAGCCGGGGCGGATCGCTAGTCTCCTATAAAGTGTAATATATGATTCCATCCGTTTCCCAGATCTGATCTCCGCGTACCGCTGGCTGGCGTGCTACACGCTGCACTCGACCAGCGAGAAGGTGGCGCGGCTGAGGGCCGAGGGGCGGGACCCCTTCCGCGCCAAGAACGACTCGCAGGCCTATCACGCGGTCTCGCTCTCGCTCGTTTATGCTGAGGTACTATTTATCTCTTCTTGTTTGCCTTGTGTCACATTTCTTTTGGGGTCGGTCCTCCTAGTCCTCATGCTTTTTTGCTATCTCAGGGTTTAAACCCATGCCGTAAGTGGCACCAGGAGCGTAGTGGACGCTAGTGGGATTCTACTACTCGTTCATAGATGGCGCTGGAAGGTATGGATTTTCGTCTATGTAGAATGTTATCGAGACCAAAGTAGTTCCACTACTTGATACTAGGTGGCGCCAAATTAGCAAGTCTGTTCTCGTTTACCAAAGTGTGTAGGATGTTTCGACAGAATGTAGCGGTACCCTCACGGTGAAAAAAAACGATTGTTCATCAAGGTTTTATTACCTATTTTCAGCAGTCTAGAACTTGTCACACTAACAAATAAATGATTCTTATTCATATTTAAGAAATTAAGTAACATTGCAAAAATCCCTCAGTACGGGATGCGCTAACCAACTGCTCCAAAAAACCAAGTGACCACCATATTCCCCGAGTGCGAGGACTGACCCACTATAATTTAATAATCCTTATTGTTTATTTATTTCAGAACTACGTGCTGAACCACTTCCTGGAGTCGGTGCGCGCATTCGAAGAGCCGTCCTGCAGAGCTGTGCTGCTGCACCTTGTAGCTCTGTACGGAGCCTTCATGCTGGAGAAACACCTGGCCACCTTGTACATCGTAAGTATAGCGCGAACCACTTCCTGCAGTCGTTCGAAGAGCCGTATATTCTACTAGTATTTACAATTAAAACAATTGAACGTACCTACTGCTCAATTGAGCTAAAGCCGCCTTGACACGATCAGAGCCAGCTCGGACCGAGTGAACTCGGATACCTACTCGGACGCAACTCGGATTGTGGCAACCTCTAATCCGAGCGCACTCGGACGACGGCGTCCGATCTAAGTATACTCGGACCGTGTTCTACTCATCCGAGCTAGCTCGTATACGAGTTGGAAAACAAAATGGCGTCTAACAATAACCACAAAATCCGTAATTTTTTGACGTTGACTCATAAAAATAATTGGTATAATGACGAAAATGATCCGAGTTAACTATGATAAATTTCAACAGCTATCCTAGTACACTCGTATGAAGCTACTCCTATGAGACAACTCGGTCAGAGCTAGGTCCGAGCTGGCTCTGACCGTGTCAACACGGCTTACTGGGGCCGAATTCCATTAAATTAAAAACAAAGGTCTCAAAAGTGCCATTCTATCAAGATGATTAAAATGACGTTTGTGCATTTGGTATTCCACTATTTTTTGCGCTTGATAATATTCATAATTAGAATGTTAAATTGGTAGTCATAAACGTAATCGTCACAGCTATGAATGAATCTCTAAAAGTTTGTGGTAGTAGAATACCAAAAAGAGTTTAAGAGCTAGATAGATAGATAGATAGATAAGAATTTTATTTGGACTACAAGCACAACATACAAAATACAACAAAAAACATTACAATAGTAGAAATACAATCGCTTAGATTTAATTTAAATAATAACAACAAACAAAAATTCAAAACAAGGTATAATGTGTATGTGTGCTGCAGTACGTCAAAAAGGCCTTGGCTCAGTGTGATATTTTGCCAAGGAAGCAAAAGCACTGATTTTCAGCCATGACCTATTGAGAGCAAGCAGAACGAGATTCAGAACAATGTGTTAAGTGTACCTAGCTAAATGTTACTGTTTTTTAAGTTATTGCGGCGTTTTCAACCTCAGTCATACATGCGATGATGACTTGACATTCCTACCTACATGACAACAAAGTACCTACCTAACGATAAACAGATATATGTATGCTTTATTTTTGGCAAACGAAGCGCTGAGGAATACCTTCAATTTGTTTCTGTAACAAATTTTTTTTTAAATTTATTTTGAATGTGTATTTTGTTTTTAAATTTCTGATTGGTGGAGGAATATTGTTCCAGCACTTCGTTGCCGCATATCTAAAACTTCCTCTGAAGGCTGCGGTCTTGTGATCGTGATAGAGCAGTGCAGATCGGACTGAGCGTAAAGAACTTTTATCTGATACGAAATTAAGTTTGGAGTGCAGGTACTCAGGCTTTCTAAATTTTATCACATCAAAGACCAGTCCTCCTAGGTGCATAAGTCTACGCGAATCCATGTTTAAGAGGGACATGTTGTTCAAGAATGGTGTAATGTGACTACGAGGCGGTATATTGAAGCAAAAACGACAACAAGCATTCTGCACTCTTTGTACAGTTCGCTTTGTATTTTCAAGTAACCGTGGACCAAAAATAATGTCCCCATAATTTAATTTTGAAATAATCAGCGATTCACAAAGGACAATACGGGAAGCCTCAGATAGTTGATTCCTAATTTTGTACAGTATCTTTAGACGATAAAAACAAGTTTTAACCAAATTAAGAACATGATTCTCAAATCTAAGATGGCTGTCCATGATGACCCCAAGATTCCTTGCTTCTTCCACCCTATTCACTTTAGAATCTTGGATCTTTACATCCAGGTCAACATTAAGCTTGGCAGTTTGGTTTTTGGTACCCAAGACTATATATTGCGACTTTGCTGGGTTTAACACTAGAGCATTGCGCGAGGACCAGTCTGCGATGGCATTCAGATCTGTGTTTAGCTAGCGCGCACTGGTGACTTTTGTCAGCGTGACTGTTTTGTCACTCTTATCAAGTCCGTGGATATGTATGGAGATGCGCACATGTTACGACGTGACAACTGGGTGATATTTCACACATCTCCATACCATATCCACGGTGTGACAAAACAGTCACGCTGACAAAAGTCACCAGTGCGCGCTAAATACTGACATTTTTACACGATACTATTTAAATGGTAAAGCGATTTATTTAGTGGAATCTGGGCCCTGGTTGCAGTCTAAAGGTAGAGCTCAAATGATACAAATCACCAGTCGGTTAGTCTCCAAGACGCTGGCTGCATTCTATATTAGTCCTGTACATAGGCCTCCCTTAATGAAGGCCCTAGCGCTCTGAGCTTGCTTGCTTGGCTGCATTGCCCTCGTCTGCAAAGCTGATGCGCTAAACCAGATACTCAAGTTCTCGTCACATACATATCTTTGACTCATCCCCAGGGAGGCTACTTCTCCGGGCCGCAAGGTCTGCTCCTCCGTGAAGCCATCCTGCGGCTGTGCTCTGCGCTGGCGCCGGACGCGGTCGCGCTGGCCGACTCGCTGGCGCCGCCCGACTTCTGCCTCAAGTCAGTGCTGGGCAGTGCGGATGGACAGGTAACACATCATCATCAGCCTATATTAGTCCACTGCTGAACATAGGCCTCCCCTAATGAGCGCCATAGCGCCCTGTCTTCAGCTTGACGCATCCAGCATTTGGCAACAGTCTTTCGCAGATCGTCATCCCACCTAGCCGGAGGGCGTCCTACAGTACGTTTGCCAAGTCGCGGTCTCCACTCAAGAACACGTTTACCCCAACGTTTGTCGGTTCTTTGCGAGATATAGCCGGCCCACTGTCACTTCAGCTTGCTAATTCTTTGAGCTATGTCGATAACTTTGGTTGTCTGTCGGATGTATTAATTACGAGTCCTATCCTTCAGAGAAACTCCTCACATAGCTCTTTCCATAGCTCGCTGAGCGACTTTGAATTGGTGGACCAACCCTGCCGTGAGTGTCCACGTCTCAGCTCCGTAGGTCATACGGGTAGGACGCACTGATTGAAAACTTTCGTTTTCAAACATTGCGGTATGGATGACGAGAAGACTCGACGTAGTTTTCCAAACGCTGCCCAGTCCAGCTGGATCCTCTTCTTGGCCTCCTTCTCGAAATTGTTTTTACCTAACTGCATAATCTGCCCAAGATAAGTGTACTCGGAAACAATTTCGAGAAGGTGGCCTTCTACGACTACCGGTCCCGGATCAATTTGGCAATTGGTCATGCCTTTGGTTTTTTCCAAATTCATGCCAAGACCGATGCGTCGCGAGACTGAGACTAAAAAAACAGCTATAACTTTAACTTTTTAGGTAACTCATCACTACATACTATTAAATAATGTCGCTTCCAGCCTGTCTGACTGTCTATTTGTCGCTATGTATGCGACAAATAGACAGATAGAATATATCTTTGAAACTACGCAACGGATATTGATGCTTTTTTTTAATAGATAGTGTGTAGTGCGTGTGTAGATAGTAATTCGAGGGGTTCATATGTATAATACGGATTTTTAGGAGGCTCTTTCTCTATACTCTTAAAAGTACTCGCAGCTGTACCTTAGTAGACCACTCTCAGTTGGCAGTAGACCACTCGCATTCTTTTTTTCTTACGTTGCAACATCTCTGTATAGGAGACCAGTCTCAGTACGCCCTGAGTGTAGGTAGACCGACACTGTTCTTATCCTGTGTGTAACCAGTAAAGACCCTCAGTGTTGAGACGCACCCTTGGACAAAAGATTGAAGCGAAGAGAAAATCAATTAACACATTATTTATCAATGATCACTTTATTTCTTATATTATTTTGATAACAATGAAGCTATAATTTAAAATTTGATTTGACTAAGTGCTTATTATTACATCGATTGATTTACTTGATTTCTTACATTAATTTTATAATTATTTATAGTTTAAAATCTGACTTGTCTATGTGCTTATTTTGTAAGCCTAAACACCTAACCTTATAAAAAATTATAATGTGCAAAGGTATGTATATATCGTAATTAGAGGGAAAATAGGATCATCTGTTTTCATTTTTATAGCTATATAAGAGGGTACAGTAAGGACAAAGTTTCTTGGCAGTTCTGAACATAGGCTCTGCGAACTTTTGCGCATGCACAGTTGCAAAGAAAACTGTTATTGCCATATAAACAAATACAGGGTGTTAGTGTGAACACCGTTGTCCTTGAAACCAGAGGTTCACACTAACACCCTGTATACGATCAGAAAATATCAAATACAGGGAGAAAATACTGATTAATAATAATAATGGCATTAAGCCATTATTATTATTCAGTGTTTGTTTTTTTAATCTTTAAATTGTATCATATCTCAATATTTATCCTATAACTTTGTTTTATTATTTGAAAAAATGAACAAAAACACAACAAACACTTTTGTACGCAACTGTGGTCAAGATAGAGATAGCGTCACAAACACCAAACCAATGCTGACGTGTGACAGAGACAAAAACCTCGTACCGAGTATTGCCGATAAAGATCGAAGTTAACAAAAGTCAAGATAAAAGAGATGTGCAATGTGCGTACTCGTGGGTGTTGTTTAATCGATTATTATTTAAATCGATTGAAATTAAGTGATAAATAATGTTTATATTCGATTTTATAATGAGGTTTTAAATGTTCTTAAACAGTCGTTACTCAAATAGTATTTAATAGTTTTCTAAAATTTAAGTAAATCATGTCTTTTAAAATAGAAAACATAGTTTTACCAAACATTTTTTTTAATCCTTTATAAATAATAATTAATTAATGAGTAAATTTACGTTATTAGTAAATTTAGCTACTTAAATAATCTTCTATACCCTAAAATGAATGAGTTCAAAATGAAACTAATCGATTATGAAATTCGATCGATTATAGGATTGATTGTTTTTCTGTAAGGTGCGTCTCTAGCCTAGACCACCGCCCCGCGCACCCTACTCATGCCACCTTTTGGTTCCTAAAAAGTGTTGCTGCGCAGCCTTCCGCGCGTAGTTCAGAACTGCCAAGAAACTTTGTCCTTACTGTAAAGGTGCTGACTGCACTTATATTAGAATTACTTTAGAAATCAGAAATCAATATCTTTATTTCTTTAGGTTTACAAAATAAGCACTTAGACAAGTCAAATTTAATACTATAGGTACATAATTATCAAAATAATATAATTAATTTACATTTAATTAGGCTAAGAGTGTTGTTGTTTGTTAGCCCAAATAAATAAAATAAAAGAAATCAAGTTATTGACTTACTGATTTGATTGCAGGCCTACAAGCACATCCAGAACAGCGTGATGACGTACCCCGGCTCTATGACCCGCCCTGACTGGTGGCAGGACGTCGTCCACTGGAACACATATGTACCGTCCAAGTTGTAAACTTATTTTTATTTACCATTTGGAATATGTTACATCTCTTTTAACAATGAAAATTACAAGTTGTTAACTAATTCAGAATAGGCATTTGTTTATAGCACATTAATATCTCCTACGTTTGGAATTCATTGATAAAAAATCCAAGAAGACCATCTTTAGTTTTTTTAGAGTAACTACACACACGGTGTCAGATTTGAATTGAATTTTATTTTTTATGCATCATTTAAAAAAAAATTAAATACAATTATAACAATTATTAATGGGACAAAATCCTGGGACCACGAGAAAACAGCGAATTATACTTATACAATTAAAATTAATTTAATATATTATACAATTATAATAAATAAATATAATTGTATTGTGTCATAAATGCTAGTATC
Organism: Eupithecia centaureata; assembly: GCA_944547425.1. Taxonomy (NCBI): domain Eukaryota; kingdom Metazoa; phylum Arthropoda; class Insecta; order Lepidoptera; family Geometridae; genus Eupithecia; species Eupithecia centaureata. The sequence goes on from OX155682.1 coordinate 14,759,661, forward strand.
TTCATCCCTGTGTCATTAATTGAAGTATTTCAACATTTTTGTAACCACACATTAACATCACTTGCACAGTGTTTCTACAAAACACAAAGATGAAAGAAATAGCAATGAAAGGCCACATTCGTGTCATTTCGGGCACTTCAGTGGATATCGCAAAAAATTGCTGACTACATTGATTAGCTAGGTTGTAAATTGATAGATGACTTTCAAATTGAAATTATATATCTAATAATAAAATTATGAAGGCGAAAGCTAATGCCATTGGGAAGATATTTTTCCGGAGATATCGCCAAAACGACTGAATGGTTCTTGATGAAATTTTGCACACGAGGTATCTAGACTAACGTATAGGTAGGTTTCTCAGAAAACGCGCGCGAAGCCGTCGTCAACGTTACATAAATCTTATAATTATGTTAAATTGATTTAATTGAAAATTTGATTTTCAGCTATTATTGTGTATTTGTGATATAGTGGTAGAGGGTTACATAAGCTTTAAATGTATTATTTTATTTACAATTATTGTGATGGGAACTAATTGTCTTAAGAAATGTATCGTCTATTTTTACACTGACTTTTATTAAATGTTTATTTTTACTCATGCATTTTCATTCATTTTTAGTAACTATCTATATCATTACTTACATATTATCACTATACTTAGTATATCAGTATGTAATTATTTATATCAGTAATTACACACTGATATATAATACTGTCTATCGAACGGTCAGGCTCTCTCCGCTACTTAGGTGTGATACTGGATGAGAACCTGTCCTTCAAGGCTCACATTAGTGCACTTTCTGGGAGAGCCCGTAAAATGATACACATCATGAAACTCCTCCGGGAGGGGTCCGACTTAGAGACTCTAAAGCTCGTGTACATTGCTCTATGTGAATCAATATTGGGTTATTGCATCACAGTCTGGGGAGGATCTGCAAAGACACATATGATCACTCTCGAAAGAGCGCAACGCTCCGTTCTTATGGTTATGTGTCGGCTGCCCTTCCGATTCCCTACTGTCGCTCTTTATGCTCTAACCGAAACCCTTAGCGTTCGTCAACTATATATACAGCGAGTCGTCGTGGCCCACCATAAATCACTTCAATTGCAGCCCCCTAGCAACCCCCCAAAGTCAAGCCGGCGTGTGAGAGTGGAAGTTCCTGCAGTAAAATCGAAATTTGCAAACCGTTTCAGAAAATTCTCCTTTCCTTTTATTTATCGCTGCGCCAGCAAGCACTGCCAACTTTCATCCTCACTCTACGGTGTCAAAGAAAGAATTCGAAGGTGGCTACTAACTTTAGACTACGATAAAACGGAAAACCTACTCGTCATACTAGCCTAAAATATTAAGACACACTGTCACTCCCTCTTCTTTCCGTTACTGCACACTCACCCACTCATTTTCCTCCACTGGTGTAGCATCCTGCAAAACCTGTGCTAACCTAAGTATCATCTACTGGCAAATGTCAATTCAATTAGCATGTAGGTATAGTTTTCCCACATTTCGTATTTTGGTCAAAATAATTGTATTTAATTTCAGCTTTTTAATTTAAATTTAATTTCATAATTTTAATTTAATTTCATATAATTTAACTTTAATTTAATTTCATATTTATAATTTTAATTTAATTTCATATTTTTAACTTTAATTAAATTTCATATTTATAATTTTAATTTAATTTCATAACATTTTCATCATTTAAAATATTAATAGATTATAATTATTTGCTAGTGTACCGCTGTATTATCATTTTAAATATGTAATTCGATTTGTATACTCGGGTCTCCCGCGATACAGGCCTAGCCTAGTGCGGGGACCATAGGTAAAAATAATGTTTCTCATTAATAACTGTAAATATATTGTAACTGTAACAATTGGTACCCTAACTGTACTAAAATAAACTAAGCTCGAGCTATAGCTTCACCAGACCACCATAGAATGAATTTTTAATTGATCTAATTTGGAATAACAGGCAAAGCAAGGGCAGGTCATATAAGTTAAACTAGGTACAAATTGGATCTGTCAATCAACCTGTCTTCAAGAAATTGGTTTAAAAGAACAGACATTTTATGTAATTGGAACTTATTTTCAGTGAGGTACGTAATAAGTGAGCATGCTGAAACAAATTGTGTTCTTACTGCATTTTACAAGGTGAGTTAAATCTGTTTAAAGTTCTATTTTAATATTTTATTTAGCAAGAAGTTTATTTTTCACTTCATTAGATATTCTCTACTTACTTATATATTTCTCAAAGGCTGAAGCAATTTCATAAAAAAAAGGTAAATATATTATAATATTGTGCAGCGAGCGAAGATCCGCCTACGACGCAGGAGGTTGTAGGTTCGATTCCCGCCTCGGGATAAATATTGACTCCTTTCTCCGATCTGCGAATATGATTCAAAATATCTATCTATGTAGTATAGTGTATATAAGTAGGATATCAGCTATCTAGTACCCATAAAACAAGGCTTAAGCTGTTAGGGGGCTTGTGGGGATAGATGATACTGTGTGAATTATACAGCAATATTTATTTAAATCATTTAATCAGGTAGCTATAGCATTAATTTCGTAGGCAATTTAATCCTCCCCTCAGACAACTGTATTTCCTTCTTCGTTTATCGGCTGCAGCATCCGCGCGGATATCTCCCCAATCCTCCGCTCCGTGCAAGAGAAGCGCGAGCTCCAGCATGTGCTGGTCGACGTGCTGAACGCGGCGACTCGACGTCACGACGTCGCCTGCGCAGCGCTCCTCTGCGACACCGTCTATCTGAACGTCTTCGAGGGCGCGTTGTTTAGGAGGACCTTTAATCTGCCTTATGTTATGGTAAGGAAACTGTGCAGGTACCTTAGGGCAATTGTATGAAAGCTGAAACTCAAAAGTGCTTTAATTCCTTACATGACTCTTGGACACTTCAAAATATCACATTATTTAGGTAGGTAACTTGTAGGTATACGTACTTATGGTACAAGGAAATAAAGTACCTACTTACCTACCTAATCTCTTTTGTTCACTTTTCTGAGGTTATTTACCTAAATAATATGCCAAGATAGTTAGAATGTTAATTCGGAGTTGGAACAAAAACCATCTAAGCTTTTGTATAAGGAGAGGTAAGTTGTTATTTAGGTCTAGACTAGACTAGAGGTAGAATTGAGATAGATAGAGCCCTGACCTATCGTCAGGGCTCTATCTATTCTTCTATTCTAAATATAATATCCTTATACGATTGAATGCAAAACTGCTTATATTGGTAATATAAAACTAACACTGATCGCAGACAGTGGTAGAAGAGCGAGAAGACCTCCTGTCTCCGAACTACGCCACGTTGGAGTCCCTGCGCGAGGCGAGGCGAGCTGGATGTAACGTCTACGTGGTCTTGCTGGCCAACGGCTTCCAGGCGGCGCGCCTCTTGAGGTTTGGAGACAGGTATGAAACATTTCACTTACTCTTGAAGATAGTTGTGCCTCGGTATCTACTAGGAATGTTGAGAATATCAGCATCAGCATCCATCTTGATCGATGCTGATTTTCAATGCTCGAGTCGCGAGAGAGGCAGACAGAGAGAAGAGGCTTAGTGACAGGGTCCTGAAAAACTATTTTTTTATTTATTCTGTATTCCCTGTACTAGCATTTGTGTACTAAACCCTCAAAAAAATCATGATTTTTCGAGACTCGGTTTCTATCGGAAGAACCAACTACATAAAGTTAGTGTGGAAGTTGTGGAATAGGTACTCAGTTTGCGAGTCCGACACGCACTTGGCCAAAATCAGCATTAGCAAAAACCGTGGTATCTACATCGCAGTTTGGCAAACTAGGTCAGTACCTACCTACCTACTCGAAAAGCTTCTGTCTTTATAGACCTCGGACAGCCCAAATAGGTATCAATCTACCAGTATCTGCTCGCGGCTTCGTACGCGTTGTTTCTATAGAAACGTATCAAGGGTATTTTATCCCATGGGAACTGATTTATGTAGGTATCATGATTTATGGGATCAAATGTAGGCAGCCTATGTGCTATTCCAGAGCTGGAACTATTTCAGCCCGATCCGTAGTAAAGGTACCTAGGTACTTTTTGCGTGAAAGAGTAGGTGGGCATTTTTTTTAAAAAACGTCCCTGCGTTTTTTTAGGTGTCCTACAAGTTCATTAATACTTTTCATAAAAACTAGTCCATTGCTAGATATAAAAATCCTTATTTTATGTTTTATAGTTTTATTTGCGATAAAAAAACATATTATTAGAACTTTTTTAATACAAAAAATTGTAAAATAAGAGTAAAATAGCTTCCGAGACCCCTTAAAAATGGTTGTCCTACAGCGGTGGACCGACTTTTGACTCTAGATTATTTTTTAACTCGGTTTGGATGAAGGCTAAAACTGGATTATTTATGTTTAAATATATGAAGACCATCATATTTAAACGTAAAATGCGGGACTTTTCATACAAAAATAATAACTTTTTATCAATTAAATTGTGTCCCATGATTTTGGACATAAGTGGAAATTCCATTTTGTAACTGCAATATCTCCGTATTATTTTGAAAAAACTACTGTAATCACAGAATTTATTATTCCTGGTAACATGACTCATCGATACCACCAGTTTAAAATTGGTTGTCAAAGAGCGTTCTGTCATTATTCGTGTCTGAACTTGCAGAGCGTTACCGTGGCGTTTTTTTCTTCCAGTTTTGTAACTGCGATTTAGACTGATAAGGCTTGAGTTTTTGTAAAATAAAAGTAACGAAATGATTACTGTATAATGTGTTAAATGAATTATTGAGTCTCCAAAGGTCTCAACTGTTTGAAAATAAAAATAGACGCAATTTTAGATCGGGTGACGTAGAAACGTTACTTCCATTTTGTTTGGTTACGTATATGTGGAATGATAAAGTTACGAAATGGAAATATAAAGGCAAGTTCACCCAGTAATTGTTGACAAAGCATCAAAGAGTTCTAGCGTATTAAATCCAAAGATATTATATATAAAATTTTTGATTAAAAGAGGTTTCAAAAATGAAATCGTTTATATGCTAAAAAAAATGAAAAAAACTTAATTTAAATTTAAATCTAGAAGTTTTATTGATGTTTAAATTACGATTTTGTGGTGATGAAGCACTTGATAAAGATGAAGAACCCACGACAAATAAACCACGACACAACATTTCTCTGATTAATGTGTTAGGAATAATAAATACCGAAAAAAGTAAAACTACAAGAATAATAGATTTTCAGGAGAAAAATTTCGAACATTGTAAAGCCAGCTTTACGTTTTCCATTACGTAACTGCTCCTTTACATTTTGTAACTGTCTCATATTTTTAATTGGGAAAATAATTTTTTTCTCAATTTTTTTAAAGGGCACTCGCTGATACTTTTTTTATTTTTGTTGTAGTATTACAAGAGCTATCCGATGAAAAAAAATGCGGTCCCTGGGACTGCTTTACCATGCTTAAAACACAATGTTTTCATTGCAAAGTTTCCCAAAAGTAACAAAGTGGATATGTTCTGGCTTAAATAAAAATAACTAATGCTTTTCTTCACCGTTAGGTTTTATTTTCTATTCAATATCATGTTTTTAAAGCAATTAAACATATTAAATTCATTGAGGATTATTGTGGTATTGTTTTATTTGATTTTAAAAAAAGTAACCAAATGGAAACCTGGTGTACCTCCTGATCTCTTAAAAGTTAAATATCCTTTGAAAATGCTATTTGTTTGTTATTTTGCTGCTATCACATAAATCTCTAAGGAAAGGCGAATCATTTTAAATAAGTAAGATATTCCTAAAATGATCTTTATTTTTTTCACTCCATTTTGTAACCGGGACAAATTTCTACGAAAATGCCCAGGTAACATACATCCATATATTATCTACACAAACTTTCGCGTTTGTAATTATTATAAGTAGTAAGAATTTTCTAAATTTTTATGACTATCATTTTATTTGTCTAAAATAATTAGTAGGTACCTACTTGCGTACTTGCATAAATCAAAACAATTTCACCCGTTTACCAGCCAAATTGCTACGGATAAACTCATAACCACTTCTCTTCGGGGCTTATATACCTATTTTTCCCCCGTCAGACACCGAGTAATAGACACGCGAGCGAAGTTCATCTTACTGCACGACTTCAGACTGTTCCACAGCGATCTGCATTACCTCTGGAAGAGGATCGTGCACGTCGTGTTCCTCAAGTACCACGGGAAAGACGCCGGGAACGGGAAGGCGTGGTTCGATATCACGACTGTTCCTTTCCCTAATCCTATAAGGGTGAGATCTATTTTATAACTTTTATAAATTCAACGAAAATTACAATTAAAGAATAGAAAAAATAACAACCAGTATATACAATTGAAACCATTGAGCTAACTGCAGACGGTTGCAAACAGTGTATTGGTAGCCCAATTGATCCATGTCAATACCAGTTTTATAACTTGTAAGCAGTAGGTAGATATTCACTTTTTTACGTCGCGATATAAATGTTATTATATAAAGCACTCTTAAAGTAGGTAAGCATATTTCAGTGGATAACTTCCGGATTCTAGATAGGTAACTTTCAAAGAAAATATCAAGAGAAAATATTTCATTGAAAACTAAAAATCCTCTGCCTATAGATTTCTTTGATTTTTTAGATCGATAGACATTCAGTTCACCAAAAGCGCCTTGACTTCATATAGGTACCAAAACTCTAATGGTTGCTACAGGACATTTTACTATTTAGGCTATAACTAAGGAAATTTTACGTAGGTAGCGAGGACTTACATACTTAATCCACCTACCTACCAAAATATAAATCTACGCTTCAAGATCCCTCACAAACCTTTTCATTCTTAGCACTTACTTTATTAATTCAGGGAGTCCTAGTCCCCAAGCGCATAGACATCTGGCGCCAAGGGAAGTTCCACTACAGCCGAGCCCTCTTCAAAGACAAGACCAGCAACCTGAACGGGGAAGCCTTGAGCGTGGTCTACTTGGACCACGTACCTTCCGTGGTCGCTGTGAGGAACAACGTCACGAACAAGGTCGGAGGGGTAGAGATTGAGGTGAGAACTGCTTTTTAAGTATGTAGGGCGCTGCACAAACTCTCAAAGTGTTTATATCCTTTAGTAGACCTTACAAGACTCTTACTTAATGAGGCAGAAATGTTGGCTATTGAATTTTTTTCATATGGATCTAGTTTTTTCATAAGTCTCATCCATCATACATAGGTAACCTGTTACTCATATGCTGAGTGTTATTCTGACAGATAGGGTGCATTAGGGGAAGCCTGTGTTCAGCAGTGGGCTAGCATAATATCATCGAAGAGACTTGTTAGAGCAAACATTTTGACCCGCAGATTCGCAATATTTCCTACAGATTCTCAACACCCTATCCGAGAAAATGAACTTCAAACCGAAGCTCTACCAGCCTCAAAACGCGGAGCGCCACAAATGGGGCAGCAAGCAAGCCAACGGCACGTTCTCCGGCCTGCTCGGTGAGATGGTCAGCGGACGCGCAGACATGGCCCTCGGCAACCTGCAGTACAACCCCTACCACCTGGAACTGACCGATCTGAGCATTCCGTACACGTCGCAGTGCTGGACGTTTGTCACGCCGGAGGCTTTGACGGATAACTCGTGGAAAACGCTCATTTTGCCCTTCAAGTAAGTGTCGTTCGGATGGTATTGTAAAAAAGCTATACAGGACGAACTGTCGAGCACTGAACCTGGTTGAGACTAGCGCAGAACCGCAGGGAGTGATATATTTTCAAAGGCTGTTTACAAAGTCGGGTTGTAAATTCTAACTATAAACAGAAGTTCCTACCTAACCTAGTGACACAGAGTCAAATTTCATCATTATCAGAAAGCAAAAACTGAATTTCTCTCTTTCAAAAAAAGTAATAGTTTCCTACTCAAAGTAAAGTTTTTTAGCAAGTACTTACGGGTCACAAAGTTGGCTGGTTCCTATAGCTTAAGGTTTTTTTCTAGATTGTACATGTGGATAGCAGTTCTACTAGTGCTGCTGATAACTGGATCCATCTTCTACGGCCTGGCCAGATATTATACCTCTCTCCAGGATTATAAGAAAGATCATGAGTCGGCTATCACCAGGAGGTTTCAGGAGAAACAAGAGGAAACGGACGGTGGGTGAGACGTCAATTTAATACTTTAGTACCGGCCAGGTAGGAGGACGATCTGCGAAAGACTGCTGGCAGATCCTGGATGCGGCAAGCTGAAGACAGGGCGCTATGGCACTCATTAGGGGAGGCCTATGTCCAGTAGGGGACTGATACAGGCTGACAATGATGATGATACTTTAGTACCTAGGTACCTACCTAATTTACAACCAGCAGATTAATGCAAAAAATAAAGTTAATATTCGAAAGTATTTACGGTGAAATATAGAGGTAGATAGCTGTTTTAAATAGTTAAATAATATTGTTTTGTTGTTTTTTTAATTGTTTATAATAATAACAATACATTAAAAATTATTTTAATAAAGACGCATTACATTTTTAGCAAATATCTACGAACCTTTTAACCAATCAGGTACGATACGAAGCAGCGTTGGCTGACTCCGCAACGACTTTAATTAAAGGCTGATAGAAACCACTAGATGTGGTGCCCCCCTGGACCTAGACTTGCTTGGTATCTACCTCCGTACTGAATGATGATGAACTATGAATAAAACTTTATTGTCATACGAAAAAAAACTAAAGAGGTATCTACTGAGGTGGTTTGTAGGTAACTTGCAACAGCGCGCATAATTTCTCAGGTCATGGACACAATCGCAGACTTGCAAACTTAACGAGTCAACAAAACCCTTTCCGTTACAGTCTTAGGTAAATGCGGTTGTAGTTTGTGCCTAGGTATATCATCCGTCACTTATGTGACTCTTATTCCAAGGACTTTAAGGCCAAAGTCTAAATAATAATTTATTTTTGCAGTTGAAAAACCAGTTGGACTCTACATATTCGGCGAGATAATAAACAGCATTCTCTACACCTATGGAATGTTGTTAGTTGTGTCTTTGCCTAGGCTACCTACAGGCTGGTCTATCCGTCTCCTAACTGGGTGGTACTGGCTGTACTGCATCCTACTAGTAGTTTCTTACCGGGCTAGCATGACGGCTATACTTGCGAATCCAGCCCCTAGAGTAACTATAGACACTTTAAAAGAGTTAGTAGACAGCAAAGTCACTTGCGGCGGTTGGGGGACAGAAACAAAGAAGTTTTTCGTGGATTCTCTTGATGAGATCGGGCAGAAAATCGGCCAAAGGTTCGAAACTATAGATGACCCTATCGAAGCTGCGAATAGAGTAGCTCAAGGGACTTACGCATACTACGATAACAAGGATTTTCTAAAATACATAGGCGTGAAGCGTAAGAACGTCTTAGTCACAGAAAAAATGACCAATGTAACTAATACAGCTAATAACAGTACAGTCGTCGTAAAAAGTGAATCAGAAAGAAACCTACACATTATGTCCGACTGCGTAGTCCACATACCTATATCCCTAGGGTTCCACAAAAACTCTCCCTTGAAGCCCTTAGCTGACGTCTACATGAGAAGAGTGGTGGAAGTGGGTCTAGTGGAAAAATGGCTTAATGATGCCATGTATACTATACGGTCTTTGGAAACAAATGAAGAGGAGATCAAAGCTTTGATGAATTTGCAGAAGCTTTATGGAGCATTCATAGCTTTAGGTATAGGATACTCTCTGAGCTTTATTGCCCTGATTGGCGAGTTATTCCATTGGAAGTATGTTGTCAAAAGGGACCCTGATTTTGACAAGTTTGCCATGGACTTGTATTATACAAAGAAAAACAAGAAGCAATAATTGAAACTACTTTATTTAATATTTACAATAAACAAAATAATTGAAGTTAATTTATTTTAGATATTTACAACATGATTGTGCTATTAATTAACACTTTGAAATAAATATTTTGTTCAGTCATTTCCATGTTGTTGTATTTTAAAAACATTATCAATTAGTTCACAGCTTAGAAGACACAGGATAAAATTCTCATAATTGGATAGTAAAATGTCACAGACATACAAAGCTAATATTAAAAATAATTTACATGCTAATAATTATTTCCTACAAAATCACTCAATCCATTCACGAGTGCTTAATAGAGGTACATTGTTTAAGAGATTTATCACTATATTTTTTATAACTATTTAGGTTTAGGGTTTAATGCTGAAGGCGCTGCAGGTACAGCATCATCAGGAGCATTCTCCAAGATCCAGGGATGCTGCAACACACTGCTCAATGGCAATCGCTGCTCAGGATTTATCACTAAAAGCTTTCCTATGAGATCTTTGGCTTTCTCGGAAACAAAGTCAGGGTATTTGATAATCACATATCTTATCTTCCTGTAGGTTTGGTGGGTGTCTTTCGCATCAAAGGGCGGGAGACCTACCAGGAGTTCATAGCACAGGACTCCGAGACTCCAGATGTCTACAGCGTAACTGTGAGGCTTGCCTTCAATCATCTCGGGGGACAAATAATCTAGTGTTCCGCAAAGTGTCATTCTTCTGGAGGAGGGAGAGTGGACTGACCAACCAAAATCAGCTATTTTCAGCTCCATGTTGTGTCCGATTAGCAGGTTCTCTGGTTTGATGTCTCTATGTATGACCTTCTTTGCGTGGCAGTATATTAATGCCTTAGTTAAATCTCTAACGTAAATTGCAGCGATTCTCTCGTCCAAACGCTCTCTGTCTTTCAACATCTTGTAGAGAGCTCCATGCATAGCATACTCAAGAATCAGATAAATGCGTTTCTCATCGTGAAAGTACCCGTACATGCGCAGGATGTTGGGGTGACGCAGACGACACTGAATCTCAACCTCGCGCCGAACCTGATGTTCGATTTCCGAATCTAGAATCTGGCTTTTGAAAAGGACTTTCAAGGCGACGACGTAGTGGGACGCCTTTTCTCGAGCTAAATAGACATTCCCAAATTTACCTTTGCCGAGGGGACGTCCTAGGTCGAAGTCGGAGAGCGACCATGATTTCTTTTTATCTTCTTTCTTGAGCTCATTGGATGAGGATACCAGGTCATTCGATTTATTAGCCAGCGGACGGGATGGCACAGCTGGGACTTTGAAGCCTTCTGTGGGTTTTTGTGTCGTGGTGGAAGCAACTTTTGAGGAGCATCCACATGATTGGCCCGTGGTTGGACCTTGGTTTTCCTTACAGCCACACTTCTGTATATTCATTTTAGCACAGCTATGCTTTACTTTCCAGATTGTGTACCAAAGAGAATAAAACCACTCCGTTAATACAAAATTGCAATAAAGAATCACAAAGATAGAAATTTAAAAGTTTCGGGAGTAACGAACTTCAGATCATGACGATTGACATGACATGACATTGATTGACTGCTGACTTGACCAAAGAGAATATAAATACTGACTTGACTACATAGTGGTTTTATCTCTACTCAGAGGGTTTTTTTCTCTTAACTTGACTGACGGACAGAGTAAGGGCGGAAACATATTTACGTGTCGCGACATAACCCCCACCACCGCTCTGGCGCAATCGGCGGCTAGCAGTCTGCGACACGATAGACCGTGTCGCGACACGACACGCCATACAAGTATGTCCCTAACCATACTAAATGTATGAAACCGATATGCTTCTGGCGCGCCCCGACACACCGCGACACGCAAGTATGTTTCTGGCATTATCAACGTTGAAGTTGAACAAACCAAAGATCCAATTAATATTTGAATGTCAACGTTTATATTACAAATGTCAATGAATGTTGATGCCTAAGATCTAGTATTAACACATACTACACACATACTACACACATACTACACGCTACACAATGGCGGAGCACCTGGAGTGTGCGGGGAGCTGGAACGAGGCGCAACGCGTGCTGCTCCAGCAGCTGTTACCCGACGCCGTGCTCGCTGGTAACTACACACATACTACACGCTACACAATGGCGCATTACCTTAAAACCAATTTAGAATGCGTTTCATCAAATAGTTCCATGTTGGCACATGGCAGTAGTGAGTGAATATAAGTTGTCATTACGTTTTAGCGTGTTGAAACTAGGGTTTGGGTCCCGGGACTTTTCGTAATTTTAGTTGTCTCGAGTCCCGGGACTTTTGGGTCGAGACTATAGATGTAAAACAATTGATTTAAATGTACATTTTTATAAAAACTGTTAAAAAAGTCATTATGGGTATTTTTGGCCACCTGAGGTAGTCATGTTTCGTTTTAATCAGTTTTTAAAGGTACCTACTTTTCTACCTACATTATCATTACAATATTACCTACCTACCACACGAAAACTTAAGTAGGTATTTACTTAGACCTATGTATCCTTACTTTCTTTACTATATTTATTTAATATTATAAACGCTAAAGTTTGTATGTATGGATTTTGTTTTTTCTTGTTTCACGTAAAATCCACTGAAGGCATCATCAGGTTGAAATTTAAAATAGAAGTTCGGGAACATTTTTGGTGTTGTGTGATACTCACGATAAAAAACATGTTACGTGTAGTTATTGTTCTGTGCAATATAAGCACGCTATAGAAAACAAATTAAAACAACACACATGAAAATGTAATAAATGCCCAAATAACGTGAGAAACTTATACAAATAAGACAACGTTTCGAAATTATTGCACTCATCTCCAGAAGCAACTGTATCTCCTCTTCACCAACGTCCACGTCCACATCTGCGACCATGGTACCGGCACCGTCAGCCATACCATCGTCAGCAGAGACACCCCTGCCGTCGTCTTCCACGTTTAATTCTGATGCTTTTTATAACACAACATTCACGACGCAACCAGTAAGTCACAATTATATAAAAATTTATTAGCAGGGGCTATATTATGCATCTGGACAGCCAATGTCTCAGCTTGAGTCAGAACACTGGAAACGATTATTCCATCTTTTTGACCCATCTTGTACAGTTCCTTCAAGATATGTTTTGAGCATATCTTTAAGGAGAAAGAGAAACCGGTGAATTGATTAGCAGCCAAATAATTAAAATCATCAAAGAAATAGGCCCTGCTAAATTTGTAGTCCTTGTTACCAACAACGACGTATGAAATCTACATGGAGAATAATAATAAGACGAAAATTCCCTCATATTTCATTTGTTGAATGTTTGAGCCACTCACTCAACTCAATTTACAAAAGTATATTAAAATAAATTGGGTTCTTTACTGAAATGCTGGATTAAATCCACAAAGTTATGAAATGTATAAAACACTCACATTAGTAGTAGTCTTGGCACAGTTCGTAAAATACCAGACTGAAAAATTTGGTGCTTCTGTTCTGCGTGTACTCTGAAATTATTTTCTAAGACACGATGGAGTGGAGCGTATATCATCTTGAATTCGTTCGAGCAAAACAGTGAATCGTTAGAACAGCTAGCAATATCCCACAATGTTGTTGTCCCACAATAAAGAATATAATTTTAGATACTGAAATTTGGTTGAAAGTAGATGAAATTACAAGTATTCTCGATCTTATCCTCAGAGTAAAATAATACCCTGCTTTCAGATGCCCCATTTATTTTAAATTTTTTATCCTAAAATACATTGCTCAAATTGGAAGAGTCTGTGTTTTTGAAAAAGAAAAAATAAGAAAATAAAAAGTTTTCAACCAATACATTTCGTTGCTCATCTATTGGATCCACGGTACTGCGGTCGCAATATGTTGAGTGATGAAGAAATCTCTCAGGCAACAGAATTAATATGGGAGTACTGTGCCGCAAACTAAAAGCAAAAACTTTTTCAAATATGGCAGTTTTATACGAAATCAATTTTTTTTGAATCATCGAAGGCTGTTTGGGCTCCGGCTAAGCAACTGGAACCGAGATTGTGGTGGCAAACGTTCGCTTTGAAACAAAATATTGGTATGATAGCAGCTAAAATTTTAAGTTAACCGCCATCGTCTGCTGCTGCGGAAAGGAATTTCTGTCTATTTTCACGCACTCACACGATAATTAGGAACCGCTTAAAGCAACCACGAGTGACGAGTACTTGATAAGCACCAGGGCCAATTTATTTAAAGATATGTGAGTCGCAGTGTGACAAAATAAATGAAAGTGAGATTCTATCTTCGCTCATAGATCAATCGGAAGACGATTTTGATACTGGTTATAGTGATCCACAGAGTAGCTTAGAGATTACAGATCCTCTCGATGATGCTTTAGATCCCCTCGCTTCGATATAAGCACCGGCCAACACAAAACACCTGTGACTGTGTGAAACTAGACAAGCCGTAATTATTGAATTGGAGCTGATCCGAAAAAAAAAAATTTTACTCCTGTTACTTGATGTTTCAAATATAAGATTGATCCGAAAGCCGCATTTCTGTTCACTTTTTCACGGACTTAGAGTGGATTTGGCCTGTTTTGAGGGAATATGAATCTATTGAGTTCCTTCTAGAGATTCTGACGTTATATCCAGTTAAAAAAATCGTTATTTTGGATTTTGTCGATTTTAAAACCAAAGCATTCAATTATTTTCAAGCTTAATTAATTATTATAAATTTTTTAGAAGAAATATTATTAGATAAATTGGAAAACTGGAGCATTACGATGTGCCGTCGATTATCTAGATGAATAAGTATACAACACAATTAATGCATTTGCCGCTACCATTATGACGCCAGTGTTTTGTGATGTTGGTCTGTGTGATTGGACAGGATTATGATGATAGTGTCTGTGTGAGTTGAAAAAGTTAGTCGTCAGTTTCATTTATGATGTGGTATGGAAGTTCTTTTACAACAGTTTTGGACATTCAAATAATGTTTCTAAAATTATGCAAAAAAGGCTGTCACCGCTTAAAAAAAAGAAAAATAACTTTTTTAGTAAAACCAGTCTCTTAAGTCCCGGGAAATCCCGGGACTTTGATTGTAGGCTGTCCCGTGTCCTGGAACTTTGAAATTGTTGGGTTTCCCAAATCCTAGACGACGCTGCTAACAGACAGACAGGAGTGCCAACAATACTGTCAAAGATTGTTATATTTATCACAACAACAACAGTATTGATGTAAAGTATATCATCTTTGCCAATAAATGACTTTATTCTTATTCTTATTCATATACGGCATAGGAACTACGCGATGAAACGCACTTAAGTAGGTACATAATTGGAGCACAAATAGAAAGACCAAATATGTTCTATTATTAACTTTGATAAGGATTCAACAGACTTTTATAATGTAAACCCAGTTAATTTTAATTACCAATATTAATTTCAAAAAGTTGTCATCAACAAACGGCAGATTACTGTCAAACCAGACCCAGAGCCATAATCAAGAAGTCAAGTCATCAACAAAGGAGTCAAGTCAACGTCAAGTCCTGAAATGAAGTTGAAGTTGGAATTAGGATAACAGCTGTTTGTGTTTTTCCAAATTCGGTAACAATTTATCAAAAGCTCTAGGATTGTGTCTTTTTGTACTATCAATGAGAATAAAACCACTCCGTGTTAGTACCTATTTACATTGTGTTTTAGTTTGTACTTTGTGGCAGAAAAACACATAGCATTATATTTCCTTTTCGTCTATGGGAACCCGATCCCGGAGCCATACGTAAGTATTTACCGAATAATTATACCTGTTTACATGGATTCTGTTGTATTTAAAACTCGTATTTATCTATTATATAATTTCCTTGTTGATACAATAGATTAGTAATGACGGAATATTATTTTCAGAAAGATCTTTCCGTTCCAAACATATTTTGAGGTTATAACCTCTACAAATTGTGATTTCGGGTGATTAGCTTCAATATGTCTGATGACGCAGAGCAACAGTTGGAAGAAGTTGAAGTATTAAAATCCATTTACGAAGGCGACGAAAATTTCAAAGAAATCAACTCAAAAACATACCAATACAAGGTGAGCCAATGCTTTATGTATGATACATACAAGTACATAGTTACACGTTCAGGTATAGGTAATAATAAATAATTCGGGAAAATTCACACAGCACCATATATCCCCAAGCTAAGTTACCAAAGCTTGTGTTATAGTTATTATATAGATTACTGTTAAACATGCCTACTTAAAATACTTTTAAAAGACACAACACCCTAAACAAATATCTGCAGATCATACAAACATTTGCCATGGGAATCAAACCTGCAATATCCTGTGTCACAGGCAGACTTTCGTTCCACAGAAGTTCTATTGTTTAATTTTTTAACTAGCGGCCCGCCCCGGCTTCGCACGGTTTTATTATACATATAAACGTTCCTCTTTAATCACTCTATCTATTAAAAAAAACCGCATTAAAATCCGTTGTGTAGTTTTAAAGATTTAAGCAGTTAAAGGGACATAATGATATAGGGACATAGGGACAGAAAAAGTGACTTTGTTTTATACTATGTAGTGATAATGAACTTTTTCCAGTACATAGATGGAGACAAATCATTCATATTGGAAATAGGATGGGGACCCACTTATCCAACGGATAAACCTAACTTCAATGTAGATATATTTTACAATCAGCACTTGTAAGTATTTTTATTATTCCCAAGCTAGCTTTTGCCCATGACTTCACTTCTCTCATTTATAACTGAATAAAAAGCCAATATAATGTAATAATATAATGTAAAAAATACCATAGGCTTGCAGGAAACACTTTATTTAACTCAAACTCAGCAGTTGGACATTACATTTACAACTTTAACTAAAATACAAAATACAAAAACCTTTATTGGGAACAGAACTTATGTAACTCTATATCAAACTAAATAGCCAGTCTTTCTTTTTTGTTAGCATGAGGGTCATTGAGTTTTTTCTATTGAATCAGTTCTAAGCATACACACCATTTATTTTTACAAACTTAACCTCTTTAGTTGCAGACCCTGACACAGTTTGTATTTATAGATTTACTCACTTAGCATTTTGCGTATTAAAGAGTTAAACCCCCAATGACCTGTATGTAATACAGTAAAGTAAAAAGGGTTCTCCAATACTATTTCATGCAATAAAGAAACTATGTGAAGTAAAAGAAACATTTCATATTTATTTATTGTTAATTCCAGAGTGCCATCAGTGAAAGAGAACATCCTCTTGATAGTGAACACAGAGGCGGAGCAGTGGCTGGGCTGTGCCATGACATACACCCTGTTTGAATGCCTGAAGGAGAAGGTGGGGGAGATCCTGGCTGAGCAGACCGAGGAGGCCATAGTGGCGCGGATCGAGAAGATTGTGGTGCAAGATCCTGAAGAGGTAACTTTCTTCATCATTAGGACACATGACACATATGAATTGAATAATCTTGCTTTGCTAGTTTTGTGGTGAACCTAGGATTATTATGAAATCTTTGACTTTGGTCAGAATTGCACAAGAGTTTGGAGGTTTATATCCAGTAGTGGGTTGTTAAGGACAATAAAAAGTCAAATTGTGGTTTGATGATTAAAATCTTTGGAAATCAGGCTGCCTAGGGTTTTCAATAAAGCGTCACATAATTACCAATAACATAAATAGGTTACTTTTCTCATAATCCTCTCGAATTTGTCGGAAACCTTGCGTGCACGTAGTCTATGATATATAAAACCCAAAATACTGTACTTAGTGTACCCACCTCCTGTTCTTGTATCTCACTTATGGTAGATTGGAATTATTCAAGCTAGTTTAAGTTAGACTACATTATACAGAAAAGAAGCCTAACTTAATTAAAATCAAATAATGGAAAAAATTAAACTAGTATTAAATAATTAATATGAATAATTAATATGATAGAGCTACCTGCAGCCTGCTAACCACTGACAGACCAAGTAATTAATTAACAAAATAAATTTCAGGAGAAAAAACCAGAGGCCAAAAAGGAGCAACTAACGAAAGCGCAAAAGCGCCGCGCGTGGGACAAAGCTGAAATGGGGAAAGCGGGAGAGAAGCCGCGAGGGTGGGACTGGGTGGACATCGTCAAACACCTGTCCCAAGTGCCCTACCAGCCGCCCGTCACCACCTCCTCATGATAAACCTGACTCCAGCTCCCTGATGTAATTGACTGCCACTGGTCATGTATAGCTCCTTGTGGAACGCGTCCATCCGCTTCGTATCGCTGAAGCTTAGCACTGAACGCGTTAAGATGGTTGGAGATCGGAAGAAATGCTTGTTGGTGGAAATCTCAAGAAATATAGCATTTATGGGTTTATGGAAACGTAGGGATTTGTAATCTGAATTTAAAGCGTCGGTATATACAATGATAGACCAATTCATAGAACATTATCTAGACATTCTAGACCCAAGCTAATTAAACCTTGGGTACTAGATAATGATATAACAATACATTACTGTGTTTTTTGTAACTAGTTACATGATGCTTGCTTTTATAATGGCCTAAGGAGCACATATTTGTGGGTAATTTACTTGATTTCATTAAATGGCCAATAATTCAAGACTTTTGTAAATATTGATCTAAATCCCAATAATACTACGTCTATAAACGTAACTAGGCCCAGCATGTATTTTGGACAGGTCGAAAATCACTTCAAACTATGTAGACATAACTGTTGTTATCTATATTAGGAATTTGGATGTATTAGTTTGTGAATTTTCAATTAGCTTTATTAACAACGAAAATTACAAGCAAGGAATAGAAAAATAACAACTAGTATTTACAATTGAAACCATTGAGCTAACTGCAGACGGTTGCAAACAGTCTAAAGGTAGCTCAATTGATCCATGTCAATACCAGTCGGAAGCGTCCCCAAGACACTGGCTGCATTACCACGCTGTATGGCAATGCTGATGCGCTGAGCCAGTTTGTGAATAATAATATATTGTTATTTATATAATCTTTGATTTTGAGACGGCGTATAGTGACCAAAAATACCGCATGGAGTCTTGATAATATTTCGATTGAATAGGGAATTCTGTTACGATAATAAAATAACAGAAATATAGGGAGGGGGTTATTGTACAGGAGCCAGCGACAAGATTTATTTGTTAATTTCCATTCCACTGTACCTATACTTATTAATTGTTAAACCTGTAAGTGACTTTCAAATATTTAGCAAAAAACCTATATATTCTTGAAAGTAAGGTGTAAAAGGAGAGGCCTATGTCCAGCTGTGGACTAATATAGGCTGATGATGATGAAGGCGTAACAAGTATGCAGTTATTTTAAGGGAGGTATACTCTATAATTATATAGCCAAATGAACATTCACTTCGACCAGAGCATTCACTTCGACATTTCTAGGCTTCAAACATGTTTTCCACAATTTTAAAACTAGGCATTTTAAATAACCTATGTCATTGCCAGAAAGACTGTTGAAAATGTATTTTAATTTTATAATATAACCGCCAATAAACTGCGCTACATTTTGTATATTATTAATGTAGTAAAATATATTTATTTAATTAAATACTATGTAAATAAGTATTTGTTTCATTATAAATCAAAGAGAGCAATGCTTAGCAACTGTTAACTTACAAATAAAGTGGTAAGTGTCAAGGAGAAAAGTAGCGCAAGCGCAGGGCAATTAGGCGACGAGTCTCGTTGATCGAACCAACTTATAAATCTGTGGATCGAACAAGCGCTTAGTATATTAGAAGTACTTTAAGTAGTTCTACTAAAGTACTTCTGAGTCAGTCATCACGAGACATCTCTAAAGTGTGAACGTGGTGTGAACTTCCAACGTCATTATAGTCATAAGTGTTAGCAGAGTAACTTGCTAGGGTGCGTGTTGGCCAGGTGGATTGAAATAAAATACACTCACATTTTATATCTTCGTTTATATTCACATTATTTATGCAGATATATCGGTATCACATCCTAGGATTCATTGTCTATATGTGGATTAATTATAACAGAGTTATGAGGACATTGCCTCGTCAAAATGTAGGAGGACAGAAGGAAGTTACATGAACGACAGCGGAAGTAGAAACTGTCATAAAAGACAAGATGATATTCACATGACAGCTGTCACGGTTTGACAGTAAAGAATACATTATTCTAACACTTCCCCTTATTCTTTACAATGTCATAACATACAGACTAAAACAAGTGACCTCATAATACATAATTTCCATCTAAAGCACTATCTAACCAACATGCTTATAATATTACATTTGCTTTACAAACAAGTCATAAATTCTACATTGTCACATCTATATGTCTATAACATTACATTTATTTTGCTCTATGTTAAACAAACTAGTCAATAAGTTAAAATAACAAGGTATCAATTCAGATTCAAATCATTCATAAAATTATTATGCTTTGCTGAACAAAGTGGTTTAGTGAATATATCGGCTATCATATTATTAGTTGGCATGTATCTGACATTAAAGTTATATTTCTGAATTAAATCTTTAACAAAATGATATCTTAGATCTATATGTTTTGTACGTTTATGAGAGTACTCCTTAGCCAATAACAATTTTTGTGCGCTTTGATTATCATTGAATATGATAATATTAATGTGTTTACAGATAATTTCATACATGAAATTCCTAATAAAGCACAACTCTTTTGCGACATCACAAATGGCCAAGTATTCAGCCTCTGTACTGGATAAGGCAACGCAACGCTGTTTTCTGGATTCCCAGCTGATAACGTCCTTGCCCAGTTTAACAACAAAACCTGTATAAGATTTCCTATCTTCCATATCATTAGCCCAGTCAGCATCAGCATAAGCTACAATATTTAATGCTGTATTTTTATAAAAACAAAGACCATGATCAATAGTGCCTGCTAAATATCTGAGAACTCTTTTAGCAGCAACCCAATGGCTTTTATCAAAATTTGTTAAGTATTGACTCAACTGACTGCAGCTAAATGTTATGTCAGGCCTAGTACAAACTGATAGATACATTAAACAGCCGATCAATTGTCTAAATTGATAAACATTATCATCTAACTCTGAATTTAATTTTGATTTACATAATTTTTCATTAACAATCATAGGCGTAGAAACACTCTTACAATCAAGCATATTAAATCGTTTTAACAATCGCTTAATATATTCACTTTGGTCCAATTTTAAAATATTCTTATCTCTAGTAATTCTCATTCCTAGACAACTTCTAAGTGGACCCAAATGTTTCACAGAAAAATTATCTTTTAGTAATTGATACAAATCATTAGTATTATTGTTACTCATAATATAAAAATCATCAACATAAAGAGCAATAATTGTCAAATTGTTATTAATATTTTTTACATAAACACATGGCTCACATTTATTTTGTATATAATCATTTTCAGTTAATAATTTATGTACTTTCAAATTCCACATACGACTCGCTTGTTTTAACCCATAAATACATTTTGATAACAAACAAACCTTACTTTCATCTGAGGCAAAACCTTGTGGTTGTTCCATATAAATAGTTTCATTTAAGTCACCATGCAAAAATGCTGTTGTTACATCAATATGTTCTATTTTCATATCATAGTGGTGTGCAAGAGAAAACAAAACACGCATTGTTGAATGACGTACAACAGGAGAAAAAGTATCATAAAAATCAATACCTTCTTTTTGACTAAAGCCGCGAGCAACTAAGCGAGCTTTATATCTATCGAGTTTCCCTGATGTATCATGCTTTATCTTATACACCCACTTACATTTGACAATATTTATATTTATAGGTCTGTCTACTAATTGCCAAACATTATTTTTCAAAAGCGACTCATACTCCAACCTCATAGCATTCACCCATTCATTGCTATCAGAAGATGTTAGTGCCTCACTGTAAGTTTGTGGTTCATCAAACAGAGTACTAGCATACATACTTAGTTCATAATCATCATACCTTAATGGTGGCTTACCACGATTATTACGCACGGGGCGACTGCCTACAGTCATAGGTAATTCTACCGTATTAGTGGCGTCTTCCCCTCCTTCTGTAGTCTCTCCGGAGAAAACCGGCTGTGCCTCCAGCATCTCCGCCGAGAGATGATCATTTATATCACTGCCGCCGCCTGATTCAGCGTCTGTAAATTCATAAGAAAAATCATAAGTCTGATTTGTTTCATTTATTGAATTATTATCACTACTTTCATTTGGAATATCCTCAGCAGTCTCATTATTAATGAATAAATTATTATAACTAGGAATAATATCCTGACTAGATTGTTTTGAATTTAATTCATTATGATATTCAATTAAAGTGATCAATTCATTATTAAAATTTACATTGTCAATGTCATTGCATTTAAAATTCTTATAAAATTTATCCTCCATAAAATCCACATTTCTAGACAAAATAACCCTTTTTGGATTGGATGGCTCTACCAGTCGGTATCCTTTGGTAGTTTCGGAATAACCGACAAAAATACACATTTTAGCCCTAGCGTTCAACTTACTTGTACGAGTCGGCTCCTCAACCAGAGCATAAGCTATGCAACCAAATACACGAAGATGGTCCAAAGTCACACTGTGACCAGACCACATCTCCTCAGGCAACTGTCCTGCTAAAGCCGTCGTGGGGCTACGATTCTTCAAATAAATGGCAGACATCACTGCCTCACCCCAAAAACGCTTGCAGAGACCTGCCTGCAAAAGAATGCACCTAGCTTTCTCCATAATTACCCGATTAAGACGTTCAGCCACGCCATTTTGAGGAGCACAATACGGTACCGTCAATTGGTGAAGTATTCCTTCATTCTGTAAGAAGGACTTAAATTCTTTATTACAATACTCACCACCATTGTCAGAACGCAGGCCTTTCACACGAAGTCCAGTCTGCTTTTCTACAAAGTTCTTAAAAATGACAAAATAAGAAAATACCTCAGATTTCTTCTTAAGTAAATATCCAAAGGTCTTTCGTGTATAGTCATCCGTAAAGGTTAGTAGGTATTTAGCACCTCCCCAGCTGTCATCACTCAACGGGCCCAGGACATCAGAATGGATTAGTTCAAGTTTCTCACCAGCACGCCTTGCCTGTCCAATAGGATAAGCCTTGGCCACAGGCTTACCCCCAAGACAAGCAGTACATTGCTGAAGCTCTTCTTTCTGAAAGCGAACACTGCGAGAAATGTGATCATTAAGAACATTCATTCCATTCAAACTCAGATGTCCTAACCTCCTATGCCACAATTCGGCATCATTTGATGCAGCAACCTTTGCAGTCTGTGTTCCCTGCACCTGATGTAGGGTAGCCATCGACTGCTCCTGTATGCATGTACCTTTTATCCTATACACACCTTTATCTAACTCAGCAGACATAATGTGACTTCCATCAATGGAACATCCATCTTCATATATAAAACAGCCATCCTTTTTAAAAACAACCAAATAACCTTTCTCACACATTTTACCTACCGACAACAAGTTTTCTGATAAATGCGGAACATACAAAACATCTTTCATAATTTTATCACTATCATTGATTTTTATGTTGATACTTCCTATTCCAGAACATTTCAATTTTGATTTCTTATCAGCACAGTTTATAATAATATTGTTTTTCTTTAAATCCACAAACATGATTTCATTGTTACACATGTGTGATGTGGAACCACTGTCCACAATAAAATCTGTAGTCGCTGAAGTGAAAAATGTTGAAGCTGTCATTGTTTGATGTTGTTGTTGCTCTCTAGTCGATCCATCTTCTTTCTTCATCCGCTTCAACTTGTAGCATTTTGACTTTATGTGTCCAGGCTTCTTACAATAATTACAAATAACTTTTGATCTGGAAGTAACATTCCCTCTTGCTGCATAAGCATTGTTCAAGCCGCTTGTTTCAGAATAAGTTTTACGATATTCTTCTTGTATAAGCCTTGCACGAACCAGTTCTGAGGACAGTATATTAGTGATAGATGCCGTCTCCAAGGCTGACACCAATGTATCAAAATCCTGAGGGAGTCCACTCAAAAGAATTTCCGCAATTTCAGCATCTTCTATTACTTTACCAATATCGGCCAACTGCTGTACCAATGTAAATACATTATCTATATAAGCAGTCATATTTGGAAAGGTCGTGAAATCTACTCTGTGCAGCTGCCGAAGCAAGCTCACCCTTCGAAATAATCCTTTGTCTTCATAAACTTTTGACAGTTTTTCCCACGCCTGTTTGGCCGAAGTGACATCATACAGTAATTGATATAATGAGGGCTTCACACATAAAGAAATTCTTGCCAAAGCCCTTTGTGATTTACAATAGTCCGAATCTTCGCCAGTAACACTGTTCCATAGGCCTTCAAGGATCAAAGAATTTTTCATTGAAAATTTCCATGTCTGGAAATTAGACACGCCGTCCAATTTCTCAAAGCCAAAGTATGTAGAAGATGGGCCCATTGGCATTCCACCCGGCACGGCATTCCCGCCCGCCGTAGATGGCGCCAAATCATCGCCCGCCATAATGTTGTCGATAGTTCGTGAGACTTGATGTAACCGATTCTGATTCTATATGTTCTCCGTAAGTGTAAACTCACCTTCTTGGCTTTCTAAGTCACAGGGCACAGGTCTGTGCTTACATCAGTATTCAATCCACACTGGCTGATCTTGATAAATCTATTCTGGGCCAGATAACCTGTTAGCAGAGTAACTTGCTAGGGTGCGTGTTGGCCAGGTGGATTGAAATAAAATACACTCACATTTTATATCTTCGTTTATATTCACATTATTTATGCAGATATATCGGTATCACATCCTAGGATTCATTGTCTATATGTGGATTAATTATAACAGAGTTATGAGGACATTGCCTCGTCAAAATGTAGGAGGACAGAAGGAAGTTACATGAACGACAGCGGAAGTAGAAACTGTCATAAAAGACAAGATGATATTCACATGACAGCTGTCACGGTTTGACAGTAAAGAATACATTATTCTAACAATAAGGACAGAGTTAAAATCAAGGAACTGTAACCCTTGGTTAAAATGGACATGTATAAACTTTTTTCGGAAAATACCTAGACATTCGTAAATCCATGGCAACGCTGACAACCTCTGTCAATTAATTATACGTTTGTCAAAAAACCCTCAAATTTTGCTTTATTCTTAATTAGGTACGTAGTATTGTATTCTCTTTGCACAGAATTATTCCCAGGAGTGATAAGGGAAAACATTTTTGGTTAAAATTATATAAAAAGCTAAAAAGACATGAAATACACAAAGCAAGAGTGGTACACGCCGGCCGAGGTTGCAGTACACAACAAGGCGAGCGACTGTTGGGTGACGCTCAACGGACGCGTCTTCAACCTCACCTCCTGGCTCGCGCAGCAGTACAAGTAAGCTACACGCGTAGTACACGTTGAGTGGAGACCGCGACTGCAAACGTAGTGTAGGACGCCCTCCGGCCAGGTGGGATGACGATCTGCGAAAGACTGCTGGCAGCTGGCAGATGCTGGATGCGGCAAGCTGAAGACAGTGCGCTATGGCGCTCATTAGGGTAGGCTTATGTCCAGCTGTGGACTAATAAAGGCTGATCATGATGATGATACTACACACCTTTGTAGTTAAACTTCATTATTAACTAGCAGCGCCCCGCTTAACCACGTCAAAATTGATGAAAAGTCGGTAGCCTATGTTTCATTCCAGGGCTAGAACTAGGTACCTACCTACGCCTATTTAATATTTCTTTTCAGCAGATTGGTACAATAAAAAACCAACACTGATTTACTTCCGTAGGTAGCTAATTGATTCATGGGCATATCCTCTAATATTATAAACGCGAAAGTTTGTAAGTATGGATGGATGGACGATGTTTACCTAGGTACTCTTTTACGCAAAAACTACTGAACGGATATGAATGAAATTTGGCACAGAGATAGATTGGAGAAATAGATAGTCTGGAATAACACATGCTAGTGATTAACCGAAGCTTTCGCTCTACCGTCAGAGTGTGTAAGTGCCTCGCCAAGACGTGCCCCTGTGACAACAAGAACTGGTTCTGCAAAGACGACTGCGTGGAGAAATGTCCTTGCTTCAAGCAGGGGTTCTTCTACTGTGACGGGAAACGGGTGAGCACTACAGACCTGGGCCCGAATTCCACTAAATAAATCGCTTCGCCATTTAAATAGTATCGTGTCAAAATGACAGTGTTAAACTCTTTTTGGTATTCTACAAGCACAAAGTTTTTGAGGTTCATTCATAGCTGTGACGATTACCTTTATACATTACCAATTTGACATTCTAATTATGAAAGTCTCTTCAAGCGAAAAAAATAGTAGAATACCAAATGCACAAACGTCATTTTAATCATCTTGATTGAATGGCACTACATATTGAGATCTTTTTTTTGAAATTAGTGGAATTCGGCGCCAGAATAACGGTCAAATGGATAATAGGTACCTACTACTAGGTACTTACCTATCCTTGTATAATGTTGGTCTGTGGTATTACCGACCAGTAGGTACTTACATAATGGTCAAACGGATAATACCTAGGTAGGTATGGTCAAACGGATAATAAAATGTAGTAAACAAAAGCTAGATTGTGAGTCAATCTTCATTTAAGTAGGAACCTACTTAGACCTACCTACATGTACCTACATGGCGTTTAGGTAGATGAACAATTAATAAATCTGGACAATCCACACAACATCGCCTAGCCACAAGCTCTGCTGTGGGTGTTAGATGATTAATATATCTAATACAATAGGTACATTAAATAGATACTTTTGCTATAATATAGAAAACACTCAGAACCCCGGAACAAATACCTACTTACTTGCCAATCGTACAAACATGATGATATCTGAATTGTCCAGAATTATTTAGTTATTTAACTTATACTCTCGACAGCTAGCGTCAACAATCTTAGCCCACGCCGGCAAGGACGTCAGCCACTGGTTCAAAGGCGACGAGTGGCTGACCTACACCCACCCCATCACCGGGACCACGACCCCCTACTACCGCTTCGGACCAGGGCGCGACCAGCCCGTGGTGCCCAGCACGCGTTGGCGCCCGCGCGACCAGGTCTGGTGGCTCAATGACGCTCTGGTCGAAGGAAAGGTTACAGCGAAGACACGGCCTATCAGGATTCTGAACACTGCTACTGGTTACTTATCTTATACCTTCTATATTCTTATATCTTCTAAAAACCTAACCTAAGTAAGTCAATTGTCTACGGGCCAAATCGAAAACGTTAATAGATTAGACATCTATTAACGTTTTCGATTTGGCTCAATTTGATGATTTGATTCAATTTCTTGAAATGTAGTTACTCTGTGTCATTTACATGACGACCGTTTTGACGCGGGTTCGATTCCCGCCTTGGGATAGTTATTTTTTTCCCTCGGGGTTCTGGTTACTTTCTATGTAAAAATATATTTTTATGTAATATTACTGTATTAAGTAGATCACTAAACACAAGCACTGCTTGCTCACCTTGGGAGATAGATAATATTTTTAGTTCTCGATTCTCCTAGACTAGAAAAGACATATCACATTAGTGACAAATCCGCAGAGTGCCCTCTCCTATTTGCACGCCAGCAGTGGCAAAACATGTAGAACACAATATATTTATATAATACCTGCCATAATTGCATGCTCGCTCTTTGTTAATACTCATGTTTTATGCGAATAAATGATTCTTGTTCGGTTCTAAGAAACAGATTGAGGTCTGACAGACGACTCGAGGTAGAGTGGATCCGTGTAGTATATATATATATATACATATATCCTTGCGTGTTACCGTCCCTTATAATCTAAACCAGTTCCATACCCCCAGGCAACACAGTAACGCTGGAGGTATGCTCGGAAGAGACAGTGTTCCAGATAATGATGCGCTACTTACCCTACAATGGCCACTGCATGTCATACTCGTGGAGGTATTTACATTCAATAACCTATCACAGCTTCTATGCATAAAAATAATAAAATCTATCACCTTCACAAATGTCTGTAATTTGAGTGTCAATATTATTGATTGGTCATGTTTTTCATGAAGCAATCATCATCACATGATCCGGTGATCCAATTAAATATTTTGATATATTTTTAAAGAATAGTTTTATAATATTTTTGTATTTTCTATAGCCAAAAATTGTTTTTAACGATAATGAAAATAAATACAGTGTCATAATAGATAAGATAAATTTATTTCTTAGTATCTTAGTATTATAGAAAATAATGACATTTATTTCGGACAACATTAGTACATGTAGACAGATAAAAATAAAATAAAAACGGATTGAAGGTATTATTTTTCGGGCAGATACCTTGGCAAGCCAATCGACTTCAACAAGACGCTGGAACAGAACGGCATCCCCGACGAGCGGGACATTTTCAATGACCTGGCTCTGCCGGAGAACGTGCACATTCCCATGATCCTCATCTACTTCAATGACGATCTCACTGAAGGTAAGATTAGTGACATCAAATCATCATCATCATGGATTTCAAAAGATTTAAGATTTTCTATTGGTACTTAGGTATATGCTGTGGTAGGTACCTACATATAAATAGGTCTTATATTAACTTGAAACTTGAAAACCAACACAAGGATAGTATTTCAAATAGTATTTAGCAAAGTACCCTACTTTGCTAAATACTATTTGAAATGTATGGGTATTTAACAAGGGGATCCCCGTATAGGAATGTATTAAAAAAAGAGGCTTTTAGAGAAACCGGTAAAACAAAATAACCTTAGAAAGGGTCTAACGAGATCCACAATTCGTTGGTGTACAAGGGTGAGTTATAATTTACCTTCTAAACTAGGATCAGCCCCATTTTCACGTGAGTGTTTGGAAACTTTTGAAACGCTTTAGGTGATTATAGCAGGAAAATAAAAGCCACCATTAGCACAAAATAATTATAAAAAATGACTGCCAGTCGTCATAATCTGTTTTATTTATTTATTTTATTCATTATAAGGCGACCTCATTACTGAAATACTAGGTAGGTATCTCTAACAGTTTGGAGATGATTTAAGGCTGATCATTAATAATTTGTAGTTAATTGTATTATTTTCAGGTGATTATAGCAGCAAAATCAACGCTATTTTTATGGGAAACAAAAATATTATCTCTCACACTTTTGTAGATTATTTTAGGCTTATCATGATTAATTAATTTAAATTTTATCATTTCCAGCCGCGCCTAAAGATGACTGCCGCTGTTATAATAAGGAATGCGTCAAGGGTCGCCCCGAGCAATGCTACATAGATGTGGAGTTTAACTAAACTTTCGTACGCTAATCAAGTTGAATTTGCAACTCGAGCTTTACTTATATTAGATTTATATCCGTTTTTAAATCTTTAATAATTTTATAATTACCTAATTAGATCATATTTTCTTAGTTTTCCATGTTACTCAGGTATTATACGACATTCCTACAGTCACATACACGGTTTTTGGAGTAGGTATTCATCTGTATTCTAGGCGATGACTGTTAATAAATAAAGAAATTTTTTCTAATATTCATTTAGTATTGTATTTTTTTAATCATTTTTTATTGTTCCATCATTCATTTAATAAAGGTATTCAATTAAAATTTAACTTTTTATTCTGCAATTAGCACCTACACTGACGTATGCGCAAACGAATTAACTACCTACTTTTATAATATTCTTTAATCTGCGTAAATTAGGTAAGTATATATATACGTATGATATACCTAATTTAAGCAGAATAATGAAGAACCCAGCCGGGCGCTAGTCTAAAGCAAAGTGCTTGTTCTCTAGGATACCAAGATAAAAGCAGTAGCTCTAACAATCATGAGTTTACTGATCTAAAACATACTCGCTAGCGTGGAAACTTGAACAGTACCGTTGACATATTATGTTATCGAGTTTGACACCCATAATAAAAGCTCTGCTTAGCTTGGGGCTAGATGAAGCTGTGTAGATTGTTCAGAATTGTATTTATTTATTATTATTCCGGACAGTCCACACAGCATCATCTAGCCCCAAGCTAAGCAGAGCTTGTGTTATGGGTACTAGATGACTGATATACTTAATACAATACATAACATAGATAGATATTTATTATTATGCATAGAAAACACCCAGACCAACGGAACAAATTTCTGCAGATCGTACACAAATTTGTTCCGAGGCGGGAATCGAACCCGCAACCTCCTGCGTCGCAGGCGGACCTTCGCCTACCGCGCTACATCGGTCGTCATCGTATTATTCTAAGTTCTCTTTTCAAAAGTATACTACGTTAGCAACCAAAGCTTAGAAAAAGAAATGCTGGCCAAGAAGTGCAAGCTTTTCTCCAAAATGAATTTCCTGTGCGTCACTTATAAGAGAAAAGAATCTAGAAAAGTTCCCTGAATGTGTAGCATGGATACAGTGGTGAATACAGTAGTTAGGCATTTCCAATCAGACCATTATGGTCAAAGTGTTAATTTTAGCTGTAATGATAGAAATAATGTAGAAAAATATACCTACAGGCCAATAACAGAGAACCGTATTAAGAATTTTCAAAGTAGAGTTGAACTAACAGTATCAAGTATACCTTGTTCTGATGACCCCAATGAATTATTTTCCAAACTTTTGAATGTCATACACAGGGAACACAGTGAAGTATTCAAACTTAAAACTTGCACAGTGAGAGACAGGGTCGGGTTTATTGATTGGGCCACTCCGGGTATTTATAGAAGTAGGAATAAACTACATGACCTTTATGCTTCTCGAGAAACTATGTTGCACGATCCTGCGTTTCTATTGTATGTAACCAACTATTCTAAAACATTTAAGAAAGTCTGCAACACAGCAAAATGTCTATTTTTAAAGAATGTAATAATAAAATCATCTAATAAAATAAAAGCAACATGGAGGCTAATAAATAACGAAACAGGTAAATCAAAGCCACGTTATAAGGAAATAAGGTTAAAAATTAATAATTCAATTCTTATACATGAAAAAGATGTTGCCGATGCTTTTGATGCATTCTTTTCTGCTATTCCTAAAATTGTTACCCAGTCTCTAAACTCCTCAGCATCAATGGCTGTTAAATTTTTAGAATCTTCAGTTGCTAGATGTAATGATAGTTTTATCTTTAGTTATGTAAATGCTGATTATGTAGTGAAAATCTTTAAGTCCATTAATATTAAAAACACTGAGGATCTCTGGGGTATATCAACAAAAGTATTAAGTTCAATTGTTAAGGAAATGGCTCCTTGTTTGGCCTATATTTTCAATAGTTGTATCGATGCAGGAGTTTTTCCTGATCTCATGAAATATAGTAAGTTAGTTCCTCTTTATAAATCTGGTAGCCACACTGATCCGGCTAATTACAGACCGATTTCAATACTTCCTGCCATGAGTAAAGTTTTTGAAAAAATTATTCTTACCCAGTTAACTTCTCACTTCAACCTTAATAGGTTATTTCATGAAAACCAATTCGGCTTCACCAAGGGTAGATCAACAACCGATGCTGGTTCAGTTCTGTTAAGGCATATATTGGAGGCCTGGGATAAAGCCAAAAACGCTATTGGTGTATTCTGTGACCTTTCTAAGGCTTTTGACTGTGTGGATCATAGTACATTAATTGAGAAACTGAAACACTATGGAATAAACAACAAGGCACTGGATCTTATGCAATCATATTTATCTGATAGAGTTCAAAAAGTAGACGTTGGTAAAGAAAGATCTACGGGCTCAAAAATTGAGTTAGGCGTCCCCCAAGGATCTATATTAGGTCCCTTTTTATTTTTAGTATATGTAAATGATCTTCCCTTTTTAGCAAAAGATCTTTGTGATATAGTTTTATTTGCTGATGATACTTCACTAATTTTTAAAGTTGACAGAAATAAACATAATTTTGACGATGTAAATAATTCGCTGTCAAAGATACTAAATTGGTTTACCGCCAATAACCTCTTACTTAATGCTAAAAAAACAAAATGTATAAAATTCATGTTACCAAATGTTAGAGAACTCCCAACTCAAATCATGTTAAATAATGAGATTGTTCACTTCGTAGACTCTACTGTATTATTGGGGTTGCATATTGATTCAACTCTTCAATGGCAACCGCAAATTGATGCTCTCGCGGGTAGGCTTAGTTCAGCAGCCTATGCAGTGAGAACAATTAGACATCTCACTGATCAGGACACAGCTAGGTTAGTTTATTATAGTTACTTCCATAGTATTATGTCCTATGGTATTTTGCTTTGGGGACAGGCAGCTGATATTCAGACTATCTTTGTTCTTCAAAAAAGGACGGTGCGTGCAATTTATAAATTAAAGCCACGTGACTCATTGAGGGAATTATTTAAAGAAATAAATATTTTAACTGTAATTTCGCAATATATTTATGAAAATTTAATGTATACACACAAAAACAAGAGTAAATTTTTGAAAAATTGTGATGTTCACAATAGAAATACACGAAACAAGAACAAATTACACATTCCTTCATTTAGATTACGAAAACTGGGGAAGTCATTTATGGGTAATTGTGTGCGCTTCTATAATAAGCTTCCATCTGAAGCAACTGAACTTTCTATTCGTAGATTTAAACAGTACATAAAACTAAATCTTATCAAGAAGACATATTACTCCATAAATGATTACATCAATGACGTTAGTGCTTGGCCAGATGTCGCTCAGTTCCACATCGACAATAGTATGTAATTATTTATAAGGCAAACATGTATTAGACACATAAGTTATACACATGCTAGTGGTTTCTATTTCGCCTCTTCCACTAGTGGACAAAAAATTGAGGCGAATTAAATTTGACTTGTCTAAGTGCTTATTTTGTAAGCCTAAAGAAATAAAGATATTGATTATTGATTATTGAATAGGTAGGTACGTTACGTTGGAAAACATTCAGCCGTTTTTTCATGGACCTACTATTTTCTCCTATTAGTAGGACCACGAGGGAGACCTATTTCTGTCTTTCCTATTCTAGGGTGAATCAAAAATCTACCTCCTGTATAAGTTTCTCGTTACTCCTATGATAATAATATAGAACATTTAGTAATGTATTATTGTTTACCTATTTTTTATTTGAGTCTCATAACCCACTGCATTCGAAATAGTGAGACGGACGGATTAATGGATTCGGATGAACATAATACATAATATATACACCATGACTCGGACTAGAACATATGGCTAATTTTTACCCCCAGGATAATCATATCTATTCAATTTGTTTCTCTGCAGGGAAGACAAGTTATTAAAGGAAAAGATCATTCCTGTCAAGTCTATGCCAAAAACCAAATCGACGACGCGATAAATAAAATGAAGAAACAAGCTTCTTCTACTGATACTCCAATTACGCAAATATATGGAAAAGAAAAGAAGAAATTGGAAGATAAAGGTATACATTTCGTACTTCCGGTGCCACCCCTTAAAAATATACAAACTGCTTTGTATACAAGTCGCAAAAGGACAAATTTCAAGAATGTAGAGTCTGTGGAAATACCAGAACAGTTGTCGAGTTATCTTTTAGCAGAATACCTAAATGGAAGTTGTCGCATTTCTGTTTTTTGCTCGAATGAAGGCAGAAAGCTTTTAGGAGAAGCTGAGGAGTTCTTCGTCGATGGAACTTTTCAGAGTTGTCCTCAACCGTTTGAGCAACTATTTACAATTCACGGAGACCTTGGTGCTTCGTCATCAGAAACGAAAGTAGTACCACTTGTTTATGCCCTCATGTCTGATAAAAAGCAAGAGTCGTATGCTGCCCTTTTCGCTATGATAAAATAACAAATACCTGATTGGACTCCAAAAAAAATCCATTTGGACTTCGAAATCGCTATTGCCAATGCTTTGATGAACATTTTCCCGGAAGTGATATTAAAAAAATGTTTTGCTCATTTATCGAAAGCCATTTGGAAAAATTCCAAAGTCAAACTTAAAATTAAGGAAAAAAAAGAAAAAAGAATTGTCGGATTATGTAAGGGTTTAGCTCTACTACCTGAAAATCTCATAGAAAATGGTATTGATTATATCAAGAATGAAAGCACCAGTTCCCTAAAAATCCAGTCAGATAATCGATAATCCAGGAGGTGTCCAGGATGATGGAGAGCATCCAGGAGGTGTCCAGGATAATGGAGAGATGTCCGGGAGATGTCCGGGAGATGTCCGGGAGATGTCCGGAGGTGTCCGGGAGGTGTCCGGGATGTGTCCGGGAGGTGTCCGGGATGTGTCCGGGATGTGTCCGGGAGGTGTCCGGGATGTGTCCGGGATATGTCCGGGATGTGTCCGGGATGTGTCCGGGAGGTGTCCGGGATGTGTCCGGGAGGTGTCCGGGATGTGTCCGGGATGTGTCCGGGATGTGTCCGGGATGTGTCCAGGAGGAGTCCGGGAGGTGTCCGGGTGGTGTCCGGGATGTGTCCGGGAGGAGTCCGGGAGGTGTCCGGGTGGTGTCCGGGAGGTGTCCGGGAGGTGTCCGGGATGATGGAGAGCATCCAGGAGGTGTCCGGGATGTGTCCGGGATGTGTCCGGGATGTGTCCGGGATGTGTCCGGGATGTGTCCGGGATGTGTCCGGGAGGTGTCCGGGAGGCAGTGTTGCCATATGGATAAGGCATGGATGCCGTATTTTCGTTCCAAAAGTCCGTACAAAATCCGTATTACAATACTGAGTGAAATTCCGTATAAATTCCGTATAAAAATGAAACAACTACTTAATAATTATTTTCTTTATACATATCTTTATTTATCATCTTTAGCATATTTACATCGATATTTAAATCATAACAGTGATTTACCTATAAGTTGCTTAGTATGTAACAAGCCTGCTATCGTATCTGTGCCTAATTTATTTCTTTGCTTTGTCTTTAACAGATTTACGGCGGAGAAAATTCGCTCTACCGCCGCACTCGAGTGTGGCAAACTCATCAACGCTGAGTTGAATATAGTCAAAATCGGGTGATAGATGTCATCATTGGGATTTCTTCCATGTCTTCAGAATCCGTGGAGTGCAAGTCTGTGTTGTTCCGTAGATGTCGCCATTCTGTGTCTAGGGCTTGTATATTTTCAGCTTCAATTAAATTGGGAAACAGTAGAGCTACATTAACCAATGATTGTATTCTGCGTGATTGCACGACGTCTGGACTTAGAAATTCCAGTTTTTTTGGAATATTATCATCAAACTTGTACCCAAAAGAGTCTGTGTAAAGTTTAATCTGCCTGTAGTATAAATCCGTTTAAAAATCCGTATGTATAAATCATCCGTATTGAGCTTCCAAAATCCGTACAAATACGGACAAATCCGTATATATGGCAACGCTGCCGGGAGGTGTCCGGGATGATGGAGAGCATCCAGGAGGTGTCCGGCCGGGATGATGGAGAGCATCCAGGAGGTGTCCAGGAGGTGTCCAGGATGATGGAGGTGTCCAGGATGATGGAGGTGTCCAAGATGATGGAGAGCATCCAGGAGGCGTCCAAGATGATGGAGAGCATCCAGGAGGTGTCCAGGATGATGGAGAGCATTCAGGAGGTGTCCAGGAGGTGTCCAGGATGATGGAAAGCATCCAGGAGGTGTCCAGGATGATGGAGGTGTCCAGGATGATGGAGGTGTCCAAGATGATGGAGAGCATCCAGGAGGCGTCCAAGATGATGGAGAGCATCCAGGAGGTGTCCAGGAGGTGTCCAGGAGGTGTCCAGGAGGTGTCCAGGAGGTGTACAGGATGATGGAGAGCATCCAGGATGATGGAGAGCATTCAGGATAATGGAGAGCATCTAGGATGATTAAGAGCATCCAGGAGGTGTCCAGGATGATGGAGAGCATCCAGGAGGTGTCCAGGATGATGGACTTACAAATATCGCTAAAATGTACTAAAAAGTGACCGAAATCGGTCGCAAAGTCGTTTCGACTTATCGACCGATTTCGGTCGCTATGCGATCGCTATCTTTGTCGAGACTGCATCCCCAGGATGATGGAGAGCATCCAGGAGGTGTCCAGGAGGTGTCCAGGATGATGGAGAGCATCCAGGAGGTGTCCAGGAGGTGTCCAGGAGGTGTCCAGGATGATGGAGAGCATCCAGGTGTCCAGGAGGTGTCCAGGAGGTGTCCAGGATGATGGAGAGCATCAAGGAGGTGTCCAGGATGATGGAGGTGTCCAAGATGATGGAGAGCATCCAGGAGGCGTCCAGGATGATGGAGAGCATCCAGGAGGTGTCCAGGAGGTGTCCAGGAGGTGTCCAGGAGGTGTACAGGATGATGGAGAGCATCCAGGATGATGGAGAGCATCCAGGATGATGGAGAGCATCCAGGATGATGGAGAGCATCCAGGATGATTAAGAGCATCCAGGATGATTAAGAGCATCCAGGAGGTGTCCAGGATGATGGAGAGCATCCAGGAGGCGTCCAGGATGATGGAGAGCATCCAGGATGATGGAGAGCATCCAGGATGATGGAGAGCATCTAGGATGATGGAGAGCATCCAGGAGGTGTCTTGGATGATAGAGAGCATCCAGGAGGTGTCCAGGATGATGGAGAGCATCCAGGAGGTGTCTTGGATGATGGAGAGCATCCAGGAGGTGTCCAGGATGATGGAGAGCATCCAGGAGGTGTCCAGGATGATGGAGGGCATCCAGGATGATGGAGAGCATCCAGGATGATGGAGAGCATCCAGGAGGTGTCCAGGAGGTGTCCAGGATGATGAAGAGCATCCAGGAGGCGTCCAGGATGATGGAGAGCATCCAGGAGGTGTCCAGGAGGTGTCCAGGGGGTGTCCAGGATGATGAAGAGCATCCAGGAGGCGTCCAGGATGATGGAGAGCATCCAGGAGGTGTCCAGGAGGTGTCCAGGAGGTGTACAGGATGATGGAGAGCATCCAGGATGATGGAGAGCATCCAGGATGATGGAGAGCATCCAGGATGATGGAGAGCATCCAGGATGATGGAGAGCATCCAGGATGATTAAGAGCATCCAGGACGTGTCCAGGATGATGGAGAGCATCCAGGAGTAGTCCAGGATGATGGAGAGCATCCAGGAGGTGTCCAGGATGATGGAGAGCATCCAGGAGGTGTCCACGAGGTGTCCAGGATGATGAAGAGCATCCAGGAGGTGTCCAGGAGGTGTTCAGGATGATGGAGAGCATCCAGGAGTAGTCCAGGATGATGGAGAGCATCCAGGAGGTGTCCAGGATGATGGAGAGCATCCAGGAGGTGTCCAGGAGGTGTCCAGGAGGTGTCCAGGAGGTGTACAGGATGATGGAGATTATCCAGGATGATGGAGAGCATCCAGGATGATGGAGAGCATCCAGGATGATAGAGAGCATCCAGGATGATTAAGAGCATCCAGGAGGTGTCCAGGATGATGGAGAGCATCCAGGAGTAGTCCAGGATGATGGAGAGCATCCAGGAGGTGTCCAGGATGATGGAGAGCATCCAGGAGGTGTCCAGGAGGTGTCCAGGAGGTGTCCAGGAGGTGTACAGGATGATGGAGATTATCCAGGATGATGGAGAGCATCCAGGATGATGGAGAGCATCCAGGATGATGGAGAGCATCCAGGATGATTAAGAGCATCCAGGAGGTGTCCAGGATGATGGAGAGCATCCAGGAGGTGTCCAGGATGATGGAGAGCATCCAGGAGGTGTCTTGGATGATGGAGAGCATCCAGGAGGTGTCCAGGATAATGGAGAGCATCCAGAAGGTGTCTTGGATGATGGAGAGCATCCAGGAGGTGTCCAGGATGATGGAGAGCATCCAGAAGGTGTCCAGGATGATGGAGAGCATCCAGGAGGTGTCTAGGAGGTGTCCAGGATGATGGAGAGCATCCAGGAGGTGTCTAGGATGATGGAGAGCATCCAGGAGTAGTCCAGGATGATGGAGAGCATCCAGGAGGTGTCCAAGATGATGGAGAGCATCCAGGAGGTGTCCAGGAGGTGTCCAGGATGATGGAGAGCATCCAGGAGGTGTCCAGGAGGTGTCCAGGATGATGGAGAGCATCCAGGTGGTGTCCAGGAGGTGTCCAGGATGATGGAGAGCATCCAGGTGTCCAGGAGGTGTCCAGGAGGTTTCCAGGATGATGGAGAGCATCCAGGAGGTGTCCAGGATGATAGAGGTGTCCAGGATGATGGAGGTGTCCAAGATGATGGAGAGCATCCAGGAGGCGTCCAGGATGATGGAGAGCATCCAGGAGGTGTCCAGGAGGTGTCCAGGAGGTGTCCAGGAGGTGTACAGGATGATGGAGAGCATCCAGGATGATGGAGAGCATCCAGGATGATGGAGAGCATCCAGGATGATTAAGAGCATCCAGGAGGTGTCCAGGATGATGGAGAGCATCCAGGAGTAGTCCAGGATGATGGAGAGCATCCAGGAGGTGTCCAGGATGATGGAGAGCATCCAGGAGGTGTCCAGGAGGTGTCCAGGATGATGAAGAGCACCAGGATGATGAAGAGCATCCAGGAGGTGTCCAGGAGGTGTCCAGGATGATGGAGAGCATCCAGGAGTAGTCCAGGATGATGGAGAGCATCCAGGAGGTGTCCAGGATGATGGAGAGCATCCAGGAGGTGTCCAGGAGGTGTCCAGGATGATGGAGAGCATCCAGGAGTAGTCCAGGATGATGGAGAGCATCCAGGAGGTGTCCAGGATGATGGAGAGCATCCAGGAGGTGTCCAGGAGGTGTCCAGGATGATGGAGAGCATCCTGGAGGTGTCCAGGAGGTGTCCAGGATGATGGAGAGCATCCAGGAGTAGTCCAGGATGATGGAGAGCATCCAGGAGGTGTCCAGGATGATGGAGAGCATCCAGGAGGTGTCCAGGAGGTGTCCAGGATGATGGAGAGCATCCAGGAGGTGTCCAGGAGGTGTCCAGGATGATTGAGGGCATCCAGGAGGTGTCCAGGATGATGGAGAGCATCCAGGAGGTGTCTTGGATGATGGAGAGCATCCAGGAGGTGTCCAGGATGATGGAGAGCATCCAGGAGGTGTCCAGGAGGTGTCGAGGATGATGGAGAGCATCCAGGAGGTGTCCAGGAGGTGTCCAGGATGATGGAGAGCATCCAGGAGGTGTCCAGGAGGTGTTCAGGATGATGGAGAGCATCCAGGTGTCCAGGAGGTGTCCAGGAGGTGTCCAGGATGATGGAGAGCATCCAGGAGTAGTCCAGGATGATGGAGAGCATCCAGGAGTAGTCCAGGATGATGGAGAGCATCCAGGAGTAGTCCAGGATGATGGAGAGCATCCAGGAGGTGTCCAGGATGATGGAGAGCATCCAGGAGGTGTCCAGGAGGTGTCCAGGATGATGGAGAGCATCCTGGAGGTGTCCAGGAGGTGTCCAGGATGATGGAGAGCATCCAGGAGTAGTCCAGGATGATGGAGAGCATCCAGGAGGTGTCCAGGATGATGGAGAGCATCCAGGAGGTGTCCAGGAGGTGTCCAGGATGATGGAGAGCATCCAGGAGGTGTCCAGGAGGTGTCCAGGATGATGGAGGGCATCCAGGAGGTGTCCAGGATGATGGAGAGCATCCAGGAGGTGTCTTGGATGATGGAGAGCATCCAGGAGGTGTCCAGGATGATGGAGAGCATCCAGGAGGTGTCCAGGAGGTGTCCAGGATGATGGAGAGCATCCAGGAGGTGTCCAGGATGATGGAGCATCCAGGAGGTGTCCAGGATGATGGAGAGCATCCAGGAGGTGTCCAGGATGATGGAGAGCATCCAGGAGGTGTCCAGGATGATGGAGAGCTTTTAGGACAAGCTGAGGAGTTCTTCGTCGATGGAACTTTTCAGAGTTGTACTCAACCGTTTGAGCAACGATTTACAATTCACGGAGACCTTGGTGCTTCGTCATCAGAAACGAAAGTAGTACCACTTGTTTATGCCCTCATGTCTGATAAAAAGCAAGAGTCGTATGCTGCTCTTTTCGCTATGATAAAATCACAAATACCTGATTGGACTCCAAAAAAAATCCATTTGGACTTCGAAATCGCTATTGCCAATGCTTTGATGAACATTTTCCCGGAAGTGATATTAAAAAAATGTTTTGCTCATTTATCGAAAGCCATTTGGAAAAATTCCAAAGTCAAACTTAAAATTAAGGAAAAAATAGAAAAAAGAATTGTCGGATTATGTAAGGGTTTAGCTCTACTACCTGAAAATCTCATAGAAAATGGTATTGATTATATCAAGAATGAAAGCACCAGTTCCCTAAAAATTACAAAATTTTTGAAATATATGGAAAGAACATGGTGGAAGAATAAAGATTACAAATCTTCATGGTGCGTATATGGTGTACGTCACCGTACAAATAATGTCGTTGAAAGCTGGCACTCTCAACTAAACAAGAATGTTAAAAAGCGTTCACCAGTTTCGATCCTGCGGTTGATAAATGCAAGAATGGATATGGAAAGCGAAAGAACAAGTGATGCATCACGACGTCGAAAAGAAGAATTAGATCGCGATGATTTCATATTAAAATGCCAGTTACAATTAATTCACGGTGATATAACAGTAGGCCATTTTTTAGAAAAACTAAGATAGGACTGGCCACCTTTTTTTAATATACAGGGTGTATAAATTATTGGTTGTTTCTATTTATAGTATATAATAGGAAAGACAGAAATAGGTCTCCCTCGTGGTCCTACTAATAGGAGAAAATAGTAGGTCCATGAAAAAACGGCTAAACATTCATTGATATTTTTTTAAATATAAAATCCGCATGTTTAACTTTTGATTCCATGTATTTTTTTAATAAAATATAGTTATTTTCATTTTATTTAAAGTTCCTGACTCTGCCACCGGACGCTGTTAATAACTCTAATGGAAAAATAACGTGACATTGTCATAGAATCCGAAAAACATTTGTATTTAATCCCTTCAACTTCAATAATTCAGAGCTTTCTTTTACTGAAAATAATAGATATACAGGGTTATTGGTATCTAATGATTAACCTCTTAAAGGCGACTTGGGTGAATCAAGAGTAACAACTTTTGTTCTATGACTTTTGCCAAAACGTAATACATCTCCAGTTTTATTTATTTTTAGTTTTGGCGGGCATTTCTACAAACCCCGCTTGCCTCACCGCAACCCCTTTCTTTCTTTGCTAGATATATGTATACGACATATAGGTCATGTACCAAACCGACAAGTCTCAATCTGTGACGCCTAGACAGAGCTAAGAAGATTAGAACTGGAAATGTGCATATAATATTTTTTTTTCTATGGGAAAAAAATCATCGAATTAGAAAAAATCGTAGAACAAATGTTGTTAGTCTTGATTTACCCAATTCGCCTTTTCGAGGTTAATCATTAAACACCTATAACCCTGTATATTTCGTCGCTTTTTCTCCTCTACCAAAATAATGGGATCTTCAAGACAGGTATTTCCCCTTTATTGTCTGTCCTACGCTTAGGATTTTCCGACCTAGTTAGAAACAGTTACTACCATTTTTTTCAGAGAATCAAATGGAATGCCATTGCCGTGCTTAAGACTGCAGGCTGCAGGCGCATAGGCCATCGGGGCGGCCTATGCGCAGATTGCCCATCACTAGACTATATTTTATGATGATGACTGCCATGCTAAGGCTTTATCAACAAACCTGAGATGTGCTACCAACATTCCGAAGAATCTGTATCTCATCTATTTGTAAGATTACTATAATAGAAGTAGTGTTTACAAAATATTAAATACCTACATAAGTATATTTTTTTACTCTCATTTGTTTCTGTTATTTTTTAACTTATATTATTGATTGATCTGGTGTTGCTTGCTATAATGTATAATTATTGTTTCTTACGTAAAATTTTTAATATTAATTCATAAACATTGATTCTTTTATAGCTCAATTTACAATTTAAAACAGTTTTGATCAGTTACACTTGAGGAGTCAAGATATAATAGCGTAAGTATGTGTAAAAAATGTTTTTATAGGCAAGCGTGCCATTTGAACTCCATTGGCCTTTCTTGGTAAATCGTGGCACATGCCTTGTAGGCAGGTACTCTATGGTCATAATAATAACATGGTTGGTTTACATAGGGTGATTATACTTTGTAGGTATTATTTGTTATATAAGTAGGTATTTAAATGATTTTTTCGCCTCAATGTTATTTGATGAAATGCGAAGACAAATCAACATTTACTTACGTAAGTTTATGTTATTTTTTTAATTCTATTTTAAATCGAATGATGTCATCATAATCATCAACCTATATTAGTCCACTGCTGGACATAGGCCTCCCCTAATGAACGCCATAGCGCCCTGTCTTCAGCTTGACGCATCCAGCATTTTCCAGCAGTCCTTCATAGATCGTCATCCAGTCGAATGACGTATTTTACTGCCATTTTGCGTCATTGCATTTTAAGAGATAATAGCTTACTGTAGTTCTATGGCTTTGTACTTTTATGGTATCAAAAGCTTTTGACTTCACCATTTAACCTCTCCAGACCTCTGCTAGAATGCAGGCACAAGGTGCTTATTGCCCCTTCGACGAGGCATAAGCTACCACGCTCAGCCGAGCACACTTCCTGTGATATCTACAATTCCAATGGTTCCAATAGAGGTACCGAGGTGGCTTTTTGTAGAGCTTTTGTTATGACATTGACTTATTACATTACCTAATGGGTTTCCGTCTTTGCGTGTGGGAGGGGTCAAGGGCTTCTTCTGAAGTTATGTTTTAAAGAGATGGCACATGGCGCTCTTCGGTGATAGGATCTGCTTAGATCATTTATTTTAAATTTATTATAAGCGTTTTGAAAGTAACTTAATAAGCATGTAGTAAGTAGTTTAAGCTTGGTATTCGCAGAAAAAAAATCTGAACCATTTTGATTAAATGTAAAAAGCTCAAATTTACTATACCTTTTCTCCGATATTTTAGGACTTTTTTACCTACATAAATTATAACAAGATAGCTTTCTACAACTTAAACTCTCTACAATGCCAACGGTTTCTTCAAGTTTCTACCCCACGCGAAATGTCCACAAATACCACTTATTTGCGCTGGCGACCACGCATGCGTAGCATAACCACTTGTAGCCCCAAATTACACCGTGCAACCCCATGCGGAGTCTTGAAAATAAACAGTCGCCATTTTTATCCATAGATGAAAGAGTCGCGGAGCGCGCGCTACGGGATTTAAAATTTGATTCGTGTTTTTTGTGTTAGATTATTGGAACTTTTTGGAGTTATGGGTGTTTGTTAATGAGTGGAAGAGGGTGAGTTAATTACTTACATGCATTTTACTTTTTAATATAAGTAGAGTACCCATTTTTCTAGCTTTTACGTAGATATGTTTAACCGACATTGATATAGTGAATTTTTAACCGACTTTGATATAAGGATACCTTATGTTCGGTTGCATGTATATTTTTTTGTGTACCTATGTTTGACGATTCTCCGTCAATTGTCGACCCATGTTGATGGTTCTTTTGTTTTTTTCAAAGGATTATCTGGAAATGGTTCCATAAGTTTTATTACTGAGGTATATACTAATACCTCAGGAATTTCCTATTTAATTTTGTCCCTCATAAGATAAAAATGAGTGTAAATCTTAAATAATTCGAATTCAGTTTAAAAGTAAATCATTCAAAAAATAAAGTTTTTTAACAAACAAACATAGAATTTGAAAATAGAAATAAATTAAAACTAGTAAGTTCATAATGATCTGGCGATCTGCGACTTATAATTTAGTAAGTTCTTTTTTTATAATCAGTTAAACTTTTCTTTCTGTCTTCACTTGTCTGAAGTTGTCTGTCAATGTTAAGTCTAGATAAATCTAAACAAAAAGAAAGGAACTACCCGTTCTAAATAGGTTATCGATTTTACCAACCCCTGTCATTTGCACCCCTAGAGCTTTTGCCAAAACAAACATTTTAACTTTGCAAATCGGTGTAATAGGAGTAGCCAAATAGCTTTAAATTGGTTTCCAACGATCGGTTATTATTTTAGGCAGAAGAAAAAATATTATGTAATCACATTATTCGTTAAATTGACCGATGCTTTTTAGTTTTTTAATAAACATCGTTATGAGTTTGTCGCGTTTGTCGAAAAAATGCCTATAGTAGCTTGAAGGTAGTTTTAGTGACCGGATGTGGTATCTGATCCATAGATAATCGAAGACAATAGATAATAGAACCTCGATGCTCCCTTCATCTATTGTTCGATTGATAGCACAATTGGTGTTTGTTACGCCTTTATTTTCGGTTACTTTGCTTTTTATGATTAAAGATTTTTAGATGAGTGCTTTTAAATAATAACTTTATTAACAACGAAAATTACAAGCAAAGGAATAGAAAAATTACAACTAGTATTTACAATTGAAACCATTGAGCTAACTGCAGACGGTTGCAAACAGTCTAAAGGTAGCTCAATTGATCCATGTCAATACCAGTCGGAAGCGTCCCCAAGACACTGGCTGCATTACCACGCTGTATGGCAATTAAAATAATTAAAAAAAATTAATAAATTTAAATTAATTATCAAGTATGATGAGATTTGGCCTGGAAGCTCAGGAGTAGGTTTTTGAAAGTCTGCGATGATGAAGATGATGATATTTATGAGTCTTGATGACCTCTCTGGGACGATGTTACAGGTTCGATTCCTGACGTCGCCGGACAAATTTTTGTACGATATCGGCAGATATTATTTTGTTCAAAGTGTTATGGGTTTTTGTCACTTTTTTTACGTATTTGTCTATATTAGATATCTATGTATATAAAAGAAAGTCGTGTTTGTTACAACACTTATAACTCGAGAACGGCTGGACCGATTTTTATGATTTTTGTGTTTTTGGATTTGTCTTCGTCGGGAATAGCATTATGTATAAAAATATGATATTCGACAAATAAATAAATTTCCCCGCGGGCGACGCTGCGGGGCGCAGCTACTTAGATATAAATATATAGGTAGCCTAATGAATATT
Source organism: Eupithecia centaureata (assembly GCA_944547425.1). Classification (NCBI taxonomy): domain Eukaryota; kingdom Metazoa; phylum Arthropoda; class Insecta; order Lepidoptera; family Geometridae; genus Eupithecia; species Eupithecia centaureata. The sequence continues at coordinate 14,804,286 of OX155682.1, forward strand.
AGTATATCAGTATCTAGTAATGACTTATAGCTTGTGTAGCTCTACTTAGCTAGGGGCTAGATGACCCTGTGTGAATTGTCCAGCATTATTAATTTAGTCATTATGTAGTGTACTAAAGGTATATTTATGGGCTCGATTGTTAAAATCATCCAATTCCATAGAATAAGTAACTATAATATGATGTGTGAATCATTAAAATAACGTGAGATAAATTTTCTTTCAGATCACAGCAATGGCTACTCTACCAATTTACGTATCGCTTAGCAGGTAAGGTATTTTTAGGCTGCTAACGATTATTTATAAATTTACGATTTTTTTTTTAAGATCACGATGATTGCCTTCATGACTTTCTTTTATCAGCAGTAGGATGAAACAGGCTATCATGTCTGATGGGAAAAAACATTACATTACATTTAATATCTACTAGGTCAATAACGATACTGGATACATTTATGACGTGTTTATTACATCCAGTATTTACAATTATAATAAACTCCTAATATCTAATCTATCTAGTCCTTCACCAGAAGGCAGAATGCCCAGAATGCTGGCATTGCCACGTCGAATGACAATGCTAATTCGGCAAAAACTGTATAACATTTTGGTTACAAGTGCCTTAAAGCCTATATTAAGTGTATTTGAGTAGAAACTCGGTTCTCACCTTGATATAAAAGAGGTGATAAAAGGTTAACTTATTGCCTACATCTTAAACTTACCACAGTCGTAGGACTTCCGAAGCCCTTTAAACAGCTACTAAGTATGATTTCTTTTCAATTGATCGCGACTCTACATTTATACCTATATCCCTAAGCCACTTTAAAAAAATACTACCGATATATAGCTATCAATATATAGTATCAATATAAATATTACTATGCACTACCAACTCTTAAATGCATTTACATCTATTGTTTGTAATAAGATTGCCTGGAAGAAATTGCTTTCAGTGGTAAGGCCGCCTGTTGTACTGTTTTATTATTTGATAAGATTTAGATATAAGTTAATTTAAGTATTGTTTTATATTTCAAAAGGTACAACAAAGTTTTCATTCATTTATTCGTTATTAACGGGATATTTAACATGATTTGTTTTCATTGATGTTTCTAATATTTCAGCACAGTGTTTGCTCCATGATCCAACATCGTGACTTAAATGTTTATAACCTTGATGGTTTTAAAAGTCTTCATCATCATCAACAACCCATTTTGCTGGGTCTATCCTATTACTAAAAAGGTCTTACCTATCCTCGACTACAGTCAGTTAATTTTCATTTACTAACTTGTTAAGTCATCCACATATAATTTCTCAAGACAACGCCCAGAAGTCGCTACCTAAGTTTATTAAAACGTTTGTCCAAACAGGGTTTATTTTAAGCTTAGTTTTACAGCTTTTTTACGACATTGACAGAACTACTAATGAAATAGAGGACTCCCTCAGGACTGAATGGAAGTCAGTTAAAAAATTACCAGCATTTCCGTAAATAATATGTTTTATGAGCATTTTACTAGTTAATGTTAGCTAATGCACTGTTACAGGTCGTTTTAGGGTCTTTTTGTGTTTTATTTTTGTAAAATTAGAGTGATTATACACGACTATGCCACGCATTCAAGACAGTTTTACGCAAATTTAATCATAAAATCAAACTATCCTAAGCTAAGAGTCAACAAAACCAACTAAACTAAGAGTGGTGTTAGGTATAAAATCAGATGAGGCCCTTACGCGAAATTTTTATTTTTTATTATTATTAACAGCAAAGCAGCGCCTCGCGGTTTTACCCGTGGTAATTCCCGTTCCCGTGGGAAATCCGGCATAAAAAGATATATAATAGATAAATATAATAATAATATATAATAAATAAGATAAGATATAAGATATATAGCCTAGGCGTTATTCCAGACTATAATCTCAATCTGTGCCGAATTTCATCCATATCCGTTGAGTAGTTTTTGCTTGACAGAGTAACAAACATCCATCCATCCATATCTACAAACTTTCGCGTTTATAATACTTATTAATATCAGTTATCTAGTACCAACAACACAAGCTTTGAGTAGCTTACTTTGGAGCTAGATGGTGCTGTGTGGATTGTCCAGCATTGTTTATTTATTCCATTCATGATAAGAGCCATTGTGCTAAAGCTCCAACCTAACGGTAGATGTCACATACCGACGCGTGGAGCTTTCGTCCTGGCCCGAGCTTCCTGTCTCCCGATTAGGAAGTAAAGCTACGTGCGGACGCTAGGGCTGGCGCTAACGAGTTTTTGTAAAATCACACTGAATTAATACTCCGTCATCCTTCTTAAACGTTTAATCTTTGAGCATTAGGAGACTAAGACTTACATATAGTGGTGAAGAAAGCTGCAAAAAATTGTTATCAGTAAATCAATAACTTATCAATAACTATTTTAAACTAAGCACTTACTAAGACAAGTAAAATTTAAATTATATTTAATTACCTAAGTAGCATAATAAAATAAAGTGTTAATTGATTTTCTCTGTGTTTCAATCATTGGCCCACAAGTAGAAGTGAAAAATAAGCCAATAGCTGCTATTGACACGTGCTGCACGTGTTAGCAGTAATAATACGAGCCAGTAGTATAAAAAAGTTAAATTATCGTTATTCTTAGTCGTCTATTACCACTGAAATAATCACACTAATATTGTAAATGTGAAAGTTTGAATGGATGGATGTCTGTTACCTTTCAGGCCAAAACTACTGAACGGATCGGTCTGAAATTTTGAAAACGTAGTATAAGGCTTGGAATAAAACATAGGGTCGTAGCTAGTAATTTGTAAACATTAGCTCACATTTCCCCACTGCTCATAATCGTAGAAAACCGTCTGCTTGTGAACTAGCTAACTCATACTATGCTTTTGTGTCAACCCTAGCCCATACCATTTTAATTTTTCAAACCAATATTATTGGCATTACGATTTCGTTTCTCACATACTGATCGGGCCACATACATACAGCGACACGTGTCTTCGCCCGCAATGGTCCCGGCTGAATCCGAAATGATTGACCAAAAAGGAAGTGCTATGTTTCGTTCATGTAATCATTCGGCGAAAATGTTATTTGTAATTCGACTCGTTGCTGGTGACTTCCTCGACGAAATAAATCATTTTGAACAATAATTCAGGCATCAATATCTAGCCCAGCTAAGAGCTTGTGTATGGATACTAGATAACTGAAATATTTTAATACTATACATAGATAGATATTTTAACCATACATGGTAATATCCCGAACACCCAAAACAAATATTTGCAGATAGTACATTTGTCTCAAGGCGGGAATCGAACCCGCAACCTCCTGCGAGGCGAACCTACCACCACCGCCGCGCCGGAGTAGTCAAATGAAAAACAAGATTAGTTAAGTTGTTTTATAGACTGGTAGAGCTTTGACGAAGTTATCAATATGATCTAGATCTTGATGAATTGTGTTTGTGATACCATGGGGATACCTTTCGCTAGCTGGTTACAGTCATCTACACAATATTATATCATCGGACCATATGGTTTCAAGAGTTCTCTTCGGTTGTTTTCGTGCAATCGGCCTTAGCTCGGAGATCGTTGCTCATTTCGATCGCTCGTTCAATAAGACTGGGCCAATTTCAATTTCAATTTTTTATTTCAAAAGGCATATTATAATGTTAAATGCACTTAGAAAAGTCAAATAAATTAACAATCAAATAATTATTTACTAATACTACATAAGTAAATTACTTAATACTAATAGCTCACTAGTATATACAATTATAACAAACTCTTAAAAATCTAAGCCGTCACCAAAAGGCAAAGTACCCAGAATGCTGGCAGCATTGCCACGTTGAATGGCAATGCTAATTCGTTGACCAAAATAGAAGCCAGCATTCTTATCTCCTGTGGACTCTATGAGAAGTTTCGTAAGATCTTTAAAAATTGTGTGTGCCCCAGGACCCCAAGGACCAAGGGTTAATAAATAATAGTACAATAAATCTAATCTAGGTACAGAAAATACTAATAGTAATTACTTAATACTACAATCTTTCCAAGCATCTTTATCTGAAAGGAAGTCTTTGACAGAATAGTACGCTTTCTTCTGTAATGTCTGTTTTATGATGTTTTTAAACATTCTTTCATTCACTTTGATAACTTTTTCTGGCAAAGTATTATAAAATTTAACGCTATTCACCACAAACGACTTCATTACTTTTGAAAACCTTGTAGTTGGTTGGACAAGCCTATTTTTGGATCTTGTGTCGTATTGGTGGCTGTCTGAATGTTTACAATGTCGTAGTATATGCTTTCTTGTATGCATTATGTTTAAATATATATAAAGTGATGGCATTGTTATTATACCCATGTCTTTAAATACTAATCGGAGGCTGTCTCTTGGACCAAGTCTGTAAATTGCCCTAACTGCACGCTTTTGTAAAAGAAATATTTTATTTGAATCTGCGGAATTGCCCCACAAGAGAAGACCATACGACATAAGGGAATGAAAGTAACTGTAATAAACTAATCGAGCTGTATTGATGTCAGTTAGGTCTCTTATCTTTTGTACAGCATATGCCGCAGAACTTAATTTTCCTGTTAAAATTTCAATGTGTTTACCCCATTGAAGTTTTGCGTCAATTGTTATTCCTAGAAACTTAGTGGTATTAGAAATGTCAATTTTATTATTATTTATTTGTATAGGAAATGTCATAATATTACTCGCCAATGTGAATTTTATACATTTAGTTTTGTCAGAATTTAGCATTAAATTATTTATCTTTTCTTCTTTACACTAATACCTACGTAATTGGAATAAATGTACCAATTCCGAAGATTTAACCTCGCCAGTCCCCATGTGCAATGTGGCACTGTTTGTTTTGTTTCAACCGTGATTTGTGTGAGTGATAGTGAGGGAGACTTAGGGAGATAGGCTGCTAAATTGATTGATGGAATTGATACCCGTAATGGGGTGTTTCGTGTGTTACTATGTATCACTACATAGTATAAAACAAAGTTGCTTTCTCTTTCCCTATGTATGCTTAAATCTTTAAAACTACGCAACGGATTTTGATGTGGTTTTTTTAATAGAAAGAGTGATTCAAGAGGAAGGTTTTTACGTATAATAACCGTGCGCAGCCGAGGCGAGTCGCTAGTTTATTTATAACATCATTTCGTTATAAAACTTCTTAAAGTTTTGCGACTAAGTAATAATTCCTTTAAAAATTATAAGTTTTCTCATATGTACAACAACATACTAAATCTAAATCTACCGGATATAATTAAGCATATCGCTCCGTATACAAGTCACGCATGACAAGTCTCAACAAACTAACAGCTACAAGATACCTAACTACTTATGACAAGGCACACTAAAGAAAATAGCTAAATACGAAACTACACCATATTAGTTAGTCATTATAGCTAATAACAAGTTACATTACAGCCGTGTAATGGGTAAGTGAAATGGCTAATTTCATGGTCGGGGTACGGTGTGCTATCTCTGGTGGATGATTTAGTAGATTAACAGATCGAATCCGGTCGTAAAACAAGACGTTTTTCCTTTTTACATAGATAGATAAATGATTAAGCAAATATCTCGTTGGACTGCGGAGCTGTGGCAATAGTCTGAAAGTAGTTATTACTTTAAAGTAATAACACTATTATAATAGTGTGTGTGTATTATAATAGGTTTTGATAGATGGAAACAGCATTATGAGTACAATCTTATTATGTTAAAAATGCAAGAGCACGTCTTAAAAACATGAATAGAAAGAAATATAATCCGATTTTTTTTAATTCATTTTCAGTCAAATATCGTGTATCACACGTTTAAGGGGTTACAAAATCACCCCCATTTGGCTACAAAACTGGTAACCATAGTTCATCACTATGATTCTGTAAAACTGCGTTAAACGGGGCGCACATAGTAGCGCCCCGTTGCCTCACCCAAATGTCTACAAAAGCCCGATCAGTTCAGTTCAGTTTTGGCATAAAGACGTAACAAACATCCATCCATACTTTGATACCATCGCATGTAGGTATAATATTATGGTATGATAGTTAATAAGTAAGATTTCGTACCCCCGTTTCGATTCCCTGCCTTTCGACATCCCGCTGTATTAATTAAAGAATCGCATAACAGGGAAACAATTGCTGCTTTGACCTGAATAATGACTTCACTAAACACTCCTTTTAGGAAGAAGTCAGTTAAGAAATATTAGACTCACCCGGGAGACTAAAATACTAAACATGGAGCTGGACCAATGAATCGCGTGTCTTGTAACAATTCTGTTAAATCGTTCTTGTAATTTCTTTTCTTTCTCTCCTCTGCTTAAGTAGATCATGACAAGTGATGACTGTATTGAGATGCTGCTGGAAGATTTATATGGTGCTAAAAGACCATGACTAATGTAACAGCTACAAGTTAACAGTTCAGCTTACGAGCTACAGCTACAAATGTATATCGCTAAGTTGAAGAAAAATATCACAGGTTAAAAACCACTTAAAATATTTTTTTTTCATGCATGCAGGGGCCTAATTACACTAAGTTCAAAATAAAGGTCTCAATAGTGTCATACTATCAATATGGCTAAAATGAGGTTTTTTCTACTATTTCTTGCACTTGAAGAAACTCTCATTTAGAATATCAAATTATAGTATAATCGTCGCTGCTATGAATGAACCTCAAAAAGTTTGTGCTAGTAGAATACCAAAAAGAGTTAAACACTGTCATTTTGATACAATACTGAATTATGGTGAAGCTGTTTATTTAGTGGAAGCCGGGCCCAGGTCTTATCCTCCTTAGTCGGGTCGGCTAGTTTTATAATTCTAGTATAAACTAGATTATTGATCCAAAATTAAATCATATAAACGTTTTATTCGCTTTTTTCTTAGTTTGGTAAGAAGCTTTATAGGCAAATTCCAAAATTAACAGTTTAAAATATGGCTGGTTTTTCAACAAGCACTGTTACGGCTAATTAATTAGTAAAACGTGTTGGTATCAGGACAAAAATGGATAAAAAGTGGTCGCAACTTCCAAAACACCGTTATTGCTAGCCATAAGTTCATTTTGAATTTCTATGTTTTAAATAATTTTTAGGATTTAGGTAGATGCCTTGTGGAGAAAATATTAATACAACACACAAATCACCATCTAACATAAATGTAAAGAAGAATGGCGAAAATGGACCCAAAAATTTGAGGAAACGTACATGGTCAGAAATTGGAACATTCATTCCTTTGATTATGGGGCTTTTAATCAGAAAATCTCATAATTTTTAAAGTTGGGAATCGTAAGTTATAAACGTTTTAATATTTTCAAAAATGTAATAACGAAACGATATCAATGATGCAAAAAGCAAGAGAAATAAAATAAGTGCCAATAATGGAACGTTCATACGTCAAACTACGTGTCAAATGGCAAAGTCAGTTGACATGCGTGCAACGTTTTGACTTTGATTTTGTTTTCGAATAATCTAAGGCCTCATTCGCACGAGAGCTTAAAAAGCGTTGCGTTCAATCCCAACGTTGGCGCTTTTATAACGTTCTCGAAATTATTTTTCATACGGGCGCTTTTAAATAAATTAGTTAAGTTATGTTTCCTCTCACGCTTCCGTACGACGACGTCGAAGTGGTTATACTGCTAAATTACTGCGTTTGCGATATCACCTATAAATAAACAACGACTGGCATTGAGATAAGTAAAACAATGAAGTTTCATAAATTATGATGTGTCTACCTACCTATTCCCTTTAACGCACAACGCCCAACGCTCAAAATGGAACACTGCTCGATAAAAAAGCGTCGCGATTTAAAAGCGCTGCCGTATGAACAAGTACTTGGAAATGTATTTGTTCTAATAGTACGCTTTTTAAGAGGGCGTTAAAAAAGCTCCCGTGTGAATGAAGACTTAAATGGGACAGGAACTTCAAACTGCCAATTTCAAAGCGATGACTAATATATAGCTTAGAATAACTACGCTTAGAACCGCAGTAGGGTCACGCGAAGCGGAGACATTTAAAGGTAGCTAGCCTATAAAGGCTACGTACATCTCTCGACTCGTCAGTATATTATTATTAAAAGATGATAAATATGTTGATTTTGTTATCGATTTCAATTAGATCTTGATAAAATGAGTCTCAGATTCACATCATCAAATTCGAAATAATCATCGAATTCGCACAAGATTTACCTAGATAAAAATGTCAATTAGTTATAGGTACAGCTGTACAAAGTACCCAGTCAAAAAAAGTAGGTAGGTACAACTTATTCATGAAAAGCAATAGTAATTGATTTTATTACTTACCTGTTTTAGATAACTGTAGGGTCATGCTTTAATGAAAAAGTCTTGGGGAGTCAAAATAATGGTCACAAAATAGTTTTATGTTGTGTATTGTAGGAAATGACCTTATAGTAACTAGACATAGAGTGATAATTTCACACAAAATTCCGCTTTAACTTGAAGCCATAAAATATTTTTTCAACATTTTATTGTAATGGCGTCTGTTTTGTTTACGATTGATTTTTGTACCTAAACTAATGTTTTACTCAAGAATAAAAGATTCCAGTTTTTTATTACCCATGAAATGGAATCTTGGATTGTTTTTAATGATTATGTGAAGAGGTGTGACACCCTTTCACTGCACAATAAGTAATTTTTATTAGATCTCTTCCCCGTAGGACTTGACATAATGCACTGATGAGTCGAGCGATGTCCTTACGTAGCCTTTAAAGGCTACCTTGAAATGGCTTCACTTCGCGTGAGCCTACTGCGGTTCTAAGCCTAATTATTCTAAGGAAATGACAATAACTCATTACATATTATTATAACCTAACTTTGTTCATTATTCATATAATATCTTTTTATTCCCAACTTTAAGAAGCTAAATTCTAGTATCATTTTGTTTGTCTTGCTAAGGTGTATGAATATGGATTGATTTCGTTCATGAACGCGGCAAAAAATGGGTGGGGCTGAGAGTCAAGGAACTTCGCCAGTCTTCTTTATTTATGGAATTGACATTGTCAGTTTGACAAAACTCCTTCAAAATGAATAAAGAGAAAATAAACACAGAGAACAGATGACCTGTTACTCCGAACCTACAAAGACAAAGGCGCTCGGAAACCTGCGCGCGCGCCGGAACCGCGTGATGACAGCCTATGGCCGTACCGGACGTAGCGCATGCGGTCTAGACCTGTCTCAGGACTGACGTGAAGACCTAGGGACTAAAGAACGAAATACGAAGATTTGAATTACGAAGGTCGTAGAACTCTCTGACCAAAAAGTTGTTCCAAGTATGACGACCAATGTGGCGCGGTAGGGTTAGGTCCGCCTGCGACGTAGGTGGTTGCGGGTTCGATTCCCTCCGAACAAATTTGTACACAATCTGCAGAAATTTGTTCCGTTGGTCTGGGTCTTTTCTATGTATAATAAAAAAATATCTATCTATGTATATAATGTATTATGTAATATATCAGTTATCTAGTACCCATACGAAAGCTTTGAGTAGCTTGCTTTGGGGCTAGGCTAGTGCTGTGTGGATTGTCCAACATATTTATTTATTATTTATAAAAAGGGTGACAAATATAAAGGCAAAAAAATTAGGTGTTTGTTTCGGAGATACATGAAGTATCTGCCAATCACAATTTTTAAATCAATTGAGCTACGAAAAGACCCACCTTTTCTTATCTTTTCAGACCTATAGATTCTATAACTACCAATACGAGCAAGATTAGATAGACTCATAGAACTGGTGCCGTGTCTTTTTATCAGATCGTTGTGCATCTGAAATAACAAATGTAATCATCTGTAAAGTGCCTTCTAAAGACTTACAGTAAGTAATTGTTTCATCAAAGGCTCTGCAGTCAATGCTCTGATCTCTTTGTTTGCTCGAAGAAACCCACGCGGTCAATATTAAATTAATTTAAGGCAACAGTTAGCATTTTACCCGGAATTTGGGGAGTTAAGTCAGAGAATGTCTGGAATGGATGTGGCATTAAACCTAAACTCCTCGATAGATACCTACGAATTGCAAATGAATTCACTGTTTATGTACCTAAGCCGAAGTGAGAAGCACAGTCGTTACTACGTAGTTGATTGTTACTTTATAATTATTTCCGATAAAAAAAAAGAAGTTCTCAATATGACCGTTTTTTTATGCATGCTTAGATTTTTTTAATTCAACTAATTTTGATGATTCATTTTTTATGCGAAAACTGGTGGTTGTCACATGTTCATATAAATTATAGTTTTATTTCTTCTATTCTTTGATTGTAATTTTCTTTGTCAATAAAGTAGGTAGGTAAGTATTGTAGGAAAAAGTTTAATTTTTTAATTAAGTACCTACTTACCATGATATTTAGGTACTATGAACCTATTACACAGTTTATAAAGGTTTAACTTAGTTTTCTTTCATCGATACAGTTTTCCCAAAAAAGTGTTTACCTATATTCGCACATTATCTATTAATTTCACAATTGTTGCACTTTTCACAAACCTACTATTATGGTCTTGTCGACACGATTTATATTTTTTGTGCGTAATTGCATGGTAAATTTGGACTCATTTTTTGTTGAACGCTCATCAAAATGCGTGTTGCATTATTACTTACCTTTGCAATAAATTTGTTAAATGGCTGCATTCTTACTCAAGATTTTAATTTCAACTAGGTTTTGTCCTACCAAGAGAAATAACATTCTCGATTTCAAATCCAGTTTCAATACCATGAAGATGAAAAAAGATCAAAGATATCTACCTAATTTCGATCTTAAAATGATTAATCGAATAATGGTTTTATTCAAGGCAATTTTCGTATATCCGAACAGATGCGTAGGTATGTACTTGTAAATATCACATTTGTATCTGAATATATAATACATATGGAGGATATGTATGTGATGGATAGGAAATGAACTTTTTCTAAATATTTTCTGCAATAGCAGAGATGCGATCACGAGAGGTTTTTCTCGGAAGATTTTTCTAAAATGCGTTGAGTCGAGACTTGGACTGCAAGCCTGTAGCCAGTTATCTGTTAATTAGATTATAAGTACCAATCTATTTTTCTTTATTTCCCACTTTCCTGCCCCATTCATAACAGACAACATCATCATCATCATCTAGAGAAATCATGACTTCGGCTACACTCTATAATTTGCTGAGTGGTGATTTTTTTAACTATAAGTATGCCAATCCCTACTAATAATATAAATGCGAAAGTAACTCTGTCTGTCTGTTTGTCACGACTTCATTCCTAAATTACAGAACTGATTTTAATAAAATTTGGTACAGACATAGTCTAGACCCTGAAATGGACATAGACTACTTTTTAATGCGAAAAAGGGTTATGAAGTGTAGAAATTGGGGACAAAACTGCTTACTTTTATCCCCTATTTCTATAGTCTTACTTTTAAAAATGTGCTTAAATTTGACGACGAGTGAGAAGCCGCGGATAGAAACAGGCTACCCTAGTAATAAGTTCTTTCGCACTTGCCGTATCCAGCTTAGTTAGTAACTCAATGTTCGTGATCCTCCCAACCGTCCAAAACATGCGCCTACGCAGTCTGATAATAACGCATTAGGATCACCCCTTATACAGTAAGTTGGAATTCTTTGAATTTATCAATACTTGTCATAAAACGGTGTTTATAAAAAGGCAAAATTTATGAAGCTAACTTTGTTATTGAATCTGCGTCTGTTTAGTTTAGACTAATACCTAATTAACTAATCAGGCGACCTGGGCTAGTGCCAGGATAATTAATATTTAAATCACAACACCACAGTTTTTATTTATTACTAGCGGCCCGTCCCGGCTTCGCACGGGCATTAAACTAATTAATTAGGTTAATAACTAAGTGAACAATATTTTATATAAATGAGTTTAGTTCTGAAAACAACTTTTTAAATCGGTTTAGTTACTTACTAAACGAATTATTATCAAGCGTAAATTCCGCACACGTCCATCACGTAGGGAGCCGACCCGCGCGGCAAGTTTATTTCGTGATCTTAACCCCCCTCCCGTACCCCTGCCCGAGTGACGCCTACAACGCATAGCTAGCCGAATACAGTTTATTTTTTAATTTTTTTTTAACTCGTGATATCTTTTGAATGGATTTTCAGAATCGAATAATTCAAAAAGTAATATAAAGATATTGAAGCAGTCTTAAATAATACATCATTTATTTTGATAAGGGTTAATACCAAGGTACAAATAAAGAGCTTTTTGTAGCGGTGGTATTTTAATTTCTTTTTTTCAATAAAAAAACGCTTATTGTGACATGACTGTAATAGTTAGAGATATGCTGCCGCTGATTTTTTGTAGATAATGGTGTGTTCTAAAAAAATGTAGTAAATCATTTTGTTCTATCATCAATAGTTTTCGCAGCGCACGCGATGTAAGGTAGTTTTTTGATATTTTTTTCACACCTTGGATTACGTTATCGTAATTTTAGTAAGGATGCCTATTTTTTTTGAAAATGAAATATAGCCTATGTCACTCAGAAATGATGTAGCTTTCCAACAGTGAAAGAATTTTTCAAATCTGCCAAGTAGTTTCGGAGCCTATTCAATTCATACAAACAAACAAACAAACAAAAAATCAAACCTTTCCTCTTTATAATATTTGTATAGATATAAGCATTACGTACCTATTTTTATGTAGCTTAATTCGAAAATTTATGGCTCTGCGTCTGGTTTGACGCAGTTTTGCCAATGACCGTTTTAGAATAGCATCACAAGATTTAAAAAAATGTACAGTATTTACAAGAGAGACATTAACTAAATAAATTACATTATACATTTTTAAACATACTTTGAACATAAAGATAGATAAGATAACGACGATAGACGAAACTTTTCTATTTATAAATGATTCAGATTGATACTTATTGTACTTTAACAAAAAAATCGGTCTTAAAACTATTTTCAAAACGCAAGAAACTATGCGCTACTACTAGTGCACTTTTTATTAGCGGAAACAAATTTTCTTTAAAAGTTTCATTTTAATATATTTTACGGCAGCCGTGAAAAATGTAATTTTTCTGGTTTCTACCAGTTCAAAACAGATGCATCGCGAAGGCTATTAATAAATCAATGAAGGATAAGGCTATCCCGAGGCAATCTCGCATAATTTCACGGTCGGCTGCTCCCGCGTTATGCGCAGGAGTGCCTGTGAGAAACGCATAACTACCTATTTATGTACATAGTAACTACCTATATGTTGGGCGTGCAGTAGCCGAGTCTGAAAGAACCTGAAAATCCGTCTACGCAACTGAGGTATTTATTTATTTATTTAGAGCTACCAAAAGAAGATACACAATAAACAATCCTCATGTGCTTATAATACATAAGGAATAGATGTACTATAATATAGAATCCTTATCCTTATGTACTATAATACCTAATAAAAACGTGCAAGTTTGTGTGGATGTTTGCTTGTATTACTACTACTTGCTACTAACTACTTTTTGCGTGTACGGATCGAGTTGAAATTTTAAATATACTGTTCTAGTCCTGGAATAACATAAAGCTACTTTGAATTCCATGAATTAGTTACTATGGGCCTATGGGATAGAAATAGCCTTGAGACGTTTCCATAGAAACAACTACTTGTTATCAGATTTAGAGTTCGTAACTATAACCAGAGTTGGACCTTAGTTTTGGCAGGTAAGGAAACTACCATCCCAATTTCAGGGCTTTAGGTGGCTGGAAGGGCATTGAAACCAAAAAAACTTGTTAAGCCATTCACTGTCCAGCCCAGCATCTGTTCAGTTTGACTCAGTTTTAATACTTTTAATCAACAGTAGGTGCGAAGTACCTGTAAATAAAGTAATGTTACATTTCAATTTATAGGTTATCTCTACATATGTTATTTGTAAACAATGTCAAGTGTAGAAGAATGCACCTTGCAGTAAGCATTAGATAAAGTTGAAGACACACTTCTTGCGGCTCTTCCCACGGTTTCTATGCGCGTGCGACGTTTTCTCCATTCACCGACATTCGTATTGATTTCTACAATGCGTGTAGTGTAGGGTGAGCCATCTTTTTATAGTCGATACTATGTTACTGTTAGTTCTTTATTCTATTAATAGATTAGGTGAATAAATGGCCTGTATGTCTAAGGTATAGCCCGTGTCCATTGCTAAAGGTCTTCATTACTGGCAAATCGTCATAATCTGGAATCAGCTGATGAATCTGATCTGCAGTGTGCTGTTGGAACTGCCCCCCACTCTGCAATGCAATGAGACAATTTTAAATGATATTGAGAATATGTACGTAAACTACCTTTTAGATTAGATTATACACTATGCACTATTATATTATATTAGATTTATCTACCATTCAATTAATAAAAGTCCTAGAGGAAATTCTACTTAATATTATAAACGCGAAAGTTTGTATGGATGGATAGATGGATGGATGTTTGTTACTCTTTCACGCAAAATCTACTAAACTGATCAGGATGAAATTTGGACTTTATTTTTACGAATAACTTATTCTCTTTGTTAGTGATTTTTTATAATTTTTATGAGATAAAGATGCCTTAACCTCAACCAACACGATCTTATAGACTGCATTGTTTTCACACACGTTTAGTTAGGAAGGAACAGTAGTTATACCTATACATATGTATAGGAGGTTCCAAGTTGCTATGGTTAATGGCTCTATACAATAACGGTTTCTAAATAGGTATCCATCTCAATTGTACCTATTTAGAGGTGACCATATAAAATCTAGGAATGTCCGCTCCCACGTTAGAATGCACAGGGCCTCGACTATGAAGACCGATTCTGGAAATTAGAAAAAAATAAAGCGATGACCTTTGATCAAATTCACATAAATTCATACCTAGTAAGAAGAAGTAAGAAAAACAAAACTCAGTAACACCCGACAACTGCATCTCAGGGCCCGAATTGCACTATTTTCAAAACAAAGGTTTCAATAGCGCCATACTATCAAGATGGCTAATATAACGTCAATGCATTTGGTATTCTACTATTTTTTGCGTTTGAAGCGACTTTCATTTATAGAATACGAAAACTGTCAAATTGGTAGTCATTAACGTAATCGTCACAGCTATGAATTAATCTCAAAAAGTTTGTGCTAAGTAGTAAAATACCAAAAGGCGTTTAACATTGTCATTTTGACACGATACTATTGTTATGGTGATGCGATTTATTTAGTGGAATTCGGCTCCAGGATTCGTGCTAGAATCTTTGAGCTCAGGTAAATGTGACGCAAGATCTAAAGATAGATCTAAAAGATAGAAGAGAACAGAGCAGCATGACAGAAGCCGGTGGCAATCTATTGTGTCAGTGCTGTGCTTAGATTATGCGGTGTGAAATGCTTTTTTTTGTTTTCCCGAGTCGAGGCCAAGTTTACCTTCCACGGTCGGCTGCCGATGGTCACTTTGTCTCGATATGTGGAATTAACGTCTTTGTTATGTTTATAAATAGCACAAGAGGCATCTCTACCTACCATCTGTATTGTTGAGTCTGAGAAATTCTTTTTGTTCGTGGTTTTGATAAGGGGTTTTATTCTGTCGTCCACTTAATTGCAGGCATGATTTCCAGTCCTATGAACTATAAAGAAATTGCCAACTCTTAGATGTATGGACTGAAGACCACCGATAGTTGCAAGCCCTACTTTTTATCCGCAAATTTATTAACGTTTCCATCTCTCTACATTTATGAAATGGCGGTATTTGTAAAAGTCCACAACAATTTATTTGACAAATCAATTAACACACGCAGTAGACGTGACCAGCAACGCCTGTGCGCAGCCGGAGGTCAAACAGCGCTGCTACAAAAAAGCTTTTATGGCATGGCGCCTAAAATTTACAACAAGCTGCCCAATAACTTAAAGACGTTACCTTTGATAAAGTTTAAGAATAAATTAAATAAAATTTTGACATCTAAGTGCTATTATAATATGAATGAATTTTTTATAGATAAGGACATAAAACTTGACTAAATAACTAATAGAAACTTTATTACATATATATATTTTTTTTCAAATTTTCTTCCAAATTTTAATTTTAAGTTCATGTTGATTTGATGTTCATATTATTAATTTTTCTCTTTTTTATTTTTAATGTTTAAATTGTTGTTAAATTTTGTATTTGAGACCTAAGTAAACCTAAATTTGCATGCCCTAGACTAAGGCAAAACATGTATGGTACTATTATCTAACCACCACCTTTGTGACCCTTGTTTGCAAATAAATGATTGTATTTGTATTTGTATTTGTATTAGATTCAACGAGAAAAAATCACTTCTTTATGATGATATAGGCAGGATTTGTATTCTTTGTATATTTGAAATACAAGTATCTCCTTGGAAACGGTAAAATCCTTCTTAGTAGAAGGATTTTTCCATTATTTTTTTTTTAAATATCTTCGTCACATCGTGGTAGTATTTCTAATATAATATCTACCTTCTTTAATTTTGTTTTTGTTAAATAGTTCAAGCCGTAAGAGATAAAATTGATAATTATAAGATTGTAATCATAATTAAAAGTGATTCATTAGTGCGTAAGTGATATTTTCTCACGATGTCCGTTACCGTTGGCCCTATAAGGCCGACGACTGACGGTCAAGGTCGATCAATATGACAGCTGGGACTCTGGCATGCCAATTCGTCAGTTTTTGCTAAATACGACTTCGTCAGACGACATTGCGATGTGTAGTTAATATAAAATAATGTTGGATAATTTTGTACAGAATCATCTTATGCTTATATTTAAGCAGAGCTTACGTTATGGGTATGTACTAGATCTGTTTCGATGGATTTTTTCAATGAGTTTGTTCTTTTTGGTACATATCTAACTGCGAGTCATTACCTATACAAACTATAACAAAACCCAAATTATAACATCAAAAAAGTCACCGGTTTTCTGGCTACGAATCATACCGTTAAGAGACAGCCATAAGTAAAGCAATTTATATAGGATACATTAAAAATTTCTTTACCTTATATACCAAGACAAGACAAGACAAGAATTTTTATTTTCAAAATAGAGACACCAAAAAACTTACATTAAAATGTAAATTGTAGTGAAACCTCGCTCTTACTAAGAAAATCTTGTATGAAGATGCGAGGGATCCCAGCTTCGGATTTTAGATACCTAGTTATACATTTATCAAATTAAAAAGTACATTGATTAAATCTAAGAAAAATTGTACAATTACATACGAATGAACAGCCAGTAAAAAAAAGGAGTTGTGTGTAGTTTTATGTCTATAATATGTGTGGAGTGTGTGAGGTAATCTACTGTGGACACCTGTCTCATGAGAGTCTGGGCAACAGTAGATGGCGCGAATGTAAAATGTGTAATGTGTATGAATGTATCTATAGTAGTACCAGAAAAACACATGTTCATATTTTAAGATTAGGTAAGATATAGAAATTCTCAGATATGTAGTACCTACCTAAATCATTTTTACTTCTGATTAGGTATATGATTTGTTTTATTTGACCTATTACAAAAAGCCTTCTTATTTGATTTTACATTTAAGTATTTCTGAGAGATACGAAACAAAATGCACGTCGTCACGTCAATCTACATAGGAAACAATTCATCACAACTTCTGGCCAAAACTTCGTAAGTATTTCTTGTATTAAAGTAGGCCTCACATTTTTTTTTAATGTAAATGGTCGAGCGTTTTGCCATATTACTCAAAATGAGGATATTATGGTTTTACCATGATTTTGCTAAACAGAGAGCGTCCATTTCAAATCGACATGTCGATTAGTGTTCATTTCTAATAGATTTTAGTTTTACTGCTTCAAGTCTAAAGTTCTAGCCAATTATAAAGCTTATTGTTTTCAGTCAGGAAGTATACAACATTGCGTTATCGGCGAGCGCGGGTTCGATTCCTGTTTGCATTCTAGCGCTGTCGTAAACGCAAACAATGCACACTTGATGGATTTGACTTGTATTACCTACTTACTGTAAATGTAGTAGTTCGCTGGTTCTGCATTCCTTTGAAGGTAATTGCTTGGACTTTAGATTTTTCAACAAGTTACTTCGCTTTGGTACTTTGTGATCTTTTTCCAATAGGGAGGTATACTCTTCCTTTTACAAATCTTTAGATTTAGAATTTCTGTCGGATAGCAACTTTATTGCTAGGGTTGTTGTTTTTATCGATATTTGATATTGCTTAAAAGTTGTCGATAAATATGTTGTAAAATAGGTACCTAGTACATTAATGTTTAAATAATTACTTTTTTAATACTTCTAATTATTTTTCTAGTTCTAGACTTTCAAACCAAGACCTAAACGTCTCGTATCCGCATTCGGCTATTTCTAGGGCATGCCTGTCAAACATATTTTATTAGCACATTTACCAATTGCAACATGGCGGGCGCATTCCCAAGGCCAAATCTATTAGTCACTACTTACTTGCCCTTTATAGTACCTAGGTACTAGAGAAAGATAAATAGGTATCCAGGTAATAAACTATATTATTATGAAACCAGACCATTAGAATGTACCTACTGTCTGTACTGTCAGAAGTGTAAAGTGGGCAATATATTTAATTCAATCAAAATAATGGTCTAAAATGGCAGCTTTTAGCAGGCTAAGGACTTTGGTTCGATTCCGTTTACTTAACTACGCTGATGTGTTTGTTAGAAAAGTAAATAAACCCCACTTGCATGATCAAAAACTCGAGGTTTACTAGCTATGGGTAAAATTTTGATCTGACGAAGGTTTATAAGTGCACCAATAGAAAATAACCTTAGTCAAATAAGCCGAGGTTAAAGCAATGTTCATTCATTCTTTTACATCCTGCAAAATAACTGAATAAGAATAATAATAATTGTTTGATGTAACCCTCGCTCAATAGCAGGTAAAAAAAAATATTAACTTAAGGGTCAAGCTCTTTGTGGTACAAAACAAGACATAATTAGAGTTTAACTTCAAATTAGTACCTACTTAACTTATCAGTAACTCTGAGTTAACCGTGATAACCTAGCCTGGCGCAAGTGGGCCTACGTCTGTAAAAGCCTTAACATATTAATATAGATGTTATTTTATAAAATCCTGTTTTGTCTGACGCGATTCAAATCACAAAGATTTTAATAAAATTATTCAGATTTTATTTTAAGTCTAAGACAAGACAGTGACTAAAATATATTAAAAATGCAGACATTTGAAATGAACTCATACAACCTTGAACTTAAACTACGTTTTTTTCTGTTTCGTAACAATAATATTTAACTTAATATCACGGAAATGTATGACCATGACATCATAAAAGTTCACTTGACAATCTAAAGCCTGCAATACATGTTGGCCCAACGTTGCCGAGTGAGGGCCAATACCAACGTGTAGACGGCATTTTTGCCTTGCCTTGCCATCGCTCGGTGTCGCTCGCCTAGCTGGCCGAGTGAATACAAGCGCCAACGTGTATAGAGGTCATTTGCAGTGACTTGTCACCGCTCGTTGTCGCTCGCCGCCACTCGCCTCACTTCGGAGCCGTGTCGGTTTTTCTGCACAAATCAAAGGCGCTTGTCAGCGCTCGGCCAATCGTGTCCACATGTTTGCCAGCCCGCCATTATGCGGTTGGTGTCAGTCACCGTCGCACGCACGCACGTATTTATTTATTCTGTTTATATATATAACTAGCTGGTGCCCGCGACTTCGTCTGCGCATGATTAGTATTTCGAGTACTCGCGATTTTACTTGCGTTATTCCCTTTCTCGTTAGATTTTTGGGATAAAATAAAGCCTATGTGTTATTCCAGCTTATAATCTATCTTTGTGCCAAATTTCATCCAGATCCGTTCAGCAGTTATTGCGTGAAAGAGTAACAAACATCCATCTATCAATCTATCCATTTATACTTACAAACTTTCGCGTTTATCAGTTCATACTACATGGAAGGATATGGGATACTTTTTATCCCGGAATTCGGTACCTAAGGTTCCCCTGGGAGAGAGGGTGAAATAAAAATTCTTTAACCACGCATCACGACGGAAGTGAATGAATTCGCGTGTGTACAGCATACAGTATACAGCAAAATTTCTCACAGCATCTGAACGACGCGTACACACGCGTCGTTCAGATGCTGTGAGAAATTTTTGAAAAACCGTATAGCCCAGGGGAACCAAACTGAATTCCGGGATAAAATGTATCCCATGTCCAATCGTCCCGAGTTCCATTCGAATTCATTCAATTCCGTCGTGATGCGTGGTTAAATAATTTTTCTTTCACCCTCTCTCCCAGGGGAACCTTACCAAATTCCGGGATAAAAAGTATCCCATGTCCTTCCTTGTACTATGAACTCAAATCGTCCCGAGTTTCATTCCAACTCATTCAGCAGTTTCGGCGTGAAGCGCGGTAAAGGAATTTTACTTTCATACCCTCTCCCATGAGTACCTTACTGAATTCCGGGATAAAAAGTATACTATGTCCTTCCTCGTTGTATGACCTACAATCATGCCGAGTTTCATTTCAATCCATCAAGTAGTTTCGGCATGATGCGCGTTTACGATACAGACAGACAGACAGACATGAATGAAAAAAATAACAGTTTTGGCTTGAGTATCGATAATAGAGTGCCCTCCAAAAAAAATTTCAAAATATCTTCAATGTACAGAATTGGACCTGTTACAGTTTTATTATAAGTATAGATAATAATTACTATGTACGTAAGAATCAAAATTAAATAAACAAAACATCGGTTGTTCAACTTCAACTTGTTGCTTGATGACTACTTAGTTCGAATGCACAACAAGAACTGACGGCTACCAACGTGTGGGCAGCTTCACAGAAAACTCGTCTACATTGGCCGTTTGCAATAGTTTGCGTAGACTTGCCGAACGTCTGGACAGTAGCACTTAGCTTGCACAGATTTGCCTTCGCTCGCATTGGCCTTAGCTCGGCCAACATGTATTGCAGGCTTTAAGCCCGTCTACTAGCGTTGGAATATATGCCCTATGGCTGTATACAAAAGGTGGTGCGACATGTATTATAAAAGTTGGTGATGAATAGCATCCTGTGGCTGCGGATGCGGTGTGGCCATAAAGCTAGAACTTGAAGTCGATAGCCTCTACGATGTGGGAATCGGTATATTTCACGGTAATATCGCCGGCTCACGTGAAACCGACCCATTAGATACTAATACCGTTCAAAATTCCAAATTTGAAGAATAAAGTTCGAGTTCTTGTAAAGATTTGCATAAAAATAACATCGATGCCGGGGACTGGGTACATCGGTGGCTCTTAAGAAAAACAATTATCGTAGTAGGACTCTTTTGGGATTTTATATTAATTTGATGTGAAATAAATGGCACGCCAGACCCGATGAATATTTTTGTGATGTGGTTCCTCAGGTCAGTTATAATTTTAACATCTTAACAGTTATCTTGTTACGTGTTAACAAGTAATTACTAAACCTACTTGACACGACTAACTGTAAAACATAACCCCTGCATTGTTAAAGGGCTCCCACCTGTAACTACTACTTGTATAATTAGTTGAAAGCAAGGAACCTAACCTATTGTTTGTGTCGCGCACATCGCTACCGACCGCCGACCGACCGCCACGCGTTATCCGCCGCTCTACGCAGAGCGCATTGCATCTATAACGCGCGTCCCATCCCGATATCAATTTCGAAATTCAAATTCGTCGCGGAATATTCAAACGCGTTCCAAAAATAAATTTTTAAATTTGAAATAAAAACTGTTTTTGGTTTTAAGTGAGACTCTTTGGTGAAGTGCTAAAACTTTTTTGTTTCTGTCATTCAAGTTGAGGAAACCGAAATGACCCCAGTCGGACTTCTGTTCAAAGTGAACAGGTAAGTTAGTAACAGTAGGTAACAAGTTATGCACACAAGTGCATACGTTTTGAATATTGAAATAGGATGTGTTAACACGCGGCTTGTATGCAAGGTGTGTGTTGTGTTTTGGTCGCTTTGGGAACAATACCTACTAAACCGTCTCTGGAACACGTGTGTGTGCTTGCATAAAATTATAATTAAATTTATGAAGCTTGAGTAGCTGTGAAAAAGTACAATTATATTCTAGAACTCTGTTTCATAGAATTTAGGAAATTTTACGTTTAACTATAAGTATTTTTAATTATTTTCTCTAATAAAAGTATTTTCAGTAGTCGTGCATACATATTTCATGATACATACCTATGTAGCTCCCCCGTTTAAGTATCTATGTTTCAAAATCTATGTGGTATAAATTCCAGTAAGCTACGCATAGTTATAGGGAGGTATTATTTCTAATAAGTGAAGTCTTGTGCAAATTAAAAATGTGTAAGACTAAGCTCAAGTCAGCTCAACCCACAACTTCTTTAAGGAAGGGGTAGTAAGGCTTCTTCCGGTGTTAAAGCCACAAGAAGTCTTGACCCAAGTGGTTTCGCTTTGTCATCCGTTTCGTTCCTATAACCTGCAAGTATGTAATCTACCCATGTAAGTGGGAACTTCTAATTTGTAGGCTCTAGAAACCAAGTTTTTTTTTTAAATTCCTTCAACGAATTTCATAGTTCAAGCAGATTTGAAATTCGAACCTAAAGGAATACATTCTCGCAATCGATTAATAAAAAAGTTTACTTTTTATGATTTATTATTAGAAGCTTGGGTCGACTTTGCATTCTACCACAGTTGAACATAGATAAGTTGCATTCTGCCAGTCAGAGATAGGGATTCTCCGTGTATGGCGACAGGTTTTATAGGAAGATCTAATTGCTTAGCGTTTGTATAACGGTTTGTTTGACGTGCCACTCGTGCAAGCTGCAAATGTATGCGGGATTCAAAACAGGCTGGGAGTTAACTGAGAGACAAAGAATTACTGTAGTCATGATAAGGAGATCGTTGTTGGGATGGTTTGCTAAAGACAAAGTCGGTACTTACTTTTTAGAGAAGTCTTACCCCTAATAACCCCTAATACTTGGAGGGTTGTGTAATAAAAAAAATCTGGTCGAAATTTAAATGTATTAGTAAACTGCAATTATGATCAACGCACTCTATGAATACTTTCTTTAAGCAATACGTTCATCACCAAAAAATTTAATGTATCGGACATGAAAAGCTATATTTGTATAAAACGTTTTGATAGTAGATATTAAAAAGCTGTAAATTAAAGTCGGTCGGAAACAATTTTAATATCTTCCGTTCCAGAACCGAACGAACGGGTTCCACCGGCACCTTTGACTAGCTCTTTTATTCTAGGAACGATTCTAGTTTAAATTTTCAAATTAAGAATGTGAACAAAAAATCAGTCCTGCCATGCGTTGATTGAAAACAAAAATAAAAAGAATGCGACCTGCATTTTGAAAACTTTTTGAAAACTTAGATTTTACTACGTTCTATCTAGTGTTGTAACACTACATACCCATTTGATCGATATCGATTTAAATTGATAATAAATGAGACCTAGCGAAAACTGGCTATCAGACATGCATGATGGATGAAAAGTAATAGTATCAACTAGTTATTTAGTTCGTCATTTGGTATCTACATTTATTAGTAGCTGTGTAGACCGTTCACCACCTGCCTCGAGATAACTACCATTCGCTATTAACTTAGTACCACCATTCACTATATAGGTTTACAGTTTGATTGTATATGCAACAGTAAGCTTTTTATGAGCATAAAGTAAGTATTTATATTTACTTTTGACACCGTACGACCTAAAATGGGTATTTCACTACACGATATTCAGGGACCCTTACCCTAAATAAGAGGTGTACCTAAGTATTAAAATTTATAGCGGCGACCGGTCGGACCCGGCAAGCCTTGCTCCCTAATCGCCCTAACTACCGGGCCCTGAATATCGTGTATGGTAATGGAGACGAAAGTCAAACGTCAAAATGAATACATAATAAGTTAAACCTACAATTGGCTTGAACTAAAGTTCTGCAGTTATATGTCAATAAAAAAGTAGCTGGTCGTAACAAAAATATAATTACAGGATTAAATGAACTCACCTGAGTGAGATTCTATCCTGATTATTTAAGTTGTAAATTCCTTATATTCATTGTAGTACTCATTAATTCATGCTATACTTCGCGCGTCCAAAACTGAAACACTCAGAAAAAAAAGAAAAAATATTTTTCGTTGACCTGGAACACAACACAAATATCATTACGTTCAGAGATTAAATAAGTGCTAAGGGCCGGAGCTATAATATTTCAAAATAGCGATGGGAGGGAGGGACTTTCTTATATAAGGAATTTACAACTTAAATAATCAGGATAGAATCTCACTCAGGTGAGTTCATTTAATCCTGTAATTATTTTTGTTGTAAATTCCTTATATTCATTGTAGATGTTCAGAGAATTTTAAACTGCTCATATTTAAAAACAAACACACATTTATTAATATTATAAGGCACATAAATCAGATAAGAATTTACTTTAAAAAACAGTATTATCTATCTCTAATCAAACAGTCTTACATTGAGATCAACAATCAGATATTGAAGTAATCAAATAAGCTGTGCTTATAATAACAAAGGTTTCAAAAATCCACAACTATATATATAGTGAATAGTGAACACATATAGTCAATAGAAAACACTTAATATAATTTTCTTCCAATCTATTCTAAAGAACTACAGACAGCTTTTACAAATGAAACTTGTTCGTTTTCTATTATAATGCTTTGCAAAAGTCTTTGATTTAGAGGACCAACCTACTGCTTTTAGAATACTGTCAACAGTAAGACCCTGTCTAAGCGCTGTTGATGAAGCAGCTTGTCTTGTTGAGTGAGAAGAGTAACAAGATATATCTATCCCACTATCCCTCATCACTTGTTTTAGCCACCTACTTATAGTCTGGGTTGTAGGTTTCTTAAATGGTTTATAAGTCAAAGAAAGTTGATCTAGAGAATTATCTTTCTACATTGATTTGTTACTTTTATATAATGTAATAATGTTTTCACTGGACAGATCTCTTGTTTATCAATATATGGTAGGGATATTTTTGACATGCACCTACCCGGAGCTGAAGTTTTTAATACATCTGAAAGTATAATGGTCACTCCATTTTCACTGAGTCAAACATTGTTATATCTTGTAGACCCTAAAATTTGTACTCTCTAACCTGCTGTGAGGGCTCATAACATTAGTCTTTTTAGTTAATTTCTCTAAATCTAGCTCTTCTAGGGGAAATAATTTTGAAGGTATGATAGGACAATAGCCGGTCCCAGGTAGAGGCATATTTAGGGGCATAATGTCTTATTTTAAAAACTCCTTTAATCCAGTTTGATGCGATCATCATTACCTAAATGATTCCCTATTATTAGAGAAAGTGCTGAGCAATTACAATTCAGTGTTTGATAAGAAGCCCTTTTATTAAAAATTGTCATGAGATAAACTATTATGTTAGGTTAGGTTAGTTAAAAATATCTTGATTATTTAATATGCAGTATTGCCACCATTGACTAAAACAACTATCATACTGCTTCAAGCTGTGATGAACTAGAGATTTTGCTAAAAAATGCCAAACTATATATTTTGTACACTTATTGTTTAGTCTTGAGGCAAATAAATCAATCTTTAGCAAAACACTTCAATGCAAAGAATGCAGCTAAAAAATCCAGATAATTTATGTGAAAATTAACCTCATGCTGATCCCAGCTACCTCTAGCTGACTCACCCTTACAAAATGCTTCCCAGCCAGACATTGAAGCATCTGAGTAAATTTCTTTTACAAATCTGTAGTTATTTGATGTTATTAAAATATTTTCTTGCCACCACAGTAAGTCAAATTTTGCCTCTTTGCTTATATTCATAAACCCATCATAATTTTCCCCCACTACGTCCCAAAGCCAAGAAATTTATCTTTTTCTAATACCTTAGTATAGGCAAAGCCATAGGCTATAGCCATACATACTGACACTAGATTGCCTAGTAATGTGGCAAAGTCTCCTATTGAACAAGAATTATTATTTAAGAAACTATTACAATTATATTCATATAACTTAATTTATTTTCATATTCAAATCTTTAATACTTTTTTGAATTTGAATCTATTGGAACTAAATAATAAGCATTTTTAAAATCAAAAGTACACATAAAATCCCCTTTTGACACCAGCTTACATTAGGTTCTTATGTCTGTTAGTGTAAATGGGCTGTTTTCACAAACTTGTTAAGGGTCTTAGATTTAAAATAAAGCGGTAGGAAACATCTTTTTTAGGAATACAGAATATACTGGACACATCTGATAATTTCTTACATGGTGAAATAACCCCCATTTGAAGCAATTCCTTGATTCTTGACTGACAATTTCTGAATCAATTAAACTAGCTTTTGTCTTAGTAATTTGCACTGGGCAATTTAATAAAGGAATTATGTAACCTTTCAACCATTCCAAATAATAGGACCTTGTGTTACTTGTTTCCAACATTTAATAAAATTAAATCTACCTGCAAAGCATACCTCTAGGGATATTTGGCATGGCCCTTGTTTGCCGGGAACCTCTGGTTCTCTGACCTGTACGGTCGTTGAGGATGTTGTTGAAATGCCTCATGTCTCTGTTGATAATGGTGACGTCGGGGCACACTGTAGTTTTTTGACTGATTTATAATTGGGCCACTGGCTTCTGATGTATTATGATTGGAAGCTGTTGGTGTTACTTGCGGTTTTGATTTAAGAACTTGAGAGGATCTCTTTATGGCTGAGAAGGACTTGATTGACTCTTCTAAGTCAGAAAATAGGTTTTCATTCCTGTCGTTACCTTTGAGGTTATCTATCAGGCTCTTGTTTATAAATGGGCCAATGAGTTTCTTCCGCAATTCTGTATATGTAAAATGCATGTTGCAAATTAGACGAGAGGCCTCACCTAGTTTTTTCATAATGTCTGCTTTATTAAAAACTTTTCTTGACAGCATTTGAATGGAATATGCTATATCTGCAGCTGATTTGCCCAGCGCTTGTTATGATTTGTCAAATTTTTGTCACGGATCATTGCAGATTGCGACAAAACTCCCTGAAGTTCTGGGTTAAGCTTGGGTGCTTCCAATAGTTTGCAGTTAGCTGGAATTATTATCTGCACTAATTTTTCCATTTCCTCTTTAGCCAAACCTTTAACCTTTGACTAAAATATTCGACATGATCGCAGATAAGTTTTCGTGAATGAATTCACCATATTCTTGTATCTTGGGTACCTCTCCCAAAGCTTCTTTCAGAGCCTCCTCATCAAACTCCTCTTCTGCATTTACATCATTTATTTCTTCGACTACCTCTTCTGGTATAATATAAGGGTCTTCTGATTGTTCAGAATCATGATCTGAAAATGTTAGGTAGAGTGAGAACCCTTCGTTCAAGCACCTCTTTCTTTTAGTAACAGCCAGGTTGTCAATAATATCCTGATAGCTACATGTCCCATCCCACGGATGGGTACACTTTGCACCGCAAAATGTAAGTAGAACTCAACTTCTTCTGAAGAAGTAGGTCCGTAGCTCATGGCACATAGGTTATGCACATATTTATGGAGGGCTCTGGGACTTCTTTCCACCGGAAAGATACATTAAGCACCGCAAAATGTAAAATAGAACTCAACTTCTGCTGGAGAAGAAGAGTAAAGCCCAGGAATTAGGTAGCATTCTATCTAACCAAATAACCTCTTGTCACGTAAACCAACTTGTGGGTTATGAATCTTGGATAAAATCTTGTTGGTGGCTTTGTTGAGAACTTCTTGTAAACTGTAATAAAACTAGAAAACATACCTTTACTGTCCAACCGACGCCTTTTATATTTCTCCAATTTTCTTTACAACCTTTGGATTTTATCATCATATTTTCTCTTCGGCATGTTCCCTGTTGTTTATACTACTCTTTATATCGTATAAACTAGAGAATAAACTATTTTCAAAACTTTTTATTCATTTCACAATTTTTTGCACTAAAATACGGACGCATCGAAAAAGCGCGAAAAAATGAATGATATTTGTGTTGTGTTCCAGGTCAACGAAAAATATTTTTTCTTTTTTTTCTGAGTGTTTCAGTTTTGGACGCGCGAAGTATAGCATGAATTAATGAGTACTACAATGAATATAAGGAATTTACAACAAAAATAATTTACTAGTACCTATCTGCTCACGCCTTTATTCTATGGAAACGTTTCAAGGCTATTTCTATCCCAGATGAACTCATTTATGAAATCAGTAGCCTGTGTTTTATTCCAAGGTTAGAAGTACGTCTATTCTAAATTTCATCCCGATCCGTTTAGTAGTTATTGTGTGTAAGAGTAACAAACATTCATACAAACTTTCGCGTTTATAATAAGTATAAGTAAATATATTCGCCCATGTTATTGACCTTTGTGATCTAAATATTAATCAAATTTAAATAAAACATATCAAGCGAGTGCAATGTAATCTTTATCTTCGTCGGTCAACGATAAGGAAAAAGGGGTCTTTGCTTTATTTATAAACAAAATAATAATATCTAACTGTTGTGTGAATGGTCCAGTATTATTTATTTCTTATTTATTGTTTAATTTAATTATGATTTGTCAATAAGTAATTCTTATTCTTAATTGTTATTACATTTTGGTTTATCTATTCTTATTAATATTAAAAACGAGAAAGTTTGTATGGATGTAAATGTATGGATGTTTGTTCCTCTTTCACGCAGAAACTACTGAACCTATTTAAATTAAATTTCGTACAGATATATTCTAGAGCCTGAGAAAGGACAGAGACTTTTTAATGAGAAAAAAGATTTGATAAGAGTTTGAAATATGGGATGCAAGTTTGTATAGAAGTTTCGTGGTTTGTGAAGCTAGATGCTTGAAACTTATTTTTTAGGCTTTTGATTAGACATGAATAATGACATTCAAAGTTTGTAAAAAATTAGGGTAGATTTTTTTTTACAAACTTTGAATGTCATATAGGTAATAAAAAAAGGGATGAATTTGTATGGAAATGTGTAAGGTTTATGTCACTATCCAAAGTCACTATTCCACGCGGAAAAAGTCGTAGGCAATACTAGATTATTTATAAATACATATATATTTATACCTGACGTACAAACGCTCATAAGAACAAACTACCCAGCTCTTCAGTAAGGTAATTACATTAGGTAGGTATCTCCATGGGTAAATTAGTTTTTGTGACTATGTAATTACAAATCAATAGAATGAATGTTTGTCATCACAATGTTTACTTGTCAATGAAACAATGCGTTATGAAATCAAACAATGGGTTATTGGCGCTGTACTACAGTACACTGATGTAGGAAGTTTTTGCTGCAATATCAACAGAATATTAAAATAATAAACAGGAAGAGTTTTATGAACAACGAAAATTACAATTAATGAATAGAAAAAATTAAAACTAGTATCTACTAGCTGTGCCCCGACACATTTCGACTTACAAATTATGGGATGAAAAGTATACCTATGTCAAATTCCAGGCCTAAAACAACGTCTATTCAAATTTTAATCAGTTCAGTAGATTTGGCGTGAAGAGGTAACAAAACTCCATCCATCCAAACTTTCGCGTTTATCGCGATTATAAACTTTTCAACACGTTAATAAAATATTGATCGACCATGTAAAAAAAAACGTTCTCTGATAAAGATAAAAAAGATTAAATAATAGTTAAAAAACCGTATTATAGTATATTTATAATAATTTAAAATGAGAGTGAATAGGTGCTTTTGTTCCATCGTCATAAGTAAGTAGGTAAGCCTTATTTTCTACGCCAAACAAAAAACAGTGTTATGTATGTGATACACGTTGTTAGCTCCTATGAGAAGTATATAACTAGACATAAATGGATATCTTCCGATTATTTTCTGCGAAACGAACAATTGATTGATAATGATTACGCCAGTTACGTGGCATAACGTAAGCGATGGAATAATTAATTAAGTGGGTAATATTAGCTAAGAATATACATGACTTTTTTGTACCTAGTAAAGTAGTTTATGTATTTATTAAAATGCGCATAAATTTCGCGTTATGCGTAATATATTATTTTATGTATATTTAAAGTAAACTTACTCATAAATTACTGTTATTAACTATGTAGGATCATGTGGATTCAAAGGTCTTCATATTTGTAAGTATGAAATGTATACAAACTTGACTCTCTAACTTGACTCTCTCTCAAGGTTTGCTGAAAGATAACTTTTTTAGGGTAAAGGCACTGACCTGTATCTATACATTGTATAGATACAGGTCAGTGGGTAAAGCTCGTTAAGTCTTTGCTATAACCTGATTTTTAAATGTTACATGTATTGTTGTTTTTTTGCAATAAAAAATTAAGTAATTCGATTTCTCGATAACAACGAGATGTCATCGAAGAGTCTTCTTTCTATTCTATCTTATGTATAAATATAAACTTATACTTTATTTTATTTTAGTTCCTAGAGAATTAGGTACAGTGACTCTGGCGCACGGACAAATAACTACGCAATTCCATACAAAACTTGAAAGTCTCGAACTATAGGAACAAAACTCAGGGCCCATCATCTTGTTTCTGGCTACCTATTGATTTACTATTTATTTATGTAATTTTACTCATGAAGCGGTGCCATTGAGCTAAGCATTGAGGTAAGGACTTTAATAAAACAGATGAATACATGGTGAATAGGATGATGGTGGTGAAATGGTTCCAAGTGTAAGCAGACAATGACCGCTGCGGTTTCCCATAGGTGTCGGTTACATTGCGTGGTCTCAACCAGTTACTGACATATAGCGTTTCCACATCAGATGTTATGAATCTATGATAATAATCATGGCTGCATTTTCAGTGAACTGCATTAGGAACAGATAATAAACAACCGAAGGTGTTTTGCTACAAAATCATATCAGAGTGTCAAAAATTTGAAAATGAATCTGTGTTTACCTTGGTCTAGCCATAATTTGAGAAAGAATTAACCGACTTCATTCATACCTGTGTATGCATAAATCTTTAAAACTACGCAACGGGTTTTGATGCGGTTTTTTTTAATAGATAGTGATTCAAGAAGAAGGTTTATACGTATAAAACGGGTCGCTAGTTATCTTTAAAACGGCAAAAAACCCTAGGCCCTATTTCTTCGAGGTACGAAAACCGTAAAAATCCAAAAATCGTTTATATCGATGATATTTTCTATGGTCAATTACTTCGTAGGTAATCGTTACCATGGTAAAGGGCGTAAACGGTCCGCGTGAATTCGTATTATCTCTTTTTAAACACGTCAACATGTAAATGTTAGCATTCTTCCAACACAAACAAGGTTTGAATTAATGAATGAACACCTTACTGTAGGTACTTGAAATAAACAAGAAACAATTCTTAAATCGAATTAACCACATTACAAAAGCGGCCTTATCGCTGAGAGCAATATTACCCAGCCAAAATACATCGGAATAAAGGGATTAATAGTGCAATGAGAGTAAATAACAGAGATTTAATTGATATGATAAATACAAATATGCTAACAACTAGCTGCGACACGCGGCTTTACCCCGTGAAAATTTGTAAAAAGACTATGCCTATTGCCTATGTTTTCTTTCAGGCTTAGTTCTAGGTCTAATCAAAATTTCAGCACAATCCGTTCAGTAGTTTTGGCGTAGGTAAAGAGGTTATAAACATTCGTCCTTACATTTATTCATCCATCCAAACTGTTATTCTTAAGAGCTGTGGATTTTGTTAATAAATAAATAAATATTTGTAAGTATTTATAAATATTAGTTTGATATGATAGTTACTTATATTGAATTATTATATATTGTCCAATTATCAATGGATTGACCAAAATAATAAAAAAAAATTGTTTTAAAAATTATGCTGACATAGAGACATCCCTTAATAAAGATAGTCTATAGACTCCACGTAGGCTATTCTGGTCACAGATTGCACCTAGATATGTGTGTCAACGATATGCAAACCATGCGATATGTTACACCGCTTACGAGATACATGCTAAATGCCTACTTTGTTTACGAATTGGATGTTGCAGAATCTTTATTACTACTTGTTGTTATTTGGGTAAGTATTTTGCTCAACTAGCTCACTTGCTTAAACTTAAAAAAATCTGACGAAATATTAATTATGAATAATATGATCTATCAAAAAAGTTGTCATGCGCTTTTTCAACAAGATACCTAAAATTATTAAAGAATTACCTAGCAAAGATAAAAAAGTGGCTTATTAATAGATCTTTTTATACTGTACCTGAATTCCTTAACTGTCGAGATTGACATTATATAAATTCGCTGACATTCTAGGGTTAACTAACTTTTTAGGTATATTGTTTTTTTTTATTTAATTTATTTAACATTTATTTTATTTTCTGCTCAATTTAAATTCATATTTTGTGTCTATTTTGCATGCCGAATCAATAGATGATTTATGTGAACTAATTTTAAGCTTGAGACCTTTATAATACCATATTTCATAAAATAAAGTGATTATCAATAATGCTAGACAATCCACACATCAGCATCTAAGCCTAAGTATTCAGTGATGCAGCAAATGTCCACCTGCGATGCAGGAGGTTGCGGGTTCGATAACCGCCTTGGGGCGAATACTTATCGTATGGCCTGCTAATATTTGTCCCGGGGATCTAGGTGTAAAAAAATCAATCTATGTAATGTATTAAAGTCGATCATCTAATACCCATGACACAAACTCTGTTTAGCTGCGATCTGGATGCTTTATGAATTGTCCAAAATTATTAATTTATTTTGGTCCGAAACTCAATTTTCTGTTGTAAATTAATTGCTATTCGTTTCTTGTAATATATAATTATAATTTAAATCCAATATGCTGTAAATTTCGCAGTTCATTTGTACATTAAGTGCTAAATAAAACAACACTGGTAATGGGCACGTAATGCATGTTAAATAACACTAAATATTCACTTACATAGCTATTACACCGTCTAATGGCGCGAACGCATCGGACTTTGTGATTTATTACCTGTAATATCAGATGTTAATACTTACAAGACTCGTGCTACTTCAGGAAATGAACATTGTATTTATTTAGGGAAAAAACTTGGGAACGTTTATACTAAATATCGAATCGTTTGTCTTTTTATGTTCATGTTTTTAGTTATTTTCAACGTGGTTCTATCACCTACATATATTAGTCAACAGCTGGACATAGCCCCCCCTTGATGAGAGCCATAGCACCCTGTCTTCAGCTTGCCGCATCCAGCATCTGCTAGCAATCTTTCGCAGATCGTCATCCCACCCGCCATGGAGTTTTTTCGAGTTTGCCGAGTCGCGGTCTCCACTCAAGAAAACGTTTACCCCAACAGTTGTCGGTTGGGATAGTTTGTCTGAGTGTCTGCTATTAATACCTATACTTTGTATTATATGTATATTAGAATTGTTAAGAACTTATTTCGGAAAGGCATTTAAAATGTTGTCTTTTCGATATAATCTTCGATACTTATCGATCTTGTCAAAGATAGCACCTTTTAAAATGCAAATTCTCGACAACCTGTCGACAGTACGCAACCTGTAAAAGACATTGTCTTAGAAAGTGTAGATCAATAAACAAACGAGGAAACCTGCGCGCACGCATCCCGTCGGCGTTATGTCATACATAACTCATGACACTGATTTATTGTCGTATGGTTATGCCTTAATTATTTTCAGTACAAGTAAACGTTTGTTTATTTTGTTGCTTATGTCAAACAATATAAAAAAGTCCAGATAAGTAAGATACAGGCGATATGGTTACAAACATAATGAAAACGTGTTTAAGAAACTATTTAAAATATTATTTATAGTTTTGAAATTGAATGTTTGCAAATGTTTGAAATTGAATGTTTTGTACTTTTGTTCTTTTTTTTAATTGTTGTGTCTATGTAATTGTATAAGTGTATGTCTGTAGAAACAAATAAACTATTTAACTATCTACATCATCCGAAATGTAGTTGAAGTTGAAGTGAAGGAATTAGTCATTATGAAGGACTAATATCTGCTAGCAGGTTCGTACGCGTTGTTTCTCTGACAACGTTTCAAGGCAATTTCTGTCCCATAGGAATTAATTATGGTATGAAAAGTAGCTATTTATGCCGGACCGGAAATAATTTCAGCTAAATCTATTCAGTAGTTTTTTTGTGAAAGAGGAAGAAACATCCAATACAACTAAAAAAACATACGCTTTAATAATCAAAAATTACTGGTCAGATCTTCATCTATTATATGGGAAAATAAAAAGAAAGAAAAAAAGATCCTCAAAATGGCTTCTGTTAATTATTAGATGGGTAGTTTTTAATCGCTGCTGGTTCGATTCCCTGCTCATTTCTAACGAACTGATATATAAACATATTTTTAATACACATAAAGTCACAAACGTGTGCTAGTTCTAATCAAATTAATCTCTTTCAATATTCTTTACGGTCCATCAGACCATTTCCCTGGCAACTTTATCATACGATCAGATATGCAAACTACTTTTTTGCATGCATATACTTAGCACTAATATGTACAAAGTCGAGTACAACCACTTGTATCCAATAAATCCCCGTCGATACCGGTCACGGTCTACCGGACCGGCGATTATACTGATTAAAAGCCTCTTCGAACGGAAACATCCAGATCGAGGAGACAAAAACATCAATTATCTACTTACATTGTTACGTGAGACTTACTTAGAAGATACATCTAACTGTGCATCTTTTTCGCATAAATACATTTTCACAGTTTAATTGGCGCAATGGTTTTTATTCGTTCGTATCAGTGGCTTATGACGACGTCTTTGACGCTTGGGTTAAAATCCCATGCTCACTAATAGGGTCCCGTTTTGTCCTTTGAGTACGGAGCCCTAAAAAGCAATCCACGTTTTCTTTGTCAATAAGAAATAGAGATTTTGAATGATTTTTTTATTTTATTTATTAAAAAATCCACAGATTTTAGGTATAACATATAACTTAAATTGTACATATATCTAACAGCCAATAAGGGGTTTACATTATATATATTGATATTATAACGATTACATCACCGAAAGCGCCACTGTTCGTACTTAATGAAATTAAAAAATACATTACCGACTCAAACACAAAAAGATACAAATAACGCAAATTATGATGTGTATTCATGATATTTCACTTTGATAAATGTGTCCAGAAATTATTCAACTTAGTTATTTCACCATAAGAGGCGAGATTACAAATTGAGTTGCGAATCTATTTACCTACATTGGCCATATTTCAAGCGCGTGCGCATAATAAACAAGCGGCACATAATTTCTTCGCATTATCGACCAATTACAAACATCAATACAAAAAATCTTCTGTTACCGCCATCTTTCTTCTTACCGTCTATATTAATTTCCGACTTCAAGGTAATTTATATCCTATCTCAATGCGATACGACTAATTTTTAAGAAATATTTGAATTTAAGAGTCAATATGTAGAGCTAATTACCGATGTATCATGAGATATACAAGATGCGGCAGATATAATTAATTTTTAACGATATTTATCTATTAAATGCGATTTTTTAAGCAATGGCGCGTGAAAGAAGTAGCTTGGCACCTAAAAAAAAATAAGTTTCGAATTATTTTCGTGGATGTTGGATGGCCGAGATTCTGCTATGATTTATTTAGACAGGAATATGATCCAGATTTTTTTAAATAAAAGGAATGAAATTTAAGGTTTTTTTTAAAAATAACTAGCTTTAGGTATGGTACCCTTTTTACTCACTGAACGTCAGAATGTATGTTTAGCAAGATAAAATACTTTTAAATTGTTTCTTTACAGCTCGCGAGGCAATAAAAACATAGACTCATAAAACTACATAAGATGTTATAAAACTCACAAAATGTTATCTTTTGTTACAGCGAGGGGCTGTTCACTTGTCCGGTCAATACATCACCAGTCGACTATGCTAAGGTAAGAAATATACACTAATTGTGTGAAAATTCAAGAAAATACACCGCAAAATAATATTTGCCGACCGCAGCGCCACCAATCTATAAATCGTGACAACAAATTCGATGCTCCAATTTCAATGTAAAAGACTTCAACGCGCTCCCGTAGCAAGTGCTACGCGGGAGGTCGACATCGCGGTTCGACCACCCACCGCTAGGTGGCGTTGAACAAAATAATCGTAAAAGCTCTGAGGTCGAAAGCTGTGCCTATTTTACTGTCTCATAAAAGTGGTTGATAGGTAGGCAAAGTAAATAATGTCCATATGGGTACACTTGGAACTTTGTGAACAGTAGGTATGCAGTATAATTGTGCAGTCAACATTTTACTCACATATAAAACTTTTTAATTGCCTAGAAGTTTACACAGAACATGCATACATATAATTTCGTCGGAAGTTTTTTGTTGAAATAAAACTTATTTTTTGTTTTTTTGTAATTGAAAATTAAAAACAATCAAGAAGACACACAAAAAGCTTTCTTTACAATTTAACTGTTCAACAATTTGATGAAAACAAAAAGTAACAAACCATATCGACACGCGATTCATTAATAAACATTTCCGTACAAAATAAAACCATAGTTCTGTGGTATAAAGTTGATTATCTATTTAATTCGCATGGCATATTCGTGTCATTTACCTTTCGAGACGACCTTGCAATGCTAACCGGTCACGCGACATTATATCCGTCTCCGTCTACCGCGTTGGCTAGGGTATTGCAGTTAGTTTCTATCTCTGTTTAAAAGGTGCAAGATGCTTTGCAAAAGCTTTTCAAAGTGTCTCGGACCGGTCACCGGACATTGTTATTGTTTTAAATTGTTCCACCAGGTGGCGCTAGGGTGTTTGTTGAACAAGAACTTTTATTAATTAGTTAAGTAACTATATAAGAGTTTGAGTGTGTTTTCATCTTTTTTCATTAATTTTTTCGATGTCGCACTGCATATTTCAATTTTATTTTCGTGGAAAACTGTTTTTGTTATCCTGGAAAACTTTAAAAGTCGTCCGGAAAAACGAACATAAAATTAACTAAATAAATCATACAATATAACTAGCAAAGCAAGGCAAAAAAGTACATAAAATTCAGTTGTAAAAATCATTACATCGTCAAGACTCCTTAGGCTGTAATATAACAGAATAGTATAATCAAAAGTCCTACATTTTACAGCGTTTTACAGCTGTCATGACATTATTGATTGCAGACTTGGCAAGCACATGTGTCAAATGGGGAGTTTACAACCCATTGTGTCGGGATCATTGTTTTATGACCCGGGGATTATGAGCCGGCGGGGCATGTGGGAATGACATGGAAATTAACGCAGGCTGGAGATATTTTAACGGTTTTTGGAATTATAGTTTATATTATGTTTTATTTTACACATTTTGTATGGATGGGCCATCCAATATACCACCAACCATTGATGGTGGCTGGTCCGGACCGCCACTCGCATCCTTGATTAGGCCATAGTCATGCTATTATATTATAATCAGTATCCATTTCAGGCTTAGTAATTAATCATCATCATCCCATATTAGTCCACTGCTGGACATAGGCCTCCCCTAATGAGCGCCATAGCACCCTGTCTTCAGCTTGACGCATCCAGGATCTGCCAGCAGTCTTTCGCAGATCGTCATCCCACCTGTAATTATCTAAGTACCTATTAATTTTTAATTATTTTTTTTTACCGGAATCGTTTCATAGTTTTGGCGTGAAAAGGTTACAAACATACATCCATCCCAACTTTCGCTTATAGTGTGATACAAATACGTTTATGGTATTGAAAACTGACTATTTGTTTTCCTTTTACTTAAATTTTAAAGACTATGAATCAGTACATACATAGTATAAAACAAAGTCGTTTTCTCTGTCCCTATTTATGCTTAAATCTTTAAAACTACGCAACGGACTTTGATGCGGTTTTTTTTTATAGATAGAGTGATTCAAGAGAAAGGTTTATAGGTATAATAAAAACGTGCGAAGCCGGGGCGGGTCGCTAGTAATTTATAAAGGGATAATTTTCCTATATTCACACAGTTTACCGTGGTCAGGCACTTTCATCAAAAGCACAAACTCTACGAAAGGTCACCCGATCACACGGATATTAAAAAAACCTCAAAATACTTGATAAACATCACAATAGGAACTTGATCTCCAACAATACTATCCCATTAGAATAGGAAACCAGGAGTTGTATTCAGTCTATGACCCGCTTCACCCCTTCTCAGCCCGTTTCACCCTGTTTTACCCTATTCTTGTTCAGTGAGATGTATTGGTGTGTTGTTCGGTTAACTTGATATTTTGATGACTGAAGATGTTTTGTATTAGTTTTTTTGGTGGCTTTAAATTTAAATAATAAATAAATAATAATGCGCGCAGCATCTTCTAGCCCCAATCTAAGCCGAGATTGTGTTATGGGTAAGTACTAGGTGACTGATATAGGTACATAAAACAATACATTAGATAGATAGATATTTTATACAAAGTAAAAACCCAGAACTCCGGAACTAATATTAACAGATCGTACCAACATTTATCCCAATTACCTATGTTTGTCATCATGATGATGATGATACAGGGTTATTAATAATTCACCGTACTAATAACTCTGTATTACATAGATATATATATATATTTAATACATAGAAAACACCCAGTACCTATAAAAATAACTTAGCCGGAACTAAGCGTTGAAGTAAACTCGCATTCCAAACAACTATTCTACATACCACACCAATTATTACAAGTTTTTATGACACGATATCAATCCCTAGAGTTCTCAATAAAACTCTCACAAGGAGTCAATTCATTATGAGGTGCATTCAGGACGTGGACAGATGCACCGGGTTCCAATTCTGATGCATTCATATTAGAGATTAATCTCTATTATGTTGAGATACCGGCCGGGCACTGACCTGTGTCACAGTGAGATTGTATGCAGCTGGTTTACTGTGTCATAGATGATATTATTTGATTTATTAATTTATACATACATTACATAGATATATTATATGTTTATTATACCTAGATAGAAAACGCTCCGAAGCCCGGAACGAATATTTTAAGATCATACAATCATTTCTTCTAAGGTGGGATTCACACCTATAACAAAAACAGCATAGGAAAATAATAAGCTACTCAGGTAATTTATGTTTGAAAAATCATATTATTGTGTACGAGAAAGTTGAACTAGTTAAAAGTAACTGAGCTGTCTATGTTACACTGTGACTGTCCTATAGAAAAATTATTCTTCCTATGAAAAGGGTTAATTTCACATATTCAAATGGTACACTTTTGAACAGATCCCATTGTATGACTAACAGATAAGCCTTTCAATACATTACATAAATAAATTATTTAAAAATATTTGATGGCATTAAAAGGTCTCCTTACAAAAGACTTGAACGCGCGACTTTTTCTTGTACCTCTCGTCTCTCATAGGTTTTTATTATTTTCTTGGCCTTTTTATAAATGTAATCCTTAATGTTGACGTGGCATGGTATCTAGTGCCAAGATATTTGTATGATTCTCTAAAATCCATTTATAGTAGATGAATATTATATCGTACTAACAGCGCCTCCCGGTTTCACCCGCGGTAATACCTGTTCCCGTGGGAATTCCGGATTATAATATAGCCTAGTATTAAAATAAAGCCTAGTATTTATTATTTTAATCTATCTCTCTGCCAAATTTCAATTATGTGCGTTCAGTAGTTTTTGCGTGAAAGAGTAACAAAAATCCATCCATCTATACTTACAAACTTTGGCGTTTATAATATTAGTAGGATGCAATACGGTTATATCCTGGCGTTTCAACAGCGTTACAGTGATATTAAGCTAGCGGTCACAGTCCGATTGAAAATCTTGATTTTATTTATACCTAAACATGCACTATGCATCAGATTATTTTTTCTTGAATTATACACATGAAAAAAGGTCCCATCGAATTAATATCGCCTTTGTTCTCTAAGAATACAGGATAGGCGCTTGACCCCTGAAACCTTCGTTAGCATATTAAACCGAGGTTAGTAACACATTGTGATGGTAAGCAGATGACGTGAGGGAATGATGGGGAGCTATGAGACAGTGACGAATTAGTTCAGCCAGTAGCTCTGCCAAGGATAGCAGGACTAAGGAACGACCACTGTCGACCAGGCTTCTAGAATTTCAAAGTTTTGTGATTAAAAAAGTCATTCAACATCGAGTCAACCAACATCGAAAATTACAGCCAAGGAATAGAAAAAATGAAAACTAGTAAATAGACTGGAAACCATAGAGCTAACTGCAGACGGTTGCAAACAGTCTAAAGGTAGCACAATTGTCAACACCAGTCGGAAGCGTCCCCAAGACACTGGCTGCAATAAAGAATTTTGACTGTTGAACATTGGATAAAGAAGTTTAAAGATGTAATTTTCACTTCAAAATCTGTGATGTGATGATGTTCACAAAAACGATTGCGCATCGCAAGCATGTGTCAACTCACTGCAGTTATAGTCACAAGATCCCATTTACCTTATCGCATCATACCGCACGACCGCGCACTATTCAGGACAGTTATATTTCGTAACCGTCCGTAATGTGGAGTTCACAGAAGCAACAATAAACTTATCCAAGCACATTAACAACGTTTAACTTATCTGGGACTTTCTCACGTGAGGAATTTTATTTGTCATGCGCGGGGCTGATGTCGATCGAAGCGTATCTTCTGGACTAGAATGGACGGAGGAGAATATTAATCGATACAAGTATAAAAAGTAGGTATACAACAAACAAATGAAAAACAAAAATATAATTTAAATTACTTGTCTATTTGAGCCGTTTGGGATGGAAACCCTTGGTCCTTGGGGCCCTGGGGTACGCTCAATTTTTAAAGATCTTACCTAACTTCTATAGAGTCCACAGATGATTGGAATGCTGGGTTCTATTTCGATTAACGAATTAGTTTTGCCATTCAACTTGGCAATGCTGACAGCATTCTGAGCACTCTGCCTCTAGTTTTTTATCATTGAAAATACTAGCTTTATTAATATTATATATTTTTGAGACCTATTCTTCCATAAATTGTTAATAGTTATAGACTCCTAGCATTTGTAGCTAGCTCTAAGCTCGACCTTAAAGCTTTAGTGGATATTTTCCCTAACCTTAAAGGGTGAACGCCACCGGTCAGTTGTATTGTTAAATACTGGTTGATAGATGGGTAATTAAGATGCTGTTTCGAGAATTGTCAGATTAGCTTGTGTAATGTTTGAGAATCATAACGATTCACATCTGTAGACTGTACACGTTTTAATGAGGCTGAGAATGTTGACGTTGTAATCTAATAATAGGGACAGCAAAGAGTGTTGCACAAAAATACAATGCGATAATAAAGAGAGCTTGATTTTATTAAGACTGAATGATTTCGTCATGTTGAATTTCCTACTTTAGAGCTATAGGAATGTTATAGGTACCTAACCTGTACATATATAGGTACCTTAGGGGCTATTTGGGGAAGCCACGGCTGGACATACCAGCCGTGGCCGGCACCATTAGTATGGGCTGATATGATGATGATGATATGATGAATCTAGATTATGTTGGCTTTTTTGGAGTAAGAAAGGAATTGACATCTCATTTTCAAAAAGCCAGCCTGTATACATACCCAAAGGAATCGACGTAGCTAAAATTACCAAGATATAGAGACCAGCCATATCTCACGAAACCTACAAAAGCTGAGGTAAGGTTATGAGGGTAGACCACTACTTGGGTAGTGTAGGACGGCCTCATACCAGGCGCGATGATGACCCGCAAATGTCTGCTGGCAGATGCTGGATGCTATGCTGAAGTCAGGGTGCTATGGCACTCATTGGGAGAGCTCTAAGAGCGACAAATCTAAATCGAGCTGTGCTGTGCTGTACTGCGCTGTGCTATGTTTGGTCAACTCGCTCTAATATTTTAAAGAGGATACAAACTAACCATGCTGTGCTGGGCTGTGTGAGGCTACGCTCTGTTTCTATTGACCAAACATAGCACAGCGCAGTACAGCGCAGCATAGCTCGATTTCGATTTGTCACCCAAAGACTTGTATAACTGAGCTTTGCTTACTTTAGATTTGTATATAACTGTAATTCTAAATGACCAGTCATCATCATCATCAACCTATATTAGTCCTCTGCTGGACATAGGCTAATGAACGCCATAGCGCCCTGTCTTCAGCTTGCTGCATGCAGCACCTGCCAGCAGTCTTTTGCAGATTGTCATCCCACCTGGTCGGAGGGCGTCCTACACTACGTTTACCAAATCGCGGTCTTCACTCAAGAACACGTTTTATTGTCCACTACGTTCAAAACACCATAAATACCTACGTCTTCTAATGGAAGATGCAATGTAACCTCTTTAGTTCATAACAAAAATGCCACTAAATCAAACGTAACAATCATCTGTATAAATCAAAACTAAACAATATGTACGGTCAGGAATATTTGATGACCGTCCATTTACGAGGTAATCACTATCCATCACGCGTTTGCTCTGGCCGGTGTCAGAGGTGTCGCATTTGTATGCGTGATTGGGGGATTAGGGAATGAGCGTATGATTGTAGCTCATGTCTTGGTGTGACCATCAATTTTATAGGTATGTTTTGTATTGTTCTTTAAGATCTTGGTATCAGTATCGGCATACAGCAAAGCAATGCAGCCGGAGTAGGGGACGTTTCCAAGTTTCCATCGTTTCCATTGATTTGGATAAGTCTATTTCTGGTTTGTTTGCTCGAGTGT
This sequence comes from Eupithecia centaureata, assembly GCA_944547425.1. Lineage (NCBI taxonomy): Eukaryota > Metazoa > Arthropoda > Insecta > Lepidoptera > Geometridae > Eupithecia > Eupithecia centaureata. The sequence goes on from OX155682.1 coordinate 14,846,848, forward strand.
TCTAATTATTTTAGGTATTACCAAATCATGCGAATATTGGATTTTGTACAAGTGAAATTGAATCAAAAATCTGCCTATTAATATGTAGCCTATTAATATTTAACGAGGACAAGACACATTATGGGTTAAACAAATGTATAGTATAGTAACAATTTTGACAGAAATTAATGACCGATGTACCGCGGCGGGCGAAGGAAGGTTTGCCTGCGACCAGTGGTTCTATTCTCATTGCCTGCGACGAGGATGCGAGTTCTTCGTTCTTCTTGGGATAAATGTTAGTTGCGGGTGTCTTCTAAAAAAACTATCGATGTACTGAGTAATTAGTAATCTAGTATCCATAGTATAAGCCCTAGATGATGCTGTGTGGATTGTCCAGCATTATTTATTTATGTTCGACATTGTTTCTATTGAAAATGACAGAGCTTATAAATCTTTTAAAAAATTCCATAGTTTGTAGAATCGTATATATACCCATCCATTCTCCTCAAGTATGTGACGTCTATAAAAAGTTACTCTGTATGTGACCTTTGCCACGTCGATATTATTATACTATACACGTACGTGTCTGTCCGTCCGTCCTAAGCCGACAGCAAAGATGTACTACAGCTATTGTCCTATAACGATCTACTTTTTGATAAAGTGCAGCAATCAAAAGGTACCTTCAAAATAAAATTATACTTACGCGATGTAACATCACAATCTGTGGCTGAACTGAGAAGTTACTTTTCATGGTGATTATAAACAAAAGAAAGTTTAATTAGAAAATATAAAGATAATAAGAAAGGTAATAAGCACACCAACTAGTTGTTATATTAAGAGATTGCTTCATAAGTAATATTAAAAATCGTTCTGGATAACCACACAGCCCCAAGATAAGCAGAGCTTGTGTTACGGGTACTAGTTAGATAGATAATATTCTATTATAATAGTATTGTACACAGCCTTTATAAATTTTGAATGCAGCATTATTTAAAATTTGTTGAAAATATGCACCAAAAATCTACCATCAACTTACTATTCTTTGTTCATCAGATTCCACGTCCGTGGCAAAACCGTGCTCTAAAATGTCCATTTGTCTCTGAACCCTCATTACTAGGAGTCTGTCGTATCAGTAAATGGTCTCCGTTGCATTATTCACGTGCATTTTGAAGAGATCATTTGTTAGCGGTGGATTTGTTGAGTGTCTGTTACTATCCAAAGGTTTTATTCGATCTTTAGGTACATTTTTCGTCTGTAGCTCGATCAACAGGTAACGTTAGAAGTGACTGGACATAATGTTACTTAGAATGAGATGATTTCAAAAAAATAAAAACTCTGTTAAAAGGCAGGTAGGGTTTTTATTCTTACCTTAGAGGATCTTCCCTTTGGGGAGACATAAAGGTTGTGGTAGTGGGTCTATAAGTCATTTAAACTACAAACTAAATGCTACATCTTTTCCGTCTGTTTGAAGTATTTTGAGTAATTTTATATAACACCTAATTTTTCAATTAAGAAATTATGTGAACTAAAACTACACTCGGGTACATTTATAAGTATATTACTGAGATATTTATTGTCCCTCTGAAAAACACTAGGCTTCACAAACCAATTTTATGAGTATATTTTTTACCTATATAGGTTTCTAGGATTAATTAAAAATAATATGGAAATGTTAACGCCGTAAAAAATATTTTATTTGTTTGTTACTTTGTTTTTTAAAAACTTCAGCACCTCCCACTTGGCTTATGTTTTAAGCCAGTCTGTAATGTACAAGTAAAGGTCTGACACGACCTTGCCAAGCACATGTCAGCTGCAAGCGATATGTGAAAGTCACAAATTAACCCAGCGAAAGGACATTTTAACATCCAAATTATCAACCTTATGCTAAGAACTTCCTAAGTAGAAATTCAAATACGCAAACACCATCAAAAACCCTCAAGTACCTACGTCTAGACAGAATAACTATACCAGATTTATAGAGCTTCATTATTCTTAGCTTATGACGACCGACGCGACGTGGCGACGACGTGGCGCGGTGGGCGAAGGTCCGCCTGCGACGCAGGAGGTTGCTGTTGGGTTCGATTCCCGCTTCGGAACAAATTTGTGTACGATCTGCAGAAATTTGTTCTGTTGGTCTGGGTGTTTTCTATGTTTGATAAAAAATATCTATCTATGTAATGTATTGTATTAAGTATATCAGTCATCTAGTACCCATAACACAAGCTCTGCTTAGCTTGGGGCTAGACGGTGCTGTAGACTGTCCGGAATTATTTATTTTATTTATCTTGTAAGATATTTTGATGCAACTTAATGAGTAAAAATAAAAGTGCATGGCAACTCTCACTAACACGTGCAGTCGCACCTGCCATTTCATTCAGGGGTTGCCAGCTTAAGTAAGAAACCATGTCGGTACTTGAAGCATGAGAATGTTGGTAAGGGGATAAAAATATTCAGACAGTTATTATGTTATTGGAAAGTTTTAAAACAGTTTAGTATTTATAAAAGCAGTTGAGGTACCGCCAGATGAATCGAAAGGGGCCTCTCTATGACGTCCTAATCGAAAATAAAACTCGTTTGCGAGACTTGTCGCTTGGCAAAATGAATCAAATGAAACTGTATTTGTTATTATTATTGGCTTAAGCAGGAGCAAATCGCGTCCTTTGAGAGTCATTAGTTGTTTAGGTAAGCTGTAATAATTGGTGACATGAAAACTATACTGGTCAGGCCCCTGAAGTTAAACACAGATCGAAGCGAATGAGGCGGTTTCCAAAAAAGAAAACATCCTGTTTACCTTGGATGTATCATGAACTTAGGAAGAGTCTGTTCCATATAATTTCAAAGTAATAGCGCCGAATTTCTAGTTTGCTCGAACTCTCATTACATAAAAATGTCATCAGTCCATATTACTAGACATAAGCCTCCTCCACATCATGAGCTTCAAAGCGCCCTGTCATCAGCTTGCCGCATCCAGGATCTGCCTCTATCTGTCGCAGGTCATCATCGCACCTAGGTTTCTCCAGACTGTCTTTGGACTTTATTAACAACGAAAATGACAAGCAAGGAATAGAAAAATTACAACTAGTATTTACAATTGAAACCATTGAGCTAACTGCAGACGGTTGCAAACAGTCTAAAGGTAGCTCAATTGATCCATGTCAATACCAGTCGGAAGCGTCCCCAAGACACTGTCTTTTAGCTCCACTACCACGATGTGGCCAGCCCTACACAAGTCTCCAGCCAGTACCCGCTCCGAAGCCTCACACGTGCGCGGGCGCAGCCACCTTGCGCAGATGGGCGCGCAGCTGCCGACTTTAAATCTGCACCTTGACTCTTGATTTGTTACATTCTCTAGTGGTTTCGGTAATTTGGGAGTTTCAGATTGTTTTGATATGAATTTCAATCAGCATAATATGTTTGTAAGCTTTCGAAACAATTATAAATTTAACAGGATGTAATGCACAATATGCCAAAATAGGAAAGCAAATCTAATTACTTAAAAGCAAAACCATGTGTGATGATCCTTATAAGAAACTGAAGCAAGTCAAGTTAAAGTTTTAACGGAATTAAGTTTTTCAAATACATACTTACACATAAGTAAGAAGATCCATCAATGGAACTGCAGTGGAACATGGCACCTAGAGCGTCCTCCATGAGTAATTAGCTAATATATTGATAGAAATTAGCCGGGGTTTTCCAAAATTCTTGTGATGATCGCTTCGAGAAAGTTCTACTCGAAATTTAGTCGATATGAAACGATATCGGGTAGCCTTTGCACTGGTTTCACACTATTATTGATAGGCTTATCGGTTTCTGAAGTAGACTCCTGCTTATTATGCGATTTGATCCGCACCTAACGGAACCGTTCTCGGAAGATCTCGATCAATGAACCTGTCCTTTCCAGTCTAGGTCATAGCAAGGTCGTATACAAACTGGTATCGATGTCTGAGACCTGTCGCGACTTGTCGCGGCCCAGGGGCTCCTTGGGTGCCCTATATGGTGGGAGCTGCTATTGAGATTAGATTAGATCAAGTTTGGACATGAAAATGTTATTTTGTCGGTCGGTACGGATGCTAAGCTCTGGCTCTCCTACAAAATGTGTAGGAGTTCGTAGATTGGTTTTCATGGAAACATGACCCGAATACTCGAGCAATGGGTAAAAGGAGATGAGCATGATGCGAATCATGGTGTCGATTACGATATTGTAATACAAGTCATAGAGGGGTGCGCTTTTGTTAGTTAATTTAATTCAATTTTTTTTAAGGAGCGGATTTTTCACAACTCTTAAAGAATTAAATTTTTTAGACATAAAATTCCAGTGACCACAGAAAGAGAAGAATATTTTGTCAGGCGTTAATGCTAAAGATTGAAGTCAATCTGTCTAAGCTGGTCTGAAAATAGTAGATACCTAGAAGTTCTCTGGATTAACTTTTTTAAATGAGTTTATGAAGGTAATAAGAAAGGCTCAACAAACAGATAATTCAAAGCAAAAACTTGACATTTAACGATGGTAGATCTGTCAGAGTCACCCAACTTTTTGCAGCTAATGACCGCTGTCTCAACCAGAACACCGTGACCCGTCTCACCGGTATCACTTGCACCATTTCCATTGAATACTGACAGATCTAAGGCTAATCAGAGGTCTTTACAATATGGACCAAGTGGCATGCTGCCCAGTTTTTGTTGAGCTTTAAAGCTTAAAGTTTTGTAAGAGATGATGGGCCTGAAGGATATGGTAGTCTGGCGCAAGGCGAATGCACGGCCTTGCCAACATCATGTAGGTGTCTGGTTTTGTCTTATTAATACCGATTCACATTCTAATAGCTGTTAAGCTTCATTCACTTAATGTATTTTGCTTGAGGATTTATTCACATTTTGGAATTCCGTTTGTGTTTGGGTACGAACAACGCCTTAACAAGTGAACGAATTTTACCGAAATTTAACATTTATAGCTTGCTTTTTTGCCCGGTCCCGCTAGAACATCTCTACCTCCAGGGTTCCTAATAAGAACTATCGGGATTTCTTTACGATTGTTCCTTCTAAAGCACGCAAAATGAACCAAGCAATGCAGCATTTAACGATGCAGCTTTTTGTTAACGTTTTACGGAAGTTTTATATAATATATTAAATGAATTTCACTTACGTACGTGAAATTCGTACCTAATAATTATCTTAAAAACGATCACCGAAGTTCATACTAACTGACAAATTTATATATAACTATAGACTTAGATTTTTTCTCTTAAGGATGAAATCCCCATGCAAACGTAATCCCAAAAGTAAGTCGAGCATATTTCCTCCAAATTATACTGTTTTTTTGTATGCGTAATTTTTTATTAGGTACTAGCGACCCGCCCCGGATTAGCACGTTTTTATTATACGTATAAACCTTCCTCTTGAATCACTCTATCTATCAAAAAACCCGCATCAAAATCCGTTGCGTAGTTTTAAAGATTTAAGCGACATAGCTATACCTCTATAGGGACATAGGGACAGAGAAAGCGACTTTGTTTTATACTATGTAGTGATATCCCCTCCGTGAAAAATACAAACCGCGTTTTATTTCAGAAATAGCCTGAATTGCAAATAGTCAAAAAGTTAAAATGGATCCTTAAACATTAATGCTTGAGAAACAACCGAACCCCGATGATTACTAATGTTTGGTCGGTTCTACTTCAGTAATCAATTATCTTTGCACCCAACGTATTTTCAAAACGAAATCTATTAAGTAGGTACTACATTATTCTTCAACCCCTAACTGCGTAACTGATTACTCTAGCGAAATAACACATCAAGACATCCGCAAGTAAATTCGTTATACCTTTGCTTTGTCTTTTGTCTAAGATATTCACGCAATTTTAGGGTAGTGGTACTCAAAACCGCCCCCCTCTTTCGATTTCGTTACGCGTTAACAAAACAGAAGTTTTGTATTGTTTGGTTAACTGTTACCTGGTGGACAATAAACCTTTGATTTAACCTTTTATTTGTTGTTTGACGAAATAATGTCTTTGTTGAGTTGAAAGATTTATCTGCAAAAAACATTGCTGACGCTGCTCAATTTATTGGCTACTATATTCGTTTGCATGATAATAAAATGTCAACCTACTTAGTTTTAATCCTATTCTGAACTAAAACATTAGGTAAAATACATAAGGTTTGTTAGGTCCAAAACAGCTCAGATAAAAGTATAAATAAAACAGTTGCATTTGTAATTTCGAATGCGGGTTACTTTACCACCAATAATGGAAACAATAAAATTTGAGCTACTGTGTACAGTGGTTTTCTTAAAGTAGACTGTAAAATGACCACAACAAAGGATTTGTAAGACTATCTCTTAAGTCTCAGTGACTTTGTTTTTTCAATTTAACTCAACCTCCTGTAAGGGTGTTATTGAATTTACATACAAATCAAAATTACTTTTAAAGTACCGAGTTAACCCATATATGCCCAAAAGCACGAAAACGACCCAAACTTTCTTCTTCCGCTTGGACGCCTCGAAATTGAAAATTATTCATAAGAAATTGTGTTAAACGCCATTTACGCATTTTATGATAAAATACCTAATCACCTGAAGCAAATTTCACATCAAAAAAGCTCAATTTCAGTTGAATAGTTGTGGTGAAAGTTATGACTTCATTTTTATGGCGAAATTTTTGCACCGGCTGACACAATACTGTAAGTAACTATTTATTTATATGGATATTAGTTTCTTTTTTTGAATGATTAGTAAAGTAAATATAATACTCTAAGTACGTAAGTACTAAATTTTTATTATAATATGTTTTTCACTCCGTTATTAGAACGAATATTTTGATGGGTCACTACCGACCCTCTGGACAGATATGATACCGAATGTTCTCTTTTTTTCTCAGGTCACGCCGAATACTAACTACTAATGAAATAGTAGATATCCAGGAAAGTTTGCGTGATAACGAAGGTCTTCAAAACGTGGAAGTCTATTTAGACCCGCCTTGTTATGGAGCGATATCAGATGATGATTCGGGAGATGAAAACTGAAAACTGCGATATTGAAGGTTGAACCGACTTCGGTTACTTGATCCCGCCGAGTTTATACTACAACACATCCAAGATGTTCAAGAGTGCGATGTTCCTGAAGCTGTTTCAACTGCTAGGCTAGGCTAGACCAGGTCAGTCATCAACAAGACTTTCACGGATTCAATCAGCAACTCAACAACCTACTGATTCAGTCATCCCGTCCACTTCGAGACTACTACGAAGTGCCCCATCTCAACCACAACCAAGAACAAGAAGAAAATCAAGCGGAATTTACATGAGTCAGCTATGGAGTGGACTGTTCCATTATCATGAGCAGTACATACATTATCAGAAGCAAGTGAGCTCATTGACTTTTTTGAATTATTTCTCGATCAGGAGTTGGTAAAACACGTCATCGTGAGACATTCGGTCATGTAACCTGTAAGCATAGATTCGAATACGGGGTCACTCTATCTTCTGATGATAGAAGAAGAAAAAGAATATATGAAATTGATCAAACAAATGTGGTCGGCAAATACAACAGATTTATGGGTGGCGTTGATCGCCTCGATGCCAACATTAGTACATATCGCATTGCTATTCGAGGCAAGAAGTAGTACACGTCCTGACATGGCTGGTTGATATTACAGTGAACAACTCAGCTCTGCTGGCTGAATCAATGGGAGCCAACGACGATACCCTAGATTTTCGAGGGTCATTAGCAAGAACTTTGCTATTGTATTGAAGTATGGGACAGGCAAAACTCGACCTGGGCGGGCAGCCTGCGAAAGTTATGACGAACGTACCTTTAGCCGTGAGGTGACACGCGGGTAATCATATTATGATCATGGTAACTCAGTAGGTACAGAAAACGGTGTACTGTTTATCAGAATAAAACGGTAAAATGTGAAGCACATGTTGTGTTTATCTTCCTGACAAATACTTTGACAAATTAGCATAGTTTTTTATTATGCGTTTTTGTCGTTTTTGTTGTTTTCATGTTTTTTATTACCTACGATTGTTAATTTGATTTATTCAGATTACCGAATTTTTGGATTGGGAAGTAACCTTCCTAATTATTTAACATACATAGGTATAAATAAATAAAAATATAAAATAAAAAATAATATACTGCGTTTGATTGACCCCTACCTTTTCCACTGTTATCAGATAGTTATTTGCCCGCGGGGTCGATAGCGACCCTTCAAAAAAAAGGCACTTTCAGTAACTGAAACTCAAAATAAAAAAATATGGGTCTAATAATATTCCATTAGCAACAACATATACAAAAATTAAGAAAATCGGAGACCTAAATCTTTCTGGGCATATATGGGTTAAAGTTTAAAAATAAAATGAAATTTGTATGTATTTTTCAAATAGTTAAAATATATTTTGCTGTAAAGCAATGTTACCTAATGCAATGCAGTTGATATCCGAATTATTTTATTTATCTAAATTCACTTATTCTTTAGGGACATAGAAAATTAGAATCAAGGAATACAAGAAATTACAACTAATAATGTTTCGTGACGGACTAGTGTCTTATATTTTTAAACTTATATTTTTATATTTTGAAACCATTAAACTTGTGTTTTTATTTATTAATAATGTTTATCTATAAATGTAAACATCAATCTGTTCCTGAATCTTGTATCTGGAATTTGTTTAATAATTTGTCTTTTTTATAAAGAGGCGTGTTGCCACCTATCTACTAATTGCACCTTCTTTTATCAACACCTTTTATTCCCATTCCGTTTCAGACCCCCCATTAGTTTCGGCATACACTAACAAACAAACAAACTTATTTTACTTAAACCTATCGGATTCAGTGGAAACGGCTCAATCGAGCCGACTTCTCTCCCGCTGATAGAGGTGGCTTGTTTTTGCCTGTATTTTGAACTCTATTCTGAAGTCCATAAAGATCCTACACACAAACTACTTTATAAAACATTTCAAACGTTTATCCAATTTTAAGCTATGTCTCATTGGGTTAGGAATGAAAATAAAATGTAAAGCGTGCAGTAACAAGGTGTCAACCATTGATATACAGGTTAATAGAACCACCAGCGTTGATTATTCACAAACATAAAACTTCAGCTTGCTTTATTAACTTGAACTTTATCCACCACGAATAAGGATTACAGAATTTTAAGGTAAAGCCCCCGTTTATGGGCCAGGCGGCGTCGGGAATGCTCAAAATCAATTGAACGATGACAGCACATAAAATATTCCGGGACAAATGATAAAATTACTTTGGCAGATAATGTTTTCTGATTCCCGGGAGTGACCACACGTGTGATTTGAATCACGTTGCTGTTTTTTAGAGCTTAGTTGTGAGAAATAATATTTATTTATAGGTACCTACCTTATGTAACTGAGGTTACTAAGATAAGGTAAAATCAACTAGGTAGGTACCAAATTAGTTTAAATTAGCCATATTCAAAATAATTTTATGGTGTCTTTATCAAGCAGGAATTTACGATGAATAACATCAATGCTGGTGTAAGGATGTTTTTAATTTAAAAATTGAATCATTCTACTCACTTTTTAGCTGTCATAATCAAAATGAAAAAGGAGCCATAAAAGTAATTTTAGACAAATTTTGATAATCTTGCTTTCCCACAAATCTTTTATGTCGTTACTTTACAGTTAAAAATATTTTCAAACATTTTATGACATACATTCATGTGTCACCTATAAAAAATAACGCACTGTCACGTCAGTCAATTACGATCTTATTTCACGGAATATAAAATCGGAACGCATTCGTCCACCTAAAGTTTTATAGTTACAAATAAAACATTATTTACGAGTAAGGAACGCTATGTCTGTGTTTGCACATTCATACGAGTACGAGTAAATGACTCATAAAGAGACCGACTTTAAATTTTACTGTCTATTATTGGTACTTTTACCTTACAAAAGGTCGTGAATACTTTTACAAAAATAAGACCGTGGTTTTGTATACTTTAACTTAATTTGCGAAGATTTTATAAATACTTGCAGCTACTTCATTGACTGTGTAAATTGACGTATCAGGGTGTGTTTTGAAAACCGCTTTGTTGGAGTTTATCAAAGACGCGATAGAACTTTTCCGCTCAAAATTTACCTTAGAAATTGGCAATCATTCGTCGTTCTTTCACTAGCAACAGTGAAATTAATTAAAATATAGCACTCAGGAAAAATGCTGCAGAGCGATTTTGCTTAGATAAACAGAAAAAGGTGAAATTGTCACCGCTTAACCATAACACATGTTTTCAAAGGTCGTGTCGACCGGTTCGTCGATTCGGCCGTTAACTGGTTCCGATCAGCTGATCTCCAACCACTCCTATGGAACAGGTTCCTGACTGATCACCATTCAATAACACGCCTAGACTATCATTGAGCCTAAAATTACCTATAAAAAGGTGACTGTTACAACGGACAAACTGCGCCTAAAATAACTGACGCGACGTTTAAAAATAACGATCTATGTTCAACGCTGTTTGTAAAATTGGGTGTTTTAATAGTTGAAGTTTATGATTTATGTCATGATTTTTTGATTTTCAATGACCCTGTAACGGCTTTATATTTTTTGGTAATATTGAAAGTGAAAGCAGGTTCTTAGGGCGGGTTTCGATAGCACTCAACGAAAATATCGCGCTCTACGGACTAACTAATTGAGGTCATTCAAAAACTCACTCTTTCTGGCTCCTTTCTGCCTGTCAAACCCGCAAAAATGCACTTAGGACAGAATTCATTTAAAACTTAAATATAATGTATTTAACAGGTGCATGACTATCTAGTCTAAAGGAGAGAAGAGAAAGTATTGAACTTTTAATTTTGAATTGATTATACCTACCTACTCCTTATCGATACTCTACCTAACCTATTATCATCTGAAATCAAAAGAACGATTCAGTTCTAAATTTTTCGTATCTAATTACTTACAAAAGATTGGCACTTACATATAGTCAAATTCATTACAAAAATTGACATGGAAACTGTTTATTACATGTACTATGTGTAGACGCACACACAAAACCTTTAGCTACATAGAATCAATTACACCGGATCAAAACGTTCGTATTTTTTTTCCTCCACATTTGTTTAGCTACGATCCTGTCATAATTGTTTACATTGAACATTCCCGTTTCGTTATAGTCGTAAATACCTAAGAGATAGGCTTTATGGCCCTTTTATGTGTCATCTCGGAGTTCAAAGCCATTAGTAGGTAATGTTTGTAGTTTAACTGATGGTCAATTGTGTACTTGAAGGAGTTTGAAGGCCTCTTGTAGACCTACCGTTTTCCTAAGTCCGCGTGAAACGCAGAAAGTTACAAATTTGTTTCACACCGCGGGATATTAGTTAGCTGGATTCTTGGGGTCTGGGTGCGTTCCTGTGTTACACTTGTACCTATAAGTACCTATCATTTTTTTCTGTCATAAGCTTAGCTAACCAAATAACAACAAAAATTACAAGCAAGGAATAGAAAAATTCCAACTAGTATTTACAATTGAAGTCATTGAGCTGCAGACCAAATATCAAACTAAATTCAGATTCAAATATTTATAGTTCCTATACGACTTGACTTAATTATGGAGATGTCAACTGTTTATATTAGCTGAGTTTAGGAGTGACAGAAGTTGGTAAAGACAGGCTCCAAGCTATGGATGATGTCCTATCCTAGTAGGACTCCTACCCATGATTATAATAGTACAGCTTGACATATTACAAGAGTCCATAATAGTTGCATAAGTTTATCGGTTGTGCATTCGGTGCCGAAAAAAGCATTTGTATCTTTCCCTTTGATTATATATTTGTATATAATCAAAGATCTTTCCATACATTTGACGCACTAAGCTACGCTACTTTTTTTAAGTTTAAGCGAGGTAGAGTTAAGTCTATGGAGCTCCCAAAAACTTAATTCGTTTTCAAACTGTGTACACTGGTAGTAAGCGTACAGTAAAATAACCGTCAAATGCCTAACAACAAAAGAACAAAATGTATGACAAAAGGCGTCGCTCGGCCACCGGAATGTATGACGAGAGTTTACAAAAAATGTGGCTTCATAACCTTGTCTGTGAACTTTGGTATTGATGTTTTGAATCGCTATTTTATATTTAATTTATATTGTTTTGTGTGTATTGAACTTCCTTTTCTCTTTTGTTTTCGTTCTTACTCCACGCGTTTATTTGCTTTGCAACAATAATAACACAATATTTTGTTAAGTTTTTTATAGTTTTGTGAATCTATCGACTCGGATAAATATCATGATTAACTAGTGCTTCGACATTTATCGAGCTGAGAAATTTTAACTTTTTCATTGAAAATATTACGTTTTGATTGAATATTACAAATTTCCCATGAAAAGTGGAAATCTTTTATTATGTCAAAAAAATGAACACGTAAAATGGGTATAATCTACTTATCAATGGGCCATTTAAGCAGTTGTGACTACTCACTATTGTAATCTAGAGATTTGAAATTTGCTAGATGGAATATAAACAGCAGAAACATACCTACTTCTAATAGAATCTCCCTATTTGTGCTATTGGTTATTAAGTATCACTACATAGCATAAAACAAAGTCGCTTTCTCTGTCCCTACGTCCGAATGTCCCTTTGTACGCTTAAATCTTTAAAACTACGCAACGGTTTTTGATGCGGTTTTTTTTAATAGAGTGATTCAAGAGGAAGGTTTAAGACAGCTTTTCGTGCCGTCATTTGGCGGATACCTACAACTATGGACGTCAACAGGCTGTTGATGATGATGCTTACAAGGGAGACAACCATAACAACAAAAGAAAAATCGCTATTGACTTAAAACATTCCAATCAAAGTAATATATTTAAGCCTCCAGAAAGCAATACCTTTTCTATTTTCAAGAACTGCCTCTGAATTTCTATAGAAATTGTATCAAATGCACCGACTAGCGGCTGTGTGAGAGTGACTCATCCTCGTTCCTGTGACACCCGGTACCCGAACGTTGACGAAGGTCAAAGCAGCAGGACCACCCTGTATACAAACACCTTAATTGAGCGGAAGATTACAGATAAAATGTTAATATATTATTTGAGCGATTGAGAGGAGCTGACAATGTTTTTTGACTTCTTCTTGGTTGTTGCAAAACTTATTTCCATGCTTAAATTGATGCTCGCACTTTGCATTGTGATTATTTTTTAAGAGTCTGAAATATTATAAACATTTTCATTATTAACATCCATTTGATGAAAACTTTGGTACAAAAGACATCAACGCGCACGCGGTTTATGAAAATACACTGAATTTGAATATTTTTGTTTTAACACCAATAGTGAGGTCATGGTCTGATTAACAGCACTGAGCTTGCAGTGTTCAGCACAGGCTGAGCCTAACCCTATTTCAGCGCAGGGTCGTGGAGGCAGAGCCATTTAATCTTTACAACCTACCCTCAATAGGAACAATATCTACCTATTTCATGTTTCTTTTGCGTTTGTTTTTCTTTTATTTTGTGTTCATAAATATTTTTTTATTTCTTTGTTTGAATGTGTCAATTTCGTATATTATGAAAATTTATAATTTATTTATAACTAGCGACCCGCCCCGGCTTCGCACAGTTTCATTATACTTATAAACCTTCCTCTGGAATCACTCTCTCTATTAAAAAAAACCGCATCAAAATCCGTTGCGTAGTTTTAAAGATTTAATGATACATGGTGACATAGGGACAGAGAAAGCGAATTTGTTTTATACTATGTAGTGACTAAATTAAATTCAAAACTAACACAAATTATTGTAACTATTGTATACATATCCCACATAGACCACTTAGCTCTGACGCTCTTGTGTCGAAATACCTAAATGTTATTTTTTATTTTTATTCTATTATAAAAATCAGTAAACCTACCAAGATGTAAGTGGATAAATTTATGTTTTCCTCGTATTTACCATTATTTACAGTTAAAACAGTTAGTTAGACGATGGTTTAATGTGAATTATCGCCATGGGATCCATTGTGATGAGTGGAGGGAGCTCATCAATTACTCTTTGTTCAAGTTGGGTAAAAAGAACATTCCAGATTAGATGGAGCGAGGAAAATGTAGAGTTTGTGGGATATGAGATAATATATTGGAGGAAGAGATAACTGAACTTTTAAACCAAAGTTTTAATGGTACCTAATTACTAATGAAGACGTCTTGATAAGTACCTGCACCACCAAAGTTTTAGGTAATTTACTGGAGTGTTCTTTTTACCCAACTTCATCAAAAAGTAATTGATGAGCTCCACCCGTCACAATGGATCCCATGGCAAAAATTACATTTAGCTAAACTTACCATAAAACCCAATTAGATGCCCTTAGGTACTTCTGATGAGTTGCCTTGATTATTGATTAAAAGTTGTGTCCCCCAGTGGGGGATATCTAGGTGGTGGACAACGGGAATAAGTAAGGGATAGGGATTGAAGATGACAGCGGTACAGCAAGCTATCCCGCTTGGATCATATTGTATCAAAGATGATCAGAGCGAAGCAGCATGATAGAGGCTGCTATTTTAATCACTTACTTTATCTACGTGACTTTTACATTATTTTCATTCCCGTTGTTCTCCAGTAGATTACTGATCCACGATGTAAATAAAAATTCCAGAGGGATTGGGATAGGGGATATTTCAGTGATGGAAAACAGGAATAATTCTTATCAAATTAATGTACTGTCCAATCTATAGTTATTCAATAAAAAAATCAATGGGGCGATTGGGCATCTGCCCATAAACCGTAACCTTTAATCGGCAAAAGCTACAGAGGCAAAAGGGTCACGCCAGCTGATCGTTGACATTGTATTGACATTTCGCGGCTGGTCCTTCCCATCTGTTAGGCAGATGCTCGGAGGCTGTGCTATGGAGTTGACGTTGACATGAACTGATGGATGTAAGATCAAAGGGTATCTTTGGTGGACATGCCGGTAGCGGATTTAAAAACTACTGGTGCAATTTAGATTTCAAATAAATTTTTCTATGCTTAATATAAGACCGGACATGATAGAATAGAATAAACATTTATTTGGATACGAGTACAATAAAACTAAGAATATACATGACACGAATGGACATAAAATGTTAAGAAAACAGCAGATTTTAATTTTCCTGCTTGTATTTCAAACCCAAATACCTACTACAAAAAAAATATCTTGTCTGATTTCAGTTCTTCAGTTCTCTTCTTTATCGATATTTACTTACCCAACTTTTTCAAATGCTTCGATCATAACGTGCCTAAATTAAATGAACTACGTACTTAGGCAAAGTACCTACTTTTCTGTCCCATGCTTCCTAATGTCCTACGCCCAGAGGTCAACAAATAAAGAAGTTACCCAACAGGCAAGTCATGGCGCCGTCACTTGTCAACTAGTGATGCGCATTACCTCGATTATGTCACGGTTGTCGCCGTCATCGAATTATCCATTATGGACGCATTTACATTGAAAACAGATTTTTGTTTTCATGCGATATTTTAATTTTCAGTTCTCTGTTCTATAGGAGACAGATAACACGTGATAAGTAGTCGGCCTCATCCAGCCACCTATCAGGCCGGATTATTTCCAAGCGAACCCTAACTACCCACGGTAAAATAAAAAGTCATTTAATAAAACAATATCTTTTGTACTTACAAAAAACGCTGATATTTTTTTTATCACCAAAAGTCTACAACAAACAATAATTTTGTTCCTTAACCCAGTTAACCCAGATGAAGGTTATTTTGAATATGAAATTAAATACATGACTGTAATTATTAGAAATAATAAACCCTGTTTTGATATTTTTGTAAATTATGAGAAAACCAGCCTGCATTGTGAATGTGTCCTCATAACCCAAGTCACAATGTCAGCGAGCGTAATTAGTTCGTTTAAGTTGATAATAAGGGCTCTAAAAATAAAAGGGCAATACGCTCTGTGAGTACTTAATTTTATTTAGAATGTCACTAACAAATCATTGCCTGTAGTAATGATGAAATAACGATTATGGTTTAGTTTTATACAGAGTGTTCAAAAAGTAATTACCATATTCTAAAAAATCGTAGATAACAATTGGGAAATGGTTGAATTGAGTTTTATCTGGTGATTATTAGATAATTAGTGAATATAAACTGTTTCTTGGTGTTAAATAATTGACAAGTATAAAAAATATCGAATATAATTATATATCGTCATAAGAGAGATATTTTTGGTTATTTCAAAAGTAGACTCTTAACAATTACCTAACTGATAGTTTTCTCGATAGTCAAAACTAAAAGACACCTATAAAGCCTAAAGCCTTGGGGTTTACCACTAAAAGGTTTTTAAAGCTGTTATAAAAAATAAAACCTGCAAAGACAAAATATATCAATCAATACCCCTTGCATCAGCATTACGCAACATTTAAAACGTGAAAGTTGAAATCCAGTAGTTCACCCATCCATACGCACATTTGGCTTATCACAAATTAAAGTTTTAAACTTACGAGCTGTCACTCTGACAGCCCTAATAAATGTGTCATCGACGTTATTTTGTTTTTGTTCGGCGATGTCTCCTCACTATTCCATGATTTAATAGTTCCATGCCCTTTCTTTGTTTCGAATGTTAATTTTGAAATTGGAATGGTTTGTTGTCTTGTCTATGTTTATTTTATTTCGGTAGACATGTGCCAGTCATCAGTAGCTCTAAGACCTAACTAATTTAATGTTCGATTTTTGAATCAGATTTTAGTTTGAAAACATTATTTCGTCTAAAGATGGATTTGAAAATACACAACTTTATTTTATTTCCTTTTTATGTTTCTAGTTAAGTTAAGTATAGATTTAAATGTATCAATCAAATTCTTGTTTTTTTCGGTACACTATCAAACCTTATCTTTTTATCTACCCCAAGGTTTCCTGGGAGAAATCGTTGTAAGCGACAAGCCGCCTTTTGTACCTACTATGTTTTTTTATTTAGTGAAATTAGAAGACTCTATTTGAATTAAAATTTTAAGTAGGTATGTACAAAAAAGTTTTCATTCAATACCTATACATTCTTTACATTCCAAAAATTCCATCTAACTAAATACTTCATACTATCAACATTTTCAGATAGTATCATTTCATATTTATAGGTAAGTAGTACCTCATACCTTCTTAGTATGGTATTAATGCCATTATAAAGCTATATAAGGCTTGTTCGTCTGTGTGTGTGGGTCGTCGTCGTCTGAACGACGCAAGCGCAGGATCCGGGTGGATCTGTTACTGCACATCGTTTAGTTAGTTTAATTTTAATGTCCTTGAAAAAAAGTCGTATTAATCATTGTTAAAAAGATGATATGGAGGGTTTTGTTTGATGATGGGTGGATTTGTTTGAGTTATATGTCTGAATGCGAAAGAAAGAAAAAGAAGCTAGTAAGAAAGAATATTAAAAGGATCCTGCTGTTCATTAGGTAGAGGTGGATGCGATAGAGAGAAGAAGCTTGTAAGAATATTAAAAGGGTTCTGATCATTATGTAAAATGTGTGTTGTGTGTATAATGAGTGAATCACACTGTTTGTCGCCGCTCATTAGCTGTATTTTGATTACAAATAAAATATAAAAGATTACTTTTTGCTTTTATCACTAAGTGTGAAAATAGTTGAAAGAACGTTTGATTTTCTTTAATGCGTACTCGGTAATAATGTAAATTTGAAAGGAATTCTGGCTGTATGTCTGTGTTCTTTTCAAGGCTTAATAGAGCTGAATGAAATTTGGCAGGGCGATAGAAAGTATCTCGGAGAAGTGGAAAAGTGCATGTGAAGCCACGGGCAGATGCAAGTGTTCCATTAAATAAGTACGTTTGTGGACCCTCATTCACCTGTCACGTTGTGCGCGTGCGCACGTCCAAAGAAAATCAAAAATAAAATGGCGCCGATTCTTAATGAATGGTTCTTGGTATATCGTGTGTTAGACACACGACTTTTATGTACTTAACAGAATTTGAAATTTATATGAGTAAGTTTTTATCAACCTTTCATCTAAGTACCTGCTGAACATCGAGCATTCTTCTAGGTTTAAGAAAAAAGTCCTTATAGTTAAGATACTTTTGCATTTTCTTTTTATCCTTGCCGCTGTAGCGAATATAACGAGTATCGCGTAAGCCTGACTAGGCCTGACTTCTACGAGGATTAAATTTATTACCTACTTACTAGCTGATCCGATAGTCGTTGTCCTGTCTTAGATATAAAAATCACTCACTACTCTTTTAAAAAAAAAGACCTGAATTCACACAAAAATCGTAAACTACAAATTATCTAGGTAAGTGTATGTATATTTTACTCTCTGCGCAATTTTCTTCCCGCTAAAATTTCTACAAAGTAAAACTTTTCAAAGAGACTAGAATCTGCTGGCGGTTTCGCACGCGCTATTTCTGTGGAAATTTTTTCAAGGCTATTTCTATACAGTGCGAACTGTTTTATGGTATGCTTGTGTGTTATTCCATAGCTAGAACCACGTATATTCAAAATTTCAGCCCGATCCCTTCAGTAGTTTTAAAGTGAAAGAGGAACTAGCATCCATCAAACCTACATCCATACGAACTTTCGCGTTTATAATATTAGTAAGGATGAATAAATCGATATCGGGTTCAGGTAGATGTACAGTATAGATATCAGGTTATCTAATATTCATGACCAAAGGAATCACGGATTTGTTTTTATTTGTAAAGAACTAGCGACCCGCCCCGGCTTCGCACGGTTTTATTATACGTATAAACCTTCCGCTTGAATCACTCTTTCTATTAAAAAAGACCGCATCAAAATCCGTTGCGTAGTTTTAAAGATTTAAGCGTACAAAGGGACATAGGGACAGAGAAAGCGACTTTGTTTTATACTATGTAGTGATTGCTCGCCATAAATATAAACGTATTTATTTTACTAAGTATTTACTTAGCTAAATATGTACCTTTCCCACAATAAAGATTACTCTAATTGCTCCCTCAAATTATTGCACCTCTCATAAACTACTCACAAACATAACATCACGAGGGGCTTTGAACAATAAAGAACTCCTAATAGCGTTTCTTTTGTTATTCTGTGGTAATTATGGGATATACTTAATGGATACTGTTTAGGGTTTTTACTATTAGTTATGGGGTGATCTACGCACCCTTAAAATAAAGTATTAAGCATGTACCAACATGCTTTAAGAAAAACTAACTTCTGCCCTCGGTTTCTGATGAAACATTCCCAAAAATAAAAGTTGGCTATTAATTATATTATCTACTACTAATTATTATATACCCATGTCAGGAAACATTCTATGATCATGCCATATTTCATTGAATTTTGCTTTATAATTCAACCACCAATTGTCAGAGAGATGTGCAATATCTATCTCTCGTGACTTTAAAGTTAAAGTTCCTCAGATATAAGTTCAGTATCTGAAGATTTAATCAGGTCCAAAAGGTTTAATAATAAAGAAGAAAAGAGTGTGATTTTTATCTCGAGACTTCTGTTCTAAATTTTAGAACAAAAGTACCTAAATCCGACTGGCCACCCGAAACCAATACAAAAACGACGCCATATGTGTCACGAATTGACTCTAAAAATACAATTTAGCAGTTCTCCATATGGTGTGACCACGTGACCACCATGAGGCGAACAACACTCCAACATTTAAATATCACTTGAACAAATAAAATCAGCTTTGAGGGATGAATCACTACATAGTATAAAATAAAGTTGCTTTCTCTGTCCCTATGTCCTTATGTCCCTATATCCCTTTAAATGCTTAAATCTTTAAAACTACGCAACGGATTTTGATGCGGTTTTTTAATAGATAGAGTGATTCAAGAGGAAGGTTTATGCGTATAATAAATCCGTGCGAAGCCGGGGTGGGTCGCTAGTTTAGAAATATTTCGAAGACTAGCCGCTTTGATCCATATTTCTGACAGAAAATGGTAATCATTTAATATTCTCTTAAGCTTTATGATTCATCTTATATTTCTCATCTAAGCCCCAGCGAGCAGTCCTTCGGTTTGCCGGTTGCGGGTTTGATTACCGCCTCGGGACTTATGGTTCTACGATTTTCAGACATATTTATCCAGTATATGTTCTTAATGTTTACCTTTTATAAAAAAACTATTACAATGTAGCCTTTCCCTTTTAGCTAGATTTCAAAGTGTTTCAATATACTTACTAAAAGTATTTCTTTACACATTTTTATCCATGAATTTATCTTATAATGATAAGCTCTGGGTAGGATAATTATAAATAATTAAAAATTACGAAGTCTAGTAACAAAAACTAAGGTAGATACCTATTCAAATATCTACAGCAGAAAAATCTCAAAAACAGAGATTTTTCATGTAAAATTTCCATGATCGCAATAACATTGCTTCATCAAATTCACATGGCTTCTATTAGTAGGGCATTCGGCATCTGCCTGCAAGTAGGCACGTACTGACAAACAAACAATCTTCAAAGCACATGCTGATTTTATGTCAGTTTTATTCTGAGCTTCTATTTTTTAAGATTCCGTAGGTAGCGAGTACCTGAAGGAAATAATTTTCTAGCTTCTTTTGGGGAAGTAAATAGGTAAGTATAAGTATTTTATGTGCTCAAGAAGTGGATTTCGTAAAGCATTTAGTTTAACGTATCTAGATTTTTTTACCAGTAGGTAGGTAAGTATACAAAATACATAGTTTTAATTTGTTTCTATTCCTTGATTGTAATTTTCATTGTAAGAAAGTACCTACCAAAAACACATGCTCAACTAAACAATATTCAAGTTTTTATCGTGTGCTGAAAAAAGTCACACATTTCATCTACATTTTTGAAATTTTAATTTCTTTTTACTTATTTTTTTCCAACAGTAACATATTTTTTCCCGTCACAGTTTAACTAATGCTACTTTGCAAGACTTATAAATAGAGTTACAAACTATTTTTAGAATTCCCGGACAAAGACAGTTTACCACAAACATAACCACCTCCGTCAGTAGCGGGTGAACAGTAATTAGCTTATAATTAAACCGCCACTGAAGTATTTTACGCTCCTGAATATAATTTACGACTTACATAAATAGGTAAATAAAAACGCTGCATTTTAAACTTTAACAAGCAAGTCATAGAGGTGGAAGTTAATAGTGAAGCTTACTCACTATGAGACAAAGACAGGCATGCACTAATTTTGTACGTATTACGGAGTTTTTAATAATAAACACCCCACTAACTGGTATAGGGTGGCCAGGATTGCTTGTATATATGGACAATGCGCTTTGATAGAGTTTTTAATTAAAACATGTACATGCTATTGAAGGTCCGCCAGCGACGCAAGAGGTTTTGGGTTTGATTCCCGACTAAGGACAAAAATTTTGTACTATTTGCAAATATTTGCTCTGGCGTTCTGCGTGCTTTATATATGTTTAGTAAAAAAATATCTATTAATTTAATGTATTTTATCAAGTACTAACGACCCGCCCCGGCTTCGCACGGTTTTATTATACGTATAAACCTTCCTCTTGAATTACTCTATCTATACTTATAATAAAACTGTAACAGGTCCAATTCTGTACATTGAAGATATTTTGAAAATTTTTTTTGGAGGGCACTCTATTATCGATACTCAAGCCAAAACTGTCTTTTTTTTTATTCATGTCTGTCTGTCTGTCTGTCTGTCTGTCTGTCTGTCTGTCTGTCTGTCTGTATCGTAAACGCGCATCACGCCGAAACTACTTGATGGATTGAAATGAAACTCGGCATGATTATAGGTCATACTACGAGGAAGGACATAGGATACTTTTTATCCCGGAATTCAGTAAGGTTCTCATGGGAGAGGGTATGAAAGTAAAATTCCTTTACCGCGCATCACGCTGAAACTGCTGAATGAATTGGAATGAAACTCAGGACGATTTGAGTTCATAGTACAAGGAAGGACATGGGATACTTTTTATCCCGAAATTCAGTAAGGTTCCCCTGGGAGAGAGGGTGGAACAAAAATTCTTTAACCACGCATCACGACGGAATTGAATGAATTCGAATGGAACTCGGGACGATTGGACATGGGATACATTTTATCCCGGAATTCAGTTTGGTTCCCCTGGGCTATACGGGTTTTCAAAAATTTCTCACAACATCTGAACGACGCGTGTGTACGCGTCGTTCAGATGCAGTGAGAAATTTTTGAAAACCCGTATAGCCCAGGGGAACCAAACTGAATTGAACTGATAAACGCGAAAGTTTGTAAGTATGAATGGATAGATGGATGGATGTTTGTTACTCTTTCACGCAATAACTGCTGAACGGATCTGGATGAAATGGCACAGAGATAGATTATAAGCTGGAATAAGAAATAGGCTTTATTTTATCTCGAAAATCCCACGGGAAAGGGAATTACGCAAGTAAAATCGCGAGTACTCCAAATACTAATCATGCGCAGACGAAGTCGCGGGTACCAGCTAGTTTATTATAAAAACGCATCAAAATCCGTTGCATAGTTTTAAAGATTTAAGCATAAAAGGGACATAGGGCCAGAGAAAGCGACTAAGTTTTATACTATGTAGTGATATCAGTCATTTCGCCTATCCATTCCATACCATACGTTCTTCTTAGCTTGGGGCTAGATGATGCTGTCTGGATTGTCCAGCATTATTTATTATTAATTCATAAAATGACAATACCTATACCTACACAAAGATTGCTTTATTACAGCTTTATCATCTAAAGAGGAACCATTAGTTAATTATCATTCTAAACAAACACGAAATATAATAACAATAAAGTAGGTGGTACGTATTAGAAAAACTATAATCACAATAAAGTAACAGAAAGGTAGGTACGTAATAGAAAAACACATTAGAGTTAGGTTACCTACGGAAAATATTTTTTTACAAAAATAATCCCCTTTTTTATGCCTAGATTTATCTAGCGATAGAGATCGTTGTTCAAAACATCAAAAATGCGTAACTGCATGCCTATATCAACAAAAAAGTCATTAAAGCTTTCTTTGTAAAGTAAAGGGCCCAAACAGCGCTTCAGTGAACCCTTGTCTTTGTTTACTGCCCTATTCTCTTACACAAGCCAGTACTACAGAATAGATTCCAATTCAAGTAGGTACAGACAGCATCATCAATAGTAATCAATAGGTAAAAACTACTTTCCATCTATCACTGTATTATTATGTCTAAGCGATTTTATGTGCTAAATTTAGTTTACAAATAAAAAAACAGCTTATTTTCATCATATTGTAAGTATTCTTCAGAGATAACTTACTAAAGTTACTATGATTATTAGTTTCATACGGTTCATTGACTACTTAAAACATAGTAGATAGATGAATATTATTATTGACTGAAAAATTGCATATAAACAGTGTCTTTAATCCTTATTGAGGTTTATCGAGAGTCAAGGTTCTCAAAACAAAAAATTAAATAAAATTAAATGTATATATATGTATAATGAATTCACTGGAGGAGGGTATCTATGAGGCTGTCTGTACCTCCGAGGATCCAATCAAATGGGGTGGATTGACGAATAGCCAAGGGATGGGAGGGGAGTAATTAAAACACATAGCATGTGGGAATGTCAACAATGCAACAACTATTTGTAGAATTCCGTGTTTGGGCTGTTTATTACAGTTCTAAATCGCTGGGATACTAATTGCTGATATTGATGGCGTTGAAGAGGTTATTGGACAGGTAGTAGAACAGAACACCAAAACAGAACCAAGATTGATTTGTCTAGTTCAAGATCTATGGTAAAAGTATTTCATGAGATTTGCTGTTGATGATTTAAACAAGAAGAAAATTATTGCAGAGATAAAGTTACAAAAAGAAGTTATCAAAGTCGCAGAAGAACGAATATTTTTTTTAATTGGTACACAATTAAAAAAAAATATTCGTTCTTCTTCTAGCTAAACAGAACTATCCACAGAATATCCCAAGAAGTTTTTCGGTTCCTGTCCAGAATTTCTTTTGAAAGCCTACTAGGAAAAAGTGTTAATATTGATTTCATCTTATATTAGGTATTTAGGAAAAAAAAACAATAATTATGTTGTAAGTATGTTATTGTTATAGGTACTGAATGTCTAATTAAATCAAATTGTTAACATCTTTAAAAAATATATTTATCCAAACATGTTCGGTTATTCGTATTATGATGTGCAACAATAAAGACGCTGTAGGTATAAAGTTATAAATACACAGCGATGTAATAAAGAAAAGTATGGTCCTTGATACCGAGGAACTGGTTGTTTTTGCGTCGCGTCGTTTCCTCACTCTAAGGACCCTAAGGGCTGCGTGCGGGCGTCAGCTGCGCGCACGTGACGCGGGATGCGACACGCGTTGCGCTTGCGCACCCATTGTCTTAGTGACACTGTAGGTCCGCTCTTTCATAGCTAACTCAAGTATTACTTGAGTAAGCTCTTCAGGGCTAAGGACATAGATAAGACAAATCATTTATTTGGTAATCAGTAAATCAATATCTTTATTTCTTTAGGCTTACAAAATAAGCACTTAGACAAGTCAAATTTTAAACTATAAATAAGTACATATAAAATTAATATAAGATATACCTAAGGTGTTCAATCAAACATCCACCCATCTAAATTTTCGAATTTATAACATTAGTGTAATATTGTCGTTGTTGATATAAAAAATCCAGCACACAGTCAGGAAATATGAATTTAAAGTTACAGAAAGTTTTTACTTAACTTGATAAAAAATGCATAATAATTGCATAAAAATATTAATTCCTTTGATTTACGGAAAACTTTAGCTTTATTTAAAAAAAAACATTAGACATAAGACGTTGAATATAATATGACCCAACCCAACCCAACTGACCCAATGATCTGTCTTTTCAACCCAAATTATTGCCAACCTAAGCATTGTGTTAGATTTGGAGCAATTTTATTCAATTTCATATTTTGAGTAGAAAGAAAGGAGACGTTACCAACCAACGTAACGGCAAGAACACGTAACAAGCTCAACCAGATCGATATTCAAATTGAACTTTATCCCCCTCGCAGTGCAATATCTCAATGTTCTGAATGCAAAAGAAATAAAAGTAAGTTCTTTTCCCCACCCTATATGTCACGTGTAGTTATTTTCGCGTTTATGGGGTGTCGCTAATTCGAATGTGCGTTATAGGACTGCTTTACGGAGAAATATATCGCACCCCTAGAACAACACGGAATTATGTCGAAAAATCTCAAAATCGACTTTATTGCATATTTGAATCCGCAAAGTTTTAACGCGTATACCACTAAAACAGGCTTATTTATATTCACACAGACGCCCAAGAAATCGAGATGTACGTCGCTATTAGTGACAAATAGGTGAAAAATCATACCACGAATACGAATTTATGTCTAGTTGCAACATGGCCACCGTCTTAAAAAATCGTATTGCTCATACGCAAGAGCAAATTATTTAGGAATACTTGGTGTCATTGAAATTTTTGAGACAAATTTTGTGAGTTATTTAGTGATAATCCCGTGTTGGAGAATTTTCCTGGTTGGCGTTTTACTAGTATTCCGAAATACGGCGGTATTGTTAACGAAGGTATGTAAATTTTTGTTTATTATTCCAAAATAGTTCCATATTGTTTAACTAACTAACAATTTCTTAAATAATGCTCTATTGATGGCATATTTAAAATTGGCTATAGTTTATTCAAAAATCAGTTTAAATCAATTTTAATTAATTTAAATTCATATTAATAGTCGTTTAAAACAATAAAAACCTTTTTAAGCAGTATTTTTCTCGTTATAGGACTACCAAAACATGTTTTCCAGATAGTGCTCTATTTAGGAAATTATTAGTTTTATCTCATTTTATGGCAGATGATGAAGGGTCACGACCTGCTGCTGTTCGAAAAGCCAATTGGAGTAGGTAACCATAGAGGCAATTGTCAACTGTTCAAGAAATAGATATGGAAAGGATGCTGAACGCACCACTGGCAGCATCAAACATTGCATTACCAGCGGTTGAAGTAATAGTCGTTGCAGAATCTTGAAGTGATTTGTCAGAAAATAAGGAGATTACAGAAATACCGGTTCATACGTCATTTGGCCCGAGTGATGAATTTGATTTTATAGATTATTCAGATATAGACAGTTGTTTTACTTTCCCTGCTTAACAAAACAATAGGCCCCTTGTAGTCAATAGAATAATTTCTTGTAATTCCTGCTTAAGCATTGTGTATTGGAGTCAGAGTTCATCATCGTCATCAAGCTCCAAGTAGCAGCAGCAACACCTGCACCGCTCCAATACAACCTTCTGCTACACAGGCACAATCTTCTGGTACCAGTACCACTGAGACAACAAGCAATCCGCCTCTTAAAATAAAATGAAACGAAATCCTTGTGGATGGAACTCCTAATTAAGCGATAAGCGATAGAAGATATGAGAAGGCGTAGGTATGTTTCTGTATGAAACTTTTTAAAACAGATCGCTGAACGATCTGTTTTAAAAAGTCCGTCAATCTTGTGACGATAAATGAGATGCATAGCAAAAATAGATCCCACAGGAAGGAAATTTTACAAAGTATTGGGAGCTCGTCACCCAAGAAAGGCAATGAGAAGTACATCGTCAGGCGTACACAAGAAATCAAGCCAATG
This sequence comes from Eupithecia centaureata, assembly GCA_944547425.1. Taxonomy (NCBI): domain Eukaryota; kingdom Metazoa; phylum Arthropoda; class Insecta; order Lepidoptera; family Geometridae; genus Eupithecia; species Eupithecia centaureata. The sequence continues at coordinate 14,873,369 of OX155682.1, forward strand.
TAAAGGTATACATCATTACAAAAATTAAGCTCTTACTTGCATACTGCTTTCAAATAGAGACATTAATATTTTTTGTTTTCGGCGTTTAAAGTTTAAATAATTACTAGTTTTTGAATAATGATATTGATTTTGTTAAAAAAAAGTTTAATGAAATTCTCCTTTTGGTAATTTTGTCTTTTATTTTACAAACAATAGGAAAATTCCTCAAAAAAAGTCAAATAGTTCCTTATTTTACATTTACACTTATCCAATAACTGGTAAAAAATGGAACATTATTTCATAATTATTCAATAAGAAGGACCTATCTGGAAATATTTCATATTTATTTCATGAGATAATTACACAACAGAGAACTAAAACGAAAAATGCATGTAATTGCTCGCTCGACGTTTATTGAGGGAAATGAACCATATTATAATGATTCACATCGGATACATTATATAAAACATTCAAGACTTTGTCAATAACTTTTATACAAAAGCAGAAAACGGTTTTTCGTCGTTTCTGAAAAAAGTAGTTTTTCGACTTAGCGCTGTCTTGTTCTAGGGGTGCGATATTTGAAATGTCATTTGGTGTTTTATTGATGTAAAGTTTGAGACTCTCGTAAAACTGGCAAGAATGGTAAAAAAATTACTCGAGAAATTAAATTTTAATATTATCTTGGATTTCAGTTTCATTTTAAGATATTAAATTGAGTTTTAGATTGAAAAATCTAAAAATAATCTTTTGAAGCAAGACGCCTTCGGATTGCATAAAATAATGTAAAAGGCCTGTTGAAACTTTTTGCAACAAAAGCTCCATTAAGTAGCACCTATGCACACAACACGAGGTCATCGATACGACAAACAAAAGAAAATCGGACCCAAACCAATAAGTGTCCGTCCCTACAGGCACACAGCGACGTGCAGGACTCACGCACACATGCAAACCCTCGAACCCCATACATCCCCTCCACACCAATCAAGTCGCAACTTGCACAGGCCAGGCTGAAGTTCTGTCGCCCTCCGCCGTCATTCCTCCGCGGACCGCACCGACGCGCGCACGTACCGCTCCCAAACAAATACCGGTTTCAGTGATTCGTGTTGTGCATATGGACAGTCAAGATGGTGCGTAGCTTATCGCAGTGGACGAAGACTCTGAGCTTCCCGTCGAGGTTGTCCCCGAACAGGACTTCGAAGGAGAGCGTGGGCAATGGGCCGGGGTCCCCCGGGGTGTCGCCGACCCCGAGCGCCTCCTCGCTCCCCCAGGGGTCCGAGAAGACCATCACCCCCATCCCGATTACGGAGATCAGTCAGATCGTAAGTGTTTTCATATAAATAAAGGCCCGGGGCACGCAGCTGCATAGCATTGCGTTTCGCATGCTAAGCAGTTCATTATTTACAAATGTGACGTTAACTGTTCGCGGTAACACTGTTTCTGGGTTCAGTCAGCGCATGTCTAATCTTTTCTCACCATTCATGATTTCGTGCTGGATTGTTAGGTACTTGTGGTTACATTTTACGTCTACTTTTTTAGATAACGGAATGTCCTCAAAAGTCATATTTGGTCACCCTACATAACCGCAATAGCCCAAATGCTATTGCAATAGTTTCAGTCATAACACTCTTAACTTTATTGAGTAACCTTATGTTTTTGTTATAACTTCGTGGAGATGCAATCACAACAATAATCATTACAGTTCTGTTACCTCGTTCGATACTCCAAAAACTGTATTGTTTATAAATAATAAAACTCATCCCAATAAGGAAGCTTAGACAGTTAGACCTCCTTTCCTAAAGGGTCAACAAACGTGTGTAAAATTCAAAATGCTTTTACTGCGTTATTCGCGACTCGCAGCGATCGCTGAAAGGAAATGAATCAAACGTGCTTATTATTGCTACCAATTGATTTATCGTCGCTCGGTGGTTTTGTTTTTCCGGCACGTACTCGCACGTTAGCTCACACGCCGATGGTTGGGACACACAGCGATGAAGTCGAAGCGCCTGATGGTCCGGCAAGTCGCAGGCACCGTTATGTCCCCCTTGCACTCACCTTGGCAAGGCCGCGAGATGCCAGTTTTTGCAAGGCAAGAAAGCATATGACTTTCACCTCTTGAGACAACCTTTCTAAAGCTAAAGTCTTCATTCCATAGGTTTTAGGTTTCACGTTAGGCATTTATTACTTTACGCTGGTATAGATTATAACAACCACAGTAGGTACTATTTAGAAATTAAGATCAAATCTCTGTTGCGTTCAATGCTATGCAGCAATTACTGGTCTGTTTCTGGTCCAGATGGCAATACCGCAGTCATTAAATTAGCAAATATTTTGAGAAGAGGAGTTTTACCTTTTTAAACATGCAAGTAAGAAATCAATAGAATCGTTTTGTAAGATATCGTCATGACTAGTCTGTGTTGACCCAGTAGACTTACAGTTATTTTAAATCTCCAATTCTCCATCAATCACGGTGGTTCTTAATTTTTATTTCTCACAATAAAATCAGAATTTACTATTCGTTGCAAAATATTTTAATGCTCCATTGTTATGATGAAAATCTTTATGTTTACGATCCTCGTAAAAGTTAAATCTTCCTACATAAGTTTTGTAGGTGAAATTAGTTTTTTGACTGCAATTTGGATGGACAATGAGATTGAAAATCACATGTAATTTTTTTATTTTCAAACTAAAATGTTCTGTCTGTCTGTTCGATGTTTGTGGTCATTACGCTAAAACTATTGAACGGATTGGACTGAATTTCGTCATCGATGTAGGTACAGGAAACACGGTAGGTATATTGAATACCTACTTCTATTTCGGGAAAACGAGTGTGTAGTCGCAGGCAGAAGCAAGTACGATATAATTACGTACCCAAGCACTTTAAATGACAAAACAGTCTACCTACAATCAGCTAACTCGTTAGCTTGCTAATTACAGTCAGAAAGTTACTAATCAGCGACAGTTTTTCAAAGAAACCTGTCAATTTGCCTGAGTATCAAGTGTGCAGTAAGTCGAGAAAATATGCAAAGTTATCAATTTGCACTCTATTACTTTCGCGATGATTATTGTTCAGTCAGTTATTAAATCTACCTCATTACTTATTAGCAAAGTCCGAGGTAGGAAGGCTGGGCACATGATCATTGATGAGTACATTCTAACCGTCGTAAATCAATTAAATACTTAAGTCGTGTCTGCTGCAACAATTTTCTAACAAAACATTTTAACAAAACATGTTAGCAAAACATTTTTTTCAAACAGCCCGTCTGGTGCGTTCTGTTTTGTTTATTGTTTTTGTTTCATTTCAAAAATGAGTTCCGACGAAGAGGACGTAGAAGCTGTAATAGCTATAGTGGATTTAGTTGTACAAAGACGTAACCGAAATAGATTCCGGGTCCGACCCTACTTGCTACCTCGTTCCTTCAATATTTATCAAGAACTACGTATAAACCTTCCTCTTGAATCACTCTATCTATTAAAAAAAACCGTATCAAAATCCGTTGCGTAGTTTTAAAGATTAAAAGAAAGCATTCAAAGGGATATAGGGACATAGGGACAGAAAAAGCGACTTTGTTTTTTAATATGTAGAGATAAAATCTATATGAAACTATGAGCTACAAAGATAAAAGGAAATAAACTAAATATAGAACTAAATATAAATATGTATAGACGTCTTGCTTCATTGAGCGCGAACGTAAAATGCGACGCTTCCCCTCCCCGCAGGCGAACGCGGGTGATGTTATCCATTTGTCTCGGCAAACATGTTTAGGTGTTTTTACGAACAAAACTGTTAAGCCACGCCCCTATTTTGTTTTGTTAACATGTTATGATGTTAGAAAACACGAAAACACGTCGCAGCAGACGCGACTTTATGAATACTATTGTTCTTCATTTTAACTAGTGATTACTAGTAATAGTGAAAAGTAAAGATGCTAGTTTATGCTGTAAATTAAATTGCTCAGCATTGTTTATTTTTATTACTATGTAGTTATGGCAAGCATAATAGAATATTGAATAGTATATTGGATGGTTACATTCGAAGTATCTAAATATCTCTAAATTCATCAATAAATGAGTTCAGACTTCAGTGGATATATACTTATTCATAGTGGAGTAGAAACAAAAAAATCCAAAGTTTTAGAAATCTCATTCCATAAAATAACAATAACACTACAAGTTACATAACAATGTAAACATTTTCATTTAAAACTTATCACGCTAGATCTTTTTTGCAAAACACTAAACAATTTATTTTACCGTCGTCGGCATGTCAATACTCTAAGGATACTAAATTAAATTCCAAAACATGATAGCGGTTAAAATATGCGAGTAATATGCAATTTTGAACATGGAACGCGGTTGACAGCGCCTACAATGTTACCGTTTGGTCACGAGGCATGCGTCTGCGCATACTTGGTCAGCTATATTACCGTATTCATGCTTCACGGTACACCTACATGAATTTAATTTTTGTATTTCATTTGGTACCGTGGTTACGTTATAAAATTTCTATACCAGCTCATAAAACAATTTGGGATGTGTTTCTGTTTTTTTTAAATTAGTAACATCCAAATACATGGTTAAATGTAATTTTGAGTATATACGACATGAAATACAATTTTTTCTCTCTAATTAAATATAACAAATTATATTCGAACCTATCGTTCGACTCATTCAAATTTAAATGGGACAACACGACAGGCACCGGCTTTGAAAGAAATAGTCATCAAATCAACGACCCTGAAAAAAGTAATTGCATAACATATAAATACAACATTCATCTGAATGAGAACCTCGTTTCTATGTCTGTTGAAAACTAAAAGATAAATTAAATAATAAAAACAAGGTAAACATTATTTTCCTGGTATGGCAGTCCCTAAATATAGTACAAATGATTGTCATCCTATTAGTCATCTAATTCCGTTGATTTCGAACGCGATGATGAGTTTCCCATTCGAAGTGTAACTCACGCACGCATCATGCTCGTCACAGCTTTCGCTGTGTGATCTTATTCTGTTTTATTATATAACTCTATATTATATAGTCCATTTCTAAGATGCAATTATTTACCAAGAGGTTTTTTGACTAACTATAAGTATTAACCTAGTAGTAACTGTTCCTTTATTCTTGGATGGTAAAATAGCTGTTTTTTAACGATTTAGTTATAAATAATCGTTTTTATAAAAATCAAGTTACTGTTAATTAAGGTATTTTTGAGGCAACTAGGTATTTATTAAAATTACTTTATTATTATAAAAATATAAATGGTTTTAAAAGTACCTTCTTTAAACATTCCCATTCACTTATAAATCTGTGTGTGTCTTAGGTACCTAGATGTACGATAGTACACCTAAAAGTACCTACTTCTTAGTACTGCCCTCCCTAACGTCAATAAAACTAAACATAGTATCTTGGTTGCCAATGTAACTACCAAGTTAATTTCTAGTGCATGTTGGCATATTTATTACACATTTTATTGTGTCGGCATCGGCAATGGACGCACATCTGCGTGTCAAATTCCTAAGAGCCATGTGCGCCGTGTGGCGGAATGGGAAGCGAACCGTGGCGACATGCGCTGAAAAAAAAGAAAAAACGTCACATTTGAAAATGGAAGAGTCTGTTGCTGACTGACTATTGCATGTCATGTCTATACTTTGTCGATAGGACAATCGCATGATACTTGATCATACGTCTACTTACATTGCCAGAAGCATGTTTTACTTCTTGTCTATAAATCCCGAATACTTTGTTACTGAAATTATTTCCGAACTCTATTAAAGCTACGAGTATTTACCAGGTAGAGTTGGAATTTGATAAAACTAGCAAGGATATTCTTTTATATCAAGCCATTATTAAGACACAAAAGTGGGGTAATATTGGGCTTATCAATGGTAAAGGAAGAGGGTGCGTTTTTATAGCGTCAGCTGTTGAAACCCTACACTCGGGGGTGCGGGCACAAAGGACGCAAATAATGGAGATTTCAATTTTATACCGGCTAGTTGTCTAGTTGGGGGTATGTCATTTAAAAGAATCAAATTATTCTATACTTTCAACATTATTGCAGAAGGTAGGTAGATAACTATGTAGCCTACCGTAAGTACCTACCAGAGTATGTTCCCTTTGGATTCTCTTATCTAAAGTTCCAACGATCAGTCAAATTCTTTGCATCCTTTCATAATTTTTATCTGTCAAACTGGAGCCCGGAAACGTCATTTTATCAGAACTTTTTGCGCATCCGTTTTATAGGGTCGAACGGCTCATCGTATCTCCGTCGTATCACATATCGAACGGATACATGTTCATTCATGACATTTGATACGTAACGCTTGATCCTGTTTCTTATCGAAGCATGCAAAGTGAACATTTGATATGCAACTTATTTTGCAAAGCTAAACGCAAAATCAACGGTTTCTGATTTGCAATCTGCAGTTTTGTCAGATTATCCGCGAATTGAATTTATTAGCAACTTTAATGACGCTATAAAACTACGGACTATCAAAAAGAACGTCAATTGAAAACAAACCATTCAATTTTCATAATTTCAAACCAACTGTTCGAAACTCAAAAATGCACCTGCAACAGCAGATGTTCGGATACATAGAAGAAAGGCCACATTATTGTGGCTCATACATAAATTCGGATATTGTAGGCAGGTAACCATACATGACTTCGGAATTTTTGGAGGATTCGAAACGCACGCGCACGAATCGACCAGCTGACGTGTAAAAAAACGTTTACCTGCGAAGTGAAATTATGGAAAACGGTAGATCAGCTGATTCAAGTATGCGACAGCTGGTCTTTTTTCGGACATATTTGTGCTGAAGTTTCGGATGAATTTGGAGATATCACTTCAATAGGCTTTCATTGTGTCTATCCATATACTTAAATGGTAAAAACCTAAGCATTGTCAGTAAAGATTACAAATTCCTCCTGTCAACCTATTTCGAACATTAAACTATCAATCTATAAAATGCTTTGTACGTTCAAACACTTTTGATCTATTCATAATCACGAATACTGAATGCACTGACATAAACAGTTTTTAATAGACCTAGCAAAGCAATATTCAAAGACTCAAGTTTATTTATAAAAAGGCCAAACAAAGACAACGCGTCTGTTTTGTATCTGCCCTTCTGTTTATTGGTAGTGTCTAGAGCCCTCTGCGGGCCCTTTTGAAGGATACTGTAAATAGAATGAGTTAACTATCTTCTAACCTCTTTGTATAGTTTCATTGATTGTGTTCAGACCATGAAGGTTCTATTGATACAAGCAGTCATATAAGTATCAACGATATGTGATAATCCTAAGACATAGTATAATATTTCGATTTAGTAGTAACTAGTAGCATAAATAGAGTAGTAGTACATATTTGGTTTAGAGATGCTATTACGAGAAGGTTATACATATAATTGAGCTGTTTTTCATGTTATAAAAATAGATTTAAATGCACTCAAAGAGCCATATCTAATCGCTTTGATAATTATAGAAATCGTAGAAGATCACAAACATAAATTGCACCCTTTGAAACTGAACCTTTGATATAGTACTACAAACGACGTTTACAATCAATCTTAACGTTATAATTATTCTAAAAACTTAACAATCAAAAAGGGTTCATCTCTCGAAGACGTTTCCACTGACAACCCAACAATTTCTAACGATTAGATGGATTTAATCGATAATAATGATACGCTTAATATTTTACACGATTTTGATATAATTGGTTTTATTCCTATAGAAGTAATAGCCGTTAGTACCTCTATTGTTGTTTAAGAGTGAGAACTTGCCTAATTAGTTATTGATTATTAACGAGATACTGATAATGGAATGATGGTTAATAGCGACTGAGGTGTTTAACAATGATGGATTAACAGTTATAGAATTAGTTACTAATCATTTGTGATAGTTGCTGGTAGGCAGGTAGTGTACTTATGTCTACTTGGCATCAAATTATAAGCTGACTTGCTAATCACATAACGAAGAAAATACAATGACCAATCATAGGTTTTGTAAGAAATATAACAGATGCGGAAATTCGGACGCCTTAAAGAAAACAGTCTCGGGTAGATTTAAAGACAAAAAAAGAGGGCATAAGACGAAAAGCAAAGAAATACTTGCGTCTATCATACTTTGTTAAATAATAAAACAATTAGCAAGGACCAAAACAATTAGTCGGAAACCTTTTGGTTATCTGTAATCTGGATGTTCAACACGGAAGTCCAACTACGGTTTTTATATCGGATGGCCCAGCGCCCCTATGCTAAATAAAATGTTTAATCCCCATAACACAATGCAATATGGAAGCATGGCGTGCTTAAAATACTTAGCGAGTTTTATGATTAAACTACTGAAATGTGGGCTGGGTGTTGAGTCTTCTAAATGGGATTACTTTGGCCTTTATTCGTTGTCATTATTGTAATGGACGATTTTAGTAGAAGTCTTTGTTGCAAGTTGTTGAGGTTTGATGAGTAGATCTTTTTCAACTTTTTATTGAACTTTTGTCGTATTTGTATATGTCCGTGACTTCGCCTTATTGTTTCCGGGACAAAAAGTATAGTTTTAGTAATGTTTTTTTTATCAGTTAAAATTTGTGCCAAATACTGAAAATGAAATTGTAAACAGTGAAAATCATTTCGCAACCACTTTAACTTCCTCATAATTCAATAACAACCAAATCAATAATATTTTCACTCGCATTAGTCCAGCCAAGCCTCTTTAATTAGTCAAATCGTCGTCGCTGACCGGATGCAGCGCCATATTAAAACTCTGATCGCGATTCGAATAATCCAACCACAGTTGATTTCCGGTGACCTTAGCTATGGCTAGTTTTTGAAAAGAATCTTTAAGTTCAAGGATTAAGGATGGCAATCCTTTGTTGAGACAAATCATGCTGTGGGTAGGTAATCTTGTGGGAGAATTTTCTTGAGCGTAAAATGAAAAACAAAAGTATTAAATAATTGATGACCTACCTAGTTTTATTTCGAAACTGTTTTAAAAGGAAACTCTGAACTTGATGTTTGAAAATTTATTCAAATTGTCACAATTTACTTGTTTCAAAAATACATTTTATATCAATAACATTGGTTTTAGGTAGTAACAACAATCAATCAAACTATTATATAAATTGGTATGGAATGCGTATAACTTACTTACAAGCATGAAGGTAATCATTAATTGTTCACAACCTCAACATAATTCTATCGACAATTCGACAAGCTTATTTTGTAACGTAACATTGATAATGAATTAAATAAACGAGAAATATTAAATGATATACTAACGAAGCGTACACTAAACATACATATTTAGAAGTAGGTACCTACCTATACTTCTTAACAACTATTTATAGATTCATGAAGGATTTCCTGCTAGATGACGTCTATGGTAAAGCTATGTTGAGAAGACAGAAATCTGTGATCACTACGATAACTAGCTTGGACTCTTCCTACCTATTTTTGCTATCACTACATAGTATAAAACAAAGTCGCTTTCTCTGTCCCTATGTCCCTTTGTATGCTTAAATCTTTAAAACTACGCAACGGATTTTGATGCTGTTTTAAATAGATAGAGTGATTCAAGAGGAGGTTTATACGTATAATAAAACCGTGCGAAGCCGGGGCGGGTCGCTAGTACCTTGATAAACTCAGGTGATGAAACTTATACACCTTGAATAACATAAAAAATACAAATTTAAACTATAACAATAAAAAATACACACACAAAATACAGGAATCAGAAAAATTTAATCAGGAGGATCTATCAAGAGAAGACAGAGGAACTAAACCTTTGAAGATTTGTTCTAAAAGATTAGAAGTAATGGTAGATGCCATTACTCATTCAAATATCGAACAGTGGGAGAGTCGCAGTAATGTTTAGTCATCGAATTGTAATGCGCACACGCACCTCGCTTCCTAATTTATTGAACCTGTCTTCGAATTTCAAACTGTGCGAAACTATTGTTCATGCATCTTGATGAGTTACTTTGGCAATACTAAGCAGTTGACATACCTATCTATCTTTACTATCTAAATATATACCTAGTATTTTAGGATTTGAACATAGGCACTAATAGGTAGGTACATAATATCGGAATTGTGAATAAAACGAGAAAAATAAAAAATAAACAACTGAGATGTTGTCAACAATCAATACTTTCATTAGAAAAAACTATTTCAAACATGCTAATACCGATGTGACCGAACGGCCTTAGCCAATTTTGCCTAACAAATAGATTTGTTCGAGGTCACCGCGCGAAAGATCTTTTAGATTTCTATCGAGGCCGTCGAAATGATAATAATGAGGTGGATCAATAATGAACTGGAATAGTAGGTATTCTAAGTGATAACAATATAACTAGTATTTCCAGATGAATCCGGCTCGAAGGACCATGTTGTGTTGTTATATTTTGCACTTAAATGTCCCAACAATCGCTAAAAGGGTAATATTAGGCCTGTTTCTTGTCAGGAGACATCTCTCTCCGTTTCATTAATATCGTAATAGTAGATGAATAATCCACCGGCTGACAGCCGGCGGCTGAAATTAATGTTAATCAGCCACGGTAAGTCCGTGTCTATTCTAGTAGGTACAAGGTCGAATCAAATCCTTTAAAAGATGAAATAAAAGGAGATGCAAAAAGCCTTTTGTTTTCAACAATGTCCGTGTAAAATTGGCCCATCCTTTAGGACCGCGGAAAATACGACCGCTGTTTGTTACTCTGTTTTTTGTAGATAATGATATCCGCTAAAAATTTTGACTATCATTTGCCAAAACTGAAACTCACTGAGTAGGTACCTACTTTTAATATTTACAGCCATAGTACATGCCATACACATGTAAGTCGCTTCTATTATGTAGGTAGCTCTTTGCAAATTGTTTTCTCCTTTATCTAGGTGACCAATGACTCATATTACGATCTCAAATTGTCACTTTCTTTCTACCGTTGAAAGCACGCAACAAATCTGGTCAAAGCCATCAGATTAAGGTAAAATGAGAATGTTGCATGGCGCGCCTCGGGCATTTCCATATCAATTTGTACCCAAAATACTTGAAATTGTTGCCGCGGGCGTATTGGCGATCACCTGAATTTTTGGCATAATTACCACTGGCAGCCCCGATTTACCTAAAACCTTTTTATTGTTTTCAAACGTTCCCACGGTTGGTGCACGCGAGCGCGACTCCGCTCAAAAAACACTTTTGAAAAAAGAACATCCGTGCCTCGGGCATAGGAGGTAAGACTCCTTCATTTGATTCACATTTGATTGCCGGTTGCTGGCGCACTCATAGGTAGTCTATCATTACTCTGAATTAGCCGTAGTTTTGGTGCGTACGCGCCTGACGAGTGTAAATGACGTGATTTATCATTGTTTATTTATTTATCTCGTCGATCAGGAGTTCTCTTTTTAAAAACATTCTAATTTCGACGAGCTTGTTTTGTTTGGAATAATTTTAAGAATCTAATATTTCTGAATTGTATCTATAGGTATTTTTTTTTCCTGAAACTTTTTAGGAGAGTTTTATAGGAAAAGAACCTACCTAAACTTCGTACAGCCACGATTGCAATAAGGATCGTTTGGCAGTGCGATTAACAGTTTGCGAGGCAAGCGGTTCATTTTGCAAGCCTACATTTCAAGACCGGTTTCGTGACGATCTGCGAATCTTTGCGGCCTGTGAACTTTAGTGCTTGAATGCGAACAGACTAGGTAAATAAATACCTAACTAAGCTCACAGGTTCTACCTACCCACCTTCATGTTTGAGTACACAACCAATATTGTTATTCTTTGAACCAGGATTCTATAACAAATAAGAATGTAAGTAATGATGTTTATTTATCAATAGACGTTATAATGTAGTAAAGAAGATAGGGTTACCTTACCATACTTGGAAATAAACCGAGCATGTCGACATAAAAAGACCATCTATTAATTCCCATTAAATTGAATATTTAACCTTTTTAAACAAATGCTTTGATAGCAGCCGTCACAATTTATCGCCTTCTAAATTCAAATCGCCTATCAAATGGCAATACAAATAAGAAACTCGTTGATTAGTTGCCTTATAAAGAAGTACAGGTGTCGCGCAAAATGGCGTGGGTGATACGGGTGTGGTAACCCCACATAAACAATGTTTTAATTTTGTTTAGCCACTCGATTCATGGACAGTGTGCTGTGCAGTGTTTTTTTACCTCTTTGGAACATGAATTATGTGGAATTTCTTTACGATTTATTGGAGGTGAGTTTGTATTTTTATATGGCAATAACAATCACAAGTAATGGCAACTTATCACTATGCAGCTAAACTGTCATAAATTTAGCCAATTTATGTCCTTACTCGGTGTGGTACACATCTACTTCTCTACTTTAAGTTTAACTCTTCGACATTATTTTTTTTTTGTTTATTTCATCACCAACCCAATTATTAGGTACCTATTATCTTTTACAATTTTGACACTTAATTTATCTTCATAAGTGTTCATTCATTGCAATATTTGCAATAGCATGAATGCAGCCCATTGCAAAACCTTAACTATTTTATAACCATAAGCTTGTCCAAACTAGAAGAAACAAGATCCTTAAAAGGGATTAGATAACTCTTCTCGACAAGTCTCAACATGACGATAACCTGAACTTTCGAGTAGAATACTAATGAGCCAAGAAAAAATCATAGGAAGTGATTATTACCTTTTTTATTCAGGTAGCCACTTTTATGGACATTTCTGGCAATTTACAGAAATGATGGCTTTTTAGTAGTTTTCTAGGTTATCGAGGGGGTTACTTGATGAAACCAACATTATTATGTTCCTACTTATAAGAAAATAGATAATGTTACTGCATGCAAGCAAAGATCAGGTTAATAGTTATTTCTTCGTAGGGTATGCAATACTAAAACCTGAACGTAAGGAAATATACGAGAAATCTAGTTAAGGTACAGAATGCTGTCAACGCAATAAAATGGATAGTTTTGCAACAGACACTTTACAACATACGTGCACACTGGCGCCATCTATTGCCAAGCAGTCCGAACTTTGTGCAAGAGGGCAGAGGTTGCAAACCTTTTTAAACTTTTTTTTCTTTCTTCCTGCGCGTTTTAATAAGATACAAACATAATTTTCTAAGAGTCCTTCAAGTGCGAGTATGACTGGCGAGAGTTAGAATTTCTGTCAATTATAAAAATACTAAGATAAAGGTAGTATAGTAGATATAGCAATAGTAGAGACTTCACTATCAGATGAATATCTAAAAACAGTTAATTTATAAGGGACATTTTTTTTACAAAATTTTTGGTAAGTCTTTGGGACATCCAAGAGTGAAAAAAGGACCGCGACACCATAAGGGTTATTTTTTAGGGTTTGTATCAGATTCGACCTGATAAACCCTAAAAATAGCAATCAATTGATGAACATAATAATATTAGGAAAGTACAAATACGTAAAAACATTTCGAAAGCATTTAGTAAACATCATACAACGAATTATTTAATATATTTTGGTTTGGTACCCCGTATCAGATAAAAGCGTGGGAAAAGATAACTCGGACATCAACATTAACATTTATTGCTGGCAACTTAATAGCAAACTCATGTCAGTGGGTACATTTTTATTAATTTCGTACGTTTTAGGGGTTAACAAAGGTTTTAGTAAAGTTTTTTAATCATACATATAGGTACCCTACCTACCTACTTACATCATCATCATCAACCTACATATATTAGTCCAGTGCTAGACATAGGCCTCCCCTAATAAATATTATATGGTAAATATTAACGGGTATTGATCGCGTTTATCACTGAACTTTCGGTAAGTTGTTTTGTTTACATTAACTTCGTGAATTTCAAGAAATCGTACCAAGGCAATAATAAAATTGAACAATCGGAATGGAAGTTCTCACTGTTTATTTGTAATTTTTGCATGATATATAGGTACATACGTATACTAAATAATTTTGCAATAGTTTAACTTTTAAGTAACTTAAATATTATTTTTCATAGCCTTAGTTTTATACGTATCTAATTATACGAAGTATAGTTATCCCTTTTACACTTATAAAAAGGGGATAACTATTTAATTCGTGTTTTTTATTTAAAGGTTTATTCATAAGTAGGTATGGTTGGTGGTCCATAATAAAAAATAATAATATACTTAAGCATTATTTTTTAATTCTTCATGACACAAATTTCTCACAACAATATTGCTATCTTTGCAAATTGCCATAAATTCCCATCACATACCTCATTATTATTATTTTCAATATAAACCATGGCTATAAAAGATGCGCGTGCGCAACACAAGTGATAACGGACTGCCATATCCGGCGCCTGCGGTCACGTACGTGGCGGTATTATACGTTTTATTTGATAAATGTCCGCTGATCCAGTCAGGGGCTTAACCAAATCAATTTATATAAAGAAGGCAGGCAGGGTTTATCTCCGATTAAAGATCAAAGTTGTGCTCTATCAGTGGTTTTGTTTACAAAAATATATCCTAAAATGAAAATCTTAAAGGTTTCGTAATAAAAGTGCAAAGTCGGTTTCTTTGACTTGACCACAACACCCAGTTCAAACAGCCAGTGTATTTTAAGTCTCTGACGTGAACTTAAAACACCTTGCGGGAACAAACACAACAATAAACATGTTTAATTACCGAACTATAAGTAGAAATTTCGTAAATAGACAGCTTTATATCCATTCCCCAAAAATGTTATATCAACCTCTCGCTCTTCCGGTAAGGGTTGGTAAGGGACGCAGATAGAAAATGGCGGCTGACGACTATCATGGCATCATTCGTAACGAGCTTTAAGTGTACGCGTTAAAAGACTTAATGCTTCACTTACTGGTTGGATAACTCATTTTATGTTCTTTATTTGCTGTCCATACATTTACGACGCTTCCTGAACGTATTTTACGATTAATTAAAGGAATTTATTTAAAGTTTCGGTTCGGCTTGTGGTTGAAACGATCAACTGAGACTTTCCGTACCGTTAAATAAATAAATAAGAATAATTATATTTCCGTTGTTTTAAAATAAGTTTTATAACTATTATGTTTAAAGTAGAACCTACAGTGGCATGTAGAACATTATTAATTGTTAATAACACCGGAGATGCGTTCTGATTACGTTATAAGATTACAGTTACGTAGGTTCTATTATTGCAAGTGTTTATCTATGAAAATCTGAAAGCACCGCTAGCTTCGAACAAAAAAGCAGATGTTTGAACATAATTATTTAATTACCATAACTTTGATGTAGCTTCAACATGCAAGCATCAAATGATGGATTCGTAGACACCACTTAAATATGTACCTGCTCTTAGATTTTTATGTTAATAAAAAGTTATTGGTAAAAACTACATCGTTATTGATTAATTATCTAAATTCACCACTACTAGATTTTAATAATCGTCGCTATACTAGTCCACCGCTGGACATAGGCCTCCCCTTAAAAGAGCCATAGCCATAACAATAGACAAAAGTTATTATTTATTCTTATGCCATAGCGCTCTGTAATCAGCTTATAAGGAATAGCTTATTTTTCAATTTAAATAAAGAAAGAACACAATTTCGAGAATATTTGCAGCATTTTAAAACTGTTCCATTTTCAAAAAATGTGACTCACTCCTTCTAACTTCAAATCAACCAGTGTTGCCATTTAAATTGAATTGTTAAATCGACCCACAGCCAGCATCCGGCGATCGATCAATGTGCGTTCGAGCCCTTATTATTCAATCTGAAGCCCTAACGGCCATACTGATTCACAGTCGGAGCCCTATGCCCTGTGTTCTCGGGTCACACTCGTTAAGTGGATCAGTGCAATCGTGAAAGCACTTTAGTTAAACAATTGCTTTTACAAGTGCTTTTTCATTTCGCTTTTTCTCACTACGACAAATTTTGAATATTAGAGTTATCACAGTTCCACTTAACTTGGGGCTAGATGATGCGGTGTGGATTGTCGAACATGATATATTTATCACAAACATTAAAAACTAATTTTAATGTTTGTGAAGTACCTACCTAAAAGTAGTCTGCCCTCTGATTGGACGATGGTTGTGTGAAAATCATGTACTACTTAAAGTAGCCTGTTTTATTTCAGACCTAGAACTAGTTATGTCATTTAAAAACTTCAACCTAATCCGTTCAGTAGTTTTGGATTTAATGAAGTAACAAACATCCACCCAAACAAACTTTCATTTTATGATATGTATGTGATTCTTTATCAAAATGTGCATTAAAAGTAAAATGTTTCCGTTTCGCATTTAAAATCAGTCTTACCATACGTACGATTAATTAGGTGCAAGTTCATTGCAGACAATAAAGAAGCAACAAACGCTGCGCCCGCGCAAATGACAATTGACCTCTGACGGCTTCCGGTCCCCGGAGATTTATTGGCTAAGTTCACATCGGTGTTGTTTGATACATTGTGTTTTGATAGCGAGGGACAGTTTATTGTTTTTATGAATGTGAATGAGACATTACCTACCTACTGCTGATGTAGCGCGGTTTGATAAGGAATTGAAAGAAACTATACGATATAATAGTAAGTATCCTTATTAATATTATAAACGTGAAAGTTTGTATGGAGTTATATATGTATGAATATATGGAAGTTTGTTCCTCTTTCACGCAAAAATTACTGAACGGATCGCGCTGAAATTTGAATAGACTAAGTTCTATCTAGCTCAGCTACTTTTATGCCATAAATCAGTTCCCATGGGATCAAAACAGCCTTGAAACGTTTCCATAGATATAAAGTGTGCGAAGCTGTGGGTAGATGCTTGTATAATATAGATAGATAGAAAACGCTTTATTGCACACTTATATAAAAATAACAATATATAATAAAATTATATAAATAAAATATAACTCAGGATGGAAAGATATTGTGATTCACTCCATTAAATATGGACGACCAGAAGAACGTTTGTTTTTTATTAAAGAATAGTTTGAGCTTTGCAGAGAAAAATAACAAATCCAATGTGAACAAAATTTGACACGTTCGAATATTACTAAACGTCAAAGGAATTTATAATGAAATGGCGATTTTCATAATGTAATGGTAGACTGTTGCATTACTTACTTTAGGGATAATCAAAATGTGAGCGGTTCTCACGAGATCGCATCTCTTAATTAATCTTATGAACTAGAAAGTTTGGACGGATGGATTTTTGTAACGTCTTCATGCCAAAACTACTGAACGAAAAGGGCTGAAATTTTGAATGGCTTGGAATCAAATAAAATTTACTAACTATAGCTTGGCAAAAAAGAGTAGAAAATAATGGGGGCGCCACTGTAGGTCCTTATGGCAACACCTATAGCGCACCAAGATAGTCTTGATAATTAGGTGTATATTTCTGTTATACGTACATTTATATCGACACATAGTATACTAGTATCAGTAAATATTGTTTAATTGAGCAAGGTTCTCGTTATGTAAGTATATAAAGAAAAAAATATAAAGTAAATTAAAATTTAATACATTGTTATTAATACATTGTAAGTTCTCTCTCACAGTATTCCTTTTCTATTTTTATTACGTGCTGGCACGAATTCTTCCAATCCTCCTCCGTAATAGCTTGGAACCGTTCCGTTTTAGCACGCTCAGCTGCTTCCTATAAAGAAGAAACTTTTTATGATACCTTTATCTTACCTTTTTCAGTTTATTATTTAGGCACCTAATTTCTAGACCATTTAAAATACAAACGCTATAGTAACTTTATTACAAAGAAATAACACAACATTTAAATTATGTAGAAATAGATTTACATATTAGCTAGTCTAGCTCAAGTAGGGTTACCATATCTCCGGAATTGTCCTGAGATCTCCGGAATTTTAGACCAATCTCCGGAGCTCCGGAATTGTCTTGTGATCTCCGGAATTTAGGAATTTTCAATAAAACCGAGCATATCATCAATATATTATTATTAAAAACTAAGAAATCAAACAGTTAGCAGTTTTTTTTAAACTAAGAGATCAACTAAAATTACAAATAAAATCAACACTAAGGCTGCCTGTCCATTGACGCGGAGAGAGGCGGCGGAGCGGAGAAACGAGGAAATATTAACCAATAGGGTTGCCGTGAAATTTCTCTCCGCTTTTTCATGCAATCCTATTGGTTAATATTTCCTCGTTTCTCTGCTCCGCCAGCTCGCTCCGCTCCAATGGACAGGCACCCTAAGGCAGGCTATGTCTAGTTCGTTCATGTAAACTCTCCAGTAAAAGGTTGACCGAAGGCACCGCATACGCATTAGTCTCTCTGACCAATATTGTGTGACTTCAATCTAAGGTAAACGTCCTGACTGAGGGGCGGCTGGAGGTGGGCGCGTCGCGTGTATGTGGTGAGGTGATGAAAGAAATTATAAAATTTTGACTTATTATTGTAAAAATAGGTTGTAGAGTTCCATTACATTTGAATTGAAATTACGACTAAATCTCAGGAATTTCCAATACAAATCTGGCTTAATCTCCGGAATTTTCATTTTTCCATATGGTAACCCTAAGCTCAAGTATCAAATTCTATGCCCGCGCTATAGCAGAGTACGAAGAACAAACGTAAACATAACCTAACTGCCCGATGTTTATTGTTGAATATTTCACTTGTTCCGTGGAACTTTAATTTAATCCTGCTTTATGACCATCAAGTTACCTTTGATTCAACTTAAAATTACAAAACAAACTCTCACAAACCTGTCATATCAGCGGTTCTTTGAAAAACATTGATGAGATCTGAAAGAATAGTTCTGGCCTCTAATTCTGCCAGACATCGCCTGTATACCTTATAAATAACCTCCATGGCAGCACTTCTAACTGTTTTATTCATTATTTTTCACTTTTCGTCACTTTATCACCACCGCTTGACCGATCCAAGTAAAAAATCCGAGAATTCGTAATCTTTGTTTACAATTTTACATCAAACGTCATTGTTTTAAGAATGTTGCCATTAAACAAAAAAATTAGTTCCGTTTCTAGACTTTTTTGCCAAGCTGTAAAATAAAATTGACTTTTCATATATTCATAGATTTTCACGCGGGGCGCAGTACTAGTGCTAAATAAATAAGTAGGTTTAGGTCTTCAGCTCAGTCTTGTTCTGGAAATACCTACCATCTCGATACTACTTTCCTACTTAGAACCTAGGTATGTTTGTGTTGGTCTTTTTTCTTTCTTGCATCTAGCAACATTATTATCAACCATACAACTACCTACATTATAACACAAATAAAGGTAAAACGATTCACATTCTAAATCCGAATTATTGTTCCATATTTGAAACAGATTGTGGGTTTATAACGGCATGAATGTTAAAACGTGCCGAAAGTGACTTTCCGACGCATGCGCAGCATTGCTGCGGTCGCCGACTCAATTTGTGGGACATGGGAATGACATTTGTTAGATTCGATGAACTAAAATAATAATACCATCTAAATAACTATCAAAATAACTTTATAGAAACGTTTTCCACGCTCCGTTTCTCCCACATACAAAATCTTGTCAGTTTTGAGAACACAATCTTAAGATTTATCAAAAGCACTTGTTGGTAATCTGATTCTGGCCGTCATTATGAAAAACAAACGAAGCGTTGAATGGAAGCAGCCCAACTGGAGATGTGGAATTAAAATGTTAAGTAACTCGAAGCTCAGATGACAGACCTAATTGATATTAGGTTTCATAATGTTAAAAAAACGGATGTGTCTACGGAGAAAAATGCTATTTTCAACGTCTAAACCTCCTTGCGTATTTGGTTAAAAAAAGAAACTAGTTCCTATTTTAAGACATCAAACCAAACTGAGAAATCGATTCCAAATTCAAACACCAGCGGGCGATTGACGGTTCATAAACAAAAACAAAAGATGCATTAGCAATGATTAATACCCGCCGTGAATTTGAAATTCGAACGGCAAATAAACCCACCTAAATGAAGGCGGCGGCTAATGGTTAGTTAGTCAATTTTGCCATTCTGTCAATTTCATAAAAGAAAGTAACAATAACAATAAAATTACATACATCCATTGTTATTTAATAGAATGGATGGATAACGAGGTCTTCCTGCTATTAGCTAAGCACGCAATGTCCGATGTAGATGTTTATTAAGATATTGACGAGCTCGCGACAATTCGTTCATACAGTTATATGGAAGAATTACAAAATTTAATTAAGTAATAAAACTCAAATTTCTAGAATGGTAAAACTTCAAATAAAAATAAGTTCAGACGTAAAATTAAATATAAAACCCAGAGAATAGTAAAAACTGTAAGTATACTTACTTAAAAATATATAAATACCTAAGTTATTAATAAAACAAGTTAAATTTACAAAGGAACATTACAGTTTGGAACGTAAGACCGTACAAACTAAAATAACATTGCATAATAAGGTAAATTATATATTCCACGGTAAGGTTCCGCCGGGCGTCGAACCCACTTCCGCTGGACTTGATAACGATCGTGACATACGCTCAAAGATACCGAGAATAATTCGGACATTCAATACCGAAACAATTGCTCCTAACGACTTAATGCGAGACTAGGTTGTGATCGCGACTTCGCACGCGTTTATTGCAATACAAAGAAGAAAATATGTTTCGGCCAAACAAGGAGTCTATGAAAAAGTAAGAGGAAAAACCCTAAATCAGTCTAGTTTTGATTAATATTTTTTTAAAAGGAAAAGTAAATATAAATATTATCAATAAGAAACAGATTTATCTATTGGTGATGAACGAAACGCAAGTTAAAATTGAATACTTAGATAAAATTATATAGGAAGATCAGCTTTAACGCAATCTAAATAAAGCGCTGGAATGGCAGTGGATCCAACAAAGTACGAGCTAGTAAATAATCCCCGATGTATTCCTGGTGTCTTGTTTACATTCTCACGTAAGCGCGTGTCGATAGTGTAGCTGATACATAAAATTCGTTAAATAACCCAAAAGTCTCGCTAAACTCAACCTAAACCCCAAAGAAATAGGAATCAGAGTCTATACTAGAAGCTCGTAAACTCAAGCGCAGTCGTCAGTCAATCGTTGCTGGAAACAGGAGTGTTGAAGTGTCAAAGAAAGAAACACTCGAAATTATCCATGGGACATAAAAACAGATCATGGTTCTGTGATGCTTTCAGTTATTTTGGAAAATGTAGAAATAGAAGAGACTGACAATGAAAATAAAACCGCCACCAAGCAGCTACTGAAAAGACCAACGAAGACAACTTTGATAAACCAATCGTTGGTGCTGATTCTAAATTACTTGCTTGTCGTAATGATCTTGACAAAAACATAAAGCGTCTCCGGAATAAAAAGGTTACTAATTACGATTACAAGGCGATTCCGTACGCCCACAGGAGCTTGCATCATGGCTGTGGTAAATACTATTAGGCATTTATTGTAGCGCCTACACACGACCTTAAAATGGACCTTGTGAGTTCTGAGGTATGTAGAAAGTTCTTGACAACTATGTTTTACTAAATCTCTACAGAGTTTAAAATAGCTTCCGCCGTCTGTTAGATTAGATCTTTTAAACTACGCAAAGTATTTTCATGCGGTTTCGATCAATAGATAGCGTGATTCAAAAGAAAGGTTTAAAGCTATAGTAGATACAAATTACATAATGGAGAAAATCTAAGTACCCGTGCGAATCCAGCCACGTAGCTAGTAGAAAATTTAAGAATGGGGAAACTATGCTCGAACACGCTTGAATGTTTGGGTGAGGATAAATTATGGCATCAAATTAAACTACAATGTATGTGAGCGATCTTTGGTTTTCCTCATATCAATGAACACACCTAAAGTTAGTCAACATACTAAGTACATTTTTCCCTGGGCTCGTTAAAAATGACCCCAATTCTAACAGCCCTATTACGCGTACACATCGTGCACGTCAATTTGCAAGCGGACACGCCTGTCCAATCAATTGTGTATAAACAACGCTGAAATTAAGAGCTTTCGTGGAACCGTGCTACCCCCGAAATAGATTTGTGAACTCTATTACTCCTGCAAGTTCCTATACAGGACTAAGTAGATACTTAAGTAATTTGTATAATCTGTCTAAGCAGGATTTGTGTCAGAGCTGGTTATGGATGAAAAGACCCTTGTTAAAGGAAGCCTTTTAATATTTGCTTTGATTTCGAGGGTGATGTCTTGATCGGTGGTTTAAGTGTTGTTTCCGATGCGATGGATCTTGTGCAATGCCAGCTTAAGACTCGAGTAAAGACTTCTCATTAATTTAAAGCTACTTAGTTCAACATGTAGGCGTATCAAGAGGTCTTATACCAATTATGGGTTCTTGTTATCTTTGATTGAATTTGGAGACCTTGCTGGCGATCATTTGCATGAATTATGTCAAAATTTTGATTGATCGTTTGATAATACCCAATTTTCGCAGTAAGAGTTATAAAACATGACAAAATCGAGAGTTCGGATAAAAGTGTTTTATTAACCTGAAAGGGATAATTGGAATTTGCTGTTCCCATAACGCTTAAAATGAAGTCAAACAAAAGGTTACTTATTATGTTGTATTGTACCTAATCATCACACTCAAATGTCGGTAGATGTCTTGGTTGGTCCAGCCACAGCGGTGTAAAATCCCCATTTCGCGTTTATCCTTTTGCTTCAACAAGTGTTTGTGGTAAAATGTCGTAAACGACGGCTCACTTCTGTAACCTGTTACGTTTTGATCTTGCCATGTTTACGATACGAGTTCTATAATTGACCGATGCGGGAGAGCTCAACACATCGCGGTCCATCTTTTTAGAATACGACACAAATAACATTCTAAATTTGTAAATTTATACACCACCAACTTTGAAGCTATGTTAGCTCAGCACTCAAGCGCAACTTTCGCCTCTACACCTTAGCGTTAAAGATGAGATTTAACTTTTATGATTGTTCGTGATGGCACTTCGCTTTGCTTGGATAGAATATGGATGCTGAGGTACTTTGCAGCAACCATGCCGATGACCACATGCATCAGTGTTTGTAAATAGAACGCTGCGTACTATGGAACCGATGTGATATTCTACACTTTGTAGCTACTGACGCGTCCATCGCTGGTTGCCTTCCACCCGTCACAATTATGAATGGGTATGCTGCGATGCATAACGAACCATCAATGTCTCTCGTTGTGAATTACGAGGGTCGAGATTAAAAGATCAGAGAGCTATCTAGTGACATCTAGCGAAAGCTTCGACGGTTTGTTTACAAACATTTGAATTTAGGATGCAACGAACCCATTTTCACAATAGCGCACGTCAACACACGCGTTAGAACTACATAGTATATCGACGGTTCCAACGAAAAATTAGCTTAACCGTGTGAAAGCAACCCGTTCAGAGGTATCTAAACGGCCGTGTTTGCGCATTCCATTACCCAGCTGGTTTGGGAAGTGAAAAATCACGCTTATCTCCACCAACACAAGGAAACGGTGGTCCACAGCCATCTGTTCGTTGCACCCATAAAGATAACGCATATGAGCAAACGGGAACGCATTCATTTAGTATCAGTGCTTTGTGGAGAGCAGTTCTGTCGCCTGTTGTAAAATTCGCGCGAAAAATACGGCTGCCATTTTGCATATTTCCAGCGATGTGTTCCATATTCGAGAGTACGGTGCGTACCGCGCTTTGATATTCTCTTTTTGAGATGCGGTTTATTTTTAATCGCGTTGTCCTATTTAATCCGTTCTGTTCTGCCAGTGAGGCGGCGCCCCAATCAGTCTCGGCAGCAAGCGTTGCTCCCGACGTTGTGTTTTCTGTTTCAATATTTTCCAAACAAAATGATCAAATTAATTATATCTAAGATTAAAAAAGTTGTAAGTTCCTCTTGTAATTTAAATTTGTTTTTCATCACTTCTGTGTTTAAGTTTCTGTGT
Source organism: Eupithecia centaureata (assembly GCA_944547425.1). Classification (NCBI taxonomy): domain Eukaryota; kingdom Metazoa; phylum Arthropoda; class Insecta; order Lepidoptera; family Geometridae; genus Eupithecia; species Eupithecia centaureata. Next base: position 14,897,180 of record OX155682.1, read on the forward strand.
TTCTTGTTGCAGATATACCCTGATCCAGATTCGGAGAAGGCGATTATGGGATCAGTGGTGTACTGCATCCATCACAAGGAAGGATGCCAGTGGTCGGACGAACTACGTAAACTGAAGGTAGGTCTGAGAATATCAAATATTTGCAGCTGATAAGTAAAGTAGGCAAATAGAATCGATCTATCAATTCTGAGCCCGCACGTCACGTCTGACACATTTCTTTATCTGCCTCCACAGTGTAGAGTAGGTATTCCAGAGTAGTAAATCAGGTAATTTACGACACGTGTGGAGCGACATTTCTAGTGTTGTTCCCGTTTTGTTTATTTAACATGTGGATGTTAATATACTAATGGTTTTGTATAGGACAGGTACTAAATTAACTAATTCATCAGCTTAATATTTAGATGCTCCGAGTAGGAGTGTTGGCTCTCAAATTAAAAGTATTTTTGGAGAATTTCCATTATGTTGAGTTATTATTAGTTTAGTTTGTTTTTGATACTGCGGTTTGTGATGTTTATTTACGTTTCTAAACTTCCTTAATGTCAATTTATTTATCAATCTAATGGTTTACCTACATTTAGAGTTCTTTTGCGTAAAATACCTATATACAGATATTGCATTGCTTTTTATTTTGGTGTGAAAAAGATGTTAGGGTTTTGCAGATGCAATATTTAAAGCCTCTGATCATTTTTCCTTTCCCTTCCACAAGTTATTTCAAAATTTTATATAAGTAAGTCTGCTTACTTTGAGACTGAATTATATTTAGCATTATTATTTCTCCAGTAACAATCCGACGACCAATTTGGTTCGGTGAAAGAAGGTCCAGCGATGCAGGAGGTTGCGGGTTCGATTCCCGCCTAAGGAAAAACTTTAAAAACATTGCAATATACAGCAATCTGTGCCGATTTTCTTGACAGTAAAAAAAATCTACCCATGTCATGTATTAAGTATACTACAAGCTCTAGGGCTAGTTGGTGCTGTGTGGATTGTTCAGCCTCATTTAATCCCCCCTTCCCCCCCAGGCGCACCTCAACACCTGCAAGCACGACGCCGTGCTGTGCGCGGCGCAGTGCGGAGCCATGATCCCGCGCGTGCTGATGCAGGATCATCTGCGCTACACCTGCCCCCGGCGCAGAGCCAACTGCGAGCATTGCCACAAGGAGTTCTCGGGCAGTGCGCTTGAGGTGAGGACTTTATGCTGATCTCTTTTCATAAAGGTTGTCTTGGTTTAGGGGTAAAATGCTGCTTCTACGCTGTGCTAAGTATTTAGTGTAAAACTTAGAACATATTTTGAGATGGAGGCTACTAGCAGGATCCACCTAGGCTGGGCAGTGTTTGAGTAACTACGTTGAATCTTCTCCTCACCTATACCGCGATGTTTGTAAACTAAAGTTGTGAATCAGTGCGTCCTACCCGACGTGTGGAGCTGAGTCGTGGACACTCACGGTATGGCTGATCCACCAGTTCAAAGTAGCTCAGCGGGGTATGTTAAGATCGGGAAAGCTCGGGAACTTTATATTGCAAGGAGTTGACCAATGTTAAGTTCAAATTAGGAACAGCAGAACCAACCCACACTGAACTAACTAAAAACGAAAAAATCAACCTAAATAACCCACCCATCACCTTCCAGGAGCACCAAGGCAACTGCGGTCACGAGCCCATCTACTGCGAGAACAAGTGCGGCGCGAAGGTGCAGCGGCGCCACACCGCGCAGCACGTGCAGCAGCACTGCAGCAAGCGGCTCGTGCCGTGCAGGCATTGCGGGCAGCGGTACACACAGGTACACTTTGGATTCTTCAAAGTAATCAAAAGCACAAGGCTTATTATCGGCCAGGCTAACACAACCATCCTTTGAAGAACAATAGCTCTTCAATTCTCCATAATCCGTTCCCAAATATTGCAGTCTTCATCATTGTCAGCAATTCAGTATCTATTACTCCAGTAGAGAATATATGCCGGCCCTAATATTCTCCGTTTTTTCTCTGTCTCTGGTTTTACGAATGCACTGTCGAAAACTAGTTGTCTTGTCATCGGACCATAACAAATTGTCGGTAAATTATCACCACCAACACCAATAGAAAGTCTTTGCATCACGTCACTGTGGCGTTTGGGATCACTCACTATGTTCTTCCGTAATTCTCTAACACCCCTCTTCCCTCACAGGACACAGTATCAGCGCACGGCGCCACCTGCGCCCGCGCGCCCATCCCCTGCCCGCAGCGCTGTTCCGCCGCGCCCTTGCCGAGAGACGAGTTGGACGCACACCTGAGAGATCACTGCGCGGCGGCTGGCGTACCCTGTGCCTTCAGAGATGCTGGCTGTAGGTTTAAGGTGAGAAACTATGCACCATTTGTAAAAGAGAACCCAAAATATTAAAGCGAATAACTGGTTTCTTCTTCGCTGTGAACAAGAACAAAGTGCAGACAAAGAATTTTGGATAAAAGGCCTTAGGTAGGTACTTTGAATGCGCTGACTCTTGATAGATGTAGCTTCAAACGACTTCTTGTAACACATGCATTGGGCCAGGTCTATTATATCTGAAAAATGTCCAGCACTAATCCAGTACCTACTCTTCATTGCAGTAAAGCAATTTCTCACAAATCCGATCTATTCTTCCAGGGAACAAGACAAGCAGTAGAACGCCACACCGAAGAGAACTGCCAACAGCACCTAGCTCTAGTCTCCGCTTTAGCCACCCGCCAAGCCCGCCAGCTGGAAACCCTCAGGGCGACCGTCTCCCGCCTCTCCAACACCACCAACTGCTCCGGAGCACTGGTGTGGAAGATATCGGACTGGGCAGCCAAGATGGCGGAGGCAAAGTGCAAGGATGGCGTCGAGCTTGTGTCCTCGGCATTTTATACTAGCCAGTATGGATATAAGTTGCAGGTAAGCAAACTGTTTTATAATAAGCAACCAGATAATCTCTGAATTGCAAGTAGGCTTCATATCAGTTTTTTTACGAAAATCGAGGGCCGATTTTTATAGAATGACTACGAAATTCCTGACCAATTTGTCCATTTCAGCAAAATTGAAATTGAAATTAAATTATACAAATACACAGTTAGGTATTTAACCCACAGTTGGTTAGAATCCACTCAGCATTGTTTGTAAACAAAGGCCCACGTTTATTTGTTGATGACTAATCTGCGCGAACCGAATTAGCCACGTTACTCACATAGCAACTGTAGATAGCATTAGGTAGCACGCGTACTCCCGATTTATTTTGATGCCACTGGTTGGCTTTGGTTTCTTTTCCTTTGTCAGTTTCACATTTGTTATGTCCTCTTTCTTTTTGTAATGTCTTGTTTATCTGGTCCCCATTCTTTTGTGTAGAGAGAAAGAGAGACAGAAAGATTCTGTTCTTTTACTGCGATCAGAAGTGCCTAAAGTTTTCATTGTATACAGAGCTTAAAAGGATCTGGGTTTACGATTAGTTTTACAGTTTCGTTTTATCTAAATGGGTCAGCTTCACAAAGATCTATTTCCGAAGCTATCATTTCTTCAAAGTTGTTTCCAATACTTTTTCAAATACAAACTGAAACTGAATCATGTCTGCCAAGAAAAATCACCTCTAACTGTTGAGTAATAACGTTCATTTTAATTTTCTTTCAGGCGTCTCTATTTCTGAACGGGAACGGTGCCGGCGAAGCTACCCACATGTCAGTCTACATCAAGATCTTACCTGGTGAATACGACGCGCTTCTCCGCTGGCCGTTCGCTCACACCGTCTCTTTCACGCTCTTCGACCAGAGCTCCTCGCCAGACAGAGCATGCAATATCGTCGAGAGTTTCGTCCCTGACCCCACGTGGAAAAACTTCCAAAGACCTTCGAAGGAGCCTGATGCGCTAGGCTTTGGTTTCCCCAGGTTTGTCTCACACGAGATGCTGAAAAAGCGGAATTTTGTTAGGGATGACGTCATGTTCTTAAGAGTTAAAGTGGATCCCAGTAAAATTGTAGCCGTATAGACAAATGCAGGGTTTAAGAACCTTCTTGCAAGTTTCATCGCAAGCTATGTTCTGGAATCTTCGCAGGCTGGGTTCAGCGCACAAATTTAAAAGTCATAGAGATATTTGTATATATTATAACTAAGTTACAATAAGATGTATATAGTAAGTTAATTAAAAGCGAATAAGTGGCATTGTTATCCTTTCACTGAAGATCTCTTGTATTTCATTGCCGGCGAGTGTAACAGTAAGCATGCTTCAAAGAATTTTCTGACTTACATCGTGCCATTATAAGCTTAAATTCCTTTGACTAACTAAGCCACATCAGAGCTTTTAGCGGTCATTCTGTGAACTAAGATTTAGACAGTTCTACTTTCAAATTAAACGGCTTATATTTTCTTTTCATTAGTAAAATGGCGTTACAAAGTGGTATATAATTTATAACATAGGAAACATATTACACACATTTTTATAGTGTTCTGCAAAGATAGTGTGTAGCGTCCGGACAATTCAAAGCGTTTTTATTTGCCTTTACTGTTTATACCGAAGGCACTATGTAAAACGCTATGAAAAAGTAAATTAAACTTAATCGCCTTAATAACTTCAAGCTATTTTTTACCAAAAGTTGGTACCTAAGTACACAAAAGAGATCAAAATAAAATAGAATTTTCCTGTTAAGTATTTATTGGTCCCAATTTGCCTTTGACTAACTAAAAGGTCTTTACAACCATCTTTGAGACATGTTTGTATGTTATCGGCAGATCTTTGTATATAAAATTAATGTAATTATTCATGTTCTAAACATTTATATCGTTGTATGTACATTTTATTGAAATTTATAATTAATGATTTTCTCAGATTTATAGAAAACTTTCAAGAATGTTTACTTAAGTTATTTTAGACTAGTTTAAAATGTTTTATACTATGTGGAGGAACTTTTTATACATTCTTGTAAGTTTTCGGAACTTTTGAGTTGTTTTCTTACACCCTGTACTTGTATAAGCTGGAGATAGACCAAAGTTTGATAACTTTGCAGTATGAATATGTACATTATTGCTTCAGCAAAGTTTATCAAAACGGCTAAAGCTGTCTAATATTTTAGATACATTGTAAGACATACTTATAAGTAAGCATAGATATCTGTAGACATTGCTTAGCAAGACTGTATTTTTGCTATGTTTAAATTTACTAAGGAAATTCATGTACCTATCTATTTGCACCTCTGTCATATGAACGCAAAACAAAATCTCTTGTTTTCGACTAAAAGCTAATAATAACAAATTATCTGTATCTTATATATTTATTTATCCAAGCAAGGAGTGTGTTTGTTAAACATTATTGTTAAGTAAAGCTGCAGTTCTTATTTACTTGCTTATTTACACCATAATTAATATAATTCGATATTTATTTGGGATCTCTAAAAAGCTATTGATATCTCAATATGTAAATTGACATTCCACTATTGCATTATTATTCATAAGTCCCAAACAAACTTTACTTATAACTTATATTAAATTACAAAGTGTACTTAACAGATTATAAAAAATACAGCGATCAGCTAAAAATATGATTTATTTGTTTGTATGTATGTTGACCAGTCTTTAGGTGTGGTCGGAGTGGTAAAAAAAGGCCTTTGTTTTTACCAACTGACCAAAATAGTGTTAAATCTAAATTCTAAAACCTAGTACCTTAATGTAGCAACTATGAGACTAACTTAACTGCCTCTCAGAATGGGATAGCAACTCTTTGATTGCCTTTAAGCTTTTAACCATGAAACTGTTACTGAAAATATACTTTAAAAGTAATAAGGCAAAGAATCAAAGAGTTGCTACCTGTCTGTGTATTATTGTATGTTGTTTTAACTACATAATAAGTTAAACAAGAATAAGTTTAGTGTAGAAGCGTTTACGCTATAGTTTTAAGATATGATTTGGTTTAAGATGGAAATATATTTCTTTTACAAAGAACACAATCTTTTACTGAGTTTAGAATTATTTTAAACCAACACTTAAATTAAACATGGTTAAAATGTAGTGATTTTTCAAAATTACAATAAGCATTCTGAATATTATTGGTAAAAATCTAATCAAATACTAAAAATCAGGCTTTCTTCGGTAACTCACAGCATCATCCTGCCCCAAACCAAGCAGAGCTTGTGTTATAGATACTAGATAACCGATATTCTTAACATAATACATTACACTGCATCAATTGATATTCAATATTTTAAATAGATAACAAGCAAGTGTCTGTACTGTAACTGAGCAAATATCTGCAGATCATATATTTTTCCCATGGTGGGAATAAAACCCCAAGAACACCTTGGATATTCCTTCATGTAAGTGGTAACATAGTCTAGTCTAGTAATTTATAAGGCACTGAGTAGGTATTAAAGAGGCCTATGTCCAGCATTAGACCTCTTTACAAAGAATATCACAAAGTCTCTCAAGAAAAAAAAACTAAAACAATCACAAGTGTTGTGATGAGGTCCCTGATTGGCTGAATGTGGAATTGTTGAGATTCACTGATGCAGTAGTCTTCTTGGATCTCTGGAATGATAAAAAATGCACTTAAAAATATTTTTGCAGAAATAGTACAAATGGGCTCAATGATGAATCAAGCATGTAATTCGAATTTTTTACTATCCTAAGCCTCTACTAATAAATATCAATTTTTACATAACATATTCTGAGGAGCATTCAGTGGTTTGTTACTAATGTTATCCAGAGGCCCAGCCAGAAAACAAACTTTTCTTGGCTTATTGGCTTTTGATTCACTGGGCAGGCACTTATTTTTTAAGGTAGATAAGTAATTATAAATCTTTAAAATTACAGACAAGCAATTTCAGTATTAAAGTCTTTGTCATAGTGACCAATGAATACATTTTCTTTCTTACCAGTTGTATCCTTAGCAAGTTATCCATTGCCGCAGGCAGCAATGGCTTCACCGAGTTGATTTCCATCATGGTCAAATGATCCAATCTACCATAGCCTCCTCCAGTCTTCATCAGTGCGTCCATAGATGTCCTCAGCTTTGACATTCTGATGTCCCAGATGTCTTTGATTATGGTCTTTATTTCAGGAGAGTTGGGCACATCTTCTGCTGCTAACCCAAGGATTAGTTTAGCTTCAATCATGTAGTGTTCGTTGGGCATTTTTGTGAAGAATCTGGAATGTAAGCATAGGTTATTGCAAGACAGCTTTAATCAAACTGAAAATGATTGTCCATTTTGGAGTGTCCAGTGGCTGGTGATAATTACCTACATAAACCAAGAATCTTGCTTTGCCAATGATGCACAATAATTGCCTTTATGAAGTGACAAAAAATCCTAAATACTTGCCTAGACTACAAATAATAATAAATACTGAAACACCTCACCACAAGCTCTACTTGGGGCTAGCTAGATGATGTTGTGAAAATTGTTCAGCGTTATTTATTTATATTAGTTACATACCTACCAGACACTGAAAAAATATCTGCAGGTCAAACTAACTTCACTACTATCGGTACTATAAACATAACCTCATAATATCTCACCTCGAACGTTTCTCCTCCTCTTTTATAGTCTCCAAGGCTTCCAGATCCATCCAGTCAGGAGGCACGACCCGACACTTCTGTTTCTGCTTCAACATCATAGCTAACCACAGTGGAACGTTCATCGGCAAACCGGCGCGAAACGGACCGAACTCGCCAGCGATCAAATATATCTTATCGTAACTGAAGTTCGGGATTATGCTGATGATACGGTTCTCGCCGATGAACTCTATTTCGTATGGATCCATTTTTATTTAGGGCACGCAAGAAAACTTCCGAATAACGCCGCAATTTATTCAAAGGAACGAAAACAAACAATGTTTTGCGAAAACAACAATTTTGTTTTGATTGAAGTTTGGTTTGACATTGATTGATTTGATTTTGATTTGATCTTTTGGCCTGACTTGGACTTGCTTGATGGTCAGATGCAGTGTGGATGACAATGTGTGGATTGTCATGTCAAAGGAATATCCAGAGAAACGCAGTCTTTGGGCAACGACGGTACTATTTATTTATTTCAAAGCTAAGATTATTAAGCCTATCAATCTACATTTCAAATATTATTCAATCTTTTTTTCTAAGAACGTAGTAATACTTGATCTTATCCTTTTTTAATTACTCTTCTCTCATTTTACTTGCTTGCCTGACATGCTTCCATGACATCTTGAAGTGACGGTTTAAGTATCTACTAAATAATTTCATTTCTTATGAACGCCATCTTTTATTTTACCTCACAACAAATTGAAAGATAGCTAACTTTCTCACTGATTAGTTACGTAAATAAATAACAGATGGCATTCGCAGACTTTTTCTATAGTTTTGCATGTGATAACTAGATGGCAGCACGCACATCTTTCTTTCCATATGCACTTTCCAACTTTTGAGGAATGTGCGAATCCTTTTCAACTTTGTTGGTACAATAAAAACCTATTTGAAAATCAAATGAAACCGGCGAGATACAAGATCTTGCTTGCGATAAAAGGGATCAAAACCAATAGTACTTAGTAGGTAAGTTTTGTTTGATGGAGTTGGTAGATAGGTTACCAAACTTGATGTGTAGAAATCGTCAGTCCTCACAACGCCGCCGCCTAGATCGATGCAAATCGTTTTGGCAAAGTGCAAACTCCTAATTACGGCCCGTAAATTAGGGTGGGCAGTTGACAATGTCTCAGACGTCTGATATTTATGGAGCTCTCGGCGGGGCACTGCCCCCCTGCCCCCTACGTGCCTGTCATAGAGCAACTTTCGTTATTTAGTGCTCCGAGCTCAAATATTACTTTAATAATGGCCCTGTTATTGTTTTTTGTTGGCTAACAAACATTTATGTTGTCTTACATCACTACTTAGTGCCCCTTACTGTCTATTTAGCCTTGCTCATCTATTTCTAGGCAGGTAGATAGATAGCATAGCACAGATAGACGTGCCTAAGCAACCTTAGGGGAACCTGGGGATACTTGATCCCTTGGGAGACATGATCACCCCCTTATATATCGAAATCTATACTAGTTTTTTAAATTCCGATTTAGCAACATTGTAGCTCTTTGATGGTTTGGAATGTTAAACGTGATACTGACATTCGTACATAGCCAACATCTGAGTATTAAAGGAAAAATGGTTTTGAAGACATTGATTCTTTTTTTGTAAGTTTATATTTTGGTTTGTTTGAACAGTTTTTGAAATAATAATTCTTGTTTGGTTTGAAAAATAGCTTAGAAATTCAGTTAAGAAACTGTATTCTAAGTTTGTTCTAAGCAATTGTTTTGTTTTCTTAACTTTTTTTAAATTTTGTTATAAGTACTAGGGACGGGGAGACTTGATCCCTATCTGTTAGGGGAGACTTGATCCCGGGATCAAGTCTACCCAAATTGATTTTAGGTACTATTTTTTATGTTACAAGTTCTTTTCTACGTAAAATGCCCAGTATTTGCAAGAAAAAGAAAGCTTAAAGCGTAGGCGGAGTTCCTATTAATTATTATTGTATACTTATTTGCAAGAATGTTGTTTAATATAATACAAGCATAGTCGCTAATTTTTTGTTCAAAGTTGCTAGAATGTTGTTTAATTTTATAAGTACAGTCATTTAATTAGTATTCAAAGTTGCTAGAATGATGTTTAAAGTTATAAGTACAGTAATTTAATTTTTATTCTTAGTTGCTGAGCTACTTTTCTGAAAATAGAGAGAGTGATTAGTAGGTATAAGTAATTTTCAGTATTCTAATGATTGAACACAAGATTTTGGTAAATTTTGAGGCAGGTTAAATTATAATAACATATATATTAATTATATAATCTAGTGATCTATACCTACCGGTTCATAATTAATTAAAAACATATAAATTAAAGACCATAAAACTTTTAAATTCTACTTAAAAAGTAATTCTAATTAAAAGTATTTCTACTGAAAATAGTTTAAAATTTCATAGAATACAGAACAGGCATCCCCTAAAATTAAAAATACTTATTAAAAACAAGTCATCTAAGGAACAGGGATACTTGATCCCCCATGATCAAGTCTACCCTACTGCAGTGAACAAGTCTCCCAGAATAGGGGAGACATGATCCTTTTGCCGACTTTTTTTAAAATTGTTGTAGTTAAACAATTACTGTCTTTAATTGGAAAATAACAGTTGTATTTAGTTGGTACTGAAATTCTTTATACTAATCATTTAAAAAATGTTAACATAAGCTTATAACTTTTGAGTTATATGGTAAAATGTAAAGTGGTGATCAAGTCTCCCCAGGTTCCCCTACCGTGATCTACCTGACCTAAGCGCCTTAGAAGAAAAAATAGCAATTTGTTGTTTTGGTTTATGTAGGCGCTTGGCTAAGCCATAAATCCAATGATGTTGATGTTCTTTCTACCCAACATTGTGATTCTTTCTTTCTTTCATTATTCTCATTATAAAATGCAAAAGAGAACGATTTCATTTCACGAAAGATAAAACCTAGGCAAATAAAAGAAGTGTGAGATTTATAAAAGCAACCTGTCTCGAACGCGACGAATAAATAACAGATCTGTCTGCACGAGCGAGAAACACATTGTCTCCTCGCAGACATCTTTCTACTTAAATCTGCATACAAATTCGTGAGATCGCGCACAAATTCACCCAGTCATTTAAAACCCATTTTGTTTTCTAGCGAAAAAGCCTTTTTTGGCCATAAACATGTCGTCTTCTGACGCTGTGAGTGGCGCCATCTGCGAGATCGTACCAGAAACAAGTTTCCTTCACCCCGAGCTAGATGGCAGTAGTAGTTGTTTCAGCAGGTTTCAGAGGGCAATAAAAGTTTTGGAAAGTTAATGGCTCGGAGATATTGTGATGGAAAACTTTGCGAAAACTTGAAATAAAGTTTTTAACCTTAGTTCCTACATGACTGGGAGAATTAACGTTGTAATAAAGTATTATGAAGGTTTTAGGTACATGGGGTTCCTGTTTAAATTGTTATTTCGATCAGGTAACTAAGTATTAACTTAATGAGGTCTGGGATATCATACTTATCATACATGCAAAAGTTAGTAAAGTTTTGGAAACATTTAAACAAGAAATTGAACTTGAATTAAAACTTGAGATCTGAAAAAACATACCTACCTAAATGTATTTTTATATCCCATTATGTAAAGCTGGATAAAAAAGCGATTCCTAGATATAACAGCGAATGCACCAATCTTAGTAAGTTAAAGTAAACAACATAACATACAATGATGTGTTAAACTTCAAATCCAAACACCGTAGCTCAACAACGTAACACGTGAACGCAACGTGACGGCGTCTGTCAGTCTTGAAACAACGGCGAAATGATTGGTGGGAGAGAAAAAACAACATAGAAGCGAACTTTAATTGAATAATATTTCTGTTTCTATGTGCCTAAGTGAATACCAATATATTCATAATCATCATCATTCGCAATCCGACTTCACCCACTGCTGAGTAGGTACTATAATAGGCCTCCAAATTTTTGGGCCTCAACACGGTCCTGCGTCAGTCGACTTCTCTATACCAAGTTTCGGACCTCATTTAGGTAGTGCCTAACTCACCTTGTCGTGTTGTCTCCTTGCCAGGTGTCTAATCAATATTTAAGAGAAACTAATTAGCATGATATTAATCACATTTGAAAATGATTAGCTAAATGAAGATTGTACATAATGTATGGGTAGCTTAAATAATCAAGCTAAATATGATTTTAAAAAACCCGGAGAGCCCTAGTGCCACACGGATCTAGGGTCTCGACTCCAAGGGGAGCAAATGGCAGGCTCTGTCAAGACCTGCATATTAGTGCCTTTTGAGATCCTTATCCAAATCTGCCGCCGCATTACTTACTAATTCAAAATACATAACGTAAAAGGGAACCAAAAATTATATGTTTATAATATACCTAATATATTTTGTATATTTATTACATATAAGTTTTTAAATGATAATTTAAGGTCAGATCACTCTCCAATAACATATGTTTTTTTGTATTTATGTTACATCTATACTTTAGCTACTGTGGGCTGGTTGATTAAAAGATAGTGAGCGATATACAGAGTCTATTAATTACACAGAAACACGGATATAAGAAATGACATAAACAATAATCTATAACCCTTAATTGGGGTAGGTATGTGTTTTCTGAGGTTGCTGGAGAGACTGAGGTGTAAGAGCTCGGCTTAGCCGTTGTAATTGCTGAATTAGCGAAACGCATTTACGCCGCGTACTATAAGCTAAATATTCTTCTCTCTTAATAAAATCTCTTGATTTATTTATGTTCAAACCAGACACAAGTTTGATAGAAACATAATTTTGAAAAATGCTTCTGTGGAATGAAATAAAAACTTCAGCTGAACATGATAATTATTTTGTCAAATCGGTTTCAGTTCTATCCATCACTCCCAGGGGTGGTTAGGGATGATGCATATAATTTGGTGTCAGTACCTTAATTGACGTGTTAATTTTGAAATTATAGTTTATAGTGTGATTTGTGTATTTAGTTTTGGGTAACAAAATCATCATAAATTATTTAATTTTAAACCGACTTCGCAAAAGGTTATTCATGGGACGGTATATCTTTTAGATTAGGCCTGATCGAGGATGATCGGGTCTACCTCTATTATAAAACTCATAATAGTTCTTCAGAATGGTTCGAGTAGGTTGTCTTTAAGTATTCTTACTTAGATTCTACCACATATGGATAAACAACATTTCCTTATGTCTTTTTTCAGAAGTCATCCTTAATTCGTAACCAGCGAGTTAAACAATGAAATTGCTGCAACAGACTTCAAATAAAACCAAATACACTGGGTGTCTTTTGGTATCTTACAGGCCGTAGCAAACTCTTTATACCAATATGCTTACTTAGACATAGAAAAATATCATTTTATTGATGATCCACCCACATGTACCCCCATAGTTACCTACGCTATAAACACACATGTAGCTACCACGTCGTAAACCGGCGTGGATCGCAGCAATCGCTGCGAGCGGCGCATTACCGTAAACCAGCTCCGATTTAATTGACGAGGCTCAGCCGCGGCTCTCAACTACACCTGATTTTCAACTTTACTAGAATTTATTGAACTGTGGATTGGATAGGGATTTTAGTTAAGATTTTAACTGGTAGATTATCCTCCATTTTCAGAAAAACATTACTAAAAGTAAGAGAAAAAAAAAATTAAATAAATAATCGAGTTTCACTCGCTTCTAAATAAAACGTCGATGAAATATGCCTTATATTGGAGGCGATGCCTATAAGCTACTTTTCGGCAAAAAATTCGAAGCAAGAGCTGCTAAGTAGGTACTACTTACGTACTTTTCATCCCATAAATGAAGCCATGGGATAGAAATAGCCTTGAGACATTTCTACAGAAACAGCGCGTGTGAAGTCGCTGGCAAATGCTAGTATCTTATAAAGATTTTTGTTTTTGAGAATAAAGAAAAGATTATCAAATTCTCTATCCAAACTGTAAAGTACATTATTTGAATAATTACAGCCGCCTCGGCCTTCGCCCCCGTACTCCAGAGCTCCCTATCTGGAAGCAACTTTACAAACTTTCCAACGTTTACTGATTATTAGGATGTTTACAGCTCATTAGAGAAGTTCCATATTTTCTGCGGTAAAGAGGTTTGAAGTTGAGATTATTTCTGTGGCTATCGTTATGCTTTGTTTATCAGCTTGTTTTATATTAAATATTTGTGTAAATTTCATGATAGAACAAAATATAATCCTTAGGTGAGTTTAAAATATTTTTATACGTTAATTTTTGTTTACAAATAATGTCAAATTGAATTAAGGATCTTTCAAAGCATAAAAAACCCCTTCGATTATATCATTGAGATTCGCTTTCGGTGGATAGTGAAAGTAATGTCCGAAATTTTCCAAAATATTATTAGATAACTAGTTTATTTGCTTGAACACAATGTTGATTACGAAGTTGTTAAAAATATTGAATATTATGAAAGATTTCCTTAATTTTCATAACATAACTTAGTGCTATGCAATAACTTATCGGCTCACTTGAAATCTTAACTAGTGCCTCATTAAGGTCTGCCTACAGGCTGCAATTAAACCACGATAATAACTTAAAACTGCAACTTAGCGGTCCACGATCTATGACTTAATGGGGAAAGGCATTACAGATAACAGATGTGAGAGTGGTACGAGTACCATCAAGTTATATGGGTGCTCTAAGTTACTCTTGAATTATCTTTCACAAATGCACATCACACCAATAGGTATTAAAAATGCGAAAGTTTAAATGAAAGGATGTTTGTTTCTTCTTACCTTTTCACACAAAACTAGTAAACGCGATCCATTCATGAAATTGGCTGATATTTTGAATAGACGTCGTGCCTGGAATAAAAAAGGGAACTATTTATAAACTTTCCGGTGAAGCTGCGGGGCGCTGCTAGTTTAATTTATTACTGTTAGATTAATTACTAGAGTCAAGCTTTTAAATATTTTACGCTGAATATCATAATAATAATATCTAGGCATAGAATAAATCTAGGCATAGAAAAGAGAAAGAAATAGTTTTTATTTTTATCTAGAGAGTACGAGTCTCGGCACAGGCTAACGAAAAGAGAAAAAAAACAGATACTTTTAACATACCATATCTTCTTCAAAAATCGTTTAAACAATATTAAACAGAAAAAAAAATTGGAAAGAATATGACAGATCGATTTGTTTTAGTTGGGGAAGCGACTTCAAAACAAACAAGACATCGAGAGTTCAAAGAAAGCTTATCTCAGGCGAAAATCATAGATCGTTCCTGCTAATTTCTACAAAGTTAATAATTTTAGCAAGTCCCTAGAACTGTAAAGCAGAGGATGGTTCTAATAACTCCGTAAATCTCCGGCAGAAGTTGACTCAAACTCCTGATATAAGGTTATGGGTGTCAAAAATTAATCGTTCATCGATTCCATGAATGGATTTAACACAAAAAGCAGGTGGCCTGCTCTTAATAATAAATGTATTGGAATACATATTTAGTGGAATTAGATAGATAGAAAATTCTTTATTGCACACTTAAAACTAAGAAACAATTTACAGAAACAATTTATACAAACTTTATACAAGCTACAATTGGCGGTCTTATCGCATCTTTGAAACTGAAAGCAAATATTACTTAAATATGAAATTTAGTAACAAAACATATAAAAATTATTAAAAAATCATTCGTAGACAGTATCTAGAACATGCATGTCAAACTCAAAGTCATCAAAGACCATATAATTAGTGGGCCGCAAAACCAACCCATGAAAAAAAATGCGTAGATAGAGTGGTAATTGTTTAATTAGTTTTCAATTCTAAAATAATATAAAAATGTTACAATCTTAATTCTCTTTAAATTTGACACCTTTTTTCTTTCGCTAAATTACCTATTTCAGGGGTAATTCTATCTGCGGAAATAATTTTTAAAACTGCTTCCAAGTATGCGTCTGTCAGTTGTGATGTCGTGGTAGATTTGTTTCCTTTCATTAGGGAAAATAGTTCCTCTCACTTGTAGGTACTTCCAAACATTGATATTATATTGCATGCAAATATCCGTATCTTTTGGTATGTTTAATACCAAAACTTAGGTAAGTAAGTACCTGTAAAATTCGATTGCACCAACACTGTAAAACTTTTGTTTAAAATGGTTCTGACATTTAATTTCTTTAACTTCCATCTGCAAGTGAGTGGGAACTTTATCGATGTCAATAGTAAAGAGCACACCCAATGAAAAATTATTATCAACCTGGAGCTTAAAATCTTGACCGATGATCGTGCCCGTGGCGGCGCCCCGTGTAATCAATAATCAATAATCAATATCTTTATTTCTTTAGGCTTACAAAATAAGCACTTAGACAAGTCAAATTTAATTCGCCTCAATTTTTTGTCCACTAGTGGAAGAGGCGAAATAGAAACCACTAGCATGTGTAAAACTTATGTGTCTAATACATGTTTGCCTTATAAATAATTACATACTATTGTCAATGTGGAACTGACCGACATCTGGCCAAGCACTAACGTCATTGATGTAATCATTTATGGAGTAATATGCCTTCTTGATAAGATTTAGTTTTATGTACTGTTTAAATCTACGAATAGAAAGTTCAGTTGCTTCAGATGGAAGCTTATTATAGAAGCGCACACAATTACCCATAAATGATTTCCCCAGTTTTCGTAATCTAAATGAAGGAATGTGTAATTTGTTCTTGTTTCGTGTATTTCTATTGTGAACATCACAATTTTTCAAAAAGTTACTCTTGTTTTTGTGTGTATACATTAAATTTTCATAAATATATTGCAGGTGGCAGTCCCGTTGCGGCATTCGTACGGGCAGGTCGCGTTCGCTTATCGCAGCCATGTCGGAATTATCCGACGATAGTATGGATTTGGAGAAAGATATAGCCCAGTCAGAAGATAATGAGTTTATTACATTGCCGAAAACTCGTGAGGGAAGAAAACGTACGTCAGAATTACAGGAAGAAGATGAATTGAAAGAAGGAGAAGAAGAATGGCAAACCGTTGGTGCTAAGA
This sequence comes from Eupithecia centaureata, assembly GCA_944547425.1. Taxonomy (NCBI): domain Eukaryota; kingdom Metazoa; phylum Arthropoda; class Insecta; order Lepidoptera; family Geometridae; genus Eupithecia; species Eupithecia centaureata. The sequence continues at coordinate 14,913,656 of OX155682.1, forward strand.
AGCAAGTGAGAAGTAGAAAACAACAGTACGATGAGACCAGAAATAATGCTGATAACACAAACAGAGAAGTGATTATAACATGCGAACAACAATTACCTAAACAATTTGCGTTAGCACGCACTCTCAAAGAGCATTGCATAACAGGCATCGCACTAATAAGATATGTAAATCCATTCAAAATTAAAATTTTATTCGAGAATGAGTCTGCTGCCCTGGGTCTTCTTTCTAATGTGGCTCTCTTAAACAATGGCTGGCGTATTCATAAAAAATCTGAAGTTGGTTTTTCTTATGGAGTGATAAAAGACGTAGACTTAGAACTAACGGAGGAAGAAATTAAAAACAACATTACAAGTACAGATGCAGAGCTGGTTTCGGTAAGACGTCTCAACCGTCGAGCGAGAGATAAGGAGGAATGGGTTCCCTGTGAATCTGTCCGCCTCTGTTTTAAAGGGAGTTATCTACCATACATAGTTCACATACACGATGTGAAAGTATACGTTGATCCATATGTATTTCCGGTATCGCAATGCACCTTGTGTTGGCGTTTGGGTCATTCGGTTAAAACTTGTGTAACTAGAAAAGTTAGATGCCCCAAATGCGCCGGTGACCACGATAACTGCGACACAGTACAATTTAAATGTGTTAATTGTTCGGGGAGACATATGGCCTTGGAAAAAACATGCCCTGTTTTTATAAAAGAAAAACGGCTACGACAGATTATGGCAGAGCACAACATAACGTATGACAAAGCTATCCCGATGTACGTTGAAGTAGTCCCGAGCGTACCTCAACGAATCTCACCTCAACCTGCACCACGCTTCGCTTTCCCGTCGACATCAAGTGAAAACATCACATCCTCCAATCTGAGACCTAGCTATGTTGATGTGACGAAAAATTCAGCGACCACAAGACAAACGCAACCGGATAAAAGCCCAATATTCCCACCCACTAAAAAACTTAAAAAGAAGGTTAATTCAGATCGTATACAACGATGGGCGGACTACCCCTCTGTAGAAGAAGAATACTTCCCAGATCAGACTCCGAACCCCACGCACTGCGAAAAAGAACATTTAACTTTTAGCGATCTATTTACCAGGATAAAAGAAGTCGTGTTTATGCAGAGAATGAGTGTTCAGTCGAAAATAAAAAGAGTGTTTGAATTATGCGCGGAGTGGATAAGTATAGTGGCGGAGGGCCTTATAGCTGAATGGCCCATCTTGAAGTTTGTTTTTGGTTCTTTTGTCAATAACGGCTCTCAGCCGTAAATAGTCAGTAGGCTATTTATTTTATTGTCAATGGATACCGGAAACAAATTATCGAGATTTAATATAATTCAATGGAATGCACGAAGTATTATACCCAAGTTGATATCCTTTGAACAGTTACTCATTCAAGAGAAGGCACATATTGCAGTCGTAAGCGAAACCTGGCTGATAAGTGATATAACGCTAAAAGTAAGTAATTATAACATTTACCGAAAAGACCGCAGCGATAATTACGGTGGCTTAGCAATTTTTATTCATAAATCCATAAGGTCGCAGATGGGCACCTTCTCAGCAGGTAACTCGGAGATTGAAGTACTTGTTGTGAACGTTTACAACTGCGATAACATAGATAATATTGTTGCTATATATTGTCCACCTTCACCTACACGAACTAGTCAGGGAGATTGGGATACTTTACTTACATCATTTAGGAATAAAACAATTATGTTGGGTGACTTCAACGCCCATCATTCCGATTGGTCTAACAAAACAGACACGAGGGGTACATATATTTTTAATTCAATTTTCGATAGCAACTTCATATGTCTCAATGACGGCAGAGAAACACGTACTAGCTTAGTAAATGGGCAATTAAAGAAATCATCCCCAGATTTATCGTTAATAACATCAGACATCGCGGTGCATTTTAATTGGAACATTCTAAACGAGAACCTGGGTAGCGATCACTTGATAATTAAAATAAATTCACAAAACTATATACACTCAAAATTCATTACTAAAAGAAATTATAAGAAAGCAAATTGGGAAGGATATACAACATGTTTAAAAGATATTTTTGAAGATGTAACTTTATCAACAGATCATCAAAAATCTTATGATTATTTTATTGATAGTTTGAACTTGGCGGCTGACTTACACATACCTTTTATAAAAAATTGCGTTAGCCCTTCTTCTAATTTTAAACCTAAGTCCTTTTGGACTCCTGAACTTTCTAGGTACGTAGCATTGCGGAGGTTGGCCTTATCTAATTTTAGGCGGAACCCTACGCCAAATAACTTAGACCATCTTAATGAAACAATAAGAGAGGCCCAAAAAATGATCCGCCGGGCTAAAAGTGATGATTGGCAAAACTTTTGTGCGTCGGTCAATGTAAAAACAACTTGTTCTCAGATGTGGCAGCGTATGAAGTGGGTAAAGGGTTACCGATCTCAAAGACAACATATTAATAAAGAACAATTATATAACTTACTACGATCTCTCACCCCTGATTACGTAATCTCACGTCAGCCCCTGTTCGCTGACACATCCTCACAAATAGATGTGGATATCTCTATGCAGGAATTAGAATCATGTATCAAAATTAAGGATACATCTCCTGGATGTGACGGTATTTCATATTCTATGATAAAAAACCTCCCATGTAATGCTAAGACTGAATTACTTAGATTGTTTAATATAACGTTGAAACATAGTTTCATTCCGTCGCAGTGGCGAGATATCGGCATTGTTGCCATACCTAAACCTGGACGTGATGTAAATCTAACTTCGTCTTTGAGGCCGATATCGCTGCTATCCTGCATTTGTAAAATTTTTCACAGTATTGTTAATAAACGTTTGGAATGGTACTTAGAAAAAAATGGTATACTTTCAATTCATACAACGGGCTTTAGAAAAAGCAAATCGTGCTTAGATAATTTGAGTAGTTTTGTTTCCAGGGTACAGACAGGCTTAACAGATGGGTTACAAACGGCTGGATGTTTTATAGACATAGAAAACGCCTATAATAACGTAGATATTCCTACATTAATTGGTAAATTAATTGAAATTGGCATTGGTAAAAGAATATGCTCATACTTATGGAACTTCCTCAAAGAACGACATCTTAAAATAAATATTGATGATACTTATATAGTTAGAAATACAGGGCTCGGTTTAGCCCAAGGTTGCCCAATTTCCCCTTTGCTTTTTAACGTAATAACAAAAGATATTTGCAGTCACTTAGAGAAACATATTTTTATTTCACAATATGCTGATGATTTCGTGATATACAATCAGTTTAACAATGCGGTTATAGGACAGTCACAGCTGCAGAAATCAGTGAACGAACTTCATTCATTACTTTTTAACTTAGGCCTTACCATCTCTCCTAGTAAAAGCAGAGTATGCATTTTTAGACGAGGATATTCTCATAGTACTATGCATATACAAATAAATAATACTCAATTGGAAGTAGTAGACTCAGTTAAATATTTAGGTCTCTGGTTGGATCGTAATTTACGATGGAGAAAACATATAAATGAAATTAGACAAAAATGCCAAAATTTTCTAAATATTTTTAAAATGTTAGCAGGCTCCAGCTGGGGTGTTCACCCCCGCCATCTCAGACAACTGTATATTGCCATTACACGTAGTCGTCTTGATTTTGGTAGCTACCTTTATGACAACTGCTGTGAAACCCAAGTATCGAAACTGGACAAATTACAAAACCAATTTTTGAGAATTATTGGTGGATTTATAAAAAGCACGCCTATCCACGTGATGGAATCTGAGTTACACATACCACCCCTTACATTCCGTAGATACTACTTGGGAGGAAAATATTGGCTACGAAATAGATCTTGCAACGATAGCATTATTATTGAAATACTTGAAGATTTGTGCGTTCTTGTACACAAACCATACTGGAGACAAAAGAAAAAACCGTTACTTACCAAATTACATACTGACTTGAAAGCATTATCTTTTCATAGTGGCAATAAATTGGAAATGTTTACTTTAGATACTTGGGTAAATAATATTAACCTACGAGATGTTCTCGAACCTCATTTGGAAATTATGAACAATCCAAAACGTCATTATAATCCCTTAGATTTGAATATAAAATGTACAAGTTACCTTGTACATAAATATCGTAATTTTTATAAGTTGTTTTCCGATGCTTCGAAGTCTGATAATGGAATAGGTGTGGCCTTTTTAGATGCAGAGACAGATAGCTGTCTAAAACTGCGCATACCTACCAACATTATATCCATTATGAACGCCGAGCTCATTGCAATATCGGAGGCCTTATCTTATGTCGAATCAGTGTCAACAGGACAATTTGTGATTTATACTGATTCTAAAAGTGCAATCCAACATTTATCTCGCTGCTCCACCAATTCTAGTTTTCGCGGCATTCCATTGTCTTATAGTATTTTACGAAGTATTCTTAAAATTAAATCTCAAAATAAATGTATAAAAATTCAATGGCTCCCATCCCACATTGGTTTAACGGGGAACGAGGATGTAGATCGTCTCGCTCAAGAAGCGGTTCAGGATGGTCTAATATATGATTGTTTACCTAACTGGTCCGATGTAATACCTACCTTACAACGAAACTATTTTAAATTGTGGTCAGAACATTTCGACGAAAGATCTCTAATGAAAGGTATTTGGTATAGAACAGTACAACCCGCGTTGCTACGCTATCCTTGGTTTGACCAATGTGGGATGAGTAGAAAGGGTATAAAAGATATGTTAAGACTTCGTTCTGGTCACGTTCCATTAAATAAATTTGCGTACTTAATGAAAAAATCTCCTACACCTAATTGTGAGCTGTGTAATAAAGTTGAGGATGTTTATCACATTCTCATGGAATGTGCCCGGAATGAAGGTCTACGCCAGCAGTTATTTGAAAAGGATCCTTGTTTTTGGCAGGTTGGAGGCTGTAACAGCTTCTTAGCTAGTCCTCTATCGGAGGAGGCTGGGAAACTGTACAAGCTGTATCAATTGGCAGTTAAAGAACGCGATTAATGTTTATGTTTTTTCCTATTGTACATACCTGCAGAATTTATTGTTGTTTTTGTCATCTTTTTTGTTGTGTGTTTTTTTTTTCTGTAACATGTGTGTACTTTACAAGGGTGGCATGTTCAAATCTCTGAACAAACCCTTTACAAATAAATGATTAAAAAAAAAAAAAAAAAAAAAAAATATATTGCGAAATTACAGTTAAAATATTTATTTCTTTAAATAATTCCCTCAATGAGTCACGTGGCTTTAATTTATAAATTGCACGCACCGCCCTTTTTTGAAGAACAAAGATAGTTTGAATATCAGCTGCCTGTCCCCAAAGCAAAATACCATAGGACATAATACTATGGAAGTAACTATAATAAACTAACCTAGCTGTGTCCTGATCAGTGAGATGTCTAATTGTTCTCACTGCATAGGCTGCTGAACTAAGCCTACCCGCGAGAGCATCAATTTGCGGTTGCCATTGAAGAGTTGAATCAATATGCAACCCCAAAAATACAGTAGAGTCTACGAAGTGAACAATCTCATTATTTAACATGATTTGAGTTGGGAGTTCTCTAACATTTGGTAACATGAATTTTATACATTTTGTTTTTTTAGCATTAAGTAAGAGGTTATTGGCGGTAAACCAATTTCGTATCTTTGACAGCGAATTATTTACATCGTCAAAATTATATTTATTTCTGTCAACTTTAAAAATTAGTGAAGTGTCATCAGCAAATAAAACTATATCACAAAGGTCTTTTGCTAAAAAGGGGAGATCATTTACATATACTAAAATAAAAAGGGACCTAATATTGATAGAATTGGAACGCATCCGATATAGTTTTTTTTGTCTGTGGGCACCATCCTCTGGTGACGTCACTGCCGTTCTTCCCGCTTTCCTACACGTCAAGTAATCTATGTGCATTGTACAACTTTAATAAAACTCAGTTTATGATCAATTACAATCTTTATTTGAAGAAAACCCTACAAATATAGATCCTTGGGGGATGCCTATTTCAATTTTTGAGCCCGTAGATCTTTCTTTACCAACGTCTACTTTTTGAACTCTATCAGATAAATATGATTGCATAAGATCCAGTGCCTTATTGTTTATTCCATAGTGTTTCAGTTTCTCAATTAATGTACTATGATCTACACAGTCAAAAGCCTTAGAAAGGTCACAGAATACACCAATAGCGTTTTTGGCTTTATCCCAGGCCTCCAATATATGCCTTAATAGAACCGTACCAGCATCCGTTGTCGATCTACCCTTGGAGAAGCCAAATTGGTTTTCATGAAATAACCTATTAAGGTTGAAGTGAGAAGTTAACTGGGTGAGAATAATTTTTTCAAAAACTTTACTCATTGCAGGAAGTATTGAAATCGGTCTGTAATTGGCCGGATCAGTGTGGCTACCAGATTTATAAAGAGGAACTAACTTACTATACTTCATGAGATCAGGAAAAACTCCTGCGTTGATACAACTATTGAAAATATAGGCCAAACAAGGAGCCATTTCCTTAACAATTGAACTTAATACTTTTGTTGATATACCCCAGAGATCCTCAGTATTTTTAATGTTAATGGACTTAAAGATTTTCACTACATAATCAGCATTTACATAACTAAAGATAAAACTCTCATTACATCTAGCAACTGAAGATTCTAAAAATTTAACAGCCATTGATGCTGAGGAGTTTAGAGACTGGGTAACAACTTTAGGAATAGCAGAAAAGAATGCATCAAAAGCATTGGCAATATCTTTTTCATGTATAAGAATTGAATTATTAATTTTTAACCTTATTTCTTTATAACGTGGCTTTGATTTACCTGTTTCGTTATTTATTAGTCTCCATGTTGCTTTTACTTTATTAGATGACTTTATTATAACATTCTTTAAAAACAGGCATTTGGCTGTGTTGCAGACTTTCTTAAATGTTTTAGAATAGTTGGTTACATACAATAGGAACGCAGGATCATGTAACATAGTTTCTCTAGAAGCATAAAGGTCATAGAGTCTATTCCTACTTTTATAAATACCCGGAGTGGCCCAATCAACAAAACCGACGCTATCTCTCACTGTGCATGTTTTAAGTTTGAATACTTCACTGTGTTCCTTGTGTATGACATTCAAAAGTGTGGAAAATAATTCATTGGGGTCATCAGAACAAGATATATTAGATACTGTTAGTTCTACTCTACTTTGAAAATTCTTAATACGGTTCTCTGTTATTGGCCTGAGGTATATTTTTCTACATTATTTCTATCATTATAGCTAAAATTAACACTTTGACCATAATGGTCTGATTGGAAATGCCTAATTACTGCTTTGCTGGTTGGAGTTGACTACAGTAAATATTATCTAAACAGGTGGCAGATGTTTGGGTTACCCTAGTGGGGTCATTAAAAAGATGTTGTAAACTAAAGCACTTGAATAAATTAAGCAATCTGTCGGCAAGGGGATTTGATAAAATATCTATATTAAAGTCACCGCAAACAATGATATCCTTCCTACAAGTAAATACTTTCAGCAAAACTTCTTCCATAGTACATTCAAAAGCAACCTGATCTGCGTCAGGAGGGCGGTATACACACACAACGATATGTCGCTCCAATTCCACACAAGAAAGTTCAATAGTCCTCTCAATAGAAAGTTTTACAATATCTTTTCTTTCTTTACATTTACGACTATTTTTTACTAAAATAAGAGAGCCACCACGTATTGCAGCTTTTCTTTTATATGAACTTACAAAAAAATAGTTATTATAAAAAGGCAGTAACTGATTCTTTACAATCCAGTGTTCTGTTACACACATAACATCTACATTTAAATTTTTTTTTATTTTTTTTTTTTATTTTTTTTTTTCAAAAAAACAGTACATTTTCCTTACAACGTTTCTGCCAAACTGTGTTGCAGTTTGTCGGCAGTAGCTCTCGTGGACAATGAGTAGATAATTATTGTACTTAACTTATATTCTATACATATTTATTTACTTAAATGGTTCATAAATAATTCTAATTCTAGGATTTTGCTGGGTAAGCCTTGTATATTCTGATGGACTATGTGAAACATGGCTTTTTGCTTTCCCATTGTCATCGCGGTCAGTTTAAATTTGAGTTTACTGACACTGTAGCTTTAATGCCCTCATTAGTACTATTACTAACTACATGTACAGGCTCGTCAGGTAACTGCGTTATAGTACTTATAACGGGATCAAAAATATTGTATGCTAATAATTTAGCAATTATCTTTTTACATTGTTGGGTTAGGTCCACTGTGTCCCTAGTCAAAATAGTTTTACTAATAAAATTATTAGAATCAAAAAATAATACATCATTAAGACGACATGTCATGTTGTAAATCAGCAAGTTATTTTTAAATAAATTGTCATTTTGTTTAAGTGTTAGTGACTTTGAGTAGGGGAAGGAGCAAATAATCAGTTTCCCCAGTCCATTCTCTACCTTTCCTAAGAGTACTTCAACAAGCCTAATCAACTGTGAACGTTTTACACAAGTTTCACCAAGCTGAACTATTAGGGTGGTGCTGTGATTTAGGGAGTTATCTTTCTGTATATAATCGGTAATTCTATTTATGTTACAATGTGGATAACAATTATTTACAACATTTTGTAAAAGAAGGTCACGCAGTTTTATTCCCATCCCAGCACCCAACTTATCTGAATATATAACAGTCTTCCTATATGATGGTAAGTGTAAGTGAATGGTAAGTAATATGACAATCAAAATATGATTGTCTAAATCTAAATCCTTAACTGAAGAAGGTGCAGCTTGAACTGGACCCTCGTTGGGTACAATCGGTGCTTTATGGCTACCACAGTGGGCCCCGTGCGAAGGCAATGGCGGCGCCGCCAGGAACGCAGATGGAGACTTCAGCGGTGATGGAGGCACAAGCTTCACAGCATCTTCCGTTAAAGTTAAAGTGCTACAGTATATGGTGGCCATCTCAAGATCAGTTTGCGTGCAATTATGCCGTACTTCAACATATGTACTCTCATTATTTAAAATATCCTGCATCTTGAGAATGCGTTCTTGTGCATCTTCTTGGGCTTGTTTATAATTACTGGACACATCATGAAGTGCTCTTTCTAAAGTTTTTATTTTATCAGCCATATAGTCTAGATCTTTTGAGTTCCGTCCTATTAAATTATAGCAGGAGTCTAACTCTATTTGCAAGTTACATTTGCACTTTTCCTTGCTCAGTTTAGCATTATTAAGAAGCTGTTTTTGTTTCTTGATTTTTTTTTCTGACTTCCTTATGAAGTGGTTTAATTTGACATACTTTTTAATTTTACTTCTCCCTTTTATGAGAGGCATTTGACTGTGACCATGGCTACATGGTGTAATAATATCCACATTCGACATGTTTGGATCAATTTTACTAAGCTCTGTTTGCAGATCTGTACTATAGAAACATGTTGCGGAAGGCAAGGGCTTGTACTCTAAGTTTTCAAGTCTTATTCTACACTCTGTTAGCTCTTGCTGTAGGTCTTTGTTCTGCTGCAACACCAGTTCATATGATTCATAGCAATTGTCGACGGAACGCAGGCATGCATTTAAACGGTCCACTTCTGAGACTGCATCTTCGTGATGCGCATGGAGTTGAGCGAGTTGGCCCTTGAGGGATTGGATCTTGCCAAGGTTAGCCAGGAACTCAGCTTCAGCATCCTCCTGCTCTCGAAGCAGCCTGTCACGGTCTTCATTCGCTTCCTTTCCTTTGTGGTCGTGTCGTTCCAGAGTGCGCTTTTGAAATAAATAGTTTTAACACGGTTGCGGGCCGCATCCAGAAAGTTTTAAAAATTGGATCGGGCCGCAGGCAAACACGTGGAGGGCCGCATGTTTGACATGGCTGATCTAGAATATGCTGATAGTTACCAAAATGATTAATTATATCAGCTTAATTGTAGATATAGATTAATTATAATTGCTTGTATAATCTGTATCCATATCTTTTTTAACGAAAAGTCCCATCTAAAGTGAAAGTGTGGGTTTAAAGCATCGAACGCTATCCTTACTGCAGATCTGAGACCAAAAAAAAGTAAAGTACGGTACAGTCTAATTTTATATTTTTCTGATAATCAGCTTTCTGTTTCACTTGTAATAGAAGTCATCGATTCAAAGTCCTGAGTTATAGAAGCAAGTTTCATTTGATCTGGTCCGTTTGATTTTAATGGTGATATTTTATTGCGAATGTTTAGCCGACTGCGACTAATTGGGGAAGTTTTGTGTGATGAAGAGACTGCGCTGTCACTAAATTGTGTGAAAGTTTTATTTTATGGGTCACAAATATTTTGAAATCATGAATCTGAGAAGATAGGGGTAAAAATATTAATTATTCATAGGCAACTATGTAGTTAGGTTCATTTAGTTACAACATTTTCGACATCAAAGATTCAGATTCAGATTGTTTATTTATAACGGTTGTTACAAGCCATAAAAAGTTTCAAAGAAGAAGTTAACAAGAAGTTTTGCGTGTCCTTACTAATATTTACAAGAAAGTTTGTGTGGCTGGATGTTTGTTTCTCTTCACGCAAAAACTACTGAACGGATCGAGACGAAATTTTGAATAGACGTAGTACTAGCCCTGTAATAACACATAGGCTGCTTTTCATCCCATAAATCAGTTCCCATGGGATATAAATAGCCTTTAAATGTTTCCATGTAAACAGCGCGTGCGAAGTCGCAGGTATACAAGTTTAAAAAATTAAAATTGTAAATTGTTACATTAAGCATTACGCCTACGCACCGTAGCGAATCACTATGGCGCGTAGCAAATCGCTACGACTCTACAAGCCGTAGAGCTGCTACGAAAATGTCTACGAAATGTAGGACTCTTTTTGTCCCACTTCAAAACTTACTTCTCCTACTAACCAGAGTCTGAGTTATTGATTTGATTTATTTATTTGTAACATAGGAACATACAGAACACTTGGTAAAGTCAAGTTTACAGTTAATTATAATAATACACATCAAATTGAAAAAAATAGGTTAAATAATCAAAAAGGTACATAGGTATAACAAAATTTCGGCTGTATGGAGGCCATGTCAAAAAATAAAAATAAAGAATAAACAGAGTTCATAGTCACAGAATTAGATCAGTTACTTACAAATTAAAATAAATAAAATTCAGTCAATGTAATAATTTCAATTTTCTTAAATTAGCGGCTGTATAGTGGCCTTGTTTAATGATAAAATTCTACTTATTTAAACAACAAGCTGATGTTTTGTGCTTTTCGAAGTTCTGACCTGTCCATGCATTTTTATCATCTTGATATTCGGCGCAGGAATAGTACGCTCCTCTAGTAAGGCCAAATTTAATATGCTTTTTAAATTGTTTTTCAGTCAGCTCAAGTATATAGTTCGGTAATTAATTATAATGTCTAATACAATTTCCTAGAAAGGACTTGCTACTTTTATTCAGTCTAAATTTGGGAAGCACTAGCTGGTTTTTGTTCCTTGTATTGACTTGATGTCTGTCACTATTCTTTTGTAGACTATTAATATGCTTTCGTGTGTACATGATGCATTCATATATATAAAGTGAAGGTAATGTCATAATATTAATTTTATTAAAAAAAGTTCTAAGTGAAGTTCTAGGGCGCAAGTTGTAAATTGCTCTTACCGCACGTTTTTGAAGAACAAAAATCGTATATGTATTAGCTGCGGCTCCCCACAGTAATACTCCATAAGACATAATGCTGTGAAAGTATGAGTAGTATGTCAATCTCGCATTTTGTACATCAGTCTTATTTGTCTTATTTGTCTAATAGCATGCACTGCGGAACTCAATCTCCCACCTAAAGAATTAATATGAGAGTTGTTGTATTGTTGCTAATGCTTATTTCATTGACTTCGACTACGTTGATAGTAATGTTCTAATTTTTTGCTGTAAAGAATTTCAAGTCCATTTGCACTTGCAAACTTTACTTGTGGTTAGATCATTTTGTGACTGCGAGCAAGAATTAAGATATACGATAAAGGTAAAAGCCAACTAAATCCTTGCCTTGCATTGCAACCTACGTGACCGTGACGCATTATGAGATCTGAATGGACGCTTGAGTTTATGCAAAAAAAATCGCTCAATGAGATACACTTTTGTTACGCTATGTCATCTGACGTTTTCTAAATTTCGTCGCGTACATTGTGTTGCGTTAGTTCAGTCTATTTCTATTAAAATATCATAATTAACCTTGTTACTTTTTTTTTTTAACTGTAGATAGTATATACTTTATTAACAACGAAAATTATAACTTATAACTCAGTAACTAATAGCCATTAAACAAGAATAAATAGCAACTAGATCTTCTAAAAACCCAAAAAACTTTTCCTAAAACTTTCTCTACCACCCCTACGCACTAACTTTTCCTCTCCCGTTGCCCTGAAGCTTTCTCAAGGAAAACAAAACATTTTAATATCTGCACAATAACATGAGATCCTTATTTATAATGGCAATAACCGTGCTGTGTAATGACGGAGTTCTCGTCTCCACCGTAGCCTGACCCGTGGTGCCATACTCTGGTGCTGAGGAATGATGCAAGGTAGAACGGTCGAGCGACGACATTTGGATGGAGAATTGCAGATAAAATATGGAATAGAAACTCCATCGAAGTACTGGCTGGCTAGTAGCGAAACAAGAATGATAAAATAATAATTGTGTATATTCTTTATCGCGCATAGAACTTTTTTTGAGCTCTATCTCACTTGATGGTAAATGACGATGTGGTCGCTAAAACAAAGTCTTTAGGACAAATATTGAATTTTGTCTTGAAAAGACCCAGCTTATACATAGATAGGTAGGTTTTTTTAAGTTTATTATATCATCATCATCATCAGCCTATATTAGTCCACTGGATATAGGCCTTCCCTAATGAGCGCCTTAGCGCTCTCTTTATTATATATCTTACTAGCGACCCGCCCCGGCTTTGCACGTTTTTATTATAAGTATATAAACCTTCCTCTTGAATTACTCTATCTATTAAAAAAACCGCATCAAAATCCGTTGCGTAGTTTTAAAGATTTAAGCATTCAAAGGGACATAATAACATAGGGACAGAAAAAGCAACTTTGTTTTATACTATGTAGTGATGTTTAAATCAGTTTGTATACACAAAAAATACAAAGAATAATACTCTTTATTATCAACGAAAATTACAACCAAGGAATAGAAAAAAATAAAACTAGTAGTAACAATTAAACCATTGAGCTAACTGCAGACGGTTACAAACAGTCTAAAGGTAGCTCAGCTCAACTTTATTGAGTAAAAACTAGAGAAAATTAAAATAATATTTATTAGAAAACAATTATTTAAACTTTTGTTTTTACAAGGTTAGTTTAACATTTCAATTGTTTTATAAGCACAGGAAGTAAGTTTGTGTGTTAAGTTATTATGGTTGTGTTGGCAACCATCTTTTTTTTTGTTACTACTACTTATTTGTTGTTCAAATAATTTTCGCAAAGTCAGTTCTACCTTCACCCACAGCGCGCCCTAAGCTCTTCGCTTATCGGCTGATAGTGTCGATTTATCGGCAGCGCGGGTTCGCTTCCCGGTCACGTCCCGGGCGGGTGTCCGTCACGACTCTGATGCGATGATTTGGCCCTGTGACGTGCCCCTAGGATTATGCACGTGATATTAGTTCCTATGGTTTATAGCTGTATTGGCTATAATGGCTTGGGGTTTGGGTTGGATTGTTTGGTGAGAATGTAATTTTGTTGGAGTATTTGAAAGTAGAAACAGATGGTATGGAATGCTTTTAAGAGTTTTATTATTAAAAAGAAACGCAAAATTCAATGATTTTAAACTTTAGTATTTTCCAAGGTACATTATTGAAGGGTATTAAAAATACAAATAGTTCATAACCTTTTTTAGTTTTTAGTTTATTAAGAAACATAGGGTGAACTTGAAGTGAAAATGATAATAACAGAATTACAAACCTTATACTTCTTCAATGTTCTAATAACTGTTATAACTTGAGTTTTAGTCAAAAGTAGTTTTGACTAAAACTCAAGTTATAACTATAAATAACGCCATCATTTATAGACACATTGTATTGTTGCATCAAAGTTTTCTATTATTTACCAAAAGAAATGAGGAAAATCTTGACTTTTTAAAGCTTTTGTTTGTTTATTTCACCTCGCAGAATCCAATGCTAATCCGAGAGATCCCTCCAGGTAATGCCGATATAAAGTATCGCCTCCCCAACACTCTCGCTGCTCAACACTCTCGCTGCGGACGTTACAAAACGGTGCTAATTACAGTCCATCTCGTAAGGCTTTGCTAAATCTGGCTACGGGAGATTTATCCGCGGACAGAGACATAAATATCCCTAAAGAATGTGCGTTTTAAATGCTTTAAACCTACTTTATGGAGGAAAACGTGATGCTATTCCTGTGTAATTAACAAACTTTTGTTTGAATAAACCAGGTGAAACATAAGGGGTTAACGGCAAATGTAGGTAGCCTCTAGGCGTAGTGGGCGAAGGTTTATTACCGCTTCTGGACAAATGTTTCTTTGATAAAGGTAAATCAAGTAAATCAATATCTTTATTTCTTTAGGCTTACAAAAAAAGCACTGAGACAAGTCAAATTTTAAACTATAGGTAAGTACATATTTATCAAAATAATATAAGAAATAAATTGATAACTGACTTTCCCTTCGCTACAATCTTTTATGTTTCTATTTATGTATAAAAATTTTAAATATCTTTGTAGTGATGTCATGTAATACATTGTATTAAGTTTTATAAGTTATGAATCACTGTATCCACAACACGAGTTCAACTAGATTGGGGCAAGATGATGCGGTTTGAATTGTCAAGTATAATTTTGTTTCTCAAAATCTAAGTGTAAATACTTGTAGTAATTTATTGCTTTGTTGTTTTTACTTTCAATTTCTAAATGTATCAATTTAAAAAAAACATTGAGTGGTAATTTTAATCAACATAAAAGTTGGTGTTTCACGAAACAAAGAGAACTTTGAATGGGTTTTCAAATCTCATGATGTAAAGAATGATCGTTTCGTCCAATGCTTGATTTGATTCAATATTTTGATACCCACGCGTGATATAAGCTTAAATCATAAGAGGCTCAGTCACACGGAACAATAACGTATGACGTATCAAGGTTTTGTATCAGAAACACTTATCTAAAGTCAAATATAATATATAGACGATGAAAGATTGTTGTAAATATGAAATCATAAAGAATCACTTCGCAAAGTGTTCAAGGTCTACAGCAACAATTCGTTCGCCACATGCCACAGCCAAAACACCATTAATCATAGCACAAAAATATTTTAACATAAAACCCGCACCTTACATCCTTCTGCAAGTAGAAGCGAAAGGGGGGTGCTGGCAAAACTATAAATTCCCTTTAATTACCCCGGGGCAGCGTCACATCATGGATCCAGACAGTTTTATGACGATTTACGATCACATTTCGACGCGGGGACCGGCCCGCTTAGGGATCCCAACCGGCCACCTTACAGAAAACTCCCCCGCCCCGCTCGAGCTAAGAAACCAACTTGCAGAATAAGGGGAGGTACGGCAAATAAGAGGTCTAGGTACCCTGGGCGGTATTCGTCACCTTTTACACTGGCGGGGGTTTAAAGGCCTCCAGTTCTTTATGGTAATGAAATCTGAGCAGGGTGACGTGCCGAGGTGATGCCTCCGAGAGTTTTTGTTGTGCCCCCCTTATTTATTGTTCGTTCGGGGAGGAACTTTGCGGAAAGTTCCGAATGGAATGTGTTCCGTGCGGTGCTCATGATATCGCCGATCCGATTGTTTTTGTTCATTTTCTTTTATTTGATTTGATGGGAGGAAGTTTTCTAGCGGCTGTGAAAGAAAACGTATTGTTATACGGCTCAATTTCACAAAAATCTTTTTGCCAAAATTGTCTTCAGACGAAGTTGATTTTATTGTATGGTAGCTATCACCACGTGAGACGAATAAACCACTTAAAATAGCAGATAAAACCGATTCCGAAACACGAAATCCAGTTGCAATCATAACCATTTAACTGCCAATTTTATTTGTCGATACAAAGCGATTCGAACGAGAGTTTATAAGCTATAAACGCACAGACAGACGTTTCGGTGTTACATAAAATCAAATCAACAGTTATCCCGAGCCTACATCACAATCAGGGTTAATCGCATATGTGACAAGTTAGCTGTTTGTGCGCCCTGGCCAGGTTACCTAGGCCCCCAATTTGACGTAGTGTTTCCCCTGTAGAGCCTGGTCGGGTCGGGAAGCGAGGGAGGAGACGGGTCTCGCGGTGCTGGTGGGCTGACAACACGCGCCGCGCCAGCCCGCTCCGATATCGCCTGACTGACGGACGAGTATGCATTCAAATGGGTTACTTTACTTACCCGCCTCTCCCCCTTGGAATAAACATCTCGGAGTTTCGGATCCGCCGCCAATTTGCTACAGAATTTGTTGTGGAATGTCGAATGCTTTTTGAGGGCTGAATTGCATTTAATTTGCACTAAACAACGTTTTGTTTTGATGGTGTTGGCCTCCAAGTGGATGTAAAGCGATTTTTGGAATTGAATTGTTAATTTTCGAATGGAAGTCCTTTGGGAGAGTGAACTACAGCATACTAATGTGGGTGTTTGTTCAATTTCAGCGAAATGGCCAGATTATTTTGTTTCAAATGGCGTCTCCAATAAAATAAGAGACAACTTCTCCAGCTAAAGCATCGAATTACAAAACAGACAAACAAAACCCTATTTGAATATTGAGTAAGAAATCTTGAAAATTATGCGTTGTTAACTCGATTTTTTTACATTGACTGGAAAAAATCATGCATGGTTCGTGTAACTTATCATGAAATGAAGCAGATTTTTTTCAGATAAAAGATGAAATTAATTTCAATTCATTATCTGCGATTTCTGTCTCTATGATACAGAAGGCATTTTCAAAAAAACGTAGGTATGAATGCCTCACACATACCGTCCTACTTGTTCCGAGAGTTAAAGAGGGCTTGGTGGTACGATTTGAGGTACCGGAATGCTTTACATACGTACTTCTTGACATCTGAAAAATAAGACATTGAGAAATAAGACATTTCGTGACATCTTCCCCGCAAACATTCGCACCGTACACAGCACTTTCTATATTTCAACATCCTTTTCGGTTATTGGAACGTAAGTTCCAAAACCAAATAACCGGAACCAACCGAACCATCCTCTAGATAAACGACAAACAAAGGATCCTCGAATAAAACTTGACGTCCCGCAGAATAGCGCTTATTTTAAACAAAATCGTTTGCACGTTAAAATTAACGGAATTAAGTGCACGCGCTGAGTATACCCGGGTTTGTTCCTAAGCTCACCCAGAGGTTCATGAAAAAAAAAAGAATAAATCAAGAAATTCAAAATTTCATTTTTGTATCGATACACAAGATTCTTTCAGATCGTAAACACTTTTTACTTTGACTGCCCAGATAGCCAGTATACAAACTGCCCTAAAATTTTGTAATTTGTATAAAAAATAATGTACGAATTGCCGACAACCCCGCAACCTGTGGTTGCGTACACACTTGTGCACACCAAATGTCCTGCGCACGTCTAGAACCCGAGGAGACAGGCCGGAAATATCGTCATCAGGGCATGTCCTGGCTCTGCAGAAGAATAATATAATATTTAGTGCGATTTTTACTTCATCAAATAACATGCAATTTGATTAGACGTTTCTAAATGTCCTGCGTGGTCTTATACAAATAACTAGCTGGTGCCCGCGACTTCGTCTGCGCATGATTAGTATTTCGAGTACTCGCGATTTTACTTGCGTAATGGGATTTTCGGGATAAAATAAGCATTATGTGTTATTCCAGCTTATAATTTATCTCTGTGCCAAATTTCATCCAGATCCGTTCAGCAGTTTTTGCGTGAAGTTCCAGCTTATAATCTATCTCTGTGCCAAATTTCATCCAGATCCGTTCAGCAGTTTTTGCGTGAAGGAGTAACAAACATCAATCCATCTATCAATCTATCCATTCATACTTACAAACTTTCGCGTCTATCAGTTCAATTCAGTTTGATTCCCCTAGGCTATACGGGTTTTAAAAAATTTCTCACAGCATCTGAACGACGCGTACACACGCGTCTTTCAGATGCTGTGAGAAATTTTTGAAAACCCGTATAGCCCAGGGGAACCAAACTGAATTCCGGGATAAAATGTATCCCATGTCCAATCGTCCCGGGTTCCATTCGAATTCATTCACTTCCGTCGTGATGCGTCGTAGAGATTTCTTCTTTCACCCTCTCTCCCAGGGGAACCTTACCGAATTCCGGGATAAAAAGTATCCCATGTCCTTCCTTGTAGTATGAACTCAAATCGTCCCGAGTTTCATTCCAACTCATTCAGCAGTTTCGGCGTGATGCGCGGTAAAAGAATTTTACTTTCATACCCTCTCCCATGAGAACCTTACTGAATTCCGGGATAAAAAGTATCCTATGTCCTTCCTCGTAGTATGACCTATAATCATGCCGAGTTTCATTTCAATCCATCAAGTAGTTTCGGCGTGATGCGCGTTTACGATACAGACAGACAGACAGACAGACAGACAGACAGACATGAATGAAAAAAATTACAGTTTTGGCTTGAGTATCGATATTAGAGTGCCCTCCAAAAAAAATTTTCAAAATATCTTCAATGTACAGAATTGGACCTGTTACAGTTTTATTATAAGTATAGATTACACTAGCTGGTGCCCGCGACTTCGTCTGCGCATGATTAGTATTTGGAGTACTCGCGATTTTACTTGCGTAATTCCCTTTCCCGTGGGATTTTCGGGATAAAATAAAGCCCATTTCTTATTCCAGCTTATAACCTATCTCTATGCCAAAATTTCATCCAGATCCGTTCAGCAGTTTTTGTGTGAAAGAGTAACAAACATCCATCCATCTATCAATCTATTCATACATCTATCCATTCATACTTACAAACTTTCGCGTTCATTTCAGTTCAGTTCAATTCAGTTTGGTTCCCCTGGGCTATACGGGTTTTCAAAAAATTCTCACAGCATTTGAACGACGCGTACACACGCGTCGTTCAGTGATGCTGAGAGAATTTTTTGAAAACCCGTATAGCCCAGGGGAACCAAACTGAATTCCGGGATAAAATATATCCCATGTCCAATCGTCCCGAGTTCCATTCGAATTCATTCAATTCCGTCGTGATGCGTGGTTAAAGAATTTTTCTTTCACCCTCTCTCCCAAGGGAACCTTACCGAATTCCGGGATAAAAAGTATCCCATGTCCTTCCTTGTACTATGAACTCAAATCGTCCCGAGTTTCATTCCAACTCATTCAGCAGTTTCGGCGTGATGCGCGGTAAAGGAATTTTACTTTCATACCCTCTCCCATGAGAACCTTACTGAATTCCGGGATAAAAAGTATCCTATGTCCTTCCTCGTAGTATGACCTATAATTATGCCGAGTTTCATTTCAATCCATCAAGTAGTTTCTGCGTGATGCGCGTTTACGATACAGACAGACAGACAGACAGACAGACAGACAGACAGACATGAATGAAAAAAATTACAGTTTTGGCTTCAGTATCGATAATAGAGTGCCCTAGAAAAAAAATTTTCAAAATATCTTCAATGTACAGAATTGGACCTGTTACAGTTTTATTATAAGTATAGATTAAGGAACATTGACGTTTAGCCGTTGGTCTTTTCAGGTGTTTGTAAATAAATTAACTTGCTATGATTCTAAAGCTGTAAATTTCGACTTTTCGTTACCAAAAAAAAAAAATTCAGAAAAAAAGTATTTTTGTAGGACAACTAACTTATGAAACGTAAAAAATTAAACATTAGCAATAGAGCAGAGTTAGATACCTAAATAAAATTAAAACTCAGAAACTATCCATCAAAAAATTAATTTAAAAATTCCTAGGTAGTTTCAGGAACGCGCCATATCCACCGTGTAGAGCAATTAGACATATAAATAAATTCGGGTTATACTCGACAGATGGCGCGCCATCTCGCCATATTCATACGTTCGTCTAATTAGGACGGTGTTTTGTTTAAAGGAGCAAAATGTTGTATAATTATATGGAAATGCATTAATATCCGCTTTCCGCAATTTGAACCCAATGGTTCAAATTGCAGGTGATATTAAAAGTACATGTAAAATTATCCCCAAAAGCAATAAGGAAGCAAAATCTAATTTGATTATAGGTAGGTATGTTATGAGTTTAAATTCGAAATTCTTTGTTAATTCCATGACGGTTTCTAGATGTCGCTACTTTCTATATTATCGATAAGAATATGAAAATAGCTTAGTTTAGCAGTATGGTCTCATACATTTCTATAACTATTTGTTGAGTTTTAGCAAATTAACAGTGAAATGTGATATAGGTATAATAATACCTACTTTTGAGCTGGTAAGTGGAGGAGAAAACCTAGGTTTATTTGACACCGTTCATCAATGGTCCCCATCACAGTCTCGTACGTGGGAATAAGGACGCAATTAGCACAACAAAGTATCACTACTGCAATAAAACCGTACAATTAACCAAATAAACATCCGGAAGCGTCCATTTTCTAAATAATCAACGAGAAAGACAAACAAATACGTAAATCGAAAAAAGCAATAACAATTTGGCTGTCGTAACTAAAATCCTACACATTAGTCCCCTAATTTCCAATTAGCAAGCAGGTAGCGTAAAAAGACGCCATTACAGACACTTCTCGTTTCCCGCCAAAAGGCGCCGCCATCTTGTTTCGTTCGGAAACGCGCGCGTGCGAATTATTGTCCACTCTGTGCATATGTTATGTTGTTTATTGAATTAATTTCTGCTGGCTATCCTCTTTGCTTGGATCTTTATTTGGGTATTCCGACTGTCTGTTGGTTAGTGCTCTCTTTATTAGTCGATCGTTCCTTTCTGCGCACACACGCAGTCATTTACTTCTTCAACAGATAGGTAAGTAATGTTTTTTTTATCTTAATATTTTAATTATTTGAAATGAGAAAAATCCTTCTGGTTTTATAATCGATAAAGTTGTTTATTCTTATTTTCATGGTAGAAGAAAGTTTCAAAGTTAAGGATAAAGTTATGGTTACCAAAGCTCCCATCATAGATGGCGTTAGTAGTAGGTAAAAACAAAACAGACAATTTCGAAACGAGAGCCGAATAATTTGGCTCATTCGTTCTTATCGTGTTTAAAGTTAATCCGGCTGCAAAACAATAACTTGGGGTTAACGACAACGATAATACTTTGACAAAATTGCAATCACAAAAACGGTTGGGACATCACATTTACAGTAATTAGAAAAGTTTGATACGTTTTGCGAAGGAAAATTAGTATTTTGTGGCGTGACTCGTTTTGTACGGCGATAAAAGCTGTTAAACGTGAAACAACCCAAGGGCCACTGCCACCGACACAGGTTACGGTAGGTACCTATGTACAAGAGCTATCAGTCGACTCTATGGGATTGTACTTAACTCTTCGTTATTACTTATTAGATAAGTAAGTAGGAATTTATTTAATTTATGTTAGCATTTACTGTTTACTGCTAGCAAAAGACATTTCTCCGTCCTGCATGTGTCGATCAGGTATTTTTATTTAGTCTAGGTATTTTTTAGGCTTATTAATAATCCCTAGATGAAGTCGGAATGGCTTTTACGCTCTCAACGAATTAGAAATGCTTTGTAACGTGGCAATGTATTATGGAAAACTTCTTTATAGTAAAGGCTTTAAAATAATCGCACTTTGTTACGTCAAAGATGATAGAGATCAGGCAGGAGAGCAGGCTGCTAGGAATAAAAGAAGTCCCATAACCAGCAGTCTAAACGCTGCATAGAGCTGTAAATTTGACGATGATTATATATTACAAGTTATTGAAGTAGATGTTCCAGGTGCTCATACCGACGGAAGTGCGTGGGTGGGTTATTTCTTGAATTTTATAAACCCGAGGAATGTAACTCTTGCGTCAAACCCCTACGGGTTTGAAAAGTGTTATTAATGTTATTATTATTAAGATTCTTAAAAAAAATGATAAATCTATAACTAAAGAAGCTTCATTAAAATTCCCGTTTGATTCGTATTCAAAGTAAAACTTCACTCTCATTGAGCAAGGTGTAATCAAATCGGTGCAACTCGGCCGCTAACCGTGAAAAGTTAGCGGAGTTCCGAAACGAGAGTATTGTCGGAGGCCGAATCCGAATAGTTTATTCTTACGTGTGGACTACAAGAGGACGGTTCGAAAATCTCTATCTTTTTTAAACAGTGGGCTTTAAACAATTTCTCTATGAATTCAACGTTCATCTTGATTCCAGTTAGGCTTATAATTAATGGATATTAATTAGGTAGTGTAGTGTATTAAATTTATCAGATCCCTTATCCAGTCCACGATAGTATCAAGACGTCGTCATCGTGGCTTCTTTTCTGTCTATGAGTGTTGGTACAGCTCTATCGAGCGGACAGGGAACTAACCACCCCCCAGTTCCCTAAAACAGTTGATTTCTTAGCATTCTTGTGACTAGATACGTAAATCGTAAAATTGTGTTATTTTGAAACCATCTCGTAAAATCAGACCTTGGTAACTTATTGTTCTATAAAACCAATGCTTTTGGACTGTGTTGCTTTACCAGTTCTTCTTCGTTCTTCTAATTTGTTGACTCCCAAAATAATATATATTTCATGTTGGCCATGGCGGCTAGTGTAAAAGGAACTACTCCTGTGCACTTGGCACAGGACATACATATTATAGTGCGCAAGTGTGTATGCAAACACTGGTACACCTGCTATTCCCTCACTCCTATTGCAGACACTTTGACTACGTCAACGTTTTAGTGATTTACTTAGATTTTAGTAAGATATAAAATGCTCTAGATAGGTAACACTTACAAAGTGAAAATACGTGTAGTTTGGCTCTATAACACGTACTAAAATCCGCTCGCATATAGTCCAGCCTTGCCACCGGCGGTTAATTGCGTAAACCCTCGTCTAATCCTAGTTTAAGTGACAATTTATTTTGGTCATAACCGCCTATGTACAGGATGTATTACGTTTCAATGGCATCGTTTGGGATGGTCCGCTCGTCCTATCAGCCGGATGAAATACAACACTGTTTTACTTTCCGGTAATTTGTGCACTGTATGTATTCCGCTTTAAAAACTATTTTGATTTGTACGAATATTTATGCTGTTTAGAATTTCGTCCAAAACTAAAGCTTCGACCATAACAAGATTTTATGCTCGAATTTTGAAATTACTTCTTTATGATTTTAATCTGATGATTTTTACGATTTTATTTATGGAACTCAAGTGATCAACCTCGTCGCTTGACCAATAAAGGACACCCTATACTAAACCAAAGCAAATAAAATTAAATTAAAATGACAAACTATTGTTTAAAATTCAAATGGAACGTGTGAAATCTTGCCTGGGCTTAATTATATTGACCGAATTTGCCCCCTTTCCCCACAGCTCCCAGGGGTCGTGGGGGGGTCGTGGGGTCACTCCGTGTGAGGAAATACAATAATAACGTGATGGAGAGCTATGTACCCCTCCTAATGGTTTTAATAAAGGTACGAATTTACGTCTCTTTGTATTTATGATTTTATTTCGATATATTTAATTAAAACTAGAGGGTCGTGCGTGATGTAGGACAAGTTTCATTTAGTTAAACTACATTTTGTAGGTCTGTTTATTTTAAAATTCTAATTAAAATTTGACGATTCGGTAATAGTTGTACGGATTTTTATTTTGACATAATTTTGAAGCGACTGTATAGTGAAGTTTTTTTGGGGTAAGTAAATGTGTCCAAAAATATATTAAATAACTTAAAGGAGGGCAGAATAACATTTTAATGCCACATTTATTAATCGCTTTAGTTGTTTTGCTTTTGGATGTTAAAAGTGTCTACATCAATAAAAAAACAATCGGTAAAACATTATCCACACCTAACTTATCTACATACAACCAATATCTTATATCATACATCTATTTTATATATATTAGTTGGCCAACTATTTAGTTTATCTGATAATAGAAAGAAAAAACAAAATTGTTTCATTTTACATACAACGTAATTTTGACGTATTCATATTCTCAGAAAGACCTAGTTTAAGATGTAAATGTACAAAAGACCTGTGGCTGACATGTCGTAGGTATGTAATTTATTGTTTTCAGCTTTATTCCGATATGGTGTTTATTTAATTAAAATTTTAGCAGCCATGGCCTCCAGCCGTGGTCAATGTTACCGTTGTTTGTTCTTATTACCGTTATTTTTGTTCTTGTGCTCAGAAATGACAGTTTTCGGCCGGGTTTATGTTAATTTACTTATTGTCGTACCTTTTTGTTTCGGGAAAATTTTAATGGGTTGTTTTATTGCTTGAGGTTATGGACAAAACGCTTTCAAACGACATTTACGAAATGGTTAATTTATCCAGGTCTTAACTGTTATTCAGGATGGAAAAGTTTGGGGCGGATTTTACTCCTACCTCAAAATCTAAAAACCAAAGATGGTTTGTTGTTCGCTTCTTTACTTAACCTAAAAATATTAAAGCAAAACTGAAAATTGAAGTGATCACTTTATTTAGAGATTTTAATAATTGAATATTGAATTGAATAATTTAATTTGAATTGTCTAACGTGTCAATGAGTCCTAGATAGGGTCTAAATCAATGACTCTAAATTAAATAAAGTACTTTTGACTTTTTGACTTTTGAACATCGTCATATTTTGAGTTCTACAGGGGCGTGATGAGAATAGCCAACCTTAGGAAGGTCTTTCTTCTTCTTCACGGGCGTACTGAGAATAGCCTTCCTTTTTTGATGCATGTTCAGGTGTGGATGTAAGTATGTTGATGAGGATGATGCAATGTTATTTATGAGCTATTGTAGCGGCTGCGGCATAGTACACGTCCATGCAGTAAGTCACCTGCATCGATGCAGCGTAAATATGGCTCTCGAGGCACTGCCGCGCACCTGTTACGGTTATCGATGTGCTATAAACATCTACTGCCGGTGGGAACTTTGAACGATTGTATTTGAATAGGTATCATGAAATATGGCCTTGATGGAAGTTGATTATATAGAATCAAGAAATAAATGCTTCTCTTTAAGTGATATGCTAAGACATAACAAATGAAAATCTATTTCAACAAATAATAGATATAATGTTGCATTAACATCATAGAAAACGGCACTTAAGCTGTGTATTTTACTTAATTTTATGTTTAAAGATGATAAAAGTCGTGGTAAGGATAGTTGAAGCAAAGTGCCGACTGACCAGTCAGTCAGCACTTTGGCCGCATTGGGAAAATCAAGGGCGTTTCTGGATAAGGCTTGTAGTTGGTAAAAAAGCTTTACATTGAAAGATACGTTTGCAAATAAAGATAATATCTCTGTGTTTTTGGGTACCTTTTGAATAAGATAAGTAAACGTAGGTCTTCAATCTCCGACACTGTCGGCGTTTGAAGATATTATTATTATTTTACTTTATGATCTTATATCTTTGACCATTTTTGTATATACCGAGCAGACAAAACTTCAGTTTATTTAATAAATAAAGTTTTTGTTGTAACACGAAAAAAGTTTAGGTAAAATTGTGTGAAGGATGTTTTACACCTTCACTGTAGCTGTATAACCTCCTTATTTACCCTGTTCCTAATCTTTACCCATGGCATTCCCCAACCCGCAATATCGTATCATATTCAAATGCACACAATTCCACGTAACAAGAACATGTAAGAATGTCCGTGTGTTTGTAAAGGATTTGGATGGCCTATAATGTCCCGACGAGACGTCCCGGTACTGTCTTGTTAACCATAGTTTTTGGGTTTATTAATGAAATTTCAAATTACGTAAAATTGTTGAGATTATAAAAATAAACGAACAAAGTACGAAGGGTGTGCAAAGTGAGCATGCGCTCAAAAACAGTTACATCTCAAAACAAAACAATAATGGATTAAGCAAGACAAATCCTCTTCAAAATAATGAAAGTCCACATAGGATCTATGACTTAATACAATGCAAATTATGTTCGATACGTCGACGATCACGTATTGACGACTTTGTGCTAGATTGCGACCTACAGAAACCTTGCAGAAGATTTGTTAAGAATTTTGAAAACGAATATACCTAAAATGATCCCAAATACCTTCGTTAATAGCCATCAACCGTAATAAACCCCAACCAAAACCTAATCGCAATGAAGAAAAACAAAATAACGCCTTGGAGTCAGCAATACGGCTAATGACACATGTTGGGTACCATGCTAAATGCGCGAAACGGTCGGCTGGAGGTATTTGTTTAGGACGCGCTAAATGGCCAGTGTTTAGCGGCTGGTCAGGTAATGTGGGGTAAGGGATAAGCGGTAGCGTTCCGAGTAAAGCGGTGTCTTAGATATTTATGCTTAGAAATTCAAACTCCATTATAAATTTAACACGTAGAAGAGTACAAAGAATGAGATAGAAGAAAGAGAAAGAGAAACAGCTTCATTATTAAATACCTTCTTCTGTCTTATTGATCCGAGTTTCATAAGCTACATGTGCAGGACAACGTCTAGTCTGTGGTCTAGTTAAGTCTAGTAGTTTTAAGATAACTAGTATTTTTCTTTAGATTTGGTTATAGAGTTCAAAATCATACGTATTTTGCAGTTAACACAGAATAGAATAAGTACTTGTTAACCACAATAGGCCATAGATCATGTAATAGTTGTAAGAGAGCACCTGAGCTACCTATCTTTATGTAAATAAGGTTTATATACTACGCCTTGTCGAATAGAACAATCTAGAGCTTTCGGGAATTCGTAGAAAGCTTTGGAAAGTTCTGGAATGTGCGAGATCATTCCAGAACATTGTAGAAACTTCCGGAAGCCTATAGAACGATTTCGAAGCCTGTAGAATAGTGTAGAACATTCTCGAAATCCATAGAGTCATTCAGTGCCTTAAGAATATTCTAGTCTTTCAAATGTACGCAAAGTTTCTCGAACGAATCGAAAGGAAAGACAGAGACAAATAGGAATGACAGAGATAGATATAGCTTCCGGAAAAACTGTGGAAATGTAAGACAAGGACAGCGTATGTAGAATGAAAGGGATAGAATTATTTATCTAGATATTTATCGAGTTTTCTAGAATGTTTTGCTTTGTTCGACGGACATATAAAAGGCCGAGTTTGTCCGCCGAGATTCATTCAGTTTTTAGACACGATATAGTAATAATTCAGTTTTTAGTTGTGATATAGTAAACATTCAGTCTTTAATAGTGAACAGTGAACTTATAGTTAGAGCAATCCAGTACTGCAGTAAGAAAATATAGAAGCTCTTCTCAAGAACAGTCTTTGATTCCACGCCATCTTCACCTTCAACGGAGTTCTCCAATCCAGCAATAGAAAGTGTGCACCCGCTCATTCGTATAGGCCCTTCTAGTGGGATCGCACATTTTATGGTCCTCCGAGCCGGATCGCTGAGGAAGCCTTGAAAGAAGATTGGAATTGAAGATATCGTCATGCCAGTCACACGCTCCGCCGGAAAGGGACGCCAGCCACCGACCACCAGAGCCGGTACGTCGGGGGCACCTGCCTTTACATGGACGACGGGAGGAACCACGGACACGGATTCTACGGCGACCACCTCTGTCACGGGGTCAGCAGCCATCATGTCTGCCATGGAATCAACCTCTGTCACCGCGTCTACTGTAATCGCGTCTGCCGCAGAGCCAACGGCGACCACCTTTGCCACTGCCGCCGCTGCCACTGATATGACCTCGAGAAGAATCATAGGTCAACTTACTGCCCCGCCGTCTGCACTATCATCCCATCCATCCCCACCTAGCCGCGGGAGTCATATAGCGAATAAGGGATCGATGCAGACACTACTGGATCCATGTCTTAAGGAAGGCATGCTGCCGGACCATCACGTTCAGAAGAACTCACGTGATGGATCCAATAGTTCAAGGAAAAGACTGAAGATAGCAAAGGCTAAAGAAGAACTCGCCCGTCTTCAAGTCGAACTAGCCACTGCGCGTCTGGCTGTGCTAGAAGCAGAAGACAGCGAGGATGAAGAGGATGACAACGCTTCCGAGTTTTCAACAGCGGAAACACACACAAAAGTGGACAATTGGCTATGCAACACGCCTGCATCACCGATGTTAGCTGTCAAGCATGAAAAACTTCAGCAGGAACCTGTGGCACTGCCGGAATCATTGAAAACTGAAAGAAGAACTGAAAGAGTGCAGCGCACACCGGCGGGAGCTGTTCAATCAGACTTCAGTCAGCTAGCCGCAGCCATCACACTCGCTGTCAAAGAAGCGGGTCAGCGGCCACGATTTATTGAGCTACCCATCTTCAATGGTTGCCACCAGGACTGGCTACCCTTCCAGGCAGCATATAGAGAAACTGAACATATGTTCTCACAGATCGAGAACATTAACCGCCTACGGAAAAATCTGAAGGGAAAAGCCAGAGAAGCTGTTGAGAGCCTGCTTATCACGAACACACATCCATCGGACATCATCAAGACACTCGAGAACCGATTTGGAAGACCAGAGTCCATCGCCATGTCAGAGTTAGATGCACTTCGAGCTCTGCCGCGCTTGAACGAGTCACCGAGGGATATCTGTATATTCTCTACTAAAGTGACCAACGCCGTGTCTACTCTGAAAACCCTCAACTGCGTCTTCTACCTCTACAACCCGGAAGTCTCGAAGGCCCTCGTCGATAAGCTAACTCCAATACTGCGATATCGTTACTACGATTTCGCCGCCATGCAGCCAAAAGAAGAGCCGGACCTCATGAAGTTTGAGAAGTTCATGAAAAGGGAAGCTGAATTGTGCGCTCCTTATGCGCTACCCGAAGCAACATCATCGTACCAAGCCAATTCTTCACAGAAGCATCCTCAAAAGGTAAACACAGCCTCAGATAAGAATCAAATAGATAGAACGAAATGCACAGTGTGCATAAAGCCGGGACACAAGATAGAAAACTGCGAGGAGTTCATAGCAGCGGAAGTCAGCGTCAGATGGGACATCGCTAAGGAGAAACGCCTATGCTTCAGGTGCCTGCGATATAGAGGAAGAAACCATCACTGCCAAGCAAACACGTGTGGGATTAATAGTTGCAAGTACACACACCACAAGATGCTACACTGTGATCGATCGAATAAGGCAGCGGACTCCAGTGAAGAGAATGAATCTATTAACTCTGCGTGGACTACCAACAAGCAGTCATATCTCAAGATCATACCAGTACATGCGTCGGGACCAAAAGGTTCCATAGAAACTTACGCACTACTGGATGATGGATCGACGGTCACTTTAATAGATGAAGACGTCGCCAACACAATAGGAGTCAAGGGACCAATCGACCCTCTCAAAATAGAAGCGATCAACGCATTCAAAATTGCGGAAAGCCAATCAAGAAGAGTCAACTTCATGATTAAGGGAATGAACAATCACGAAGAACGCATACAAGCCAGAACCGTGAAGAATCTCAAAGTTTCGTCTCAAAAGGTTTCCGTAGAGCAAGTCAAAGCCTGCAAACATCTGAGAGACATTGGAAAAAAACTGAGTTACGATAATGCGAAGCCACAGATACTCATCGGTCAAGATAATTGGCATCTTCTCGTAACAAAGAAGGTACGAAAAGGAAACGTAAACCAACCGGTAGCATCCCTTACGTCGCTCGGTTGGGTTCTACATGGTGCACAGACCCGCACACTTGGCCGCAACATTAATGTCGTATCTCATATCATGGAAGCACCCGATGATGATATAGAAGAAAAGGTGCTCTGTATTAATTCGAAGAGACCAAGGACGGACCCAGAAGAGCAAGCCCTTCGTATTGTAGAACAGAATACAGTCCACAATGAAGAAAATAGAAGATACGAAACAGCTCTACTTGGGCGAAAAGAAGATGTGACTCTTCCTGATAACAATGAGAACTCACTAAAGCGACTCTTCAGTATAGAAAGGAAATCGGATCGCGACGAAAATCGTAAAAAGAAATGTAATGAACACATGGAAGCACTTATAGAAAAAGGTAACACCGAGCGTACACCTAAAGAGAAGACGCCCAATAGACCATGGTACCTCCCTCACTTTGCGGTAGTCAACCCCATGAAGCCAGAAAAACTACGGGTGGTACATGAAACGGCAGCAAGAACGAAAATAATAGCCTTAAGTAACCTGCTGTTTACGGGACCAGATCTTCTTCAATCGCTTCCAGAATACGTAATGAGATTCCGTCAACACAAGACGGTAGTGAAAGCAGATATCAAGGTGGTCATGGGAACTTCAAGTTCACCGTCAACGACATTAATGACACTTCGACAAATGATAGAGCAAAGCGGCCATCATAGTGAGATCTGGTCGGATAATGCAACAAACCTAAAGGGAGCCGATGAAGAACTTAGAAGAAAACCCGATGATGCTACAGCGGAAGAAGTAGCCAAGAAGACTATCTCGTGGCATTTCATCCCTCCTGGAGCATCTTTTATAAGCAGTGCTTGGGAACAAGTGTCAGGTACTTACCTTCATTGACAAAGACTATATTTCAAAAACCAGCTGGCGCGCGGCACAGAGATTAGTTGACATATTTTGGACAAGATGGCTACATGAATATTTACCCAAGCTACAACACCGGCGGGAGCCACAGGGGAAAGTACCCAGTGTCGAGATTGGCGAACTCATACAACTAATCGACAGCAATCTCCCGAGAAACGTGTGGGTCTAGGACAAGTCATAGGAACGTTTCCCGGCCCTGACGGAATAGTACGCGCAGTCGACGTAGCAACAAAGGGTGGAATCGTGCGACGGCCAGCTAGGAAAATAGTAGTCCTGCCGATTGAGACGTCGTTGTCCAAGCACCTAGAGTAATGCAAAATGTTTGCACGGCGGGAGAATGTGCAGGACAACGTCTAGTCTGTGGTCTAGTTAAGTCTAGTAGTTTTAAGATAACTAGTATTTTTCTTTAGATTTGGTTATAGAGTTCAAAATCATACGTATTTTGCAGTTAACACAGAATAGAATAAGTACTTGTTAACCACAATAGGCCATAGATCATGTAATAGTTGTAAGAGAGCACCTGAGCTACCTATCTTTATGTAAATAAGGTTTATATACTACGCCTTGTCGAATAGAACAATCTAGAGCTTTCGGGAATTCGTAGAAAGCTTTGGAAAGTTCTGGAATGTGCGAGATCATTCCAGAACATTGTAGAAACTTCCGGAAGCCTATAGAACGATTTCGAAGCCTGTAGAATAGTGTAGAACATTCTCGAAATCCATAGAGTCATTCAGTGCCTTAAGAATATTCTAGTCTTTCAAATGTACGCAAAGTTTCTCGAACGAATCGAAAGGAAAGACAGAGACAAATAGGAATGACAGAGATAGATATAGCTTCCGGAAAAACTGTGGAAATGTAAGACAAGGACAGCGTATGTAGAATGAAAGGGATAGAATTATTTATCTAGATATTTATCGAGTTTTCTAGAATGTTTTGCTTTGTTCGACGGACATATAAAAGGCCGAGTTTGTCCGCCGAGATTCATTCAGTTTTTAGACACGATATAGTAATAATTCAGTTTTTAGTTGTGATATAGTAAACATTCAGTCTTTAATAGTGAACAGTGAACTTATAGTTAGAGCAATCCAGTACTGCAGTAAGAAAATATAGAAGCTCTTCTCAAGAACAGTCTTTGATTCCACGCCATCTTCACCTTCAACGGAGTTCTCCAATCCAGCAATAGAAAGTGTGCACCCGCTCATTCGTATAGGCCCTTCTAGTGGGATCGCACACTACAGACGATCTCATTATACCCGGTGTCACATTTATCTGTGCAAGTTATGAAAAAAAATCTAGCTCGAATGCCAGTAAATTTAGAAGAATTAGGGTCAAATTATTTTATTTCGTATCAAGTGGTTGCGATAAAACTTGACTTTGCTTAGAGAGCCAGTTCGACGTAACGTCTCAATTGTAAGAGATTTGATACAGCCAGCAGCGTCTGGAACTAATCTTATCGTCAACTCAATGCAGATTTGATCTTATTTTGTTATAAATGAGCTCTAATTCATTCATAATCATAATCATAATCATACTCATATTCATTCTTTTCATTAGAATTAGATTTCTGTCTTTGAAAATTGAAGTGAAAGTAATGCACAATACTCAATTGGTCATTTGATAAAAATTTAGTTTATAACTTGATTATATTATGTTATAATGATGTCATTTAAAGTTTGCCTAGTCTAAGAGAGTACCTATGTTAGAAGACTAAATAAATAAATGTTTTTATTTTATTGCTGAAATATTTGAATCTAAAATTCTAATTTTAGAGACATAAGTATAGAATGCAAAATTAAATGTAATGAAATTTTGAAATCTGCTTTCTCGGCTGATCCTATAACTTGACCACCTTACGGGGTGATACAGGTGCGAGATTAAATGGCCGCCGTGTATACAGGATGTTCATTACGATATTGCGCGAGTATTGCTAGCTTTTTATTAGCTGTCATAACGTTCTGCTTTTTGATGAGAATTGAAATCCTGTGATGGGACCCTCTATTGTCGTCATTGTTTGAGGCCGAGTCGTTTCACGCCGTTTTTTCAGCCATTTGCAATTTGAATTTTTAGGAATGTTGGTTTTTGGTTTAAACTTTTTGGTACATTCGTTATCATTGTTTTCTAGAACCAAATCGCCAAGAGAAGAGAATTTACGTGTTTGTTAGCTTGATTTTTTATAGAATTCTTAGCTACGACAAAAATACACAAAAAAGCTACCCCACCGCCATTAAAACTTCAACGGAATAAATACAAGCACTCGCTTGAAATTCAAAAGTCGAAAACTTCGAACGCATCTATTTTATGACTTCAACGTTCTATATTCAAAAGTTTCCGTTATCTGTGCAATGTAACTTTCCCGCCAATCGCAATCGGCGAACGTCAATGTCTGCGGTGAAGAAATTAAAAGTTTGTCAGTTGGCTCCGGGCGATCGACGCCGGCGGTGCTCTGATAGTTTGATTACTGCAATGTCAGGAACTTCTTTTCTTCTGATACAACCCAGGGATGAGATACTTTAATCTTGTTAT
This sequence comes from Eupithecia centaureata, assembly GCA_944547425.1. Classification (NCBI taxonomy): domain Eukaryota; kingdom Metazoa; phylum Arthropoda; class Insecta; order Lepidoptera; family Geometridae; genus Eupithecia; species Eupithecia centaureata. The sequence goes on from OX155682.1 coordinate 14,946,717, forward strand.
TATTTAATTTAAATCCTTTAATCATTACCTAGCTAATATTCATATTGTTATTTAGCTAATATTATTATCTAACTTATATTTTTAACAAGCTCAAGATACAAAAAGTGTTAATCCTAAATGTCCGTCAAATCACTCAGTCTTCAGCTTATCTCTATAAGATTAGTCCTTAAATGAAAGTGATGAAAAATTACACTTAAATTATCCAGTGCCTATCATTTATTCACAAGCTTACCCAGTTCCTTAAAACCCATGAAGTTGCGCAATAAATCGTAAATGAACGGCCCGCGGTGGGCGCCAGTTTACCGCTAAATATTCATACGCAGAAAGTTCGAGAAAGAACCGCGGCTTCAAATGAGGCTCGTCAAGATACTGGGTATTAAATAAAGATAATCTGATGATAATTTATACGGGACAGAATAATAAACTTTGTAAATCAAGTACCTTTATTTTGTTAACATGTCGAGTACGGTGTACAACAGTTTAACAATAAACATTAATGTATTCTGTATTTGAGGCTATCATTTAGTTTATCAATTATGTTATTTAGAAAATAAAACTATCATAGAAATAGGATGAGACTTAAAGGAATAGGTTTTAGTTTGTTGGGTTTAAAATCAGTCAAAGAATCTATAGAAATTTAAGTAATATTCACACATGAAGACAGGGCGCTATGGCGCTCATTAGGGGAGCCCTATATCCAGCAGTATATTATTTATGATGTTGATGATGATAATGATTCACACATATAATTTGTGTGTTTTGTTCATCTTTTTAATAGAAAATAGCTAATGCGAAATGGAAAACACAAACAATGATATTTTCCAAACACGAATCTTTTAGTGTGAATTCTACGACCACTCTTTAGTTCAAAGTTCACTAGTAAAAATGACAATACAAAAGAAAATGTGATAAAAACACAAAACTACTCACACCATTCCCGAGCAATCTCCAAGAAAAATGCATTGCGACTTTCATTTGGGCGTAATGTAATTTTGTTCATTTCATTTGAACCCTAAAGCGAGTAAGTACGGAACCCTTGAGAAATCACTGCGAGACGATATGAGAACATAATTGGCGTTCCCCTTCTCAACTAATTGAACCGAATCATTCTGCGGCAAATGTGTGGTTTTCAATTTATTTTGGCTCATCAAGGTGTATGAAATGGGGGTGAAAAAACCCATAGATGTTTTAATTTGAGGAAACGTACTAGCATTATACAAATCTTTATTAATTAGTTTTCTTCGGTCGTTGTCATATTTTATCATTTCTTGAAGAAGGTATTTAACCGCTCATCAGAATTACCAGTTTTGACCAAAAAAAAATGTTGCCTACATATCGAGCTTTTTGTATGTTTATCCAATGAAGTTTCAATAGCTTAGAACAAAGCATCAAGCGGAACAAAAACAAAAGAATTCAGCAAACGTTGAAATCCGATTGGTCGGTCATAGAGCAGATAACCCATAGAGTTAAAACAAAGAGCAAACCTTCCACTATTCGAAAAAAGAACAGTCGATCAAACCGGCCGTAACCGTTGGCGGAGCTCTCTGATTGGTCGAGAGAGCTCTAGAGTGCCATAGATTGGAATAATTGCCGGAGACAGAGGGTGCATCTGCACGTTGAACAAAGGTACAGAAATATGTGTCCGGTGCTAAACATTAACGATTATGGCCAAGTCACGTCTAATTGCGAATGTGGACGTGTTTCTGCGGTATGCAGCTAGGGTAAGATGCTCTCTGGTTCGTACGTTGGTCACGTATGCATATAGTTATTGCGTGGCGTTGTTATAATTTGGGGAGTTGATAATTCGTGTTTTGAATTAACAGTTTTCTTTGTGCAAGGATTTTTGGTATTACATTTTCTATTCGTCTCATAAACTCTTGCTCTTTTGATCTCTCTAAATGATCGCAAGAATGCGAATCGATATCATTATCTGGCGAACATGAGGACGTACGATTAAAAACTATGAATAAGTCCTATTGAAAATAGTAGAACTTATCACCACACATTTTACGTCACATACGGGTTTGCCATAGTCGTCACGCTTGGAGGATCGGAACACACTTGGAGGGAACCCTTACTCTGACAGGTTCTTGGATATCCACGGGCAAAGTAGGTGTCTATTCCTATGCCATTGCAACCGCTACGAACATACAATACTAATAGTATTTAAGCGGGTTAACTACGAACTTTGTTTGAGTAGGAAGAAAACCAACGTTCTGGATGAGTCGTGCTTTTCTATCTCCACATAATGAATTTGACAAACTACAAGTTGTTTTTGTTACGGTAAAAGTATAAAAATACCTTTAAAAACTAAATGAAGTGATAAAATTGGGTATCAGCGCACCTATGCTATGACAGAGAGAACCATTCCATAGCACTGGTATTCCGTTTTAAATAGTGGTAATAAAGAAAGTAATCTCCTTTCTTTCATACTTTTTTAAAATGTAAAAGCTTGTTCACTCTCGCATAAGCCAGCCCAGCTAATTGTAAGCGCGCGTTATCGCGAGACAAACGCGCTAGCTGCGCAACGCATAACCATTACCGCTTTTTGGTTTCGCGAAATTAGCGACTTTTTGCATATCCCCGTCCCGATAAAAGCAATGGCTATTGCCTTTCTTTTGCGCTGTTTAAGTCGATATGTAGCTACACTTAATTGGTGTTTTTCGGTGCGATTAGAAAGTAGGAGTTCTTTTCATTGATATGCATAAAAATAATAGAAACTGTTGATTGAAGAAAGATAGAGAAGTAAATCTTGTTTTTTTTTTCTATAACAATTTACTTTTAACGTAAAACTTATTAATTAGATAGGTAAGTAGCAGGCATTTTAATCAAATTCAAGAAGTTTGAAAACCTATTAAATGACTTTACTTTTTATTTCTCCCTTCGATGAACCCTTTTTAAGAATCAGCATTCCTTAATTAACAAACCTTAGTAAAAGTTTAGTACAATTTTACAATCATACAAAATGGCGAATCAAAACTCAAAGTATGGAACTAAAAAGTATCAGAAAAAAGGGTCCGATGGCGAATCGCCACTAACTCAATGAATGGTCGTGTTGCATGCATAAAGTCTTGCTATGTCACATTCGGTCCTTACTGCACCTTAGTCAGCATAAAAACTTAATGTTTTGATCTTTGCGATTGTTTGTTGTTATATATTTTTTTTCATTTTTCAATGACTCCTATTTACAAATCCACGCAAAAACAAAGAATAATAAGTAAGTACGTTGTACTTGTACCTACAAACAACCATAAATTCACCTTTTATAATAATGGTGAGTAGAGAAGCCAGTCAGTATATAGACGGGTGATCAGTCAGTCTTTAATTAACATTCCTGCACGACGGCGAATTAAACCGATATCACTTTGGCTATTGACAGTCGCTCGCGGTGAGGCTCAGCGGCGACAGGTGAGGAGTTTGAAAGACTTAGGTGGATTTGGATAGCTATTCAATTGAAAAAACCTTTTCACTTCGAATAATTGTTTTAAATAAACGTATTCTTGTTTTAAATAATGTACTAATATGCATACATTTGAATAATAGTCATGTGAGTTTGAGAGTCATTTGAGTTTGAATTTATTTAGAGTATTCCTGAGCTGATACTACTTCATGGCATTTTCGAAAAAGAACGAATAAACGGGAAAATAGTACACCTTAATACAGACCTTCGAATTTTATTTCTTTATACCTACTTATAAAATAAGATACAATAGATACAATAAATATTTAACTGAAATAAAGCGTTTATTGATTTTTATTCACTTAAATTTTTTGTTCAGTGTTTCAAGGTAGACACTAGATAGTATTGATTAGTTGAGCTACTTTAGGTTGTTTACAGTTAGCACAATTGTTAAAATTTTTAGCACTGGTTTTAATAAGTTTATAATATTATTTTACTGTATTTGTAATAATGTGTTTTCTATGTAATGACTTACAAACGTCAGATAGTAAGTAGGTATAACTCTAGCTTCAGTACGTTACTGCGAGCATCGTCGAGAGGTGCTCGTGAGACGAGCATTCGACAGGACCGATCCACAGACGAGAGGTACAGTTCGCTTTACGAAGGTACAACATCTTACATGACATACTAAAAAGCTGTACAATATTTTGGATAAATAAAATTTTTAGAAAGCTATAAAATTTTAAGCAATTATATATTTCTGTTTGTTATCTTTTAAAGCCTAATCTGATAAACGGATCTAAATGAAATTAAGCAGGGAGATAGTTTTATAGTATTTTGTTTATTGTAAATAGTTTTTACATTTATTAGTGCGAGCTGCGGGCAGGGCGCACGGAACTTTTTGTTACTTCCAGCGGAGTGGATTGTCCGGAATTATTAATATTACTTGATACCAATTCTTTTAAATACAGCAAGCCATAGAAAAAACGTCAAAGTCAACATTTTCTGATTTAGTAGTTACTTACGGCTGGCTGTAGCTTTGAAGTGCGAGAAATCAAAAGTAGTCTAGGTTTTTCCTCGGTATATGAACGAACGCAGCTAGACATCATCAAGTTTCGTTTAAATGACTACTCGTGAAAAGATAACAGACGGAAAAACATGCGCTTTTCAATTTATAAGGTAGTATTTGATCACAAGCGCTTTGAAGCACTTATGGTCAAAAAATTAACTACTAAATTTTTTTTCTATACTATTTCTCGCACTATTTTCAAGCGTGTTCCTCCGCCAGTATTAATGTGGCCAATTTGTAGGAGGGCGCGATCTACTCATTTGTAAGTCGCGGGTATTGGATGAACTCGCTACCTCGCTAAATATATTGTTTGTTTTACAGACTCGACAATTTGTATTCAACTTAAAAAGTATTCTTATGAAAAATTACTCAAAAGTATTTTGACTTTTTAGGTCAAAATGAATTTGATAGTTGTAAGCAAAATAGACCATCAGCGTGTCCCGTAAATGGCATAATTTAAAAGATTCTCACTTAAAAATAAGTAAGTTACAAATAAGTTGTGCGTGGAATTCCGTTTATCTTGTCATCAATCTGTTTATTTTAAAAATATCTTTTACATATTGGGGTCAGATTATGATGGGAGTCTTGTTTGTGGATAATGACAAAAGGAGTTAAAAACAAGATAAAGGGAATTCCATGCAAAAATTATAATAAGGTCTTAGTTTCAGAAATTTTGCTCTTATTAAAATACAACCCAGCAACACCAAACTGGTGTTGCTAGAATCGGCTTCTAATTAAGCTAATTAACATGTAATGGGGTTCTTGCTCTGTGTAGGCCTGCTTACTAAAATGGTCTCTAATTTACTTTCACTGAAATTGTTTTACTTTGAACAAAATAGTAACAGGAATACTAACACATCTTCTTGTATACCTACTTTAACCTCAAACGCGTATAAAAGTAAATGAGTAAAAGTATTTTTAAAACAACGAATTGATTGTTTAAACAGCAATTTAAAGCTTTCTATTTTCACAAAAACAAAAAAAAAAACAGGACAAGTGAAAAATATATCTATGAACAACATAAAATAAAGAAATTACGAAAGGAAATACTGTAATTATAACATAATATTATGAGAAGACACTCATTAGGGGAGGCCTATGTCCAGCAGTGGATAGGATGAATATCGATGATGAATACTTGGGTAAATTGGGTAAAAGTATTTTATGAACCTTTTAGCCCTAATTTAGTTAACTATTATTCCTAAAATCCTGATTACTCGAAAAATAATATAAACACGAACCATAAGTATCTGAATTTAAACAGGTACTTGCTAACAAAGCCCGCCTTGAGAACTTTAAGAGAACTCAGTTATATACTTCAATACAAAGAGATATGATCTAAATAACATCTCAAACTCATATTAAAATGGCCCAAAATGCCGATTAAACACGGATTTACAAGACTCTAGACTGGAAGTGCCTAAATTAATTTTAATTATGATATTGCTCAAGCAAGCTTTAAAACATACATTTGAATGTTCTATAGAAATAAGTAGAAAAGTCTAAAATTTTAGATTTTTAAACGCACTCATGATATTATGACATTAATATAAATATAATATTTAATAATTTATTCAGAAAAAACGATAAGTTGTTGAAGTTCAGCAAGAAGTATGGTTTGTCCTGCTAAGCACGGATTCAAATTCCTATCAAAAACTATGCTGCGAATTTTGTTCTCAGTTCTACTGAGAACAAATACAATGGGAGGTATAAGACTAAATTACCTAAGACTCAAAGAAAATTCACCATTAAAACAACGATCGAAATTCTTATTTAAAATTGTTTTTATCAGTATCAATTGTATTTATCAGAGTTCACAAAGGAAACCTACTGGTAGAAGGGCAGTAGTTTCCTTCAGTGTATTTTTTTGACACTACCACCTATAATCAATTAGCCTAGCATGGTGATTCAGGGAGGCGTGTTCAGAAGTGGAATTATCTACAATTATGAGGAATGTTTCCAAATACGTAAAAACTAACATTAAAAAATCAAACACATCAACACTAAAAAATGTTAGGGTGACTTGTGTCCAGGCCCTATCTAGACTACGTCCTATCTAGGTGCCTCTTATTTTATCTGGTATCGAATAGTCCCAGTTAATCCGGGCCGATATGAGAACCTGACAAAGAGATCGCAGATACAGTACAACTGACGATTTGGACAACGAGCTGTGAAGGAGTAAGGAGGCATTAACAAAAGTTGTTGGTTTATATCTAAACTTTACTCTTTATTTATCCTTACTAAGATATTAATGTTAGATTAATATTTATTAACAACGAAAATTACAATTAAGGAATATAAAAAATAACTAGTATGTACAATTGAAATCATTGAGCTAACTGCAGACGGTTGCAAACAGTCCAAAGGTAGCTCAACTGATCCATGTCAATACCAGTCGTCGCGTCCCCAAGACACTGGCTGCATTACCACGCTGTATGGCAATGCTGATGCGCTGAGTCAGATATTCACCAGCTCTCGGGTCACGTGTCGCATCGACCAGACGCTCAGATATTTTTTTAAAAACCCGGAGAGCCTCGGGTTAATGTTAGTACTTCTGTATATCTTACTCTTATCTCATTATCAGTGTGTTACTTTTTCACGCCCAAACGTATAATTAGATTACATTTCTTGATTAATACTTGCTACGAACGTAGCATAAAAAGTCGTAGCTGATCTACGATATTTCGTAGCTTGCTACGATGCATGGTGCTACGACATGGAAAGCTACGAAACATCGTCACAGATTATTTATTTTATTTTTTACTAGTGACCCGCCCCGGCTTCGTCCGGTTTTATTATACCTATATCTTTCTCTTGAATTCTATCTATTAAAAAAACTGCATCAAAATCCGTTGCGTAGTTTTGAAGATTTAAGCGTACAAAAGGGACATAGGGATATAGGGACATAGGGACAGAGAAAGCGACTTTGTTTTATTACTAAAATAGTATATGTAGTGATGATAGTGATAGTGATTCTCCGTGCCGACTCCACGATTTCAATTGAGAAGTTATTCTTCTTCTAGATACCTTCTCCAAAGTTCGTTCATCTTCGATGTTTATCAAAGGGCCCTTACATCCCATTAAGTCGAGTTGAACAAATTCCATTCCAACTCGGATCGAGCGCACCTCGACTAAATTAACAGAAGGAAGGGGTTCCTCCAGGTAGTAGCTACCTTGATGAGGTGTATTTAGCAGGTTTTGGCTATTGATAAAATATATTTCAAAGAAAACAAGGGTTGGTTCTAAAACTACAGAAAAAGATAAGAAATTTCCCGGAAAACATGTATAGGGAAACGTTTAATCCCACATTAAATTCTATATTGTTTTAGCGTATTATGCCAGTTTTGAGATCGTGATCGAAAAGTTATTTTAGGTTTAATAATAAAATTATTTAACCATTTCGGTGTAAAATGAGACAGATTGAAGGTACTCTTAGTTATAGTCCGATTTAACTAAAACGACGATACGAGGACAAAAGCCATAAAGAAAATTTTGTGTACTTACCTAAAAAAATAAGACCGCCAATTTTAGCTAACATTTTAAATTGTTTCTTTGTTTTAAGTTTGCTATAAAGTAATTTGTATTTATCTAAAGTATGTAGGGTTACAAGTTTATGGCTGTCACAGATGTATATTATGGATTCTATTGAAAATTATAACCTCTATATTTTGTTCTCTTTATCTTTATTTTATTGATAGAGGCTGGATGTTCCTTTTCATCTTTAAAGGCCAAACCCCCTGTATCTGATACCTACGGTCTGTCAGCTAAAGCACATTTTATGACAGAACTTCAGAGCCTCTACCATCCTAAACTGAGGAACAAACAGCCTATACACACAGGCCGCTAAGTTGAACAATAAACTCGTGTCACGCTCCAACAATGCACTAGTTCGCCTAAGTTGATACTCGCGCTAGTTTGCTTTGATACTCGCTAGTTTGCCTTAGATACTTAAGTGGCGGCATGAGTTATAGGCCAAGTTCGCACTCATATTGTTTACCTTGTCTCGAGAGCGTTTACCAATGTTAAGTGATTAAGAATACGCAGAACAGGATGAGTGGAGACGGATCAGGTCTAAAGATTTTGGAATAATTTGTGAAGTTAAAGGTGAGTAAATCAGTAAATCACTAAATCAATATCTTTATTTCCTCAGGCTTACAAAATAAGCACTTAGACAAGTCAAATTTAAACTATAGGTACCTAATTATCAAAATAATCTAATAAATAAAGTGATATTACTAATCTCACTAACCGGACACCTTTCACTGCGTAAATATGTGGATAGTGTTTTAATTTTGTAATGAAAACAGAGATGACAAACAATCGATAGTATATATTTTTAGCTAGCACGGCTTGTAGCAGTTGTAGCTCTTTCGTAGCACTTATACAAAAATGTAGTTGAAAGAATTTTATTCAATGCATAGAAAAGCTGCAGACTAATAATGCAGTGGGTTTCAAAACAACACAAACATACATAGTTTTGCTCGAAAGCTTCGAAAAACAGACGAAATTCGACTCCACAGCGCTCCTGTCCCGACCTCAGAAGCGCGCACAAGATACAGTTGTACTCAAATTCCAAGTTAAACTGAAATAACTTACTCTCGGCCAATCGCCTTTGTTCTAAGCTCGAAGGCAATTATCATTAATTATTATTAAATGTGACATTTGTATGATAAACGGTGGGCCGATAACTTGGGCAAATAACTCAGGCAAAGTAGCTAAGATGCTGTTTGATTTGTGGAGGTCGCGATCGATGATTCGATTTTGATACTTGTTTTGTGAAGGGTTGGGTTTGATTTACTGTAATACAATTTATTTATTAGTTACGGGTTTATTTTTACAGCCTACGCAAACTTAAGGATTGAAGCTAAAACGAGAAGCTAAAAAGTTTGAGACAGGAAAACTTAAACGTAAACTATACATCCATTCTAGATCGTGATCCCCTTTCATCAGCCTATATGTACTAATCCACTGCTGGACATAGGCTCAGTATGAATGCCAAGCACCCTGTCTTCAACTTAACTGCATCCAGCATATACCTGCAGTCATTCGTAGGTCCTTATCCCATCTGGCAGAAGGTCGTCCCTATAATAAGAATTTTCAATTAATAAAACTAGTATCCTGATATTTGGTAGGACGACCGATGTGACGAAGACGTGGTGGGCGAAGGGCCGCCTGTGACGCAGGAGGTTGCGTGTTCAATTCCCGGCTTGGGACTAATGTTTGTACGATTTCGAAGTATTTGTTCCGGTTGTTTTTTATGTAAGTATAATAAAAACAATCCATTAAAAATTGTAATAAGTATATTAGTCATCTAGTACTCATAACACAAGCTCTGCTTAGCTTGGGGCTAGATGATGCTGAGCTGACTGTCCAACATTATTTATTTATGAGTGTAATTTGAAGCTATACAAAAGAATACCTTAAAAGAGTCTAGCGTACTCAAAGTTTTAGCTTCAAGTGCCCTCCAGGAGCCCTATACCCGTACGAAGCCAAGCGTTATAAATTTATCTGCCCATATATCATAGTTATTAATCTCGTCCAGCATAGTGGGGCATTTGTTATTTTTATTGTTGCTTTTCGCTTATGTAAGTCGCTATTGTGCAATAAATACAGGCAGTTTGAGCATCCTCAAGCATTATTTGGCGGATTATAGTTTATTTTTCCGCAAATACTTTTACTTACGTGACCTTGTTCCTTTTCCTGGAAAAAATGGAACATTCTGAATAAAAAATTATATTACATGAAAATTTAATTGGTCTGAGGAAGTAAATAGATACATATTTCGGAAGCAAAAACAAAAAAATGATAAATTAACCCTTGTGAAAACTGATTAAACATAGGCTATATTTTATTCCAGAAACACGCCTATTGGACTCTAAAGGACTTAACAAAGAGTCAACATTTTCAAATCAACAGATTAACAAAATAATATCTGTGATAATACGTACAATGTTGGTTTTGTAGTAATAGACCCTAATCGAAAACAAAAATTGGATACATTGTTCAAAAGAATTCAAATATGGCCTAAATATTTTAACCCTGAAACACCTCCTTAAGCCTGAATAATAAAGTAGTCTAAATAGCTAACAAGATTATCTATCACAGACAACGGTGATCATAATAAATACTAGAATGGTAGTTAACCCTGTGCGTCATTCGCGCTGAGTTATACCATCTACCCAGCGTTTAGGCCAACCAGGGACATTAGCATTAATTTAAAATATTATTTACTGTTTGTAGCTTCTTGTAATGGATCTGCTTAAAGTAAGAGAGGTATTCTTGAAAATGAAACTCTCACGTACATATCTATTCCTTCTAAGGTATTTCTTAAAACCTGCCAAAGACGGAATGTATAGAAGGAGAAAATTAAAACATTTATCCGGTAGTTGGATCAAGCTTACCTGCGATTTTGAATTCGTTGTCCGACTAACTAAGACAAAATGTCACATCTGTTTAATAATATGCTATATTGTCTGTCAATTTAAAGAAATACATAATTTAAGAAGTTTCATTGGAAAGTTACTTTTATTTCTGAATTCAACAGGCTTTTTAAGACGGCGCAAGTAAAATATTCAATTTTATTATTATTATTCCAAAGTAACTTTTACTTTCCCTGCGACTGTACAAAGTATACGAATACGAAAAGGCGTTAGAATTAAAAACTACATCAAGCCGCATAACACGCCCGTGTTGATGATCCCGTTAAGGGCAAGATGACACTAAATGACCGTAATTATACCCGATTAAGGGGGAGTAATCGCCTCCGCGGCTGTTTTTGGCGAATTTACAGGCGTCTCTCGTTCCATTGTTTATTAAAGTTTTTTTATTGTTATTGCGGGTCTAATTGGTATCGTATCGGCCTGATGGTTACTGGGACATCTGGCTTCAAGTGGCCGGGATGGAGAACATTTATTGGAAGTGATTATTAGCTTGAAAGGGATTAAAATTAGAATTAGCCTTGTAAGGCGGATGGTCTTTGCAATATTATTTAGTTTAAAATGTTTTGCCGTTAAGTCTTGTACAATGTGTTTAGTTTCGTTACCAAACAAGCAGTATGGTCAAAAAATCCCTGATTCTAATAATACTGTTGCATGATATCAAAATATTTGTTGTATATTTGTTGATACAAACTACTTTTTATTTACATTCCTGAACACTTATGTAAAAATAAGTAAGAATAAAATCCTAGAACGTTTCTGCTAGACATTAAAGTCTTTTTGAAAGTTGAAAGTAAATAAGCCATTCTCCATGAAACAAAAGAATCACGATTCTAAAATAAACATATCTCGCACGATCCAGTTTCCCCCATCCTTCTATCTTTCCATCCATTTCCCAGCACACGTCATAAACCAATGGCAAAGCGTTCTCACCTCTCGTAAATATGGACAAGAAAAGCAAAACGTATGGGCCGTATCGAAGCAAAGCCCGGTACAAATCTGGCCGTACCGTACAAATCTGGCCTTACCGTACAAATCTGGCTGGATGGCCGGATAGCGGCTGATCGACAAATCCACTAGATTACTCGCTGATACGACGCCATGTTTATGAGACAAGCGGACTGGACGCTCCGATAGGGTTAGCACTTAAGGGTTAACGTTTTGATGAGCTTTGTAACAATAACTCATAGCAGGTAATGGAATTTTTAAATACGGACAGAAACCGGTAACCGTTTCTTTACGATGTTAGTTTTATAATTGATGGGTGAAAATGTTCTGTTGTAAAAAACACACAGACTTATCCTTTTCCAAAAACCAAATATCATAACCAAACAAAATAACTCTCTTTGTAATGGTAATCTTGTAATTTTATAATTACATCATCAATTTCATTTTAAACCCTTCAGGTTGACTACCATAATAAAGCATAACAAAACATTTTTTATCTACAACCTTGCATATATTTTCAATCACTCCTAATAACCCTGTACAAAACTACATCCAAATAATGTTATTCACACAAATCACAGTAACTCCCTTCATTACAATACAAGTCTCCCAAATACAGTTCATCTATTCCACAACTCAGAGAACTTTCACAACAGCCATAAAATAAAATAAAAATGTAAATAGCTGGCAACCCTGGCCGAAGATAGAAGGAAGGTATAGTCCGAATAATATTTTGGCTCACAGAACGAGTCCAAGTTTTAATAGTGTGTGCCTATGTTTATGTTATAGACCCGGGATCGAAACAGTATGGGGACGTCCTTAAACTGTTCTGATATACGGCGAAGGTGAGGCAACTTTGATTGAAGTTTTTCTTGTTTCCTTTGATTCTCTTGTGGTTTGGTTAACTTTTGAGTTTTGGTGTTTTTTTGGGTTTTATATTTCGATTTGGAGATTAGCAGATGACCCACAGAGGTACCTATCGGTAAATAGGTATAGCTATTATTTTCACCATTAATGACATAATTACGAAAATACAATATAGTTTTTCTTTTTTTATTATCATAGGCAATGTCAAAAACATAAAAATGTGCTATAATACTAATAAATCGGTATAAGCATGTTATTAATCAATTCTTTACTCTGGTATTGCGGCAGTAAAATTAATTTTTTTTTTCTTATTTTATACTAAAAAAGAATTATTTTATAAAAGGAACTGCTTTTTTCTTATTTTAGTTAAAATGCATTTTAATTTTTAATGAAAATAAAAAAATTCCTTTTTACGTTTACTAGTTTATTTTTTAAAACATATCATAATCCGATATACGTACGATATTTAACACACACACACATAACCCGGCGGATCCCATCGGCAAAGGGTATTTGTGACCCGGGCCGGACATATTTAAGCTATTTTATTTATTTTGAGATACAAAAGGCCTTATCGGCGGATATATAGCTTTGCGTGCTGTTCATATTAGGATTACAACAGGTTAAAAACTATTTTTTATCTTCATGAATAGATTTAAAGTCAAATAGATCTGTAGTCAAAATTTGCATCCAATCAACTCGAAAAAAGAAATGTTCTGCTTTATCTCATTGAGATAAAGCTGAACATTTCTATAATAAGGTCACACATTACCTAAAACGAAAGAAAAAAATTAAATGAAGCTGGATTCTTTGTTCATCAAACATAAACCATAGGTTCCTGCCGTGAGACAAGGTTTAGTCACAACTCGGTCCCCAGTGCGCCGAGGTTATGAGTTAATATCATATCCCTGCCCGACAATATGCATTAGTTATTTTATACAAAATATTATATATTTTTTTCTCATAGTTCTGAATATTACCGTAGTATGAACAGCCACCGCACAGTCCTCAATAAACAAGGCTTCTCATAGCGTCCGCTATCTGACGTTGATGCGCGCGCGGGTAGTTTTAAACAGCGCGTAATTATTACCAGCTCCCGTTGTTTTTGCCCGATAATACGTAATGAGCTTGCCAAAATGTGGCCAAAATTACCCGCTACGTGGATACGGTTGTTTTAAACAAATATACATATTTTCAAGGCAAATATACATATGTATTTTCCGGCCGGATATATTATTTTTAGGGAACTATTGTAATTTAGCGGCCCTATCGGAGCGCTCAGGTAGGGTACGACGGGTTTTGTTTTCCGGACATTTAAGGTTACAGCAGTTTTATGAGCGCTTGAAGGGTTATTAAATTGATGACATTTAGATTTTTTACGATAAAAACTAAGCACATAGCTTTTGCATTGTGCTGGGCAGTCAAATAATTATATTTTGTAACTACATTTTTGAAAGTCAGCTTTGCTATCAGGCTAGAATTATGATCACGTCAAAATGTGAGCATTCTTTGACATCTTTCAAGTTATATCTTGTTATGTTCTGAAAGTAGGTTAGGAGGCATCCACTCGTCTCGTGTCGATCCGGATAAATCCACCGAGTGCCTTTTAGGGTTATGAATATTCAGTGTCTTATTATTTTGGGTCATGGCGTATCTACTTATTTTTAGTAAAATAACTTTCTTTTGGATTTTATTTTTCGTTGTTTTTTCATATTTATGATGATTGGCCTGGCGTGAAACTTTCAATTTTTAAATTAATTCTAGAACTTATTAGGTAGGAGTTCCGGAGTTACTTAAGTTTTTAAAGTATCAAATGGAATGACCATATTTTGATACTTTACTTTTACCGTATAGAATATTTTAGTACCTATAGCCAACGTACTAACCACTTACCAATGTATTAACAAGGAATATAGATACATCTGACGGGGAAGGGTCCCGAGGCCTGCCGTCCGGAGCGTCAGACAAACCTCGAAGTCCAAATGAAGTAAAGCAAAGTATCGTCCAGGTGTTTATTGGTTAATCACAATCAATTCGCTCTGTCTCGCAAATTTGAGAAACGCGATAAGTTCAAGGCAGAGGCCAGACGGGACCAGTGCTCTGCTCGAAAGTCGCCAAAAAGTGATGTGCCTGACAGCTGACAGCCTAGCCTAACCTAAGTAGCACTCTGCCTTGACCATACCCAAGTGACAGTGACAGTTGTCTACTTGACGTTTCTCACTACAGTTACAACTCGCTGACAGATGGTGCTGGAGATCGGATCGCACGGCGAACGAATCAATGAGGCGTCGTCATCCATCGATATATCTATATTCTTTATCATGGTGGTGCCTTAGATGGCACGCACCAAGAAGGCCCAGCCTCTCGCCAGCGCTGAGGCAGAGAACATCCGCCGCGTGCAGTTTATCACCGGTGTACAATAGTTACAGGGCTCGTAAATCGGCTTCTCACTCGCTATTGGCAAGACGGGCCTTACCACACCTTATTGATAGGCCTATACTCGGATCGAGGATACAAGATATATGCTGTAAACAAAATGACGACTTCAGTCGCACAGGCTAAGGTCTGCTTGCGATGCAGGAGTTTGCGTTTTGCGAGAAATTTTGGTGCGATCTGCTGATATTTGTTACAGGTGTTTTAGGTTTTATATATCTAGTGTTTGGTGTTACGTAGATCAGTTATCTAGTACCCATGACCATATCAGTATCATATAAAAACAGAAATTCGAATCAATTTTATTTTTCATATTTTTTATTCATCGTCTTATTCCTACTACAGATTGTTATGAAACAAGTTTTAACAATACATTGTAACCTTGGTGTTGTCTGTTGGGGTATTTCAATACATAATTTTTTTTTATAAAATCCTTGTTTACTATAAATATCTTGTAATTTAGATCCGAGTCAATACGATGTCACCCAAGGACCGACCAAGTCTGTATTGGAACCGTTTGTGAGAATTAGTAGTAATCTATTCAGAGTGAAAAATGGACGTTTTGTAGAAGGTAATTGGGTTTGGTATTGATTGTTGATTGGAGAATTTAGAGTTTTTAATTAAAAGTAAGATCTATCGGTGGTTGTTTATCTAAGAGGTTGCTAGGCTTGATGAGGCAAGAGTGATACAGGTATGTATATTTAATAAGTTCTAGTACCAACTGAGGTAACTTTAATTTTCTTTAATTTAAGATTTATATTTGTACCATGTTGTCTAATCTTCAGCCTATATTTGTTCACAGTTGGACCTAGGTCTCATTTATGTTACCTAGAAGTGTGTCTTGATAATGTTTGTTTTGTTGTTATAAATAAATGTACTTATAATCTAATCATTTTCTGAGCACCATGGTGACCTGTTTTCAGTTTGCCTTATCCAGCATCTGCCAGTAATATTCTGTGTAAAGTGTTTTTTCTGTAAATCAAATAAAAAAAAATATATTGTATTCTATTCTGTGAGGTCTTCAAAAATTAATCCATCTTAAAATAGATATTGTATCAAACAAAAAAGCGACTTAAGCAGGCGTTTGTGAAGTTTGTAAGATTTAAACACAGTTTCCACTAATAATTAAATTCACCATCTTCCGCCTTCCGGTGTTGCCACCTACCCCCGACCACCAATCATCGGGACAACATCGTCTCGATCCACAACCAGACGTGTGGATTACCCGCTATTTACTGCAAATTAACCCAACAATTGATGGCCGATGACCGGCTAATACCGCCATTATATTAAATCAAGGATACCACCTGGACAAAGGCCGTTTGATTTAATAGCTCCTAGTGCTTACGATTGATGGGCCTGAGAAAATCCCCACACATGGAATTGAAACTTGAAGAGTTTTAATACTTAAAGGGAGAATTCTATTGTGTTCAGCTTAATCATAAAGTGAGAATCGAATTTGACATGGATCAATTGAGCTACCTTTAGACTGTTTGCAACCGTCTGCAGTTAGCTCAATGGTTTCAATTGTAAATACTAGTTTTAATTTTTCTATTCCTTGCTTGTAATTTTCGTTGTTAATAAAGACTTTAAATTAAATTTGACTTGTCTAAGTTCTTATTTTGCAAGCCTAAAGAAATAAAGGCTTCAATTTATAATTTCAGTAAAAATATATCTATCATGTAATGTGATGCATCAAGTAACTTACCACGAGCTCTGCTTAGTTTGGGGCTTGATGATGATGTGTGGATTATCCTGTCTATTGTTATTTATTATTATTATTAAACCCATTTCTTCAGTTCGTTTAGTGCAGTTTCTGTTAACAAAGTAGTGTAGTACCTACCTTAAGCGTAGGTAACTGAATATCCTAATTTAACCCCTCTAAGCCCATCCACATTCCCACCACGCCACTGCCTAAACTCAAAGCTAATTCTGCAAACTCCATTCAGTACGGAAAAGTGCAATAAACAGATCACACCGAAATCCAATTCCCAAAGAAAGATCTCGCACGCAAATCTTCCGCACACAGACAATAATTCGATATTAAGCCGCACTCTCACCTGACTAGCAGAAGTAAGGGTACGTGTATACGAGCTTAGTTTGAAATAACAAACAAGTTTTATTATTAAAGAAAATTACAATCGAAGATAACAAAAAAAAAGAAAGAATGGATCTAACTGCAGAGTGTTGTTTATTATACCAGCTTTAATATACCATGTTTCATGCAATTAAGTGATTATGAGTATGAGGTTTACTCAACTGATCCACATCAATACCAGTCGGATGTGTCCTCAAGAAGCTGGCTGCATTGCCCCGTTGTATAGTAATGCTGATGCGCTGAGCTTGAAACTCACCAGCTTTTGAGTCGCGCGTCGTGCGTCCGGTTCGAATTTTTATACATTTCATTCAGATTTTGTATACTTACATTTTAGTTTTGGCTAATAAACAGGAGAGTTAGCAACTGACATTATAATTAAGAATGATGTAGGTACAACAGAACTAAACCTCTACGCAACTCTAATGTGACCCCGCCCTACTCACCTGACTAACAGCCTCGGCAGGCAACCGCGCCGATCCGGTTTAATCCGTCCGGAACCGGTGCAATCCGGTGCACAAACTTTGTTCTGTCACGCTTGCTTTGCGGTAACGCGTACCACTTCCGCGTGTTACTTTGGTGGGATTTTCGGTTATTGGTTAAACAGGGTTAATCGCAGTGGTTCAATTGTTACCCATATCTGTTTCGGGTGGTGAGGTGGTTAAGCGTTCTGTTCGTTTTCTTTTTCCACTTACGGTAGGTCGGTACAGGAGTAAATAAATTTGACTGTTTTGAAAAAACTATCTATTCAACTTCCTAAATAATTTGGATTCTGTTTTCTCCAAGTTTTGCCGACTAAACTTAAAAAGTTTGTCTTCAAGACGATGAATAAACTTAAAACAGCTTAATTTACTTTCGGTGTAACTTCCTATATTGCTTTACAACCTACTTTTTAACATTTAGCTTCATTGTCTACTTTTTAACTAGTATTGTTGTACAAACACAGAAAACTAAACAAAATCGAGTCCTAAATAAACTAATCCAAGCAAGCGATGTCCGCCATAGTCAATAGCACCACAAGGAAACCGAGCCTCTGCGGACCATTGCACCTCTGATATACTAACGCATGCCCTCCGGCGGGTAAAAAGCTTAGCATACGGGAACCCATCTTTACGGGTAGCTTTGGAGCCGTAAACTACGCAAGAAGTGATGATATTGAGATGGATCAATTTAGACTGTTTGCAACCGTCTGCAGTTAGCTCAATGGTTTAAATGGCATACTATACTAGTTTATTTATTTTCTATTTCTTGATTGTAACTTTAGTGGTTAAAAGATGTTATCTTTTGATGAAGTGAACATAAAGTATTTCAAATATCTGACGTGTGCAAGAGTCCTTTAAGGTATTGGAGATATAAAACACTCATAGTTTTTTTTCCGTGATTGAGGAGTTTGACAATCGTTTTTTTATATGACATTTATCGTTTACCTCTCTAGAAAACCTTCAGTTTAGAGAATGAAAACGTAAGCTCCGTTTAGCATTGCATTAGGTATACCTTCCTAGTTTCATGACAAAGTTGGAGCTAAGCTTAAAGGCATCTTCTAATAGTTTAAGACACGGTTTAGCTCGTTGTCGGTATTTGATTATATACCTGCCATAAACACCTTCACACAGACTTTATCTTAATAACGAAGGCTGGTCTGTAAGGTACACCAAAATAAGAAAGTTATTTACTTTAACAAGAACCAAATTAAATTCGATACTTCGTGGATCACACGAAGTGTAAGTACCTACTTATTATGTCGAAGTTTTGAGCTGTACATACATTGAGAATCACATTGATATAAAAAACAAGCTATTAATAAAAAATGAGTTCTAAACTCTATGAGGTGTGTGGTTTGGACCCTGGTCATCATTTAGGACCCAAATTCTTGGTACGACAGAATCTAAAAAAGTCAGACTCGACGAGTTGGTTTACGTCGTGTTGTTTAGGAGTTCCTATGGTCACCTTCTGTTCCCATCATCAGTTCAATGGTATCATTACACTGCATTGTCACCATAATTCACATAAGTGTGACAACTTTCAGCTCAATCGGTTGATATATATATTCAGTTCATTTATACGACATTTACCTACATAATACCTACATAGTAATAGGGGAATGTAATAAAAGCTTTTAAAAATTAAGAACCTCCTTTTTAGTCACCTGCTAGGTGCTTAAGAAGGCCCGGGCCACATTAGGCATTAATGTTTGTCCGCACAGCACTCGTATAATGCGCACAAGTCACGGTGACCATTCTTCATTAGCACAAAGGAGCGGCCCTTTTGTCTTGCGCCCATTCATTGCGATTGTTCTGTGCTGAGACAGAGGTGGCTATTCTGGTGCCCACTGGCTTCGGTGGATTATGCTAATAGATAAACTAATGTAAAGTACGTTGTTGTTTATTCACCTATGAATTATATTAGATACCAGTTTCCGCCCGTGGCTTCGCATTATTTCCTTGAAAACGTTCAATAGTAGATTGTTTTAAAAGGGATAATTAATTATTATTTAGTACCATTTTCAAAAATAAATTCAAATAAAATGTATATTCTTTGTTTTGAGATCCACAAAAAGTTCAATGTTGTGAGAGGACAAATGTCTATACTGGCTGATGAATTCCGACAAAAAATGACAAAAAATTTTTTTATCACCAGACCAAAAATACGAGCTTTATTCCGGCTAGGCATCGCTATAATAACACACTCTTAAAGAAAGAGAAGTGAAAAGGTAATTTCTATCACATGGAAATGGTTTGACCGTAACACATTTAAATATCGACAGTGGTCCTTAGGACATTCGTCCTAAAATGATAAATATTTCTGATGTTATATAGTTTATTTGAAACTGTTTTATATCGTTGAGAAAAGATATCATACAACACCACATATTTTGTCAGCACAAAATGTCTCAACATTATCTGAGCCCCAACTAAACCCCTCCAAAATAGCCCCCGTGTCGCGAGGACATGATCCCTGTCAACAAATCCACAATAGTCCGTCGCCGCAGTCAGGGCTACAATGTGGAGATTAATGACTACCTTTCTTGCAGTTCACTATCGGAGTCGGGGCCGCATCAACGAGGGTGTTTGTGATGCGTGGAGGTAGGTCGACGTCAATTAGTGACGTTGGTTTGGGTTTGTGATAGCTTTTGTCAGCGGATTTGTACGATTGATTATTCATGATCACAATGTAGAATCACTATAATCCTACTAATATTATAAACTCGAAAAATTGTAACTATGGATGGCTGGATAGGTGGATAGATGTTACTCTTTCACGCAAAAACTACTGAACACTGGATATAGATAAAATTTGGCACACAGATCGATAGTCTGGAATAACACAGTCTATATTTTATCCCAGAATCCCCATGAGAACGGGAATTGCCGCGAGTGGAACTGCGAGGCGCTGCTAGTATAGTATAAAACAAAACATAGCATCCCGCTGTCTGTCTTACAGTATGCTTAGATAAGAGCTTGCTTTTAAATAGATGGCGTGATTTAAGAGGATACTTAATACATACATAGATCATTATTTTTACTATACATAGAAAATCAGAGCACCTAGAACAATTATTTATTTTTCGAACAATTATTTTGTCCCGAGGCGGGAATCGAACCTGCAACTCCTTGCGTCGTAGGTAGCTGTTCTTTGCCCGTTACAGATATCGCCAAATCTGACACGTTCTGAAAGAGATGAACAAATTACGAACTGAGGCAAGTGTCGATTTTACCTTGTTAACAACGCACATAAAAGTTTTACTGTTACAAAATTCTGGCCATTTTCATAGAGTGCGGATTAAAACTTGCTTTTATCTAGTATTTAGGTAGGTACTAAACTTAAAGATTAAGGTACTACACTTAAGGATTAAGGTACTACACAACTATTTTAAGGTTACTGATTAATATTTCAAATAAAGAAATGATTATTATTAAAGATAAGCTAAGCTGTTTATCTCTGAATAATAAAATACCAACCAACAACGAGAGGCATACAAACCATCCAGTCATTTCTTCAGCCACAAGCATGGCCATAAAGCACTTGCTAGCGCGCGGCCCACCTGGGACCGAATTACCGCGACATGTTTATGTGGGCCTTAATTACCCCTCACTCACGAGGCTCGTGTTAACACTGTGTTCTAGGTCATTTTCTGACTCTGTTGTTAGGCTTATTAACTAGATACGATCATAATTCAAGAGATAAAGGCCTATAATACACAGGGAATATGAAGCCTGGAACAGTTATCTTTGGGGTGGAGCATTACATCAAATTCATGAAAAATGAGTATGTATCCATATTCATATTTGTATGATCTGCAAATATTTTTTCCAGGGTTCAGGGTGTATTTAACGTATTTTTTTAATCTAAAATTGAATTTTATTAATTTATACCAGTTATCTAATATCCATAAAACAAGATCTGCTTAGCTTGGGGTTAGATGATGCTTTGTGAACTGTCGAAAATTCATTATTTATTTTTATTTTTACTATAATTTAACTAAGACTCCAAGAATTCGTCAAACACAAGGTAAATCCAAAACCATCCTAAGATAAAACCACAGACCCTTAAACATCAACCGTGTCACAAGCGCTGTCAGGACGCTGACACGGGTGACGTCACGTAATCCCGACGTGACTCGTGACGTCACCTCGACATGTAAGTCCAGGTGACATGTGAAGGGTTAAGGTCCGGTTGAAAAGTTAAAAGCCCTTGGTTTATCTAAAACGTCGTCGTACACCCTCACTATTTCTACTATAAATGAAACTATAGTTTTATGACGAATTAATTGATGTTTTCTATGTGTAAAAATATCTATCTATGTAATGTCTTATATTAAACTAGCGACCCGCCCCGCCTTCACACGGTTTTTTATACGTGTAAAATAAAATACATAATTTACAAATTATTCAGTGAACTACAACCTATTGCAAACAATCTAAAGTTAACTCAACTGGTCTACATCAATGGCAGTCAGCAGCGTCTTGAGGACGCTGCTGACTGCATTGCCTATCTGATGCATTGGGCAGATACTAGCCAGCTCGTAGGTCGACCAGGCTTTCAAAGGCTGTATAGAACAATACAGTAATAATTTATAAAATTTATGCTATTCCAGTTTTTCATCTGGATACCTATATGATTTTTATTGTAAGCACTTATGTTACTTTCAAGAACAACAAAGTTATAACTCATTCATTTCATTTCCGTCTGTAAGTACTTATTATTTCATTTCAATGTAGGTAGGTGTGCCAACCATACCAACGCATTGTGCAAATAAAACAAAGCTTGACCTGTCGCCTCAACCAGCAAAAACTGGCAGATTGACACAAAGCGCCTCAGAATGGGCCGTTGATTAATAGTAGGCCCGATGGGCCTAATTACGTCACGGGCCACAATCACTCAGGGGGCCAAGTTTGGGTCATCTATACAGCTAATAGAAAGGTCCTCACATGAAGTCGTTATTGAGTGTTGAGAAGTCTACAAGGTTAAAAGGTTGCACATTAATGGTGTAGCTATTGTGCTCAGGATTAATTAAATTTAGAGGGCGCAACACAACGTTTGAGTGGAGAAGGCGACTTGGGAAACGTATTGTAAGACGCCTTACGGCCAAGATGACCTCCGAATGACCGCACTCCGCAGCGAAATGCTGAATGCGGTAAGTTGAAGACGAGGCGCTATCATTACGACACTAATTTTGTAGTAATAAGCCAAAACTCAAAATGCTTTTGTTCCTTTACACCTTTCAAGACTCTTGGATCATTTCAGAAAAATCAATTTAACAAGTGAAGTAAGAAAAAATGCGATCGATTTGATTTTTTGTTCATTTAACTAAAGTTATGAACAAGAAACTATTTGCTTATTTAGTTTTTAGTTTTCGAGTAGGTACCTACCTAATAGTTATGTGAAGAGGCTTACCTATTCAAAACAAAATTGAGAAGCTAAACGAATTTAACTTGAATAGAAATGAGACAAAATAAATAACCTCTCTATGTGCTGATTATTTAATAATATTCTAAAATTTATCACTCGACGTGCTTGTATATTTTGTAATCCCACTAAAAAAAAACCTTAAGGCCTCTATTACGAAAAAACGCGAAAATGCACTTTTTCATCGTCCAAATTCTATGGCTTTCGTTCGTTGCTTGAAATAACAATTTCTTGTTAATAGTAGATTGTTTTCTTAACTACAGTAATAATTAAACAGATTTTAGATAACTTATTTTTTTATTTAGTTATAATCATTCTCCCGATGCAAGTTTAGGCAAAAACTCTCGGAGACCTGTTTTGGGAGCTCTAATTTAAAGATTCCATTGAATATAGACCATAAAACTATTTTTTTAAGGTAACAAATATCCCATTCTTGGATAATAATTAAATAAATTTTCGTTATATGCCTTTATATGAAGCAAAAAAATCTAAATTGAGTTTAACTATCGATCGAAAAGGCTTCGAAACAAACCCTAATATCTCCAAAGTTCTACATCATTTTGACATAAAATTTATACCAAAATAATCTTCATCGTTTTCTTAAAATAATTTTGATTGATCTTTGTAAATATTTACATTCGCACATTATATTTCAATAACTTTTAAATTCGTACAGAATTATTACATATTATACCAGACAGTTATTTTTATTATAATAGATTTATCACAAGTCGAGATGGGGAAAAATAAATACGTCGTAGCTAGATAACATGACTACGTCGTAGCTTGAAAACATTGCTACGTTGTAGCTTGATAACATTACTACGTCGTATATTAATAACATGACTACGTCGTAGATTGATAACATTGCTACGTCGTAGCTTGATAACATGACTACGTCGTAGCTTGAAAACATATCTACGTCATAGCTTGATAACATGACTACGTCATAGCTTGAAAAAGTTGCTACGTCGTAGATTGATACCATTGCAACGTCGTAGATTGATAACATTGCTACGTCGTAGATTGATAACATTGCTACGTCGTAGCTTGATAACATGACTACGTCGTAGCTTGATAAAATGACTACGTCGTAGTTTGAAAACATTGCTACGTCGTAGCTTGAAAACATTGCTTTGTCGTAGCTTGATAACATGACTACGTCGTAGCTTGATAACATGACTACGTCGTAGATTGATAACATGACTACGTCGTAACTTGATAAAATGACTACGTCGTAGTTTGAAAACATTGCTACGTCGTAGCTTGATAACATGACTACGTCGTAGCTGGATTACATTGCTACGTCGTAGTTTGAAAATATTGCTACGTCGTAGATTGATAACATGACTACGTCGTAGCATGATAAAATGACTACGTCGTAGATTGATAACATAACTACGTCGTAGCTTGATAAAATGACTACGTCGTAGTTTGAAAACATTGCTACGTCGTAGCTTCATAACACGACCACGTCGTAGCTTGATAATATTGCTACGTCGTAGCTTGATATTATTGCTACGTCGTAGCTTCATAACACGACCACGTCGTAGCTTGATAACATTGCTACGTCGTAGCTTGATAACATTGCTACGTCGTAGATTGATAACATTGCTACGTCGTAGATTGATAACATTGCTACGTCGTAGCTTGATAACATTGCTACGTCGTAGCTTGATAACATGACTACGTCGTAGCTTGTTAATTACTTAGGTAATGGTTTTTTATCATGTTTTGTGCGAACCAGGAAAAGATTTTTTTTTTCTAAAAAATTATAGCTAAAGCCCTAGGGTTAGGGTATTGTAAAACTTAAAATACGTATTTAATTGTTCATATCAAAATTTGTTTGCACTCAGTTTTGATTGTTTCGAACCAAGGAATAATAATTTTCCATACAAAATTTACCACCCTATTTAACCCCTTCAAAGGTAAATTTTCAAAATTTAAAAGTAAAGTAGTTAAGTAAATAGTAGTTACTGCAATAATTGTAACAAACATTCACACAGACTTTCACATTTATTATAGTAGGAAGATAGTATAAATAAAAGTACCTACATAAAAAAAACGATAAGAAAAACAGATTCTATTAAATTATATATAAATCTATGGAAGTGATATTTGATTCACATAAAAAAATCATCTACCGAAATCAATCCTAAAATAACTTTGTAAAAACTACTGGTGGATCAAGATCATTTATAGCAATACTCGCTTGCGTAGCACCATCCCACTCGGTGCCGAATGTACCTAAATCAGCAGAACGCAGAAATGTGAATCGCCTCTTAAGTAACTATAGATTTCTGATTTCTCGCCTATTTCATCATTATTGGCTCCTTAGATACTAATAGTCATAATAGTCTTTATTTGGTAATAATTATTACATGTCAAAAATTGTTAACATACTTTACTGTGTAAAATATATAAGAATAACATTCAAAGTATAATAATTGTTAAAATAAATTAACGAATTAATTAATATAGAATTAATGAGTCATTAAGTAATTACATAAGCACATTATATTAAATTGAATTAAAACTTATATTCTACGAACTCGTCGTAGCTATAGAAAGTTTTCTCAACAAGCCAGCGTTTAAGATTGTTTTTGAAAGCAGGTAGACTGTGGGCTTCTATAACGGAATGGGGAAGCCGATTGTAAACTTCTGGGCCCATGACATGCGTCAACTGCTTGGACGACTTCGTCAATGAGCGCTGCACAGCGGCGAGCTTGTCGCGGCTGCGCGTGGCGTACGAATGCGCGCTGCCCAGTGTCGCGTATGTCCCATGGTTCTGCCGCGCGTACATTGCCACTTGGTAAATAACGAGACATGGCAATGTAAGTATACCGAGGGATTTGAAGTGTGGTCTCGCCGAGTGGTCGCTTGGGATCTTCACTATTGCTCGTACGGCCCTTTTCTGCATCCGGAACGCGCGTTCCCAGTCGGCTGCGCGCGCCCATAGCTCGGCGCCGTACTGCAGCAACGACTGCACTGTTGCAAAGAAACAAGCTCGCACCACATTGGCGGACACCACTCGCGCCATACGACTGAGTGCATAGCATGCACCAGCCAGCCTTCCACACAGCTTGTCGATATGGCTCGCCCACTGTAGTCCTCTGTCTATGCGAAAGCCCAGGAATGTAGTGTTATCGACTTGTTCGATAATGTTTCCATTGACTAACACTGCTAGTGGTCTAGGAGCACGTCCTGACAGGTAAAAGTGGATGAAATGGGTTTTGCTCAGATTTAGGGCAAGCCCATTAAATCCAAACCATTCCGCCAGTTGTGTCGCCGTACTATTGAGCTTCGCTTCCAGCAGATCAACAGTGGGCGCAGCGACGATAGCTGCCACGTCGTCGGCGTACATGTATACCTCCGCACTGGTTACATAGTCGGGTAAGTCGTTCAGCAGTAGGGAAAACAATATATTTGAAACCGAGGATCCTTGGGCAATGCCCATCCTCGATTTAAGTGGATCGGATACTGCCTCCCCGCCGCTGCCCAGCACTACTTGGGAACGGTCACGCATAAGGGCACAAAGTAAATCGTGGGCCTTTCCAGTGATTCCGTAGTGGCGTAGTTTGACTGCCAGTATATCGTGGTCGGCAACATCAAAGGCCTTTGACAGGTCGCAGCAGATCACCGCGACCTGCTGCTTCGCCTCACGAGCGGCCAGTATGCGGCGGATCACTTCCCGCGCGAGCGACGTGGTTGAACGCCCTTCGCGGTATGCGTATTGGCGATCAGAAAGGGCTTCCGTGGCTGAGAGGAAAGCGACAAGACGAGAACTAAGGCCATTCTCAAACACCTTCGCTATTGCCGGTATGATTGAGACTGGCCGATATCCGTCTATATTGCTCTTGCTTCCCTTGCCTTTAAATAAAGGGGAGACTTTACTTATATTCATAGGACAAGGAAAGGAGCCCTCTCGTATGCAGGTATTATATGCATATGCAAGTATAGGCGCGAGAGGAATGATGGCGTACCTAAGAAGTTTCATTGATATGCCATAGACATCCTTCGAGACTTTAGGTGGTATCCGGGTCATCACTATTTGAACGACTTCGTCAGCATTAAATATTTGGAGTCTTAATGAGCGGTCAGAACTAGCGCGCACTGAGCTTAAAGCTCGGCGCACACCGCAGACACGAGCACTAGGCGCGCCGCAATTCTCAGCCGCGCTAAGAAACCTTGCGTTTAAAGTGTTGACCAGATCTTTTTTGTTCGCGAACTCAGATCCGTCCGGTCTCAGAACTACATCCGTGAAGTCTACTCGGGGGGAGTTATTCTTACCCCGTTCCCTGTTAATAACATTCCACATCGCTTTTGATGCATTACTACTCGACCCCAAAAAATTCTCATAGTAGTCGCGTTTATTGGATTTTAAAATACATTCATAACGATTATTCATGTCAAAAACTAATGATTGCAACGAATCATTATTAGGTTCTAGTTTACTAAGTCGAATTATGTCAAATAATAATAATTTATAATTTTTTGCATCTGAGCTAATCCAGGATGAGTCTAATTTTTTTACACACGTCTTTCTAATAGGGAAGCATATTTCATATTTATTTTTAATAACATTAATAATTGAATTAAGCATGTCAGAAGTATTCTTATTTGTATTGTATATTAGCTCACGCCAGTCAACGCTATCAATTGATGAAACAAAGTTAGATTTATTAGTGTTACTAAATTTTCTAACGTATGAGTAGTTCTGCCGTGAGTTCGTCTTTACTCGTATAATTTCGCCCCTTATGGCCAGGTGATCACTGATGTTGGTGACTACGGGAGCCACCGCGACCGTGCCGTCCGCCAGGTTGCTGTACAGATGATCTAAGCTGGTCGATGTGGACCGTGACCCGCGTAGGGAAGTCGACCAAGTTACACATGCCATGTACCGAGATCAAATCAGCTTTTTTTATATATATGTAATTAATAGCTTAATTACATCAATATTCGAATTCCCCAAACAATTTATGTTAAAGTCGCCCACAATAACACATTCTCTGTTAATTTCGCTGATCTTATTGAGCAAAACCTCAAAACAATAAATAAATTCATTTGTTGTGATTAAATTAGTTCTGTAAATGCATACAATTGTCAAATCATAATCTACAAGATCGATCGCGGACACTTCGCATTTTCTTTCTACAGATAAGGCGGTCAGATCAGTATTTTCTACACACTTATAACTATCTCTAACAAATAAGCACGAACCGCCGTGTACTATTTGATTCCGACAGTAATACGACGCTAGTTTAAAGTTTTGCAACTCGATACACTTTAGTTTAGGCTCGGGCAACCAATGCTCGGTTAGTGCCAAAATATCACATTTTAATTCACCACATAACAACACTTCGAGCCTTTGCGATTTTTTGTCGAGCGATGCAATATTTTGGTGACATAAAACGATTTTTTCACACTGCTGCTGAAATGAAGAGTCATCATACGTTCGTCGTTCGCTGCTGTACTTAGTGAGTGCGGAGGTCCGCCGCTGCACTGAGCTCGCGCGCGCCCGCCGCCGCCTGCGTCCCCCGCTCCGCGCGGGGGCTGAATCGAAACCAGTCGCTTAGCTTGACACCATGTGGCCACGACTCTGGTGCACACAACTTCTGATACATAGTCTCCGGGAATCCAATCACGAAAGCGGCGTGTTGATCCGTTTTAATATCCCTTTTTTCAACTATATATTTATCATAAGTAGCAATTTTGTTGATATGATTTCTTA
Organism: Eupithecia centaureata; assembly: GCA_944547425.1. Lineage (NCBI taxonomy): Eukaryota > Metazoa > Arthropoda > Insecta > Lepidoptera > Geometridae > Eupithecia > Eupithecia centaureata. The sequence goes on from OX155682.1 coordinate 14,975,604, forward strand.
CATTTTCAACAGTCGTCTCAGGTCTAAAAGACCAAAATATAGAGATACAAAGGTAAACGACTCCGTTCTAGAATGTTCTCTAATCTACTTCAACTAGAACCTCCACTAGACGCATTAGACGCCGGGCTAGGGCTCCTCAGGGCAGGCCCTGCATTTTTAACACATTACCATATCAGCGCCGTGAGCCGCCGTAAATCAGCTGCGAGGTCTCGCAAGCACAGGTGTTTACATAGTCGCGGAGTTAGTGCTGTCACTTCTGCTAAAGGCTTTGCACTAATTGTATCTGGATAAAATCATGTCGATTGGAAATCCACTTTATTAATCACTACATAGTATAAAACAAAATCGCTTTTTCTGTCCCTATTTCCCTATATCCCTTTGACTGCTTAAATCTTTAAACTACGCAACGGATTTTGATGCGGTTTTACTTAATAAATAGTGATTCAAGAGAAAGGTTTATACTTAAGTATAATAAAACCGTGCGAAGCCGGGGCGGGTCGCTAGTCATATTATATAACACTACCGTTTTTGGCTATATTATACCTATGTGTTCTCGTTTGGTACCTAAGATCTCCAAAACTACGTAGATAAAGATAAACCTTTTCAGTCATGTACTCCTAAACCTAGGTAACACAAAATCGTTGTCATTGTCATCTCTCTTGTTGTATTATTACCATCATCATCAGTCTACATTAGTCCACAGCTGGACATAGGCCTCTACAATGAGCGCATTATTATTAACTAGCAACCCGCCCCGGCTTCGCACTGTTTTATTATACGTATAAACCTTCCTCTTGAGTCACTCTATCTATTAAAAAACCGCATCAAAATCCGTTGTGTAGTTTTAAATATTTAAGCAGTCAAAGGGTCATTGGGATATAGGGACAGAGAGAGCGACTTTGTTTTAAACTATGTCGCGAAATGCCTGACCAGGCATACAGTCGCCGTAGCCGAAATCAGCTTCGAGGCCATCATCATATTCATTAAATTGAACTGAAATTTCAAAGACAACACTTTGTTCTGATTAGTCTAAGTAATTTTATGGTATTTTGTTAATTTTTATTTAAGTGTGCAATAAAGCAATCAATCTATCTTTGTAACCAATAGGTTTAGTATACAATCATGTGATGTGACACAGGCAAGTATCTAGGTAACTTCTCATGTATATGCGGTGTGGGTGCTAAGCGACGCACCTGGCGATATTCTCTCTTGTTTATGTGTATGTTATTTTTACATTAGGTCTCTTTCATACAACACTTAAGTGAGACATGTGTGAAATGTGTGTGTGTGACATGTGGTCTGTCTTTTGAAATAAGACTGACAAAAATACAGAATGAAAAGTGTCAATACGAGTACCTAAACTGTTAATTGAGTACTTATTTAAAAATTGGGATAGCTTTTTCAGATGTTTTCTATCAATAACCAATTATTAGAATATACTTTTTTCTTATTTGAATTAATCTTATCCATCATATTTTTATCTTATTTATTAGCTCACAAAACAGAGTAAAATCCTTACAAAAATACAGCATGTACTTACATTACATTACAAACTAGATTTATCAAATTACCTATGCAAACAAGCAAGCAATAAAAAAATGATGAAAGCTAAATTTAAATGTACAAAAAAGTCTCGTAACTAGATCATAAATAAAAACCATACTGTACATAAAGAACATACTATTAAATAAAGACCATAAAGACCATCCTGAGAAGGTTTATCTTCTTAGGTATAAACATCCTAAGAATATATACCTTAGCTCGACCTATCTTTATTAGATAAGGATGTGAAGCTTTTATGTTCTCTATTTTTGATAAGAGACCGTAAAAACAAAGTTCTCACAGCTATCACACATAAAATAATAATGAACAGTCTCATTCAACGTCCCCGAATATTATTGTAATCAAGAGAATATAATTACTGTCCCGAGAGAAATCCGAAGTACACCGTAATTAATTAATGAACATAGTCGAACCAATAACGGCCATTTACATACGGCTACATCTACTCCGATAGCGTGTAGCGCGAGCGCCGGAGACGCACTTCTACCCTCATGTAGGAACTCAGGCAGACAGATTTGATCACTATTCTCTTAGAGGAATTAGACTATTCTAAGGTAAAAAGATCCCAAATTGCCAATAGTAATTTTTATTAAATGTTTAGTTCTTTTATTTCCGGTCCTAGTGAGAGTCGGCCCGCGCTCAAAGGGAATATTATTAATAAAACTGTAAAAAAATCCCCTAATGGTATGGGACCCCCTATTTTTTTATTTATTCTATGTTTTGCATAATATTATTATTAAATTAAATTTAATTAAAATTCATTTATTTCGGACAACATAAAAATTAAAATTAGGTCCAAATTGAGTTAGTATTGTGTTATCGTATGTTAGTGACACGTAATTTTTATTTTTTAAGTATAGTTAGTAGTTTGAAACACTGCAATAGAATAATGACAAAGTTATTTCACCATTAGTCGATTGCAGTGCTTGAGGAACGGGCTATCCCAATTTATTGGATAATGCATTATCATGTCGGCAATAGAAATACAGCAGCTGTGAAAATGTTAACTCTTTATTTATCACAGTTTATGAGCCTGTTGACAGACAGACAGACAGACAAACGAACAGCGGAGTTTTAGTAATAGGGTCCCGTTTAACTCTTTGGGTACAAAACCCTTAAAACTACTTTAAAAAGCAATAACTGAATAGTAAAGATTAGGGCAGGTTCTAAAATAAAGATTAAGATAGGAGATCTTTTTAGTATTGTTTTGAGTCAAAAAGGACAAAACTATGTTCAATCTATCCATGAACGGATTTACGGTCAAAGGACGTGAAAAGACCAAGAAGAAGAATTGGAGTCTGATGGGCTGTTTTCATTTTAAGGGTTTAATAATAAGGAGTTTATTTTTAAAAAATAGTAGTATTCCCTTGTTTTCAATAGATCTCAAGTAAAATAAAAATAAATTAAAAAGTATATCTTTGGACACAATCAATAAAGCTGGAATCAAGCGGCCAGTGCTCGAAGTATCTGTTACAGAATATCTAGAATACAGTGAATATCTACCGTTTTAATTTATGAATAAACTTGGGTAGTTGAGGCATGCACATGCAGCGTAACTTCGATACTGGGGGGCCATAAATTGATAAGCTGCTGTGATTTAGCGAGCTTGATGACTGTTTTGGGGTTTTTGATTCATTGCTTGACCGATGTTGACTTGTCTGGCCGATTGAGATCGCTCAGGTTGGGAACGATTTGACTATGTTTCAATGCCCACAGTTGCTATGTGGAATCAAATTATTCTGCGTCTACTTTTTGTAGTTGAATCCTAACTGTTAGGTTTTTATCTCTCTATAGTGTTCACAAAACACTTCAATGAATAAATAATGTTAATCCACCCATACAGCATTATCTAACCTCAAGCTAAGCAGAACTTGTGTTATGAATTGAGTAGGTAGGTAAATACTAGAAGACTAATATACCCACTTAGTACATTACAATGATATATATTTTTTTAAGTTAGATAGAAAACACTCAGTAGTACCCTTGAACAAATATTTGCAGATATTATAAACATTTATCCCAAGGCGGGAATCGAATGCGCAATGTCCTGCGTCGTTGAGCAGACGTTCGCCCACAAAAAGATACAAAATGCATTTCGCTTATTTCATTTTAAGTAAGTATTTTGACTCAAATCACTATATAGGAACCTATATATCAGCCAAACTCAATGTAGAATGTTTGTAAACAAACCACCCATACTTAACCTAAAATACACTCTGTTGCCGCGCCTTTTTATACGCAATTTACATTACTTGCCAATTTAAGATCCTTCCTTCAATAAATATTTCGTACACTCATATCTAAAATTCGACGCCACGCAAGTGAATTTTAGTTTTTTGTGTCGTGGTTTGTTTACAAACATTCTACATCGAGTTTGGCTAGTGTAAAGCTAAATACTATTCGAATATAAAAAAACAGCATAGCACAGTAAAAATATGTTCGATCTTCTGTGGAGAATTCATCAGAAAACATTACATGGATACATAGTAAATAAATACACACAGTGTAAAAATATATGCAGATCGAGAACAAACATTTGACCCGAGGTGGAAATCGAAACCGCTACCTCCTCCGTTGCAGGCTGACCTTAGCCCGTGCCATAAAGGTAGTCAAAAATGATTAAATTCCCAATCCCGTTATTTAGCACGCAGGTTATTCTAAAAACACCCATTGCGAACGAGATCGCTCCATCACAATAAATAAAGACACTGCCACAGTGGGGCTGATTGGCGCGTGTAATGTACGGCGCGGTGAGGAATCGCCCTAATGCGGACGGTGTTCGCACGACGCCGCGTCAGGGCGTATTGATAGCTTCTTACTGGTACATAGATACTGGATGTGGCTTAGTTTGAGGCCCGGGTGGTCAATGGCCCATCGTTGATCTTGGACCCTGTAAGCTAGATAGCTGCTGTTTGGATTGTCCAGCATTATTTATTTATTTAGTTGAGGTTGTCGTCGACAGCAACTAAGCCTGCGTTTTTATTTTCTTTTGTTGCAAAAAAATATCACATAGTATGCAAAGTGATATTTAAAAATAGATAAAAATTACTTGAAGCTGCTGATGTATGCATATTGTAGTTCTGAATCATGTAAATAAAATAAAATTCAAAGATCGCTGATTCTGCTGATTAACATCTAGATTTAGCTGCATATCTATATTATGTAGAATTTGCCTACATAGCCCTTGACTCGCCTCATCGAACGCAATGATAAGTCCGACCAATTTAAGTAACTACTTGTATCAAGAAATACCTATGGTGGTAGATACTGAAGTCAAAAATGCCACATCCAGCATCTCTTTCTGTTCACAAAAGGCAGGTTGATCTTAGCCTGTGACGTACAGTTAACTAAGTACTAACCGGATTAATTTGTGGGCGTGCGCGAACACGGCCGGCCGGGTGATCGAGGGCCTCCTCAATTTGTTCGGTTATACCTGACGGAGTCGGTTTGCTTTGAGGGTAGTTGCACATTCAGTTGATTGTGACAACACAGGAGGTTATCATCAGAATATGTTTTTTATTACTCCTAATTATTAATAACAAACATGAGCTATAGGTTTAACTAGATTTATTTGACATAAATAAATTAATAAAAAATGCTGGACAATCCACACAGCATTATCTAGCGTCAAGTTAAGCAGAGCTTGTGTTACGGGTACTATGACTGATATAAAATACATTTTATAGATAGATATTTTTTATTAAAGGTCCATAGAAAACACAAATAATCCCGGAACGAATATTTACAGATCGTACAAACATTAGTGCCAAGACGGCATCGAACCCGCAACCTCCTTAGTCGCAGGCAGACCTTCGCCCGCCGCGCTGAGTGGATATACAATGTGATTTTTCGAACCTTGATCAAACGAAATGTGCGGATACACGACACATATTTATCGATAAAAACCGAGATAAAAAAAAATAATGTTATTTTTTTTAAACACAAGTCAAGTACAGATATCAACAGGAATCTCAACTGATTTAATCTAAATGGCATAAAGTACCTAATTTAAATGGTGAATAACATGACAACGGAAAGAGATAGACCCCCAGTTTTTAAAGGATTTGTAGAATAAATTATGAAGTTTTATACAACATGCAAAAAAGAACACCTTAATTACCCAGTTTTAAAGTTACAGAGAAAAAATAAAATAAAAATCGTTTTTTTTTGTCTTATTTCTAAAACAATACTGTTTTTACTACGCTTATGTATCGTATTTGTATTTTTTATTTATTTTATTAGCTAGGTAAACTATCTAGCTTTCAAATGAGACTACTTGGAATAAAATACACCATTTACTCAAAAAGAAACGAAGAAAAAACCAGATGAAGTAGTCTTAATTTAAAAAATTATTAAAACTGCTTTGTTTTTGAGATAAATAACATATAATTTTTTTTATCTTGATTTTTACCGATAAATATGTGTCGTGTATCTGCACATTTCTTTTGATCAAGGTTCGAAGAATCACATTGTATAGAATACTAGCGACCCGCCCCGGCTTCGCACGGTTTTATTACACGTAATTTAAAAAAATCGCCTCAAAATTCGTTGCGTAGTTTTAAAGATTTAAGCATTCAAAGGACATGGGGATATAGGAACATAGGGACAGAAAAAGCTACTTTGTTTTATATACTATGTAGTGATTAGCAAAAACAGTTCCATTAAAAAAACTTTGGTTCATTTGCTCACGAATAGTTAATGCTTTGCAGAGTTTGTGTCACGTTTTAAAACAAATAAAAAATAAAAATGAAGAGTTTAATTTTGTACTGTACTTGTGCTTTCAGATAAAATATTTTACCGTGGACATCGACAACCGTCAGTAAATCGATCAAAACCTCGATACATGAGTGGCGTAGACCTTTTGTCAGCACTATTGTGCCACCATTTTAGATTGAACTGTCAAATCTATGGCCAGTGACGAGCTTATTGAAAATATAAACTGGACGGGTACGCATGTGTGGAGATGGACTTGACAGGATGATAATATATTGGGATATTGTTATAGTCTTCAGTTAGTTGCACCGTTTTAATTGTAAAACATACGAGAAGGTATTTAAAATTGATTTGGTAGCAGGGAAATAATCATTTGAAGGCGAATTACACCTATATCCTTTCCTATATTTGCACGCTGTTTACAATTATTATCGTTTGTTTGGACAAAATAGCTAAACTAAACCCATTTATGAACTCTTTGATATATGGAGTGTTTTTCTATTAGTAATTTTTCATATTATTTTTGTATTTTAACAGGTAACTTTAGAGCAGTGAATGATATGAATGTTTTACAGAAGCAAATAAGCAATAAATCATCTTTTTACATTTTTATTTTAGTGTACTAAACGATTTCACACGTTAAAAAACAATAAAAACTAAAAACCTTTCTAAAAATTGACAAATCCTAAATAATAAATCAAATTATTCACTAACAACAAAGCCTGGTCCACACTAAGGCGCGGCCACCACCGCGGCTATCAAAAATCGTAATTGATTTTTTCACGGGCGATGCGTCAAGCGAACGTAAATGGCTTACGTCGGCCATATTGAATTAGTGCGTGGACTACGAGGATGTCGCGCGAACAGGGGATAGTGGAGTCTATTAAATGGAAAAGACAAGAAAATATAGAAGTTTTCTCGACCAAATTGATTTTTTATTGCTATTTAGCATAAAAATATCCGCAGGCAGAATCCAAGAGATTAATGCTGAAAGTCAAGCTAGTTAAAAAAGATGTAAGTAAACAGTTGACGAAAAAAATTTTATTGACAACTGTTAAAACAAATCTAATTATTTTTCTCAAAAGCTCCTAAAATAAATTAAGTGGGTATGTTTTCATTTTGTATTTACTAAATGAAAACATATAAATGTATTCCAACATTTATTTTGGATTTTTTGCAAAAAGTTTAAAAAAAATTAAAATCTATCATTTTTCTATTGTGGTTCTGTCGACATTGATATGTAAAGTAAACTTTACGAAATCAACGATCTTTTCCCAAAATTCAATTCATTATTGTCATAGTTATGACAACAAATAAGTTACATCTAATTCTCCTAGCCGCTCCACGGCAGCACTGTCCCGTTCCAAAATTCACTCATAAAATTAATTAAAAAACACTTCACGCGGGTGATTCCGCACAAATTGATGGAGAGCGCGACCTGTAACGTCACTAATGGAGCCGCACTGTTACTTTTTTTCGGATAACCGCGTTAGTGGATATTTGAGTGTAGTCGTAATTTTTTGATGGATGCTATGGAAGCAATTAGAAGTTTTTTCGGTAAAAGATAATTAATAGCTTTCAAAAAATAGATACTTGCATACATAAATAGATTTAAAGACCCTTTAAGGTCATCTTTTAAAAATGTTTTTTTTCGTTGTTCAATGTTCAGTAATGTTGGTCATTTACTGTTACCTACTCTTTGTAACCTTTTTATTTTGTTGTCTCTGCAAACTAAATTTCTATTTAAGCTCAGCTAGATTTGACTAACTGTCAAATGGTTTTCTCACCAAAACCAATGATCAAAACACATGAACTAACCAAATAACGGCGTGTCCACACGGCGGTCAACCGGCTAACAAGTCTCATCGTCGACGGCGCCATATTTCGGCAACTTTACCGCCATTTCTCGGCAACTTTACCGCCCAAACTCGGCCACTGACCACCGTCCAGCTAATTAAACTTCCGGCTGTGATGTCATCGATATATTACAGCGCAACTTTACCGTGTGAACTTATATTGTGACGTCATCAAAATTTAGTAGAACATGGCCAATGAAATTGGAAGAATAGGATTTGAATATTTTATGACAAGTTGCCTTTTTTTCTCATCATCATCATCTGCAACCCGACTTCACCCACTGCTGGGTATAGGCCTCCAATCTTATGTGCCACTCCACTTTTTTCCTCATTGAGTTTTAATTTGAAATAAAACTAGTAAGCATCCCACTATACATAAGGTGATTCAAAGTTTTATAGATTTATTTCAGGTTTTTATTTATTTTCTCAGCAACGATACAAATCGAATTTGTGGTAAGGTTAAATACATAACAATATACAGAACCTTTATTTACTTTGTCATCATCATCATAGGCTAGTATCAGTAAAACCCAAAAACAGATATAGCAAGGTTGGGTAATAATTAAAAAAAAACACAAATGTCCTATACACACACACATAAATTGACACAAGTGCAGCGAAATAAGTTCGAGTTTCAAAAAGGGTGACAGGAGATTTAAATGGAAGAAAGCTTTCACAAAAACCGTGTCATCAATAAATTCCAGAACAAATATCTGCGGATCGTACAAATGTTTGTCCCGAGGCACCCAAACCAGAAGTGTCAGTCAAGTAAGCAGCACTGCCATGGAATTTGGTAATTTTAAGCAGGTCTTGTGTTATAGGTACATACTTAGAACACACACAGAAAAGATATTTGTAAATCTTACAACTATTTGTCCTAAAGTGGAATTCGAACCCGCAACACCATGCGTCGTAGGCTTCCCCCACCGCACCATATCGGTCGTAAAACAATGCTTTTGTTATTTCTCACTTTGTCTTATGTCAATAGAAGTGAAAAAAACGGAGTAATAGATAAAATGCTTTTCTTAGCACACTATTATGAACAAGGGCGTTTGTATTTAATTCCGCTGCGTTTGCAGTTAAGAACACCGCCTCAGCATGGCCTCAGCTCTAAATATGATCGGCCTCCGTGCCTCCTTCACTCGTGTACTCATAAATTGACAAAGTGTCCAACTCCAAACGAATAAGTTTCTGCTTCCGGTCAGTGCGCTGGGTGAGGCGACCCACGGGAGGGTAGTTTGGGACGAGACGCTGACTTATTAAGACTGCTAAGTTGTGGGTCATGAAAGCAATATACCCACAAATATGATGGCTTATACATTCACATATGCAAATAAATAAATAATGCTGGACAATCCACACAGCCCTATCTAGCCCCAAAGTAAGCTATTTAAAGCTTTTGTTATGGGTACTAGATAACTGATATATTTAATACATTATATACATAAATAGATATTTTATATTATACATAGAAAACAATATCAATCGCTTGTAAGACCAACGGAACAAATTCCTGCAGATCGTACACAAATTTGTTCTGAGGCGGGAATCGAACCCGCAACCTCCCGCGTCGCAGGTGGTCCTTTGCCCACCGCGTCACATCGGTCGTCAAAAAGTAAATAACAACCATACTTCTATAGTTATATGTCATAATTTGTGATTCTAGCTTTGTGATTCAATCAACTGGTTAAAAGTTTCCAAAAATATTATTTCATAATTTGGTAACTACCATAATTAATAAATAGTGAAAGTAAATTTACCTATGCCTTTTTCTTCCCTACCTGTGTAAAACCGTCCCAACCAACCACCCGTGTGATTCCAGGGGTCCTCAAGTGATTTAGCGTCTAAACTTGCGCGTCCTGGACCTGCGGGCCCCCGCCTAATGAACCATGCATTTCTATTTGTTTACCGAGAGGTAATTAAGTAGGTGCGCTGGTGTGGACGCGGCATTAGTAGCCAGGTGCCTACTGTCTTAAATAAGTTTTTAAGTTAAGTTTGTCTGTAAGTTTAGAAATTATGTTTGTAAGGAGCCTAACCTAAAGAACTTTTATAAATTGTGTTTTAATGTTAATTTAAAAGTATTACTTTGATTTACTAGGACTTTTTATTGGAAATTAGTTGTTAATATTATAATTTTATTAATTTATTGAATCCAGAATGAATATTTTTTAAGTGAAATTTGTACTTATACTATTTTATTTTCATTAAGCACTTAGTGTAAGTGGCTCGCAATGACCGTCATAATTAATTTAAAAATAAACAAATGTAAGGAATGAAATTTTACCTAACTAACAATTATACCTATTACCTGTCTATATTAAACAGTTTATACAGTTTAGTGGTTAATTTCATCACTCTTTATAATATTTTTTATTTCTTGAGAATGTATGTGTGTCTACAGCTTTACTTTGCTCGGGACAGTATTTTTGCCTTCTACCCTTATTACTTTTGATGTTTACTCGTACCGAACTATCAACATTAGTTATTAAGTTTAACCAATTCTTATTTCTTACAAGCGATTTTTAATCTTTAGAGAAGTTAATAAATATCTTATACCTTTTTTAATTTTACTTTTTATACTTCAACCTTTGGGTTTTAGGTTCATAGAAATAAAATGACACTAAAGAAATCTTCTTAAAAACTTTTATTACTCGACACAACACGACTTAGAAAACTATAAATTCTTGAATCCTTACAACATTTTATTAATTTTATTCACTTAGTTAACAATACAAACATCATATTTTGTTAATAAATAACATTATACACATCCGACTTTCAATACAATTTTACAATTATTTAAATACAAATAAATTTTGGTTTTCCTTTCTAATAACTAATTTAAATACCTATACCAACTAATTAGGAAATTCTACATATCCTTTCAAACAAAAGGCGTAGGATTATTATTACTATTTAAATCTAGGTACCTACTTATTTAAAAGGTTACTAAAATAAATAAAAGTACAAAATGTACCTACCCACAACTAAATAAATACCTACCTAAACTATCATACTATCACCAGCAAAAGCTCTATTGTTCCAAAACTCTGCTAAATCTTTAAACCGTTCACAGCACTGCCTCTTCCTTCTTGGACTCCTCTTCATGGCTGGACTCTGCAGGATCGACGTGAACTTCTTCACGAGGGTCGTCACAGAAGCCCTCGTCAGCTCATCGTCAGCATCTTCATCCAACGTGGCCAGACTCGCCATGGTCATACTCAGCTGTTGAAACGCTTCATCGATATAGTTGTCTATATCATCACTGTCACATTTTTCTTTCTCATCATTTACATCAACTTGGTCTGTATCGTCGAAGGATAGATCAGCTGTGGATATACTGCAGTGAACGACGGCTGGAAGGTTCACTTTCTTCTTGTTTCGTATGGTGCTGGTGGCTGAACAGAGTTTGTCAACCGATTTGAAGATGTCGTCAATCTTATCACAGATGTCTTCAACTGACGCGGCGGATATTATTTGACCGTTGAGGTAGTAGAATTCTCTTTCTGGTACGTCTTTCACTGCTACCTTTTCTAGATCTTGCATGAAGTCCTTATAGTCCAGTTTCCCGGAGTTTTTGGATAAACGCCGCGCGATCTTTCGCCGCACTTTTTTGAATAGAAACGACGAATCAAAGGTAGTTTTTCTGAGGTCGAGAGAGCTGAAGATGGGCCTCAGCTTCGATGGTGTAAAGTCATCTTCCGTTTCAAGGTCAATTGGTATCCATTCCTCTTCTAGTTTCATCCACTCTTCGTTTATGGATAGAATTGCAGCGTCGGAGTCTATTAGGTTTTTAGACATTTTTAAGCGCGTGTTGTCACCGGGAGCCGATGCTTGTAACTGAAGGTTGATACGATTTCTTGAGAATATAAACGTCATCGCTCGCGCATTGATATAGCTAACGAGCTAGCTGTCTCGTTCTCCTTCATTGTATTGCTAATGAGTTAGAGATAAGAGACATAGTTTTGAGACAGGATTGGATTGATACTTAATTAGCTTATTGCTTAGAAGAAATGTAAAGGGAAAGGATTAAATTGTTTAGATAGCTAATTAGTATACCTACTACTAGGTACTTAAAGTTCTAAAACGTGTGAAAAATAAGTATTTGTTTTGTTGCTACTGCGATAACGGTAAACGCTTCGCAAAAACCATTAATAGCTTATAATAGTTCATAAACGAAATGTATGCATCATTTTACAAATAGGCAACTTAAAATGCATAAGTTATTTTGAATGTTTCTCACATATTAAAAGTCAATTACAATTAGGTACTGCGGCAATGATTGCGTCTTAAAGGTATGATTCTGACTGGCACCTACTGATATGGATCAGTTGAACTACCACTAGATTTTTGAAGTAGTCTGCATCTTGCTCAACTCTTTCAATTGTAAATCCTACTAGCGACTTGCCCCGGCTTCGCACGGTTTTATTATACGTATAAACCTTCCTCTTGAATCACTCTATCTATTAAAAAAATAGGCATCAAAATCCGTTGCGTAGTTTTAAAGATAGGGAAGGGGACACATAGGGACTTAAGGATATAGGGACGGAGAAAGCGACTGTTTATACTATGTAGTGATTTATAATTCGTTTCTATTGTTAGATTTCAATTTCTTTATTACATAGTACTATAATACAACTATGTTTAGAATTGAATTTATCTCTGTTTACTTATAGGCCGTTTAATTGAATGAATTATTTTTGCAATAACATCCTAATTAAAGCGATAATACAGAAAGCTCACATAATAAACAAGGCACCTCTTGCGTTGAACGACTGAACTGGTAATTATCGTTTTGATATGAGCTTTATGATTTATGACACAGAGTCGTTTATGCAAGTGTGTGTTTTATGACTGCATGGGATAAAGTCATGTGCAAAAGCTGCGTGTAATTTTATGGTAATTTGACGTGATTTAACGTTTGTTGATGCTGGGATCTTGTTATTGGACTGTCTGTCTGTCTGTCACTTATATCTGTAAACTATAGCTAAGGGTCGTCTTTCGTCGATCCAGTTGTAATAAAAACGGTATTTTACTGAAATAAGTACCTACTTCTCATTGTAGATAATTAAGAAAAAGCAAGTTTTACATTTTGAAACAATCCGATTCTGAAAAACTTTCATAGCTTATCGAAATTCTTATGAATGTAGCTAATTGGGTTATTATGCAAACCTAGTTTGAAGGGACTTCTTAATCTATAAACAAAAACAAAAAAAAACAATCTCACTGGAATTCTGATGTCCACGTCCACTGCTGAATGTGCCTATCTAAATAAACGGTAGTTTTTAATTCTACACATAAACAAAAAATTGAGTGAAGAGAAAATCAATTAACACTTTAATACTTATTTAGTTTTGATAATTAGGTACCCATGTAAAGTTTATTTGGTTAATGATGTGTATGTGCATATTAGAAGTAAGTACACATTCTATACTTCGAAACTTTACAATTGTGATCACTGAAAATATTTTAACTTTGTGTAAGTAGCTACCTAATGTTGGCAACCCTCAAATCATAAATAAAAGTTTTAGTTTTACTTGTCCAAGTGCTTATTTTGCAAGCCTGAAGAAAATGTTTTTGATTTCTGTTTGCCATAATCACCACACTTGACAGGCGGATTTGTGATCGCAGTGAATATGTTAAATCACGTTAAATACACCAATTGTAGCTTTGTCTTCCTTTAGCCATATTTTACGAAATTTAGTTGAGTAGAAGGTTTAATTCACTTACTAACATGCAGGTTAAAAGATATGAAGCTAGCTTTAAAGTATCGCTGTATTATTACTATTCAGGCCTCTCGTAAGGAAATCCAACGGCAGAAGCTACTGCACTGATGCGGATTTATAAATGATTATTTGCGGTTTTTACTTATATATGTAATTGGGGGTTGGTATACAGAAAAGTTGAGCTATTTTATCCAACAAAGATATGATATAAGTAAGGAAATCGTTTATAATAAGCATATAATATCCACTCAACGCGACCCAACAATCCGTGAAGGAATAAACCAATAAAACAGAAATATAAATAAAAGTAACTGCCCCATCATAAATAATATTTCAAGTACTGTGCAGTACGTATATCACTTGTATATTGTGCTCTGTATATCACGAGCTCAGGGTGTCTTGTCGCGCTTGAGTTATGGCGTCACAGAACATAAAATATACAACAAAAACTGTTGTTCTTCCAACAGTTTTGGCCCATATTAAGAATGAGCACAAACAGAATGTGGATTTGGAACAGTGTGCGGTTGAGCTGTGGAGACGCTTGTTGCTAAAAATATTTTACTACTAGGGGTTCAAATCAAAATATTCATAAAATTTTTATTCTATCGTAGGGATTACCGAAACAATTGATTTCGTTCCGTACAAATAATTGTAACAAATCACTACATAGTATATAATAAAGTCGATTTCTCTGTCCCTATGTCCCTTTCAATGCTTAAAACTTTAAAACTACGCAACGGATTTTGATGCGGTTTTTTTTAATCGATAGAGTGATTCAAGAGGAAGGTTTATACGTATAATAAAACCGTGCAAAGCCGGAGCGGGTCGCTAGTATTCAATAAAATTAAAATTCAAAATGATAAGAGTAGGTATAATTGAAATTAATTTGCATCTACTAAAAATGTTATTTCTAGCTGTTTGTTCTTACATTATTTATGTAAGTTGGTATACATTAGATGAAGTAGTTATTGTCATGATTGTATTGTCAGGCTTACCTACAATGTCAAGGGATTATTGATAAAGAGATTTAAAAATTAGGTTCTGCATCTTAATAACTGACATCCTCTCATTTCATAGCACACAAAAAATATATACTCAATTTTGTAACCCCCATCTCCACGTCATCCCCTGTGCGAATCCTCAGTCCCGATACGAGGCCAGTTCACGGGGTAATTCGTTATTTTTATTGTTTTTTGTTATTATGATTCTGTCCCCCGGCTTACGGCGTGATACACGGCCGGCGTTGGATGCATTTAATTGCCTTGGACGATTTAACCCGACGATAAATAATAAGATTAAGGTGCCTAGATTTGCGCTTTAAATTTTGTGTTTCAATTGTCTGTTTTAGAGTGAGAGAAATAGTTAATTTTAAATTTTGGACTTAAGGTTTAAAAGTTACTTAAGCCATAAAAGAGAAGACACATGCTTGAGTTAAGGAGACTTCTTAGTGGAAGAAATAAAGGAAAACATTTCAAAAAAATATATCTAATTTTAATAAATCAACAGGTTTACTAACAATAAGCTAAAAATCTGACAATGGACGAAATATTGCGTTAGTGAAATTCAGTAGTCTCAACAAATGCAATCTCCCGTACATACACATACATTCTTGCATTGGGATTTTTTTTATGCTGTTCGTAAAATCATTAAAATGTAAAATATATTGGTATTGAGAGTACATAAATTAGGTATTATAAATTAACAAATAATTAGAGTTTCCCGATAATGAGATGATCACCGTCAAAATTATAGTTTTAATCGCAGCAAATGTAATTTCGCGGATTTATTGTCAGCTTTCTGGGCATTATCGTAAATTAATTAGAGGGAAAAATAACGGGACACCATTACGGTGTCAGCTTTTATACAGGGTGCTTAATGTGGATTGATGTATTCCGTCACTTCGTTAAAGTATCCAAATATTAAATGAAACAGTAAAAAGTTTTAATAAAAGTGGAACTTGTAAACTAATGATACAATATTGAGTATAGTCGCGGATTCCAAAATTAATTAGTATGCATATAATTTGTATTGGTCTCAGCGATCTAAAAATAGTAAAGGAGATAGGTAGGTAATTAAAATTTGTATGTAAGATTTCTGATACCTACCTACACAAACAAATAGTTAAATTTTTCGTGCTGATAAATAAAGTAATAGGAAGTAAAACATACAAAAGTCAGTAGCATGGAAACCCCTGAATTTCAGTCCAACAATTCAAAACGCTTAGCCACAAATCGAAATCACCACCTATAATTTGGATCAAATCACCCTGTATATTTGACTTTAATATCATGATTGGGCGTGGTCGCATTGATTGCTAATATTTCGAGTCATTAAATCAAAGCTGTGTGACAATCGTGCTCATTTCCATCGACAGCCATTATACCAGTCATGGCATGGATTTGTTGGAAATTAGCATTTAGTTTCTATGGATGGGTATGGTTTATTTACTTTTAGTCTTAAACTACTGGTGTCACTTTTTCTCCACAATGCAGGCAGTGCTTTCATTGCTAGCAAATGCAATGAAATTCTTTATAATACCCGTAGAACCATTATCGTACCTTTATCAAGAGATGTGTTTGGCCTAATGGGCGGTTTTTATTTTGTCTACAACATATGGTTTAAAAAAATACTACTCAACTAGAGAACAAGTGCTGTGTTTGGCCTAGTAGGCGGTGTTATTTCTAATTTCATAGTATATTCGATAGTAGGTAACTTTGTGGCCATCTCCTGACGTAATCTTATGTAAGTTTAAAAACTGCATCCGAACATTCAAAATATTCAAATGAGTAGGTATCTAGATGCGCACTCTCTGAGCGATAATAATAAATCTAACAGAATCCAAGGCCAAAGCCAAACTCGAGCCAAGCTTTTATTTATTTTGACCATTATCAAAACGAATTATCACCAAAATGCGCATAGCCGAAAAACTAGGACGTCAGAGGGCTTATTACGTAACTGCTGTTATTGAGTTTATAATTATAATTAAATGTAATTTTACGGACAGTTTATGTCCGTAAAATTACAAGGGCAAATGCTTATAAGTTCTGTTAAAATTACCTATAGCACAGATTTTAAAATATATGTACCTACCTATGGACCTATTAAAAGTTAAAGCGAGGAAAAATCATCATACGTTTGGAATTTTTCAACAATTTTTTGCCATGGCAGCCTTACAGGAAAGGGAAGTTTAAAATTTTACTAATCTAACTGTTTGTTAAGAAATAAAGTTCCCAACTTACTTTTATCTATTGTTTATACGGAATACTATTCTCATGTAAGTGACTATGTCTTTTTATAGAATAAAATATGTTTAAACCTAAAGTTATGTAACTCTGATATTTCTGGATCATATTAATAAAAGCCAATATCAACGCCGTTCTTCATTTTCGGACACTCATATCTCATGTCTTAAAGGTGATGGAGAAAATGAATAGACAGTGAAAATGAGTAGATAGTGAAAATCACCATTAAACTAACACGTTCATTGCCCATGAGGCACATGCGGATCTAGCATAACCTATAGACGCAGCACCCCTTTGTGACGTACCGCAGAGGCTGACTGGACAGTATAACCGTTAAAATAGCAAACAATCTATTTACATTCAACGTTCTTCATTGAAGTTCACGACATCCAAACACGTAATTGCCTAGCTTCAAAAACTAGCGGCAATATGGCATAAATCAAACTTAACAGCGGGGTAGCAACTGATTAAATTCATACCAAAATGATGGGTTATTTCATAAATTATGGCGATGCTGTTTAACGATCTTGCTGAAAATGGATCTAGCTGTAAAAATACCAACTATATTAGGTGGATACATGGTGAAATGTGTCTGTCGCATCAAAGAAAATAATACCAATGAATGACGGAAGTGAAGGATTTAGAAAGCGAAGAGAAAGTGGTTCTTAATGATACTTAGTTTCTATTTAAGGGTCTCAGTTATTCCTATTTACAAGCTTCTACCCGCGACTTCGCATGCATTATTTCTAAGGAAATATTTCAAGGCTATTTATATTCCATGGGAACTGATTTAAGGGATAAAAAGTAGTCTATAGTGTGTTGTTCCAGGGCTAGAACGATGTCTATTCAAAATTTCAGCCCGATTGTTCAGTAGTTGTTGCTTGAAAGAGGAACAAACCTCATTCCATTCGTACATTAATACATACATACAAACTGTAACGTTTATAATATTCAAAGTCACCATCAGCCTATATTAGTCCACTGCTGGACATAGGTTTCCCCTAATGAGCGCCATAGCGCCCTGTCTTCAGCTTGACGCATCCATTGTAATATTAATAGTACCTACCTAACTATTTATTAAAGTTTTCGGACAGTTTAATAAACCAGCTACAAATGACGTAGCAGACCTACGAAGTTTCCGTAGCACTGCTACGCTTTTTGCTACGCAGACAACTACTATCGCCCTCTATCGGCTTAGATAGAACATTCATCGTTTTGCGTTCGATAAAGTTGTTTCACGCTACCTAGCACTAGATGGCGTTACAGTGTTCAGTCATTTAATGAGGTAAAGTTGTCGAGAGTGGCTTTATTTGTTAATGGTTACGTTGTCTTTCTAAGGATTCTCAGTTTTTAATGTTAAAGTAGACGTCAGATCGTGTCAAGAAAAAGGTTTTTATATTTTGGGAACTAAAAATTGCTGTTGGAAGTGAAAAAAAATAAATAGAAGTTACGATTTGTTGTTCTTGTTTACAAGGATTCCTAATTCTTTCATCTACGTCGACTAGTTTTAACGGCACATTACCATTTATAATCGCATTTTTTTATTATTGCAGGCTAAGAGTTTAAGAATGGTGTTCACCAAAAGATTATGGGACGATTAGGCAGCTTTCTCAGTTAACTTTGTCGTTAATCGTATGAGAACTTTTATCAATAATGTCAAAAAAACTGTTGAAATTTACCAACTGTCGGTGAACTTGAGTTTAAGCTCGTAGGCCAAGTCAACAACTTTGGTTCTCTGCCGGACAGTGATTCACAAAAGTGATTAACATCAAATATACGATCACCGCTCGCTCATATCGCATACGATATGCTCATATCGCGTTCGATATTAGCATTAATAGGATCGTAAAACCGTCATCGGGGCGACGGGCCGCGTGATTCTGCGGCGCGCGATTAGAACGAATTTATAACGCGACTGTACTTTATGCGATAATAGTATAGTGCGATTATCCTTTGATTGCTGACACGGTGCTGGAAGAATTGGAAATTTTGACGTCTAAATTTCAATTAAAAACGGGGTAACCGAAGAAATTTTCGCAAGATTTATTCAATATAATAATACAATTACAGATGGGGACATTTCATCAATGGCGTCCAAGTTTTGCATTAGTTTTATTCCAAAAAAGTGTTATTTTTTGAAGGTTGGTTACTAATTAGGATATAATTATTATTATGAATAATACTGGAAAATTCACACAACATCTAGCCGCAAAATAAACAGAGGTTTGTTATGGGTACTAGATAACTAATATTTTACTTCCCTACCTAGATACATTAGTAAACCTAAAAACACCCAGAATTCCCTAAAAAATACTGCCGATCGTACAAGCATTTGTTCAGGTGCGGAAATCGAACCCTCAACAATCAGAAGCTTACCTTCGACTCTTTTTGAGATCTTTCACGACCTCCTTCAGAGTACAACGAAAGTAATGCTTTACTAAGATCAATACCTGTCTACGTATCCAAGAGTGCTGATCACAGCTTAACCATTTGGTTCAATAATACTGGACAGTGGATTATTGCCAAATTTAGCAATATATGATACTTTATACTGGCAACTTTAATAAAGTCTTCCACAATCATAAAGTACTGCAGAAATACGATAAATCCAGCCAAATAACCGACTAATAGGTCCACGACCCATTGCCATTGTAAAATACGAGTTGGAAATTAGAATCTCTGGTCGGTGATTATTTATCAGGCACTCAATAATATCGCACACGCGATAATGACCGTAAATATGATTTAGTGATAATAATCGGAAGGATGCGCTAGCCGTCGAATTACAGTGATTAACGCTCACTAATGTGAATTTGCGGTAATTTTGCACCGAAATAGCTTAAAGCTTGCAAATAAGTTACGTCTTTGCGAAGATATTACGATTCTAAGCAGGGTAGGGCGATGGTTGGGCTTGTCCACCAGTCCAAAGTTGCTAGCGAGCCATGGAAAGAGACATGCTCGGAGTTTCTAGAAGGACAGGATTCGCAACAAATTCAGACAGAGAAATAAAGTTAATTATTCGGGCTTACATCTTCACTACATAGTATAAAACAAAGTAGTTTTTCTGTCCCTATGTCCCTTTGAATGCTTAAATCTTTAAAACTACGCAACGTATTTTGTTGCGGTTTTTTTGATAGATAGAGTGATTCAAGAGGAAGGTTTATACGAATAATAAAACCGTGCGAAGCCGGGGCGGGTCGCTAGTTAAGTAATATATTAAAAGTAATATTAATTTAAAAAAAAACAACGCTAAACGTAAGCTTTCTTAGGTACGTACCACATAAAGGTGGTGCTTTTTAAAAGATAATCTATCGGCTAACTTTGCTATAAAAATTATTTACGATACTGTATATGAGGGGATTTATAAAACTGTTAAACACGCTTACAAACATGTGATTGCCATAATTATTTTGGAAGAACGAGTTACAAAATGTGTGAAACAAAAATAACTTAACTTGTATCTATTCTGTGTTAACTATGTAAATTTGATCGAGTGTATTAACTGAATTCGCATAGTCTAGCTTTAAAAAGAAAGTCGATGGCTCTGGGCCCGAATTCCACTAAATAAATCAGATGCAACAAAATAGAAGGTGATTTTGGTTTTGCTCTCACTTGACGAATAATTAAATAATATTGCATAGTAATTTAACTCGTTCCTAATATTTATATATTCTGTTTTCAAATGATTCAAATAAAGATAATAAGAATATTCCATTTTCAAAATAATTAAGGCCAGTTTCCAACAGTAATGAATACTGAAGCGCTCACACCTCGAATACGAGCACTAAATCCGAGTGTCGGGACATACAGGGTGTCCACAGTATACAGAGTGTCCGCAATATAGCACGCACGCCGCACGAAGTAATAGGTGCACCCCAGATATTGCCAATGCACGGCTGCGCAGATTTAAGATGGCGGATGTCGACTTGCCTTGTTTTAATTGGTCAGTTTGTTTTGGAAATTCATGGAGATGTTGATACCTCTTTGATGATTTTATAGTAAGGTAAAGTGCTTTTTCAAAATAATGTAGGGGCGAAAAACAGAAGAGTGGTGTATATAGGTTCTTAAGTAGTTTAATAACGCTGGGCATTAACACGCTCACACTAGAACAAACACAGCATCACCTAGCTATCCTTCGTGTAAGTACCTATAACAAATGGGTAGGTATCAAATGAACCCGATGACGTTTTTGGTTTTGAATCACTCACGGTCAGACAGGCTCAACTTTCTTGCCGTGGGTGTGATTCAATGCTGAAATAAAAGGACCTTGAACCCTTGAACTTCTGCATTAAATCCGATTTTTCCGATTTAGCTTATCATCTCGTTTCCAGCGGATTTTACTTGACCTAGATGCATTTACCTTATTTGCAGTGCATTCATTCACCTTTTAAATGATGTTGGCTTAAAGCTATGC
The DNA here is from genome assembly GCA_944547425.1 of Eupithecia centaureata. Classification (NCBI taxonomy): domain Eukaryota; kingdom Metazoa; phylum Arthropoda; class Insecta; order Lepidoptera; family Geometridae; genus Eupithecia; species Eupithecia centaureata. Next base: position 14,997,118 of record OX155682.1, read on the forward strand.
TCATTTTCTATCATTTTAATTAAGGCACCTCTATAAGAATACTTCAATTTTCTTTTAATGGTATTAGCCTCTCTGTAAAATCCCAGTAGGCGAGCTACAAACCGCACGGCGCGAGTTACGGCGCGCGGCTGCGTGCAGACAGCCGGACCGGCGGCCGTATTGCGCGCACTTTATACTCGCCTACCGATACTGTTTGACAACCACCACTGCAACACGGACGTTGCAGGGATTTGTTTATTTTGAGCGGGAGGATTTCTTATGGAGCTTGTGAACATTAATTAAGGATTTGACTTTATTATCAGATAGATGATGGTACTGAATATATTCAAAGTTAAAATTGTTTCAACGAATTATCAACTTTCTACTATTTCGTGCTTTTCTTATTTTTATCTCACATAAAATATCTCAACGATTGTTACTTTGTTTTGTTTTAGGCGATGTCGCAATGCTAAATAGCAAAAATGCAAGAGCTTATTCAACGAAATAGTTTTTACTATGAATACACTTACAGTTTGAGTTTGTTCTATATCAGTTACTAGCGACCCGCCCCGGCTTTGCACGGCTTTATTATACGTATAAACCTTCCTCTTGAATCACTCTATCTGTTAAAAAAACCGCATCCAGATCCATAATTGCGTAGTTTTAAAGATTTAAGCATTCAAAGGGACATATGGATATAGGGACATAGGGACAGAAAAAGCGACTTTGTTTTATACTATGTAGTGATTACTCAACACTTTGGATATCCATGCACATACCGTAAAGCAGCCCGCATTAAATAATTTAATAATCATGAGGTGATCGTTAGAAATTAAAAAGACCATTTTGAATTTACTACAGATGAAAATTATGACATTAAAAGTATTAACCCTACAAACAAAATCCAAAACATATCAATAAAAATAAATCCCGAAAAGCTGGAAACGAACTAAATATAAAGCAAACGGCCGCACCGACCGCGTCCATTCTAATTACCTATAATGACCGTGCGGATGCAGTTTTAATTCGGACGGTTGGGTCCGGCTCGTGTGTGCGCGGCCTAATGAGTGTAACTGATGGCATTTTGATAATGTTATTGATATTGCTCAAAGATGGCGCTGTGTGTAATTCCCGGAGGTATTTGTACAGGGATTGGTTTTAATCAATTAGGTATTTGTATTGTTTCAAACTTAAAATTGTATTAATATAGTTAGGTGGAGCAACTTAAAACTCATTGAAGCATGTAAGTAATTATTGACAATACATTTATTATTCCTATTTAAAATAAGACGATTATCAACTATAACTGCAGTTTAAATGATTTTTTCTTCAATTAATATTGAAAACGTAACGAGATAACAAAAGTTATTTATGATAAAAAAGGGCCTTTGCACAGGAGTAAGAAAATATTCTTACTAAAAAGTGTGTCATATAGGACCAGTCACTTCAATATGAATAAGACCGGAACTTAGTAGTAAAATATTGTTGAAGCGAGGCAAATATTACTAAGAGTAGTTTTTCTTTAATTTCTTTTGTTTTTGCATAGCGGAAGAAAAAAGAGAAAACGATAAGATTAGAAAGGCCACTCTGATAATATTAGAAAGGCTCAGATACCTGTCAGTTAAAGAACACCAAAAGTAAATGACCAAGAGAAATTGTTCACTGAACATTTTTTTAATAAAGCATGTAATCAAAAATTAGTTTTAAATAACAAATAATGGCATTACCACTATCAATGCTAGTAAAATAAACAAACCAAGGTAGTGCCAATCCACCACATTAACATTATTTTCAAGCGATCACTGAATGTTTGAGGTGCAGACACAATGGGAAACTAAAATAGTCTTTGATGGTTCCCTTCCATATATCACTGCATAGTATAAAATAAAGTCGCTTTTCTGACCCTATTTCTCTTTGACTGCTAAAATCTTTAAAACGACGAAACGGGTTTCGATGCGGTTTTTTTAACAGATACTTAGAGTGATTTAAAAGAAAGGTTTATAAGTATAAAAAAACCGTGCGAAGCCGGGGCTGGTCGCTAGTCTTACATAAAGTATGATAAATCATAAATATGACCTCCAGCTTATCTTATCAGCTATCCGTGGAGTTAAAAATAAGTGTTTTTTTAGTGTTATTATTTCAGTATTTTCCCCTATTTAAGTTTCAGAGATAGCTCTAATAACGTCAGGCGCAAATAGCCGCTATGATGGACAGTGTTGGACAGCCCATATAGGATATATTATCATCTGTTTATTAGACGCGACATCAGTCTATCAATCTAATTCATTAAAAAAATAATGCTGGACAATCCGTTTCATTTGCTTGTGTAAGAGGTTTGATTAAAATAAATACATTTACAATACTTGTTTATCAATTTAATTTAAATTAGTATCAAATAAGTCAACATTTTGGTATTTGAATTTTGGTCAGTTGTAATTTAGTTGGTAAAATTTTGGAAATAAAAACTAAGTTAGAATTTTAGCTAATACAATACTATTGCGTTGTATTTTATATTTATTCTTTGCTGCCGCATTACATTATGGTATCAGCAACTTTCCTTTAAACAATACGGGGTACTACGGGATATTATGACTATTGTACCTATATTGCGGTGTGATACCACTTTTACCACTTTTGTCGATTGCACCAAATCTCACTATTTGTGGTCACCGCCATCCAGTGTGACACCGCCTTACCATCACTATCGATACTGTGGAATTAAAAATGCATAAATAGTACATGTTTACGGTAAGTACCACCGTACTATACGTCCCACTGTAAGCGTTTAACATTCGCTTTAACCGGTTGATACCGGTTAAACAGTTTAAACTGACAATTGGCTTTTGATGACTCTGTTGGGTCGCTGGCTGTTATTGGTATTTATGTTTTGGGAATAAAATGAATTTTCAGAATGGGTGGTTTGTGACCATTACACTAAATACCATTCTGGACATTATCAGTAAGTACTTAATTTTATTCAGCAGGTACTATTCCACAATTGGACATTGAAAGTCCGTTCCATGATAATTCAAAATAACTAACTATCTGTAAAAAAGGTATCAGTTATCTGGATTCTTTGACACAAGATTAGGTTACTTCCTTTTTTTATTAGGTAATCTATTGACAAAATGTATTTGTATTTTGTAGTTATGGCATAATATTGTACTTCTTTATTAAATATGCAACAATGACAACGCACATCATTATCTGCTGGTCGTAAAGACATTAAACTTGAGTTTTTATTCCTTGTTGTAGAGGAGTAATAGGGATTAATACCTAATATAAATAAGTATGTAAGATGTAACATTAACGCTTGGGCGAAGGCTTTTGGTCTTTTGGTCAACCCATCTAAATCCCAAGCTCTAATTTGCGGCAGCCCTTACATGCTAAACAAAGTTCGTCAAACACCTATTTCTACACTCTTCTACAGCAACTCTCCTATCTGCTACTCTGCTTCTGCCAAGAATCTAGGTGTCATCTTCGAACCCACATTATCTTGGCAAAAGCACGTCAATGCAATCAGCCAGCGAGTCCACTACTCCTTTCATTCCCTCAAGCGTTTCCAGAAATTCCTCCCTTTTCAAACTAAAATCACATTAGCTCAATCCCTTCTTCTTCCCCTTTTAGACTACGCTGACTCTTGTTTCCTTGACGCCACGGAGGAAATTATCAACAAGTTAGAACGACTTCAAAATTTATGCATCCGATTTATTTTCGGTTTGCGTAAATATGATCACGTCTCAATGTTCAGAGCTCAGTTAAAATGGCTTCCAATCCGCCGCCGCCGGCGTGATCTACATGTTCTCTCACTTCTCTTCAAAATTCTGAACAATCCTCTTTCGCCTTCTTACCTCCGTGAGCGGTTTGAGTTTCTTTACCCCCGCGATAAACCCTGTAGAACCTCAATGTCCCTTCTTCTAAAGTTTCCTATCCATTCTTCCAGCCGCTATGGTGGCTCCTTCACTGTTGACTCGGTCAGGCTATGGAATTCTCTTCCACATAATATTCGCGCTAGTCCCTCACTCTTCATCTTCAAGCGTAAAGTCAAAGAGCATTACCTGTCATTATGAATTTTATGTACTTAGGTTTATAGTATTTTATGTATTTATTAATTAGTATGTATTTGTATTAATATTATAGTTTTATGAATATAGTATTATAAATATAGCATATAATTTTAAAGGTAATATATTATAAGGATACAATCACCTTTACAACTGCAAAAATATGCACACGTACCCACTGCTCTAACTTGACTCCCAATAAGGTTTGCTGGAAGAGAACTCTTTTTAGGGTTAAGCTCGCCTGTGCCATAATTTATCTAGTTTTAAGTTTTTTGATGTATGTATTTTTCATTTGTGCATTAAAGAATTAAAGTAAAATTGGATTTATGTGCATAATTTTAAGTTTAAATGTAATTTAAAACAAAATCGAAGTCACGAAGTATTAAATTTAAAAAAAAAATGATTCAGACACAAAGAGAAAAGATCCATAGATATTGCAAATTGTACAATTATCCCCTTTTTTACATGATGGTTGTACCTCTATAGTGCAAGCAATGTACAAGTCACGAGGCGTAATAGATACATAAAACATAATATTACCGTGAATTGTAATTTTTAGAAGTACTTTACCCATCAGTAATCTAATAGAAGAACTAAAATTTTTACAATTAATTTACCGGAAATTTTAAATATTTGGTAATATCCATCCTCGTCCGTCCTTCTATAGTCCTGCTCCTATCTAAGCCGAAATATAACCATCTCTTACAAATCCGTCCCAACACAGTAGATGTGAACAAATTCCCCGTAAGCCTTAGTTTACGAGAGCGCACTGACGGACAGTGGACGATTGACCGGTATCGGGCCGGCGCAGGCTGTGTGATATTACCACAGCAGATACAGTGCAGCTAGTACACACTGTTGGTTGACTATCTGACTACCCTTAGTTTACGAGAGCGCACTGACGGACAGTGGACGATTGACCGGTATCGGGCCCGCGCAGGCTGTGTGATATTACCACAGCTGATACAGAGCAGCTAGTACACACTGATGGTCGACTATTTGACTACCCTTAGTTTACGAGAGCGCACTGACGGACAGTGGACGATTGACCGGTATCGGGCCGGCGCAGCCTGTGTGATATTACCACAGCAGATACAGCGCAGCTAGTACACACTGTTGGTCGACTATCTGACTACCATTAGTTTACGGGAGCGCACTGACGGACAGTGGACGATTGACCGGTCCCGGGCCGGCGCAGGCTGTGTGATATTACCACAGCAGATACAGCGCAGCTAGTACACACTGTTGGTCGACTATCTGACTACCCTTAGTTTACGGGAGCGCACTGACGGACAGTGGACGATTGACCGGTCCCGGGCCGGCGCAGGCTGTGTGATATTACCACAGCAGATACAGCGCAGCTAGTACACACTGTTGGTCGACTATCTGACTACCCTTAGTTTACGGGAGCGCACTGACGGACAGTGGACGATTGACCGGTATCGGGCCGGCGCAGGCTGTGTGATATTACCACAGCAGATACAGCGCAGCTAGTACACTCTGTTGGTCGACTATCTGACTACCCTTAGCTTACGAGAGCGCACTGACGGACAGTGGACGATTGACCGGTATCGGGCCGGCGCAGGCTGTGTGATATTACCACAGCAGATACAGCGCAGCTAGTACACTCTGTTGGTCGACTATCTGACTACCCTTAGTTTACGAGAGCGCACTGACGGACAGTGGACAATTGACCGGTATCGGGCCGGCGCAGGCTGCGTGATATTACCACAGCAGATACAGCGCAGCTAGTACACTCTGTTGGTCGACTATCTGACTACCCTTAGTTTACGAGAGCGCACTGACGGACAGTGGACAATTGACCGGTATCAGGCCGGCGCAGGCTGTGTGATATTACCACAGCAGATACAGCGCAGCTAGTACACACTGTTGGTCGACTATCTGACTACCCTTAGCTTACGAGAGCGCACTGACGGACAGTGGACGATTGACCGGTATGAGGCCGGCGCAGGCTGTGTGATTTTACCACAGCAGATACAGCGTAGCTAGTACTATCTACTGATCGACTATCTGACTAATCTTAGTTTATCTTAGTTTTAGTTTTGAATCTATATACCACAGCAAGGTGATATATAAGTCCAAGGAAATAAGAAACGAATACCTTAATTTCTCTTAGTCTTACAAAAGCACTTAGACAAAATCAAATTTTAAACCATAAGTAATTATATAAATAATTGATTTTCTTTTCACTTCAATATTTTCTTTACTAGTCAACAAAGGTCGACATAGCTCGATATATTTGCGAGCTGAAGTTACAGAAATATTTAATAAATATTTATTACATACATTTTTATTTCATTCATTACATTCTTCCATAAATAAAGTGAACCACATTGAAAACATAAGTTACCCAGCTGTCCTGCAGTCCCTTTGCACTATTACGGTACTTTATACCCTATGGTCCTCGTAGGGTACGTATTTTATTGGTGCTACGTATTGATGGCTGTGAATTTGGATGTTATAACTATTTGTGCGCAGCGGAAATATCAGCCATTTCTGACAATAAAGTTTGCTGACAAGCGTCAGTGTCGCTGTTATATTTTGGTAAATTGTCAGGGTAGAATGGTTGAGTACGAGTTGGGTTCAAGGGAATAAAGGCAGTGAGAAAAATATCCTAGTTTTAGGTAGAAATAATCACCCAAAATGGATAGTTGCCTTTTAGATTTTCGCGGAAAATCATCAGGAACATCGACATAATGAGATAAAGTTGTGTTTAAAGGAAGATCTATCCATAGTAACTGCAGGCTAAGGCTGGTGGTCACTCAAATATAAGAACTTTCAGTAGCAATGTATGAAAACTTATATTTGACGATCAAAACAAAGTTTAGAATTTAACACTTTTTCACCTACAGATGGTTTCATTTGAATTCCAGCCAAATAATCCCACAATTAGATCTATAACTGCTATAAAATAGTTGGTCAAAAACGTCAATTTAAATAAAGTTTCCAAAAATTTTTTTTTAAGTGCATATAATATCTAAAAATATTTTATGATCTAAGAATATTTTAAAGAACCTGGCAGTCTCCAAATACAAACTAAGATCACAAAGGTCTACGAAACTCGTAGCAAGTTCGTAGGGAGCTACGCCGTAGCACCGTAGCTTATTACAGGAAACATCTGAAATCGTAAAATTTAATTTCTCTGGTTTACGATAACAAGAAAAGACGACAAATTAGTAATAATAAGAGACAAAGAATGCTCAGAGTTGGATACTACGTTCAAATCAAGCCAGCATACACATTAAATGTAATAGCTTAGCGCGCGCCTTGAGATGATAACGGAAGATTATGGTGGATACGACAATGACCTATTTTTGTTTCAAATACTCACTGTAACTGAATCCTGTGTTTTAGTTCTTATTTTATTGATAACTAGCGACCCGCCCCGGCTTCGCACTGTTTTAATACACGTATAAACCTTCCTCTTGAATCACTCTATTTATTAAAAAAAACCGCATCAAAATCCGTTGTGGAGTTTTAAAGATTTAATCGTTCAAAGGGACATAGGGATATAGGGAAATAGGGACAGAGAAAGCGACTTTGTTTTATACTATGTAGTGATATTAGTGTTGGACCTGAAAAAGCTCTTGGAGAAAAAGTAATCTCTTTGTATTTTGGATTTTAAGTATTGATGCATATTTTCATGGCAATTCGTTGAAACAAGTCAAAGTGGTGGTTATCAACTGTCACACATTTTTGTCTCCCTGAAGATTCACCTGGAGCTTTATCATGAGAACAAGCCATAGTAGCATAGAAGCGGGAAAGCAACGGCGTTGATAAATTTCAATAAATTATCTTTATCATGAGCAAACTATATTGCCACTGTTCACTGTAGGACACAGGCCTCCCCTAATGAGTGCCAATGCGCCCTGTCTTAAGGTTACCGCCTCATCTACCTGCAAAAACAAATAGTCAACTGACCCATATTAACAGCAGGATTTTTGGACACACTTTTATGTCCCATCATCTCACTATGAGGATCAGCAGAGCGAAAACCGAGTTTGGTGGCCTCCAAAGGCAACTTCGTATCCCTTCCTAAACTAGACACAACAAAACTACTACAGATGCATTAAAAAAGGTTTTGATCGGTTTAATAAACTCTATGTGTGAATTTAGAAAAATCTTTTAACCGAATTATATTATAAAACTAGTGACCCGCTCCGGCTTCGCACGGTTTTATTATAAACCTTCCTCTTGAATCACTTTATCTATTAAAAAAAACCGCATCAAAATCCGTTGTGTAGTTTTAAAGATTTAAGCAGTCAAAGGGACATAGGGAAATAGGGACAGAAAAAGCGACTTTGTTTTATACTATGTAGTGATAAGTGGTAGCGCTGCTTTAGCTCCTGTTTGAGCCCTTAGGTCCTATCCACATTCCTGAACCCCGAAGCAGCACAACACAGCACCAACAAATTCCCAGCTCATTTGTTTTTTATTCATCCACGGCTCGGCTCCACCGTGGTGTAATCGAAAGTATAAATTCGTTTTAACTGCGCAAGCAGGCTCGCCGGCCGATAACGCGCCCCTTGTTAACGCGGTAATAAGAAAAATAAACTTAAATTATATTTAGACTGAAATATCAAAGTTTTATGCAGGTGTGGGGTTGATAGTGTGGTATTCTTGGGTGAGAAAGTTAGTTGATGTAAGTTTTTGTGTTGGTGTTGTATTGTTTGAGTGTTTAAATCTACTAGTCAATTGGATATACATAGGTATGTAAATCTTGATAGTTAGTTTACTTACGTATGTAATTGTGTTGTAAAATGTATGTGTTTTTGGTTAGTAAAATATTTATTCATTAGTTATTTATTTAATTATAATTATGTAAATACAGTACACAAAGCAAGGTAAGTAATTAATAATATGCAGCTATCTATTATTATTATATTTGATTTCTAACGCAATACATAACCTAATTTGCAAATAGTATAAAATATATATACCTATATATATAATGAACCGTTCACGGTAATGGTTGATCCAGTACGATTTCTTAAGAAATGTTGATCCACCTTTTTCATGTGTACATTCGACTCTAGACCTAGTAAACAGATATACTTCGATCCGAATTTCAAAAGCACATGGCAACGGTGGATCTGCATTGACTCGTTTTCAATATACTCGCGTTAGAAAAACCTCAAAAAATACCATTTTTGTTGATCTTCTAACGGTCAAAAATTTTACACTGAAACGTCTTTTTCACATCCGGTGCATATATACTACGCGCCACTTTAGCTTAGACAATGTTGATCAGCAGACTCTGGAGCCACAAATTACTACTTCGTCTGTTTTCAAAGCGGCAACGCCGCACGCGCGGTAGTGGGGGACTTTTCGAGACTTACATAATCGAAGTTAATAGACTTGAAAGCGTTCGTTCTTACAAATTTCCTTAGGATAGTCGAATAGAATAGAGTAGAAATAGCTAAAATTCACTGACCAAGCACATTACATTCATAAAATAATATTTTTTGTAGGTATCTGTATTTTTGAAATCTACTATAGCTCACAAAAAATAACTGAACTCTTTAACAACTAGTTTGTAGGTCATGTTCTTCTTCGACATGTGCCTTAGGTATGAGGAGTTAGTAAAAAGGATTTTTTGGTAACAGAACCGTTAAATTCTAATGAAATATCCCTTTATTTTTAACTAAGAACCTAGAGAGAACCTGCTTCAGAGTTCAATTCTACAGCGATCTAAGTATGCCAGAACGCACTACGCGTCAAACGAAAATATAAAAAGAAAGATTTTAGAATGTTTCCTATATTTTAGACTCAAATGAACTCCTACAAATATCACGTCTATAAATCCCGCTTCCCAAATGAAGGTTAAAGTTAACTAAATTTTCATTCACCTCACGAAACTGTCTAGTGGGCAACATTATCATTATTTTAGGACGACATTAGTCCACTGCTGGACATAGGATTCCCGTAATGAGCGCCATGGCGCTGTAGCGTCCAGCATCTACCATCAATCATTCGCAGATCGTCACCCCAACTGGCCGGAGGGCGGGGCGTCCTATACTACGTTTGCCAAGTCGCAGTCTCCACTGAAGAACACGTTAACCCCAACGGTTGCCGATGCTCCGCGAGATAAAGCCTAGTTTAAAGAATTAGCAAGCTAAAATGACAGTAGGCCGGGCATATTTTGCGAAAAACTGACAACCGCTGGGGTAAACGTACTCTTGAGTGAAGACCACGTCTCGGTAAACGTAGTGTATGGTGTCCTCTAGTCAAGTGGGCATTCATATGGGAAAGCATGTGTCCAGCAGTGGACTATTAATAGATGGCGACGAAGATGATGATTATGATGAGACCCGCTAGGTAGTTTACTTAAACATTTTTATGATCAGTAACTACCAACGATACGTTTAGGGTAATTTGCAAATCTTACTTTTATAATAAATGGGAAAGTCTGTGTGAATGTTTGTTATAAGTAGTCTCCGTAACTACTTAAGTTATTTAAATGAAATTTGATATGTTTATAGTTTAGGACCTAGAATAACACAATATAGGATATTACAACTTGGAAATTATTTACTTTAGTAATAACTAGATGCGCCCCGCGGCCTTGCCCGCATGGAAATTTATTTGTCAAATTTCAGAAATTTATTGCACGCCTCCTAGGGGTAGTTTCGTAAAAAAAAATACGTGTTTAGTTATTTACTTTTAGTTTGTTCATAGTGTTCATTTTGAGTGAAACATACCAATGAAAGATAATTTTCCATACAAACTTTGCCACCCCATCTAATAACCCCTTCAGAATTAAAAATTTCCAAATTTTAAAAGCCTATGTCCTATTCTAGGTCCTAAACTATCTACGTACCAAATTTCATCTAAATAACTTAAGTAGCTACGGAGATTACCTATAACAAACATTCACACAGACTTTCCCATTTATTATAATACTATTTTTACTTTAATACCGCGGCTTCGCCCGCCAACCAGAGTTTTTTAAACAAATTTCAGAAATTTATTACACAACCCCTGGGGGTTATTTTTGTAAAATAAAAAATATGTGTTTAATTATTTCATACTTTATTTATAGGTACCGAGTTTTAAGTAAATCAAACCAAGGAAAAATAATTTTCCATACAAACTTTACCCTATTTAACGCCCTCAGAGGTTAATTTTTCATAATTTTATTAGCCTATGTCTTATTCTAGGTCCTACTATCTACGTACCAAATGTCCTCTAAATAACTAAAGTTAATACGGAGATTACTTATAACAAACATTCACACAGACTTTCCCATTTATTATAATAGTAAGATAGATAAGATTTGAGTCTGATTGAACTCTGAAGAACACTGACCCTAGTCTCTATATAATATGAAAAGATCCTGTTTACCTATGGGAGGTAGCTAGGTACTTTACAGAATTATTTGTGAAGATCCTTGCTAGCAATTCGCATATTGGGTAATTTAAAACTATAATCTTATTAACTTTAACTAAACAGGTAGGTATTAACCCAGATAAAGCGTCCGGCCTTTTAAAAGGCCCAAAAAATGCATTAAATGTACCCGCATTTATCTCTGTTTTTTTCTATGTGGACTTGATTTTTTTAATAGTCATGTTAACCAGTACATATTGATACTTGATTAGTGATAGTAGTATTGACAATCAGATGCATATTTTTAAATGTTTTTGATGTTTCAAAACATGCCTGTGATATTTTATCGCTGTGGCTGTAAAAAGGTAAGATTTTTTTATATTTGTAAGAAGAATTTGAAAATATTTCACTTTTGTATTTGATTTTGGATGTCTCATTTCTAGGATTTGGTCATTATTTCGATTCTTTAGATAACTTTTTTGAACCATTTTTACAATTTAAGTTGATGGCCTTTTAAAAGCCCTGTAGAATGTATCAAGGCACTTTTGTTGTAGACTGGCACACGAATTCTCAATGAGATTCTTGGCGAGTTGGAGCGTGGTGATGAAGAAAGTTTATTCCCAAGCTATATAACAATTTTTCTTCTGCCTCTTTAGTAACAGATAAAGATGCTGGTAACGTAGAATTTATTACTTTCCTAAAGTCAGAATCGCAACTTAGAGATCTAGCCGAGTTAAATTTTGGTGACAGTTTGAAGATTATGATTCTTTATCAAGCTACGCTATAAGAGACGGACAACAGGTAAAATTACTGATAATAGCGAAGTAGTGGACATCGACAACTGCTTCTCCTGAAACTGTAAAGTCCGAGTTGGTTCGAGTTTCATTCAGACAACAGTTGTGAGAAACCAAAGTAATTTAGCAATGAAAGATGAGCATTCACTCCCGTCAAACTAGGACTTCAGAAAGACAGACAGAGGTACCTATCAGTACAAAAATCTTATGTACCGGAACATAAACTAGTTTGCTAATGCTTGTCTGTCAGTCTAGATATGACTGAACACAACGCATCAGTTGTATACAAACGAGGTGGAAGACCGTATGATCTTCTTGGTTTTCGAAGAGCTTTAGCAAGAGGAAGAAGTAGGAGAGGCTTTGTTCGTTCAGCTAGATCACATCAGGAAGTATCTCGATATGATGGAACGAATCATCTGATAGAATACAGAGCATCGCAGCTAAGGTGCAATTTTATTTGCAAACAATGTGACATAAATTTACACCCTATACAATGTTTTTTTTTTTGCAAACCGTGTTGAGGATTAAAAAACCATTTTTTTAGTGTTTCAAGCTAATTTGAGAAATAAAAATTGAAATTTCGTTGTTTTGTTTGACTTTAAGGATTGCATATAATCGACCCCCCATGTTACTACAGGCCTTTTAAAAGGCCACCATTTTCCGACTTTCCTAGAAAAGTAAGATTTTTTTTACTTCTTTCCCTAACACTATTAGGGCATTTTAAACAACATATTAAAAATCACTATGATCGAAGATAAAAAATAGTTTCAGATATATCTGGGTTAATCAACGGTAGGCTGAACCAGCTGCTAGTGACTTAAAAATCGGTACAAATAAACTGCAAAATGAATAATTAAATACGTATTTTTTATTTTTACGGAACTACCCATAGGAGGCGTGCAGTAAATTTCTGTAATATGACAAATAAATTTGCATGCGGGCGGAGCCGCGGGGTGTAACGAGTCTAAAATAATTGACGTTTAATTAAACATCGATCGAGGCATTGACACTAGTTATTTTTTTAAAGTCGGTTAACCACGTAAGGTAGGCAACTTCTTGAGTTCCCCAAAATAATTTAAGGTAGCAGGTTTTTTTTGTAACAATTATAACGATGGGCAATTGTTTATTCTACTCGGGCCACTACCGTGATCTCTGATGTGTAGTTTTTTAGTTTAAATAAATAACTAGATTAATAATGCTGGACAATCCACACAGCCTCATCTAGCTCAAAGCTAAGCAGAGCTAGTGTTATGATGGGTACGAGATGACAAATATCTGTAACTACAAAGATTGAGAAATTTATTACACTCAGAAAACACCCGAACCCCGTAGAAATATTTACATGTCGTACAAACATTTATTGTTCCAAGGTGGGAATCGAACCCGCAACCTCATGTGTTTAAATGTGCCAAAGGCAGACCTTCGGCCGCCCACATTTATTGTCAATCCATATAGTTTAAAAAATGAATTAAAAATAATAATAATTTATTTGACACGATACTCAATAATTAAAAAAACCTATTAAAGTAAACGCAAGGAACGTCATATTAAGGAACAAAGTGCCACTTTTTCGGTTTTAGTTTTCAGGTATAAATAAAAATCAAAAAATAGAAAATTTCTTAGTTATCGTTAAAAAAATATCGATGGATCAACAGTTGTCCTTAGAAAAGTATTCGCAATGGATTTTTGGTTTCTAAATAAAATTATTCAGTAAATTAAAATCATAATTTCTTTAGACTTACAAAAAAACACTCAAACAAGTCAAATTTTAATAATAGGTACATAATTATTAAACTAATAATAAAAGGACTAGGTAACGCGATGTCATAAATAATAAATGTCATAGAACATAGCGTTACCTTGACATTTCGTTTCCACACGTGTGGTCATCGACCTCCACGACTCCCGCACGAAGCGGCAACGTCGCTGTCATTTTTGACAAATGCTGCGTTTTGATTGGTTCATTTGAATCGGATCAACTTGTGTAAAATGGATTTGTATATCGGATCAACAAATGGTATTACAATGCCAAACGCCCCGTGAGGTCAATTGTTGATCTGGTTGGAGCAACATTTGTTACTGAAAATGTATAATAGATCAACAAAAGAGGCTCGGATCAACAAGTGTTTTCGGATCAACAAAGTGCTCGCTGTGAGTCGCGCCTGATCAACAATTGCCGGAATGGTATCTCTATACATTTATTGCGATGATATGTACGATAAAACTGTAATTCGCAACCGTTAAATATTATAATTAATTTGTGTATGGGAGTGACTTGATTAAAAAATAAAGACTTATAATATTTCTGTTAAAACTTCTGTAACTTATGTAAAACTTATGTATGTATGTTTGTAGTAATTTAACATGAAATTCAAAATACTTACCTACAAAAAACTGATATAGTACAAAAGTTCCGCGTCAAGTACTTTTAAACCAACTGTAGTTTAAGAAAAGCCTCTTAGAGCGCAGGAAAGTTAAAAAATAATTAATGCTTTCGTAAATATTCATACCTCGGACGGAGTTTGGAGTTAACCCTCTACAGATTGAAAACATACGGATATGTATTCGGTCTTAAAAAATTATGTGAATTTTATTTCAGATGAAATACTTAAGCTTTGCATAACGAATAAAGTCAAGAAAGTATGGTACGGTAAATATTATATTTAAACAATGGAATTACAGCTTTCTCTTTTTACGTGCTAGTAGTTGTTATTTTACTTTTTAATACAATTCCATAATCACTCATCATTTGTCCTAATAAAAGCTATACCTACCTAACATGAAACTAAAATAGCATCAACATGAATTTTCTTAAAGTTACGCGATCAGAACACGTCATTACCTCTATTATAAATATGAACGCGATAAATACCCGTCAATATCTATTAATAAAGCATCAGGATGGCTCAAAAAATGAACTAGTACTTTCGTGTTTTAAAAAGTAAAGTAAAGTAAAAAGTATTTATTTTGTGTCACAAAAAAAAACGAAAATTATGTTAAAATATTCAATAAACCTTTGGCCCTTAGTTTTGAATTTCAGCGATTATTTTAGCAAAACAATTTCGTATGTTTCCAAAAGTGAAGGGTTCGTCGAAACGACTGCGATTTAATTTAAGTCCAGCGTTATCGCAGCAAACCATTGTTTTTCTTTCTTGAATTTTACGGTCAATTTGACGTGATTCCCTTTTTTACGATTAATTTGAATTTAATTAGTTCGGCGCATTGTTTCTGGATTCAGGAAATTAGCTTCTAAAGAAACGTGAACTTTGGTTATTGCATTCTGTTTTTTGCGGTGCTATATTTGAAGTGGGTGGCTATTTGGATTGGATGAAATTCTATTTTACTTCCAGTGGCTATGAATATTTATTATTCGGCATGTAAATAGATATCTTATAGAACGATTTTCTCTCAAACCCTAGATAAAACACAAAGATGACAGAATTATTGTCATCTATCGTGTAACATTCAGTTAATAAGACCGACTGATTAACTTGCTGGTTGAGCCACGGCGTCCGTTCACAAAACTGCAACGAATTTTTTGATACTTTTATTAAAAACTGTCAAAAATCGCGACTGGAGACTTGCATGATTTGCATGGTATTGTTTTTGCCATGAACGATTGAGTTTTTCGTTTGTTTTTATAATTGTAGACGTAAGATCGTCAAAGACTGATTAACAATACAAATTAAGATTGTTAAAAGTTTTGATTGATTTTGATTGATTTTTAAATAGGCATTAGAACAAACTGAGTAATTTCGTACATAAATGTATATATTCAAAATTTAAATAAATAAAAAAATACATATATATACATATATTTTTATTGAATAGTGCTTAGAGTAGTCTAAGTTAGTCAGTTAGTCGTTAGTCAGTCTTTGGTAACGCCGTTCCTAACGCACCGAGCTACCCCGGTGCGTTAGGAACGGCGTTACCAAAGACACAATGTAGAATTAATTTCACTAGTGGCACGTTAAGTTATGTTTGAGTCAATAAGGCTTCTGTCAAGTTAGTTTGATAAGAAATTAGAACGATTACTTGGGAATGAAACAAATTTTCTTATTCCAAGCATTTAAATAAAACCGTAGGTAAGGACAACCTTGGTGTCGGCCACAAACTTAAATCCTCGGAGCAGACCGTTTGAAAGCGCTCATCAGATACTGAAGTAACGTGGGAGGATATCTAACCCTCACAATGCTCACATAATAAAGGGAAAGCCTGCTGGATATATTGCCGACGATAAAAACGTATCCATCCAGATATGCCTTCACTAAATCACCACTTAATAGTCGAAGAGGCCGTAAATATGTCAACATACGCCAATATCTAAGGATGTATAGATACTTTTTTCAGACGGTCTGCTTTTGGCTTTTGGTGGGAATATTTTTGTGTTCCTGTTACTTGTATTTCTGTTGAGGGAATGGATTCAACTGTGTTATGACGAATTGTTTTGATCAGATTTACAAAACGAAACATATTGTGTTTTATCTGCAGTGCAAATACCAACCAATATAGTGTGGACTGGATAGAAACAAGAATCTATACTTATAATAAAACTGTAACAGGTCCAATTCTGTACATTGAAGATATTTTGAAAATTTTTTTTGGAGGGCATTCTATTATCGATACTCAAGCCAAAACTGTCATTTTTTTTATTCATGTCTGTCTGTCTGTCTGTCTGTCTGTATCGTAAACGCGCATCACGCCGAAACTACTTGATGGATTGAAATGAAACTCGGCATGATTGGATAGATGGATGGATATTTGTTACTCTTTCACGCAAAAACTGCTGAACGGATCTGGATGAAATGGCACAGAGATAGATTATAAGCTGGAATAAGAAATAGGCTTTATTTTATCTCGAAAATCCCACGGGAAAGGGAATTACGCAAGTAAAATCGCGAGTACTCCAAATACTAATCATGCGCAGACGAAGTCGCGGGTACCAGCTAGTTTGAAATAAATTAGTTTTTAACTAAGATTTATTCGTTATTTTATTTATGAAGTACTAATATTTACCCGCGGCTTTGCACGCGTTTCTATGGAAACGTCTTAAGGCAATTTCTATCTATTGATTTATGGGATCATAGTAGCTTGTGTTATTCCAGGGCTGGAACTAAAAATCGAAATTTCGGGCCGATCCATTTTGTAGGTTTTGCGTAAGAGAGGAATTAAAATACATATATGTACATATACAAACTGTCACATTTATAACTAGTATTTACCTAAGTACATGGATAATATTTAGGTACCAAGTGAGGGAAGCCTCTGAAATTGTGCATCTATTATCAAAGTAGTAGGTAATATTCAAAATACCAACTATTCTCTGACCGCCTTACTAAATCCTTTCTTCAAGCCAAGACAGAATAAGGGCAGTGACACTAACAAGTTAATACAATACAACGTTAATCTACGTCCTATGTTACGGTTTAACGTGATGGGGTAATCATGGCGGGGCACGGCGATTTAGATGTAAATTACTGAAGACAATGGTAATCATATTTGATATGAGCTTCTTCTAGGCTTAACGAGTTTCGTGTCCATATATCATCATTTATCCCTAGCTGTTTATTGGTCCTATCTTTGACACGCCAAGTTTGGACACCACCACTTGTAAAACCCGCGTATCGGAAATATGAAATCTCGTTTCCCGCCCAAGCTTCGCAATACTAAGGTTTATAATACCTTTTCCGCGTATTAAATGTGTCTTTTATATAATTTTGTATAAACCATGTTCTGTCAATAACAAAACAACAAAAACTTTTTTGATACATATTTAATTATAAAGAATGTCAAATCGTGTGTGAGAGTGTAGAGTTGTCGACTGGTAGAGTCGATTATTTTTACTACGAATAAGACTTAGAGTTGTCATCGAGTTAATTTCTGAACGAGAATCGCGAAGTCGCCCTTTGTTTGTTTAAAATTCGGTAAAATTACTAGCAAATTTCACTATATGTGACTAGTCAGTCCCTATTCTCGACGAAGTTTGTCAATGATGATGTTATAACATAGTAACAATAAATCCTAGGTCCAAGTATTTTGTTTTGTAATGTTGTCTAGACTGATCAAACCAAGGTTAATCAATCCGAGTGTAAAGATAAGTTCCAACAAGTTGGCAGCTTATAATAATATTTTGTTTGGTATGTTGCCTAGAGACTCAACAATACATGTTATCCAATAGAAGTAAAGATTTGATCTGATAAGTTGGTATTGGTTATTAGTAACTAGTTTGATTTGATTGGTGGAAACGCAAGCGTGTCGGTTGACCATGACACGGCTCTTGGTATTGATTGCTTTCGACTTCATATTTGGAATGAGAATTTTGAAGACACTTTTCTTCGAGGCGGCGTCGAAGTCCAGTAGGAAAAAAATATCTGTACAATTGCTTTAGGTTACCTAAGTGGTGGGCACTTAGGTAACCTAAGGCAATTGTACGAACTGTCAGTGTAAGTACAAAATTAAACTTTTTTTTGAATTCGAATCGAATTTTATTTTACCCAAGTCCATCATGTCCGATACCCAAGATAACACACTGATTCCCATTCTGGCCCATCCCTGCCACACAAATGCCTGTTATGCGACAATATGTAGATTAACTATCAATATCCCGCAATTTCGTCCACTTAGATTTAGATATGCTAGGTGTTTTAAATATCCATATAAGATATAAGAAATTCTCCTTATACAGGGTGTTAGTGTGAACACCGTTGTCCTTGAAACCAGAGGTTCAGCATCATGAGTAGAATCCAAAACGGATGAAAAAAAATGATTCTATTTTTTACTCATTTTTTAAAGAAAATTTTTATAAACACTAAACGTTTGCTCACAAACACGTGACACAAGTACTTCGACCAGGCGACGCGTGGCATGTGCACCTCAGTGTCGGATCACCTTCTGTGCGAATATCCCGTCTTTTGAAGGGTACAAGTAATGAAGTTACGATCCAAGTAAGGCGCAGGTATAAGTACTTAATTATAAAATTTAAAAAACTTTTATCGTTTTGTTTATTTAATTTTCACAGAACGTTAACCTGAAAAGCTACAGGGTTCAACCCTAAACCCGTTCCGTGTCCATGAAGTCAAATACCTCAGAATGGGGCGGGCGCGTGTCGATAGTAATCCGGCGCGCAACAGACCCGGCCGTTACGCCGCTCGTCTGTTAATGCCTTAATCTTGAGATGGTGGACTGTGAGCGGTGGCTTAGTATGGATAAGGTTAAAATAATAAAATAAAATAAAATAAATTTTGTTACTGTACCAGTATAAAATAATAATATAGCCGTAGTGGAGACCTTCATTTAAGTAAGGTTATCGAACTTAAATTTAATTTTTTTTTGTTAGCCTGTACTGTTGTCCCACTGCAGCAAAGGCCTCCCTTCCTTCCTTCCACACTTCTCTGTACTGCGCCAATATGGTCCATCCTTCGAGTGTGTGTCTAATTCGTCTTTCTTCTATTTGGTCCGCCGCGAGGTCGTTTCTTGTCTGTGGGAATCCATTCTGTGATGTATTTCACCCACGACTCATCCGAGTTTAGAGTTACTTACCTACTTGGACAAATTCGTGAAGCAAGTAAGAGACTTGTGTCATCATCACCAGCCTTTAATAGTCAACGGCTGGACATAGGCCTCCCCTAATGAGCGCCATAGCGCCTTGTCTTATAATTGTGAGACTTGTGCAATAGTTATCACAGGTAACGTGTAATAGTTATCTATTTACAATAGAAAAAGCTGGGTGACTCATCAAGAGATCTCTATCTCTGTTACTACAAGAGCAGCAACCTCCACGCAAAACTGAAATTTTGCATGGAGGTTCCTTTACTTAGAAACCCGACATGGATGTTTGGAAATTCGCTTTTTAAAATAGTGAAAATGGGGTCAATGGGGAATAACAAAAGTCAAAATATTTTGAATGTGACTGATTTATTAGGTATGAAAAGTAGCATACGTGTTATTCCAGATCTAGAACTACGTGATTTCAAAATTTCAGCCCGTTATATTCAGTAAGTTTTGCATGAAAGAGGAGCAAACATGGGTGATTCTCCCGGGTTTCAAAAATACATGTCCGGCTCGAAAAATCATACAAAAAGTATCCCTAGCCCTTTGATTTTTTTTATGATAGTAGATTAGACAAAGATAATAGGGGAGGCCTTTTTTAGTTTTTTAATAATCTTATTTTAAATAAATTAAATAAATAAAATCCTTGGAAATTCTGACTTCCGTGGTGCGTCCGGACCTCATGTTCCTGTGTTAATAATTTTTTATATCATTTTCTGAAAACACTAGTACTAATTTACATAGGTTCACAATAACCCAGATAGTTACTTGCTTATTTGACGCTATTACTACGCAAAACTAAGCTTTAGTTGACAAGTTACAACGAGATAACTTCGCGTCCGTCGTTTAGCTCTGATTCCCCTGGTGCGCACTAATTCATTCATAAATGCTGTACTTTAACATCTGCGTAAATTGTTGTTAGATCGAGAGAAACTATCAGTCACGCCCCATCAGTGGTGTGTACAACAAGTGTGTAAGTCTCCACGTCACTCTGTTATTTCAGTACGTAATCACTTTCCGTGGCTTGGTATCTAGAAATTCTGATTACCATGTTGACTATAAATTTGTTTATGCTAATCCTATTGTTTTATTAATGATGATAATTCATGCCTTTTGTGTTCCTAATTTCGACTGCATATTTCAATGTAAAATAAACAAGCAAATTAAGAAAATTTCTAAGATTTTGTTATGTTTTTTGATTTCCGTGGTGTGATTTCCGTGGATTTTGCGGGTTCATTAACATCTCAATAATATATTTTTACAGTTTTTATGATGTTTTTTAGGATAAAAGTTTATAATATTAATAATAAATAGAAAATGAATAATTATAATATTTTTAATAATACAGATAAACATTGTTAGTGTGATTTTTGTAAAAAGTTACTTGTATTTACAGTAATGATTTAAAGGTGTTTTTGTAAAAACTGATTAAAACTACAAACGTCAAATAATTGGTCCTTAGCTTAATAATCTACTTACTACCGAAAACACATATTTTTATCTTTAAACCAACCCATATTTGATTTTGGTGATATAAATTCTGATTTCCGTGGACACCATATTTTTAAAATTGAATAACTCCGTAACCATAAAGCCAATAAAGTTCCCTTCACTACCAAAAAATTCAAAATTAAATATTTATTTAGAATATACTATCATGATGTGCAATTTAAACAAAAAAAAATGTGCCACAGAAGTCAGACAAAAAACGAGTTTTCGTAGAATCACCCACATACATACATCTTTACACCCATATAATATAGTAAGGACTAGAATCCGCGCACGCGTTTTTTCTATGGAAATATCTCAAAGCTAATTCTATCCCTTGGGAACTTTATGAGATAAAAAGTAGCTTATGTGTTATTCCAGGGCAAGAACTACATCTTTCCAAATTTAAGCCCAAACCGTTCAGTAGTTTTTGCGTGAAAGACAAACAACCATCCTTAGAGAGGCACATCAATACATTACTATTTTAGTAAGGATTAGTTGTTTGACAAATGTCAATTTGCAGTATGGCAAACGTCAATTCGTTGTTTGGCAGATGTCAATTAGTTGTTTGGCGAACGTCAATTGTTTGAGGTCGTATCCCCTTAAGCCTAGCGCAGTCGAACATCACCTCGAAGGTGTCTCCAAGAGCTATAATTCTTAACGGCGGCCCCGTCCTCGCTGAGGAATTATTATTATGCGAATAAATACTCCAAATGTCACGACTAAATGTCCCCCGACGTAATCCAGGGGGGCGGGGGCGGGCTGGGGGCAAACGATGCTGTTTTGTTATAGTTTTAAGGTTTATTTTGGAATAGCTTTTGTCTGAGGTGTTTTAAAATAAAGAGTGGTAGAGGTTTCAAAATGTTATTGTTCTTTGTGGACTTCGAATTTAAGTGGAATTTTGATTTTGGTGAATAATCAGTACCTACTTCTTCAATATTTATTATTGTTATTCTAAATTCACTGATAGATAGATCGAAAACAGTTTATTGCACACTTAAATAAAAAATAACAACATATTACAATAAAATTACTTAGACTAAGTAACAATTGGCGGTCTTATCCCTGAAGAGCGGTCTCTACGACAAAACCTGCTATTAACTGCTAGTTCTACCTTTCATCAGAACCACGTTCACGGAGAACCCAGGTTCTTAAATTTGGTGGAGAAGTAATGATCTCTTAATTGTTCCTCTTTAATAGTTCATTGGGTTCCGGAAAAACGTATATATTTACTTTGAATGAAATTTTTCAAGTACTTTTTAAAACTTAAATATATAGCGACATTTTACTATTTATAACAGAGAAGGTATTTTACAAGCCTTGTTTTATAGTTATGAAAAATGAAATTATGTTCAAAACAGTAAAATAAATAGTAATAAATGAGTGGTGCGTACTTGCGTGAATTAAAACAATAATTACGGAACAAACGGTTCGTTCTACCGCAATCAAACACTGAGTGGCGCATTATGAGGGCGGTTGGACGGGCAACTTTTGGTCGGCCGACAAATTTGTTCAATTTTATGAACAGGAGGAGAAATTGGTGGCTATAGAACTTTATATGATTAAAAGTTTAGTTGTTTCTAAATTTTGTTTAATGCATTTTCTAGCGAGATTCTCTATCGAACAGTTTTCAATACAGTGATAAGATTTTGAAAGACCTAAGTTTAATAGGTAGTTAAATACCCTTCACCCACTTTGGTAACTAACTGATTCGTAACCTATGTAAGTTAGGTCACATCAACGGATCATAAATTCATGTCTGATAGCCCATAATCGTTGGGCAGAGCTTCCTCTGAATCGACTCACCACCATTATACTAATACCATTTTGGTGGTGAAATGTTGCTCGTACACTCGTCCCCAAAATTATTAATTAACAACAAAAATGCGTGTATTTATTGTGCGACAGCGCCGCAAACGTCACGGCAACGCGCCCGTCAGTTACCGCAAAAACTAGATAAAACCAGATTACAATCACAAATAGTGCTGGGCATTATTGCTGAATGAATTAGTGGATTATGGCTGGATGATGGGATTTGAAAATCGAATATGAACTAACATTCTTTCCCGACACATTCTTTCACATTATTTAAATATAATACAATAGAAATTAAGCTTTGATTGATAGATAACTCTATGTTACAGATGTTGTATATTAATAAATAATATGTTAAGCTTTGTCAATGCTTCAATTGCTTCATTTAGAAAAGTTCCTTGTAATCTCCCTATAGCTAAGTTTATTTATATGTAAGATGCTTTGTTTATTGAGTTATGAAGAAGGCAAATACCCACTTGCCCAGTTATGTATCGTTTACATGGCGTTCGTTCCACCAGTTTTTCACTAGCACTACCAGCATGCTTTCCATGCTTATTAACAAGACCTCAATGAAAGCATTTAGTCTTGCACAGGGGTAGAATAATGTGTAGTGTTGGCAGTATATTTATTTTTTTGGACATATATTTTTGTTTGTTAGCCTGTCCCACTGCTGAGCATAGGCCTCCCTCCTTTCCTGCCTGGACATATGATGTGTAAAAAATCCAAGATAGCTAATTTAGACTTCATATTATGATAGTTGGCCAGGTAAATTTTTTAGGCACGGAATAGAATCAAATAAATCAAAATCAAAGCCCACCCCTATCGATTCCGATAATGAAAACAAAGCGGTTGACAATACAAAATGGCGGACGTGCCGTTCATTATATTATCGCAGACAATAAAATCGGTCGTGTTCTAAATTCCGCCAAAATTTATTTATTTATTGCTTTTTTAATACGTCCGAGTATATATCACAGGCTGTCATAATGTTGGGCGATAATGCAAAATTTGCGGTATCGGAAACGTAAGGAGTAGAGTTCAGCTATAAATTTTGGACTTGGGTATCCTTTTACTAACAATTCCTATACATATCCTTATTAAAGTCTGTTTTTACTAAATAAATAATACCTGACATAATTATTTCATGACAGATCATGTAGCCTTATAGTAGAAAGAGTTTAAAATAAAATAAGATTAATATAGTGAAGATCTTCTTGTAGGTACAAAAAAGTCTACGCCGTATACCATGCGTAGACCCAGTTCATAGACCTACAAGCTTTTGTCTAAATTTTAAGAGCTAGATAGAACTTTGTTACCATTGTAATGGACTTAATACACCTAACGCACCAACACGCCCGGCGGATTACTGCGAAATTTTAGGTGACCAAAGGTGTTTTGTCAACTTGTCGTCGCCCCACCGACTCTGGTGTGTAGACACTTTAAGCAACACATCTTGGTGTTAAGAGTCAACGAGCGCCTAACTGTTGACTTTTTGACCATTTAGCCAGCTCCATGGTTTTCTTGTCCTACCAGCGCCGGCAGCGTCGAAGTGTGCTAGTATGAGAGGCGTCACAATAATTCTCCCACATGACAATGCTTTAATGTGCGTTTGATTCATTCGCGGCACAAAATGAGGTTATCATTTGCAGGACGCATCGTTATAATGAATTCCGCCATTGTCGCTGCTGTTTTGTGCGTTTATTATCGTAATGTGACGCGCACAAAGAGTCTCGGTGTCCGTTTTATTTGATGGAATTTATCGGGGTTTTGGTACAAGAGCATTTCTGTAGATGCGTCAATAGGTCAATTTGAGCGAGATGATTCTTGATTTATGATTTTTACCTAATGAAAACTAAGGTTTTATGATTCTTCCCTATGTTGTATTATGATTCTTTCCTAATGAAAACTAAGGTAGGATATACCTAAAATAAATACAACTAAGCACAACGATAAAATAAATACAACGATAGTTTTTAAGGAACAGGTTTTGTTTCTCTTTGTAAAACAAAT
This sequence comes from Eupithecia centaureata, assembly GCA_944547425.1. Lineage (NCBI taxonomy): Eukaryota > Metazoa > Arthropoda > Insecta > Lepidoptera > Geometridae > Eupithecia > Eupithecia centaureata. The sequence continues at coordinate 15,022,163 of OX155682.1, forward strand.
TAGATGATACAAAAAATGGTTAGACCTAATAAAATGCCAAGGAAATCGGAGTCTATTGTATCACATACATCTATTACTTACAGATTATTATTGAAATTGTAGAGACACAATTCACTTTGTATTCAAGAAACACTTCACACTTCAAGATTCACTCGAGCATGCTATGTGAAAATCCCTGAAAACCGATAAATCCCAAACAAAAAACCGCAGTTCTCAAACCAATCCAGTGAATGAGCCAATCACAATAAAACAGACAATAAATCTCACATGCTAAACTAAGACAGCCATGTCTCGCGACAACTCAGCGGCCCTTATCAAGTGCTGGCCGTTATTTACGGCCCACCCTGAGTTATGGCCAATTTACAGGCAGTCATTAGGGCCTTAATGGCCTTAAGGTGTCCGGGAAAGAGGCCCGGATAAGTTCGCGTCGTGTCAGCGATGTGACGCTAGCCGGGAATTAATAGGGACCTCATTATGATGGTCTACCAGAGGAACCTTACGTTATCTGCAACTATCGACTTCATGTTTATGTTGGGCCTTCGATCGGGAATAGGCGGATATACCTGAATATGGAATAAATGCCGACGAAGAAAGACAATAAGTTGATCATGTCAGTTTTCTTGATGTTTACCAATTTTGGTTGTTGACTGTATTATTTTTAGTCATCATTAGAGTTTTACAATATTTACTTTCATAGAAGTTTACAATCAAAATTATATCATAATTGTATAATATTATTATTAATATATATATTATTATTATAAGATTATAAAAGATTATTTCAAAAGGTCTACCTACACTGTTACAGTTAACCCATGTTTCTTACTGTTATTTACTATAATTGAAACAGTTGAGTTTACTGCAGACTCGGAAGAGATCATAAGAGTGATTTTAAATAATTTGTATCTAATTTCACTCAGTTACCGTCATTCTTAAGCCAATGAAAACGATGTTTAAACTAAGGTGATTATCACAAAGTGTTTAATACCGATGATTATCAAAGCAATTAACCTGTAGCATGGCATACATAAGGCAAACATGTATAAGACACATAAGCTAGTGGTTTATTTTTCGCTCCTTCCGCTAGTGGACAAAAGATTGAAGCGAAGAGAAAATCAGTTAGCACCTTATTTCATAAATTAATTTTATAATTGTTTATAGTTTAAAATTTGACTTGTCTAAGAGCTTATTTTGATAGCTTAAATAAATAAAGTTATTGATTTACTGATTTACATGCAACCATCAGGTGGCTGTCAGCTGTAAGCGCTGCAGTCAGCATGCGCGGACGCAGACTGACAGGACTCAGTCAGATTGAGAGCGTCCATCGCGGACATTACTCACAGGGTGACTGAAGAAGGCTTAGACAGGGCATTCATAATTATTGATTTGGTAGAGTATTGTTACAGCGACGGAACATGATTATTCCACTCTTGAGTCTTGATGACAATAAAATACTGATTAAAATAATAAATTTTGATTTCTTGTGGTGAATTGAAATTTTGATTTCTTGTACCGTTCTGAAGAAGTAGCTCACTTAACTTTGACATCTGATGTCGCTAAATACATTTTGTTAAGAACTCACTTATTATTTATTAACAAAAAAATTACAAAAGAGGAATAGAAATAAAACAAAACTAATATTTACTATTAAATCAATTGAGCTAACTGGAGACTGTTGATAGTCTTGATATTACTCAACTGATTCATGTCAAAACCAGTCGAAAGCGAAGATCTGGCTAAATTACTATAGGATGGTTTAAATTTTACTTCCTTGCCATGTCTATCACTGTCTTGGTCTACATGATGAGAGTCGACGAAGGATTCATTCTCGCGATGACGAATTGTTGAGCTGAGATCTCGAAAGTAAACATTCGACATAACTGTGTTATACGATGGCCAGGCGTAAGGGCTTGAGAGGATTTTATAGATTTCTCTTTCTTTCTTTAAAGAAACACTTGATCACCTCACTAAGGGTGCCGATAAGCAAATAATTCTACTAATATTATAAACGTGAAAGTTTGTAAGTATGGATGTTTGTTACTCTTTTGCGCAAAAACTACTGAACGGATATGGATGAAATTTGGCACAGAGGTTATAGTCTGGAATAACACATAGGCTATCCCAAAAGTCCCACGGGAATTATCGCGGGTGATACCGCGAGGCGCTGCTAGTACATTATAATATGAGTGAGCTTCTGCGTCTGTTTTCCCACCAGAATCCGATCTTGGAGTCTTCACATCCAGAGTGAATAAGTTCCTTCTAGGAAAGTATGCTCCATTTTAGGCCACATCTTCACTTACGTATAGTGGCCAACGCTTGATCACAATTAATTAAAATAATGTTTTTGGGTTACTAAGCAAAAAATAAAAAAAATATATAAATATTGCTGAACAATCCACACATCATCATCAAGCCCAAGCAAGCAAAGCTTGTGTTACGGGGTACTAGATGACTGATATACATAATACAATACGTGTTGCAGCATGTTAAATAAGAAAAAAATATAAAATAACTAAAGTTCGTTCTAAATATTCCCAAATACCAAAATACTTTCCCTCTTCATTGTAGCTCACTTGGTACATGAAAGTTATTGTGATATACATTTATATTGAGATATTGTACGATAAAGATTTCTGAAAATATGGCTACTCTACCACATGGGAGATGTTCCTTTCTTGATTTAATTCTTACAGCAAAATATGTACTGTTTTACGCAGAGCCAGCGATGGATTTATTGTTTCAAACGGCGTGACTCACGCACACACATTACCTATAAACATATCAATATTGAACAGTTCGCGGCGTTAGTATGGCATCTTGTGAGTTCAAAACCCAAGCAAGTTTCAGTTTCAGTTATTTATTAATGTGAATAAACATACACGTCACAAAAATTCAAACTGTATAACACATAGATTTTTGTAAAATAAATCTTATAGGATAGTCACTTAAGTAAAATTAAAGTATAGTAGGTTCTAAAATCATGATTCGAATGATTTTACACTTAGGAATGAATTTTAAGCATTTGAATACATAACTTAACTTACCCTAACTGCCTGTATAAGTTTCAATGTAGATATATTATTTGGTACATGAAAAACCTCAGCAAAAGTCTGGCTCTAGCTTAATTATGGTCATTGCTTTAACCAATTGAGTATCCAGTCAGGGGATATTTTATCGGCTCGTTAGATTCATATATAGATAGGTTCATTGGTTAATTTAATTGATAACTAGCCACTGGCTCCGGCTTCGCACGGTTGTATTATATATTTGAACCATGCTCTTGACTTTTTAAAAAATTGCATCAAAATCTAATCCAAATCTAAGGATACATAGAGAAAGACTGACAGACAGCGGGAAGCGACTTTGTGTTATACTATAATAATAATAAAGTATTTAATTCCAAAAAAAATACAGGTTTACAGAGTACTTAGTACTAAAACTAAATAGATTTTTATTAAAAGTACAATTAATTTATGCATGAGTACTCTAACCTAAAACCTTAGTAGTGCAAATGCATCGACTCCTCGCTCTAACTAAGTAAAACTTGTGTTTAGACGGGAGGGCTACTCTGCCTCGCAGACTTCTATGGTTTAATTAGTACCTACATAGATGGTTGTTCCATAAAATTAATCGCTTTTTAACAGAATAAAAGAGCAAGTTGATTAAATTAACTATAATATTAAATCTAAGCGAGATTATTAACCAGCTTATTTATTATTAAGCACTGTTAAATTCTAGAATAATGTGCCACAGTAGTATCCGCCAGCTATATGCGTATATCCTAAGCTACGAGTATAATTTGTTTATCAACATCTGTTACTCTAAAACTATACCAACTTACTCTTGCAACTGAAAAATAAACCAATATTCACTATCTTGTTAGATTTCAATACAAAAAGCTTTCAAAACAGTTTTAAAAAGTGAACTTTAGAACCTTGTTTAACTGATTTGCTATTATGGCCATAGATTTATGATCTTATTCATGAGTTGTTTGGAAGTTAGCAGTAATAGATGTGTTAAGATATTTAGTAGTTAGTAATTCGAGTTTTATATTTTGGGGATATCCCAGCGCAGATTAAGAAAATAAACTTCTCACGCAACCGTTGCTAAATTGATATCAAGATAAGATAGATAGATAATTTCTTTATTGTACCACTAAAAATATGTACCAGAGCAGCTTAATACTTTACATCTAAAGTGGAACAATCGGCATCCTTATCGTTAGCAGCGATCTAATAAGTTAAGATCTCATAATTACCTCTTGGTAAACTCTAAACACGAATTTGAAACACTTTCAACATTTTGATCAAAAGCTACGGACCAGAATTGTATTGTTGTCTATTTCGCAATAATCATTTGAACACAACACAACTACCCCGTGAGCCAAGACAACACGAAAGTATTAACTAGAACGTCAACGCCTAAAACTTTCCAAAAGCTCCTCCGAGATTTTAAAGCCACCTCATAAAAACGTCCTCCGTCCTAACTTCCCGGCCATTGTTACACAAAACCGAAACATTAGAGGTAGAATTTAGTTTTAGGTTCTAGTTCGTAAAACAGGTTGACTTTAATATCTGTTTAGCTGCGTCGCTAAGCCTCTTGTAATTCTGCCGACGCCACCGCGTCCTGGGATACGCCGGTTTTTGCAAGTGTGGTCACTGCAGTCTTAAGGGGTAGTTAGATTCATTAGCGTAATTAGGATTTTTAATTAGCTACCTACTTCTAATATCAAAATTCTTTGCAGTTCAACTGAAGATGGAACTTCAGTGGGTCTGTAAACTGTTTCGAACGGTTTTTATTCGATGTAATTTTAAGAAGAAGATATGATACGAAAAGTTTTATGGTTTACACAACTACAGTGTTAGCTGTAACTAAAAATTAAGAATTAATAAATACATGGAACCAAAACGGTTGCCACTGTTGTTGGTTTTACTAAAATAAGTTTGATTGAGCATCTTATCAGGTTTCGTCTTATTTTTATTGAATTAACTTTCAGTGTTTTTCAGTATTCTGGCATAAAAATCATTATTACTACAGCATTACTAGTATTATAGTTGTATGAAAACACCTCGTGAAAAAATGCTTCTTTTCCCTAATTTTCTTATAGATATTTGAAGATCGAGAACCATCCCTAAAATATATTTTACAAGTAAAAACAACACAAAAGCCGCAGTTTTCAAGAAAATTACAGAACAGGAAACTATTCCGTCCCCTTAACAACTGCCCAGGTATTTAGGTGCGTATTTATAGGCGTGTGTAAGAGGCTCCGATCTCGCGATATTACGTCCGCCAGATACCGCCCAGCTTCAGGCATTCCAGGACATCAGGTAACTGGCTTAATGTAGCATTGTCCGAGTTTTAGTTTACAGCAGTTGGCAGGCTCTTGTGAACGGAATTAGGTTTTAAAGCAGATACTTACCTGTTCTCGCTAAATTATCTAATAAATTAGCATTTATTTAGTTTTAAAAAACTTTACGAGATAAATTTATGTATTACTTATGAACAAAAATAACCTAGTGTTACAGAACTGGGCCCGAATTTCACTAATTTCATAACAAAGGTCTCAATAGTGCCATCAAGATGATTAAAATGACGTTTGTGCATTTAGTATTCTACTATTTTTTTCGCTTGAAGAGTCTTTCATAATTAGAATTACAAATTGGTAAGGTAATCGTCATAGCTATGAATGAACCTCAAAAAGTTTGTGCTAGTAGAATACCAAAAAGAGTTTAACACTGACAAATTGACACGATACTATTTAAATGGTGAAGCGATTTATTTAGTGTAATTTGGGCCCTGTACGATCGTCGCCATGGAATCTCACGTGGAACCGTTTTCTTATCTATAACATTACAATTCATCAGATCAGATTGACTACAAATAATAACAACGTGGTTTGGTTTCGATTATTATGAATCAACTCAGGTTACCTCTTTTTTAAAAAGAATAACGGCACATAACGACGTTTATAACGAATTTTATCTCGAAACGAGCCCATAGATGGCAGCACATGTACAGACTTTGTTAATTTAAAACTGATTTAAATTCAACGAAAAAAGGCAATAATTGTAAACCTATTTTTTATTAAGAACTTCATTCGCGAACAGAGTATTCGTTTGCTTAATTTTAAAGTTTTTTTATTATTTCGATTTTTAGGCTACGAAAATTTATAACACACACAATACTCTCTTGTTATTGTTACTTTAAGGAGTAAAATAATCATCGAAGCCTCATTCAACCTTAGCCTTCTATTATTTTCACCATAAACAAACCTTAAAGTTGTCTAACTATACACCATTACTCGCAAACTCATTCACAAATAGTGATCGTAGCCGCCTTAGGGCAGTGCATTGTGCGCTGATGTACGCGACCGAGCCGCACTAAAGATCTCCGGCTTTGCTAACCGTACCTGGGCCGTTTAAAAGTTGTACGGATAGCACAAAAGTTGGAGCTTTGATTGGAGTATTGTCTTGTCTTGATGGGAACTAGAAATTATAGCTGAAGTTTCAGAAACAGAACTGTGAAATTTCCTTCATTTGCCGAGGTTTCTGATTTTTACACATAATAATATTATTATAATAATATATGAAAAGTATTGCTTTTGAATTATTTTTAAGCTGATTTTTAGATATTATTTCAGCTAGCTATAAGCGTGACATTTATCAAAAAACAGTAGAGAAGATTTAAAAAAAAACAATCATCTTTGTAATTTGCTAAATGATTAGCCTTTTATTGGTTTCACTAAAACTAACGTCTTCATTGGCTTAAGTCCGAATAGTAGTAGTAGGTAAATATATAAAGCTTGGAAGTTACCAGTACTTTTTCTGCGATCGCTACTAGAATCTGCGGCGCGCACAGTATCGGAGATATCAAAAAGCTTACGGCCGTTAGGGCACTCGATTAAACCCCTTGTTTGCATCCCGACTCTGCTGACCGTACACACTAACACTTTATGGTAATTAATTTTTTTGGCAACGCTACTGGATGTTTGGTTTGGATAGATGAATGTGTTTGTATTGAGGGTGTTTGTGTTTCATACAAGCTATTGTATCGAACCCGTAACTTGTAGCTTTTTATTTATTTAATTAGTTTTTTTTCAATGCATAGTTAAATACTAGTCTAGTCTAGATATTCATTTACTTACTTTTTTTTACTTTATTACTATTAAAATAATTTAGGTATGCAGCTTTATGTTGCAACATATTGTCTTTGTCTTGTCTTTGTCTTTGTCTTGTCTCTCCAAAGTTAGCAAAACAATTCTTGGTCAATGTAACCTGATATCGTTCTGAAAAAGAATAGCAACAACATCCAGCACACACATGCATGTTCTAGAAGACTAGCAGTTTATCTGGAAATATAAAACAAAGACAGAAAATACGTAGGAATTTCATCCCACAATTCCAGCCGTAACTTAAACTTAGCACATTCTAGCCAAAAGTCCTCCAACCAACAGCACTCACATAAAACATCGCGCGTCAACATTCAAATAATAAATCTGTGGCCCACTTGCCTCCCCCCTTACCCCCCACTACAGTGTCAAGCCATGATGGACGGCGGACGGGCTGACGAGACGACTCGTGGAATGGCCCTACGGAGCCTCCTATATCACTTTTATTATATGCCATCTTCATTTTCATATTTCATATTTGCATTTCTGTACCCCCCCTTACCCCCCCGGGGTGTGTGCTAACTTTTAAGCGTTTCGCGCGTTTTTCTATGTAATCGGGTGCTTTGTGCGGACGACGTTACGAGAGCCGTCAAAGGAAACTTTTTGTTTTGTGTGCTTTATTAGTGCTTGGGTTTAATGCGATGGTTCTGTGTTCTAATTTTAATTTATCTTTGGGGTTTTCAGCTTGTTGGGCGAACTACTTAGAAAATATTAATAATATAAATCATGTCTTAAATACATGTTATACCGACCGACCCCACCTAGCCTGGTATAAAGTCCGGAATCAATCCGGATAACGAAGATATCTTGGTACTGTATTTATTTTTTCCTTTTCTGAGGTTTAAAAAATACTATAATTATAATTTTTCTTAGTAAGAATTAAGTATACATACCTACATAATGCGGAATATTTCCAAATAACAACTTAAAGTCCCAAAGTAGAGCTGATCTATATTTAAATAACTAACTGCGCCCCTAGGCTTCATCCGTTTGAAAATTTATAAAAAGTGAAAACTATAAAAAAACTATGTTTTATTTCAAGCCTAGAATTACGTTTATTCAAATTGACGTAATCAGTAGCTTTAGTGTCAACAGGTAACAAACATCCATACACTTTTGCATTTATAATATTAGTCTGATAAGTGATCATTGTAAAACGAGCTTCTTTCTCATGGTGTCTTTGCGGTCAGCTAAGTTCCCAAACCCAAATCTATGAAACTAGAAAGAGAAAGAAGCTTTTGCCCACTTATGGAAACGAGACTTACGACAATAGCCTATAAATTCAGAAATAATAAAAGTGAACATCAATATTGCGTGAAATTTGAAATAGGACAGATTACAGTCCATGTCTCTTGATTTGAATACGCTCTAACAAAAAACTCCCAAATCTCTTCGGAATGTTTACCTTTTTGAATAGTAGAGCAAGTTATTCTAGTGATAACTAGACATCTTTCATGAAAGTTGAAAGGAGACTTAAAGAAACGTGTCTCGGGAGAAAAGGGTTATCTTATACAGTATTTTTAAACGTTTCCCATAAATATCTAGTGTTTTCCCTATAATTACGGAACCCTAACGAGTAAGTACATGTATCGCAAAGTTCAGGGCTTGTTCTGACGTGCAGAGGGGCTACTTTCTGCTTTATTTGCTTTGTTAACGTGTGGATACGATAATTTTCTCGCGTTGGAAGTTACCGGCGGAAGTAAGGTAAAAAGCGATCAAACGTGTCGCCATCAAGGACGTTTTTAATTAGGTTGGATATTTGCTTGGAAGTTAAGGCACAAATGGCTGCTAATTTTGTGTGACATAATGTTGTGGGACAGTTAAGTTAGTTTCAGATTACAAAAGGTATCACAGAACTCATTGACGGGTAACCAATGGTCTGTTCCGTGACGATGGCGGCGAGGCCCGACGGTATGACACTAGTCCCATGGGAGTTGGTAAGGCCCATTGGTGGGACGCTACACTTGCGCCTCATCTTCCAAGAAAGGCGACAGATTTGGCTGAGCATCTAAAGATGCAAATATGCAGTTGGTCTCGACATAGCCTACGCATTTGCTCCCCTTTAAGACGATTCCGGGTTTGGTATAGGTGTGTATAATTTGAACCAAAACTAGACTGTTTGCAACAGTTTGCAGTTAGATCTTATTTTTTAAATTGAAAATATTATACTAGTTTTACTTTGTTTTTGTTTCTATTCTTTGGCTGTACTTTTTTGATAATAAACTTTAAAAAAGTCAGTTAATTATCGGCTATCCAGTATCCGGTTTATTTAGCTTGAGCTAGAGAATGCTGTCTGAAATTTCCAGCCTTATTTTTTTTATTCACATTCAGATATGGTCATATAAAAGAATGGAAGCCATTTGAAATAGAAAAAAGCGCAAAAACTTTATCAATCACGTGATTGTGAAAAAGCTTCTAAACCAACCCAAGTCATCTCTCATTAGCCCGAACACATCCGAACACAGCCGAGCACACCCGAACGCTACTCCAAGCGCACACAACAAAATTATGAAAGGCTAAATAAAACAGTAAGCTTACACAAGTCATAAATTTGATTTATAGAGATTAAAAAAGGCGCTTTAGAAACGGCTCGAACGAAAATTTTCGGTGGGACGAATCGGGAGACGAATGTACCGTTCGCAAAAAAGGAAGACTGAACTTGGATTGATTGCCATATTCTTGGTGTTCTTGGGTTTTCTGAATTGAAATGGGAACGTTGGGAGTTTGGACGATCGAGCACCTGCTTTATTCGGAATTTTAGACAGGTTTCTTTGTTTATTTAGTAGCAATTAAGAAATATTCTTTCGGAACACGTGAACCGAGAGCTAGTGTGTATCTGGCGCAGCGCATCAGCATTGCAACCAGCGTCTTGGGGACGTTTCTGACTGGTTTTGATGTTGTGTCAGTTTAGGTACTTCTAGACAGTTTGCAGTTAGCTATTAAAGTATAAAATTTTGTGATTAGTTTCACTACCCGGCCTCGTGTAAAACATCGATTAACTTGGCGTAGTACGTAGTACCTTTGGCCTTCACCCAAAGATGGGTGCCCAAATCATAAGACATTATTAGACAAAGGAGTATGTACTTACTTATCTTAAAATAAAAATTCATGTTAATATATTTATTGAATTCACTTATAATGTTATAAAAATTAATTATAATAATGTTTAAATGTTTTTAATGTAATCTTAAATAAGTTCAAATCTCGAAATGTAAAAAATTGGAAATAAAGGCTTATTAAAAGCGCAAGAAACATGTTGTTTTCAAAGAAATTATTTGTTTTGCAATATATAAAGCAATCAGCTCTTGATCCGATTTGTTTTGCAATCAGTACTCGTGTCAGCGCGCTGTCGAAGCGACGCCCGTCAGGGGTGCGGGGGGTGGCGTAAGAAAATTTACAGGCACCGTCGTATTTCACCCGCTTTTTCTGCTAATCTACCCTCTTAATGTGTCGCTTTGTTTACCTGTACTGCTGACCGTACGCGCGCTGTTTGCTTAGATGTCATTAGTACTGTTCTTTTATAGGAATTTACAGACGCAGTTTTTTTGGTTGTTCCGTTGAAAAAAAGCAATAGATTTTATAAAATTTATGGTTTTTAATAGTTAGGGTTTAGGGCTCTTTAGGGCTCAGGTATTAAGATCTGTTAAATGTCCATTGATAAACAAGTTTTCCTTGATTAGTGTTTTGATGAATGATACCAAAATACAGTAGGAACATGACTATTTTTTACAAACTTCACTTATAGTTTCATTGAATATTACCGACAAAACCACAAAACCAATATTCTAGCCTGTCCTAGAAAAGAATTTGGTCCTATTTAAATTGACTTTATTTAAAGGTAAATTGTTGTTGGATTAAAAATAAAAACTCTGTACAAGGTAACTGAAAAAATATCATAAATTCTAAGTTATGAGAACTACAAAAGTTGTACTGTTGCCATCAAAGATATAGGAAAGTTACGGCGCTAGGCACCAGCTTAGATTTCGATTTGGCAAGAGCTCAGATAATACAGTTTTTGTGCAAATACCAAACTGTGTAGGGATATTCACTGCTGACTGTATTAGACAGTTATGAGAGTTCTCATATAATTTTGTTTTGGAAACTGTGTGAGGCAAGCTGCAGTCGGCTAAATATATTGTGTTTGGTTTCACAGTCGGTGAAATGTCGGTCAAATTCGCTGTTTTGTTTTGTAAGGTTCTATAACGGTTTCTTTTCAGTAATTGCCAATCGATTTATGTGGTGGGTGTGTGTGAGCTAGTTTTTGGAAGCCAGGGGGTCTACTTTTTTCAACGAAAAACGAACCTTCGATCGAAAGTTCGCGTAATTCCTACTCCGGTTTCATTTTTTTACGAAACTTCGTTCGAACGAAAATTGTTTGACATTTAAATTTTCTAAACCTACTCTGTTTCACGAAAGTTCGAAACGAACATTTGATTTTGACGGATCTTTGTTCGGAGTTTTAACCTCAAATCGACGAAACCAAAAGTGGTACCTTTTGATTTTCGTTTTTCTGATTTGATAAAGAAAATTGACTGAACTGAATGAAAGATTACTTTTAATTGTACCTGCTCTTCGTGATGAACGTTTGGAGCGTAAAAGAAACCATATTTGTCGCATTATAACGAGTTCTTTATAGTGTCTTGGGTAAATTACGTCAAAAGTAGTAATTGGTCAAATTCTAGTTGTTTAATTATATGTTTTGCTTAGATACAACAGAAAATAGTTATAAAACTACAGAATAGATGTAAAATTTAAAAACAAAGCGAAACATTTTGTTTATTAAAGAAAAATCCGTAATTGGCATGTATATGGCACCTAGGGGAAGCAGGGAGAATGGCGATCACTTAAGGAAAATTTGCAATAACTTTTTTTACAAAGGTTTTATTTTAGAGAAGAATCAAAGGAACATTGGTTAAACTATCCAGTAATCAACATGCATTAAAACCACTTATCTATTTATCACACAAAATTGGTAGGGACTCGTACAAAAAAATATAGGTTTGACCGTCATTCTCCCTGAGCATGGGTAATGCCGGTCATGCAAAGGGGTAATGGCGATCAAAATTATTTGCTTATATATGACAATGGAGAACCATTTTGATTAATTATAATGATGAGATCAACGTTACTTTAACTTATTAAAAGACTACAATGATATTTGAGCATAAATGACTAATCTGAATTAAATGTTTCTATGAAAATATGTGATATCTAATCTTAGGTACATAAATCACAGATGTATCCTTTAGCAGAATCCAGAACACACTACATGAGACCATTGGCCGTATGTGGTGCATCGATACCACATCTCATCGATCTTGACTTGACCGGTATAACCCCAAAAGACGGTTTTGCAATCAAGCTGAATTTTAACAAAACAGAGATACAATTATTAAAAAATGTTTACTATATTCTTTAATTTAATGTTTGAGCGCAAAGATAATGAATAGCAACATTAAATGAGTAAAATAAATCTGTATTTGCCGACACACGCACTCAGCCGAAAATTAGATCCGGGCGGCCAGAAACAAACATACGCATCTCTCTCTCACGGGCAGCGAGCGGGCTGACCAAACTTATCGCTGCCTGCTTTTACGTCTCGCCCCCCTCCCTTCAGCCCGCGCACCGTATTTCTATGAACTGTATTTTGTTAGTTTTTTGAGTGACCGCCATAACCCCATGACCGGCATAGCCCCTGCTTACCCTACACATATCATTCGTTCAATTTCATTCACGAAAATTGTCTATGAATCCGAACTTTGCGTGCGTATCCGAAAATGAAAGAGAGTAGGTTCATCACCGAAACTTCGTTTAAAATTCGTTCGTTTGCGAACCTTCGTTTCAAAGAAAGCGGGTTGACACCCAGGACCATAATAAAACTCTTTTTATCTAACCTTTGTAATGTTAATGAACTCTTAAAATAGAGGAAAGAGGGTAAATTGTGAGGTGTCGAAATTGTACAAATTGCAGAAGTGCAACAATGATTTCAATAATTTTAAAATACATAGGCAAGCTAAATTAAAAATTGTTTTCTTCGTCAATTTAACTGAAGCTTTTTAAATATTATGTTCTATTTTCCTTCACCCAGACCAAAATATGAAATTTTTGCCACTAAACATTCTTAGCTCAACCCAGCGACATTTTACAAGTTTGTGACGTCATCGCCTTTCCGAACTAGGTGCCGTAAACATCAGACGTCATAAAGTATCTAATAACACCTAACAAACACTTCAAACCTGACGCAAGCCGTATTAACGTGCCGTTCGGAAGGTTATGTAATGAGGGGGTCGCAGGGGGTCGGGGGCTATAATCGACCCCCCGATGCAGACGGATCAGTGGTGCACAATCCGGGCGATAGAATTTTATGAGACCCCCGGATGCAGCGGTAAGCAGTAGTCATAAATAGCAGCGGGGGTAGAGATACTGGATGTGGCATACGTTACATAAATACTGACTGTGCTTGGCGATTTTTATCCGACTTTTCCAGTGTTGACTGTATATTATAAACTAGCTGTGCCCCGCGGCTTCATCCACGTGAAAATTTATGAAATGTCTTTAGTATAAAAAAGTTATAAAACTTATATTCTAAGCCTAGAACTATGTATATTCAAAATTTGAGCCCAAATTCTATAAGTAGTTTTGGCGTTAATAGGTAATAAAAATCCATCCAAACTGTCGCATTTATAAGTGTAAATATACCGTGTCTAAGATGCATACTCTTGAATTCCATTTGAAATAAAGAAGAGAAAGAAGAGAAGAAAGAAGAGAATACGACCCAGATAACATTGCGTATTTCCTAAAAACATAAAAATAATGTTTAACTGGGGTCTTGATTGTTCTTACACCTTATTATAACATAAAGCTAGAGCCCCTAAATCCGATCATCTAATTATTGGACACACCACATAGGTTTTGATTTTGTGTGTTGCTTACAATAAAGAGTAATCTATCAATGATTACAGGCTAGATGATAATGTGTGCATTTTCTTGCATTATTTATTTATTCCATGTGCCACATCCAGCACCCACTAGCGCTTCGTCCTGCACATTAATGCACTACGACTGTACGTAACTATTACAGAGTGAGTTGTGGATTTGTTTTGCCGGTCCGATAGTCGGAAAATATGAAAATGAGTTTCAAGTTCCCTGAAGAAGATACGGACATCCATTTTTATGGAATAAGCTGCTTTTACTTTGCTTTTTATCGGATTTTTCGGACAACTGGCCGTTACGAATGTTTATTTGGTTTGTTTTCAGTTTTTGTATAAATTTGTTCCTAATGCTGTTATACTTGATCGTTTATTTAAGTTTGTATCTTTTTGTCTCAGTCGACGTATTCGCGATTGAGATCGCTCTTATGCGATAAGTCCGCATAACTCTTATTCAAGGTTAGTTTCACTTGTAAATTCTGTTTTATGCGCATTGTTTTTTCTATAAAGCGCAATCAAAATATGGTTGTTGAGTGCGAAAGCGGGAGATAAAAAGAAGACAAAAGTAGGCACATCCGAAAAATAATTGATAGCTCCGCAAATATTTTTCGAAATATCAAATCATAATATCATCTACTTGCCGAATACATTATCACAGGTACATGTTAGATCTTAACAACCCGTTTAATCTTTTGTAACATCTCATCCGCAATGTTCAACAGAATACAAAGAGTTATAAAACCCAAAACAAGTAAGACCAAACTGTATTACTGCACAGACGGGCGCCCTCAAAGGCTGTACTGTCTCCAATCGATCTGCAGCACAATAAAAGGAAATAAAGGCAGAGTTCAGATGTGGAGTATTGAGTGAAGACGGCGGGTGACGCGAGACGGACAAAGGTGGCGGATTGCAGTCACCACCCTAACGTGCAGGCTGGTAACGTGCTGCTACGACAAATAAAAGACTCTTGACTTCGAGGATTCTCCACCAAAACTTTATAAAACAGCACATTATTGATACAAAGAAGACACATTAAACATGTCAAATATTATGTAAACAAATAGGTAGCAATAACAGAAAAAAGCAACAAATATTACTATCAAAAAGAAAAAACACAAAATAAACACATGAAAAAGAAGACGGAAAATGTATCCTCATCTTCAATTATTTGAATATTTATGTCACTTTAACAGTCTTCAGTTAGCTCAATGGTTTCAGTTGTAAATACTAGTTTTTATTGTTTTCATAATTTAATACAAATTAAATTTCTTTTAAATTTAAGGCAAATATCTAATTGAATTTACTTTTTTAAGTTGGGAAATGAATTAATAAACCTGCCAATCGATCAGTCATGAATTAAATATAGGTATATAAGTGACTGAGTAATTCGACGCTTATTTTTAAATACTTAATAAAAGTGCTTGTGCTTTTTAGAGTAGCGTTACTTTAACTTATACCATCCTTAAGGGGAGGTGAAATACTGTTATTGTTGAAAGTTAAGAGGTGATTCGTTGCGCAGGTAGGGCTGCAGTCAGACGGTGAAGTGCTATTTATGATATTATGCAGCTCTTATAAATTGGATTTTTTATAATTTTCTTCACTCAGATGGATGTAAATTAATTTATAAAACTTAAATAACCACTTGCTCACTATCGCGAGATTTTAAATCCAGACAGACGTAATCAAAATCTTCTTCTTTTTATCGTTTAATTTTATAATCGGCGTGTGTGATGAAATTGTTTCTGAATTATTTATTTTTAGATGTCATTGATTCTTTCTTAATTTCACATAACAATAAAAACACAATTGACTGCAAAAACGATAAAATTGAACAAAACTTAACATTTTCCAGATAAAAAAAAATCTTTCCGCTACATTTCTTTTGTTTAAAAAGCTAAACAATCAACACCCCTTAAGCCCGCTGCAGCGGACTTCAAGACGTACGGACGGACAGGGGTCTGGGGTGCAGGTAAAGGGGTCAAACGTCATCGATCGCCGCCCCCCGGGGTACAAGCTACCCCCTCGTCTGTGCCACTCCAAATCAGCTGGTGGAGGAAAATGAGCTGTCATTTGTTGTGTTTGGTTTTCTTTTGTTTCTACTGGATGTTGTCTTTTCTGTTTGGTCATTGTTAATATCAAAGATAAGAACTAGAAATACAAATACATACTTGATTGGTACAATAAATTGTACCATTGCCATGAATGTGCATGGCAGATTTTTTTAAATACTTTGTTGAAATACAAAATTAATTTTAAGACACGAGTAAAAAAGTTAAATTTTAAGACATTATGTACTTTAAATCAATTGAAATTCCCAATGCGAATACAATTTATCATGAACACAATTCTAGTAAACGTGTTATAATATTTTATTTATGTGTAAGAACGTACTCAAGTATTTTCTTTCACAGTTAAAATACATAATCACCTAGTAAAAGGCAAAAAATAGAAATGATTTCTTAGTCTGCCTGTACTTGGTACCATAGCTTTCGACACTAGGTAACTTTTAAGACACTAGGTAACTTTTGCTGAATGTATATGTATGAAAAAAATATTTCGCCTTCCCCCCTAACTGAAACATTCAAGAGAAACTTCTTAACCATCTACAGCGAACAGTAATCGCGTACTCTTGTTTATTTTATATTGGAACGAGCTTTGACGGTAATGTCGACGTCATATCGGATTGAGCTCCGAGTCCACGTTGTGTTAGTTTACTTTTAACTGGGTATCGAAAGGATGGTTACAGAAAAAGGAAACATTTATGTGACTTTGAGGAGTTGAACTTTTCATTAGTGGTTCTCTAATACCTCATATCTAGATAAACAAGTTTTTGCAATTATATTATATTTGTTGGGGTAGTTGAGGCAATAAAGAGAAAGTTTTTAGAGGTTTTCAAACAGCTGTGGTAAGAAGGTGGTCAACTGGGCGAACCACTCTGTATCTCTGTAATGATTTAAGATTTCTTTACAATGCGTTTATGTTAAAAAGCAAACAAGAATTTTGAACACTTTCTACAAAATCAATGTATTTATTTATTTAACGTTTGCCTTGGTGGCCCGCCAGCGGGTTAACTACGAACCTGGTTTATCTTGGAATAATACCAAAGTTTTTCTTTTTTTTCACTTACATGTTCTTGTGTTGAAACAACCTGTGACGGTAATGTCTATGACGGTTTTTGATTTCATGTTGTGTTATTATTCTTATAATTAAGTTGAAAGGCTAGTTCCAAAAAGAAGACTATTATTTTCTATTCATTTTAAGAATTCCTAAATCTTTATAAACCAAAAGTTATACTTTTATAGAACTTACTACTTTAACTTTTTTTTACGAATTTTAGTTATACTTTTATAGAAGTTATACTTAAATAAAAGTTATACTTTTGGTATATAAAGATTTAGGAAATATTCCTGGCGTCTAAGGATTTGACGGGTTTATTTTATAAAACGTCTCTTTCTAACTTGCTCAGTATTTTACAGAGCTAAGATAAGCGTTGCTTAGCTCCTTTTAAGTTTTAGCGAACGTAAACTCATAAACTCTGACACTGACTTCATCTCGTATCCAGCAGTCTTTTGCAGATCATCATCCCACCTGGCCAGAGGGCGTCGTGCACTACGTATGCCCGCCCAGTCACGGTCTCTACTCAAGAACACGTTTACCCTAACGGTTGTCGGTTCTTAGCGAGATATGGCCAGGCCACTGCCGGTTTGGCTTTGCTAATTCGTTGAGCTAGATATCGATAACTTTGGTCCTCTGTCGGATGTATCCTATCCTTCAGAGAAACCAAGCATAGCTCTTCCCATAGTTCGTTGAGCAAATTTGAACTGGTGATTCTGCCTTATTGTGCCAATCAGTAAAATGTTTTTTTTAAACCTTTTTAAAACCTAACCAGACTAACTCTATTTTCATAGCTAAGTGATTTTGTTTTCCCTATTCTTGACAAGGCATTAGTACATCACAGTCCTAACATCCATTCGAGTATTTTCTTTGATGCATTATTAACCACTTATAACTTTTCAATAACGTATTTACATGAACAACCCCAAAGGAAGAATTCCAAGCAGCAATCACGCCAAGTACCTCCGTTTACTTAATACTTGCTCATACTTGCACTTGCGGCACTTGCTTTGCCTTTGAGTGCGCAACAGACAGGTTAATTTGAAGAGCATAGACTTAGAGCATAGACTAGTGCATAGACTCAGCACCGTACTTACTGCATTCATGGTTAATGGCGGTCACTTTGTGAGGACACACGTCTCTCCCGCAGGACCTGCTTTTGAAAACGTGTCGGAGCTGTTTCCATTGTACTCTGTAGATACATTATAATTTACTTCTGTGGTTCTGTGATTCAAAGCCTATGTTTGGGCCTAAAAGTCTGATCTGAGAATAATCTGAGATATTGTGTCTCCAAATTCAATTCTTAAATTTTTTTATTATATGTAATAAACTTTTTTAATCAAGACTAAGTAAATAATTTGCACCTTGCTAGGTCACGGCAATATAAATTATAATGCTAGTTGAGTAAACCAATTTTACAACGATAATCACTTTCATTGTTTTTGAACAATGTTAATCTTTAGGCGGGATTGTTTATTTTTTTAAAGGTGAATAGCAAGGAGGCTGTTCTATGGATAGCCTCCTCTATGTACCGCTACCGTTTTTGACTTATAAACGGCTTATTATGGCTGCAGATAATGATAATGATGAAGTCTTTTAAAAGCTGGCATAGCTTTTCGTCATTCTCGTACTTAAATCGTGTTTAAGCAACGATTAAGGAATCACAATGTAGAGCTTCTTCAAAAGCTCTCTTATCTGTCCCAAACGCCCGTACCGCATGCGACAGTGGACAGTAACCGCACCTGCATGCCTTGCGCGTACGTACAGACAGTCTTACAGCTTTATAAAGGTCTTCTCAATACGATTTTGCATATTTCAACCGGCGGTCACGGCTCTTCGTGAACGCTATCTCTGACCACCTTAATGCTCCATATCTGCTGAGCAAAATTACACTTTATTTTAAAGTGGTAAAGTTTATGGTGGAGGATTTGGCTGAGGTTGATAAAGTGGTGAAGATTCAAAGGCTTGGACAGTCGCTCTTGAGATATTAGTAGGTTTTGGGGCAAAGATAGGTGCATTTAGGAGACACCTGGTGTGGTACGTGCGATTGGAGGTTCGATAGTCTTTGAGAGGATTCGGGTACAGTCGAACGCCGATAGGTGGCGTGATTTTTTGTGAAAATTACGTGGAAGTAAATGGAAATGAGGCGCGATTGCTAATATATAAGTTGCCTAATGCCTCATGGATTTTATAAAGAAATTTAAAGCTAAAACATTCTGTTTTATGTAATAGTTACCTTTCTCACGGGAAATTTATAAATAGGTTAGCCTTATTACTTAATTAATATTTATTTATTATTAAAAGTTACTATGCCTCTGCTCGGCATAAGCCTCCAAAATTGCTTTTTCCAATGACAACCGCCTAAAGCAAACGTTATCCATAGCATAGGAATAGATAAAAACAGTGTCCATAGCATGGTGCCTAAGCACCAAACTGGAATAGTAACAAAACAAACAAAACTAAAAACCCTGATTACCAGTCAGTCTGAAAATCTGTCGACGCGCCGTTACGGCTGAAAGGACTATTGTTCTTACGCTGATGAGGCGAGCATGTGACATCATTATATTTTTGTCAACTGTCGCAGCGTTTTGTATGGCAGTGCGTGCAAGTAGTGCGTTTTGGTGGCTATACAAGGTGCTACAGTAAATTATACAAAGCTGTAAGTGGTTACTTTTATAATATACTCGATATAATTTTCCATGTAAACGTGTAAAGACTTTTTCGATCTCATAAGAACTGATTTTATGAGATAAAAAGTAAATTTTTCCGGGTTGTTTTAGAGGTTTCTTTCTAAAATTTATACCAATGTAAGATTTTAGCTCGATCAGTTCAAATATTTAGGGTTAAGAAGTAACATAATAATATTAATCCATTCAAACTGTGACAATCGTTGGTACGGTTTATACCGTTAAACCGTACCAACGATTTTGAATGCCAGACCTTGTGGTCTGGAAATCAAAATAAAAATTGACTTAAAAATAAAATTTGACTTGTCTAAGTGCTTCTTTGTAAGCCTACAGAAATAAAGATATTGATTTATTGATTTACATACTTGAATCGAATGTACGCTTTCCAGTCCAGTTCAGTAGACTATATAGTATCGAGATGAGATGAGTGACGTCTGTTTTTTGTATGGGAACAACTCATTAGTTCCCTTTCCGCTAGGTACTCTACCAAATCTCATGAAAAAGACTAAATGGCTGCAGTACCAATTCCTGAATAGTCTTTTTTTATTACTAACATAGGTTAGTAATACTGAAAACTCAAAGTAAGAAGCAAGCTGTCAACTAATCAAATCCCTTCAAACCTTCGTCTTGGCCACTCAGAAGTATAAAGAAACCCTTCAACTGGAGAATCTTCAACTCTGTAGAATCTATTCTGAGTAAAAAAGATTGGTTGATTACGTGGCCACTGTATTGTAGTCTGGAAGCACTGTAGTCTACGTTCACGCGTCGCCGAAGATCTCTTGCGAGCTGAAAATGAGTTGTGTATCACAGCACTGCTTGTATACAGGACGTTCTACTGATAGGGTAAAAAAAATAAAATATGTTGAAGAAGTTTTACATTATGGCCTCTTAATTGAAACACATCAAGTTGACCAGCTTATAGCACCAGTCCGCCCTTAAGTCCGCAACGCTTTTGCGTGGGCAGTGAAAGTGCTGTGGTTATCTGGAAGAGATTGCGTTTATTGATAACGCCGCCATTAATGCAATATTTACGTTGGTGCTATTTTCGTCTGTTTTTCTTAACTTGATGAATTAAGAGTATTTGTATTGTAATTTTGTGAGTTATTTTTGCTTATTTTAAATTAACAGGTAAAATCACATAAGTGCTACATCTTCATAAGAATAAAATTAATAACTTAATTTCAAATGATGGCTACTATCAGAAGAGTTGAGAAAGAACATTTGGCACCTTCTATTTTTCAGCCTACTGAATCTAAATAAAGCTTTCGTCCAGTGAAAATATTTTCTACTATCGTTAGTAAAATTAACCGTTTCCTGTAGGTTCACATGTATTAGGAAGGTATTTATTCGCGATAAAATGTTTTTTTTTATAATATCGCACTTATGAAATGTATCACGCTGTATCATTGTCTTCAGCCTAGCTGCAGCAGGCGTAAAAATTAAAATAAACAATGGGCCGGCCCACACCCCGCGGCACGCCGCCTTTTGTCCTAAGATTAGCTTTTAAGAAAGCCTTAATACGGCCCTGTGTGCCCGCAAATGAGGGCTTTGTTTACTGTTGCAGTTGTCTTTGTGGCTACTCTGCGCAGACGTTTTTGCACAGTTTTGGGCCTAAAAAGTGGGAGAAACGGGGTTTTTCATTATTTTGGGAAAGACTTACAGTAGCTAGGTGAATAAGTTGTGCTTTTAAAATTTAGTTCAGTTAATTTCATTTTTATATTTTAATTTCCTTTCAAAAATTGAATTTTGATTTCCGTTTCATGAAACTTTTTCTATTATTCCTATTTCCTCAAATTTCATGAAACTACTGTAGATTATTTTTATAAAAAAGTAGTAGGTATAAAATGTTACAAGTACCTAAATAAAAGTCAACCTCTGAATCAGACAGGTTCTAAAACAAAAAAAAACAAAATTTTGAAAGCAAACCGTTTGTGCACCGCCTAGCCTGGAGCGACGTCGCATCAGCCGCACGCGAACAAAAACGGAAATTATCCCCTGAACGCATTTTTCCTTTTATGTCATTGTGTCATTTGTGTCAGCTTCATTGTCAGCTGTACTGACAGGCTGACAAAGGACGAGTCGATGACGGAAATGTTGGTTTGTCTGTGTGCATCATAATTTTTGCCAATAAGTTTGGAGTTTAGCGTTTATTGAATTGTATTTGTAATTATTAACCAACGAATCCTTCTGATTATTTATAAGTCATGGATACAAAAGTTGCATTTTCTGTTTTGATAGTTAAAAATTAATTTTTATTCAGATAGCCAATTTGTTTACATCTACGATCTAACATTTTCGTGAGAGTAATTAAATTGAATGGTAAAAAATGAGAAATTAGACCTACGAAATTATGAAACATGACAAAGTTTGTCAATTTTTCAAATAAAGGTACTAACTATTAGGTAACAATTCAAAAATACACCATCCATATTTTAATGTTTTATAAATTTACTTTCAATTCTAGAGTACGTAGTTCAACCTGTTTTTTAAGTTTTTTGGAACAAATAGCAATCCCAAGAGAAAAATATTATAATTTGGAATCACCTTCCATTTTCTTCACATTAGCAAAACATCGTCAAAATTAGTTCACAATTGACACAGAAATCATAATTAACATTCCTATAGAAACAGCTGAATACACAACCTCCTCCTTTCTTCAAATTCGGTTATCGAGCCTTAGACCTGCCTCTGTAGTAGCTACATTATATATTCGGTGTTCCGTTTTTCGGAGTAACGTAGCGCACTCGTATGTCACAAGACATTTTCACTACAACGGAGCTCCACAACTTCTCGCAAAGCCTCCATATCGTTTCTTCCATCACTTAAAAAGCCCCGGAAGACTTAACAGTACCATTTTCGTCGCGAGGCTAACGATTTCCAAGTGAGGTGCCACATAAATCAGCAGCCTGATTGATACATGGCTACGGGTTGACGCCCATCGAGTAATTTAGTGCCGCCCGCCCACCACCAGATAGCGGGACTTTTGTTTTGCATTAATACCAAGGAAAAACTTGCTTTAAAGAAAGCGTTCTGAACGCTTCAGGACCTTAGCGCTCATGATGCCCTGGTATTAAGGTCTCATCCCAAAAACTTTTGTTTTGCATTAATACCAAAGAAAAACTTGCTTTAAAGAAAGCGTTCTGAACGCTTCAGGACCTCTAGCGCTCATGATGCCCTGGTATTGAGGTTTTATGACAAACTCCCAATCTGATAAGTTGCAGATTTTATGAAAATAAATTGTTCAGTCAAATGGGGTTTCCGGCCATGGTAAAGCCTCATGTGAAAACTAGTTTCTGCCCCTAGCTTCGCACGCACAGAGAACATTGATCTTGTCAATGTTGTCTGACCAACGTGAATCTGATCAACGTGAATGCAAAAAATTTACTCCATATTTGGCGAAATCAATGGCAGCTTTGTTTTAAAACTAGGTTTGAATATCGAATGGGTTTTGTTATACATTAAATTTCAGTTGTTTCTTATTTTTACTTTTATTGACTAACTAACATAACATAACTAGGTACTGAATACGTTACTCTAATAGTTTCAAACTTTGAAATTCGAAACGGCTCTAAAGTGAAAACTCCAACACCAAAAGTGGCGTTCAAAAACCTTTTCAATTCCCTAGCTCAATCCTTCCGGCCGAGTGTTCTCACAAAACACGTTCAGAAAGTGCAAGACAGCAGAACCGGGTCCCAGCTTAATTTAGTGACCGATAATTAAACCCCCACCCGGTGGGTGTCTCGCCCACTGGACATAACCTTTGAACATGCTGAGAACTGTATTTTTGTGTAATAAGATGGGGCGCTCTGAATTCTGTACTCATCTCAGTCTGAGCAATTAATATACTAAGTAGAACTAAAGATTGGTACTCAGCAGACTAACATTGACTTATCTCGAGTTTGAAGGTTTCTTGTTTATACAAGAATCAAGATCAAAAAAAAAAAAAAAAATATTGCCAATTTGTCAACTCATATTTTCTTGCATTTTTTCAGAAAGAATTTTTCTACCGTCTTTGGGGAGCTTTGGAGCTTTGGGGCCCGTGGTTCACCACCTCGGGCGCGTCAGGTATTGTTTTCCAGGCCGGGGATAGCTCAGAAAAGGTGAATTCTCTCTTTGTAGTTTGTTTACGTTGGTTTTGACAGAAGCTAAGCCTTTTCAATTTTTCTGTCTACAGTAAGGAGCTTCGTTGTCGCGGAGCCCGGCGCAGCCGGGCGACTACGCTTGCGCGAGCTGTCATCTGTATAGTTTATTTACATTATTTTATTTAGATTCGTAAGTTTAATTTTTTGTGATGACACAATGCACTCAACCGAGAAATACATTTAGGAATGTGACGGCGATCCATTCCATCGTGTCTACGCAGCCTCTTGTAGAGTGCACGCAATGTCCCCAAGCTCGCTTTTTCAAGGGACAGAGAGGCCTCAAAATTCACAAAAAACGTGTCCATAAGGATCCAATAATCCCGCTGTCTGCTCCGGTTGCAGGAGCGGTAGATATTTCTATTCGAAATTCGGATCACACGAGTGATTCCCCACCTTTTTGGAAAGTTCTGAGTGAGTACAAAGCTACTACCCCTATTTTTAAACGCATTCCTCGAGGTGCCCGCATCTCTGTCGCTTCCTCTCTCTCAGAGGCTATTAGGAACGCTGTTTTAAAAAACACCAAGCAAGCTTGGGAACATCTTTTAATTTTTCCTTACAAAATATTACATATAAAGAAAGATGTTTCAAACAAAAGTTCAATCACTGTTAGGATAAAAGAAAATTGTGTTAGGTACACTGCACGTGCAGGGCATCCTATTGATTTTGTTGATCAGGACTCACACAAAAATTCAAAATCATATACATCACTGGCAGAGTCTACTATCTACAGACTTGTAGAAAGTAAACTCAATGATGGTGATATTAAAGGAGCCTCACGTTTAATGTTTTCAAATGACACGATGGCGCCAAATAATGATGAGACTCTCATTTCTCTTGAGAGTAAGCATCCACCCGCAGGGCCCAATCTCCAACTCCCCGATCCACCACAAGAGAGTGATGACGCTGTAGGCACGACCAGCCAGGATGTGCTCAAAGCCGTCTTCTCTTTCCAGAGTGGCTCTGCCGGCGGCCTGGATGCTGTGTCTCCACAGCATCTAAAAGATCTACTATCTGGTGGGTCTGGCCATGCAGGTGAAGTCCTTCTGGAAGACTTGACGTCTTTGATCAACCTGATGTTGTCAGGCCGAGTCAACAGCGAGATCACGGAACTCTTGTATGGTGCAAACCTTTGTGCACTCAAAAAGAAGGATGGCGGCATAAGACCCATAGCCGTGGGCACTACCTACCGCCGCCTTGCGGCTAAAGTCTGCTGTCGGAAAGAAGCCGACTATTTAGGCGACTATTTCCGACCTATTCAGCTAGGCTTTGGTTCGCGAGGCGGCTGTGAGGCCGCAGTACATTCCCTTCGTACATTTTTGGATCAAAATTATGGGGAGGTAGTTCTGAAGGTAGACGTCAAAAATGCCTTCAATTCCGTAGATAGGGGCGCCCTGCTAAATGAAATTAAAAATAAAATTCCTGAAATTTACCCTTTTCTCTGGCAGTGCTATGGTTCACCCTCAAAATTAATTTACCGGAATAACATTATTTCGTCTGCCGTTGGCTGTCAGCAGGGCGACCCTCTTGGTCCGGCCATATTTAGCCTTGCCATTCATCCAATAATTCAACGTCTTCAATCCAAGCTCAATGTTTGGTATTTGGATGACGGAACTTTAGGTGGAGAAGTGGACACCGTTTTTAATGATTTAAAAATCATCACAGATGAATTTCGACAAATAGGTTTGGAATTGAATTTTTCAAAGTGCGAGCTTTTTATTTCGGACTCTTGTGTAGACAAAAACAATATCATTGCAAAATTTAACAGTTTGGCCCCTAACATTACAGTTATTGATAAATGTTCACTTCGACTCCTAGGTTCACCAATTCTTGATGAGTCTTTTCGGCCATTTGTAGATGAGAAAATTCAAAATTTCAACAAAACTTCAGACAGACTTCTCAAAATTAACAGCCATATGGCTTTTACTATTATTCGGTTTTGCCTGTTTGTACCTAAATTTACGTATTCTTTAAGATGTAGTCACCTGTGGAAACACAGCGAGCTATTGGATAGCTTAGACAACATAATAAAGAATACTTTATCATCGGTTTTGAATATTGATTTGGATGACAAGGCATGGTCGCAGGCCTCCCTACCTGTCAAATTGGGAGGCTTAGGTATTCGCAAAATTTCTAGTGTAGCCCTACCAGCGTTCCTATCTTCCGTCTACAGCACTAGTTCTTTAGTTGAAAAAATTTTAAACACGACTGATTTGGTCCGATCACAAATTTCTTTCAAAATTTCATATTTAGACGAAGCTAGAACGGCTTGGCATAGTGCTTGCCCCGATGCTGCTCCTCCAAAATCTCTTTCGTCCCAACGGCAATGGGACGGGCCTTTGTGTGAGTTGACACGGAATTGTTTGTTACAAACGTGCTCCAGCTCGGCAGATCGTGCCCGTCTCCTAGCCGTTTCTAAATGGGAGTCAGGACATTGGCTGCAAGCACTTCCTTCCTATAACACTGGCACTTTATTGGATCCCGCTACTTTCCGTATCGCAACATGTATTCGGTTGGGTGCAAGGTGTTGTGCGCCTCATCAATGCCAGTGCGGTACTGCAGTCGAACAGCTTGGTCATCACGGATTATCGTGTACTAGGGCCGCTGGTCGGATATCTCGTCACGCCAGTCTTAATGACATCATCCGGCGGGCCTTTGTCAGCGCTAACGTACCAGCTATTCTCGAACCGAATGGTCTGTTCCGTGACGATGGCAAGAGGCCCGACGGTATGACACTAGTCCCATGGGAGTTGGGGAGGCCCATTGTGTGGGACGCTACATGCGTCGACACACTTGCACCTTCCCATCTTTCAAGGACATCCACTAGGGCTGGTGCGGCGGCAGATCTGGCCGAGGATCTCAAGAGGCGCAAATATGCAGGTCTCGACAGAACCTACGCATTTGCTCCCCTTGGATTCGAGACCCTAGGTCCGTGGGGTACCGAGGCTCTCCGGGTTTTTAAAAAATTATCTGAGCGTCTGGTCGATGCGACGCGTGACCCGAGAGCTGGTGAATATCTGGCTCAACGCATCAGCATTGCCATACAGCGTGGTAATGCAGCCAGTGTCTTGGGGACGCTTCCGACTGGTATTGACATGGATCAATTGAGCTACCTTTAGACTGTTTGCAACCGTCTGCAGTTAGCTCAATGGTTTCAATTGTAAATACTAGTTGTAATTTTTCTATTTCTGTGCTTGTAATTTTCGTTGTTAATAAAGTTTATACAATAAATTTTATTGGCTTCGTTTCTCGGATTTTGGATTAGTTCAATAGTTAATGTAAAACAAACGAGGCGGATTGCCTCATTTGATTTTGGTTTCGTTCGATTTTTGAATTAAGAACACAATGGAACAAGATTTATTTGATTGTGACGATATTTTTTTCTTTCTAATTTGGAATACGGTGGTAAAGCACATAAGTAAGTTTGATTTCATTATAATGTACGAGCGCCCAAGTTTTTTTTTGAAGAAAATCTAAAAATGTTTCAAATGAATTTATTGTATTTGTGAATCAGTTACGTTTCACTCTCTGAGCAGGAGTCGACAGCACATCGTAAAGTACGGCTTATAAAGCGCATATTTGTTTACACATTGCGGGTGATTAATATCTATTGATTCACTGTTTACCGCTGAAAAAAAGTTTTTTCATTTGAAATCGATTCATTTTTCAATACTCTTATCTATTTTATTATAATATTGATATATTAAGTATATCAGTCATCTAGTACCCATAACACAAGTTATGCTTAGCTTGGGGCTAGATGATGCTGTGTGGACTGTCGGGAATTATTTATTATTATTATTTATTTTGTAAGTTGATTTGACGTTGTTGGTGTTTCTCGTTTATGTCTCCTAGTATGATTATTTGTTATATTCTATCCTTGAATATAGTAAAAACAGGCACCTCTCAACATTGTTATTAAAAAAAAGGTTATTAAAAAATGATATTTTTTAACAAAATGTAACAAGTGTTGACTAAATTCAGTTCAGGATGCAATCGATCCACAGAAAATTCCAACAAAAGACATCCCCAGAAATCACCCCAACAAAGCGAAAACGAAAAGCGAACGAACAGCGTACAGTCACTGACATAACCTCCACAGCAACAAATAACTCAAGCGGCTAGATTTGTTGATGTCGCCATCCATTGTAGACGCGACGCGGCAGTAATGAAAGCCGCTTATCTCCGACTGTACCTCACTGTACTTTATCTCGCGACTGTACCCTCAAGGCAGCTAATCGGGACACTTGAATTAAGATTTGCATTTTTATTCATATTTTTTGTGGTGTTTTTGTGCAGGGTTGTACTACTTTTTAGGGTATAGTTTAAAGTTATCTAATTAAACGTAAAAACTTGAATTCTTTGTCATAAAAAAAATAAAAAATATTAATATTCCTCCAGACAGATTAAAACATTGTCACTTAACTTCGAAAACATTGTAAAAAAAAACAAAAATAAATTTGTCACTACACAAAGAAATATAATTATTGTTCCGCTGTTTTTAATCTTGCCAACAATGTTGAACTTACAATATCCTACCAAATCCATCAATTATTTCGTAATTCCATTTAAAAATCCGTTTCTCAAGCCATCACCACCAAAAACACAAGCAATAATAATAAACCAGCGACTCAATAAAATCAACTATTTATCACTTGCAATAATTCGTCGATAAGTGTCAATGGAGGCGAAAAATGGAAAGTAACATTATCAGCGCGATAAATCGTCGCAGCCGCGTCTCGTAAATACGAGCAGGTGCGCGCGGTGGGGTGTTTACGCACCGCTGTCGTTAGCAAGAGCCACAGGGTAACGATGCAGTAGGACATTACAGGAAGTTAGACTAAGGATGGTTTTCCACCAGAGTTTTTCAGCTAGTGAATATCGATTAGCTGTGGTGAAAAAGCACCCAACGGATAGTAGTTTTTATAAAATAATGAGAGCGTGCAACTCCGTTTACTATTTTTAAACACACCGTAAATTATGCTGCTGAATCGTTTACTTGGATTATAAAAAGATATTGTACGTATATTGTGGCTATCCTCTCCTCACCCATAACAATCACAGAAAAAATAAGTTTTTGGTAGATCCGTGGTTGATTATCATATTGTTTACATAAATAAATAATTAATGTATGATTCTATATTTCTGTAGAACGTGAAGGAAACTTGATAATATAATTTCATATTAATACTCGTAGAAAGAAATAATTTCATTGCAATTATCGTATTAAAAGCAATTTTCTGACTATGCACTCTATTCTTTCGTTACTACTTAAACATAGACTTGCGCTTCTCAATAGACTGCACTGTGGCAAAACACTTGATTGTCTATATCTGGACAAAGGGTAGATCTCAGTTTATGGGCGTTTATGGGCTTGCAGGCTGTAGGGGGCTAGGCAAGTGTAACACGATGGAATATGAGCTCTTTTTGCTCATATTCATTATTGCATTTGCATAGGTTGAGCGGTGGCGGCGCGTAGGACACAGGCCGGGGATCAAGTGAGGGATCTACCAGAGAAAGATTAGTTGCTTCTTTCTGTGTATTTTAACAACTCCACAGCAATCAACAAATCGTTTGCCAAACGTTGAATTGGTAAAACCACCGTTTTTTAATACAGTAGTAGTTTTTGTGTACATCTTAGATCTTAATTTTCCGTAACCTGAAATCATAATTAAGTATAAAAAATGTAAATACTTTCAGGATTGTCTGAGAAAAAATATGAATAGATTATGTACTCAAGCTGATTTATAATTTCACAAGAATAAAAATTTAGTTTTGGGCGAATTAACCTAAAAAAATAATTTTCTCAGATGTTCTAAGGTTGAGTGTTAAAGTTTTAATTTTCTAGTTAAAAAACTTTGTTGTCACTGTGTGTTTACCCTTTTTCCGAAGGAGGTTATTGATGAGATGTTTAAACCAAAGATCAGTCTAATCCATTCCTTCTATGATTATAAAAGAGAAAATAATTCTGTATATCTGTCTGTTTGTTACTTTTTCACGCATAACCATGTTAACAAATCTCAATAAAATTTGGTACGGAGCAGCTCCCTGCCAAATTCATGATTCTATTTACTCCGTAAAAGTGCGCGAGTGAACCCGCGAACAGAAGCAAGTAGCCCATCATACGGTCAGCTGGTTATTAATTAAATTATATTTTATTTGATTTCTTGTTCATTCGACGCCCTCTTGCAGTGTTCCTAATAAATAGTGCAAATAAAATCGCTCGCTCGGAACTTGGCAGACGCTCCTATTCGTGACGTGAATGAAGACATGATTTGGAGGAATTATTAAACTAACATTCTATGAAATGTATTAATTATTTCATCTATTTTTATGTGCGAGCTAAGCATTTATTATTGCCCAATATTTAAGCAAACCAAATTATAGTTTTGAGACAAGGAAAATTTGTGGTGCGTCTAGTCAAATACACAAGCATTTTATTTTTACTATCACAAAACATTATGCTGCAATGTAAACTAAATTTTATAAAAATAAAGATCAGTTTTAACCTACATTTCAAAATGTAGGTTAAAATGTAGGTTGTATGTCACCATACAAAAATATTATGTTTACTTATAGATTAATGAATATCTGGACAATCAGTTAGGGCAACTATTACTATTAATAAAATCTCCACTAAAACACAGTTTAAAGACATTTAAAATTACAATATTTATGATATTTATCTAATTGTATGATTAATGCATTCACTGCCCAGCCTCAGGAGAGGAAGTAGATGTAATAATGCCCTTGGCGTATATCCATGATGTCAGGGTCAAAGTCTATATAAAACAATTTCATTCATAGAAAAAAATCTTGAGAAAACTTTTACAACAATGTTTGTGTGAACTAAGTAATTTTCATAATTATCTACTAAAGTTTTTCAATTTACTTTTATACCTAAAGTACATTCGAATCAATTTAGCCAACGAACGTGAGAAAAAGGTGATTATGCATTGTAAGAAATAATTTGGGATTCGTCAGAAGGCGAACAATGGTCCATTTGACGGTTTCATAACTAGTATTGTTTTTTGATTGATAAGTCGATGGTATCTAATCTTTCTTTCAAAAGAGCTAAATGTTACGAAGTTATGTAGGCTATCTACTTCTTGCGGTGGCAAAGGGGTGAAAGGAATATTAATCATAGATTAGCGTCTTGAACCTTCTAAAATATGTAGTAGGTACGACTCTCTACATGCGGTTTTACTACTAAGGTATTAAAACAAAACATTGTAATATATGTATTTTAGCAACTATAAATATAGTTTTTTGAGGTAGTGCATTATTTCCCCAGTTTACTTCAAAGTAACTTACATATTTCACCTCCCGATATGAGTATAAATATCATATGATATTTGGAGGGAAATTAAATTAAAATCCATTAATAAACGATCACAAAAAGTAATAGATTTTTAGGATTGCACTAACGAAATCTATTCAGGAGTAAGATTTAAATAGAAAAGCATTCGATTCGTTTGATTCGATAAATCCATTATTTCCCCACAAAAATAGAATCAATCCAGCGGGAAATATTAGTCTAAAAAACAAGAAAAAAAGCAAATAAAAGGGGTCTTCAAACTATCCCGTCAGTGATACAGATAACCGCTTTTATTTATTTCTGAAAAAAAGCACGGTAATTGAATTAAGCTTGTCAATAACAGTGGTGTGAATATGGAAATGCTTGCGGTACATCATATTGAAGGTCAATTATAGGTCCTACTACTTACGCTTATTGCAAAGGCGATATGAAAGGTCTCCACAACTATAAATACGTTTGAAACATTGATCTATCTACCTTGAAGTTTGCTCTTTCCATAGTTCCTTGGACATGCTATAAATTAACATTTGATAGCACTTACTTTACTTTACATTACCTTGCTGTGTCCTTCGCACGTCTCATCGAAATTGTTAATTACGAAGGGCATGAGGTGATTTTTAAAAACGTCAGAAACTTAAACATAAAAAGTAGGGAAAATATCTTAAACTCTTACATCCGGTGTGACTGGTGCCTAGGGCAACAAATTGGCGTGAATTGTCGCTTGTACGAATACGCCGAGGTTTTAGAGTAGGGAATAAATACCACCGGCCCGTCAGATATATTCTACTAGGGATGGGAATGGTTGAATACGGATATAGAGATTTTACCGGGAAATGACGCATCCGGTCTTTGATTATATATAATCAAAGGCATCCGGTATGACCGGCCGGAATGTATTAAACGTATTATTTATCGTGCATTTAATAAAATAATTGATTGACTGTTAAATAATTGAGTATTTAATTTTTTTTCGCTATTGCCAACTTGTGTTAAAACTGCCATATACTTACTATTTACCTCTAACTCATTGTTCATTATCAACGGTTGATTAAAATATTAAACAAAATAATCACTGAAAGAAAAAGTTAATTCGATTATCGCATGTTGAGTTGTTCGTTTTGTTTTTACGCCAAAATTGCCTTAAATTTGCCTAATACCCAATAAAATATTAAATTAATCCGTACAAAAAATCAATTATTCTCTCAGACTCTAGGGAACATGCTAAACAAGTCCAACGTGACACTGAAATAGGAAATGAAGACTTTCTTTTTAAAATCATGACGGCTACAGATTTCGACAGCTTGAGCAGTGAAAGATTTGCTGTAAAAAAATGAACTTACTGACCCCGTAAAAAAGAGTATCTGATGTGATAATCTTAATAAATTGTAAATGTGCTAACCTACATCCGGCAACTTAAGCTCGTGTCCCATCATTAAGCAACGTCAAATTTGATACTCATCGACGGATGCCGTTTTTATAGACCCTTTATTTGTGGCTGCCGTATCGGACATTCTGTCAGCCATATCTGGCTTGTCAGTCGTACAGCTATCTTGCGGCAGAGTGCAGTCTGTCAATATTTGAGGCTGACGGTTGTCATTGACGGCCGACGCGACGTTGGCTTTTTATTTTGGGTTGTGAATATAGAATTGGCTTTTAAAATGCTAGTTTTGAGGTTTCGTTCTGTGATGGTGTTTTTACAAAAAATAAAAAAAATCTATGTTTGAATACTTTTAAAATAAGGCCAATTTATAGGTACCTAGGTGTGCAAATCAAATATCTTTAAATTTTTTGTTTGTCATTATGAGCTATTCAACACAATATGAAAATTCAATCAGAAAAAAGTCCACATATAGAAGAAACTCGCAGGTTGTTTCGAGATATTTTATTATAATTTATACACGTAAAAACGTAACGTAATACGATAAGACCGTCACATCCACCCATCGCATTTTACAAAACATTTCTAACAAAGAGTCCCGATCTCCGGCGATTAGTACACATGTCTTCAACACACAAAGAAACAAAGAGTAACGCAAAAGTACCACAACAGTAACACAAAGTTAAACAATAATTACCGTGTGCCTGAGGCGCCCGCACTGCCTTTGTAAAATAAAAAGATTTTTTGAATTAATAAGTCTAGGAACATATCTTTTAATGTTACGGACGGACGTATTCTTTGATATGAGGGGTAATGTTATTGTTTTCCTCGTTTATAGTCATTAATTTATCATCGGAATTCAAGTAGTATGTCATCATCTTCGGGTCAGATAACACCAAAATATCTCGTCTGCCAAATCGTCACCTTCCATTAGGTAAGATTGTGTTTATACTAAACTCTATCGACTTGATAAATTAATAAGACCTTAATTTCTCTAAGACTGCGTTGAAAACATAGAAATGTGAAATATTTAAGATGTAGGTATAACTAGGTACATATAATTGATAATCTAGTTTATCTTGACTTTCGACAAAACAATACATCGATCGAAGTAACATTGCATAAGTTATTATTTTATTAATTTAAATTTTTAGAGTTCCTATAAAAAGTGCTTACAATATATTTCTAGTGTAAATAATGTCAAAAATACCATAAGCAACCTAACATATGCAACGTTTTTTTAAGCATAAGATTCTTCTTCTTATGTTAATTAATACTTTTTAATAATTACCGGGTAATTTAATGGTGTTATACATTTTTTTTTTGTTATGTAAAATGCCGTTATGCACTTTACATTAGAGTCATATAAATTTAAGAATTTGTTCACATTGAGATCGAGATAATGCGTAAGTTAGCAGGTGCATGTGTGTAAAATTGCCATAGTATTTTCAACATTATGGAATTAAAAAATATCTTAAATTGGAAAATTAAAATATTTTTTTTTAAATCTAAATGAACCTGATGTAAAAACTTCCCTTTGACATCAAAACCAATGACGGTAACGTTCGCCCTTGAAGTGTCATCACCGTGGATTCACTGAGGTCTGCCGATGACGCGGGTCGCGGGCGCCTGCGGGGTTAAATCATTGTATTATTTACTATTGGATATTGTATTTAGTGATTGAGATATATAAAGATTTTAGTTTTTTTATTGGTTATGTTGTTTCTTCGACGGTTTTCCTAACGAATCTACATTTATCCATGATTTTGTTCATTATTTTAATTTTTAATGCATGATGTTCTATGTAAAATAAAATAAAATATCTGTGTGTTATGCAGTTTATTGAATAAAGTACCTATAGCTATCTAGTGTAATCTAGTGCCCTTATCACAACCTCTGCTTGGGCTAGATAACAGTGTGTGGATAGTTCAGCATTACTTATTTATAATACCATAGTATAGCTAAGCGACAGTTTTTGGCATTTTAGATATCCTTCACTCAGTTTTAAAGCCTTCTAAGGAATTTGTCATTATCATCATCATCCGCAGCGGGATTTTACCCATCCACTATTTTAAGATCCTGTGCTATCCTGTTATCAAAAATCAAAATTAGTAATCTTTGTAGAATAATCATGACCAAATAATAAGTCAGTTTATGGACAAGATTTGGGAAACAAATTTACTTAAATGTCTTTCAAAAGTTAAAAGGCTCATAAAACTTTAAAGTTGGTACTTACTTCTTTAATTTTGTGACCTTTATACATTAATTTTGCGAAATGAAGTAACAAGTGCACATTCGCCTTGACACGGTCTTGCTCTACAATTTGACCGAACATGTCCATTTTTGAAAAAAAAACTCGTCTAAATGATGTTTACCTTGCAAACATGTTGGACTCATTTAATAAACAGTTTTGAGTATTTGCATCATCGCAATTACTGCATGTTCAATGTTTTTTATTCTGGCTGATAGCGGATCATAATGAAAAGTTTTACGTACGTAAATGCTTAAAATGTGTACAAACATTGTATGTAGAGTTTAAAGAAACTATCTTAGTCTATTAAAAGCAATTTTTCTAAGCTCAGCTGTATCTTTTAAATGGATTTCAGAAAAAGGAAGGTAAATGTTCTTAATTCAATAGTATTTTATACTAAACACTTACTTTTTCTGGTCTCTTCTTTCGTAAAATTTTATATATAAATATAGAGTCTTCCCAATTTTGAGCAGTTTTCGTTTTAAATATTTCAATTTTTCAATTTGTAAGCTAGGGCTGCGATCACGCTTGGGCACAATTTAGCTCTTAGCTTCAATTACACCTCAAATTAATTAACACGAATATTAAAGGAGAGAAATGAAAGACCAAAAACCTCATCCGTGTAAGGTTAAAGCACAAATGATTGTACTGACATCTCATTAGCTTAGCGGGAACGATACGCCTGGGGCGGAATATTATGCCGTTTCGAGTCATAAGCGGTAGCGGGTATATCAGGAAGAGTCTTCCACGATTTGATCAGCTTAAAGAAAGATTTACTTTTAATATTCATTTATTCTCAAAAATAGATATTATTTATAATCACATAAGAAAAGGGTTGTTAGGTTATGTTCAGATTGATACATAGGTTGTGATCGTTCCATAGCTGAGCCATTTAGTGTATTTACTTAACAATAAGTGAACTATCTTAATATGTTAAGCTAATTTGAGTTTGAATGTATGAAATAAGCTTTTATCCTCGCATAGGGGAAGCTGGGTGGTGGTGGATGTTTTTGACAACTTTTTTTTATTTATGAAACTATCACTCGATCTATCAACTCGATTATTTGATAATGATCAATAAAATGCGAAACGAAGTGCTTGAAGAACAACCACTTGATGAACCGACGACATTGCAGCGGTTGTATGGAGGATGCCTATTTCCAATAGTGAAAGTGGACGGATGCGATGATGATGATTTCAACTTATACTTGGATACCTGATACCTACCTTATACCAATCTTTATTAACAACGAAAATTACAAGCAAGGAATAGAAAATTACAACTATTATTTACAACTGAAACCATTGAGCTAACTGCAGTCGGTTGCAAACAGTCTAAAGGTAGCTCAATTAATCCATGTCAATACCAGTCGGAAGCGTCCCCAAGACACTGGCTGCATTACCACGCTGTATGGCAATACCTTATACGTTATCGCTGCCGCCGCCGCTCGCTCCTATGCCCTGGCCCGTACCTAAGGCGGGGTACACACTACACCACACATCTGTATTTTTGCCGATCAAAGGATCCATGCGCCTGACGTCCGTTTGAACCGGTAATCAAATTAGCAAGCTTCCTTTTATATATATATTTTAAAATGTGTCTATCAGCAGCATTTGTTCTTTTAAATTAATATTTCTTTGAGTTCGTTTGTACGGGATTTTCTTTGAATTGATATACGTAATTTGTTTTGATATAATAGGTGAGGTTTTTGTTTAGTTATTATAAATAACGGTATTTTGTGGTCTGTCGCTAACTAGATATTTTATTGATAAGTAATAAACTTATGAAAAAGGACAGATTTTGGCATATCAATAAATTAGTACACTCGACTCTATACGTATCTTTTTTATCGCAAGTAGATCTCTCTTTGATCACAATCTCTACCGTTTGATAGCGACAATGTGTCTGGAGATGTATCACTTAAGTCTAGAAGGCACCTATTCACTATTATCTATAGAGTGAGAGTTGGTAGTTAAAAACAGAAAAAGGCAGCGAGGTCCAAATCGACACGAATAAATTATTGCTACGTAGGTATTAAAATTTCAGTATACATAAAATCTAAAACTCTTCTTCGAACGATAACTTGCATCGATGACCATAACCTGATAGCAATTTAGAGCACAAGCGACTAACCACTAATCGCTCCCACATATACTAAACCCCCTTTCCTGCCCCCTCCAACCATCACCGCCAAATCCCGTCGATATAAACCATCATCTAAACTGGCTCTCGTACATTCCTGCCTATCACCCATAAAGTCAACGTGATGCTACAAGCGAATGCTCACTAGCTCCTATCGAAGCCCCTTTAAGCCCTAAATTTTGTTGCTTACTGATTTAATGACGTCACATGGCTCCCTCTATCGAATGTCAACTGGCATCGTTTAGAAATACCCGCGAAATTTTAGCGTAACTTCCAAATACTTAGAACGGATATTGAACCTTAGGAAGTTACGTTTAGGATTGCGTTTGGATTGGAAAGGTTGAGGGTTTTGTGCTGTAAGGGGCGCAATACGCTGCATAGGTTAGATATTTGAGTCACGAATCCATTTTATGACTAATTCCATAACTTTGTATGTGAATTTTGGGATCAGGTATAGATCGGGTGTGTTTACACTGGTATCTGAGCCGAGATCTGGCGTCGAGAGCCTGAGGGTCTGATTTAATAGTGTGTTCGTGTCCTAAGATTGATACGGTTTGATAAAAACTTTAATAAATTGGATGGAAAATGGGGAAATTGTGTTTTGAGATTTTTTAAACACTTTGGTTCATATTTGATAAACTTTTTGGTTTTTATAAAATTTTCACGTAAAATATCTTAAGCCAAAAATATTTCCCTAGTTAAATGGTCAGCAGGTAGTTGTTATGTTTTTATCGTGTGTTTTCGTGACTTTATTTAAAAGCATCGTAAGTCAATCACGTTGATTTCAGTCAGACAAAGTAATATTTTTTGTTAATAAAACACTTTTACCTGCACAAAATCAAAACCTTGACCAGCACGCAACTATTACAATAAAATCATTAGCATAATCACTATTTTAAATAAATTAATTAGTTTTATACAATGCAGGTGACATTATGCTATTATGTTATTAATCAGGTAAATTAATTTATTGTTTGGGGTAATTTTTGTGTCAAATGTCAGTGTTTGGCCTTAGGCTATTGCGGCGTATACGATCAAAGAGTTTGGAGGTAGTTATTTGTTTTTGTCATTTGGATTCATTTTAATTTAGTTATTTGTAGAACCATTTTAAACTTATTTTAAATATTCACCCGTATTTATCGCGTTAATTTACCTATTTTACCGTGAATAATTATAGGAATGTGTTCTTAAAAAACATCATTAAATATTTTTACTGATATTTCTTGTTTAGATGTTTTATATAAATAAAATTTTTGTTTATTCAGACAATGTCTATAAGTTCCACATAACAAAATTTAGTGTACAAACTACTACACTGTAGTGAACAAAAAACAAAGTTTATTTCAAGGTATTAATTATTTATAATATGAATTTTATGACGTGCCAAGTGTCCTGTAAGGTCTTAAGGAAATAAAGCACCTTGACTTTGACGAAAAATCCTAACCTAAAGAGTCTAAAGAATAATAAAAATAGAAAATTACTTATCTTTTCATAGAAGGCATCCATAACAAAGTCTATACTCATCTTGGGCTTTGAAGATGCTAAAAATGATTTTATAATCTGGGATATTACAATTAAAAACTAAAATCGATGCTTTGGAATGGTTTTAGTTCAATCAATGAATAAATTCTATGTCTATGGCTCAAATTTATAATCGAAAAGTTATTTTTTTATCTGAGTAGTCCCCAATATTATTCGTAATTTATTTCAGTATAAAGAAGGTTAAATACAGTTAAAATGTGGGCAAAACAGAAACCTACTATTGAACGAAAACAAAAACAATACCTACCAAAGCTTTTAAATTATCAGCGTAACTACCACTATGCCGATAAGGCTTATACTTACTTAAATTCAAAGATAAGAATCAATTTTATTTTGTAAAATAATAGGTTTTAAAAAGCAATCTGTTTTTATTAACGCAAATTACTATACTTATAATAACATTTTAACACCTATAATACAGGCTGAGTCATATAAATGAGAAGCAAAATAATAACGTGTTATGAAATTACGGATGTCAAAACTGACATAATTATGACACATCTTGCTAAAGTGATTCATTTGTGCAATTTAAGTCTTATTTTATACCTTTTTATAGACCACAAATGAAATAATTGCCTACTAGTAGAGACAATAAGTTAAAATGCTTTCTAAACATTAAAATATTTTTTATTGCTCAAGCACATTAAAACCATCCTATAATTTTAAATTAAGATAAAATGTGCCCTGTAGTAGAAATCAACATTTCCTTGATAAGTACGTGGTCATCTACAGCCTGCAATGGACGCAGGCCTCTCCCTATTCTTATGGATTAATTCAATTCCCACGCTGGGCATGTAGGTTAGGGATTGCAGTTCGGTGGTAAAAATGTTTTGCATGAAACACAGCTGCCCGCTCCGGTGGAAATATGCCCTAGTGTTTTCTTACTACACCCGCGTGAAAAGTTGGGATGGAGCAAGGAGACACCATACCATAGAACTGAGTTAATACAATTATTAATCACATCACATAAATATTATAAATGAGTAAGTTTGGAAGGATGGACGGAAAGATGGATGGAGGGATGCCTCTTCACGCAAAAACTACTGAATGGTTCAGTCTGAAATGTTATGTAGACGTTGTTCTAAGCTTGGAATAAACCTTAATATACTTTTCATCCCATAATTCAGGTACCATGGGACAGAAATAGCTTTGAGACGATTCCATAAAACAATGCGTGCGAAGCCGCGGACATTAGTATAAAAATGGGCCAAATAATTTGTGCAGCTTTTTTTTGAAGCGGATGTACATTAAAGGTTTAAAATTAGAACAGATACGAATTCAAAATCGATCAAATCCAATTACATTGCAATATCCATCCGATATAAACAATAGCCTTGAGACTGAGTGGAGTTACTCCAGTTTACTTGAAACGAATGTCGTAATGTGCAATGAAATTGAAATGCACTTGAAATGCACAATTATTATGAAATAAAATTTTTGTAACCTTCTTTCACTCACGACTGCATTGGGCACCCGTTCAAAGTAGCATAACTGATTAGTCTCTATTAATATTATAGTAAGCAGCATCTTTTGTCACATAAAAAAACTTTCTCATGTTAACCCTGTGCTATTTTCTACTGACTTCTAAAATCAGGTTCTCAATTGTACTGTATTTTTTGTGTGTGTTAACCTCTAAACTTCTTTCTTGTTTACCGATAAGGCCGCATTTTGTACTATGTTTATTTTTTAATTAGGTATAAGCCTTTTTACCTGTATAATACTTTATGTTCTATTAGAATAAAGAATTAAGTGGAGTAGAATAAAAAGTAGAATAAAGTGTTTTTATTCATCGTTTTTTTATTTGATAGGTGGTGCTTCCCATGACGTAGTCTCTTTTTACATAACATCAAGTTAAGATCATCATTTTGTCAAGAGACATTCTGTGATTTTTTAATATTATTTTCTTAATAATTCTTTTTTTCGAATACATTAATAATTTTCTCATTACGTTTTTAAATAATTTGAAAAAAGTTGTTTATACGTTGTTACATGGTTTTATTTAAATACTTATATTAGTTGTAATTAGTTTTATTTTAATATGTGGATTTCTAGCAGAAAATTAATTTAAAGCATACACACTAAAAGATAACAATAAATATAAATTAGCTTATAGCCTTATTGAGCATAAAGAAGTGGTTTTAAATTGAATGTTTTACTGTGAAATGTAAAGTTTAAACCGAGCCGCTATCACCAACCGTATCATAGTAAAAATAAATTCCATCTTTAAACTGACGACACCAAAAGGTTACTGTTTAACCTTTGATTCCGTTCACAATCATCATAAAATTCCAAAATACTTTTCGTAATGCAGTTTTTAAAGGCTTGTCATTCGAGAAATTCGGTCAGACTGCCACCCACTTTGACCGTCGAATTACCATTCTTCTGAGATCGTCAAACCTAAACAAAATGTATCAGAATCTTCTAAGTGCAATGAAAATATATGTCTTTTCATTGCACAAAGGAGATTCTGATACATTCTTTTTTTGACTCGCATTCAATTAAGTGTATTTTATATGTTGCTCATTAAGGGAGGCCTATGTCAAGCCGTGGACTAAGAAAGGCTGATGATGATGATGATGATTTTTTATATTTGTTATTTTTATACCTATTAAAAATAATTGATCTTATCTTATGTCATCTAAAAATACTTTTTTTTATTTTAGTAGCCATTCTTCCACCATTAGGTATTATAGAATAATATTTTTGTATTCTGCATTTCTTGCACCCAGAAAGGGTGGATGCTTTGTTTATTTATTAGTGTTATTTGTAAAAAAAAACAATATTTTGTTTATTGTTAAAATTTTATTGTGTTTGTTTTACAAAGACATCCTATATGTATACAATGTTACCATACCATCCAAGTCTACCTTATTAGCCGTAATACGGTCCGATTTAGTCGTAATATAGCCACCATCATTGACAGCATTACGTCACACAGACCGACATGGAAATGAAACGGATGTGCCGTTTTGGACATCTTCAATTTTGTTTGTGAAACCAGAAAACTTTTAGTGCTTATTTTATTTTACGACCGCGGAAATATAATATAATATAATATGGAGATTATTTCTTTTTATAAAACCTCACTTTCATTGCTTGTCAAAAGCCATCTCCAAACAAGTCCAAAAAATATTTTTTTTAGTCTTAGATTTTTTTTTCAATTCTATTCCTTCTGTGAATCATCCGTTAAGTACCTAACTCTTTTTTGAGATAAGTTTTATTTATAAAATTATAAGTGTTGTGAACAAGTCGCGAAATCATGAAATAAATAAAAATCATTTGTTCGAAAATTTTAATCAAGTATTGTTATGTATTAGGAGGATACATCAGTTATGTATGTAGTGCCCATGACACAAGGTCTCCATAGTTCGGGGCTAGATGGTGCTGAATTGT
The DNA here is from genome assembly GCA_944547425.1 of Eupithecia centaureata. Taxonomy (NCBI): domain Eukaryota; kingdom Metazoa; phylum Arthropoda; class Insecta; order Lepidoptera; family Geometridae; genus Eupithecia; species Eupithecia centaureata. Next base: position 15,064,225 of record OX155682.1, read on the forward strand.
CTATAGGATAGGTACTACATGATCCAATAACTGATCAATCAATAATCGAAAGCTTTTCTGAAGCTTTTTGTTTTTCTTACCATCAATGTGAATTTTTGCTTTTTTTATAATGTTTCATTTAATTGTAAAATTAGTACATTTAATTGTAAAATACTTCATTTAATTGTAAAATAACTTGCCTGTTATGTAATGTAACGTTATCTTACTTCTTACTTTTTATAAATGGGAAAGTATTGTGTGATTGATTAGTTATCTTTGTAACTACTTAAGTTATTTATATGAAATTTGGTATGTATATAGTTTATACCTAGAATAGGACATAGGCTATTAAAATTTGGAAATTTTAACCTCTAAGGGAGTTAAATAGGGTGGTAAAGTTTGAATGGAAAATCATTTTTCCTTGACTCGATTCACTCAAAACTCGGTAATATACTAAGAACTGAATAATTAAACACGTGTTTTTTTTATTTTTACCCAATAACCCCTAGGGGGTGTGCAATAAATTCCTGTAATTTGTACGAAAAAAAACTCTGGTTCGCGGGTGAAACCGCGGGACGCATCTAGTGTTTAATAAATTAAATGAAAACAAACAAGAACTAATCAATACAGCAAAGCCACTACAGACGGTTGCCAACAATCTAGAGGTAGCTCAACTGATCCGTATCAGTACCATTCAGTAGCCTCAGGTAAATTTAATTTTGAGAAGGTTTAGTACTATTTTTTAGACATACACTAGTTTATAGGTTTCTTCTTGTTAAAAAAATCACATCTTAAATTGCGGAATCCATTACCCTCATTTGAATACGCAGTCGGTTAAATCTCCTTGTGTAATGTGACACGATGTATCTTATGTACTTACTACGTGTGCTGGTAACTAGACCATTTAGTTATGTAACCTTTATTATATTTCTAAATATAATGGTCTGGTTACTTGAGGCGGAAAAGCGATAAAATATTACTAATACTACCTTCTTCTGATTTTTCGCACAATTACAATCTTTGTCTCTTCAAGATAAATAAAATAAATAAATAAATAATGCTGGACAATCCACACAGCACCATCTAGCCCTAAATTAAGCTACTTAAAGCTTGTTATGGGTACTAGATAACTGATATATTTAATACTTTATATACATAGATATATTTTTTTATAATACATAGAAAACACCCAGACCAACGGAATTCTGCAGATCGTATACAAATTTGTTCCGAGACGGGAATCGAACCCGCAACCTCCTTCGTCGCAGGTGGACCTTCGCCCATCAGAAATTTACCTATACAAGAAAGAAAAATATTTTCTAGATACCTATGCAGTATCTATAAAACATTTTTGAGATTCATTTTTGTGATCATATTCATAGGATTCATAGGACATGGTTGGCAATATTGTGACTTTTCACCAAGTGCCATTGTGATCTATCGAAGTTCTCTTGACTGGAAAATAATAAATTAAACTTACAAAGGTTGACAGATAAAAGAAGACTTCCTTATTAATAACAATCTTAGTTTATTGGAAGAACATTAAGAGTTAAAATGATAAATCATTTAAGAGCAAGCCAAGGTTTTATACCCTAGGCCTTTTACTGTAAAACCAACTACACTGAAAACTACAGTCAAGAAATATCCCTTAAATTTTTGGGACGATCCGAAATCCGAATCTCAAAAAGCAAAAGACACAAGTTTTAGAATATGGCCCGAATTCAATTATCGAAATATGTCGTATCTTTACTGTTTGCAAATCTTTCGCTTTCGCTTTTGCTTATTCACGACAACCTGACCCTAAACCTCATACTCAAAAGTAAGACAGTGCCATTGACCGCATTGAATCCGCAGAATAGCCAGTAGTGGCTATCGATGGCCACCGAATGTTTATGGTATTTTTATGGTAAGCAGCCTGCAATAGTTTAGTATGTTGCGGAGTTAGGGTCATGGTCGCGAGTGGTAGAGCAGTTTGATGGTGGAAAGTTAAAGTAACACCTTCGTTTCTACCACACCACGTACCACAGAGGAGGCTTTCGTCAAAAAGTATGCCTAAATAAATAGTAATAATAATAAATAATGCTGGGTAATCCATACAGCATCATCTAGCCCAAGTTTAGCAAAACTTGTGTTATATTATATTATTACATACCTATATAGATATTTTTAATAAAGATTTAATTCGATCGACGTGAGACTGTAAAGTGAAATAGGTCGATATGGTACTCTTTAAATTAGAGAATTGATTATGTCAATGAAACTCTTTGTTTTGGATACAAGAAGTTTTTGCATAAAGTCATACAAATTTTCTGTTTTGAGCTCGTATTTACTCCTCACTTGTCCACGCCAAGTCAAATATATACCTTTATAGAAAAAACCCATTTGCGCCAAACAATAACCTGATTCGGTTTTTCCAAATCGATATTTTAGGTCCCTCAGGATTTTTATCTTAAAAAGGTAGTAAGTAAGTAAATCGTTTATTAGTCACATAAAATACACATACATTATTAGATACCGATAAGAAAATGGCAAAATTTAAACAGACCTCAAATAACAGGTAGTTTATAACCAGGCTTACACATTGACATATTAGTTATTATTACCCAAAAATTTGTGTGTAATAGTAGGTAGGTGATAGCTCAATGATCAAACACTGGTTTTCAGTTTTCACCTTCAGGATGATGAGGCAAGGCGAACACAGTGGTACACGTCTATCAGTAAATGTACCTACTAACAGCCTACTAATAGAAATTTTAATCATACAAAATCATTTAAATTCGCTACATACAAATAAATACATATTTATACATACCTATAGTGTACATATTACCTTTACAAAAATATATTACCTTTATCAATCAATGTATAATGTATTATGTACCAGTTAGTCATCTAGCAACTAAAACAGAAGTTTTCCTTAGCTTCTGTATACTCCAGCATTATTTATATACATAATTATGAGATGTGTTGACTCTACAGTGAAAACAGCAGTTTTATAACAGTCTTGGCAATATTGGCGAGCTATACTACAATACAACAAAATAAATCAAAATACACATTATGTGACAAAACACAATAAATTATGTGACAAAACACCTACCCATTTTTACGCTGAAATAGAAACATTTCCAACCAGTTCTTCAGTGTTCAGAAGGTTTTTGACTTAAAAAGGATCGAGACTTTCGACTGCGTGGTTCCATACCAACAAAACACACTCATTATAAAGACTATTAAAATGTGCCACAAATTAAGTAATCCAGCGCAGCCGCTACGCACTAGATCGCACAATCTCTACATGTATTGAGAAATATAATAAACTGAGGATTGCATTGATCGTCAGATAATATATGCACAGTTATAATTTATTACTATTGAGCAACGTGTGGTTTTAAGTTTTTAAGTTTTCGTTATTTGGTTAATACCTACCATTTATTTGGAACCGTAGACAATCAAGGCAGGAGACGAATGTAAGCCGTCAAAACCAAATAAATAATACTGGCTAGTTTTACACAACATAATCTGGCCCCAAAGTAAACAAATATGCTAATGTATTATATACCCACACTTCCTTATTTCCTTATTTAAATACCTTATATGTGGAAACTTGTTCCTTGAACCTATTATCAAATAATACCCTCTAAATAAGTTTTCCTAATATTCGTAAAATAAAACAACCCGAGCCAAAACATATTTCAGTCACGAATAAATTATATAATATTACTAGCAACCCGCCTCGGTTTCGCACGGTATTATTGTACGAATAAACCTTCCTCTTGTGATTCAAGAAGGACGTTTATACGGTTTACTCTATCAATTAAAACAAACCGATTCAAAATCCGTTGCGTGGTTTTAAAGATTTAAGCATACAAAGGGACATAGGGATATAAGGACAGAGAAAGCGACTTTGTTTTATACTATGTAGTGATTAATACGAAAGTTTGTATGGATGTATGAATATATGGATGTTTGTTCCTCATTCATGCAAAAACTACCGAACGAATCGGGCTGAAATTTGAGATAGACGTAGTTCTAGACATCCAATAACACATCGGATACTTTCATCCCATAAATCATTTCATCAAATAGACATTAAATATTCTAGCTGGTCTAGTGATATCTCGAAAATAATCGTGCAAAAGTAACTCTGTATGTTCGTTTGTTGCTTTTTCACGTGTAAAATAGGTACTTGCAGGAAATATTTAAGTACTATAAAAAACACAAAACTTAACAGATAAAAAATTAAAGTGAACGTCCATAAAAATATTTCTACAAAACAAATCGATTACAAATAGTAACGTAAAAGCCATTATACTGTGGGTGTGTTTTGATAGCACCTCTAAAATATGAAATAATTTAATCCAATCAATAGTTTTTGAAATAGCAATAGCAGTATGTTTATAGATCTTACGTAAGAACGGTTATGGATATACGTTCATCTATTAAATCGATTTGAAATTTCGTAAATGTTTCCTCCTTTTACAAATGCGAAATAATTTTATCTACATGTTCAATATTAACCAGTTTCCGCCTGCAGCTTTACTCACGTTCTCATTGGGTAGTTTGTAGCTTGTATTTACTTGAAGGTTGGTGTCGGAAGTAAGATAAGACCTTGCCTAAGTTTTGATGCTTTTCAAGAAGTATTTTTTTGTAACCTGGTCAAATCGGGTAGATATAACTTATAGGTGAAAAAACCGATCAAATGTGTATTGTTCCGTAGCATTATCTATAAAAATGGCCAAAAAAAATTTTTGCCCTCTTTAATATGGATTTTAGTATTTTTTTTTGATATAGTGGCAACAGAAATATGTCATCTGTGAAAATATAAAAATTACTTATTACGGTTCATAAGATACATCCTGATGGATGACATACGGATAGACAGACAGATGGACAGCGAAGTTTTAATAAAGAGTCCCGTTTAACCCTTTGGGTACTGAACCCTAAAAAATCAGTCAAACAGTTAAAAAGTACCTTAACTGAAATGACATTGATTGATAAATAGCTTTCCTATTACTTATCAAGACAATCATCACAATGGATTCATCCATCATAACGACGCATTGTATCGCGTGTGATAAATTACATTATATTATCCACTCCTGCGCATAAAGTGCTTGATTCGTGATTGGTTAATCTGTCGGATTAAGAAAGCTGTGAAACATTCTGTTACACCTGTTCTAGATAATCAATTAATTTAGCTGTCTAGCTAATGTGCTTTTAACATAATGATAATCACGATTTTGTTATAGCTTCTGCACGATGGCTTCAAATACATAATATAGGTAGCTGGACACAAGCTTCATTTTGACTCAAAGATGTGTATTAGGAAATTGGGGAAATAGTGACTTAATAAAGAAGTGTTGGTAGAAAATAGGGGATATCGATGACTAAATTTCTAAAAAACTACCAATTTGGTTTTTAATTCATACAATTTTATATGTTGTTAAAATAAGCAGGCACGGAACACATAGGAATAAGAATTTTCAGGAATTTTCCTAATCATCATATCAGCCTATTATAAGTCCACTGCTGGACATAGGCCTCCGCTTTGAGCTCCATTGCGTCTTGTCTTCATTTTTATTATACTAGCAGTGTCTTGCGGTTTCATTCGTGGCAATTCCCTTTGCCTTGGGAATTCCGGGATAAAATATAGCCTAGGTATGTTGTTATTCCAGACTTATTCGATCTCTGAGCTACATTTCATCCATATCCGTTCAGTGGTTTTTGCGTGAAAGAGTAACAAACATCCATTCTTCAATACTAACAAACTTTCGCATTTATAATATTAGTAGGATCATTACATTTATTATATATGTCATTATTGGAATGCATTTGTCCTTGACTGGCATGCGCGTTGTTGATTTCCATTAATGATGTAACGTCATCGTGAGACCTAGGCTTAACCTATGGCATCTCCGTGAAGCGCGTGCCAACGACCTTTTGACACTGGCAGATAAAGCGAAAGTGACGTCATATAGGGCTGCCATACAGTAAATAAAATGTAATTTATGGCTAAAAATAATGGGTTACATAGAGTTTTAATTTTGATTAATCGTGTAGGTATTTTTGGTCGTAATAAAACCTATTGGTTGTTCATACTTTTAGGATTAAGATCCGAAATGGATCCTTTTTATAAGTAAAAAGGATGTCAGTCAGAATTGACTCCTTTAAGTCTCTTCACAGCCCGCCCATAGAAGTCGTAAAATCCACTAGAAATAGGGCACCAGCCTTCTTCTGTGTATTATTAGGTATTATCTTCACTTGCTCGAGGGAGGCACGTTGAGCGGTGGACATAAGTCATTAAAGTCCAGACTTAAACGAGTCTGATATTAGTTTTACTTTATACATGAGACAACTGCAGACAAAATTCTACATCTCTACAACATCTTGTAGTGAGTTATAGACAGCTATTAGGTAGTATTTCAATGTACATACTTTTATGAAACATCTTTAAAATACTTTCGCCTGATCAATATTAGTAAATTGGCGAACCTGTCAGATATTACACGTAACATATTTATGCGCGTGCGCCGATACATCCCACTCTAGACTTTCACTTCCATCCTCTCCTTTTAAGTTTTAAGTTGAGTTTTGCATAATGGCGGAGGTAATCCTTGTTTATTGATTAACTCTTCTTAAAATGACGGGTACTTAAGTCGTAAGTTAAGGTTTTATTAGATTGTTAGTGATTAAGATAGGAAACCGCTTACGTATTAATTATGTACAAGTGACTGATTAACATCAATTATTGATGATATCATTGAGGTATGAACCTTGATGAATATGTTTAAGAAAATAATGCTGAACATATCAGACAACATCTTCAAAGCTCACTCTGTGATATTATTATGTTCTGATTTTTTCTCTATTTTTTCGAAAACCAATGTGGCGTGCGGGTGAAGGTTTGTCTGCGGCGCGGTTTCGGGTTCGATTCCCGCCTACGGGACTACTGGGACGACGTTCTACAAAATATGTTTTACACTTTTTACGTATTACAAATATTTGTTCCGGGGTTCTGGGTGTTAGGTATAGTAAAAATATCAGAATGTAAGTACTGTATATCAGTTATCTAGTACCCTTAAAACAAGCTCTGCTTAGATTGCCTTGGGGCAAGTTGATGTTCTGTGGATTGTCCAGCATTATTTACTTATATTTATTTATTATGTAAAGGGCTAAAAATACAAGACAATGACCTAACTCTCTTAATAACTCGAAAATAAAACCGTAACGCAAGTACCGCTATTTGTTGACATATAATCCTGAAGGAGTAGATAGTTACCTAACTAGAAAACCTGTTCAACGAAATTCAAAAATAAAACCTTAAGGCAAGTACAGCTACTCGTTAACATAGTATCGTGTAAGGGTAGTCAGTTACCCACCTAGAAAGCCTGTTCAACGAAATTGATCTGTACTAAGATACCTACTAGAAAGGTAATCACTTCTTTAAGTTCAAAAGGATGACCGGAAAAGAAGCTACCAATTATTGCAATATTTAAAAAATAAAATACTCGATTTAAAATAACAATATGGAAGTAGCTACCTATTTTATGATATTTGTTAAATTTATCAAAAGCGGTAAGAAATCCGCTTCCGCTCCTGCCATCCACCGAATTCACAGCCTAAACTAAAGCCTCAGCTTGACAACCCTATCATCGCTCTATGTACGTTGTCACGCTGGGCGCACACGCGATGACAGTGTGTGAACTTGTACATAGTTTTTGTGACGTTTGGCATTTAGACGCGGAAGTACACGCACGATCATTAGTGGCTTCGAGTGAGATTTTTAGGAAACTACTCGGGATTTTACATACTTGGCTTTTAGTTAATTCATCTTTTTCCTTATCTCTCCGATGCTTGGCAAAAAAATTATGAATGAAAAACTCTCAGAGAACATAAGTTAATGAAAATAGCGCCGTAGTTGATTTGTAAACCAAGCGAAAATTGCAATATTTATCGTACTTTGAAAACTTTAATTACATAACAAAAATGTTTATTTGATTCCCCTGTGAAATCATGATACAAAAAAAAAACAGGAAAGAGCACTGTTTCACCCTTATTTTGGTCCAGAATCCGCAGGATTCCTCACATTGACAATCGTCAATGTGAGGAATCCTGCGCTCTATTGACATTACTTTTGTTTTTATTCGTACGTTATAAGTATTTGTTTCCTCCAAGCCAGTTCTTAATTAAGCTTAGTAGAAAATAATTTGATTTTTTTACTCCGTTCCAAAACTAAATGCTCTGTGCCGCTACTATAGACGTGAAATCCTATTTCCGTCTTATTCGCACAAATGGCTCGAACTTGCCCTCGTAATTCACAGTCAAGCAATATAAATAAATAAAAAAAACCTATCCTATCCTATCCTTCTCAATATCTATATACAATATCATACCTTATTGAAACCTCAGTGAGCATAAATCAATTATCATTTAAAAATGTACACAAATGATTGACAGAGGCTCCTTTCATTTACGTTGGTTATCATTCGTCATCTTCACAATATTTGGCTGTCATAGCACCGGCGATGCATCTTGAACCTGAGCTAAGGTCAACGGTTCTCAGTCAGTTAACTACAGTAAGTGCCATTAAACAAATTGTGCATAACCGATTGCATACAATAGCTATACTAAAGAAAATATTTAAGCTTAATCGTTTAACCAAAGCAGTGTCAAGGACTGTGCGTAAGGGTCGGCGCAGACGGGCCACTACAAGTGGTGACCACTTTGAGACGACAGCTTTTAATTAATGGAACTATAATATACTTGATGTTAATTGTACCTTAATGAATGGAAACGTTATATGTAATAACTGTTGAGAAGTGTAGATTTTTTAATTAAAAATGGAGGGATGTGCATAAAATATTTTGTACATTATTACTTTTTAAATGAGTTGATAAAAAAAATGTCATTTCCTTTTTTGGCCACGGATAAATTCTTCCTTCTTTTATTGAATTTTTGACAAGACTTTAAATCACCTTAGTCATCATTTAAACCAAAAGTGATAGTATGCCAATGATAGGCATTTATGTAGATTCTATACTCATGCAATATTTTTTCTATCAATTATTTAAATTATGTGAAGATTACATAAAAGTATGCCAAATTATTGCGACCTCATTGAGTCACAAATTCACAATGTAACATTAATTTACATTTTAGGATATTACAGCATTCTTAACTACTACTTGTAAACCTAATTGTTATAACTAATCAGTAATTAAAATCTGTATTTCTAATTCACTATAGAACAAAATTACTTGGTTTCATTTGAGAACATAACAGTTTGTTAATTTATTGTTTTGTTGATATTTCTGCTTCTTAGTTTTGTTACACAATTGGTTTAACTTCTTGAAGTCCTACTTTAATACCTACCGCATAAGATTGTCTGTGTGAATGTTTTTTGCAATTAACCAACTATCAAATCGAATTTAATGAAAATCGGAATGTAGCTACCTTTGTTTCTAGAATAGGACACCTATAGGTTTATCTACATTTTAAAAGTCTCACATAAAGGGCTCAAACAGGCTGGTAAAGTTGTAATGAATGATGTTATTCCTTGGTTGGATTTCCAAAACGGGGTCGGTATAAATAAACTATAAAGTAAGAAAAGAATTACGTTTAAAAAAAATTGGTTTAACTTTTTCAAGCTCGGCATACATAAAGTAATGATATTCCGATATTCGTAGAGGGTGTGAAATAAAGTATTGAAGTAGTCATGAAAAAAACCATTATTCGATTCACTAAAAAGTTTATGAATATAAGCTTTAGAGTAACCTTAGTAAATTACATTATCGATGTTGGTTACGTCTTCACGTCAAAACTACTGAACTGATTGGGCTGAAATTTTTAATCGAATTAGTTCTAGGCCAGAAAAATAACATAAGCTACTTTTTACTAATTTTCACGCGGTTGAAGCCACGCGATGTAACTAGAAATGATTCAATACTTTTCTATTTAAAAAAGTAGAAACATCTTTTAAAATTTCTGCTTGTTCAATAGTATTTTGTAATAGTATTTTAATGAAATGGCGTAAAGGCATCAATTTTCATACAAAACCACGTAGTATTTTATATGAAATTGTTATGATTATTTACATACAGGACATAATCACATTTAATGGTTTTTACAGGACGAAATGTTAAAGATTAGATTTATTACATTGACCTTTAGATAGGTATTGCAAAATTAACACATTTTATTGGTAAACTTGAGTGATGATGAGTGACCTTTACTCAATGATGTTCAATTAATTACTCGTATTTTTCTAATAAAAAATAACTGCTTACTTAAAAGCCGACTAAACCCATTACTAATGAAGTAAGTGAATTGCTGCTGGTCCATAAACAATAAACAAACCTTATCTTGCTTAAAAGTAATTCTTAGCATTAATATTTCAAAAAGCTAAAATATAAACTGTTACCAATTAGCAATTTTTACTCAAAAAATGAGTTGATTTATATTTTAATCAAAACAGCCTAACTACAGCTTTGAAGCTTACATAATACCTAAGCAAACCTATTAAAATCTCCCGAAAGTGACTTCAATCCAAAAATATACTCTAATCTTTACCTATTACCATCGTAATGTATTTAAATCAGTCCAATCGGGCAATAAACAAACAACAATCGCCGCACTACAAGACCTTATTAGAATACAATCCCATCTCACGCCCGATATGTATTCAATTGACCCTTAAAACGCCTAACCTTTTACCAAAAAAATAGTTCATTTATAGCCCACTATCGTCCTCGCTAGTCCACTGAGATAGCTTAAAGTAAAAGTCGGCAGAGCCCCCCGTATAAAAGGCAATCCGCTCGCCCAGCAAGCATCACACCATCTCGGTCCGTACAACAATCAACATGGCTAAGTGGACCATTGTAAGTCTCCCCTGGAGTGCAGTGCAGTGACAGTGAACGGGTTAAAAAAGTGGTCAAGTGAAATGGATTTGCCAAGGATTTTTGACAGTGAAGTGTGGACTCGATCCTGAGCTTTGATCGATATCGATTCTGTAACGAGTGATTGTTGATCGACCACTTACTGTTACAAAATATCAATTAAAATATTTTCATATAGTGCATCTAGACTGGCCACTTTCATGTCACAGTTAATCCTTTCTCCGTCACTGCTAATTCTAGAACAACGTCTAGTTTATCAGAATAAATATAATGCAAAAACATATTTGACTAAATCAGTTGATCAATCAAAGTGCAAATTAATAACTCAAAACAATCGGAGCAAATCCATCCATCTCTAAAAAAATACTCCAAATACTTTCTCTACATTCTGATCTAAAGCTCTATTTGAAACTGTCTAATACTAATCCTTATTCCGTCCACAGGTCGCCCTCGCCCTCATCGGCTGCGCAGTCGCCGAGCCTCCCTCCGGCTACTCGTACGCCCCCGCGTCCATCGGCTACTCCTCCGGAGGCCTCAGCCATGGAGGCCACTACACCCCTGTCCCCGTCGGCCACCAGACCTCAGAAGGCTACAACGTCGACCCTCATCTCCTAGAGAAGATCAAGCACATCATCCTCAAGGACGAGATCCAGAACGAAGCTTACCAGAGCTCCTCTCACGGCTCCCATGGAATCTCTCACGGAATCTCCTCGCATTACGGAGCACCCGCTCCCGTGTACGGAGTCCCCCACGACAGGATCGTGGGCATCGAGCTCGGCCACATCCAGCAGGGTCTGCAGGTGGCGCAGTACCACCAGGCTGAGGAGGATTACTCGTCTGGATACGCTGGTGGATACTCCGGATACTCTGGCATCTCTGGTGGACACGGTGGATACTCGTCTGGCGGATACTCATCCGGTGGATACTCGTCTGGAGGCCACGCTTCCGTGTCATACTCCGCCCCGTCAGTGTCATACTCAGCTCCATCCGTAGCCTACTCCGCACCAGCCTCGTACTCCACCATCGGCGCGCCCTCAGGCTCCTACGGCATCCCCTCAGTGTCCTCATCATACGGCGCCCCCCACCACTAAAACAGTCATCTCATTAATGTAAAATCATGTGATCGCATCCTAGATGTAATATGTATTATATTATTGTAAGTTTCTGTAAATAAATACCTCCTTTTTTGTAACTGTTCATTCATTGACCACTTAAATGTATAAGCTAAACTAAACTATAAAGATAGGTACCGAAAACGTATTACGTATTTCTATGAGCGTAGAGTACAAAAAAGTCAGAGTTCAAAGGTTGAATTTACAATTGGATATTTCATTCATTCTCTATGCATTAATACTGTCTAATTAGCTAACTATCAAGTGCGAAACAAGGTTAAATCACACTGAAATAATATTAAAGGCATCCATAATCTTATGGTATAAAAATTCGTCGCAATTCTCACGAAATTTGAAAAGAAAATAAACACTTCAAAAGCACTTATTCATTCCATCACCAAGTGCAATACCGTAAGTGGTCAACACATCATGTTAAGTTCGCCATAAAATGGAAAGTGACATCAGCGATCGACATCCGAGTGAAGGTATAACTCGATTTGGTCGGCATTGTTTTTACCCTCACTTTTACTTTCAATCCGAGATACAGTCAGATTACAAAATCTCATGTGATGACCACATCGGAATCATAAGTAGCTTGACAGCTCTTGTGACCGTAACTAAACTATTATAGATCAAATATTGATAAGTAGCAAGCTGTTTCTGAATAATTACAAAATGAAGGTAAAATTCTTGACTTTTCTATGTGTTTTACTTGTACGTGTTCTGTATGTCTCAAGCTTCAGTCATAAATCTCATAATGATAGTACCGACAAAGAAAACAATTAAATCTGTCCATTCCTATTGCTAAACGAATGAAAATTCCAAGTATAAGTTATTTCAAACCAGCATCAATATGTTCGGTTATATATAATTCATATGTATGTTTATCGTTTTCTCCGTCTATTATTTTATTATCGACTTATTTTCATGATTATCTTGCTATTGCTTGGGAACTGATTTAGAGAATGTTCTATTTGGTGTATAATAAGTATTTTTTGCCCCACAAAACTTCAAAAACTATTGTAATTGTTATAGCAATCGAGTTTTAGGTTTTTCAAAACAATAAAATGGGGATTTAGGTCAGGTCAGGACAAGTGTGCAGCAAAATTTGCACTTCCAAGTTGATAACTACTTTTCACACCTAGGTTCTGACCAGCCGCAGATTTTGTGGGAAACTAGAAACGTAACCATCATGTAACCCACTTAGGCAAATTCACACATTTATTTTACAAGTCTCGTGAAATTCATACAATAATACTTAGTCATTGTTGTACTTATTTCCTAGAATTCGGTGTGAATTTTTTAAGTGTCTTTTGTCAAAATTACCTCATCAAGTATAAAAATACTCATCATTAGGAGTTATAAATTACGTGTCTGAATTTAAATAATTGGCTTCAGAGTGTTATTTAATACAAAGTGGTGAAATCCAAACAGAGAAACAAAACTATTTTTTCATCTCGATTTTAACTGCCGAAAGTATGTTCTGCAAAATATCTCTACTCTAGGTACCTAGCTCTGAAAATTTTACAAAAATCGCCCCTTAAAATATTTACTTTCTCGATGAGATTGATAACAGTGCACAGTAGCATCTGGTTTATGAAGTTTTTTGGACCGAAAAATAAAAGGGGCCGGTTCTCAATTCAGTTGGATATTCAGGAATTATAAATAACTTTTTTGATTCACTTCCAGTATGTTATCCAAATGAAGTAATGAATATTTTTTGTACTTCTTCGAAAGCTCAAGTTTGTCATCTGTTTCTAGAAAGGTATGTAGATTTTAGAACACAACAAAATTACCTACCAACGCATACAATCACTGTAAACATGGAATCAACAAAGGATTACAAAAGCTAATAAACCTGTGCGCTCGAGTCCAGTCAAATATTAGCTTAATCCATGCACTTGCACTTTTTCCCGCATCTCGCCTTCGCAGACGCAGCCAAATCTGATGTTGCGCAATACTCGAGGACTGGATTACCGGTCAGCGGAATGTGGGTTGCACTGTTGTTTAGAATAGTAAATTGCTAATTTAGTTAGGTCTTAGCCGATGTAATACTTCCCAAAATGGCAACAATCCGATTAATACATGTTTGAGTGATAAATTAAGCCTATGTAGGCTTAATTTAAATTACAACAGCTGTAACTAAGAAAATTAGAATCAAAGAATAGAAACAAAAAAACTAGCATTTACAAATGAAACTATTTGAGCTAACTACAGACTGTTGCAAACAATCGAGAGGTATCTTAACCGCTCTATATATCAATACTTGCTTTTTTCGCCACTCATTGATGCATTTTCTTTAGTTTTTACATTCTTAATCCGAATTCTGACAAATAAGTGGTGAAAAGTACTAGACATTCTCTCATAACTTACACACATCTAGATTGAGCTAGAGAACAAAAACCAAGATTCAACACCCAACAAAATCTTTATTTAAGTAGGTATATTGCATTAAAATAAGAACTCACCATCAATATTTATTTTTGTAAAAGCTAAGGAAAAACTTAATCTTACAAGATGTCATCGTCATCAAATTCAATGAAAACGTTTATTCCAGGAAGAAAGCAAATAACTTTAGCAAAGCTAACAACAAACACCAACCGGATTTGAACCGACGCTCAACCTAGGGTCAATCAAATCAAGATCTTCTGCCGCACGGCTGCGTGAATGAAAGCGTACGCGCATGTCAGTAATTTGTTCGTCACAATTACTAAAACCGGACGTTTCATTAGATGTAAGTATCCGTTTCTTATTCAATCGTCCAAGATTTCTGACGAATGTTATGTAACGTGTATTTATTATTTAGAAAAAAGTCCGAATAGGTGAAAGATGTTGCATGATTTGTGAACTAAGGGAACGTGGAATGAGTTTCCTGCGTCTGTTTTACCGCCAGAGTACGATCTCGGAGTCTTCAAATCAAGAGTGAATAAGTTCCTTCTGGGAAATTGTGCTTCGTCTTAGACTAAATCAGCACTTACGTAAGTGATATAGTGGCCAAAAGCTCGACCTTTTTCAATAAAAAGAACATTTGGTACCAAAACAAACTTATTTTGACTTCAAAAAAAGACAAATAAAATATTTGAAAAATTATCGTGTAGGTTTATTCAGGACGATCATGACACGAGAGCAAGTCACCTCTCACAGTATGCCAGCGCCGAAAGAGGATGTGTTTAAACGTATACTGGTAGTAAACAAGAAACAAAACAAACGTCCTTCAGCGTGTTATTTATTTTACGTATTCGAAGGCTGGTGAAAACTGTCAGTAGTTTTTTCATTCTCGCTATCTCGTTCCTTTTCCGCATCGGAAGTCTCTAACAAAAGTTTCAAAATTATAAAATATATTTTTATTTATTTATTATATGGTTTTTATTTAAGTCATAACGGGGAAAATGTCTAATCATCAGCTAGGATGGCGGAAGGAGGCTACAAACTGAGACCTAAAGGCGAGTATAAACCGAGAAGGTTATCAGTTTTCTCTTCTACAGACAGAAGCATCAATTTTTACCTCTCTAAATTAATAAATCTTTTATGTACTCAAATTCTATGAGGCAAAAATATGATCACAAGCATGGGATTCGAACCAGGCATCCACCTCGACATTGGCACTAGTTCGCCATTTTGGATACCAATTGAATGCGTCTGTCAGTACCAGCTCACTCGGTCTTTCGGTCTTTTGCGAGCCTCATCCAGTCTTTTTCAGGAAGACCATGTAAATCAATCACCTGGCAGTGTCTCCCTCGAGGGTGCTTTGAGGAGCAAAAAGTCTAGTATTTCTATAATAGTTAGAAAGCAACCTTAGCAGCCAAAAATGTTGCAATAAAAACATCAATATTCTGTCGTAACATTATGTTTATGTTGATTAAGAAATTAAAAGGTGGTACAGAATTAATTTGAATTTGAACATTGGTTAATTTTGACGTCATTGCCCACCCACTCGCCTCGGTTATAAAAGACAACAGGACAATTAAAAACGACAACTTAATAGAAACGTAGCTTTTGTGGAGCCACAGGTCAATCGAGGATAGAATGGAGAAACCAGCTTTCACAGCGTAAAACATAATACCAAAATGATTATTATAATACAAATGAGTTATAGTTAAAGAGATTTTAAAGTTTTTTCAGGAAACTATTTGACCTCAACGGAGGACCTTCACCAGCTGCGCCATTGAGACAGGGTACAGGCTGTTGCGGGTTCGATTCCCGTTGCCGGACAAATGTTTATACGATCTGCAGATATTTTTTTCAAGTGCTCTGAGGAGAGAGGAGTGAATGTAAACCTAGAAAAAAAACTGCCTATGCCTGCCCGCCTGCAAGTTTTGGACCGGGTAAAATATCCCTATAATATAATATAGCGATGGATCTACGAGATCACTTATTTAAATTATTTATATTTTCACAATGCAATTCCAAAATTTCAGTCTTCACACAGGCACCAAATTAAATAAAACAAAGAAGTAAAAATTATGCTAATATTTTTATATTGAATAGATTACATAAACTACATAATTAGCATAAATTCATTGTGTCTGTCCGTCTGGCATCTACTTCCGGCTGTTATTGAGTCTGTCGGGTCACGACTATGTTCCGTTAGTGTGGGATGATGATGATCTGAGAAATACAGGCAGATGCTGGATGGCTGGCTGCAGACAAACTGAAGACATAACGCTATGGCGCTTGTTCGGGAAGGGCTTATGTCCAGCGGTGGACTAATATAGCCAGGCTAGACGATGATGAGGAAGAAGTGTTAAGTATAAAATAAAGTATAAGATCCCTTACATTATTCCCGCCATTTAGTAGTTTTATTAATTTTGGGGGTAAAGGTGGTATTTTCCCAAATGCTACAGAGTTACAGAGAAGATCTTCCCTGTACTGGGTCGGCCCAACAGGGCCAGATACCCATGGTCTTTCGACAGTTTTGACCGACAGTTGATGTTGGATAGTTCTAAATAGGTCACATGTTGTTGAGACCAGCGTTTGCGCGATCTAGGATTATGGTTCATTATGATTTACTTCTCAGATTTTTTGTTGTATCATTTGTGGTTCAGCTCACGTCATGTATGGTCGCTACATTAATGATTGCAGTATTTGCATTTTTTATTTATTCCCTTTTCTAAGCTGCTGAGGACACTACACTATTGGGGTAAATGACCGGAGAAGGAAAGGGATTTTGACAGCATTTGAAGCCCTCTCATCAAGTTCTTCGTTTGCTTAAACAACGCGTTTCACGCATACGAGTGAGTTCATGGGCATCAGTTAGTTTAAGTTATATTTGGACAACGCCTACTGACCCCCAGGTCTACCTTACATCATGATGAATGGCTCTCGAGCTAATACCGCCTGTCGAATATTCTTCAAACAACTTAAATCAAAGTTTTAATTATAATCTCTGATTACAAAACGCGTAGGTATCATGTATTGTGGAACATTTACAAAACATTGCGATTAACATAAATAATATTTCTATAAGTTTTCGTTTTGCAATACATTTTGTTTACGTCCTGTTGTTGATTGTCAGCAATATTTTATTTTTGGCTGAAATACCTATATGATACGGTTTTGCTGTTTAAGTTCATCTCATAAATTTTCCATTAAAAACTACATATCTAGTAAAAACTATAAGGATGTATTCACTATATAGAATCACCAAATTTTATAGATCAATTGAGGTACCTTTAGACTGTTTGCAACCGTCTGAAATTAGCTCAATGGTTGCTATTGTATATACTAGTTGTAATTTTTTCTATTCCTTCATTGTAATTTTCGTTGCTAAGACTCACCATAGCTTTCAAAAATTTTAATATCTCTCATGACTTCTTCATTACAGCTTTTCCAGAAGAAATAACAGGTCAACACTTGATACCTCACCTAGCCAACATGACGTCTCGATGTGAAACGAGTAGGTAATGCATATGTACGGATAGGTATTCCCGTTATTGCTCAAATGTGAGAAGGCACGCAACTGATTACATAAGAACAACCTGTTTAGTTACAAAACAAGGGCTTACGCCTAAATGGACTTACTTTGTACATAACATTCCAACACTACAGTTTCTACAATAAATAGATGAAGCTTAGGAAGTATAATGCCTCCGCGATCAGAATGGGATGGAACCTTGTCAATGTAACCTCTTCCACTAGTGGACAAAAAATTGAGGCGAATTAAATTAAATTTGACTTGTCTAAGTGCTTATTTTGTAAGCCTAAAGAAATAAAGATTTTGATTATTGATTATTGATTAACAGTGAACATCGAATTCGTCGTACAATCCATATTCCACGTTGTTAATATCCCTCGCTTTGTTTCAGTACGATATGGTTCTATCCTTTCTGAACGCGTGTGGGTTACCAATAATATCTTGATCGTATGTTTTCTTGTAGTTTCCAATGCATAGTTCCCTTCATTTATTCCAAATAAAATTTTATATCTTTAAAGAATATCACTAAGCTACCTACTTATAATGTAACAATACTGCAAAAACAAAGTTATACAATTATGTACAATATTGTCTAAGTCTATTAGAAGCATATTTAGACGACCTTTGTGGCGCAGTGGGCGAAGGTCCGTCTGCGACGCAGGATGATGGCAGGTTCGATTCCCGACTCGGGGCAAATATTTGTACGATCTGCGGATGTTTAGGGTGTCCCGGTCTTTTTGTTACTAAATGCATCGTAGAAATATCTATCTATAAAGTTTAATTTATAAAAGTTCTGCTTGTCTAGCTAGTCCCACTAGCTAGCTTGATGATGTTGTATGAACATTCCAGCATTATTATTTATTTGGAGAAAACGCCATTATTTTGAGGAGAACCTTGCTCAGCAGTAAAATGAAATAGAAAGTGAAACAAAAAAGGACAAAATTGCGGTCAAAAGCACTTTTAATCTTAATGTGTTTCACAACATAGGGGAAACAAGTAAAGTATTTTCCCCACGACTGTTCCAAAGCTACAAAGTAGGTACAGTCGCACAAAACATAGCTAATAGTATAACGCTGATGGTATCCGAGAACGTTCGCCGGTGACCGATGCACTTCCTATTTGAATGGGCTTAGAAAGTGTAGAACTGGCAAGTTGTAAAACATTAGACCTATTAGAAAACGTTGAAATTTACGAACTCTGTTCGATATTTCAGTGTGTGAAGTCTGTTATGTCAATTTGTCGCCGGCCCACCAACTTTGGTGTGCCATAACTACTTTAACAAAACAACTCAAACTCAAAGAGTTTCTTCTTCTTTTTTTTTCCTTTGAGTTTAAGTTGTTTAGAATATTAATTCAACAACTTACACTTACAACAAATGCGTTAAATAGGTGTCCGAAGCAAATTTGATGACAAAGAATCTTTGCCGGAGCTTTGCTCTTTCTCCATCCGACAGAACAAGATGGCAAAACAATTGTCAAACAATCAAGACGCAAGAGGAACTTCTATATGTACCTACTTATTTTGTTTATTTTATCCAAATATAATCTAAATGAATTTTTTATATAGTATTCTCTTAAAAAGGATTGCATGGAATCATCTACAATACAGTAAGGATATCATCGAGAAATCTAGTTAAGGATTTGAATTAAAATTGGAAATTACCAGCATATTTTCAATGCCCAAATATAAACCTATGAAATCACCGTTACTAAAAATAAAGTACCTATCATCGTGACATGTAACTTTTTGCGTCCGCTCTACACATTTGTAGCTCTAAGTGCGTCTTGACGATCAATCTTGCGCGGGCGCATAATGTCCGTCTCGATAGTTACATAGTTAGACGTAAGTGCCGGTCCCCGTAACTTTAGTAACTATTTGCCATGAACCAGCCTTCTTCTTGACAAATCACCTGAGATAATAATTTTGAAAGTTTTTTCTAGGAATTTTAGTGGCGTCACTTACTACATTACTAGTTTAGATCGCAGCTTTAAGCTCGTTTACTTCGTTGTAGCTTGATAAAACTTACTTTTATATTAAAGGATAAGGCAGAGGGCATCTACAGTAAATCGAAATTCTATCCTTTTTATCTAACTTAAGGCGCAAACTAGAGCCGATGCCCTTGAGAGAATGGGCGCGGCTATCATTTCGCCCCGCACCTTCCCCACATTCCGGGCAGCGCCAGACCCGCTGTCGTCGCGCTGAGAAATAGTCTTCGCGCATAAACCGAAAAAAGGAAAATATTCGTGACAGCGCGGGTGCGGCGGGCGGCGTGGTAAACGAATGGCAGGACGCAAGAAATGCGTATTCGATTCCCACTCCTAGATATTTTTTTACAATATCTGCAAATATTTGTTTCTAGTCTTCTAGTCTAGTCTTGTCTTGTCCTAGTCTTCGGGTTTATTGGTATCACGAACCACGATGGTAAGTAACCTAATCTGGGAACAGAACTCGCTATACTTAGGTATAGTTATGTAATGTGACTCTTGGGTTGATGGTGTTAGTAGCTGCTATCCGCGTTGTAGCTAGATATACCTCCATCAAAAGTAGTCTATAGACTACCTAACTACTTGAAATTTTCATTCACCACTAAAATTAGTTGATGTGGATAATATATAATAAGTGGAATATTCCAATCATTCAATAGTTTGTTCAAATCTATTTAGTAGTTACGAAGATAATGATAGATAGATTACCTACCTACGTGGTAAAGCCAGGGTAAAGGTAACAAACATTCACACAAACTTCTCTTATCTAAAATGAATGTTAGTAGGATATCAACGAATAGGTAGGTACTCATAATTCGGGTAGAATGATTTGATCCAATAAATTTCTGATCTACAGGAGAAAGGGCATAATGGAACAAGACAAAAAAATTACGAAAATTAGTAAATAATATCTTTATTTGTTTAGGTTTACAAAATAAGCACTAAGACAAGTCTTTATATTCTCTATTTACCTACTACATTTCATTTATTTACATTACATTACAAATTTACAAGTCAATATATGGAGGATCGTTATAGACATAAAATTTTGACCTGCACATTTTGCATCGCATTGTAAATTTGGATCGTAATCCTATCTGTTTTTACCAAGTACCTAACTCGATATCTACAAGATGACAAAAAAGGCGATGTACCGTTACCCAGTTTCCTTTACATTTCAAACCCCATTCCCATTTCATTTCAGAAAGTACACGTTCACGTAAGAAACTATTACAGAATTCACATATCCATACTCTATCGATGTGAGATTGAGTGTGAACTTTTTTTGAACTTAGCTGCAGGCAGCGCAGTTCCTAAATATTCTTGGATCGGATCGGAGTAAAATGAGTGGTGTACCTACTGTCTAAAGGATTCGATCCTGAATCACGAGATCCCGGGATCCTGGTCGATTTTCGATCCCAAAAATTTCGGGATTAATTTTCAAATCCCGGGATTGTTTGGATTATTTTTTACAAATCCCGGGATTTTCGGGATTGAGAATTTTTTTTAAAAATAACAAAAAATTAGGCGTGTAAATGTAATGATCATAAATTATAAAATTAAAATTATACTAAGTTCTTTAAAAATAACAAAAAGGAACATCTGATCATTTTGGTAAACATCGGTTTAGTTTTCTTTTTAAATTATGATTGTAATGATTGTAACTGTAATGATTATTCCTAGATTTTTTTTATCAGTAAAAGCTCTTTTTATTACCAAATAATACAATTTATAAAACCATGTACCAGTATACAAAAAAGCACTCTTTTAATAGGTACTCAACCGCCTCTACTGTCACGTCGTGGTAAAATTTACGTAAAATTATTTTTTTTCAACAATCATGACATGCCTTTTTTATTGAAATAATACGTTTAACCGTCATTTAATTTTGTTTTTATTCACTGATAAATTAGTGATCGGATATTTTTCAAATCCCAAAGTTGGGGCGAAGACATGTAGGAGCTTTTAAAACCAACTTTTACAGGAATCCGAAGGAGCACGAATTATAAAATTCAAGCAATTTCTATAAAAAAAAATATATGTCACTTTAATCTGTTGTGTATTTTGTTAGTAATTTTTTTTTTGTGGAAATATCGATTTTTGTGAAAAACGAGTCGGAATAAATGTGTTTTATATTTGATGTATAAATAAGATTACAACGAAATAAATAACATTCTAGAACATTTTGGAATTCTTCGGAATTTATATGAATTCCCGAATATTCATGTTGTGTCGTATAAAAGAACGTGTCGTTGTAAGTTCATATAAAAGAAAAGCTGCAATACGTGGTGGCTCTTTGATTTTAGTAAAAAATAGTCTTAAATGTAAAGAAAGAAAAGATATTGTAAAACTCACTATTGAGAGGACTATTGAACTTTCTTGTGAGGAACCGGAGCGACATATCATTGTGTGTGTATACCGCCCTCCTGACGCAGATCAGGTTGCTTTTGAATGTACTATGGAAGAAGTTTTGCTGAAGTATTTACTTGTAGGAAGGATCTTATTGTTTGTGGCGACTTTAATATAGATATTTTAGCAAATCCCCTCGCCGACAGATTGCTTAACTTATTCAAGTGCTTTAGTTTACAAAATCTTTTTAATGATCCCACTAGGGTAACCCAAACATCTGCCACCTGTTTAGATAATATTTACTGCAGTCAAACTCCAACCAGCAAAGCAGTAATTAGGCATTTCCAATCAGACCCTTATGGTCAAAGTGTTAATTTTAGCTATGATGATAAAAATATTGTAGAAAAATATACCTGCAGGCCAATAACAGAGAACCGTATCAAGAATTTTCAAAGTAGAGTGGAACTAACAGTATCAAATATACCTTGTTCTGATGACCCCAATGAATTATTTTCCAAACTTTTGAATGTAATACACAAGGAACACAGTGAAGTATTCAAACTTAAAACATGCACAGTGAGAGAAAGGGTCGAGTTTATTGATTGGGCCACTCCGGGTATTTATAGAAGTAGGAATATACTATATGACCTTTATGCTTCTCGAGAAACTATGTTACTTGATCCTGCGTTTCTATTGTATTGTATGTAACCAACTATTCTAAAACATTTAAGAAAGTCTGCAACACAGCAAAATGCCTGTTTTTAAAAAATATTATAATAAAATCATCTAATAAAGTAAAAGCAACATGGAGACTAATAAATAACGAAACAGGTAAATCAAAGCCACGTTATAAGGAAATAAGGTTAAAAATTAATAATTCAATTCTTATACATGATAAAGATATTGCCAATGCTTTTGATGCATTCTTTTCTACTATTCCTAAAGTTGTTACCCAGTCTCTAAAATCATCAGCATCAATGGCTGTTAAATTTTTAGAACCTTCAGTTGCTAAATGTAATGAGAGCTTTAACTTTAGTTATGTAAATGCTGATTATGTAGTGTGCGGTTCTGGCCCTTCCAGTTGCCACTCCGATCCTCTCCTTGCCAGAGCATCAGCTTCATCGTTTCCTCTAGATCCGCTGTGTCCTTTTATCCATTGCAGGGTAACTCTATTGGACTTACTTACTTGTTCCAGCAGATGGTAGCATTGTATGGTGAGTCCCGAGTTATGTTCTCTCTTGTTCAATGCCTGTAGTACTGCAGCACTATCTGAGATAATCCTGATATTTTGATCAGTTACCTTTCTTCGTAGTACTGCAGTCGCAGCCTGAATTATACCCACACATTCCGCCTGGAAGATAGAGTTGTGGATACCCAGAGCTGTCGTTTTGTGAATGTTTAGGTCGTCGGAGAAAGTTCCCGCCCCGGTACCTGTTTTCATTTTGGAGCCGTCTGTGTAAATTCTCACTTCATGTATGTTTGAGCTATCACTTGGCTCTTCTAGCATTTGTACAGTGAAGCTTTTTGAGTGAAGGTGTTTTTTGGGTACCCTATCATAAATTGAGAGTAGCATAGAATTGCTCCTTGCATACTCCTCTAAGATAGTGGTGTGGTGTGCTGTCGTGTTTTGTTCCCATAAACGTGAAGCCCAGAGTCTGTAAGCAGCTGCGGCTGCCTCTTGTTGCACGTGTAGGTGCAGTGGTGTTAGGTCTAACAGTGCTTCGAGTGCTGCCGTTGGGGCAGTTCTCATACACCCTGTTATCGCTACACATGCCAGTCTCTGGAATTTTTGTAGTTTGTTTATGGTAGTGCTTTGATTTGTTCTCGGCCACCAGTTAAAGTACAGCATTTATGAATGAATTAGTGCGCACCAGGGGAATCAGAGCTAAACGACGGACGCGAAGTTATCTCGTTGTAACTTGTCAACTAAAGCTTAGTTTTGCGTAGTAATAGCGTCAAATAAGCAAGTAACTATCTGGGTTATTGTGAACCTATGTAAATTAGTACTAGTGTTTTCAGGAAATGATATAAAAATTTATTAAAACAGGAACATGAGGTCCGGACGCACCACGGAAGTCAGAATTTCCAAGGATTTTATTTATTTTTACTTATTTAAAATAAGATTATTAAAAAACTAAAAAAGGCCTCCCCTATTATCTTTGTCTAATCTACTATCATAAAAAAATCAAAGGGCTAGGGATACTTTTTGTATGATTTTTCGAGCCGGACATGTTTTTTTCCACCCTGGGAGAATCACCCAAATACTAAATTGGTTTACCGCCAATAACCTCTTACTTAATGCTAAAAAAACAAAATGTATAAAATTCATGTTACCCCAAATGTTAGAGAAATCCCAACTCAAATCATCCATCTGAAGCAACTGAACTTTCTATTCGTAGGTTTAAACAGTACATAAAACTAAATCTTATCAAGAAGGCTTTACTCCATAAATGATTACATCAATGACGTTAGTGCTTGGCCAGATGTCGCTCAGTTCCACATCGACAATAGTATTGAATTATTTATAAGGCAAACATGTATTAGACACATAAGTTATACACATGCTAGTGGTTTCTATTTCGCCTCCTCCACTAGTGGACAAAAAAGTGAGGCGAACTGAAAATCAATTATCACATTATTTTTTATATTATTTTGATAATTATGTACCTATAGTATTAAATTTGACTTGTCTAAGTGCTTATTTTGTAAGCCTAAAGAAATAAAGATATTGATTTCTGATTTCTGTCGTCACTCAAAGTTTAGGTAAATAAACGCCTGAATATCCGATCACTGCTGATGACGTTACCATTATGTGGTTATTTAAATTAGTATTTTATATCATCTACCGTAAAAAAGTAGAATAAAAAAAATTATATTATATTATTAATTATTTGAAAAAAGAAGTAATTGTGGTTTTAATTGATTTTTACTTTGTTTTTGAAAGTAAATAAAAGTTGATTTTCATATATTACTTCGATTTTATTAACCTGTCCCGGGATCCCGGGATCGCCTTTCACAAATCCCAAAATCCCGGGATTGAAAATAAAGACCGGGATCGAATCCTCTACTAGTGTCTCACTTCGGAGAGACATAAATCGTTGTGACTAAGTATCTACAGGTATTTACTTATTAGCTTTCAGTCTGCTCGGCTGCCTTTTCACGAAGTGTAGGTACCATACTAGAATTCTGATGAAATTCATGAACATAATTGTCATACTTACATATTTTATTACATCACAGCATACTACTAATATTAGCTAGGTCCTAAGTACTGGATATTTTACCTGTAGCATACTTGGCATTTCCTCTTCAGTTTCAAGTTGCTCAGTCACTGTACATCTGTAAATGAATAATAGTATAAGATATTATTATGTAATAAATGAGTAGTAGATAAATAAGAAGTAGGTATTTAGGTAGATACCTACTTACATCTTCGTTCATTTATTTTTACCTGGTACTACGCTGGACGATGGAAAGCGGACACCATAGACTTCCAATATCTATACTTATAATAAAACTGTAACAGGTCCAATTCTGTACATTGAAGATATTTTGAAAATTTTTTTTGGAGGGCACTCTATTATCGATACTCAAGCCAAAACTGTAATTTTTTTCATTCATGTCTGTCTGTCTGTCTGTCTGTCTGTCTGTCTGTCTGTCTGTCTGTCTGTATCGTAAACGCGCATCACGCCGAAACTACTTGATGGATTGAAATGAAACTCGGCATCATTATAGGTCATACTACGAGGAAGGACATAGGATACTTTTTATCCCGGAATTCAGTAAGGTTCTCATGGGAGAGGGTATGAAAGTAAAATTCCTTTACCGCGCATCACGCCGAAACTGCTGAATGAATTGGAATGAAACTCAGGACGATTTGAGTTCATAGTACAAGGAAGGACATGGGATACTTTTTATCCCGAAATTCAGTAAGGTTCCCCTGGGAGAGAGGGTGGAACAAAAATTCTTTAACCACGCATCACGACGGAATTGAATGAATTCGAATGGAACTCGGGATGATTGGACATGGACATTTTATCCCGGAATTCAGTTTGGTTCCCCTGGGCTATACGGCTTTTCAAAAATTTCTCACAACATCTGAACGACGCGTGTGTACGCGTCGTTCAGATGCAGTGAGAAATTTTTGAAAACCCGTATAGCCCAGGGGAACCAAACTGAATTGAACTGATAGACGCGAAAGTTTGTAAGTATGATTGGATAGATGGATGGATGTTTGTTACTCTTTCACGCAAAAACTGCTGAACGGATCTGGATGAAATGGCACAGAGATAGATTATAAGCTGGAATAAGAAATAGGCTTTATTTTATCTCGAAAATCCCACGGGAAAGGGAATTACGCAAGTAAAATCGCGAATACTCCAGACTAATCATGTGCAGACGAAGTCGCGGGTACCAGCTAGTACTATTATAAACTTTGTAGTTCCTTACTTGACATCATTTTCACCGTCCATTGTCTGAATATTTTCTTTCTGATGGATTAGCCTTTTCTTCGATCTCCTATAAAAATACATGATAAATCTAATATTGCTAATAGTAGCAATTGCACAAAATTAGGGAAATAAAATAAACGTAGGTAGGAAGGAAGTAGTTAGGTATACTTACATTATTTCCACCAACTTTTGGGCTTTCAGAGCTCTGGTCTTCTTGAGCTTACTGATTTTCTTTATAATTCACCTACACGTACACACAACAACACTGAGCAGTCAAAGTATATTTAGGGCGAGGGTATTATAAAAGTAACTTAGCACTAAAAGCGTCCTTGCGCGATAAAAATAAATATTTATGTACAGGTGATGTACAGCTTATGTACAGTCGGTTTTCTTATATTTTTACAAACTATTTAAACTAAATAAATAAATAAATATAATGCTGGACAATCCACACAGCACCATCTAGCCCCAAAGTAAGCTACTCAAAGCTTGTGTTATGGGTACTAGATAACTAATATATTTTTAATACAATATATACATAGATAGATATATTTTTTTAGTATACATATTAAACACCCAGACCAACGAAACAAATTCCTACAGATCGTGCACAAATTTGTTCCGAGGCGGGAATCGAACCCGCAACCTCCTGCGTCGCAGGCGGACCTTCGCCCACCGCGCCACATGGGTCGTCTAAAGCGTCCATGCGCGCACAACTTAGAACAAATAAAATCAATTATTAAAAACATAAATTCGACGAGTAAGGTGTGCGAGCACTAGGCAGACAAGCACAACCTCCCCGTACAACAGCCAGCGAGGCACTGCCGCCCGTCGCCCGCGCGACCACTTACGCCCACTAATCCTACGGAAAACTAGAAAAATAATATTTACAAGGTGAAAAACCGTCGCATCGCAAAATCGTACGTACCAATTGAAGACAAAGTTCTTGCCGACATTTAGGTGAAAAAAAAAGTACAAAATTCTAAGTCGTTTAGAAGTAGATACAAATTTAAAGTCCGAAACAGCTGAACTTTGTGAATTTTTTTCACAGGGAAAATGAACACGTAGAACATTTTTGTACGTACCATTTATAGATAAAATGTCAATTAAAGTCATACATTTTTTTCAGCTCATAAAGTTGACTCCTCTATGAGTAGATAGCCTCCAAAAATGACCATTCAGCTACTGTTTGCGCCTTAAGTAGTCCCACAGAGCTACGCAAAGATGTACCCCAAACTCTTCCATGCATTTGGATTAATGTAGGATTCATTGCGTTTGTGGGATGTCATCCCATCCTATTCTTAGCTTTCTTGGCTTAGTTGCGTAATCAATCAGATGAAAAAAAATTAAAGGGAAATTTTCGACGACCGATTTGGCGCGGTGGGTGAAGGTATTTATGATCTGCAAATTTGTTCCATGTTTATTGGTGTTTACTATGTATAATAAAAAATATATCGATATATGAAATGTATTTTATTAAGTATATCAGTCATCTAGTACCCTTAGTACAAGCTCTGCTTAGTATGGGGATAGATGATGCTGCGTGGATTGTCCAGCATTATTTGTTTTTTTACTCTATATATTATTCATCAGCAGTAGGTATAATTCGCTATCAAATTCGTTCAGAATAACTCTAGATTCAATCAAATAAACTCTTTCATATCACTATGCCATAGAAGTCTCAATAAAAGCCTTAGGACACCAGGCCAAAACTCTAAGCACTTTCACTCTGAACCACTAAACCACACTAAACTCAAGGTAGCTGTAAATATTATCATCTCCTGTCTAGCCAACCATCTGATTATGTCATTATTGTGCATTTGGATTACATGTGGCTTACACCTAACTTGGCGTATCATTGACGTACGTAGATATAATAGGCTTTACATGGTCGATTTAACTAAAAAGATTTAGTGAATTGCCTTGAACTCGCATAACGTTGCGATGTTGTAACGCATAACTGTGGGTTTCGTTATTTTCCATAGTTTATAAGAACAACTGGTAGTTCGTAAACTGATCATCTCCGTGACTAATTATTGATCAAATCAGTTGATAAACTCAATTCTAAAACAGAACAACTTTTTGACAATAGATTTGAATGGTTAGTTGATCAGCGTACAACCAGCTGTTATGTGTTTAAGAATTGAATGCAAAATATTTCTTTAAATAGTTCAAAATGGTTGGCATATGTTTTATCCACACAATTTAAACAAAACTAAAACGCTTGTGTGTTTTTAGTATCGAGAGTAGAATAGCCTATCAGAATATAAACACTAAAGACCTCCAAAAACTTCAATACATTTTTTTTATACATCTGCAAGATGAGTCCAACTTTTGTCTGTGAATAAGTTATTTGATAAAAACACAAAAATAAAAACATATGTCCATGTGAATACAATAATAATGATATGACACAGAATCATCTAGCCACAAGCTAACCGGAGCTTGTGTCAGATATAAGTATTAGATAACTGGTACACTAATAAAATACTTTATTCCGTGGAAACTTAGGCCATCAACTAGGTTTACTACCAACTTTGCATGCACTAACTATTTCACTACCTTAAACGCATTCCTGTCACGCACAGCGTCGGACCATAAATACCAACACAGCCTGCAAATAAGACACAAGACTACAATTATTACTATTTAAAAACTGTTTAAAACCAAACAGGTTTAGTTGTCAAACTTAAGCTAAATTACAGAGCACTTGCATCTCCATCTCTATTATTAAAAAAACTCTAACTATATTTAAATCAACATTATTTGTTTGGTTCCTCTTGTGAAAATACTATTGAGAATACAAATTACAAACACAATCAAATCACTATCATCACTACATAGTAAAAAACAAAGTCGCTTTCTCTGTCCCTATGTCCTTATGTATGCTTAAATCTTTAAAACTACGCAAAGGATTTTGATGCGGATTTTTTTAATAGATAGAGTGCTTCAAGAGAAAGGTTTATACGTATAATAAAACCGTGCGAAGCCGTGGAGGGTCGCTAGTATTATATAATGATGAAAGTGCACTGTTTTACATTTTATTTGGTTTTATATCTCAGGAACCAAGTCGAATGAAGTGACAGTGGTTTCATTCGTAGGTTATCTATTACTAACCCCCTGACTCGATATATAAAATACCTTAGAACTGCCTTCGTCCTAAAAGTAACATGTAAAATTTCAGCTTCATAGATCTTGTAGTTCAGAGATATCTTGATGAATCGTCCAGTTTTCTCTTTGATAAATAAAGATAATTTGGTTCTTCTTAGCTATTGTAATATAAAGTCATATGTAATATTTTACACGCAATCATGATTTTTTACATTTAACTCCTATCCATAAAGGTCAGACGGTCAGATATACTATTTTTATCTTATTTGCACAAATAGTCGCAACTTGCTCTCTTATGTTGATTCTGAGCTAGATGTTTTTGTCCTGCGAGGTATTCATCTGTAATGTAGGCGATTCGCTCAATGGCCCATGCGTGGCTTCGAATGAGCCACCGCGGGCTTTTTTTAGCAATTCGATTTCATTATTTATCTATATTAAATCAAAACCATCACCATCAGATGAGATTGTGGTCGACCGAAGGTATACATGATAAAAAAAGCGCCTCCAAACGTGAATGGATTTTTAAAACCATCGCCTATACTTGTTTTAAGAATTCTAGATACATTTGATCAAAGTGATTTAAAGTCGGGTGCAAAATATGGCAAATTAGATTATTCGAGAATGGAGATAAGGATGAAATTCGCTTAGAAATGAGTCAACCTTACGTAACATGAAGAACTAGACATGCCTAGGTGGCTGCAGACGATTTTCTAGTACGAGAACGGTTAAATATCTCTTTATACATAATTTTTAAAAAAATCTATCCGTTTATAGCGGCCGTTATTTGTAGTTTTCACTCAGATTCCTAACAATTTTCTGAAATTTTGCTAAATTTTTGAACTTCGGCAGGAACCCGCGACCCTCCTTCAGTACGATTGATGAAAAGATTGAAGCGAACTGAAAATCAATTATCACTTTATTTCTTATATGATTTTGATAATTATGTACCTATAGTTTTAATTTGACTTGTCTTAGTGCTTATTTTGTCTGCATCACGAAGTCAAGACCTCTGCATAACCAAATAAACCTGAGCCCTGAAAGCAAACACACGTTTATAAAAAACTTACTCAACTGACATTTTAAGTTCAACGTAATTCTTAAAAATAGTTGTGCAAACTTTATACACAGAAAGTCCGTATTTAATTGGAAACCAAGGAATATTTCGTTTATAATTAATATACCTACTTTAAAAAAATTACAACTAGTATTTACAATTGAAACCATTGAGCTAACTGCAGACGGTTCCAAACAGTCTAAAGGTAGCTCAATTGATCCATGTCAATACCAGTCGTCGCGTCCCCAAGACACTGGCTGCATTACCACGCTAATATATGTATTTTAATATATGTATTTATCGGTGCTTAACAATACTTTACTAAGTCTTTATGTTCTTTCGTATAATTTATTCGATATAATATTAATCGACGACTTTCACTCTTCGGAATAGTATGGTCATTGTAGCATAATGCAACGCGTAAACTAATAAAGCAGTTACTCATAATAGCTGAGGATACGATAAAGGCTTTACTACAACTTCCTTATTGAGTTCAAAATTGCGCAAGCGCAGGAAAATAGAAATAAAATAAAGATACATTATATTTGATTAAGAACGACAAAACATACCTTACTACCACAAAAAACAAAATCACGACTTACACACGTGTTTGACAGTTGTTTAGCAAAAGTCACCCTACAAAACCATATTAAATAACTGTTAAACACGTGTCTAAGTCGTAACTTTTTTTTTGTGGTAAGGCCCATTAGGTTCAAATATTTTTTGATATTATTTATTGCCTTAGTGGTAAGGACTATTATACATTAACTTAAGTAAACGAAATTAGAAAGCAGTACTTAATCTATTATTTTACATCCTAATATTATAAATGCGAAAGGTTGGATGGATGGATGGATGTTTCTAACTTAACGGATTTTGAAGTGGCTTTTTTAATAGACAGTTATTCAAAAGGAAGGTTATTATAGATTAATGTATAAAACACCCGTGCGAAACTGGGGCGGATCGCTAGTTATAATAATTATGAATTATCCAGTGAACATCGTTGTTTACATAAACTACCTAACTCTGCTCAAGTGATGCTTGGTAAAGAAAGTAGTGTTTGCAGTTAACTTGAGTAAAACATGGCAATTGAAATTGAAATTTTATTTGAAGAAGATGTATGACCACGTTGATTTTCTTCCGCATGTGAATAAGAAAATTAATTGAAGAGAAAATTAATTGTACAACGCTTTATTTCTTATTTCATCATCGATAATTGTTTATGAAGACAGGGCGCAATGGCGCTCATTAGGGGAGGCCTATGTCCAGCTGTGGACTAATATAGGCTGATGATGATGATAAATTGTTTATTTGACTTGTGCAAGTAGGTACAATTAGTAAATCTAAATAAATAAATCTAGATAGAAAGATAGTTAATTAATTTCTTACATCGCTTATAAACAGGATGTTAATAAAGTTATTGAGCTCTGATGACGTCAAGAAGTAGACGAAACAATTATATTACATTCCACTATGCACAACACCCGGCCCCCCAGCCAAGTTCGATGACGATCTGCGAAAGACGAATCGGATGCGGCAAGCTGAAGTCAGGGCCCTATGGAGCTCATTAGGAGAGGCCTATGTCCAGTAGTGACTAGTATAGGTTGACAATGATAATAATACACTAAACCACTACTAAGATATTGCAGTGGGCATTATCCTTACCTAGTTAAGTAGATGGCCACCAACGGAACCGTTTTATGTGCATGCCTTATTTATCTATTATGACAATGTTGATGATGAATAAGTGTTTTTCACATTGAGCAAAGTAATAATAAAATTACAATGTAATTAATAAAATAACAAGGACTTTTTCAGCAGGTCAATAATTACCCGTTCAAAAGACATCAACGCGCAGCTTTACGTGCAGGAATTTTATTATGTAAAAAAAAAAAAAAACATTTTATACAGACAAATGTTTAGCTTTCTGTATTCAGTATTTACTGAACTTGCTTTTTATCAAAGCAGAGTGGGCAAGTGAATTGTAAACATAACAAGCAAAATTGCTCCTTGTCTATCACTGAAGGAAAATATTCGGGTTTCATGGTAGATTTAAACATATTATGCGTTTCCGTTATAGGGATGAAGTTTAGTGGACATATCCCAACTAGCACGTTGGCGTTAAAATAACCTGTATATTATACTTATAACGGTTCCAATCGAGTATCTAAGTGTTAAAAATACCTGTAAGAATGGAGTTAGAGCATGCTCTAACTCACATATAACCACGAAAGAGGCCCACGATTTTGCAGGTAAAGGTGTTATATAAGCCTGTATAAGGGTGGTATAAGGGTGTTAAGTACCTGCACAAGAGTGTTTATTCATTCTCAGCTAATACCTTAACCGGTATAAATGTCTTGTAGATGAGTTGGTTAATACTATAGGTGTTAGAATCATTTCGGTTAAGAATGAAATATCACCTAACATATTACAAGACCTATTAAAAATACTTGTTTGACACTTATTCGCTTAGTAGTTAGTTAGAATATTCTCAAGCTTAGGTATTTTGTATCTTACGACGGGAAGTCTATGAACTTTGTTACTTAATAAAATTATGTGACTATCAGTGAATGGCGTAACAGAATTGACAGAGGAGAATATACAAATACTAAGGAGTTAAAGTTTTCATTGTGAAGTGAACATAATCTGCCGCGGTAATTTTACTGTAAATGTATACCATGTTTCTCATCTCAATTTAAACGCGCCCTGGATTAAATTAAGATTTTAAATAAAAATTATGAAGAATAATAAAGAAATTTCAAATTTTTATTTTTTTCCTTATTAGCCAGTAGCATGTTAAATTAAGTGGTTTCAGTAGAATGACAGAAGTTACATAAATAATGAAGTATTTTGTTGTCAAATATTGAATAACCTATTCAATATATTATATAAGTTAATTGACCAAAACAATGGCGACCGAACATTAAAGCTTTATGTCTTTGTTAAGTGTTCTATTACACATTTCGAGATATAACATCTTTAGTCAAGAATGTTGTCAGTCTTTAGTACTCTTTACAGTGTATTAATAGTCTTAAGTAACTACAATTACTATAGCCAAGACAATACTACCGGCTAAGCATAAAATGAACTTATACTCTTGACAAACTCTGTTTTAAAAGTAATGTCTGCACCTTATAATCAATATAACACCAAAATACTTATAAGGCACTTTACGGAAAAAACTAAACAACAATAAGTGTTAACGATAATCAGCGAGCACCGTTGTA
Organism: Eupithecia centaureata; assembly: GCA_944547425.1. Taxonomy (NCBI): domain Eukaryota; kingdom Metazoa; phylum Arthropoda; class Insecta; order Lepidoptera; family Geometridae; genus Eupithecia; species Eupithecia centaureata. The sequence continues at coordinate 15,098,302 of OX155682.1, forward strand.
TAGATTTGGGTGTTATAAACAGGTTAAACCTATAACATCTTAAGTATACTTGTTGCAGTTAGCACTATTGTAAAATACTACTAACACTTTTCGAGCTCAATTTATATTTTAACTACCTTATAAAGTTTATAGTTACAACTGAGATCATTATTACTCCGTTAAACAGTTAAAAGTAATAATAATACCTGTAACTGACACCAAAATGTTAGTTGGGATGAATTGCATGTATTTGTATATTGTATATTTTGTATATGAGGTTGTTGTTTTCGCTGTCTTATTGAGGTTTTCGTTAACCTTTTCATTTAATGATTTTATTTTCGTATAGCACTTTCGTACAAACTGACAAAAAAACTCTTAAGTCATCAAATATTTGCAAGAAGAAGTATCTCTGGCTTTCGAAAGAAATGCCTTACAAGGATATTTATTAGCAAATGTTACGTCTGTATACCTTACAGAGGTCATTGCATCAGACTAGCGGGAAATTGTAATATTAGTACGTGCCCTACAAATAGAGTGCTTTGATACGTGGCAGAGCAATATTATTGCCAGTTTTATGTTTGGTATAAAGACGTGTGGCAACACAAGGGTCAATGCATGCAAATGATAGGCGGTCATCGCACACATGTCACTTTGAAATGGAGCGGCGCGGGGCGGCAGTCACTTGCCTCATAAACTGTTATAACCACCAACAAATAGGTAAAAAAGTGTTGAGAATAAAACCGATTATGGATTTGTGGCCTTTTTCTTTCATAAAATCGAATTATTGTCAAATGAGAAGGCGAAAACTTACAAAATTTTGCAAAGCATCTTAGTATATAAAAATTATTTTTCAAATTTTAATTTGTCAAAATCATTTTAGCCGTTATGTTGCTTGGAGGAATTAAAATCGTGAGTCGCGAAACACATACGTTTTTATTTTTCTTTTACAATTTATTTAGAACGGCTGGATGGATGTTTGTTCATCTTTAAAAAAAGGAGACGTCACAAACACGTATCGACACTCATCAACCAAACTTACCCCTTAGTTTTTGAGTTGTAGTGGGTGTGCGGCGAATGTTATCTGTGTCACCTCACCGCCTCCACGCGTAATTTAGCCCTAGTTATTGCATGCTCTACTTGGGGCAAAGGTGGATTGCTAAATGAAGGCTTTGCTCTGGCTGTGGTGGATCCACTTGGATTCTAAGTACTATGTGCGTGTAAATCATTTGTACACATTCATACATGTGTTTATATAGATATCAATGCGAGGTAGGTTTTTTTGTTGGTCAACCCTGGGTCATTGCAAAAGTTCTGTAGAATTCTTTTAAGCTTCACACTCTGAGCGCATATATGCATATATGTATTTAGCACCGATCATCTCAGCACAGAAACTGAAAGGGCTCAAGTCCTTTCAGTTCAAAAACAAAGGATCATGCTGATTTAGCAAATCTATCAAACCTCAGGCCTACCACTACTTAAAGTTAAAGGTCCCACCACTGAACAAAGGTATCCATGCGTCACAATTCTGAGCCAGTTATGCTCAGTCCGGCCATGGATGACGATCTGCGAAAGACTGCTGGCAGAATGCTGGATGCGGCAAGAAGACAGGGCGCTATGGCGTTCATTAGGGGAGGCAGTGTACTAGTATAGTTTGATGATGATAATGAAGATACTCACGCATTTAGGAGGCACAATTCTGGATGTACTGAATTGAAAGTATCACTTAATTATCACAAGAATGTATGCCCTACATTACACAATCAGTCTGCGTCCATAGGCCCACATCTCTGCATCAGGCTTGCTTATGGGTCGAAACAATAAAGATATTATCGACCATTGTGACCGTTCTGCTATAAAACTTGCGTAACAGTGAAATCTGACCACTATTGTTTGTTGATGTTAGCACTTAGTGCCTGAATCATCCCAGCTGATTGAGAAGCGCTAGATAACTATACTCCTGAAAATCTCAAACACCTACAATCCTTGGAAATAAACAAAATGAAAAAATCTAGAGAGAGATAGCAAATCATCTCAAGTAGAGCAGATTCGATTAAAAATTCAAGACATAAAAAGTGATTTATTGGTTTTATTATTATATTAAGTAAATGAAATTATATGTTTATCTTTCTCCTTTCAAGTTTTTGCACAGCACAATGAATGGAGGTAAAGTAGGGCAGAAGCTCTGTGGCGTAACGACGAGTCATGGAATAATTTAGAATAAAATAATAGATCATCAAATAAATATATATTTAGCTACATATAGCTAAGTACCTAATTTTAAATCTGACCTGTGAACCGTCACTAACAAATGAAATAATATGTATTAATGTTTTTATATTTGTTCTGAAATGGATTAAGAGTCAAAATATATCTTCAACTTATTCAAAATCCTGGCCATTCTTATAATTCTAATTTAATTAGTGATTTAATGGCACGTCTTCATAATTAGCAAAATCCCAAATATAGTTAAAAAATTATTTCCAAGCAAAAAATAAAAACAGTATGTATTGACAATTGAAGCGATTGATCTAACTGCAGTCTATCTATGTTCATTTTCACACACAACATTAGTTAAATTTTGATCAAGCTATTTTCAGTGACCGAGCCGTTTATTTTAGTCTGTGTCACAAGTGCTACCTTGAATTCCATCTTTAAATGGAGAAGAGATGTACCTAAAAGTGTTTCCGGTAATCGTTACACAGCTTAAAACATAGAATCGTATACCTATTGCGAGCATTTCTACATTATTTACATTACTTTTCTTATACTTAACGTAATCAATAAAAGATTAATATGTATATATAATACTGAACAATCCGCTCTGTATCATTATAGGCCAATCTAAGTAGAGCTTGTGTTATGCATGAGCCTAGATGACTGATATACTTTATAGAATAACTAGCGGCCCTCCCTGGCTTCGCACGGTTTTGTTATACATACCTTCCTCTTGTATCACTCCATTTATTAAAAAAAACCGCATCATAATCCGTTGTGTAATTTTAAAGATTTCAGCATACATATGTAGTTGTATTTTTTGGAAGCCTGCGTCAATAATTTTTAAAATTGTTCATATACCTACCTTAAAACAAGTTTACTAGGAGAGGCCTATGTCTTGAATTGGACTAGTGTAGGCTGATGATTATGTTGAAAACAAATGCTCAAAAACTTAAAAAAAACTACTTTTCTCCCTTACCTACAGATCATAATCAAATAAATATTTTACTCAATTCTCAAATGAAATACACCCAGTCTAAAATGTTATGGCCAGTAAAACGATCAGTAATGCGAAATAAAGCAAGTTCACACGACGAGATAGCGGTGACGTAACGATGCGTTCACAAGTTCATGCGCTTACGCAACGCGCACGAAAGTGAACGCGGCCGGCGTCCAGCCTCGGTGAGGTGTCGCTACCACATACCTACGTATTTACACACACACACATACTATGATTAGTATTTGTCTCCATTCTATATAACTATAGAATGTACTTCCTAATATGTACCTGTATACTGGATCAGTTGAACTACCTTTAGACTGTTTGCAACCGTCTGCAGTTATCTAGCTCAAATATTTCAATTGTATACTAGTTAAATAAAATCTATTCCTTGATTGTAATTTTCGTTTATAATAAAGTAGTTACCTAATCTTTACAATAGGGTCAGATACCTACTCAAAATTGAATCCCGAAATTTACACTGCAGGAGTATTGCCTGATAGTGACTTGTTACAAGGTCTGAAAAAGAAGGTAAGAAATTGATGTAATACATCCGAAAAGAAATAATTCGGGGCTATCACCTTTTTTTTGATAAACTTATCTTTTATAATTAGTTTTATAAAAAAGAAATCAAAATAACTAGACTGGTCACGTTTTTATACAAATTGTATCATCTTGGGGTCAACGGACGGCAAATTAGGAGGCATTTTTCGTTTAGTGTCATAATGTAGTCTACTATCCTAGTCGCCTTAGCTGAATGTTCACTTTCCCTTAATCTCAGCCTAATCACCAAGCAAGCACTGTGCAAATTCATCATATTGCGAAAAGAATAATTATTTCAGTAGGTGTTTCTTTACCTTTCTTATTCATTTTACTAAGAAAGATATTAAGTCCTTTGATCATGTAGCAAGGTATCCAATACTCGGTAAGAGACCCAGTAATAAACATATAATTGAATAATTACATGGACATTACAAATAAGAGGAATCTTTATAAGATGATGGGCGAAGAGTCGTAAAAACATGTGTAGCGTGACTGCGCATTTTGAGAGACTGAAAGAGTTATTATGTATAATCAATAAATTATAAAACGATTTTACTATAATTTTGTTCTTATGACATAGTCGATATAATAAAGATGCTGCGTACAATATCAAATCAAATCAAAATCATTTAGTAGACACAAGTTAACATAGAGGTAAAGTCATCTAAATGTATCCATAATAATATGATTAGTATAATATAAGCCTATGCTATAAGAATGTGAGTCACTTCTAAACACTTTTCTAAGGAAAGTAAAGTTATTACCTACGATGATTTAAGACAGTTTTTATCTATAAATCGTTTGCTGTCACCTACAGTCTTGAAAGGGAAACGCCCTGGAGTTCTTCTCTAGTTTCTCTCGTTTGCTCGCTGGACCAATAAAACTAGTCAAAAAGAAATGTGTTCTTTCTAGTAGATTTGAAGTCTTACATTTCTACTCTGACGTTTCATCAGCCTTAAGGCAATCACGCACAACCATTGACCATATTCTCAGTGATAATTAATCAATTATCAGTAGTCAAACAAGCCAACAAGCCCAATAATATACATTGTTGTTGATGGATATGTTCTTGTCAACTCTTTGACGGGTCAATGGAAATGTTTGGGTGTTTACTTTCATAATACTACTTTAGCCAATATCTCTCGGGGTCGTTATGACTAGAAATACAGAATAATATTACAGCTACATAACCTTTTACCCTGTACCTTCTTTTATTTAAATTATTGTAGAATATTATAGGAACAGTAGTTATTAAACATTTTGAAATAATTAAAATGATAAGTAGGCTTTTTCATTAGGTATTATTTTCATTATAATGCAAGACTTATCTCACAGCATCTAGCTGCATTATAAAACTGATCTTGTGATATGGGAATAGATGATTATTTCCTGATTTGCCCTTGATGTTTATTAGTCTATTTATTAGTCTGGGAGCGGAAATTGAACTCACAACTTGCTGCGCTGCTGCAGGCTGACCTTCGTACCCGCTATGCCATAAATATCGTCAAATTGATGTTAATGAAGTTCAGTTCTGTTTTGTTAAATTTGTACATTTTAATAAACTTCTTCGGACCCCTTTTTTGCAATTATTGTTACTGTTCACTTTCACGTCTTAATTAATCATAAAAGTAACTACAATAAATACTTCAACGTATAGATGAAAGTTTTATTTTTGGAATCTCATTTGATTGCCGAACTGACTGCCTAGTAATTACTTTGGATCCTGTACAATGAATTGATGGATCAAGCGATTTAAGTATTCATTCTATGCATACCTACTCTGAAGAGGATCATATTATTATAAATATACCTACTTTCTTTCCACTTTCTACAAAGAACACTTAGTTGGTGGATCCCGCAACTTTTCTTATCGCAATCTATCTCTAGATTGTTTGCAAAAGTGTGCAGTCAGCTCAATTATTTCAATTTTAAATGCAAGGTTTAATTTGTTTTTGTTATAGATAAAAATAAAAATAATCGAAAAAAAAACATGCTCAATTTTGAACTTGTTATGTTTGTGATGTATTGTGTGTTTCGATAGGCTGTCAGCACACTTTAAAATTGTAAAGTATAAAAATAGTATCGATGACCAAATTAAAGAAAACTTTAAAAAATGGTTTTCATATCAGTGACTAAAATGCAGTCTTTAAGTGTTCTGAAGTACACGTCACACTGGTTTGTGCGCACCTATGCGCAATAACAACAAATTCCTTGCATTTTTAAAGTCAAATAAAAGAGATCCTGACTTGTGACATAGAGCTTTACTTGAAGTCATGTCAAGAGATACAGGAGGTACTAAACCCCATATAAATCCAACATTCTCAGATCCACAATCACTCACGTATATCTCCGCCCAGGCTGCGTTATTAAGGCGTAATTCTGATTAGGCAGATTTATAGGGCGGGCGGTATCGGAGCCTGTATGTGGGATTGATGGCGAATCCAAACTGGAAAGTATCAAGTGGAAAATATTTTACTGAAAAATACTGAATGCTGAAAAAGCTGTAAAATATCTTTCAAGGCGAGTAAAATAATTTGTAGAAAGAAGAAATCATAATTTTTTTACATCACGAGCAGAGGAATTAAAAATAACTACAAAAAAGACGGCTTGATTCATCGGTGCTCGTTTATAAGAATCCATTAAAATAATTTAAAAAAAATAATTCTGAAGATTTGTCCAACTTGACCCAGACAAGATGTGTACAAACTGTACAAGGTATCATGCCGGCAGTACACACACAGGGTACAAATAAATAACTAACTAAATCTCATACTTACATAAAAAATATCTAAATGATAAACCTTCTTCACCGGAAAGTGAGCTTTTGACTACAGAGTTCGAGAGAAAAATTAAATAACCGCCAATATAAGCAAAAAAATAGCGTACTTACATCTACGAACATGTTTAGTTTGCATAGGTACCTGGTACAAGTAAATACAAATGACAACTTTCACTCCGTTCTAGCCATAACCCTAAAAACTGACCTTTTTATTCCCAAAAGCTTCCAAACCTGGCACGTAAAAAGGTCCGTAAATAAGCAGCATCCTTATTATTTAACATCTCGGCGTCTGTCCGTCCGAACTCGGACCGATATATCAACATTAGGTCTGTCCCCGTGTTGAGGACCAGACATGTGGACGGGGAGCTAGAGAGCCTGGATGTGACAAGGAATGCCAGAATATAATAAAAAACTTTTCTGTAAGCTGTTCATGTGTATGAGAGTGTCACCTTTGGATTATTTTGTGAATCTAGTGTTGGAATTTTATCGATTGCTCGACGAGCCTATAATCTTGTTTTTAAGTGCGGCATGGCTAGTCAAGATTTGGACTAGCCATGCCGCAGAAATCGTAACGGATAATACGAGCTTGCTTATCAAAGTAAGCACCCTTTGTACAGACAATAAATCTTCGTTTGACCATAAACACATCTGATGGTAAGTGACGACTTCAGAAATATCTATCTTACGGACAGTCCACACACGTATTTGAATTGTCTTTGAACAATAGAGCTTCTTTTCTGAAAAATCAAATCAGCACTCTGTCGATCAGATTACAGATTATTTTAAGGAATAATTATTTTAATTCGAGAACTTTCACTTGAGCACCTATCATTTTATAAGTTCAAACTTTACTTGTTATCTAAAAGCCACGTTGAAGAGCCATGTCTTCCCCAAGTCCGTTCCACCAACTCTAAGTCTCGGTCCGCACCCGTGGGACGTCAAAAATGAAGATTTAGTCCCCCGCCGCGTCATACGTTAAGCCCGCCTAATGAAAACACGGCCGGTGATCTAGCGGACACCTTCGGTACCTACCCGTGTATCTGTTTGTAGAAAACTTTATAGGGGCTAGGTAGTTGGGATGTTGTCTTATTGTTTGCAATAGTTGCAAATGAGAACAAAAATCACGGCAGAATCTTGAAAAAACCTTGTTGATTGATTTTGTACTCTATTACCTTTGCAGTGATTCATAATTTGGTGGTATTTATTACATTTCATTACAATTGATCTGTACAGTTTCATTGCAATTAATCTAAAAAGATGGTTTGAGCTGAAATAATTTAATTTTACTAAAAAATATAAAATGATTTCATGGTCATTTAATACGTGGATCTGGTAAGGGACTCAATTTGAAAATTTAACAACAATAACACTATGTCTGAAGTCTATTTTGATACTAAAATTAAAGAGACGACTAATTACTTAATTGCAAGCCTCCTGTATAATGGCACTGACACAGACACTTCCTCGTCCCTAAGTATCAGCACCCAAAGCCAGACAGACCGAAACCGAGACCCTTAATTTCCATTAAAAGCCTTCAATAAAACAGAGTCACTGCCACTATCCATTTTTCCCTATCTTCCTTCATAAACAGGGATCAGAAGCCTTACCCTTTCGCTATAAATCTGGTGACCCCCCGGCCCCCCGGCCTCCCCCGGGGTGCCGGGGCCGGGGGGAAGCCGCGAGGTGGTTTTGAATGGAGATTGAGCCAATTAAAGTAATCGCCGTAACAGTCGGCGCTGCCTTGGATTAGTTCTGCGGCGGGGTGGTGTGGAGACGCCTTTATGTGCTTCCGCCTTGGAGACTCATTTTATTATTTTTGTTTTGTGAACTTATGTTATTAAAGTTAAGTGGGTGTAAGATTTTGTTTACTATTGTAGTTTGAATTTGCTTATATTTACTTTATTATTGTTTTTTCCTCTGACGTTAAAGTGTCAGACCACTATTCCAGTTGGTAAAGAGAAGTTTGTAGCCTAAGACGAAGTTTCAAAACTATTATTTACTTACTAATTTATAAGTTTCATTGAAATCGAAGAGCATTAACAGTCACACCAAAATAATTAATCAAAAATTTGTATGTATGAATATTATTATTTAGTTAGCTGTAACGGATCGAGCTGAAATTTGCACACAACTTTTACAACCAAATGAATTCCAATATAATTTATCCTCTCAAAACTTTTAGCCGTGTTCGACTCCACCCCATCCGCTGCAGGATTAGTATCATACAATACAAGCAACGACTGAATCCTTTTATTTATTGCTATTTATTATTATTGCATTCTCCGTTCATTTCTCTCTAATATTGTCTTGAAATAAATTACGCTTAGCGTTTCGGAAGCTTGTTTTAAATATTATTGCTAATTAGCTGTGTTAGCTTTTACTTTAAAGTTATTTTAAGTTTGTTAAGTGTTTGCCTTTTATTTTTTTCCTGCATACGAGAACAGAAGCTTAAGATTTAAAACCATAAACCCGAATATTCCTATAAATTAATAAGTAAATAAATAAAATGAGCTTTTGAATCTTAACATTAAGGTTTCATCAATTACTTCTAGTTCAGGTTGAGATTTCACAACTTTTAATGTGAAATTTCCCAAATCTTCAATTATGTACCTATAATAGCGATAATTGACTTTCGATTATTTTATAAGAATCTATGGCCTCGAAATATTATTTCATATCCGAAAAATTGCAATACAACCAGAACTGGACTAGAAACAGCTGATCTCAAACAACGTAGAAGTTTCTCAACTAATCTTTAACTATGCCAATCGGAACCTTTGCTAAGACGCTGGCTGCATCACCACGCTGTATGGCAATACTGATGCGCTGCGCCAGACACTCACCAGCTCTCGGGTCACACGCCGTCAAATCGATTGGACGCTTTAGTTTCTATAAGAATGCCTCAGGGATTTGATTCTCTACAACTGCTTTTCTATAAAACAGGGTATACCACTGATAGACAGTAGGTATTGGAGCAAACTAGAATCAGAGCTGCCCAGTGCTGTCTTCAGTATATCTCCATCAGTTTTCTCGTGCAATTTGCGCCGGCTCGGATTGATGAAAGACTCCCGTGGGTCCGGATCACTCCGACCGCTATTTTGTGCTCATACGGAGCGATGTTCGATCGACAACCACCGCACTAAAGCTTTAGACGTAGACGTGCTAGAAACTTAACATATGTTCGAAAGGCATTAGGCGTGCATCAGCTGATCAATTCTTGATTTGGATAACATTTGTTTTACTGGGTCTAAAACAGAGTTCTTGCCTTCTTCGTTTAATTATTGTGGGTTCGTTTAATCATTGTCTAATAATAGTATCTACCTATATTATTATGTATAATTTATTGAAATTATTTTTGTAAGGACTTTGGAAGCAGTACGTTTATAAAGTGTATAAAAACTACACGGAACCAATTGGTTCCATTCGAGCAAAATTTGTGAAGAGCCTCTGGTTATCCAACTTACCTAGAGTAAATTTCTACAATTTCACTTTCATATGTATATGTATTTCATATGTATATTATATATATGTATATACAGTTAGCAATAGGTAGACGCAAAAGCGTCTTTTGCATGAATGAATGTAGAAGCATACATAAAAATGTATGCTTCTAAATGAATAATTGATAAAAACGCTTGTCATATATATATTATAATAGTTATTTTTAACCAACTACATAAAAGGAGGCTTTCAAATTGGAAAGAGTTAAGTAGGTATAAATTTTTTTAATAAGTTACCATAGAATTGTGTGAAATGGATAACACAGCTTTAAGATTAAAACTAGAAATATATTAATAGAAAAATCATATTCTGAAAATCATAATATAGTTAGTACCCGACTGTTAAACGCAGTCGGGTACTAACTATATTAACCAAGCGTTGTTCTTATTAATGGAAGGTTTTACAACACAACCAATCTAGGTTGTGTGCACTTTTATGATGATTGGAACTAATTCCTTCGCCTCTCACCATCTTCGATTAACTCTCTAAGAATGATGTATGGCATCGATCCTTCTATCCGTGCAAATATAATCGTACTAAGTGTTACTTATTCTGTACTATTTTTGATAGTAACTGTTACTGTTCTGTGCTGGTAGCCCTCTCGTGTATGAGGGATATAAATTATCTATGGACGAAATTGGCTCCTTGCTCATGATGAGTGGAGGCTGCTCTTTGTGCAATATTTTAGGTATATTTGATGCTTCATATGAGCTTAGTATCGAGAATACCAACTCGAGACACAGAATCGATATGTAGGTACTCTATCTATGTACTTTGTTGCTCTGTAGTCTAGTTTAGTGATTATCCCTACAGAATAAACCTAGAAATTATGATATGGTGGCTTTAAGCTCACATTATGAGCTTGTGAAAAGCAAAATGTTTACACTTATTTCAATTTGAAAAATAGCATAAAAGAAAGCGAAAATCGAAGGCGTTATTTATAAACGTTCTCAAAAATACATATTTTTTTCACAAATCAGGTGAAACATAAACACAATAAGTAATCAAATACGGAGCACTCACGCGCACGCCGCACACCGCCATCTATCAATCACTATCTGACATTACACCTTGGTTGCGCGCCACCACTGATAGATGGCAGCACGCGTTGACAGACAAATCACCCTGCTGACGGTTTTAAACGCCATTTGATGTGTTGTAATAACATTAAGCTGATTTTTCTGGTGAGTTTGTTTTAGGTTGGCGTGAATTATCTTGAGTGTAATCAGTCGTGATTCTTTTCTGATAGGTTCCATGCTATCCTCGTAATTTTGTGGTTGTTTGCAATTTTACTAGGTTTTAGTGTGGTGCCTTGTATTAGTAAGTTATTTTAAGATGCGTCTGATTATTCGAACTTTTGAATAGCTGTCGTAGAACAGTTCATTTCTATTCTGCAATGGGACAATCGTGAGAAGTCTCAAATGGGTCTCATTTTTTTCTATAGGTATATTCCAAATGTCAGGATGTTCTGTTAAAATCCCTACATCCTATCAAGATTTTCTAAGCGTAGATACATGTATCTACATTTATAGAGACACCTACGTTAAACTTATACATTTAATGAAATTTCAAAGAAAATCTAATATAAGATGATAATGAATGATGATGATAATTTACATACAAAACACCGATCCTGAGCGAATTAAACGTGAAGAAGCAATGTAAACCTTAGCATAACTAAGCTCCAGGCGCAAAGTCTTCATAGTTTAGCCAGTAAGTACAAGATCCAAACAAAAGACCTCCGAGTGTAACAACGGGCAGAAATTAGTAACCTCAGCCAAAACCCTGGTCTGGTAGTCGGTGATCACCGCTCAGCGCCAATCCCAGCTCTCGTTAATATTTCAATTAGACAGAGTTATGAATAAATACCATAGATTTATGATGGAGCTATGAAACTCCGCGGACGCTGTTTTAAATTTAAATTACGAGTTTTATAAAGCATGATTTAGAGTTATTTGTAGGAGCCTCAATGGAAAATATTTGGACGGGGTTATTGAAAAATGTTGGGTTGTAAAGTAAATAATATTTTTACGCTATGTTATTCAATCAGGTTGGTTAGATCTTCAGATTAATTTCACTGGTTTTTAAAAAAAATATTTAATAACTTATGCTAAAAATAAACAGGACAAGGTCTCTATGTGCCATCAAAATCAACAGAAAAAGCTAGGCACGTTATAGTTTAGAGTTAATAATTTAGGATATTTTCGCAAAAATGGACATTGGTGTCATAAACAAGTTGTCACCAGCAGTGATAGTAAAAGTGGTCATCACAATTGACAAGTGTCGGTCACCATGAATGGTAGGTATAAGGTAGGTATAGTGCTGTTCGTGCCTTGGTGACATCTTCCAGCATCAACTAGGAACCACTGTCTGATTACCAAAACAAAAACGCAAACAAAAACGTATTATGAGTCTTAAACCCAGATTTCAAACATTTATGCAAATAAACCACATAAAGTTCCTTAATATGAAGAAACTGTGTATCTAATAGAAAACCAACTGCTATGTTGGTATACGCTAAGATATACCTAAATCAAAAAGCTTCTAATAAAGGAGTCGAGAACCAAAACATCGCGTGTATTGTTCTTTCATTCCATCACAACAATCGAGGCCATACCTCAATGTCTTCCAAAACTGCTAATTAATAAAACTTAAGCCATAAATATAGTAAGGCTGTTAGCAAAAACTGCCGTCATAAACCTGTCGCCGATGAGGCACAGCTTTTGTACAGCCGTTAATCTAATAAAAGAGAAACGCCATTTTCGATCTTCAGATTGGATCGTAGAGTTAGTTTTACTATAAATCTCTTCTTTAGATAATTTTCAAGTTTTCTTGTCCTGGAGACTGTGATACGAGTGATGCCAAAAATTTATAAAAAGATTTGGGTTTTGTAAGTTTTGAATTTGGAAAAGTAGTTGCTTCCTAATAGACTACTTTTTTGTCGAATAGATTTTTATGCTGTAGACCTCCGATGGCTATGACAGCAATGACTACCTGCATTCACCAATGAACCAATCTGTAGGGCCGTCTTTTGACACGTGTGCTTTTGAAAGCCATGCACTCAACGTATATAAAGGTAATTCTACCAATGGGGCTACCAACAAAAATAATCTCCGCTGCAAAATACCATTTTTTCCATCATTGTCACTCCCTTAGGGGTACGTATTTCAAAACACAAATGAATTCGCAAAATATCGAGCGCATCGCAAAACGACACGTCAGTACATTAAGCTGGGAGCACACTGGGCCACGGGGAAAAAGCCCCACATCACCCGGGGCGTTTCGGCCCATAAATAATAAATACTAGCGGTATGTCTGTAGATAATGGTAATTTACGGGCCGCGACCATCGACGTCACATCTTTGGCAGTGGTTAGATCGCTTTTTGGGATGCAATATTGACGTATGATAGCGCAATGGTTGGGAAATAAATACTCCGTTTTTGGTCCATAGACGGGTTTTAACGGGGTAGAGATGGTTTAAAGTATTTTAAAATGGTTTTATATTCCTTAGTTTTAATTAACCAACAAAACAATTTCAGAGAAAATGTTTCCAACTTGCTTTTCCAAATGCTAACAGTAGTTCGAGAGAACCAAAATGATAAAGTTATCGAATATACGCTGAATCGTAACAAACGTTCATCTCCAAAGACGCGAATTGAATAAATTACAAAGATATATTATTATTAAAATTTGGGCGCCAACTTTGGGACATTAACTTCGAAATGGCATCAGGGCCGAGGCACACTGAGCCTCAAAAAAAAATTATTCAATAAAATCAACATTTCATTTACTTTTTTAAAATGTACAAGAAAAACTTGCCGAGAAACTGAAATAATTATGTTTCCCATATTATACTTACAATATTATATTACATACAAATATTTATATCAAAAGATGTAAGACAAACCAATCATAAATTAATCAACTATTTAAACTTTTATTTTTCAGACCGGTCTGATCATTTGAGTGCGCTCCTTACTGGATGTACTCGTATCCAGTAAGGAGGTCACTCAAATGGTCGGACCAACATGAATATCCACGCCACCAAGGATTATGCAGCTGGTGCGATAGAGTCCAAAACAAGTCACCTCACAGGGGAATCACTAACTGACACTTGACTCTTGAGTAAACGCGACACGAAGAACGAAGAAACCGAAGATCTTATTCCCTGAGAAGAAACGGTCTCATTACCGCGCAATCTTTAGTTCGGTTTGTGACATCCGCACAAATTAACGAGTCACCGCGACGTGCGATCGGGACGATAACGGACCTTCCGCGGACGGATGCGATCCGGGACGTTCCGATACCGGAGCGGAGTGTAGCCTGTATCACTGTTAGTTTACACCCTAAGTTAGCGTTATCGGAAAACAACGTCGATTATCCTTTTTGGAACACAAAACGTAAGTAATTGAAAATTTTTCAAAAAGTTATCGATTGTCCTTGTCATCATGATTGTTTATTTGATACTTTTATTGATTGGTAATCGTGTACTTAGTGCCAATGTTTTTTGTTTTAATCTTTTAATAATCCATATATTTTTAATTTACATTACCAACGATTTTTCTTTTTACTATTTCTATCATATCCTCAATTGTCATTGATAATATCATATTATAAATGGTATGTTGTCATATTATAAATGTATGTATGTTCAATGTAAATAATAAATAACTCAACTACAAACTTAGTTTTTAATTTACAACCACACTCACCTAAGTCCCTCAATAGAGGATGAATCGTTGGTGTTCTTACTACAGGGTTGGTTAATGAGGTTCAAATTGAACCCGCTAGCAGAAGATGGTTACATCATCTGACCTACCTAGTTTGTGAAGACTATCAGAAGATTTAGATAAGCATCTTCTGTCTGCTGCTTAAGCGTGAAAGGACATAAATTGGGACATAAAAGGACATTTTTTTATTGCGGATAACTCCAATCTATAGTTTTTTAGTAAAATACAGGGCTTATTGCTAGGGTTAGTCAAAACTATTAAATAACTGTCTCCATGAAACATTCCCACAGGGGAGAGGTTGAAGCTATGGTCTTTAGAATGGTATAAATAGCCCACCGGTGTTCGGTCAATTCATAGATATTATTCGTGAGTGTATTTAATTGTTTATCAGAACTTTGGTTGATTTTGATCACGATTAGTAAAGATACAAAATTAACCAATGAGCAGTACACTTTTTTCTGCTCATAATTATTTTTTTTCTTTGAAACACTAATACGTCTAAATTGACTAGCGTTTAGAGACGCATAAATCTCCTGAAATCAAGATGATTTTTAGGACAAGAGACGATAACAGCCCGGGAAGTGATACATACAATTATCTGCTTGTTTAGCTGAGCTATCATTTATGTGGGGTTCAGATCCTCTAGCCAGCTTCTTTTTCCATAGAAAAAAGCTATCGATACTGAGCAAAAATGTTAAAATAAAGTGATCCGCCATCACGATTTACTTTTAATTATTCTGCGTCGGAAGGGAGTAAATCATCGGCGGCGGCGTCTTAACCCGCGATCGATTATGATTGCGGTGAGTTACGACTGGAGTTGATGACCGTTTGTAGGTGCCCTTATTTACTTGATCGGTGGGTATCGGGCCTATAAATTTTCCTGCTGCTTCCGCTTGAGATTTTGGTGTCTTATCTACTGGCGATGTCATGACAACCTTTGCTCTTAGAAAGGTACATTCAAAACGTCATTAAAACTTATTTTTGGTCATTAAAAGACGGAACCTAATTTGACTAATGCATAATTATTTGAATTTATGATTAAGGTATATGGAAATATAGGTCCTTATTATGTAATCAAATACCTATATTATTATTATGACTCTTTAAGAATTTTGATGCCTTAGCCCAGCAGTGGTTGAAAACGGTTGATTAGGATGATGATAATGGTAAGCAGGGTCCATCATCATCATCATCATCTCAATCATTCGGCCATGATGCTAAGGATCACAGTTGACCTATTTATTATTCGTACAGTAAGAACTTTATCTGGTCTAAGTGTTCCTTTTGGGATTTTTTTTTACCACATCTTCACTGGCCACTGGTCCATAATATAATAAAAAAAAAATATCGCTCTTTCGGACAGTCACGTCATACCATACCCATTTTAAATTAAATTTGATCCCAAAAGCACCCGGGACATACCTAATCCCTCACTAATAATAATTCACTTCTCTACAAATTTTATAATTGGTATATTTCGAGTTTTCATTTACCCGTAGCGCCATCTCAAGTTTCCTATAAGAATTAAATAAGCAGTAGGAGGTCAGTAAAATGGTCAATGACCACACTGGCCCCGATCCAAAAGCACCATCTACGGGAAACTTGGAGAACTAAACAGCAAAGTCGAAAAGCGAAAGGTTCTCACGCGCAGGCTTTACTTACAGTCAATGGCGTTAAGACCAATCGTTTGTGCAAAAAAGTCAATCTAAAAATCCTATAGAATATATTTATAGGCAAACCTACGAATCAAATAGTTACAATTTATTATATTCGATAATTATTTCATGTAGACTTTAGTTTAAAAAAAACTTATTTACTTTCAAAACACAGAGTAATCACCACACAGAGAAAAATGATTTACGCCACTACTTCCCTCACTCTCCGCTAGATGGCAGTAAGTGGCGCTCGGTACTTAAGCGTGGCGTTGTGACCGCGCTAATTTATCGCACCATTACAACGGCGGTCTAAATCATCAGGCGACGGGTGTACGTGGGCCTTAATGAATGTAAGAGCTGCCCAAAAAGTTTTTTTCTTCATAAAACTCGGAGCACTTAGGGGAATCTATTAGAAGTATGGAGTTTGATTTATACTGTCCTGTTTATTGTCCTGCAGCGGTAACGCTGCGACCGAAATGTTATCTTCTTAGTTACACGTAGAGAAGGATTTATTTTATTGAACCTAACGACACTAAGGTTGGCTTACTATAATTCAGTTTATGGACTCTTAGTAGGGAAGTATTTTTCTTCTGCACTTCTTCTTATTCAGTTTTTATTCAACATTTTAAATACCAACATAAAATATTATGAAAAGACGCCCCATTGCATTGCACTGACATTGCACTGACATTGCATACTATTTCATGCAACAATAATGTTCATTTGATTGATATTAACAGTATTGTTAATAAAAAATATTATATGACTCAAGGTAATTATTACCTTTCTAATTTTTACAAAAGACAGATAGCTATTTCGCTATCATATTATTTTGAAACTACAGCCAAAAACTTGGCTATAACTAATGCTTCTTTTGAGCATTGTAATAATTTACAAACCAAGACCTTGGAAATTATTCCAAGTCATTTAAATTAGAAATAAAGACAATAGAGGAAGTCTCTTGCCTTAAAAAAACAAATAATATCAATCAAAATAAAAAACAAATTTGTAAAATTAATACAAAGTTTACTAACTTGGTGCATCAAAATATTCAAGGATTAAAAGGTAAATTATTAGAATTGGAATTGTTCATGAACTCATTTGATATTGACATCATCTGCTTAACAGAACACTGGCTGAAAAGCTATGAGCTCATGTTCAACTTCAGTAACCACCAAGTTGGTAGTTCTTTTTGTAGATCACATGCTATTCGTGGAGGCTCTTTAATATTACTAAATAAACTACTGAAATTCAAAGACCGTAAGGACATTATATGTATGTCTGTTGAAAGTCACATCGAAGTAGCATGTGTTGAGTTGGAGCAAAGTATTGTAGTAAGCGTATACAGCCCACCATCAGCCTCCTTCGAAATATTTGAAAAAATTATGGATGATATCTTATTTAAATTATCAAATTCAAGTAAAAATCTCATAATATGTGGAGACTTCAACATTAATCTTTTAGAAGTTTACTCTCTCAGTAACAGATTAACTAATTTATTTAATTCTTACAATCTAAAGCCACTATTTATGGAACCTACTAGAATAACTGAAACCTCAGCAAAATGTATTGATAATATATTTGTTTGCCTAAATGATAAAATTATAAGTAAAAATGTAATAAGTAATTTAAAATCAGACCACTTAGGTCAACTTATAAAACTCAACATTCAAATAAAAAATAATAATTGTAAAAAGAAAATAACATATATACCAGTAACCACACATCGATTTGAACGTATGAAATCACAATGGAATTCCATACCAACACCTAATTACTCACATAATAACCCAAGTGAGTTGTATAGCAGTTTTTTTAAGAAATTCACCTCTGCATTCAATTCCATATTTACACCCAGATCGATTGTGGTTTCTGATAAACTTACATTTAGTGAGTGGGCAACTGTAGGTATTCATAAAAGTAGACAAAAGTTGTATGAACTGTGTGTACCGCAGGGGTCTATCCTCGGTCCTTTCTTATTTTTAGTTTATATTAATGACTTGCCTGATCTTGTAAAGAATAATCACGAGATTGTATTGTTTGCAGATGACACTTCTTTAATTTTTAAAATGAAAAGACAATCAACAAATTTCGACGATGTGAATAATGCAATCTCAAAAGTTGTCCACTGGTTTAGCGTCAATAATCTTTTGCTTAATGAAACCAAAACGAAATGTATTAGATTTATTCTACCTAATGTGAAACAAGTTAAGGCTGATATAAACGTAAGAGGAGAAAGGTTAGATATTGTAGAAAGTACTGTATTCTTAGGAATCACCCTAGATAGTAAGCTTCAATGGGGCCCACATATAGATAAGCTATCAAAAAGGCTCAGTTCTGCAGCATATGCAGTCAAAAAAATCCGTCAACTTACAGACGTAGATACTTCTAGACTTGTTTATTTCAGCTACTTCCATAGTATTATGTCTTATGGTATACTGCTGTGGGGGAATGCTGCAGACATTAACACCGTTTTTGTGTTGCAGAAGAGGGCTGTTCGGGCAATCTATAATATGGGTCCCAGAGAATCCCTACGTGATAAGTTCAAAGAAATTAACATAATGACAGTACCATGTCAATATATTTATGAAAACCTGTTGTATACTCGTAGAAATATCAATAAGTTTCCTAAAAATAGCGATATACACAATGTCAATACTAGAAATAAAAATAAACTCGCTTTGCCTACAACTAGACTAAACAAGGTTAATGTATCTTTCAAAGGGCAATGTATACGCTTCTACAACAAAACTCCAAGTGAGTTGCAAAAACTATCAGTAAATAAATTCAAACAAATTGTCAAAACTATTCTTTGTAAAAAGGCTTACTATAAAGTATCTGATTATTTAGATGATAAAAAAGCTTGGGACGAGTTTTGCTCCAACTCGAAAAATAACAACCTAACAAGGTAAAGGTTTTTGTTCGCTTCTTTACTTTAAAAAGATTGAAGTGAACAAAAATCAAAGTGAGCACTTTATTTCCTAGTTTTAATTATTAATAACATGAATTTTATGACGTGTCCAAGTGTCCTGTAAGGTCTTAAGGAAATAAAGCACTTTGAGTTTGAGTTTGAGTTTGATTCAAAAAATATATCATGAAACTCTGTTCTGAAGGCGTATGACACATGGTTTAGTTAGATATTTCTGTAAAAGGGGGGTCCAAAGGCTTCAAACAACCACACCGCGCCGATAAAGACCTTTTAAACTCAGATGAAAAACATGTGACAAACGCAAGGTCCTCACAAAGCGCATAGTAGGTATACCTACTCGTATATCATTACATTATCGTCTTTAACAAAAGGTTGAAAAGTCGCATTTCGCACGTTTCGCGCTATCGTCTGTTCGAACCCTTACGTTAGAGAGAATTATGTCTATGTTTAATTTGGGAGCGGTGAGCGAATTCGTCTTAATATTTCATTAATAGTTTATATGTAATTTTCAAGTGTTTGTGGGCAATGATTAAATAAATAAAATAATGCTTCATAATCATTATTATTATTTATTATGTAAACCGTACTTAATGTTCCAAAGTTAGGTTTTAAAAAATTTTAGTTGAAAATTTACCTATTATTGGACCTTTTATTAAAAATTTACCTATTATCAGTCCAATAGGTATTCCTATAAGAAAATTATTCCTATAAAGTCATCTTATCAGTGTCCATTTCAGAAACCGTTAATTAAACCTAAATTAATGTACGAAAATCAGGTTTTTCAAACATTTTGTTTATCATCGTTATTGTGATTCGATCTACGTCAAATAATGTACTCCTAATCTCACTAGATACAGTGTCCATTTCAGAAATCTATTAGAAGCATTTCAAGATGAAACATACTTTTTACCGCCTCTAACTTGAGCCAAGCATTGCTTCTGAGGGCGAATTATCAGGAGTCGTTTTAATGATTTATGTACACAATTATTGGGTTATTCAGGTACGCTGTTTTGTGCGATCCGATCCGATATAAGTTTTGAGACAATGAAAGTAATTTAATGTTATGAAAGCTCTGACACCTACATACAGCTAGAGATAAGGTGGATCCGATGGTATCTTGATTCATTTGATTTTAATGGTCTGAATTTATGGATCATAATTTAGAGTTTGGAGCCAAAGTTGAATCATGCGAAGTTTTGTCTCTGTTCGTAAGTGCTGCTCGTTTAATTATTCCGTTCGATGTAAGTACCTAGATGATTTATTGAGTCGATAATATTTGTACGATAGCCAAAACTACATAAAATGATAAACTAGTTTACGAAATAAGTATAATGTTCTATTATAAAAATTAAACCAAATATCTTAATTAATTGTCGAAGTTCACAACTATTCCTTTTAAATGTTTATCATTCTCTAAAAAAGCGTAGAAATAGAGCATTGCAGTTGCCCTAATGCATTAATTTAAATCCATCAAACTGACGCTACTACGGGGAAATGTCTTCTATTCGGCAGAATCTGTCAGTGTACCTTCCGAACTAGTCGGCATAAATCCCACTAGTATAACACGGTTTTGACATATCATTGATCTATCCAGCTTGGATAACCTCAACACCTAGCTTCGTCTCCCAAGAGACGTCAACTCATACCTGTATAACTTTTAGTACCCTCGAACTAACGACTTTATCTTCCCATGCATTTCCATTACATCTTTTATCAGACCTGACTCTCACAGCATCAGTAAAACCCGCAATGTATTTCGAGTAAAACGAAAGACTCCCCTATCAATACCAGTTAGTACACATCAGCTTTGGAGCTTCACCGTGGTTTGCAATAAGATTTTCGCTTTACGAAAAAATATAGACTTTGGTAGGAACAGGGAAGGTTCTTTTTTGTGTGTAAGAGGTTGGTTGTTAAGGTGGAGAGTCGTGAGATGTAGAGTAGATAGTTTGAGAGACAGCTCCTATCAACCGGTGACAACTACATATTGCAGACGTGTGTTTTATTTGAAGGTGTGATCTCTGCTTAGAATGCTCTGGAAATTGTCTCGGTGGATCGAATACATTACTCAAGTGTCAATTGTAAATGGCATTTGTTGACAATTGTTCGGCTGTCAGGCGTTTGGTTATTTTCATTTCGCAGGTAGAAATGCGGTGACAATGCGATTCTGAACAATATAAGGGTTGAAAGGTTGAAATCACAAAAACATTGATGATAACGTTGGTTTTTGATTAAAAACTGTCAGTGTAACGCATAAACAAAAATTACCTACAACAGCGTTGAATTTTTTTGAGTCTTTTGTTTACTCAATTAGAACTTTCAGAAATTAGTTATCGGACATGTGAATATCGCAAGTTGTTGTAGTTATGCAAGTTTTACCAACTCAACAGGTCAGCTGCCCCTACTACTCAGTAGCATGTATATTAAAAACTGTCAGTAAAAATAAAATTCCCTAAACTGACAAACTTGAAAACATCTATCTAAAAACTTAAAACAGCTGTCGATTAAAAAACTCCGAAAGAGCAATAAATACAGTTTATCAGATGGAACGAGTAAATAACTCTTTTACAATAAAAATTAATAATAATACGGAATAAATCAAGGAAGAATGGAATCGTTACCGACCGGCTGAATGATTTGTTGCAATGTGAGTGTTCTCTCGTCTGCCGAATCAAATAGTACGGTATAGTGATTTTGATACTCTTTTAAACTGCAAATTTTAGAGTCTAAGGTGTTTTATTTTATTCGTTATTTTGTTGTGAAAGGGGCTAATACCGAGGCATTATCTAGATATACAAATGTGTGATCAACCTGATAATTTATTAAATAATAAAAGAAAATTAAATTATAGCTTATTTACACACCCTGCACGACTTAATTGTACACCTCGCACTTTTGAAACTCAATGGCGCGCCCATTTGGATTTTGAATATAAAATATTACCAAAAAAATCAAGGCACGCACATCTCTGAATTTTAAATAAATAATGAAGTTTAACACTCATAAAAGTATCACCCAATTGTAAGTAAGTTTGTATTTATACAAACATCAAGAACTTTCCCTAAAATCGACTTTAAGTGATTGTTCACGAAGTATCAAGACAGCTCCATCCCCGAATCAGCTAGAACATCAGTAGATATCGCGCGGTCTCTAAATCTGCACTACTCTGTACCGTAGAGCACTACCTCGGGCGGAGGGATGAGCTTCAAGCCGTGAGGGCTGGTCAACCATCGGTTATTAATTGCCATCCATGTAACCTAAGAATTATAAGACTTACAAACCAACCCAAAGGTTAATAAAAGGAAGAGCCAACTGTATTAAGGGTACGAAATGGAATTTTAGAGAAGTGAGAATATGAACATTGAAGATTTTAAAAACATCAATAATACTAGGCCCTAAATGAAGCTGTGTGTGTGGAATTGTCCACATTTTTTTTTGTGATGTTTAAGTTTTATGATTTTTACTTTTTAAGGATCATTTTACATCTGAAATATATGTGAGCTCTATAATATGCTGCATATAACTAAACTTAGGTATAATAAACTAATACTAATAAACACAGGTATTTAGCTCATTTGCGAGAATTCAGTGAGATTCCAAGTTAAGTGTGAGGTAGAGTAGAGTAGTTTTCGTATTTAGGTATGCTTTGATGGATCAAAGCCATATTTGTTTTATTTATGCGACTTCATACTCTTAGTTTAAGGCTCAACCCATTACACAATCTGTAATCTGTGGGGACAATCTTTATAATACTAGATTTAAACGTTTATCACATACGGTTCAAACAATCCGCGGGGCGATACCTGAAAACTACAAAATTATATTTACAAAACCTATTAATTATTCTTTACTTTGTAGAGATTATTTATGTATGTACATCAAAGCAAACTTTTGCTTTGTTTCATACTTTTATCTCTTCAAACATCTATACTTGAAGTGCCAAAGGCCATAAATTAAAGCAAAGATTAAACATGTAATTTTCCCCAAGAACATCTCCAATACTAACCCACAGTGATATCCAATCAATAAACCTCTATAAATATTCCGGAATAGGAATTAAATAAATCAAGAAAGACAAAATGTCAATGCAAGATGTAGCTCATCAAAATTCAAACAGGAACCCTCCGTCTCAGCCATCGCAACCTGGTGGCGTACCTTCTGCCGTTATTTATTTTATACTGTGTCTTGGGGTTGAACTTTGAACAGGAATGTAGGCTTCTGGTATTTGTATTTGTGGTACTTTTTAGACATTTTTTCGTGTTCGGGTTTTTAAAAATATATTTGAATGTCTCGTTAATGCGACTTGTGATGCAAGAGCTGGTGAGTGGTGGTGGCTCAGCGCATCTGCGTTGCCATACAGCGTGGTAATGCAGCCAGTGTCTTTGGGACGCTTGTGACTGGAATTGAAATGGACCAGTTGAGCTCAAGACTATTTGCGACTTTCTCAAGCAGCAAACTCAATTCTTACAGTTGAATAAACTCTTTTTAATTTGTTTCTATTCCTTAATTGCACTTTTTAGAGCTTTAGTTTAAATCCACGGCTAAGCATGCGGGCGGAGCAAGCTTAGAAGAAGAAGTTTCTTGAGTGACACAAAAAGGTATTCCGATAGCCATTGTACTGCTTTGTAAACAAAATACATAAGACCTATGCTCTACTTAGTTTAAAACTTCATTCACTTTAAGACTGCTCATGCAGCAAACTCAATTCTTACAGTTAGCTCATCTACTTTTAGACTGGGAATAAGAATAACGTCATTTCAATTTTTTTTATCCCCTAACTTTAATATTATACAAACACTAGCGACCCGCCCCGGCTTCGCACGGTTTTATTATACGTATAAACCTTCCTCTTGAATCACTCTATCTATTAAAAAATACCGCATCAAAATCCGTTGCGTTGTTTTAAAGATTTAAGCATACAAAGGGATATAGCGACATAGGGACAGAAAAAGCGACTTTGTTTTAAATTTACTATGTAGTGATAAAACAAGATCTATCAAGTCCGAGTTAGACCCGCGCTGAGAGTCAATTATACAAATAGACTTACTGTAGTGGGTACCTACCAGTTAAAGTCTACGTATCATCAGAAAAATGTCTAAAAACCGTTTTAACAGATATTTCATATGGATTGCTCTGCAAACTTCGGAGATTTGACAATAATGATACTTTTATGAAACCATAAAACTTTAAAATATAGATGCTTATCTACAAATGCTCATTTCATATGTATTGCTTTTAGATGGTTACGTTACTTCGATTCGTTTAAAAAATAAAATGTTTAATGTAAGCGCCCTGCCTTTAACTTATATGAAGTAGGTAACTACAAAAAAAATTGTTTAAATGACTGAAGATTATGTATGTTATTTTGAATTTCCAGTAAATGGCATCGGTACTTGCTGAAAATGTATACGATTCAAGAGCAAAAAAGGACTGACTGAGCGGTAAAGATTTAAACTGCTAGAAACTGAAAACAAATAGCTCCATCAGATGTCCAGTTACTAACAAACCTCATACCTATATTTATAAATATATTTTATAAGGCATCTATAGAATTAATTTCATCGACTCCAGGCAACTTTGTAGAAACAAAACGTAAGCCTATGCGATGTGTATCGATAAAAGTGCGTAATCCCCATAAAGCATGATGCGCTACAAGTCATCTGCGGCGGAACATAAATCGCACTATCCCTCCCATCACTGGCCATCTAATTTATAATCTCAGATAGAATCTAAGGGTAGAACAAAACGAATGCGCCCGCGCAGCCTCAACGCATTCACATAGGAAGCCTGTGGACTTGGTAACAGGTAACGAGTAGATTAAGTATATTATTATTTCTAATATTTTACTTTATATATTTACGTTATTAAAATGTTGTTATTCGCTTAAAACTAAAATAGGTGCCTATTTTTAAAGTTTTTTAAACTGATCAGAAAATATTATTATAAAACTTGTTTTTATTGAAATTCGAAATCTACTGTTTACCTGACTATTTAACAGGTTTTATTATATGAGAGTCTCAGAAAATGATGTCAAATTGGTAAATATACGAAGTATATAGTAAATATTATGAAGCCTGTTATTCTTTTCAAAAAACATAAATAAACTAGGCGAGTAAGCAGGCACATTCAACGGCAAAAAATACTGGTTAACATTTTTCAGGTTTTATCAACTTATACCGTCTGAGCTTATACCGCGTAATATCTCAAGATACTTTCGAAAAGGTATCCCCGCTCAGCTATTCTTGTAATCATACATTTAGTTAAACAAGGTTTGCAGCTCTGAACTTTACATCAAATTCACCAGCTTCCTGTGTAAATTCATCCTAATAATGCGCACCCGACAATTAAGTTCCATTCGTTCATTTAGTTCGTTCATTCGTTCGTGGGCCGAGCCGCGTCGCTATTGATTTGTGATTGATAATTTGTATAGATTTCAAATGCCGCGGGAAATTAGGCCCTGACCATAATGTTTTAAGGTATACGGTGCGATTGCAAGAGGAAATTATACGAGAATGTTATTAGTATCAGAATTACCTACTAGGTTTAATGGGATTAAAATGGGAAATGCCCTTCCCTCTTAGGCTGTATCAACAGTATGGCGAATTACCTATTACATTTGTAGAAATAGAAAAGCATCCGTTTCATCTACAATTACTAGCTTACTTTTAGCTTGGCCACTTTCAATGTGTAAAGATTAAATTGTGACTCAAAGGAATACAAATATAGTTTATTTATAAAATCTTGCGATTTATTTAAAACAATATCATCTAGCCCAGAATAAGCAGATCTATTGATTATAATAAAGCAACAATATAAACTACTTTTATGTAAGATATTTTATATACTTGCCTACATCGATAGATACATTTAACCCGCACTTTTCGCGTCACTTTTGCACTTTTAACAATACTGTCTCATAAAATGTACTTTTTACTCTGACATATTATTTATCTAGTCATCAATATTTCAAAATAACGCCTCGGAATAATTATTCTAATATTAGTTCTCATTCGAACCAATAATTATAAGAACCGAAATAACAAATGAGTGCTTGTTACAACATATTGATGGAGTTTTTATAACAACCAAAGTTATGTAGAGTCCATATAGAGTCTACATCGGCTGCCTTCGGGCTATGCTTGAATTGAGGCTTTTGTTCCGATTCCGATGTTTATCTTGATTTAGCATAAAATACAACACTTTAATTCAGGATGACCTTAGATTTATGCTTTATACAAACAAAATGAACTAAACAGTGTAAATATATGTTTTTATGAGAACGAAATCCTCAAAAATTGAAACTTATCTTCGGCAGAAGCTAGTTTGACACAAAGTGAATGATATTAGTTTTTGATGTAGTAAATGATTGATAAAAGGATCACCTTATCACCCAAAATAGCAAACGTGACAATAGCTAGTTATCAATAAGTATACATAAAGGCATGTACACATGCGAGTGAAGTAACGACTTCTTCGCTAGGACGGCGGCCATCGAAACTTGGTAATTATGAGAGCAATAAATAATGTGACTCAAGGCGTGACTCTATAGGCGCAGGGCAGAATAGAGAGAGAAAAAAAAAGTAAAAATCTTGATCAAATACCAAACTTATTGGCCATAAAACTATAGCATGAATAATTTTGTTAATATGTTTTTTTTTGTTGTCTATAATAATATTGGTACTGTGAAGTTATTGAGATAGAATATAATAGCTAATGTAGTTTCAGTAGAGAGCTTTTTATAAAACATAATATTTATATTCATAAGCCTTCGAGGAGGCTTTAATATTAAAAAAATCAAAGCAGATCCAACCACAAAATTGGTGTTCAATATAAATTACAACAAAAGTTTTCCAAAATTTAAAGATTACATTTTCATGTAAAAACCTAAAGCTGTCATATCAAATGACTGTTTTTGATTTTCAAACCTTTTGATCCCACTTTTGACTCAGAATAAATAACAGCTTTTGATTGGTTCATGTACACATGCCCTTACACATGAATCATACCGCCCGAGCGAGTGACAGGCCGACTCCGTTAATTGCTATAAACATAGAAATTTGGAGAACTAGAGATTTATGTCGTTTTGTTCCAAAATAACAATGAGACTGTCCGTCCGTACGTAGGAGTACTTTGTTTTTAGTGACTTGTGTTTTGGGAGATTTCACTTTTGATTACTTGATAGTTTCTACGTAACATTTACGAACACACTATTTTGAGGGCTTTTCTCGTGTTTTGTGAGAAATAAATTAAATTAATTTATATGTTATACCTCTAGGTAAGTCATGTTTTTCTACATTGCTTAAATAGTGGACTGCTTTGTACAGATCAATGGAAAGCAGTAATAACACTCAGTTATCACACATTAATTATAATTAACTGTGAGAAACCTTTCCTTTTTAACTTGTGGCACAGTGTTTGACCTCGCAATTTTATAGTAATGACCAAAAAATTATAATAGTAACAAAAACGGTGCAAAAACAAGCGTCATTGAAGTTAATAATAATAAGCTCTGGACTAATTTGAGCAATTTAAATTAATTTCAAAGACACGGATCTGCCCTCTCACTTCATGGTTGTACAAACGGCTTAGTCTTCTGGTTAGGGACCTCTTCTTTTCTTATTAACTTGTTCATTTTGTACTGATTGATGTCGCGACCACTGTTGGGTGATTCCTCTATATTAAAGAGATCATATACCTACCTACCATGATCTCTCTAATATAGAAGAATCACATACCTATCCTAAGTCATATTTATTAGGTTCATCGCAACTTTTACTTTTATTTATTACACGCAGAGTGCGTGTAATAAATAAAAGTAAAAGTTGCGATGAACCTAATAAATATGACCGACAAATTATGAGGTCTTTGGTTGGGTATTTCGCAGGCATATACTACCTGCCTACTGCATATAAATTTGGCTGTGATAATTTACATATGCATCTGAATCTTAATGATCTGTAATCTTTGTTTTTTAATGTTTGTTAGTCAAATATCCAATCATTGCTGAAAAAAAATTGACAGCTTGCTTGAAAAGTCTACCAAGTCAACGTGTGGACGTTACATCAAAGGTAAGTTGGCTCGCTACTTCGGCTCCAGGCTGTAGAGTCGCTCCCTCAAGCAGCCTTTCACAGTGGCGCTGTAAGTCTGCCTTTCACAGCGCGTCGTAAACGACGTGACGTAAGTGGAGGATATTTGATGCGCGGGCGCATGGAGTGCGTTTCCATTGCTGAACACTCGTACGGTTTTGTAGAATAATAAACAAAAAATTAATAGTTTTTATATCCATGTTCAATGGCTAAGAGTGATTTGTTTTCTTCTACATATAATGATATAAGTCACATTGGGATTAAAGTGTGGTATTAAAAATTGGGACTAAAAATAGCTTTAGCTCGCTACAGAGGTCGCGGCATGTTTACCTAGTACCTACTAAGGGAAAGACCGATCATGAAATATTATATTTTATATTTATATTACATTTTATTATAGTTATATATAATAATTTAACGTACAAAATACATCACAATCAC
Source organism: Eupithecia centaureata (assembly GCA_944547425.1). NCBI lineage: Eukaryota > Metazoa > Arthropoda > Insecta > Lepidoptera > Geometridae > Eupithecia > Eupithecia centaureata. The sequence continues at coordinate 15,127,157 of OX155682.1, forward strand.
ACTTTTTTATTTTGTTAACTAAGATGGTGACAATTATTGTTATGACCGTGTTATTTAGGTACAGTACCTACCTTAATAAAATATATAAAATCGCTTTACACACGCGAAAGTTTGTAAGTATGGATGGAAGTTTGTTTGTTAATCATTCACGCAAAAACTTCTGTACGGATATAGATAAAATTTAGCACAGAGATAGATAATAGTCTGGATTAACATCCAAGTGTCCTATAGGTTTATTTCCTTAAGGAAATAAAGCACTTTGACTTCGACTATTTTATTCCTGAATTCACAAGGGAACGGGAATTACCGCGGGTGGTGGTGAAACAGCGAGGCGCTAATAGTTTCTAATATTAGTGTGATGTCATTTCAAATACATACTTACTCAGTTCCAAATAGTTTTTTAACAGCATCACATAAAAGTTTGTAAAACTTACAATGTAATGAACTCTTAAGACAATGGACACAGCAAAATCAGGTCAAAACCGAACGTGTCAAAAGTTCGAAAAAATCACACAAGCGCCTCCAGAGTATCAATTTAAAACTCATAAACGTTTTATTATTTCGAAAAAACATCCGAAATATTAACAAAATCGATTATTGTAGATAATGCTCGAGACCTAAAGAGTTTTAATCGATAATGAAACATGCCTTTCGGTTCGATTATTTGTCGTATTCGATATCCCGTAAGGATGTGAGTTTAAGAGTTTTTATGTTGATACGGTGGTTCTCATAAAATCAACACTCGGTACTGTTACTGGTACTGAGAACCACCTCATCAGCAATTTGACGGCGCAGAAGCTTGTAAAATAAAATTTCATCTCATCAAAATCATTATGCTATAACACTTTCAGTGTCCACGATGCACACTGGAAACAAGATGAGCCTAGTTGCGCACGGATCGTTCCTGTGTACTTACTTACTGGTTAGTATTGGTTTGATAATTGAAAAGCAATTATAATAAATTTATCTACTATAATTAGCTTGACAGCAAATTTAAAAGAGAACATACCTTAGCTTATCAGTACCGATTCATTCACATTAAATCGTATCGTTTATTAAATATCTTATCACTACATAGTACAAAACAAAGTCGCTTTCCGCTGTCTGTCCCTATGTATGCTTAGATCTTTAAAACTACACAACGGATTTTGATGCGAATTTAATACATAGAGTGATCAAACAGATTTATAAGTATAATTTACCCGTGCGAAGCCGGGACGTGTCGTTAGTCACTCATAAAAGATGCCTACTAAGTAAAATTAAAAATGTAAATGTTTCTGTCAGATCTGGAATTACCGTGAAAACGCTGTTGTACTCTTGGCCGAAACGTCATAGCCAAGACGTCTGCTCGTGATGCCATGTCAGTCGAACGGAAAAATGCGGCGTCCTGGAGACTTGACGTCATTGATGGAAGTTTTACTTGGAAGCTGTACTGTAGTTATTTTAGTTTACAAAACAATAACGACTCATTACAACTAGTATAATATCAATTTCCTGAATATTCATCGACCGAAATAGAAGCCGGTATTCCGATCACTTGTGGACTCTAAGTAAAGTTTGGTAAGATCTGTTTAAATTATAAGTATCTGCCCACGGCTTTGTATGCGTTATTTCTATGGAAACGTTTCTATCTCATGGAAAGTGATTTATTGGTTGAAAAGTCTATTTTTTCCAGGGCTAGTACTAATAATGTCTATTCAAATTAAGCGAATCCATTCAGTAGTTTTTGCTTCAATTGAGCTAACTGTAGAAGTGTAGACGGTTGCAAACAGTCTAGAGGTCAACTGATCTATGTCAAAACCAATCGGGGGCGTCTCCAAGACACTGGCTGCATTACCTAGCTGTAAAAAACGCGCTTTTAAATTCAAATAACATGAAATTATGTTGTAACTTTCTTGTCAGGTACTTTAATCTTCCTTAATTTCCAATGCACATGGGTAATCCATGTGCATTGATCGAAATATATAATATCAAAATTGCAATTTACGATGCACTTTTACAGCACATCGGAAGGACCATAAAACTTCATTCGCAAACTCGACGGGTGAAATAAACAATAAACGTGTCAAGTGAGATTTTTTACCGTTAGAACTCTTTATTGTTTTCCGTAAATACCCGTCCGATATTTTAGTATCATCAATTTTTATTTAATTAAGATTTTTTTATGGGTTTGATTGAGGTGACTTTACATTAATTTGTAGTACTTTGTATGTAGGTAAGTATTAAATTTTTCATTGACTTGTTTCTTAGGTACAGTACGGAATGAGTAGGTATGTGATTTTATTACTCTTCAACAAACTTAAAGGTTCTTATTGTATCATCGAGCTAAATCAAACCTACTCTCTGACTCATACACCTCTTTTAAATATAATCTAAAGCTTCTTTTTTGAATATTCACTTCGTTTTTTTTCTTCTGTTTACATACCCAAGTGAGATTAAAAAACACTGACTAGATTTAGTAAAAAACGGGCAAGGATACACGATCACTCAAAAACATTCGTCACATGAAAAGTCTATGTTTTATTCCATGCCTAGAACTGCGTCTATTCAAAATTTCAGCCCATTTCGTTTAGTAGTTTTAACGTGAAGAGGTAACAAAAATCTAAACTTTGGGCCGATTAATTTTTATCACACTCAGAAATGTTTCCTTACTGATTGATAGGTAATGTATTTACAATAAATATATTTAAGTAAGTAGAGCAAAGCCGCAGGCTGCTACTAAAGCATAAATAATAAAAGAAGCACCTGCCTAATAAACCATCGCTCTTAATCCACTGATAAGTTCCCTATGACTGACGTGACGCTGATTAGGGACGACTTATCTTGTTTTATGGTGTTTGACCTTCGTGTTGGTAGATGCTACTGTTTGACACATGAAGATGGAAGTAGTTTAAACAAAGTATTTGTTTCTTAATAGTGAACAATTTAGTTAAGATATGTATCTTTTGGCCTTTTAGCTGAAGTCACAGAATAGATACAGGTACTGAAGCTCACTGAGTCTTCGCTAGCCATCATTCACAAAAGCTTGCCACCAAATCAAACATAGCCAAAGTGTATAAGTTTTTGACGATCAGTTTTGGACTTTGGTTGTCACCAAACGTTGAATAATTAATAAATAAATAATAATTAATTGTTGAATTTATTTAAAATCATATCGTCTGGTCGATGCCATGCCGAGAGCTGGTGAATATCAGGCTCAGCGCATCAGCATTGCCATACAGCGTGGTAATGCAGCCAGTGTCTTGGGGACGCTTCCGGCGGATATTAACATGGATCAGTTGAGCTACCTCTAGACTGTTTGCAACCGTCTGCAGTTAGCTCAATTACAATACTTGTTTTACTTTCTTTCCATGCCTTGATTGTAATTTTCGTTGTTAATATAGTATCTCTAAATCATGAATCATTAAAACATTATACATTATTTTTCGTCTTTTCATGCTAGTTGTTGGAAACATCTTTCATTCTGTTTTAAGTCTCTTTTGTAAATTATTTAAGTTTTAAATTAAGGTTAAAATGAAGGTCCTAGTTCTGACGCAATGTATGTAAATGTTGTATCTGTTGAATCTGTGACTGATCTCATTATTTGTCATTGCACTCAAAATGTCAGTTTTTACATCCTGGTTGAACATGACTCTATCGGCCCGATACATACCTCGCTACATAATATCACTAGTATCTACCCGCGCCTTCGCATGCGTTGTTTCTATAGAAACATCTCAAGACTGTGTCTATTCGATGGGAACTGAAAAGGTGAAAAGCCCATGTGTAGTAAGTAGCTTATGTGACCAGTGCTAGAACTACGTTTATTCAAAATTTCAGCCGGATCCGTTAAGTAGTTTTTGCGTGAAAGAAGATCAAGCATCCAAACAAACTTTCCTTTTTTATGTTAGTAAGGATGAGGATAATCCTCCCTCATCTATAGGTATGTCTGCCTGAACGCCATAAACTCAAAAACCACTAACTATGTAGGCAACATTACCAGCGATTTTCCTGTCGTAGCATCCGCTCAGTGGTGGCCATTTTTGTTGTAGGTAGGTAACTGTTATCGATTTTTCTTATTCACAGTTTTTGAATTTTACAAAATAAACAAATTTTTACATACTTATTGAAAGAATTTTCTCTTTTTTTTTCACCGACAGACGAAGTGATTCATGTGGAAGGTTTAAGTGTACTGAATTCGATGAGGTTTTGTGTCATCATCATCATCATCAACCTATATTAGTCCACTGCTGGACATAACGAAAATACTCTCAAAATAGGTACTCTTCGTAGAGTTTAGCGTCCAGCAGTGGATACATGTATCCACTACTGGACGCCAAACTCTACGGGTTACAGATAATAAATATAAAATAAAGGCCTATCTATGTTAGTTTCGAGTAAGGACCTGAGATGATGATGATAGTGAGAAAAATAACTACCTACGTGTCATCAAGAAACAAACCAAAAATATTCTTGTATTTGGTCACACGGCAATGATAAAAGCGATCAAATTCTTATTTATCACGTATCAAACTGCGTCAAACTCATCCAAATCTATACAGTTCATACATTTCCTGGATTCTCCTTATTTCTTATTAGTTTGACCTGAAAGTTGATGCGAGAATCATGCGCGAATGACGGACACTTTTGTCATAAACTTTTATTGAGAACTTATTTATTTTGGGGTTCTTTGTGTGTGTGAACTGTAGGTACCGTGCGTCCAGACCAAAGAATATCATTTATTTTTGAAAGATTAAATTAGCGACTAGATTTCAAAGAAAATCGAAGGCCGACTTAAAAATAAATTTTACTAAATACAGTTAAATAAATACTTCGCTATCTGAAGAATATCTATATCTAGCTTCCGACTGGTATTGACTTGGATCAATTGAGCTACCTTTAGACTGTTTGCAACCGTCTGCAGTTAGCTCAATGGTTAATTTTTCTATTCCTTGCTTGTAATTTTACTTTTTGAAGTTGAAGTAGGTATATCTAAAAACAGTTGGAACACAACTTTCAGATATATCGCTCTGAAATCTTCGGAGATTAGGCTGTCATGGTAATTTTTTCGACTTTTCAATATATTTCAAAACTTTGAAACCTAAGACTGTTTCAAAAACTGTTTTGATATTTAAAATCCAAAAGTTTTAATTTAGATTTTAGATTAAGATTAATTTTTCTTATGAAATTTTTTCCACATTTTTAACCGTATTTCGACAAACATTTAACTTTATCTTTTTAATATCGGGATCACTATTTAAATTGAAAATTTTAAGTTTTCATTATTTACGTTTGTTCCCCGTTATTTTTGTCAATAGCTCCTGCCCAACTAGCACGTTGGCGTTAAAATAACCTGTATATTATACTTATAACGGTTCCAATCGAGTATCTTAGTGTTAAAAATACCTGTAAGAATGGAGTTAGAGCATGCTCTAACTCACATATAACCACGAAAGAGGCCCACGATTTTGCAGGTAAAGGTGTTATAAAGCCTGTATAAGGGTGGTATAAGGGTGTTAAGTACCTGCACAAGAGTGTTTATTCATTCTCAGCTAATACCTTAACCGGTATAAATGTCTTGTAGATGAGTTGGTTAATACTATAGGTGTTAGAATCATTTCGGTTAAGAATGAAATATCACCTAACATATTATAAGACCTATTAAAAATACTTGTTTGACACTTAATCGCTTAGTAGTTAGTTAAAATATTCTCAAGCGTAGGTATTTTGTATCTTACGACGGGAAGTCTATGAACTTTGTTACTTAATAAAATTATGTGACTATCAGTGAATGGCGTAACAGAATTGACAGAGGAGAATATACAAATACTAAGGAGTTAAAGTTTTCATTGTGAAGTGAACATAATCTGCCGCGGTAATTTTACTGTAAATGTATACCATGTTTCTCATCTCAATTTTAACGCGCCCTGGATTAAATTAAGATTTTAAATAAAAATTATGAAGAATAATAAAGAAATTTCAAATTTTTATTTTTTTCCTTTTTAGCCAGTAGCATGTTAAATTAAGTGGTTTCAGTAGAATGACAGAAGTTACATAAATAATGAAGTATTTTGTTGTCAAATATTGAATAACCTATTCAATATATATAAGTTAATTGACCAAAACAATGGCGACCGAACATTAAAGCTTTATGTCTTTGTTAAGTGTTCTATTACACATTTCGAGATACAACATCTTTAGTCAAGAATGTTGTCAGTCTTTAGTACTCTTTACAGTGTATTAATAGTCTTAAGTAACTACAATTACTATAGCCAAGACAATACTACCGGCTAAGCATAAAATGAACTTATACTCTTGACAAACTCTGTTTTAAAAGTAGTGTCTGCACCTTATAATCAATATAACACCAAAATACTTATAGGGCACTTTACGGAAAAAACTAAACAACAATAAGTGTTAACGAGAGTCAGCGAGCACCGTTGTATAGATTTGGGTGTTATAAACAGGTTAAACCTATAACATCTTAAGTATACTTGTTGCAGTTAGCACTATTGTAACTCTAAAAGTTGTTTAACGTCGTTCAGTATAATACTACTAACACTTTTCGAGCTCAATTTATATTTTAACTACCTTATAAAGTTTATAGTTACAACTGAGATCATTATTACTCCGTTAAACAGTTAAAAGTAATAATAATACCTGTAACTGACACCAAAATGTTAGTTGGGTGTAGTTGCTGAGATACCTATTCAAGAGCAAAAAAGGAAGACAGAGCGAGACCAAAAGGCTTTTAGATAGGTAAAGCAGCTTTTAGCTTTCAAAACAGTTGCTTTCTTATTTTTTTAATCAAAAAGTAAACGTTATCTATATGTATTTTTACAACCTACTGACGGAACCCCTCCATTCTGTCTGTATTCATAAAGACAGTAAAATTTCGTGCTTGCCCCTTAACGGCTGAGTCCGAAATGATTGCGTTTTTATTGTAATGATATGTGCTGTAGTGCCTGAATTGGTCATCAGGAGGGAGGCGAGAAAGTCGAGATACAGAAAAGATAAGAAGTCGAGAGATTCAGAAGATGTAAGGATGTATGAAAGTGTAAAGAATCTTTTCATGAAAGTTACTTGGGTTGGCTACATATTCCTCAGTGATTAAATCTCCCGCAACAGTTTAGTTATCTTCTGCTTGTATGAAGCGAGAAAAATCTATTGCGAAATTCATCCCTTAATATTATGTACCTACTGTTAAAAATTGCAGCTAAATATTAGAAACTATCTAGAAGTAGTTATTCCTGACTGTGGCCAACAATTTATAGATAGATCAACTAATCCATATCAATCCCACATCATTTTGAATATTGTCATCGGGAGTAAAGTTCTTGACCTTATCATACCATTGTATTTTTTCGCGACCTACAACAACTTTTTTGAATATAAATAAAAAAAAAGTCTTATCTATATGTACCTATTTTGTTAATCTCCAACAAAGTTACGGTGGTACCAACGCAGAATGCTCGACAGTTGAATCTTGACTCCCGCTGCGCAAGCGCTGACAGTTATGACACTGTGCTGGCGTGCTATTGGCAGACAATGGGACGGCTTGAGGGCTCAAGGATACCTTCATACTACTGCTACTTGAATCAGTTATTTAAGAAAGAGAACATGTCAGTGAACCCAAATTATTCAGGAGACACAAAAAACTAAATACCTGACAGTTTAATGGCCTATTATGATTTTTTTAAATGTCATAAGTTAAATTATGGTTATAAAAGTATTTTCAGACGGTTTTTTTTCCTTTAATAAATTCATGACTATGCCTAATAAGCATTTAAAAGTCGTTGACATGTTCGCTTTCTAACTCAAACGGGCAAAGGATGAATAAAACAACAAAATTATACATTAGATACCACTTAAATCATCATCGTTATCATTAATTTCGTTAGTGTTAAGCCAGTTCTCAACAATATTGATGAAAAAGTCCTTGGTTGTATATGGGACGTACTGCAAAGTACGTCTCGGTCATCTATTTCTTTGATATTGATGGGTAAAGGACTATTGAATGCTTTTTCAATGGGCATCTCTGGTATAACTGCCCGATTCTTCGGCAAATCAAATGTGTTCACTCGTCCAATGCTTTGGATGAACGGGCGAGTTATTACACAGCCTTTCAGGGCCGAAGTATATATACCTACTCAAACTCGTTAAAGTGGGACACCAAAAAGTGCTGTTTTTCATTTCGGGGAACCTGTCGACTTTGAGTTTCGATGGAAATGGTATTTTTTTATACTTCGTCTACCATCCCTTGAAATCCAAGATGTCTTCCGTTTTTACCATGGATGGAAACCGTAAACTTCTTATGTGCGCTGCAGATGAGCTGGTAGATTTCCATCAGGATATAGTTTTGAGCAGTTTCTTTACTATTTGGAAAGACCGGTCATTCGCAAAAAAGAATGTCCACTAAGCCATCCGAAAAGCCAATGAAAATCAAACAATCGACTGAGAAACAAAAAAATATCAGCTGTTTAGCTGCAAAAAAGGTGGGTATGAAACAGAACATGTCAGTGACTTATTCGGTTTCATAAATAACGGCAAACTTTACAGTCCTATAACTCTGCAACGGATGGTCGGACTTATTCGTTTTCTTGACTGTTTTGTGCGTTTATCCACAGAGAATACGAATCTGTCAAAATCGCCATTTGCCAAAAAACCTGACTTATTCGCTTTCTAAAATAACCGATTCACTTGTAGTCACGAGCCTAATGCACTTAATACTATGTGAAAAGATACTAAGCTACAACGAAATCAAAGGTTTTGTGAGGTTTTAATTATGGAGAAAGAAAGCTATAAATTCAGTTATCTAGTACCCATAACACAAGCTTTGAGTAGCTTACTTTGGGCTAGATGGCTCTGTGGATTGTCCAGCGTTATTGATTTATTTATAAAGCAAATATTTTTATTTGCCCTAAAAAAAACCTACGTATAGGTACAGACAAAACAAAAATTTCGGTATTGTACTAACTATTGTTACTACAAGAATATTAAAATATCAAAAGTATCGTAAGCGTACATAGGAACACATAGACAGACAGCGGGAAACGAATTTGTTTTATCCTATGTACTGATAAATAAATGAACACTCGACACTCGACGATTTCTGTATACTTAGACACTATATTCTAGATAATATCCACCTTATGTTGCTGAATTCTATTTCCTCCAAAAACTATTAAATGAAAGTATGTCAGTGACGTCACCAGGACGATGGACACATCAAAACACTTCAATGGACATACAAACTAGTTCGTTATAATTTTACGATAGAAACAACAATGTTGTACCATTTAGATAGCATCTAATGTTTGCCAATTTACTTTTCTTTGTTTTGTGTATGAATTTATATTTGAAGGTTTTGAGATAGTCAGATGCGGGTGATGACATGATACACATGGGGCCAAACGACATTTGGTCCCTAAGGGACTAGGTACCTACAAAAGCGTCATTTGCGAAAGCACGTTATATGGATGGATGTGTCTACCTCTTTAACAACGGAAAGGGCTGAAATTTGGAATAGACGTCTGACAGGATTAACACATAGGCTAATCCCATAAATAAGTTCCCATGGGATAAAAATAACCTTTCCAGAGACGTTTCCATAGAAGCAACGCGTGCGAAGCCGCGGGCAGATGCTAGTGTGCCATATTTTTGATAAAGTAAGTTTAAAATTTAGTAACAGGTGCAAACTCTACTTTCGCTCTCCATCAAAACCAATGCTTGATCCATTGTGACTATTTTCCGGTTCTGATCTTCACTTTGGTTGCAACTCGCTACCGGAAACGTAGTTATGTAGGTTTTAGGAAATATTCATAATTTTACTATTTTCCTTCTGATGGTTTCAGACACATAAAAAATCTTCCATAAGACGACAGGCTCAGATCTAAGAAAAGATAAGTCCCATACGAGTACAATAATTTATATCCGTAAAACACTGCGCGAAACAAGTGGAAACTCCGAAAGAAGTGGGTTAGGGCAGCCGTCAGTGGACAACAAATCATCGCGGTGCCCTCAAACAAATACGTGAAATATACACTGCCCTTTTATCGTGGACACCCAAACTGAGCGTGGTACAAGCTTAGACTGACTAGATTTTGGACAAATAGTCACAGACTACCGGTGTTTGAGAAGTCAGAACGAGCTTGGGTAGTTGGTGCTGAAAAAGAAAGCAACGACAAAAGCCGACAATGCGGTGGGCCCACCGAATTTCCTTCATAAACTTTCAAGAATTCGTTCATCAAAATGGCCGCCTTGTTTTTGGTTCTTGAAGTAGGCCATTAAAGGATTCCACCATGGAATGGACAAGTCCTTGAGAGTTGATACCAACAAAAATCAACCATGTGATTAACCATTTAAAGAGAGCTCTTGCAAATAGGTTCACTAAGAGCAGTTTTGAGTTGCTAATGAACAGTAGACCTTATAGAATAAAACTTTTCATAAAAGCTACATCAAGAAAGTCTTTGAAGATTTTGAGCTTCTTAAAATCGCTTGACCCGCCATCTTCACACCACTCCTCAAGTTCACGTAAGACGTTATTTATAGGCAAGAGGCGGCCATGTCCAAAAAGCTTAGTTGTGTCAAAAGTTGAGCGTTAAATCATAGGGCACTATCTGGTCGGCGCAGGCCGGACAGTGGCCACTAGTGTTGGGCACATGCCCATTCGCATACACGTCACGATAAGATAGTGTTACCTACAAGCAGGTCTACATGGTCACGTGAAAGACTGATCCACGTCATGCAACTTACACGGCGAAATGTAGGAAACGTCGGATGCCTTAGCGTACGATAAGTGAGTCTCTAGGAAATCTGTTGTCATACAATGTCATGCGTCTAGATCTCATAATGCAACGGGTACTTTGCATTATGAGATCTCTCTACGTAGTCGCACCACCAACAATACCTTTATGGGAGATAAGACTGTGACAGTTTAAAAAATAATCTGTTATGATTGGAAACTGAGGGCTGCACTTCTTGATATTTTAGAAAATATTCGAAGAACCATCCTCACAAATATACCTTCTAAAATTTTGTGCATTGTTCGCAATAGAATATTATAAGCGTTTTCGATATTTTTGTTATAACTAATAAACTTTAACGATTACTTCAACAACGTGTTTTCAAGTCCCAGTCATTCAGGTTTGACCCAGTCACGAAATAAAGCCGCGTGATAATGGAAACAGCTCCAAGCTAAGTGATCCGGCACAAAATGAAATATGATGACACTTTCACACATTACAATACGAATTTATTCGTGTAAATGAAAAAATAACAGTTTTCGCCGTAGAGCCTGTAACTGAAAGCCGCATTTGGTTGCTTTATTTTTCTCTTCTTAATATGCTCTTTATGACAACTCAGTGGGTATATGTTCCTTATATTTTTTAACATGGAACTTGAAATCGAAACTAACTGATGGAGAAAGCAAAATCATCAACTACTGAAATATTGTTATCAAGGCATCCCTGATACTTTTAAACCAACTAAAGTTTGTTTCAAGTTTGAGGATCTTTTGCTAATCACTACATAGTATAAAATAAAGTCGCTTTCTCTGTCCCTATGTCATCGTGTCCCTTTGAACGCTTATATCTTTAAAACTACGCAATGGATTTTGATGCGGTTTTTTTTAATAGATAGAGTGATTCAAGACGAAGGTTTAAACGTATAATATAACCGTGCGAAGCCGGGGCGGGTCGCTAGTAAAATATAATTCATTATATTTATAAATAGTCACTCCGAAACAATGTAATATTTTTTAATTCTTCTAGTTTCTGCTCACGGCTTTGCATGCGTTTTTCAACTAGGCTATGTCTGTCTGTACCAGGGACATTGTTTACCACTCTGTCAAATTTCGTTCAGATCCGTTTAGCCGTAAAACGTTAACAGATAGACAAACATAATTTGTTTCGGTTTTATAAAATGAAGTATGAATTAACTCAGTTTAAATTTCATTTTGTATGTAAGCTTTATTAATTTAGGCTGGCTACCGTCCCGCAGTCTGCCACAGCGCAAATAATTCAATTCCACCAGTACGTCGATAACCACTGGTTACGCTCGGATAATGAGATTACACCTACTGCATATTATTTATTGTTAATTGTACAATATAAACAGGCCAGGCAATTATCGAGATTCGATCGATTTTCATTACGCTGAGTTATTCGATGTTTTATGAAATTAGGTGCAGCCTTTAGATGGTATGTTAGAAATGGTGCCTGGGCAATTAATTTTGCTATTAGTAACAATCGTAGTCTTGTTCTAGTTTTTAGATCATAAATATACCTATTTTTTCAAACTATCCCGATAATTGATCGAGCGATCAAGGGGAGCAACGATTTTCGAAGCAACTTGTTAAAGCATTTGTGCTTTAACAAGTTGCTAGTACGCTTAGGCCGCCCCTTCCATAACAACACCCACAATACTCCAACTTAGATTATTTCAATTAGATAGGTACTGTGATATAGGTCCTATATCCGTGGGAATTCTGGGATAACATATAACCTATGTGTTATTCCAGACTATAATCTATCTCTGTGCCAAATTTCATCCATATCCGTTCAGTGACTTTTGCGTGAAAGAGTTTATTTTATTTTGATTTATTTGGAAAACAAACAGTTGTACAAACAGTAATAATTAAACTTAAAAATAACTCTTAACCATTAAAATGTCCTCACATATAAAAACTAAACGACTTGCTTGCAGATGCATTATCAGAAAAAAAAACAGAAAAAGAACCATATTACACATAAAAACAAAACTTAATCTTATCTACTCTACAATCTAATCTACAATTTATCTATAAAAAAAAATATATAACACCTAAACATAAATTTAATTTGTTATGATGCTGACGCATCAAACCAGCGCTTTGTCAGGAGTCTGCTTGCTCTTTGTGCTTTCAAATCAAATAAGTCGAGGTCGGGGATATCGACCAATCCGTTATAGGTAGATACTGCTCTACTAAAAAAGGAGTTTTGACGATAGTTCGTGAAGCTGAGAGGAATTTCTAGATTTATAGGATGCCTAATTGATCTAGAGGGGACTTTAATTTTAATATTTTCTAAAAGATTTGGGGCGTCAATTTGACCTTGCGCAATTTTACAAAGGAGCACAACGTCTCCAATTTGTCGTCTCTCTTGTAAGGGGAGTAAATGATGTCTTTTACATTTAGCCGAATAGTCATTATCAAAACAATTGGTTTTAAATCTGCTACGCTGAATTGATTCAATTCTATCTATATGAATTGCATAACGAGGGAATTCCTTAACACTAGTAAACTGAGAGCAGGTTCTTATAACAAAACCTAAAGCTTTGTTGGCTTTTTTAATAATGCTATCAATATGCTTGTCATAAGCATATTGATAGCATTAACATAAGCTTACTGTCCTGAAAAACACCTAGGTCTTTAACCTCAGCTACCACTTTTAACGGTGTTCCTTTCAAAGTGTATGAATACTGAGTAGGGATAGGGCTGCGAGTGAAATGAATAGCCATACATTTTGAAACATTCAAGTCAGAGTTACAAACATCCATCCATCCCTACTTTCAAACTTTCGCGTTTATAATATTAGTAGAAAGAAATCTTTTCCAAACCTAATCATATTTCAAAATTGAGAAAAAAAAACTCAACTAGGTAGTCAAACTCCGTCTGTATTACTAATAGCCAGTTGTAGAAATAGCAACTAATAGACAGAGACAAACGGACAGACAGATTGATGGTCAGCCCGTCGCGAATGTGATCTACTGCCGTCATTTATTTGGAGCACGTGGAGCTTATTGATCGTAAAATTAGAACGGATGTACGGATCGGGGATGTCTTGACAAAGGATGAATGCGACCAGACATCAATGCAATCTGGATATGATAGACTACACCAGAGACCTCCCAAAAACAGAATGTCTCTTGAAATTATTTAAATACATTGTGCTGTGCTGTCTGTATTTGCCATCCAAATAAGTTGTGAAATTAATAATGATGAAATCAGATAGATCTATCTGATTTCATCATTACTAATTTCACAACTTTCAAGAAAGTGTAGGAACATCTTAGCTTTTAAAATGATGTGTTTGTTTGTAATGCATTTAGTATGTATAATTATTTTGATGATGAAGGCTAGGTTGTTGAACTAGGTAACTCTAGACTGTTTGAAACCTTCTGCAGTTATGTTACAATTGCATATACTTACTAGTTAAGTTGAATAAAGCATGCATTTTCACGTTCGGTGAATGAGACATAATAGAAATGGGTTTTTGAGAGATTTAATAATCTCATTAAGTGCAAGCATTCAGCATTTGGTGAGTTAAGAAGTGAAGTACCGATTGTGATTAGATAGAACTGTTTTCAAGAGTCACCAACCAGCGAATTCAAGGAAATTGATACAATCAACCATGTATTCGCCAGTTTGTTTTATTTCAGAACTACCGTAAAAATAATTGGAATAAGGGTCAACATAATCATCGCCATTTAGTGAAATAATAATAATAAAATTATAACTTGATCGAGATTAGAACTGTTCACAAATCAAGATCAAAGAATAAGGAAGTTTCCAATTTTTCAAAAATAAAAACTACTTACATGAATTGAAGGGCATATAAATTACAACATATATGGTGAAAGAATTATTTAAAAAACTTGAAAAATGACAAAGTTATTCCAATTTTACTGAACCCCAAACGTATTTTGAAATAAGTGCGTGGCATTTCGCCTGTGACGTCACAATTCCCGGCGAGTCAACGGTACAGTAGGGGCGGAAAGGGTTTTTCGGCTGTTTCGTCGTTTGTCGCTCACAGTAAGTAAGTAGGTACATGGAACGCGGTGTGTGGTGTGAGTGTCTATATAAAGTATTAAGTAACCTTATTAATATCTTAATATCTTACTATTAGAATAAATGGGAAAATCTGTGTGAATGTTTGTTATCGATAATCTCCGTAACTACTTAAGTTATTTAGATGAAATTTGGTATGTAAATCGATTGGGACTTAAAATAACATGTAGGATAGTAAAATTTAGAAAAAATAATCTCTGAAGGGGTTAAATGGGGTGGTAAAGTTTGTATGGAAAATAATTATTCCTTGGTTCGATTCTCTCAAAACTCGGTACAACTTATCTCTGGAATGAATAATTTAACACGTATTTTTTATTTTTACTCAATAACAATAACTAGGGGGTGTGCTAACTTTCTGGAATTTGTATGACAAAAATCTCTGGTTCGTGGGCGAAGCCGCGGGGCGCATCTAGTGTTTATTTTATTTGAAAGAGATTTCTTTTTTTTAATAACTTTGCACCAATCTTATTTTTTAGGCACCATAAAATAATGTTTATCGGGTGCACTAATAGTTGTAGGTACTTGTGCACTTGGGCACGACACAATATTATATACTGTAGTGTAGCATCAACTTGCACGGTTTCCATAATGATTCTATGCGACGTCACTAGAAAGTCCTATATATGAAGATGACGTAGAATTTAACGACTGTTCTGTGTGAACAGCTATTATATTTCCATACCTACTGCAATACTGAATTTATATTTCTATTAGTCCACTATTTTTTTTTCACTTGTTCGTTTCCAAAGACTTAATCTATACTTAATCCATTCCAAACATTGAATGAATAATCGTCGGACATGTTCGGCCTTTTATATCTCCAATAGGTACCTCGTAACATTACAAAACTTAGTTGAAAATCGACAAATTTCTAGAGAAATACCTCTGTCCCTTTCATTCAAACGCCAGCCACACCGTCAGCTGTCCTTGTCTTATGTTTCCACGATTTTCCGAAAGGTAAATCTGTCTCTGTCATTCCCATTGTCTCTTTCTTTCCTTTCGATTCGATCGAGAACCTTGATATGATATACTTCAAAGTCATGAACATTAATAAGCAGTGATCGGAATTACAAGAGCATATTTTCCTAAAGTTACATATTTACATCAAAATCATAATGTTGGGATTTTAGAGGACTAGTGAAGAGGATTTATTGATATCATTATACAGACTTAGAGATTGTTCTATAGGCTTCCAGAAGTTTCTACTATGTTCTCGAATGATCTTCGTCACATATAAACCAACTCAACACACTCGGTAAGGTACTCACACATGCACACAACACACACACAACTCAAAACACTCACATGCACAAAACACAAACACACACATATACTTATACACACACGCCACAAACACACAGGCGCACACTTATCTAAACAATCAAATGCTAACAAACTTTTGCAAACAATATTAAATGTTTTAATTTAATCTTTCAAATACGCACCTTCCAATATTATTGTAACTGTATATTACGGAAGAGCGGAACCCTCTAACACACATAGGTATCTCTTTATTTAAATAGGGTTCCAAACCCAAGCTATGTTAATTAGTTTACGTTTACTGTAATAGATAATTTGTATTTGATCTCGTATATTCCAGAACTTTCCAGAGCTTTCTGCACATTCCCGAAAGCTCTAGAATGTTCGACTGTACACAAAATAAACCTTATTTACACAAAAGTAGGTAGGTACATATATTGTTTTCTATCAACTATAAGATAATATATTAGATAGTTGCGATAAAAGTGTTCTTGGGTGGAGACCGCGACTGGGCAAACGTAGTGTAGGACACCCTCCGGCCAGGTAGGATAACGATCTATGGCCAGTATATAAAGATAACCTATGGCCTATTTTTGTTGGAGACAAGTACCAACACTATTCTATGATGATAACTGAAAACGACGAACGATTTTGAACTCTAAAACCTGATAATCAGACCTTCAGAAAAATACTACTAGCAATCTTAAAACTATGTAGATGTTGTCCTGCACAGATTCTACAACGATAATATCCATTCGGTCTAGATTTAGCCAAAAGCAACAACCGTCTGAGGTGACCGCGCATCGATTACTACTCGACTCGAGCGTCTCGCGGAAGTTGTGACGTCATGACGTTGTTGAGCGGCCGCGCGCCGAGAACTTTTAAACCGGACGGGAAAAGTATCATAACTTCGTCATTTATGAAGATAATTGAAAAAAAATTTCACTGGGCTTTATTGCAAGTATAGTATTATTTTTCTACATTTAAATTAAAAATTTGGAAACTTCCTTATTAGACACCGCGATCAAAACTCTACCCATCCCTCTCCCACCCACCTCTTTGATATCTAATAAAACAGTATCATCTAGTTGTAATCACCCCCTCCCACCCCGGCCTGTAATTTTATCGGGTTATAAATTTGAATTTGTATAATGCGAGGGCATTAACGTATGATTTATACAAGTTGACTCCGCTAAGATTTCAAAGATGAAAAACAATAAATTTCGGACCCGTAACTATTGCGTTTAATGGCAATAGCACGACAGACTTGTGTGGATGTGACCTTGTATCGAGCATTCAATCAACGAAGCGTTATTTTTTAAGTTTTTCTACAGTTAACGAGTCAACCATTTTCTTTTTACAGCAAATGTAGTTGATTGTATCGACTGGTTATTTCATTTAAAGAAATACGCCAAGTAAAGATACGGACAGATAAAAACAAATTAATACAAAAAACAATGATAACATTCAGAACCAGTTTATACATTCTCCGTAATTCCTTGATTGTAACTTTCTTTCTTCACAAAGGTTAGAACGTTAATTGGTTTTTAAACTAGTTGACCGTTTTTGGAAAACTCTTTCGATTTGTTTACGCAAAAATATTGAACGACTCACTACTATACTGTTCTAATAAGACTAGCAAGTCTGCTACAAATACTGAGCGAAAATCAGTGTAACTTACTTGATCGGCTGTCAAGGCCCAAAATATTTCTGATTATTTGAAGATTACATACTTACTTATAATAAATTATTACCTTCAGTCTGGTAACACAAACGACAAACGTTATGACAAAACCTTTGGCCGCAGGTGGGCAAAAGCTTCAGCGAATAACTATCATCTCCAGTGTGGTAAATTATGGCATGAGGAGTGGAGTTTTCTCCAGATGTGAACAAAACTCTACCCATAGTACTGTCTATAGATATTTGTTGAATCCTGTCGAATTCTCCTATTTATCCCGTAGGTTCAACAGTGAACTTTAGCTTATGAGTCGCAACACTTGTAACTTTATAATTTTTATACACTTACCAAGTTCTAGTCAAAGAATCGACGATCGAAGGAACAAAGTTTCATTATCTAGAGCCGTATCCACTCTACTCCAACACCCACAGCGTTGACGACTTTTTACTTGGCCGAATTTATGCGTTACATTTAGGAGGAGCCCGTCGTATACAAGTCGGTTAAATATTTAGCTTTCATCCTAATTTATTCGGTTTATACTGAAAAAGAGCGCTTTAGTTCCGCGTCGTAAATATACTTGATTGATGCCCTTTACTGTGGAGGGTGGTTCATCTGTTTTGGGAATTATTTGGTTATTGATTATTGGTTATTGGGTTTGTTTGTGACATGTGGTGGATTATGGGTTATACTTGCTTTTGCAAAACTTCGTCTAGGTATTTTTCTTTTGCGTATTTAGAACGACCTGTGGCCAGTCAATTCTGACAAACCTAACACTTTACTAATCATAAGCAAGCAGAAGTGGCAATAGGTAGGTATGCCAGATCTCACGAAGAACTGGCAATGGCTTGGATAGGTGTGTTCTTAAATGGAGACCGTGATTCGGTAAACGTGTAGGATGCCAAAAGTATCTACAACCAACAGTTAATTGTTTGTAAAATGAATCGGTGACATTGATACAACATAAATGTACCTACTACTGTTCTAAAACAGACTACAAAATGCATAAATTTTTAAGTAAACACATAAAAATTTATGCATATGAATTTTAATCAACATTTTTATCCAATGTCTTAGCAATTAACTTCAGACCGAAAGATTGAGCCCGAGTCCCAACAGTGGGAACCAGTTGTGGGCGTTTGATTCGTTCACTAATCGCGTGGATAAGATGATGGGATGAAAAAAACTGTTTTGATATATTTATTAGGGTTTTTTGAAAGGCTCCGACGTTTACTACCGAATAAACATAACTATTTAGTATCTTTTATAAGGTTTTATATGAGGCTACGTTAGTGTGGAAGAAGTTTCATTAATAGGAATAGTAACACTTTATAAGAATATACATAAACATACATACATTTTTGACTAATTATTGATGTACCTACTTACTTTTGACACAAAAAAATAAAAAAAAATATTTTATCTACGTCTTATATTTATGAACAAGAGACTACAGACGGCCTCTTTGTTGATCAGTTTTTACACGTTTTGATAAAAAGTTATTCTTTAATAAAGATGTCCTACAGCGTGTAAGTTTAAAAATCTGCTTGTTTAATGAAATTTATAAGAGCCAACCTCTTATTTAAAGTACAATAGTTATTCTTAAGCATACTTTTATCAAGATTGATCCGTCGTCTAAATAAATAATGGGATCCAGTTGAATCCTCCTCCACGCTAACCTAGCCCACCCTCCGCCACAGAGACCGCTCTCACAAGCGCTACGTTTCACATATTTTCATTGAATTTTACACTCAATAGACATTTTTACGATTTCTCATACAACTCGGCATAAACGTAAAACTTATCGCGAATACTTCCATCGGTATTCGGAATTGATAAGCTCATTGTCGGGCGTTATAAATTTATAAATAAAATGGTATAATAATAATAAAAGTTTACCTGGAACATGCTCGTAAAATTATTATTTTTTTCGTGGTTTCTCGACCACACTTGCTTCTGTTTACTGTTAGATCGTAAACTAATCGTAAATCCAGCTGAAGACTGTCCGTTTACTTTGGTTTGAGTTGGTTCGTTTATGACTTTCTTAGTGCCAACGTGAAATAGGAAACGAATGAATTTTGGGAGATGACGACTAAATGTCATATTGCTCATTAACTTTTTATTTTACTGGTATCGGTTGTATAAAAATTCTGGCTTTATTTATCGAAAATCGTCTAGAAAACACTTCTGAAGATTGTTTCTTCAGAAGTGTTTTCTAGAAAACATAACATTTAAATTTTACGTAGGACACAAACACAAATTATAAGTTCAATCAAAAACAGATAAGAGAAAGAAAATAAATCCAAATTTGAATTCCCAAATCAATAACATTCTAAAACAAAAGAGATCTCACAAAAAAGGCCGCATAATCAAAAGCAATTATGATCAGCCAGTTTGATTTATTCGGATTTGTGAGTTTAAACCTCTTTTCTTCCATTCAGGTTAAATTGAACGATCAAATCGGGTGACGCCAGTGGAATCCATTGTGATCCATTGTGGACCCATTGTCTGTGATTGTAAAACAATGGATCAATCGACTTGCGGTGGTAACTTGGAGGGATTTTCTATTTGCTCACTGATTCTATGGAGAGCATTTTCAAATTAATTAAATTTTGGTTCTAGGCATGTTTTGTCAAAAATCCATGAAAATCAAATCTAAATTGAGAAAGTGTAGCGTTTTTTGTTGGCTTCCATCGTTATCGCTTATTTTTGAAATACCTACTCGTTTAATTCCGAATCCTTCTGTTCAAATCTAGCTGCGCACCGTGGCTTCACCTCGATGAAAATTGATGAAAAAGCCTGAAGGAAAACATTCCAGGCCTAAAGCTACGTCTATTCAAATTTCAACCCAATCCGTTCTGTAGTTTTGGCTTGATGAGGTAACAAAATTTGTAAAGAAATAGAAATAAGTTGACTAATAACATCGCAGAGAAATATAGTAATATATTAAAAATAGTATTGATCACAAGTACACAAATTTATCAAGCTACATCTATAATATTACTTATAGCAAATTGCATGCATATCAAGAGTTTCGTCCAGAAATGCATTTAAATCCTCGCTTCGTAGGATGACCATACCTCGGGGATGTATTTATTATTTGGGATACTGTCCTCCTAATGATTAGTTATGCGCAAAGTTTGGCCTCTGCTTAATGCTGATTGATGGTAATGTTGCCAGCTCTCGATGCTATTATTAAGGAAGGGTATTTTAATGATTTATCATATTTGGTTATAATTTGGGATTGGGATTCGTGGGCAATGTGTTTGTCTTTAAATTAGGGGATACAAACTTTGTTAATTTATGTATTAAACTGGTGGATATTCGTTTTATAAGATATTAAAATTATTGAGATATGGATCAGAGGCGCCTACTTCTTTACTGTTTGCATCCGTCTGCAGTTAGCTCAATCGTTTCAAATTGTTTTTACTAGGAAGTTTTAATTTGTACCTACTGTAATTTTTGTTGTTAATAAAGTCTGAAGTGATATTAATAAGTAGGTACATAATTGTAGCATATCTAGACCAAAGTTTATCAGAGCTGGTGTTATTGTCATAAATAAATAATAAATGACTTTATTATTTTTAATATTATTACTTTTTTTGGTTAAAAACTAAATCAGTTTCTTAAGTTTTGAACTAAACTACTTGAATTAAACAATAATATGAATTTTTCTTTTAAACATTTCAAATATTAAAATATCTTGACAATTTACTATACTAACTTCTACGCAGTAGGTGGGTCATAACAATTTTGATCTGGAAGTACCTATTTGATCTAGGACTATAAGAGTTATAATCCTTTGTAAGGTTAAATTGTTTGAAGCTATTTGTGAATGCTAATCGCATAGCTGCCCAATAAACCTGCGCATAGTGTGCACGTGTAGATAGCGCTGCGATGTGCGCCCGCGCAGATTACTGTAGCACTTAGCGCTCTGCGTAAGTGGAGGTGATAGCTGATCTAGACTGCGCGGAGGCTGTAGGATTTGACCAGCCTTACTAATATTATAAGCGAAAGTTAGTATGGATCTATGGATGGATGTATGTATGTAAGTACCTCTTTCTCGCAAATACTATGAAGCCGTGGGTGTTATATTAAGTACATACTATTCCTACTATATACAATAAACGCGAAAGTTTGTAAGTTGGATGGATGGATGGATGTTTGTTACTCTTTCACGCAAAAACTACTGAAAATATGGATGGAATTTTGCACAGAGTTAGATTATTGTCTGGAATAAAGTATAGGCTATATCTTTTATTTTATCCCGGAATTCCCACGGGAACGGAAATTACGCGGGTGAAACCGCGAGGTGCTGCTAGTACCTATTAGTATATTACAAACGCGTTTGTATGGATCTAAGGATGGATGTTTGTTCCTCTTTCACGTAAATACTACTGAAGGAATCGGGCTGCAGTTATGAATAGACTTGATGTTAGCCTTGGAATGACACTTAGGCTAGGTACTTTTTGCCATATAAATCAGTTTTATGGATTAAAATATGAAATATTGAAATGTTTATATAGAAACAAAACGTGCGAAGCCGAAGGCAGATACTAGTTTTGTTATAAAAGTGGGCAGGTAGTTTTCTGGAACTTTTTCTGTATTGATAAAGTTTAAATAGTTAAAATAGTTTAGGTAGTACCTAAAAAGTTTATTTATGAAGGTCCTAAATGCAAGTAGCAAAAGTGTTTCAAACCTGGTTCATCATTCCTCATTATATTAAATTATAGATGTAAAGAATCTTTCACAAAATTTTAATCTTTATCAATTTTAGTCACAACACCCATTCGTCGTTTTGGTGAGAATAATTAATGAACATCCATCCATGTAAAGCATTTGAATGCAAATCAGATCAAGTAAACACAAAGCAGCATCCAATCTGTCAGTTCGTCTAAACTCCGAAACACAGCCCCAATTTCACGGTCAATTATAAAGCCGCGTGCACACGCGACATTTGGCAACATGTCACTGCGAGGAAGTCATTTATCACGACATTAACATGTCAAAAGTAAAACGATGCGGTTTGATTTTTGACTTTTTGTTCTGGGCTCTTGAATTTGTCTTTCGAGTGTGTATTTAGTATTAATTCAATCAATGATGACAAAGATACATTTATTAAGCTTTACAGGAATATCATAGAAATTTAAATAGATCTAGGTGAGTATCAGTTGGTTTATTAGAATACGAGTAACGAGTAGATATTTATATAGGGTGTGAAAGTTTTCGATGAAAATATATAAAATAAAACTTAAGGTCTAATTTATAAGATTTAGGTGCGCTTTATGTAGCTTTTATGAACAGTATCTTAATTAATTAATGGGATTAAGATGACGTCATCACAGTAGCTGTAAAGCTTAGGTTGGATTTGAACTAAGCAGGATAAAAAAATAAAAAAATAATTCTGGCTAGTTCACCCATCATCATCTAGCTAAGCAGAGCTTTTGTTATGGGTAGGGACTAGATGACGGAAAACTTAAAAGGTATAATATACTACATAGATAGATAACATCCAGAAACCAGGAACATAATTTGCAGAACTTACAAACATTTTTCTCAAGGCGGGAATCGAAGCCGCGACTACCGTCAAAGGCGGACCTTCGCCGACCGCACCACATTGGTCGTTGGATAGCATGGAATATGTCGTAATTTTTCATTCACCAGCTAAAAGAGATTTTAACGTCCGGGCCCTGGTAAACATGCATATATTACAGCATAATGTACAGACAAACCTAGAGATACTACGTCAGTTCTCACAAAAACTTTCCCAAACCACTTGAAACGGGTAAAAAAACCCTCAAAACCGTTTCAATCAGCCAGTGCACTCTCGCCCCATCCATCGCACGTCACAAATCAACAAGACACATGCTTTCCGGGAGTCGAACCCGCGAGCGGCGCCGCGCGATTTATTAGCCCCACTACAAGGTAATGTCGTTAGT
Organism: Eupithecia centaureata; assembly: GCA_944547425.1. Taxonomy (NCBI): domain Eukaryota; kingdom Metazoa; phylum Arthropoda; class Insecta; order Lepidoptera; family Geometridae; genus Eupithecia; species Eupithecia centaureata. The sequence continues at coordinate 15,150,837 of OX155682.1, forward strand.
GACGGAAAAAACAAGTGTGTGGGGGGCTTTACTTAATTGTTTTTTGTAATAACTGTTTGTCAATTGTTTTTAATTAAATTCACGATGATAATACTAAAACTACCTATAAATTTTTAACTGTCAACCAATATCATTAACTAGAATATATAAAACTAGCGACCCACCCCGGGCTTCGCACAGTTTTATTATACGTATAAATCTTCCTCTTGAATCACTCTATCTATTAAAAAAAACCGCATGTAATCCGTTGCGTAGTTTTAAAGACTCAAGCATACATAGGGACATAGGGACAGAGAAAGCGACTTTATTTTATACTATGTAGTGAGATCTCATAATATACTTCTAAGAAAGTCATTATCTTGTCTACCTAATTGGAAGGCGAAGAAAACTAATTAAAAATTCATGAACTTATATTGTAAAATAATTACTAAATTTAAGGTACACAATTAAATGAGGCAAGCTTAACCCTGAAAATAATTTTCTTCCATATAGCTATAGCTTCACCTTAGAGCCATAGAAAGCGTAACCTAGTAGAGGATGTGTAGGTATCAATAGTGGAAATAAAAGACAAAATACACTTACATAAAGTTAATTAAAGGATTCTTCTTTAATTCACAAATTTTTACAACAAATTTACACAACAGGTTACGTTAATGCTTGATGTGTGAAATAAAATTGTCCAACATTATCAACCGTCATCATCATCAGCACTACATAATGTCCACTGCTGGACATAGGCCTCCCCTAATGAGCTCAATAACACCCTGTCTTTAACTTGCCGCATCCAGCATCTGTCTGCAGACTTTCGCAGGTCGTCATTCAACTTTTCTGGAGAGTGTATACTAAGTTTTGCTGAATCGCTTTCTCCTCTAAATAACTTGTTCATCCAAAACTTCAAGAATATTCATAATTGTTCATCCATAATTATCAAATTAGGTAATGTTTTTTTAATAATTGGAACGCAATAGTGGTAACCAGTCAATGGTCGCAGAGCATGGGTCGATCGTACCCCAATATTATTCATTGTGTTTTTAACACGAAGCCAGCGGCGAGCGCCTCAGCTATGTCGTAAAAACGCAGACAAGAATGCTGTGGAGTTCATTCAGGACTTGATAATATTTTTTTTTAGGAATGGTGCGTGGGTTAAACAATGAATACTAATCTTTTAAACAAGGAACTTATTTAATCATCATCATCAGCCTATGATAGTCCACACCACGCGTGGACATAACTCTCCCTAGTTAGTACTACAACTACCTACAAATAATTTCAATGTCGTCTGCATTTAGCTTTATTGTTTCTAGATCTATTCCTTGATTGTATTATATTTTGCTTTGCTTAAAAAGAGAAATTAAACATAAAAAAAATAATTATCGACAAGACTACTTATGAAGATTGTATTTATTCAGGCAACTTTAGCTATGAAATTGAAATTCGATAAAAATATAGGTACTTATCCATTTTGTTTCAGACTCTTGCTAATATCACGTCACTGTCGGTATTAAGGGCCACCCTGATGTTTCTCAATAGAGGGAAACGAAAACTTGTTCAGAAATAGCGACTCTACAGTTTCGCTGTCCGCACCCGGGCACAACCATCTCCTGACTTGTTAATGCTGCCAGCCTACTATCTTAGCATATTGCAACACTCTAAATATCCCCATTATTCCCGCCAACCCGGCCAAATACAGAAACCTTATCGCCAAGAAAATATTTGATGGCTGCGAAGGCAAATTGAATTTATTATTTAAGTGTAATCAGGGGGGCGGCTTGAATATTTATGAATCGGCCATTGACGAATATGAGAGTGCGAAAGTGGGAAAAGCTGGAAGAGGAAACTTTTTTGAGGTTATACAATGACAGGCTTGGGACGACTTCGGAAGATTGTCGAGGAAACTACGAAGAAACCTCTTTACGTCTCCGTTTAATTTGACTATTCATTGCGTAGGCTAGTAGGAACGTTAGTAGTTCGTAACCTACCGTATGTTATGTACTCTACCCCGAAAACCATTTCGCAGTATGTTTTCGGCTAGGTTAATAAATAAAGGACGAAATTGATTTACGCGTAAATTAACGAAACAGAATCCGCAGTCTATTATCCCCCAAGGAAAAAACATTTCAGCTCACCCCAAACAAAATTTACAGGCAAAACGTAATTATAAGCAATAAATAACTTCGTACACACATACCTACTTAAAAGGAGACACTCAAAAAATTTATAGCCTATTCCTCGAAAGAATGGAAGTGAACTGCGAAAAGGAAAACAAAAAAAGCGGATCACTCAAGGGCGGGGGTGAATCAAGTCTAGAGAGAAAATAAAGTGAATTTATTTACGTCATTGTAGGGTAGGTTGGACTTGGACTGTTTAATTCTAAGATGCCATTCCACCCTTTGAGTCGGAGGCAGTATTTTTCTGTTTGAAATAGCCCCGCGCTGGGCGCCAATAAATGACTGCCTTTGTAGCGCTGTTTACAGAAATACTTGGCTCTTTATTTAGGCACTACGAATACCTGCTAGGACAAAGGAACTGGGCTATTTCTTACATTCAAATTCTAAATAGAAATGTATTTTGTAAGTTTGTTTAATAAGGTGGGGAATTTTTACAATCAATTAGGTTAAGCTTATTAAGATTTTATTACTGACTATTGATACCTGTGCTATTTTGTATTGAAACGCAGGATGAAGCTAGTAAATAAATTACAGGGGGAACTTAACTTTTATTTTTGTCCAGATTGGAAATGATATAGGTACCTTCTTTTGATGTACTTACCTACCTAAATCATTATTAAGTATTCATTTACGTTTGGCTGTTTCTTATCGTTTACACTGATTAAGTCCCTTTGTCTATAACAGTAGTCTCATTTCACCACAAAAAATCCCTCAAACATAAAACAATCCTTGCGACTATTTACCAGCTTCAAGTGGCGAGTCAAAGGCACCGCGGGCCGCCATGTTGACTCGACACAGATGCGCGCGCGCAGCCAACGTGTTTGCTGAGCTCTCGAGAGGATTTGGAACCGGCGGCAACTCTGTGATAAGTGAGGGCTGATAAACTTAACGTTCTGTGGTGTAATGATGAAACAACAGATGTAGGATTAAGGATAGAATGTGGGATTGATGACTTTACGACGCGTAACCCGAGAGCTGGTGAGTATCTGGCTCAGCGCATCAGCATTGCCATACAGCGTGGTAAAGCAGCCAGTGTATTGGGGACGCTTCCGACTGTTATTGACATGGATCAATAGAGCTTGCTTTAGACTGTTTGCAAACGTCTGCAGTTAGCTCAATGATTTCAATTGTATACACTAGTTATAATTTTTTATGTTCCTTGATTGTAATTTTCGTTAGTAAGCTTTGTAAGTTAGGTACCCCGTTATAAAAATTAGCTCTGTTCGAATTGCTCATACGACGTAACCGAAATTCTGCTTATAATTTTATGGCTTATAAACTGTTCGTAAATTATAAAAAGTAATTTCATTAAAAAAATATTAGAATGCCCTTTTAGACTGTGTGAGTTATTCTTGACTGTGTAACAGTTAGGTTGTAAACAGTGTTTTGCTACTCTACGTAAAATATCGTCTAAAAAATAGAGAACTTTGAAAAGTAAAAACAAAACAAACACTACATATTTTTAGTGAAAATAAGTTATATAAATAGGTTGGTATCTTCTGTGTATTCATTAGTATGCAATTAATATTTTTTTTACATTTAGAATAGAATAGAAGTACATTTATTTATAATAACAATACAAACATTTATCAAGACACACATAATAATATAAGAAACATAAATAAGTTATTATAAAAGGGTCCTAACTCAGCATAATGCTGGCTGAGGTCTTCATCGTCGTCATCTCAATTGAACACTTCAATTTCATTTATTTGTATAGTTGTAAATCGTATTAAAGCTAGAATCTTTCTAATAAAGTTGTATCCAAGGATCGCGTTCATTTCGGAGACTTGTCTTCAACATATGACCAAGTACAAACTATGTGGCACAATGATAATGGCAACAGTATGTTACAAGTAACAACGGACCGACACACATCACACTTGTGACGTGTCATTTTGATTTAATGCCCATCACATCTGTGTGCCATATTATATGGGTAATGTATGGCTTCAGCGCATGGTGTGGGGTTAGAATTTGATTATAAGTAGATTTTTTGATGGCTAGAGCACTTAAGACTATAAAACATGGACCAAGTGTGAGTCGGACTGGCTCACGAATGGTTTGCTGCCATTATCCATATGAATGGCAAAAAATCATGTCTGATGTATGGGAGATTCCTTTCATTCTTTATTTTAGTATTCGCTGCGATATGATAGCGGCAACAGTAATACGTCATTAGTGAAATTTTAACTGTCATAGAACCTATCACGGATGATGAGATAAAGCCTGGTGACAGACAGAAGGAACGACTCTTAGTAGCAGTCTCATTTTACCCATTGGGTTTGGAACCCTAAAAATGGCGTTCTCGGGAAATATTCGGTGATCGTGAAAGAAGTTATCAATTTCAAAACCTTTCCCCTGTAGAACTAAAATGAACATTGATTGCCGTCGCGTTTTGTAGAGGTTTTGTAATACTCAGAAGTACATCTTTTAAGTAGTAGATGTGTATACTACACCCACTTCTCTCCGCGCCTCAATCAGGGGAAACTCTTCAAGATGGCGCGCGCGGCTATAAATCGCAACTTTTGCGCCAATCTGTGCGTAAATCACTCTGATGTATTAGTGCCGGGCCCTAGCGAATTAAAAATATCGAGTACAGTAAGAAAAACACAGTATAGCGTGGCTAATACACTGGTAGAGTTAACGGAGAAATAAATAACAATCACCTGAAAATTATGATACTGGCTGATTCGACATTTTCAATTATAGAACATCAAAGATAGAACATATTTGTAAAATAATATGGCCATACAATATTCAAATAAAACCATTTAGGTATAAAAAGTAAGAGTTCAAACACGTTTTTGACTTATTATTCACACTTTCTCTCACATTGTCCAAAGTGTGAAACACTAAAATTCCACAATATATCACTCAATTCACATCCTCAATCTCGAGTTGCAGTCAAACCCTAAAACGGACACAACAGGAAACGACCAATAAATCAATAACAACTAACGATAGACAATAACTACAAAACAAAAAAAAGCGTAGTATTCGCAAAAAGAATTACACGCAATAACATGCAGTAGTGTTAATATTACCGAAGGAAAAGACGATCTTGTATTGGATTATAGGTCTTGGGTAGTGGCGATAGGGTGGTTGTCAGGAGCAGATGTAAGTATGGCAGTGATTTAGGCCCTATCGGCCGTCAACCTGATTAATGTCGCTAGTAAATCAGCGGATTACGACAATGCGAGAAATGACGAGTCGCGGCCGGATCGCAAACGATACTGCCGACGGCACAAGTTATGGAAAACTTTATGAAAATGATAGTAAATTTAATCTTTAAATATTACTGTTCTGCTTAATATAGATAGGTCACAAAAATACAAAGATGTTTAATAACTAATTATTGCACGCCATGCTGGTAAAAATAAATTGTGTCAAACCTACTTAAACAGAACACCATCTATGTAATGTATTAACATGTATTTTTTGCAATAAATTTTACTTTTGTTTGCTTTTCTTTAAAATACAAAATGTGTGTAAAATTCGCATAACCAGCACATAGGAAAAATTGAAGCGCGTGAAAAAGAAAAATCTGTTTCTTAAATACTTTCTACTGCTTTAATTTATTTGTAAATTTTGTAATTTATTAATATAAACTGTACTACTGGGCGAACGTAGTGTAGGACCGGTCAGGTGGGATGACAATCTGCGAAAGACTGCTGGTAGATGCTGGATGTGTCTTGCAGAAGACATGGCGTTATGGCAATCATAAGAAAAGCCCTATGTACAGCTGTGGATTAGTATGGTAAGTTTTTGATGATGATGATAAACTCTACCACCTGTCTCCATAACATAATTTAGTTTCCGAAGTTATAAATGTGCTCTATTTTATACAGATAATATACTTAGGTTTCTCGTTGGGTATAAATATGATCTATTACCGCTTAAAACCGCAAAACGCTTCCGCTCGTAACATACTCGCTAGAAATAGCTTGTATCGAATTATTGAGTAAACACGCAGCGTAATCGCAGGATCGTTTCATTTAGAATGTAAGGGTATCTAAGAAATATCGACGAATATTTCTAATATTCACCGGCAATTTCAAGTAATAGGATTTGCAGGAAAAAATTGCAGCTATTGTAACTGCTGTTTGTTGCTATTTCTGATTTTGCATCTGCTAGAATATAACTATTATTCATCGATTGCCAAACGAACAATTTTATAGACCATCTGTTTCTATATTTTTGATAAACTATAAGAAAAAAATAACCTGGTGATAACTATTCCCTCTGCCGTTTATGAATTCCTTACATTGAAAGGCCAATTGAGGAAAATGTAAAGTAACAGGCCCTTTTCTGAAACTTGTCAATGGGTTTATCTTTTTAATTTTATAAAATCCGATACCAAACGTATTATTACACAGTCGGTAGGTAAGTAAACTTTTTATAATTTATAGCTTTTGATTATTTTCTAAAGATTCTCAGAAATCACAAATCCAATTAAATTCGCAACGTTAACGATTTGAATTGCACAAAAAACGCAATAAATCCCGAAAATAAAGCGTTAAATCAATAAATCAACACAAATAACGCAAATTCAAAAAGTACAAGTACACAGAGTGTGCAATAGTTGGCATGTGCGTGAGTTGCCGTCACGTGATAACTAACAAATTGATTTATGTCGTAGGGGCAACCGTCTCCGTCTTTTCAACTTTTTCAGTTATAGATTTTATTTTACATAGGTCGACAAAAAAATGCTTTTATTGTACACTTAAATATAAGAAACTATGTATGTAGATATAAACTTAAATTATTAGTATATAGTTATATATTAATAATTTATGTGAGTATTTGATGTCTTGAGAGTGGTAAATAAATCGAGGCATATTTTCGATTTATATTCATAGTAATGATTTAAGGAGGTATGAAATCAAATTAAAATCAGTAATTCTATTATAAAAGAGGAATGGGTACTCTTAGAGAACCCAGTCTAGTATAATAAAATATATTGAATATGCTAAATAGTAGGCATAAAAGCTTTACGTTAAAACTGATTTCACACTAAATACAGAAAGACTCACAAAAAATGCGCAACTGTGTAACACTGACAAGTTGATTTATAAGTGGGGTTGCACTCGTCCTACCTACTATATCGTACACTGTGACGTCTGTAAGTTCACATCTTGTCTGAATATGCGCGCGGACCGCGACATTATTCGAATAAAGAACTTTGTAAGTTATCAATTGTTTGGTGTTTTGGGGATCAACCGATGTTTGAAAAATATCACCAACGTGACGTGACGTTATAGTTGGTTTTAAATTATTTATTTCTAGTATGTCATCAAAATTACGAGTCGCTGTATTTGTGTGATATAAGTTGCAAAGTGTAAATAAGTAGATATTTGATAGGAGCTGGTGTGTTCTATAAATAATATCTATCTTATCACAAAAATATAATTTTAGATTAAAGTAACCTACTTATAACGTAATCTACTTATTTTTAGCGCAACAGTAACTTATCAATTACTTTTTATCAATTCGAAAGATACCTCAACGATTATTTATCACTATAATACAATTTATGCATTCGATTTCATAATCGGGCCTGTTGAAAAAAATATAATAAACTTACTTAATATTGAATTTGACGACCGATTTGGCACGACGACGGGCGAAAGTCTGCCTTCGACGCAAGAGGTTGCGGGTTCGATTACCGCCTTGGCACATATTATGTTTTTACGATCTGCTGATTCTTATCCATGGGGTTTTGGTGGCTATATATAAAATATTATTATGTGTTTCGGCTCTTTTAATTTCTTTGTAACTTTTTATTAACAGTCTGTCTCATGTAATAATATTGTCCAAAGCTATGTTGTCGAAAAGAAAACCAGTACTAAAAACTTTACAGCCAAATGGCCGCCAAAGCGTTACATATCACCTAATTTAAATAGCCAATGTAAACCTTTTGGAGCAATTGTCACCTCAAGTTTTATAGTCTATAAAATCCATAGACAATAAAATGTTGGATTTAGAGTCACGTGTCCAATGAGGAGACGCTTGGTTTATGGTTGTGTCCCATGAGACTTGCGTCACCAATCCTAACTGATGTACCTCGTAAAGTAGATAAATAATGTGGCCCGTTTTTATAGACTGATGCATTTTGTCAGTATCTCGTTTTACTATCCGATTAAAGGTTTGTGAGATGTCTTGGGTGTTTGATTTGGAAAGCTTTGAAACCCCAACAGACTACGAAAATAAATAAATATTAGTAAACTGAAATCAAACTCAAACCACTTAATTTTATTTTTGATCGGTCAAAGGTTTATAGAATGACATTAAATTCAAATCATAAACGTCAAAAATTCAAAAATAATATTTGTAACTATTGAGTACCTACTATAAAATCCTACTAAATCCAATGGTACATAATGTAGGTACAACTTACTCAGAGCTATAAGAAAGATTCCCAACTTATTGACCAGTCCGTATAAGCCCACCAGTGGGACGATCAAATACCTACCCGAATCCCACTCAGCCCGAATTCCGCGATACATACCTTATTTGCTACCTTTTTCAAGGATCAACCCGAAATACCCGCTCGCCGATCCAATATCTGATAATGAACATTTTCCTCTCGTAAACAATAGTTTTGCATTGTTTTTCGAACATGACGGCCGCTGTCCGTCCTCCCACCCCCCGCCAATCTAGATCGCAAAATGCGATAGAACCAGCTCATAATATCTGCTGCGCTGTCATCTAACTTAACGAAACATATTATACCCAAGTACGGTGTCATAAAATAGTCCAAATTACAGGACCGATATCCAAAAACAATGCCCCGATCAGACAAAAAACGCAACCGAATACCGACTTTATGCTACTGGATTTTACAGTTCAGTTTTGATGTTTTTCGGAACGCATGCAACTATACGAGTGAATAAGTTTTTTCAATTATAAAAGACTTAATTTATTTGGGTGCGGGCAAGTCGATTGGAGCTCTCACTGGGTAGAGCTAAGGTTGAGTTTGCACCTAGTGCAATGCTCACGTATAACCTTGCAAAATCGAAAAGGTTATCCACGAAAATGTTAATATAATAGTTGCTTCAGTACTACGGGTTTGTTGGCGTGAAAGCATAAATCAATTTTATAGCCCCATCTAAATCAAAAGCGTTTTAATGGGCGGCCCACGTCATATCATAGCGTAGTATGATAATTTACTGCTACTATGTGACGAATGTTAGAAATAAAGGTCCCTCTTTCCCCCCGCCGTACCTCCCTTGCCCCCTTTCCCCTCATCGTCGTAGGGATTAGTTTTATGCCCTAAACCGTCGTCGTAAATATGTCAGCCGTATCTGGTGGGGAGTGTGTCATGAGAGATAATTTTTGGATTTATTAAGTTGCTTGTTGGTGGGTTTCTTTGCATGGTCGTATTACATAATGTGGGGCGATGGATTCTGAACTTTTATTGGTACGGATGCTAATTTAATCCAAACATTATAAGATCCTTATCGAAAGTTACCACTACGAGTAAGTACTCTCCATATAGCTCATCATAAGCTTTTCTACCAATAACACGATAGTCCAAACTAAATTAAATTTTTAGATGACCTAGAAACTAGAACGAAGAAGAGGTCCTGAAAAAGTCGTCCTTTATTCTGAAAGTATGAAAACGCTCACGTCAAAAAAAATATAAACTAAATTTGAAGCTCATTTATAAACTACTTAGTTTAAGTTTCTAACATAAACTTTCAACACCATTGTTTGATCCCTAAACGAGGGGTTTCCTAGAGTGAGTGCGGTTTGCATCCCTGCGAGCATTGCGCACGAGGGCTCATTGTGCACGAGCTACACAACACAAACTGGGTTCGAAGTTAACCCGCTCATATTCCTAATGAATTCGTCAAACTACTATAAAAACTTTCGTTTTTATTTACCGAGATAGCGACATCAAAATTAATAATAGTTAAACTAGAATTCAGTAACAAATTATGAAAAACGTAGAGTTTGAAAAACGTAGAGTACTTATAGAAAAGGTACCTAAATAACATCATTGTTTGATTGCAACCATTTGGATTCATTTGGCAATTCCTCTATTATTTTACTAACAATCAAAAAAATTAAAAATATTTAAATGTCAAAGAAGCTGAGTTGCTGAGTACATTTGAAAAACTCTAACCTTATTATACATCGAATGTTCATTGGTTTTTATTTGTTACTCTTTCATGCCAAAAAGAACTATGGAACTATTTTGAAAAGAAAAATAATTCTTGGCATGGAATAAAACAAAGGCTACTTTTAATAGGATAGAAATAGCATTGTAAACGTATCCATAGAAACAGAGCAAAGCCGCGGGCAGCAGCATATTTTTCGATTGAATTAACAATAGTTACATAGTAATGTAACTTTCTAGAAGAAAGATAAACGTTTACAAAAACAGGAAACAATCAAATCCCCTCATCGACATCGTACAATGGAATAGAACCATCAAAGCCTGTCATACATTACAGCGAACTCACCAGTAAAGTTATTAAAACCATAAAATAACATTTTTATAGTTACTGTTTTGTACAAAAGTCTGCCTGACTGGCACACGGGCATAATAAAATGAAATGAAACAATCCTATGATTTATTTTATACCTGTGGTCGGCGTTATGCAATGTGGCGGCAGCCATAATACTAATTAGACTAGGGTAGCATTCACTTACATTTTGTTTTGAATAAACGAAATAACACATTTTTGGCAGGATGGTGTTTTTCTTTTATGTGTAAGGTTGTGGAATCATATTCATTCACCTCGGCAAATAGAGAGCACAAATACATTGATTGTCAAAGTATTAATCTTATTGCCCGTTACATTTTTAGTTTTTAAATATGTTCGATGATTATTACAAACTTATAGAATATGTAAGGTTTAAACTTTTTTGCAATTTAATTTGATCTACTTTTAAAATGATTTGACATACCTACGTATTATCTTATCATCATAAGATGTGAGAAACATGAAACAAAGTTAGCAAAACACACCTCTGTCTGATCTCCCCAGTGACAGCAGGATGTCATAAGTGCAATCGTAACTCAGATAAAAACACGCCTTTTATTGAACTTTATGATCGAAGGGTGAAACAAAGGCATCAAGTTTATTGTTATGTTTGTTTTGAGACGAGAGATGGAAGGGAAACATTCAGAAGCACATTAGGTAGGTATTTACTGTTTATTTAATAATAAACAGATGCCCCGTTTTCATTTTAATTTATTCATTTAATCTAGTGTTTTGATGATAAATTTATTTTTGTAAATTATTTTCTGTTTATATTATTATTGCCTTGCTTAAAATAATTAGTTTCGGTGAGGAAACGAGGCTGGTTCCGGATTGAAAAAAAAACCTGAGCGACTAGTCAAAACCACGCTTGACCCGAGAACTGGTGAGTAAATGGCGGAGCGCATCAGCTATGCCATACAGAGGGGCAATGCCGCCAGTATCTTGAAGATGCTTCCGACTGGTATTGATGTGGAACAGTTGAGCTACCTTTACATTCTTTGCAATAGTCTACTGTTAGCTCAATTGTAAATACTTATTATAATTTTGTTTCTATTATTTCAATTAAATTTTTTTGAAAAAAAAATATTTAGACATCTCGAAATAAAATCATAACTAAAATAAAGCTCATAACTATCTATGTAATGATTGTATGTATTATGTATAAGCCGATTCAATAAAGAAACGAATCTTAAATGGCGGCACTTATCATGGCCTCTCGCTTGCGCACTAGTGCCGTCTATACTCACTCACGCGCGTACAGTATGCAGAAAAAAAACAGTCTTGATTTGCTTTCACGCTGTCTTGATGCGCCTGGTGATCTGAACTGTTACGAATTCGTTGTTATAATTTTCTGTTATCTTTCCGTTGTTACTTGTTTGTTATTGTTATTCTGTTTTCGAATGTTGTCTTCAAAGAAGCATTATAAGGTATTTCGATCTACAAATTATTATAATTCAAGGAATAAAAAAAACCACGCGGACGAAGTCGCGGGCATCAGCTAGTTTGAAATAAATACGACCCGGTCTTGTTTTTATTACTTATAACTTGAAAAATTCTTTGATCTGAAATTTTGGATGCTATCTGTACTACCTGTCAACGCAAGTACAAGTCGCCATTTTAGATTCGTTTCTCTAATGAACCGGCTTATACGAAGAACAAAAACTATACTTACTTAGCTTGGGGCTAGATGACGCTGTGTGGATTGTCCAGTATAATTAACTTCAAATTTATTTTTACAATTTGGTTAGCCTATGGCTAAGGTAGGTACCTATGGATATAGCATACCAAAACTTAAGAGGTAGGTTTATCCATTATTTTATAAAATTAAGTGTGCCAAGAATAACTTCCAATACTGAAATCAATAACTTCTTGTCTCACTATTGCACACCGCTGTCCAGCAATCGACAGGCTAGCATTATTTATTTCAACTGAAATGACACAGTGACGTGAATGCCTGATCTATATCCCCTGTACCGGGTTCATCGGAGCTTCTGACTGGGAGCTGACTGAGTCGGGAAAACAAGCTTTTTCTGTTATGGCGATTGTCTAACAGTGTCGACATTCATGTTGGTAGAGCTTTGAACTATGACTCGCTTGTACAGGCTATCAAATGAAAAAATAAATGAAGGATGAGATAACTTGGCCTACAATGTGAATGGACTATTACAATATTAACTTTAAAGTTAATAAAGTAGTAGTAAGTTAAGTTATAAGTTGGCTAGCTCTAAATTTTATAGAAATAAAATTTATATTTATTTGAAACAAAGTACATAATTATAAGAACGATAGTATATAGGCGCGAAGATGTCACACACATTTGTATCGCAATCAATAAAGCTCTCCTTCAAAATTGCTATGTTTTTGAGTAGCCAAAAGAAAGCATAAGTAGAGGTATAATTTTCTTCGTCAATCATCGACACTCCAAATTCAAAGTGGGACAACCAAATTTTACAACTTTCAATTGTAATCCCAGTGACAAGTGACAAATGTCGGCGACTGCATTCTGCCGTGCGGATGAAAAATCACCCAAATAATGGGTTTTATTGGGATATTAATAAGCTGAGATTTACATGGTGGTATTGAAAAAGTTTTAATAGCTGTTGACAAATAAAGGGTATCCTCGTTCGCTTTAGCGCAGATAAATAAATGAGTATTTAAACAATAATACAAAATGTTGAATTTAGCAAGCGAATATTTTTTATCCAATTAACCTTTACTAAACGGCAGATTTGAATTCAAATCACGACTTAGCGTCATGTCATAGATAAAACAGTTCGTTCTCTATTTACAAATATCTCAAATTGGTATTCCCCACAATTCAGCCGGATCGCACACTGATTGCCGAACTTTAATCATACCATTCATACAGCATCCTTCCATATCATTCGAACCGATAGACAAAAATACGCTCGAACATCTAGCTTCCATCATCACCAATCATCCGATACATCCCTTACACCCGGGCCATAAACCCCACCCTCTAAGCAGTACTAAATTACAGCCGCCACCACCATGCCCGTAACTTATCCCCCCTCCCTTCCTTCATATTTCCATCACACGTTGCTGGAAAAATACAGATTCATTATCAAGGCGATACGTCGGGGTGGGAGTGATTCATAACCTATAAATCAATGGCATAGGGCGCAGTAATAGGCCAAATATTGTTGATTAGGGTGGGTTGTGTTTTATGAACCTAATTTTTACGGACTAGGGGATAAAAGGATCAAATTGTGTTTCTTTGCGAAACTGATCTATGATGTTTGATTGCCTGCTTCTATTAATACATTAGAACAACCAAACTAATATTATAAAAGTAAAAACAGTTATGTATAACAAACAAATGTTTAATAGTTTAACGACTAAAAAGCATAACAAACTTTTATGAAATTTAGCAAGGGGGTAAATGGTATCCCGGGCTGAGGGTGGACATTGGACATGGACTCAATTAAAAGGGCAGAAGGTTGTAGTTTTATAAACTACTAAGTAGGGTCCTATATAGTTCTTCTGATTAAGAAAAAACTGATACAGTTAGGTTTCTGCTTCTGTGTTTTGTGGTTGAAGATTTTTATTTCTCAAAAGAATTACAATTCACTTACAGAGAAATACTTAAAATTAAGGTTAAGTTAGTGCGCCTTATAATTATCACATTTATGACAGTTGTTACATATTAAAATAGAGTTTTACAAGTTACACAAGTCTAGTGTTACAATATACATTTGAAGTGGTAATTATCTTAAACATAGAAAGCAAACCAATATCTAGATGAGGGTAGTTTTAGCGGTCAAACGCTTGCATAGTGTTGTTGGTGTTGAGTTGTTGTCTAAGGCCTACGCCATAGTGAGAAGAAGAGCCGTCATTTTAGAAGTTTAGGTGTTTTCAATCAATGAAAAGTCGTTTAAAATATGTGTTTTTAGTAGTCTTTTAAATGAGTTCAATGAATTTACTTCTTTGATGTCTTTGGGTAGCTTATTATACTGAACTGTTTTACTGAACCTTTTTAGTGAAAAGCTAAACGTCCATCTAGATCTTAACCCATTCATGTCAAATCTTTCATAAACACATTCCTCGATCCAAATTAAAAGAGCTGTAAGCACAAAATTGACATTTTATTCAATAGCCAGCTCGCGCTTGAGTGACGTGCGTCAGCGATAACGTCGTAACTGACAATTGACGAAGGATCGTCGATCGACAATTGCAGATACCGCCTTCTGGCGCGTGATAGACGCGAAACGAGATAGGGTTCTGTTTTATTTAATTTTAGAATTGTTTTGAACGTTTAATGCTGAACTGGTGATTGACAGCTTGAATGTGATTCGCAAGCTGAATCTCTATTTTCTGATAAAATTATTGGCTTTATTATTCAAGTACTTACCTACATTTTCTTTTTTATTTCAGTTGGGTTAAAAGGCTACTTTTACGTATGTAATTCGCACACGATTAGAATAAGACGGAACTATTTCAAAAAAGTTCAAAGTCATTTTCAAAATCCTCCACGGTGCGGATTTTTTAACTTTTACAGGTTCTGTCTAAACTAATAGCGATATCAAGAAACTACGCTACCATGCCTCTTCCCCACTACATACACGTATAGATATACCTAACCCTAAATAAAAAACGTTTCCATCTGCAACGAGAATCAATCGACATCTTTTTAGATACGTTCAAAACAACTTATCAACCTAACACCCGCACATTTCCTTAGTTTTATTTCAACTTTCCGGTAAATTTTTGAATGAAATATTTTCCCGAAATACATTTTCGGATGCCATAAATCCACAAAAGAATGCTTTCTATATCATTATCATTAAAAAGTCCCTTTCGAAGGCAATAGATAAAAACGTCAACGGAATCGCCAGTCACGCCGGCATCATTTCGAAACGAAAAAACTAACAGAAGCTCACAACAAAAGTTCTTTCGCCCGCGCCGCTTCTGACATTTGTCAATCATCCCCTCTGTCAGCTGTCATCCTGTCAATGACAATTAATGACGTCTCATACAAAGTTTTATGGGTTTTATTGCTTGGATTGTACGAGAAAATGATTAATGCAATCACTAATGCAAATCCCGTCGTGGCTAGCACGCACTCGTCATTGTGTTCGCGTAGTTTTTGTATAAAATTGATTTATTGTACTTTTGCAGTTACGGCACTGTCCCGGAGAGCTAACGACTGTGGGCGGTGTTGCAGAATTAATGCAGGATTGGGATTTTTCGGAAATTTCTAAATGGCCGGCCATTGTGCCCGTAAATGATGTCCTGAGTATTCATTTCACATCTCCATACTCGAGTGTGAATCACTCTGATGTTATAAATGAGTAATGGATTTTGTGGAATGTATCTAATAGAACTGTGTCTAATGCGGAGTTCGATCCAGAAACAACACTAAATTTATGGATGTGGATGTTTTCGTCTACTCATCATCGGTTACTCACATATTATCTCACATCACAACCTAATAAGTAAGTAAATTAATTACAGAGTTAAATATGAAGGTAATGATTTAGTCTACCTAGCTTACTTACCTTGCTCTATCTAACCCCTGTGTCGATTGTAGAGTCTCTGCTAAATGCAAATGAAGTCTTAGGTAAATTTATCGTCATAAAGTAAATATCAAAAGTTTTGTGAAATAACTTTATTATAATTTTCTTCTCTGTTTTGAAAGGTTTTTGGAATTGGAAACCTGCTCTACATAATCATAAGCAGAGGGTCAAAGACATAAGCGTAAGCTTGTAGTATCAGCCAGTTTAATGAGTTTTATTCTGGTTTTCTGTTATGGATTCATCAAGTAAATTATAAGAAAACAAATTATTTACAGGATACGTACTTTTAGAGGTATTATTCGAATAAGCTTAGGCCTTCAATTTTTGCCACGATATCTTTCTCACAAGGCACACATGCATAATTGTAATATGTGTAAGAGAACCTAGTGCTTAGATACATAGGCTTTAAGGACAACTTAGATACTATATAGTGGATAGTATGATTTTTAATTGGTAAATAAACGATATCTATCCATTCACTAATTTGGTAGGTACAGAACGAACCAGCAATGCCAAAAACTTCCTACACTTAACAAAAATGCTACACTTATGTATAACAAACACTCAGGCATGTTTTTAAAAACAACTCTAGGTATGTACAAATATGGTTAAATTCGTTTGTGTTCATTTAACCCGCTATGATCTCAGCACTTACGCCGCGAAAATGTCACAATTTCATTACATTCACGTTCGTGAGCCGTCAACGTCACGTCAACGTCACGTCGCGTCACTGTCAGCGTCATGTCACTGTCGCCCGCCGTCATTTACCTGCCACGTTGGGAGTGACAGTTTGTTAATTAGACTGTAACATAACGTACCTATATATTTAGTATTTTGTTAAAGTTGAATTTATTCAGGGGTTTTTAGGTTAGCAGAGTTAAAAGAGGTTAGTTCTAATCGTAGTTTTAACTGCCTTTGTTTGTTTTGTATTAATTTCTGTCTGTGGCTTTGTCATCTCTTATTATGCCGAGCCAACGTTTTAAACTTATGTATTTATATCCCACGGGATTGGATCATGGAATAAAACTAACTATTTGTATGCCAGTAATAAAAACATAATTATAAGAAAAGGATTTTTATGTGAAAGTTTTTCTACATACTTCTAGGAACAAAGTCAATTGAAAAAAAATCGTTATAGCAACAATTTTTTTCTTGTCGTGGTTTAAGATTTAGAACTACATCCATGCAAAATTTCATTGCGATCTATTCAGAAAAAAATGATGTTGTCCTCCTTAGGTTAGGTACCTTAAATACACGAATTTATTTGAGAACTGAGTTATTCACGAATTGATAGAATAAGTCGACTTTAGTAACAAAGACGATTTGCAAATATTGAACCTTCGTATCATATTATGGCCAGTAAAGTACTTTATGTGAAGCAATATAAAATGAACTCAACTAGGAGTTAAATAAAGATTTTGAGTAATGTTTCGAGTAAAATACTACCTACTATGTAACTAGGTACCTACTTGAGTTTATTATCATTCATTCAACTCATAGTTTTAGAACCATAAAACGTGTTCTCACGACGACATAGAAGTGTTTCCATAACACATCACAATAAATCAATTTAAAATCATTATGGGTATTTTACGACTCGTATACACTAAGACTACTTGTTGAGGGTTGTGTCGACTGCGGTATAATTTTCTCCAACGTATGCGGCCCCAGCTTTGATAATTAACGATGTTTTCCACTTTAAGTTTTGTGACCTAACGATTTTTTCAAGTTTAAGTTATAAGCAATGTTTTACATTACAGTTTTGAAACCTAACGATGCTTTCAACTTTAAGAACTATAATAAATTAAGTCATCTCTTTCTATATAGACAACGATCGAAACAAAATAAAAGTAATTATTTTATTACTTTAGTTTTGGCAACATCTGAATTGAAACGAATGTAAACTAAAAAGGTATCTTAAAAACCGTCTGTTAATGGTAATAAATAAATATTTTCTAGTTAGAGAAGTTTCTATACTAAGCGTACTCTCTACAAAATATAAATAAGTAAGCAATAAGCAGCAAGTACATTTAAAATGCACAGAGTAGTAGTTTTTACTAAGTAGAACGTTACGCACTTCATTATGGCTCCTTGAGTTTATAAAATCGTTATAAAACCACGTGCGTAATTTCCCTATGCCACAGTCGACAAGCAGCTTAACTTTACAGATGGTTGTGATCAACTTGGAAGGGCTTATTAGATGTATCTTTTTTCGCTAAACCTACTCCCGCGCAGGCTATTTCAGTTTTGATGAAATATTGCTTAGTTTCCCGGGTTGCTCGTTTTTGAGTCCAAAGAGTAGATGGAACAGAGAAGTTAGATTTTGCAACACGATGAATGTAGGTTTTTAGAAGACGTTTAACAATTTAATTGCCCATGATACAAATGCTCATGTCCGCTCTTGGTAGAGCGCGGGGAGGGTTGGGTTACAAAAGCTGTTCAATAGTGTCCTAGCATTTAAGAGATGAGAGAGTTAGAGATACAGAGCCACGAAAATGTGAACCCATCAAACATATTAATTTTTTTTTCTGAGATTCACACTTTAGTATTCGAGCTACTCTCCCAAATGGAATTTTTTTTAACAAAAAAAAAACAATATTTTGGAACTTATTATTTCAATTTTAAACATAGCATTTCATCCCCTGAGCTTCTATATAAAATCTTTAGGGTCCTGAATGATGTGATCTTGTAGGCTCACGTAGTCACATCTGTACACTAGAGTGTAAGTTGATCGATGCGAGGCAGATGCGTGTGCGCAGTCGCCGCGGTGACGACTTGACTGACATAAATCAATTGTCAAGCGGTGATCTTGCGGGAGCAATGGCGCGTGACAGCGTAGTGTGGATAAGACGTCGAATTATTATTTTCATAATACAAGCTGCTTAGTTTGGGGCTAGATGCTGTGTGGATTGTCCAGCATTATTTATTTATTTATGATTACTTAGTTTCGAAACAAACTAAAATCAACATCGATGTACTGTTAAGCAGCGCTCACAGATGTAGCTCTACTCTACTCTCTTATTTTTATTTTTGTTTATTTATTTATTAAAACTCTATAAACATCATTATTGTTATTATTTTTTCTAATACACTTGTTAGATTATATGCACCAATAATGGTTACAATTAGTTTTATGTATTAGTTTTATACCTTATTTTGTTTGGTTTAGCTCCATGATTCCTCCTAAGAAAAATAGAGTGTCTGTTTGACTTTTGGTATCAGCCTGGACATCCTTCAACTTTCAACCTTTGAAAGACTATCTCCAATTCAAGACCTGAAGCCAGCAGTTTAATTTTATATCCTACTGGTATCTGCCGGTGGGAAACGTTTCAAGACAATAATAAATAAGCATAGATGTAACGATTTCTATATCATTGAACTGATTTATGGTATGAAAAGTAGCCTATTTTATATTCCAATGCTAGGACAACATCAATTCAAGATTTTAGCCTAATCAGTTCAGTAGTTTTTATTAGAATTAGTTAGAATTTTTTTCAGATAAATAATCTTGTAGTCACATCAACATAAGTCTAGCCAGAGATCACAAACAGCTCAACAAGGCAAGTGGTGCCGATGCCGCCTAGAGCCGCTATCGGGAGTCGTGGGACCGCGCGGCATGTGCATGTCAAGGTTACAGGATCAAGTGCCGCGGGCCGACGCGACAAGGTTACGTCGTCGCCCCGGAGCGCGTAGCTTTCTTACACCTTCTATAGATACCTTCCTTCAAAATATATCCTTACTAATGTGTAATGTAATCACTACATAGTATAAAACAAAGTCGCTTTTTCTGTCCCTATATCCCTATGTCCCTTTGAATGCTTAAATCTTTAAAACTACGCAACGGATTTTGACGCGGTATTTTTTAATAGATAGAGTAATTCAAGAGGAAGGTTTATACGTATAATAAAACCGTGCGAAGCCGGGGCGGGCAGTTTGTATGGATGTTTGTTACTCTTCCACGCAAAAAATTCTGAACGGATCGTACTGATTTTTTTAATGGACGTGGTTCTAGTACTGGAATAACACATAATAACATCAGTTCAGAAAACATTCATGATGTAATGATGACTTGAGACTTGCTTTTAACTGAGGAGTCTGGGTTTAAATTTTTCCGTGGGTCACTCTTCAAACGTGACTATACTTTCTCACGTGGTTACGTATACATATATAGCGTGAATCAATGAATGTGAACCTAATTCTTCCTAGAATTGAACCACTCAGGAGACCATAGACAAAAGGAGGAGGAAAGAGGAATCGTTCTGGAGGGGTTCACGGGGAAACAAACCTTTTGATCAGAAGTGGGGGTGAGACAGGAATATTCTTTATTAAAAAAAAAATATGAAAGACCAGTAAAATCTCATATTTGTACATACTTAGAATTAATCTAATTCAACTGCAGACTGTTGTGAACAGTCCAGAGATAGTCGAAGCGACGCGTGACCCGAGAGCTGGTGAATATCTGGCTCAGCGCATCAGCATTGCCATACAGCGTGGTAATGCAGCCAGTGTCTTGGGGACGCTTCCGACTGGTATTGACATGGATCAATTAAGATACCTTTACACTATTTGCAACCGTCTGCAGTTAGCTCAAAGGTTTCAATTGTAAATACTAGTTGTAATTTTTCTATTCCTTGCTTGTAATTTTCGTTGTTAAAAAAACTAAATTAGAGATAGTTCGACTGATCCATATTAATACCAGTCGTCGTCTCCAAGACGCTGGCTGCATTGCCCCGCTGTATGGCAATGCTGATGTCTTGCGCCAAATACTCACCAGCTCAAGAAGATATCTACCTAATCATAAAGAAAATAAAAGGAACAACTTTGCCCAACATATTTTTTTTTTCAGGCTAACGGAAAATAATAATTCTGAAAATAACACTTATGTTTTCCTGAATAAAACTCAACAAACCTGGCTCATAAAAATTCGGCACGTTTAGGAAACTGTACTTACTTCAAAAGTATACTACCATGTTTCTATTAGTAATTACTAATTAAGACCTATGGTGATAATTTAACAGTTCAGTAGATATTAGTATAATGAGCGGGCAACGTTCGTAATCAATCCAGTTGTAAATTGAAACCGAATCAGTCGCTGTAATGGACGGCTGCTTGCTTTTGTATAAAACAAACTTCACTGGGCACGGCGCAAGGCACACGCTTTCTATCCCTCGCATTTATGTACCTACACTCGTTTTTGTCTAGCGACTTTAAAATCCGTCTTATTAGGTACCTTCCTCCTACTCAATTATTAAACAAGAATAGAATACTCCAGATGTATCGGTATACTTTGAATTATAAAAACAAGGAGATTTTTGGCAGTTTAAATTGAATTTAGCTTCCAGATTCACTTTTTAATTATTTTGAATATAATTACTTCAAAATCAGCTCATACTGTCAAAAATATTCAAAATTTTCATCCGTTACCGCCAAGAAAATTTATCCGACTATCAAGAATTCTCAGCAATAGGAGGTTGTAGTAGTGGCATGTTTTCTTCAATAACGAAATTTCAGTTTAAGTAGGTACCTACTAAGGTAGGAAATATACAAACACAGCAACACATACCTACGAAAAGGTATTGAACTAGGTACCACACTGAAATCTAAATAATAATATTTATATTTCTAAATAATGTACCATAAGTTTCCAACTTGCCCCACACAACCGCACCCTGTTTCGTGCACACGTCAGTCACTACCCATCAATCACTGTTCAACACGACTGTACCACTCATATTTCAGGGGTCACCCTCTACATCTCCCACCCTTATGCCGTCAGCATAAGCTCCAATTCGCAAGTGAACAAGGGTAGTTTTTCAATCGATTAAGTGCTGTGTCGGGTAATGAGTTGGTACAGTCATGAGGTATGGTTGTGAGCGGCCGGCACGGTACATTTAACAGGAGGTTCGGCAAAGGTGCTCTTTGTAAATCGCTGGACGCTTTGTGTTAATGCACTTATGAAACTAACTAGTGTAAAGGAAAAGGGGTTGCTCATTCTTTTATGAACAAGGTGTCTAGGTTATTTGCGTTAACTTTGAACTGTGTTCATTCAAATTAGATTAATTTTATTTTAGTTGCAGCTCGAAAGCTTAGAAATTCATATGGTTAAGCATTTTGTACCCTTAACCCATAATATGGTAAGAAAAGAAAGAAGAGGCTGCAGATAGACAGGCAGTGAATACGTTGAAGACACGTCAGACCAGCAACAGATATTTATAAATTCATTATCCATCACCATCAACTCCTCTGCTGGACATAAAATGAGCGCCCAGTCTTATAATAAACATCAATAATTTTACAAGCTAAAAATAAATCTTTCTTACATAACGTATTTGGTAGGTACTTATGTACAAAGTAAGTAAAAATAATTTAAAAACAAAACTTTTGAAGCATTTGTCAATAGCACGTCAAGCTGTCAAATCAATGTCGTGCACTGATTGACGTATGGCAGCTGTCAAACGCACAGTCTCGTCAGTGAGGTTTTATTTGTTTTGGTTCGTAACCTAAATACTACATAAGGTACTAAATTACAGCTCTGTGAAATATCTTCTTGTTTTATATGCGGCGTGTTTTCGGTCAACCAGACGATCATATATTTTTTAAAACACTGGAGAGCCTCAGCAGAACCTCAAGGACCTAGGGTCTTGACTCCAAGGGGAGGCTCTGTTGAGACCTGCATAATTGCTCCTCTTGAGATCCTCAGCCAAATCTGCCGCTGCACTAGCAGATGTATTTGGAAGATGCCAGTGTGTCGACGCATGTCATGAACACTGGGCCTCCCCAACATCCATGGGAAGTTTGTTATTCTTCACGCCTAAACTACTCGACCAAATTTGCATATACTTTGTGTAGATGTAGTTTTAGGTCTGTGTTATCGAATAGGTTACTTTTAGTGGCGTGATAAATTAGTAGCAGGTACCTAACAAACAGACATCCATCTATACCTACTTGCACATCCTTACTCCTGACTAGTATGATAAACGCGAAAGTGTGGATAGATGTTTATTCCTCTTTCATGCAAAAACTACGGATTAGGCTAAATAGACGTTGTTCTAGCCCTGAAATAAAATAAACCTACTTTTCATTAGGTACATCAAATCAGTTCCCATTGGATAGAAATAGCCTTGAAACGCTTCCATAAAAACAACGGGTAGCCACGGGCAGATAATAGTTTATAATAATTGTGTAATAAGTAGAATGCCCACGACTTTGTTTGAGCTATTTGCGTTTGACAATCAAAGATTATCCCACGAATAGTTCCTAAGAAACATCAAAGGATCAACGACGACAAAATTAACCAGCGCCATAAATCCAACGACAAATCCAACTCATTCTCATGCTCAAACAATTCCGTCTAATGCTCGAGGTCTACCTTGCTAAAGAAAAACTATTTCGAAGGTCTCAAATTTGACGCTAGCTTAATCCATAATGATAAATAATTACTTATAAAGGTTTGTCTAAGTTTGTGTCACCTTCTCAAGCCTAACTGCTCAGTGGAACTTAAAATTCAAAAAAGGAATACTTAGGTGGTATCCCATCGAAGGACATTAATTGTTACTTTATATCCCGGAAAAACTCTATGTACCTATGGTACTGATAATAATAATAATAGTTTTTGGACAGTCCACACAGCATCATGATGATGATTAAATTAAATAATAATAGTCCCTGCATCGCCCGCTGGTCCATTTAGACTTGTGAATAGAAAATCATATAGGTAACAGAATAAACTTTTTTCTGTTTTAATTTGTAATACATGTCTTAATTTATTCTTGTGAGCGTATCATTCACACTGTTTTCGCAGCTCAATGGTCGATTTCCTTATTTTATTCGTTAAGTATTAAATTAAAATAGTACGCGTGATACACTCATCAACACATTTGAATTCGCCATCAGATACAGGCGGGGGCACTATGCGAACATAGATCAGTTAGGCTTTTATGTTCTTTCCCAAGTTGCAAAAACGTGAGCACCCATCGCAATGATTCTACACAGTAGCCCCAGTCAAAAATAGCCGTCGTTTGATGCGCGCGTCAACGTCAGATTGATGGACGGGTACAGGGTGTACCTATACATCTGGTGGGTAGTGGGTAGTGGTGGGTAGTGGGAAGTGCGGCCCACGCGTCCGTCATCCATCATCGTCAGAGGGTACGACAAGGGTGCAGGTGTTTATACTTACAGAAGAATAAAGGATTTATTGAACGGGCGACGTTCAAAATTCTTTACAATTATGATGACAGTGTAGGTTCTCGATTTAGGGGAAGTATAAGTTTTAAAATTAATGATAAAGTATCTGCTGCGGATTCGCTCCGATGCATTTCAAGTATTAAAGTAAAATTACAACATAATAATATGTTCCTTCTTTGATAAGTTATTCAAGTTTGTGACTCGTCTCATTTCAATAAAGGAATCGGCTATTTGGTGGTAGATCCTTTTTTACGTTTAGGTTCTTACATACGTATAATTACCTTATCTTGTGTTAACATTTCTAATACCGACCTAATGTTAAGGAAAGTTCCCAATTATAAACGATTTTTTTTTTGATTTATTCACTTTTTAACAATTGTAAAGTAGGTAACCAAATCCTATCGACAAAGGAACTAATTCAAAACCAAGAAGCAATATTTGCTCTTAGAAACGAACATCCAACACCCAAACCAATATTTCATCAAAAACACAATACCATTCAAAAACGCAAAAATTTATTACCGTGCAAATTTATTGCACCAAATCGCATATAATTTGATTAATGAGTCAAGTTTTTGTCGTCTTTGTCCCGTCCGTGACGCATTGTCCCGTCCGTGACGTGACGGGCCGGTAATGGACATGTGGACACATCCATCAGGATGGACGGACAGATGTCGAGTGAAGCGTTTGTTGTTGTTCGAATCGAACTTGGGACTCTTATTTTGAAACTGGTGTTCGATATTCAACTTAGATTTGTAAATGGAATGGTTATGTTGGCAGAGTCATGGCGAGCCTTGACAGGTAAAGGCCTGAGAAAGATTGTTCTAGACTTCTAGACTGATCAGATTTGTTCATCCATTTGTTCTGCGATATTGAAGACAAAAAAGACGGATAGAGCGAGACCTTACGGGTATCTTTCACTTACGAAACCCTAAAAATATTAAGTGGTTTGGCGGACTAGATAGCGATCACCTGAAATTCCTTTGATATTTATTGAATGTTTAATCATTTACGTTAATATAGCTTCATTAATAATGAAATTGATAAAAATGGTGATTGCACACGGGACCATTTGCAAGGATTTAATAATAGTCGTCATTATTATCGTAATCTACGTCAATATTTGATAAAATTATTTGCCACTTCATTACTAAACAACTTGAGTACCTACCTACCTATCTAATATCAATCTAATGATCACCCGCAAACAACAAAATTAAATTAATCTGTCTTTAGTGACAAAGAAAATTACAATCAAAAAGTAGTAACAAACTAAAACTGATGTTTACAATTGAAATAATTGAGTTAACTGCATCACCATCATCATTCTACAAATACATGTCTGCTATTGGACATAGGCCCCCCTGATCGCCCACAGCGCCCAAACTTCAGCTTGCCGTATCCAGCATTTACTTGCAACCTGGCCAGAGGACGTCCTACTCTACATTTGCCGACTTGTCTCCACTCAAGAACACATTTACCGCGGTATTCATTAATTAACTTTATAAATACAAAACTCCAACAGAAGCCTTACAATATCATAGTTTCATTAGTAAGTGCACGGTGAAGCATGGTCCAGCTTCGATGTCCTCAGAGAGACAGCCTGTCCCCGCCAGCGACGGGGCCTATCCGTCACGGACCGGACAGGGACGTCGAGCTACACTCTCTTCGGACACGAGAGCGCTCAGTTTCAATGGCTGTAGAGAGTCGTGCGCTCACTTGGAGGACATTTGACGACTTCCTGTGAGAGGCCTCTAGACTCGAATGAAGGCTTGACGATGTTCATAGTTGTCGAGTTTGGCCGGGAATTGCAGCAACTGTTTCAGTAATTTAAAAACGAATTTCAGTATCCTACTAACGTATTAAATGTTAAAGTTTATGTGAATGTTTGTTTCATTAATATGGTATTACATAGTTTAACCTTATTTTGAAAAATTTACCCCCGAAGGGGTTTTTATGGTAGCTACATAAAATAAACAAATAAATAGACAATAATAAACATAATTATAAATAGACTAGTCAGCTTAGATCTCGCTATCTAAGATCTAACTAAAGTATCTGGGATATTTGTAATATCTTGGTAAATACATTTCTGTATCCACTTCAAAAATAACTCATAATTATACTTGTAAGCTAAAGAAAAACAAAAGGTCTGAAGATTACTAGTTTTT
Source organism: Eupithecia centaureata (assembly GCA_944547425.1). Classification (NCBI taxonomy): domain Eukaryota; kingdom Metazoa; phylum Arthropoda; class Insecta; order Lepidoptera; family Geometridae; genus Eupithecia; species Eupithecia centaureata. The sequence goes on from OX155682.1 coordinate 15,177,392, forward strand.
AAAAGGAGTTAAAATTTTACAGAAAATAAATGGCGGAAGATTGTTCCTCTGTCTGTCTGTTTGCGAGTCTGTTATGTGAAATGCGTACCTCCAGTAAAACGAATATAGAGATAATTCAAACGAGTTTTTGATATATTTTATTTATTAGTTATTGATAACCTGTTTCACCGATATCAGTATTGCCGATTTATTGCTTACTTTGCTTCCAAATAGAGAGGTTCATCCAACCAAAGTCGCGAATAAATACGAGTAGTGAGAAAAATAGTAATAGTTAATGCTGAGACGGGACCTTTTTGGCCCCTTATTACATAAATAGCTTGACTCTTCTTATTTTTGTTTTTTGTATTTTCTTGTTTCTGAATCTGTGTAATTAGTTATTTATAAGAAAAAGGGCCAAATAAACGAATTTCCTTTTTTGTTCTCTTTCGTTAAAGCTCATACGAACTCTACTCAAAATGTGAACGTCAATCAAGTCGCCTACAGTCCACGTCGATAGTTTGACTGATAGGCCCTCTGACCCACTCGTTCAGCGAATGGCCAGATTTGGATCGCATTGATGTACTCCTTTCCTCAGGTCGGGTAATAAGTGGATTGATGCTGATCGCGACCCCTCATTTGTCTCCTTGAATAGGGAAGTGGTAAGTGTTTTTACGGATTCGGCGATTGTTTACGTACGTTAGCACTTTTAGTTATTCTGTGGGTTTGAGAAAAATCTGTTCAAAGAAAAAAAGTTGGTCGACTACTTGATTGAATAATTTGGCAAAAAAGGGTTGTTAGTTTTTAATACTTCAGCTTACAGCAGTCTTTTATAGTAGTTACCTATATCGCACATTGTAAATCATCATCATCAGCCTTTATCAATCCATTGCTGGACATAGGGTAAGTGAATACCTACCTACAATAATTATGTTCGGATTAGGTATGAAGCTGTGAATAAGATTTTTCTTATATTTAGTCTATAAAATTACTATGAAAGATTGTATAATGTCTCAATTTGGTCAAAATCCTTTTGCCTTGGTTGTAATGGTAGGTGTCTGATAAAGGTTGATTCACTTTTTTGTTTATCCAATATGTTAGCCTCATGCTCGAACGTCATAAAAACTTCCATTTCAATATAATTATCTCCAATCACAAATCAATACCCACCGACGGATATAAATCAATAAAACGCAGTCGATATCGTGTTCCCACCCCACCTACTCGGGATCATGTCGGCCCACCCGTCAGTCATAAATTAAAAGGTAAAAACAACAGCCTTAGGACTACCTATGTTAATTACCTTGAGTATTTTCTATAGCGTATAAATCTTATAGAAAATACAAATATAATCCTATTGATATTATAAACGCGAAATTTTGTAAGTATGGATGGATAATTTGGGACAGAGATAGGTTATAGTATAACATAGACTATATTTTATCCCGGAATTCCTACGGGAACGGAAATTACGCGGGTGAAACCGCGTGGCGCTGTTAGTGTTTAAATAGTATAAATATGTACAGTAGTATTAAATTTTCTTAAGGGAAACTTGCAATTTTAACGGTAATAATGGTTCGTCAAAAACAGAGAGACCATTGAACCCATTGTTCGATTCGAACCCATAAACGCGAAATGTTACGTATGTTACTCTGATAATAAACAATTTAAATTTCATGTTCCTAGAACTAGTGGTTTAGGCTATGCATAGTCCGTCAGTCAGTCAGTTACTTATTTATATTATAATAATATAATTTATATTGACTATAAAAAAGCCTTTTTCGTTTCAAAGATTATTTTTTTATAAGAACATAAGGAGCCTTCAGAAACTAAACCGATCTCTGCATAATGTATCCTCAAAATTACGAGCATACCAAGGGGCGTCCCTCAATCATAAATAAAATATCAAACAAAAACTGCAATTAACAAAAACAAGGAATTATTTCATTGGGTGCCATAAAAGATGATTAACAGCGGATAAATCATGCCATCCATCTCGTTTGAACGTGGATTGCGCAGCCCGGGGCCTATCCTCCCCGTCTTGTAGCTTGCACTGTTTTGTTGTTTTCAAAATAAAATCATTGTTTTACGGAATTATTTGTTAATTTAGTTTTTTTAATGTAAGTAATTATACTAGAAATAAAAATAAACTCGTTTTGCTACCTAGGCTAAATAATTTAATTTATCTTTCAAGAAAACGATAAGCTTCTACAACAAAACTCCAGTGAGTTATAAAAATTACTAGTTACTAGAATCATTATTCAAAAAAAATTACAAGATTATTCTTTGGAAAAAGGATTTTATAGTACAAAATAATATGACATAACCTAGGTGATAAAAAAGCTTGGGACGAGTTTTGCTCCTCGAATTCGAAATCAAACAACCTAACATCTATCATTTTACCAGGGAAAAAAAATCAGTAGCTTAGGTACTATGTTGCGTTTAGGACACCTAAATAGCAAGAAAAAAAAATGTTGCAAAGCATACCAATATTTTTTATTCTAAGCGGTATTTAGATCACGCACGCACAAAATTAAGACGTATGCAATATAACACTAAGTGTTTTGCAAATTTTGCAATAGATACATTTAATTAGTTATTTCAATTAAGAACAGCTAGTTTGAGATGCTTGATTGTTAAACTCTATGGTATATGCTCGACGTTTTTGTGGTATTTTTATAAGTCTGAAAACATAGCTCTATTCTTTAATGTCTTCATTCTTTCATAATCTCAAACAGCGGGGTAAAAAATCTACCCTTTTCAACTTTTTTCTGTTTTCAACGTGTAATGCAAACTTTCCCGTGCGCTTTTTAAAAAGGCGCTTGGGTATTGTGACATTGTAGGTACAAAATTAATTCTTACAGGGAAATTTATTTTGATTGACCCACTCAACATCAAAAGTAGGTTCAATATCTCAAAGGTTCCGAATATGCATCGATTAGTATTGTGAGAGCAATATATAAAAAAATGCCATGATAAATTGTTGTTATAATATTATTTTAAGACCTGTCCAATGGATACTCTACATTATTTCACAATAAATATATTTTATATTCTTATTCTTAATCACCAAAAGACTAAAAAAAGGCATATTTTGTCCATAGTAGGTTAAAATCATAAAACTCAAAGTAAGGCCAGCAAAATAATAATAATCGTACAACATTGTTTAAAATATGAACAACTATCCATCTCCATAAATTGCGGGGTAATGGGGGTAGGCTGGGGTAAGAGGGTTGTGGTATTCATTAATTTGATGATATAAAACAAAACGTCATTTTAATTAGTCGCTATTATGAGACGGTGACAGACAGGCGCGTTTGTCCCGAGGAGGCAGGGGTGGAAACACACGGGGGGACATTGGGACGGTGTCTGTAGTAGTTTTATTTAGGAAGAGATACGAAAACAGAATTTGGTGGCCAACAAAGGCAACTTCGTATCTCTTCTTAAACTAGACAAAATGAAACTACTACAGATGCATTAAAAAAAGCTAATGGTAGGTGTAACAAACTATAGGTACCTACTAACGTGTGAATTTTGGAAATTACTTTGTTTAACGGAATTATATGATAAGTAAGTGGTGGCGCCACTTTAGCTCCTGTTCACGCCTTAAGTGTGTTTCTTCTTACTGTACGTTAAGAGACAATAATGTGGATATTACGGATTTAGGACGGATTTTTGACGTATTTTATTTTGTCTTGAGATCAGTTTTAAACTCTGCTGTAGAATGCCCTTTTAATATTTTAAGTTACTTAACTCTATTTGGTAAGGTGCTTTTTATAAGTCTGTGTGTTTTTGCTATTCATTAATTCCCAATTTTTTACATTTACTAAGTTTTCACATACCTATTATAACTTTGTCCTTATCTAAATGTTCATTGATTAGGTACTGTGTAGTATAGATAATTCATCATCATCAATATATAAATTAGTCCACTGATGAACATAGATCTCCAAATAGCACCGCAAAATAGCTTGCCGTAGGTATAGATACTTACTTTTTTTATCACATTAGTACTTACTTTTAAACCAGATACTTACGCATTTTATATTTTGATTCCACTTGTGAAACAGGCCCGTGTTTTCCCTCACCTGTGGCGACGGTGCTCAGTTTGAGTGACGGCCCCGCGCCACCCTTTCGCAGCCCTCTCATCCATCGCTGCTTCACCCTCCCTCTCGACTTTACACCTCGCACAAAACCAGCAATGCACATCAATGCTTCTCCAACTTTCGCGTCGAATTAAGGCGATGAATGATGTCATTATTGTGATTAAGGCGAGGACTCACAGTTGAATTGTGAGTGATTCGGAGGGACGGATTAAGATGCGGTTGTGTACACGGTTTTAAGGACGGCTGATTAATATTTGTGTAGGTAGAGCCTGGTAGAGTCGAGGTTGACATCGACTGGTGACTTGGGTCGTGATTGATATGTCAAGGAAAACTCAAGGGTTTCTTTATCAGTAGGTTTTACTCGAGATGTAGAAAAACCTGTTGGTTGTTGATTGATTTTTGTGGCAGGGATTTGATGTCCTCTTTTTTGGCAATTTACAATGTTTTGCCTGTTTAGTATTTTACATAGTCCTACCAGGTCCTACCTATCAGCTGTCTTTTTATAATTTTTTTTTGTTTCTGTTTAAATTAGTTTGAGTTCACTGTATTCTCTATTTGAAAGTTAAGTTATTATGACAACTATTTAAGGTTTCAGTAAATAAAATAACCATGGTAAAGTATGTAACATATATATTTCTTTGAGCTTTTAATTGCATTTTGAAATACAACATAAAATATTAAATAAGATTATTAAATTTGGTAAAATCAATATTCAACACCATTTTAAAGAATGAGCAAACCTCTCCCTCGGGAGCTAGCGTATACATTATATTTGTCGTATGTTCGTTATTATCGATAAAATGATAGATTTCGTTTAAAATTTTGACAACATCATGCTGAATATTCGCGATACGTGTACAGGTAGTACAAGAATAATTAAAAATAATCTTTGCTACAGTTTCATCGAACTGTCAACTATTTTTGATCCAGAAAGTTAGAGTTTTTGTATCACGAATATTCGTTTGACAATTTTCTTAATTTGATATAGTCGACCTTACAATAGACTGTTTACAATATTTTATAATTAATTATAAAAGAGTTTCCACTCGCAAGTACCGTACCGTATATACACATCGTATAACTGTTTCAATTGGAAGATACCTCAAATATCTGAATGTCCTAAACGTATACGAATGTTTTCGTTCCTTTCTCAAATAAACAAGAAAAAATGTATATCGTTATATCACTTTTAAATAGTGGTTGAAGTCCAACCGAATAATGCGCTGGTATAATGGTATACAAGTGTCACAGACGTAGTTTATCTAATATTATGTACTTATTACTAAATAATAAATAGCTTGCTCGCAGTGAGAGCGTACCTAGAGCGATTTACACTAAGGAGATTGTATTGTATTGCATTCTAGTGAACTGTATGTACAACACGGACAAGCCGGCCGGATGAGATTGAATCCCCGAGATTGCAGCGTCGACGGATCTCTGATTCACACTAATAAAATATTCAAAATATACAAAAAGACAAAGTTATTTCACCCTAACTCTGATTTACATACAAATTAAGTAACACAAAATGATATTGCAACGATTTAGTATAAATAGCGCGCGTCCCCGGCGCGCGCGCAGTCGCGCCTCTATCACACGCGAAGGCGATCGCAACCCAACATTGCAAAAGTAATTTTACATTATTTTAGGAATTATTAGCAAAAAATATACATTTACAAAGAGATCGAATCGAACTTTTATGACTTAACGTGACTTATATTTACAATTTATCGAAATGGAATTACAAGTAGTGTGGAAGATAAGCCCCGACTCAACAACCGATCACCTATAGGCAATATTTTCAAAATATTCTCTTACTCTAAACGAACGTTAAGACGTTTGGCGTATACTTAAGTCGCTAGTCGTAATTACACTAACCGAACTATGCGGTGAACACTAACAATAATCACCTAAATAATTAAATTGGCAAAGAGTTTCGAAATACTTAGCGTCGCCGGAGCGACCTAACCCTAGCAAGGTTCAACGTAGCGGATATGGTATGATCACAGGGCGGGCCTAGACGTACTTGCTGGACAGCTGCTTGGCCAGTTCCGTGTACTTGAGGAACTTGGAGTGCGGGCTCTCGTCGAAGGAGCCGGGGGGACTGCGGGGGTCCTGCGGGCTGCCGGCCGCCGAGCCCCCGCGCGGGGCTCCGCCGCCGGGGGACGCGGGGCCGCCGGAGGGCGCCTTCAGGGGGACCGGCTCCGGCAGCGCGCCGTCCTTCACGAAGTGCATCTTGGACAGGTGGTGGCGGTACGCGCCCTTCGAGATGAACGGCGTGTCGCACAGCGCGCACTTCATGATGGAGTCCTGCACCACGGCGTCGTTGCACGCCCAGCTGAACGTGAGGATGCTGGGCGGGCCCGCGGGGGAGGGCGCGGGCGGGGGCGCGCGGGAGGGACTGTTCTCCGTCTTGTCGCAGAGCTTCTGCAGCGCGGCGAGCGGGTGGCTGCCGCTGCGGCGCGACGAGCCCGCCTCGGGCGCGCCGCCCGCCAGGCTGTCGAACATGGAGGAGAGCGCGCCGAGGCTGGAGGCGGGCTTGCGGTCGGCGCCGGGCGTCGCGGCCGACCGGTCGCTGGCGGGGCTGCGCGGGCTGGCGGCGGGGCTGGGCCCGGCGCTCTCGCGCTTGCCCACCGCCGGCTTGACGTCCTCGTCGGCGGTGCTGGCGGGGCGCAACGGCTCGTCCTCGTCCTCGAGCTCGGTCTTCACGCGCACGCCGGCGCCGCTCAGGTCGACGCCGTGCTGGTCCTCGTCCTCGATCTCCTTCTTTATCCGCACCTCGGCGGGGCGGTCCTCGGAGGCGGGGGTCTGCGAGCCGCGCGTGTCGGGCGTGGTCCGCGGCGTCATGTGGTACGCGTCCAGTTTCCTATCGGGAGTCAAGGACTCGACCCGGCTGCCTCCGCGCTCGGACATGGAGCTGGACTCGCTCCCGCTGCGCTCGCGGCGTCCGTAGCCCTGGTGGTGGTAGCTGCGCAGCATGCTCATCGTCTGCGGGTCCACGAGTGGTTTGGTGTAGTCTACGCTCTCGTCTATGCCTAATCTCTTCAGAATGCTGGAGCCTATGGGCGCGTGTGGCGCGGCGCCGGGCATGCCGGGCATACTGTGCCGCGATCGAGTATCGAAACTCTTCTCGATCAGTTGTTCGATGGCATTGAGGACCGATGGCGAAGAACTCTTGTCGTTGCTGGCGTTGGGATCTTTGGAACTTGGGGATGAATCGTTGACAGAAGAAGGCGAGCGGTGGTGGCCGGAGCCGGGAGATGGCAGCTCCTCGTTGCTTTTGCGACCGTCGCGGCCAGTCGGAGTGATGTGACCGGACGCGTCGGGCGGGATTATGTTGTTAGATAGAAGCGCGCTTTTCAGAAAGTTTCTTTGACTATTGGACATAGGCGCTCCTATACATTGTCTGATGTGCTCGACAAAGACGGCAGTTTCAATTTTGTCACCACATTTTTCGCAAGTAATTCGACTGCCGGTGCCGAAATCTCTGATTGGCTTGCCCATGGGCACACCGTTTCCCTCTCCATTTTTGAACTCGTGTTGTGCTCTTTCTAGCTCGAGAAGTTTTCTAACTGGAAGTGATTTCTTTCTTTTTTCTCGGGTTTGGCGTCTTCTGCCTCCACTCTCTGTGATCGATCGCATGATGTGCTCTTTGTAATGTGAATTCTTAACCATATGATTGCTCAATTCTTTTAGTGAGCTAAATGCTTGATCGCACACCTTGCAGGTAAGGACGGCGCTGACGTGGCTGCTGGTGCTGGTGGGCGGCGCGGCGTTGTTGGCGCCTCCGCCGGGACCGCTAGAACTGCCTCCACCCTTAGATTCGTCGGAAGACTTCCATGAGATGATCTGTTCTTGCGAGATGATGTTGGTGTAATGTTGAGTGCGCTGCATATGGCTCGTCATCTCAGCGAGTGATCGAAAGCTTTCGGCGCACCACATGCATTTCAGGATCTGCCGCGTTTGCTCGGCGCCCTTTCCCAACCAGACGTCCTGACCTCGTACTAGCTTTCTAGGAATTGGCATATTCTCTTTGATCAACATGTTCAGATCATTCTGGTTCGGTTTATTCGAACCGCTTGAAGATAAGGAGTGTTGAGACGGTGTGGAAGGTGAGCTAGAAGGTGGGTGCAGAGAGGGAGGCAAGGGCGCACCGGTGGAGGTAGGAACGGGAACGTTGACTCCGCAATGTTTGGCTTCTTTCATGTGAACAGTCAGTTCTGCAAGAGAATTAAAACTCTTTTTGCACCAAACGCACTTTAGGACATCTTTCGTTTGATCGGCGCCTTTGTTGAGCCAATGCGACTGCCAAGCGGAGTGACGGGCGGCAGCGTTCGGAGCCAGTCCAGCGCCTAGAGCTGCACTCTGGACCGACCTGAAGAGCTCCTCTCCGCCCAGACGACTCAGTTCGCTCATCTTTTCTAATGCTTTAGTGGCGTCGCTAGGTGTGGGACCACCATGTTTCATTTTACCATTCCAGTCTCCAGGAATACCACCTTTTGGAGAAAGCTGTTGGCTCGCAGCGGCAACAGCGGCGGCGAAGTAAGGCAAGTGCGGTGCTACTGGCGTAGACCAAGGCGACGGGTTGGGTTTGAACTCGGAAGGCCTAGAGTTCTTCCTGCTCGGGACAGGGGATGGCGAGTCGGCAGGGCCCCGCTTTCTAGTACCGGCGGACAGATCCAGAGGACCGTCATCGTTTTTGCTAAGATTGACTGCGTCATCATTTTCGTCAGCATCGTCGTCTTCGGGCTGGGGGGACTCACTGCGTCGCCTGCTGAAATCGAGGATTCCATCGGAGCGGTCGGGATCGGTCATGTCCTCGTGGCAGGACATGAGGAGGCGCTGCTGGGCGGCGGCGGCGGCCGCGCCCAGGTAGGCGGCGACGGCGGCCGAGTGCGGCGGCAGCAGGGCCGCGGGGAGGGCGGCCGTCAGCGCGGCGGGGAGGGGGAAGCCCATCCCCGCGCCCGCGCCGCTGCGCCCCGAGTACACCGAGTCATTGGACGGACAGCGCGGCGCCCCCGACGACTCCCGCGACAGACATCTCGGGCTCTCCCTGTGGACAACAACGACAACCATCAGCATCTTCAGTTATTAGTACCCCAGACGTCAGTCTAGTAATTCAATTAACGAAACTGTCGCTTTCCATCAGGCTTGTCTGCCTGTCGGCCGTCTTCCTAAACCGGTTACCGGCATTTGAATATCGACAGTAAACAAAACGAATGCACGTTTTTTTATTACTCCTCTAATAGATTAATGACTCGTTTGTGAATAATAAGTAGACGCTAATAAGCTAGGTCATTTAAATTTTGAAAAGCTATAAAGTGCTGACAGCTTTAGTGTTTCGATAAAGTTCTCTAATGGATAGTCAGATATTCCAAAATTTTCATTTCTTTTTTACTTTGTCCTACTTTTGACCCCTTTGTTACGTCCATTGTCTTGTCAAAGATAGATAGTTAAGATGTTTGAAATCCTATTTGCATGTTTTAGACACATTTCCTTTTAAATGATAACTATGTCAGAATTTAGATTGACTGTGAGGGCCTAAGTACTATAATAACATAAACCTTTTAATTCCTATTATTATGAATATAACGTTGATATATCAAGTGACAGAGGATATGAATCTATTTAATGAAATAGGTAAATTATAATTGCAATAAACAATGCTTTAGGTGTTAATTATTTTTATTGCATAACAGAATAGGTAAACATGAAAACAGTAGCCGTTGTTTTCTGTAGGTTCATAAATCTTTAATTAGTTAATTAGTTTTTTATATTACATTAAATTATTTATTTATAAAAATAAGTATTTAGCTTGCAGTTAAGTTAATCGTTTAGAGAATAAATGTAAATGCCTTTCAAAAGGGTAAATTTTCAAAATTTCAAGAGTATTTCAAGATCCTCATCAAATTTCCTACTTCTTATTAAAGTGATGCCGGTATATTATAGGAATTTTTTGGGTAAGTATTAAAAGTCGTTAATAATAATATTCGTAACTAGTACCTAGGTAATTAATTTACTAACTCCATATTTGGAATGAAAAAAAAAAGAAATTATGAATCAGTAGGTAGAGCTCCCATAATATGATGAATGCCAAGGAGGCGCTTATTATGGGAAGGCCTGCGTCCAGCAGTGGACCAGTAAAAGTTGTAGATGTAGGTAGAGTGACTGGGAAGAGAATGGATGTCACCTTTCTTTTGAAACAAATTAGAATCAAAAGAATTTTCCACAATTCGGACACCATTATCTGGCCATAAACTGATTAGAGCTTCCGTGTTATGGGTACCTACTAGATAGCTGATAAACCTAAAACATACAAACAAAATACTATATAGATATTTTAAATATACATAGTAATACTATGTACCTAAATGGAAATATGCATGTTGTTTTGTAAAGTAGCTGGATAAAGATATTATTTAGTAAAACGGATTCTGTTAAATCTGTTCAATTTGATGGTCTGTGTCAAATGACCAGTATTTTATGAAGAACTAGTTTATATTCATAAAAGCAGATCTACATAGAACTCAAAAACAACATCTCATCTGCATAAATAATAAAACAAAATTTACAAAAATGTAAATAGATAGCTCTGTTCACTCTTTTCAAGTAAGTAATATAAGACGAAATAAATGGTTACAGCGTCGAAGATTGCCATACGATGACGAAGATAGACATAACACCAAGCAAGCATCTTGATCGAAATTCAGAGACTTAGAAAAACTTCGGGATTCTATGAAGATGAAGAAAAAAGTTAGAACTGGGAAGAAAAATAAAATAAACATTGTTATTGACGACGAAAACAATAAGAAGTAGGTATGAAGAATAATTAAAAAGAAGAAAACACTTGAACAAACAGGACACCTACCTCACGTGGTCGGTCTCGACGATCATTCTTGATAAAATCTTCTCAAAATAGTAGTCCAGTTTGTAAGAGCGAAAAAACGCTCGGATCCATCAATACAACACTTTTCATTAGAAACACTGATAAAAAGTCAACAGTAGTGACTTCCCAAAGATAGTTGTAAATGTTTACAAGTCGCGAAAGACGCGGCGCGATGCCGGCGGTCGAGAGGGAAGTGCGCGGTGCCTGCGGCGGCGGCGGCGGTCCCGCGTGGAATGAGACGCCGTGTGATTTACGACCCGCCTGCAGCGCCCCCGCCCCGCACGCCCCTCGCATGAGCGAGACAGCCGATCTCGGTGGGGCGCCACGGCCGCGCGGTAGACAGAGACGGCTGTACGTATCAAGTTCGAGGGGTGGCGCTGCGTAATGCAAGCGTGCGTGCGATGCGCGAGGTGGACATGCAGTGACGGGCGATCGTTCCGATGACAGGCGACTGAAGCGCGAAGCTACTCCGCATAGCTGACTCACTTCGACACCAATCAAAGACTCACCGTTTCCTTGACGACCAATAGGCGCAAAATAATTTTAACGAGTTTGTTTACTGAATACTATTAGAGGAGCGAGAGTTGTTTGCTCACGTCGGGCGCACTAAAGAAGTCCCGGCTTAGAAGATTACCCGGCGGGTTGACGGCGTTGACAAGGAAATGGCGCGTTAACAAAACGCCGAGATGAGTCCTTTTAACGAGTCAGGGACAGACAGGGGACGAGGACGGATTTACGCGTATCATGAACAGATTTCCTGCTCCGACAAAGGAAAATATTCTCGGGCTTATTTTATTTTCGGAATGGGAAACTTTGAAAGTGACAATAAAATGTCGAGACATTTATTAATGAAAATCTGAATGACTGTGATACCTGACAGGAAGACGTCTTCAGTCTATTCTTTATTATTATTATTTATTATTAGTAAGTACCTAGGCTTTATAGACAAACTTTGGAAAATAACGGAAATATAGGATTTAGAAGAAAATCTATGCCATACAGACAAACATACAAACTGCAATAGTAGAAAAGAGATTCTATGTTCAGAGCTTAATACAAAATAGATTTTTCTAATTTAATGCAACATTGCAACAGTTCAGTGTTATCACAACTATTATCAAAATTTGGATCAAAACTTCAAAGAAGACTGGCGAAGTTCTTTGAATCCCAGCCCCAACAATTTTATGCCGCGTTCATGAACGAAATTAATCAATATTCGTACACCTTAGCAAGACAAACTAAATGATACTAGAATTCGCCTCCTTAAAGTTGGGAATAAAAAGATAATATATGAACAATGAACGAAGTTAGGTTATAGTAATATAGGTAACGAGTTGTTATCATTTCCTACAATAAACAACAAAAAACTATTTTGTGACCATTATCTTGACTCCCCAAGACTTACATTAAAGCATGACCCTACAGTTATCTAAAATAGTTAATAAAATCAAATACTTTTGCTTTTCATGAAAAAGTGGTTCCCTTTTACTATTTTTTACTAGGTACTTAGTTACTTTGTAAAGCTGTACTTACCTACCTACCCTAAGTACCTACCTATTTTTAACTAATTGTCATTTTTATCTAAAAATCAAAATGTTGGGCAAATTCGACTCATTTTATCAAGATCCAATTGAAGTAGATAACAAAATCAACATATTTATCATCTTATATTATATGAGTCATCGCTTTGAAGTTTGAATTATTAAGTTCCTGTCCCATTTTAAGGCCCACGCCGCACGGGAGCTTTTTTAACGCCCGTTTAAAAAACGTACAAATAGAACAAATACTTGTCCAAGTACGTGTTCATACGACAGCGCTTTTAAAAAGTGACGTTTTTTTATCGAGCAGTGTTCCATTTTGAGCGCTGGGCGTTGGGCATTAAAGGGAATAGGAACATCATAATTTATGAAACTTCAATAATTGTTTTACTTATCTCAATGCCAGTCGTTGTACAGTATAGGTGATATCGCGAACGCAGTAATTTAGCAGTATAACCACTTCGAAGTCGTTGTCCGGAAGCGTTACGAAAGAAGCGTACGGAAACATAACCTAACTAAGTGATTTACAAGCGCCCGTATGAAAAATAATTTCGAGAACGTTATAAAACCGCCAACGTTGGGATAGCTTTTAAAGCTCTCGTGCGAACGAGGCCTTAGATTATTCGAAAACAAAATCAAAGTGAAAACATTGCACGCATGTCAACTGACTTTGCCATTTGAGACATAGTTTGACGTTTGAACGTTCCATTATTGGCATTTATTTTATTTCTCTTGGTTTTTGCATCATTGATTTCGTTTCGTTATTACATTTTTGAAAATATTAAATCGTTTATAACTTACGATTCCCAACTTTAAAAATTATGAGATTTTCAGATTAAAAGCACCATAATCAAAGGAATGAATGTTCCAATTTCTGACCATGTACGTTTCCTCAAATTATTGGGTCCATTTTCGCCAGTCTTCTTTCATATTTTGTTCAAGGTACAATTTGAGTCAGGCCACAGAGGCAGCTGTTTGTTTTGTAAAGTCAGGTGGGTGCGGGTGCAGGCGCGGGTCAATCCATCACGGTGTTTATGCGACGGACATTGTGCTCTTTACCTTCGAAAGCAAAGACCTTAACTACGGAATATCAAAGTTTATTGTCCAGATTATTGTGCAAAATGCGATAACTTTTGTACGCACTTTGAAGGAAAATAACGCGAAATCTAAGAAGAAATAATAAGTCTTCGGAGCACGAAGGTTAATTAGATACATACATAGTAGAGCCATCGAGAAAGTGTAAAAGAATTTGCTATTGTCACGTTCGCAAAGAGCTCAAAATTTAAAGTATTCATGGATATCTTTTTATTTGTGGGAGTCTATAATTCTAAAACTAATGAATAATATGACGAGTCAAATAACATTTTGATAATTATTATCAGAACAACGTGAGAGGTGAGATTATGCAAATTTAAAGGAACTCTCCGTGTGTCATCGTTTCTCAATAAGGCTTGAAAATTTATGATTGAAAGATGATTCATTTGATTCGAAAATGTTATTTGACTCGTCATATTATTTTTAGCTTTATATTATTTTGACCTGAATAACTTTTTATTGATGCTCGTGACTTGACCAATTTAATTCATAACTTTACTACTACAGCTACATTACTATAAACTCTACCAGTGCTTTTTTTTAATATGAATACTACTCGATATTTTATTCGATCAATTTATTATTTATATCAATTTATTATTTATATTAAAATTTATTAATTTATATTGAATTTCAGTAATACATTGATAGGAACTGACTAGAAAAATATGACAGATGAACAACGAGTACCCAACAAATATCTAGAGATCCAAAATCTAAACAATAGACCCTCAGGATGAGGCACTAAGCTCGTGGACTGGCGAATGATTGATGAAGTCTCTTCACAGCAACTAATTGACATTGATGGAACAGCCAGTGAACAAGCGGAACTAACCTATCACACACTCATATAAAACTTACCAACCCCTATTGCAAACAGAACAGAGTTCGAAATCAATTGATCACTGAACTGAACGTGGTAAAGATAAAGTGGTAATGACAATCATACCTGACATATGGACGGATGTGAGATAAGACGAGGATTTGTACTTTGAAGGAAATGACAGATTTCTATTCTAATTAAGATTGGATTTTAATTATAGGTGCACTGTGTGAAAAAAAACTAGAATAAAATGAAAATAAATATTTGATGTTTGAACCTGTGGGATTCGACAAGAACATTTGAATTGATAATGTTACGCTTATTTTATTTTGCAACGTAAACTTTTTATTTCAATTTGTGATTTTGTTTTAGTGTGTGTAAGGGTTCAAATGGATTCATACCTTCGATGCAGATTTGGGTGACGACTAACGGATTGAGAAGATACAAACTTTATAAAATGATATTATTCTTCGTTATTGGTACAGATAACAAAAGTAACAAACAAGTGATTCATAATCGGAACCACCTGGCTTATCATAATGACAAGGTAAATACCATTTGAAGCCAATAAAAATATGATTAACGACCACAATTTAAACACAATTAATTTTAAAATGCAAAGAAACCTTGAACACATTTTATCACTGAATTAGAAATTCAATAACCAGACATTTAAATATCCAGTTCATTATTTTGCTATACTATGAATTGATGAGGAATATACCTATGATGTAATGATTATGGAAAAACATCACTTATTATTTTATTTTATCTTATTTGGAAATTATTGTTAAGTATTACAGAACCTAACAATGATAAAATATAAGCGGTATTAATGATTTATTGAAATATGTGGAACAAAAGGCATACCTACTTATCTACATATTTTTCAGTATATTTCCATATCTTGTAAAGTGTCTCGAGACAACGCATGTTTTCGTAAGACGTTGATATATTTTTGAAATTTACAAATGATATATTTTTAGAAATTTACCGTTACAAACTTTTGGATCGATGAACTGTCAAAAAATATTTCATGACCATTTGTGTCATCTACCATAACTGTCACTAGACCATATCAATTCATTTCTCTTTCATTTACAACTTTACCTATGACGTCATCTGAACCTAATATGGTCTCTCTGTCATTAGATTTAGAGTCCCGTGTCTAGTCTGGTGTGGTGGCAGATGACAAGTGATCAGGTGGAACAATGGGATCGTTAAAGTGGCCACGTGGTCCGACCACCGTCAGGCTGAGTGCGATCAAGAGGTGTGGGCGATCGATGTCCACTTCATCCGATACCCTGCCGATGCTTTTAAACTTACGATTTTACAATTTATGTCTGAGTCTTACTCGTTCGATTTATTGGTTTTAGGAATTTCAAATTTCTTCATCACCTGTATGACGTAAGTATTTATCTTGTCAAAGTCTATAACTTATAGATAGCTGATGATAATTAATGTAGGAAACGATTTGATTGGTCTATTAATTATATCGTTTTGATCGAACAATGTTTAAATTTCTGTGTTATGGCAGATCTTATTTTGATTAACTATGTTTGCATAATGTGCACACTTATTGGTGTCAATTCTCTTGTTTTAGACCTAGCTAAAATTAGCTAATTTTAAGATTTAGAAACGTCAAATCCACGAATGCTATTCTGTGTTTTAAAAATTAGACTGACAGATTTAAAATTAGGATGACAGATGTTAAACAACTCAACTTAGCTAAAATTGCTAAAACCGTATTCTGTGCATCACATTTTTAGCTAAGATTAGACGTTTAACTTAATTTTAGGAGGCACCTAATTTGGTCATGATTAAAATTTACAAGCAGAATGCTCAAAGCTTATACTACGAAAACCTAGAATTTAATGTAATTTGTGAATAAAAACAATCAGGGCAGGTACAGAAAAGTTACATGCAACATTATAGAAAACATATTTATTATGCTTACAGCAACACCAACTACTAAACTTAGAGAGATTTTACGATTGTCAAACACGTTTTAAATTAGGTATTTTTAAGACTTGCAATAGAATACCATAAATTTTAAGTCAATCTTACTAAGAAATTTTAATATTTTAGTTAGGATTCCTAAAACAAAAGAATCGACACCATTGCCATAGATTTTATAGCAAATAGTTTTCATAGTTATTTTGTATTTGATAGACTTTTTGATGTCGTCTCTTTTAACAATCTTGCGTTCTAACGTTGAAACTAATTGAACCTACTTGTTTATGCGCAATACGGTATGATGTTATCTACCAAGCTTTGTTTTATTTATCTTTGATTTTCCTTGTTATGCATGATAATGTTAACGGATTTAATTACAAATCCGTAGTGAGGATTAATTTTTATATAATAATTATCGGTGATATGATCTTAAACGTTGATTGATTGATTTTCAGCGAGGACTACGCTCGTGGAAGAACAATCAGGCACGTGTAACTCCGATCCAGCCCGATAGCGTAAGAGCTGACTAAGAGACCGGGCAGTGGAAAAGTAGCAGGTTCTTTCTTCTAAAATTAACAACCCCACTGCGATCACCAGTCCGACTGCCAAATGTGGATTATGATTTTGGCAAAACCTCCATGTCTGCAGTGTATTGGAGGAATGTTGATTAGTGGATGGATGTACACTTTTCCCGTTGTATCCCGAGAGTAGGTATCATTCAAGCACTGTATGTTTGAGTCCTGATTATTAGTTTACTAGCGACCCGCCCCGGCTTCGCACGATTTTATTATACGTATAATCCTTCCTCTTGAATCACTCTATCTATATAAAACCCACCGCATCAAAATCCGTTGCGTAGTTTTAAAGATTTAAGCAGTCAAAGGGAAATAAGGAAATAGGGACAGAAAAAGCGACTTTGTTTTATACTATGTAGTGATTAAGTTACCTTTCAGCATGAGGGTCCTGTATGAGCGTTGCGGGTATGCTGTGCTCGATGTCGGCCTCGGGTGCGGGGGACGCGCGGGCGGCGGGGGACGCCGAGCGGGACGCCTCCCCGCGCGCGCGCTCCCGGCTTTCCTTCACGCTGTCTTCGGGACTGGTGGCTTCTTCTGCGGACAAATAGAGAGGACTGTTAGAGTAAAGATCAATAAATAAATAATGCTGATCAATTTGCAAAGAGCCATCTAGACACAAGCTAAGATCTTGTGTGATGGGTAACCGATAAACACACCTAATACAATCACTACATAGTATAAAATAAAGTCGCTTTTTCTGTCCCTATGTCCCCATGTCCCTTTTTATGCTTGAATCTTTAAAACTACGCAACGGATAATAAAGCAGATTTTTTAAATAACTAGAGTGATTCAAGAGGAAGGCTTATACTATAATAAAACCGTGGGAAGCCGGGGTGGGTCGCTAGTAGGTACTTTATATAGAGGGATTTTTATTATTATACATCAAAACATCCAGAGCCCCAGAACAAATATGTAAAGTTCGTACACAAATATTGCACGCAAAGAGGTAATCGAACCTGCAACCTACTGCGTTGCAGGTGAACCTTCGACAGCTTCACCGCAGAGGTCATGTGACGTAGGCTGGCAGTTTTTATTAGACTTAGAACTTATAGGCAATGGTCCTCCCCAGGTTGGTCGAAGCTTGACGAGTCATGACGAGCTTTCATATTGTGCTTATGTTCATCATAAGCTGTTCATGAAACAACTTTTTTGAACATTGATTGGTTAAGTAGAGATATTTTAGAATATGGGTATTATGTTGAACGTAACAGTTTTGTTCCTAAAACGTCATACCTCAATAATTGTTATCACGGAAAAAAAGGGTTCAACAGTTTAATGTTCAACATATCCATTTTATTTATCCGTGATGTACTCGTGATCGAATGACTGATTAGAATTAATTGTAGGTACCATCAATTACTTCTGACATCATGGTAGATAGACCAGACCAGTTATCTATCCGATAGTATTGATAACCATCCGTTATTTGTAATTAGAGAATTTTCAGTCGATTTGTTATCATCGTGACTGGCATTACCTCATGCTAATCACAAGGTGGGTTTTTCCAATTAGGTAATTTCTTGTATCATGCGAGTATTGAGATTATCATGTGAGTTGTTGATTGGCAACAATCAATGAATTTATCATTAGGTATGCAGAAAATTATCGTAATAGTCTGGATGTAGATTACAAGGTAAAATACAAATAGTCAGATAAAGCTCCAATGGCATATTCCAAACTAAGGTGAGCGTTGTCTTTGGATGCTAAAAGAAATTCGATGAAATAGAGACGGGTTTATTGGTTACACCTTTAATAAAAACCAACGAACATTGCTTCATTTCCCGGGGTCTATGGGAAATACCTGTCTCCATTATGAGACTAACTCGATACATAATTACTGTCGAACTAACACATGTATGCCAAATTCACCTCAAAATCATGTTCAAATTTAAGTTAAGGATAACTGGTCTAAAATTCAGTAGCAATATTTAGAAAACACATACTAACAGAGTAAGTTAAATAAAAGCTTTTGTGAAGACCCGAGAAGCTACGGTGAAAGTAAAAGCTTTGAAAAACCAAAACGTCCATCCTTCAAACACAATCCAGAAACTAATCAAAACGACAAGCGACAAAACGCAAAACGACGAGTTGCGATAAAAACCGTAACCGGATAGCCAAAAATCGCGGGCCGGTGTGGTCCGCTTGTTTCACTGGCCACTGGGCCGAGCGCGGCTAATTGATTAAAACGCACCGCGTCAATCGCCGGGGAAGATGCTAGACGAAGAGCTGATGCTGAGCTCGTGTACAATGTTTTGGGAGGGTCTGTTGAACTTATATAGAGATACATTTTAAAACATTGACCACTTAAGTGTATAATATGTCAGCTCAAACTAATATAAGAAATATCTTCAGCAATTTTCAATAGAAAGTGAACTCTTATAAAGATAATTTGCAAAATTTAGCTATGACTTTTTCACTTGTGTCTTCCCATCTTCAAGGGTATTTACGAGGGCTGGTGGCTTAGGATCTCAAGAGGCGAAAATATGCAGGTCTCGACAGAGCCTACGCATTTGTCATTTGCTCCCCTTGGAGTCGAGATCCTAGTATCTTATCCTCCTATAGACTCTTTGCAACCTTCTGCAGTAAGCTTAATAGTTTCAATTGTTTATACAGTTAAATTTTATATATATTCCTTGATTATAATTATCTTTGTTTATAAAGTTATGAGTAAATTATTGCTGGCTGCTGTAATTTATGGTTGGCTTCGACGACAGATTTCATGTTCTGTGGTTTCGTCAGTGTTTCCACCCCCGACTCCCGCTCTAGTGGCCTCCGGCGCTGCACAGCATCCTCTGCCGCAAAGGCCACACCTGACATGATGGTTGCTGCTCCCGGCCGTTACACTCACTGCACTGAGCACTGCCATTCAATGGACAAAGCAAAATATTGCTCAAAGGGGCAATTCGCTTTGAATACAGTGAACGGCCTATTGCTAGTGACAGGAGGTGCTTTATTTGCGATTGTTATGATCTATAGGCGCAATGATACCTGAGTTGGATTACTAGTATGGAGAAGTTAAAAACAAGTAATGCATTTGTTGGGACCACAAATCAGAATGTGTCAAAGTTGTGATGTTTGTGCGCTAGTTACATCAAATTTACTGAACGTTTAAGTCGGTCTGTAGTTGCAAGCTGGTTTTAGTTTGTGATTTAGAGAAAATAAAGAAATCAACGCCCTCCGGCCAGATCGGATGACGATTTGCGAAAGACTGCTAGTAGATGCTGGATGACCCTTAAGCTTGCCTTAAGGGGAGGCCTATGTCTAGCAATGGACTAATATAGGCTGATGATGATGACGATTTGTTTTTCTTTGTTCAATTCATTTATTTTACTAATATAAACGTGAGTGAGTAGTAAAGTGTATACACAAAAATAAAGTGATTACTGAATTTAGGTTATATTTTGATAAACAAAACAAAACAGATAATTATAAATTTGCCTCTACAATCAGTACAAGTTTTCCGATCTGCGGATGTGAGCGTCACCCTTCTTAATGATTCAAATGATGATTTGAGACGACAATGATCACAGACGTGCATCGTAATGATCAACGAGAAAGGCTGACCAGACAACAATGTCCGAATTTCACCCAAACCGTAAAACCGCTTCGATGACTGATTACAT
The DNA here is from genome assembly GCA_944547425.1 of Eupithecia centaureata. Lineage (NCBI taxonomy): Eukaryota > Metazoa > Arthropoda > Insecta > Lepidoptera > Geometridae > Eupithecia > Eupithecia centaureata. Next base: position 15,197,970 of record OX155682.1, read on the forward strand.
CGATTTAACCATTGTGTCTCGATTATTCGAATCAAAACCACGAGCATTAGAGAAGCGATTGTATCGAGCCGTAACAAATAGATCGAATGACAATTTACCTCGATTTCTAGAGATCAATTTGGGTTTTAAGATAATCTTAATCAAACATCTCTACGGTTTATTAAGTTAAGACTATTTTACAGGTTTTTCTTTAACAAAAGCTTTTTTGCACTTTAAGATGTGAAAGCCGTTTTTGTACTATTTTAAAGTGAGGTCATGAGTTCAGGTCCACACTGGGAGATGTCTATAGTTTTTTGGATGAAAACCTTCGTCATTATCAAGAGACCAAACGACTCTTCCAGCGGCGATGACTCTATAGTATAAGTTTTATGTCAAAATGATGAAGATGATGATGGTTGATTATAGTCACACAATAAAGTTTTTTAAAACTCTGATCACTTAATACTCACGTGTATCTATCACACTTATCGATCTATTCTTCCTACTCCCCACGTTTCAACAGGAATTTTATTGAAACATCGGGACTATTGGGTTAAATTATAATGTAGGTATGTGTAAAATATGAAATCACGATGTGGCGTGGACAACGACGCCTGCGACGCAGGAGGTTGAGGCTTCGATTCCCGCTAGGTGACAAATGTTTTAATGATCTGCAAATATTTATTCCAATTTTATGCGCCTAATTTTCAAAATATATCTATCATAACACAAACTCTACTTATCTTTGGATTAGATGAAGATATATGGATTGTCCAAAATTATTTACTATTTCCATCTATTGTTCTGATTTGTAAGAACATTGGGCTCACAAATAAGAACAACTACTACTTCGTTTGTAGTACATTGACACAGTAATAATATACTTGTGGAGTACCCAAGGGCACAGGAGCAGCAGTTAGTACAATCCAAGCTTATAGCTTACTTATCGACGTGCGCATGATCAGTCAAACATGCCTATCGGTGATCGATTGAGGATACTTACCTGTCAGATAACGATTGTATGCCTAAACGGATTCTAGCTACTGTTGCCGGGCATTTAGGTTTTACGAAGAAAGATAAATCTACATAAAAGAATAAGAAGTTATGTTTTACGCCTTATAAAGTTTTTAATCCTTAATAAAAATTTATAAATCTATAAATTGAAAATGATAATGAAGTCGCCACAAAATGTATTAGTAGACCGATTTAAATAGAGGATATAGGATTAAAAGTTAACATATTGGTAAGGAAAGAATAATTCGATCTAAATCACAAAAAAATAATATTATAAACACAAGTGTAAATCAGAATATACTAGAAAAACAAAAACAAGGTACAGCTTTTAATGTAGAGATACAAGAAAATCTGTTTTAAATTTCCCGAAACCCCGGCCACAGTCCGTAAGGAACTAAATTAGTTTCGCAACGCTAACAGTCCAATCGCTGAATAAACATTAAATTGCAAACACACGTGTTTATCAACTCCAATAAATTATTTATTGTAGTTAGAGGTAAAAATAGTACCTACAACTAATAATATAAAAGGTGACTAAAGGTATGATCTTATTGATAAAAAGTTGTATTTGCGGCTTTAGGTACCTACAGTATTGGTTATTACAGTTGTATTTAATTACTGAAATAAAAATGTATTTATTTTTGTACTTTTTTGGATCTTTTACAAAGTGGCACGCTGTAAGTATATTTATTTCTTTAGGCTTACAAAATAAGCACTTAGACAAGTCAGATTTAAAACTATAGTTGCATAATTATCAAAATAATATAAGAAATAAAGTAAAAATTGATTTTCCTTCGTTTTAATGTTTTGTGTGTTTGTTGTTTGTTAAGCGAGCTTGTTGCAACCTAGCAACTCGGTGGTTGACACTTTTTGATAGATAGATAAAATGTTTATTTGGTTCCACAGACACACACACGACATACAATTTACATAGACATACAATTAAAAACAAAAGTACACTACATTTAGTTAAGTAAATCATACATGCAATTTGAAAGTAAATAAGTTCTTAGGTAATAACTTAGTTTAAGTAAGTTTGTGTGCTAGATAATAAGAATTTAAGTAACTTTGCTTCCCGCAAGGTTCAAGAGATTGGCCTGTACAGTGTACGCTGCAGCCGTACGCTTGAAGCACTTGTGCGATCATTTATAGCTCTTTGCTGACCGGGAGTGGATAGCAAGCTGGCTGCTAGCTGTCACCACGTACAGCTTGTTATCTTCATCAGCAAGTGTGCGTTCACTACAATCTCTTTAGTCCAATAGCTTATCATCATAATCATCATCAGCCTATATCACTCCTCTGCTAGATATAATGAGCGCAATAGAATATATATATATATATATAGAAGTATAAGCTTGCTGGAGCTACACAAAAGTAGAGATTTATAGTAAGTTTTTTCCTTGACAACGGACGAAATTGTAAAATATTTGATAACTTATCATCACCAGCAAATGAATTGCTAATTTGATTATTCTCACCTTTTCCGACGAGACTGAGAAAAAATAATAAGATAAGTTTTTCGGAAAAAATAATTACTATCTACAGGTTCATTGTGTTCAGGGTGTTTTTTTATGTGTAACAAAAGTTATGTGATTAGTATAATTATGTATTCAAATTATCAACTATCTAGTACCATAACACAAGCTCTACTTATCCTTGGGGCTAGATAGTGCTGTGAGGATTGTCAAGCATTTTACTTTCTTCCTAATTTAAATCTCTTTAATAAATATCTGTGTCCAATGTGACCTTTTTAAAATAAACAATAAACCAATCAGAAGCCACTATCATTGTCTGAAACCTTCAGATAAGAACTCCTTTGTGGAGACGGGACGAGTGCGGGACGGGACGGGAAATTGAACTGATTGAATGAAAACTTTCAGTAAATTACGTTTGTCTGCTGGTTGGCGGAGAATTGATAACGGACCGAGAAAACTTGATTTGTTGGATGCTTTTCCTTGAATAGATAAAAATGATTTGCTGAACGCAGCGCTTTGGTACGTCGAACGATCGTTCAGTTTCTTTTGAGAAACTACCAAGTGTTTTGTTCTTCTAAATAAAAAGGGTTGCGTTCCATGATATACTTTCTTAACTAAATATGTTTATCATCACTTTGATCTTATTTCAATACTTTAAGTCCGATCATACAACCACATTAGTTTTTTCGAGGGAAGAAGTGAGTTAGCGTGGCACAGGACTAGACAGAATGGATTACTGGAGATTGAGCCTGAGCCTAGCTGTGGGTGCTTACAAGCTGAGTAGATAGTAGAATGTTACCTGAAAGAAATTGCTTTCTACAATAAGACCGCCTGTTGTACTGTTTTCCGTTGTTAAAGTTTTAGCTATAAGATCATTTTACTATTGTAAAAGTACAATTAAAAGTTAATTCAATCAATATTTGGGTCAGTCAGTACGTTCATTGAAGACTTGGAAGTCTAATTCATCATCATCGTCAACATATACGAGTCCACAGCTGGACATCATCATCATCATTATCATCATCAGCCTATATTAGTCCACTGCTGGACATAGGCCTCCCCTAATGAGCGCCATAGTGTCCTGTCTTCAGCTTACCACATCCAGCATTGCAATGCCAAGTTGCCATGGGATTGTAATTCTGTTTCAAATATCATTACCACCGTGCTATGGCCAGCATTGGATTGTTTACAGTAAGTTAATCATAATGTCAAAGAAAAGTTGCAGATTTAACCTTTCAAAAATACATAATTCATTCAAATTATCCATACAAATTGGGCTCGCTCGTTATCTTCCTTATCAATCCAATCGTCTCAATACAGCGGCTCGCGTGATCCAGAACGGGGTACACGCAATGACCAAATTAATTGGGACAAGATAGCCTGCATTTGCACGGCATTGATGGAGAAATTTTACGTTTAATTACTTTGATTTATTATAAAATAATGATTGCGATTTGTTTATTATTATTTGTTTAAAACTCTCTTTGTTTAATTGCACAATAAAGAGTTACCTGTATGAATTTTTCTTTGTTTAGCTACCTATCTACTTTATTAACCTACCTTTACCTGTCGATACCATATTTTTTCCATATATTTCTTCTAACCTAACCGTATAGTATAAAATTTATTGACCTCACACTTTTCATTGACTCTATTTCCACTACAGCAGCAATAAAAAAATATGTAGAGCAAATGCGCACGTGCGTTGAAAATTAGCAAATGGCCGCGATCTGAGCCGCATTAGGTTATAATTTACGGCCGCCGATATACTATCTGTGTTATTTATCGCCCCCATGCTCAACGTTATGCTATTTTTATAGCCATTGACAGATAGTGTTTCGAAACCTCAGTGACAAAACATTGATTAAATCGATCTTTTTTATTTTATTCTAATAAGTATTGAATTCCTAAATTTATTTGCCTCGATTTCAAAATACCTACCTATCTACCCTGCCCTTCCAACCCGTTTTCAATGTCAAGATAGCGGTAGCCCTTACCTATTTTATCTTTAGCTGGAGGTTCTACTTTTACAGCATAAGCGCAATCTGCTGTAGGGCGTCGTAAAATGCCAGATACCGAGTTATGCTAGACGCCACTGATTGTGGTGTAAACAGTAGGATAGAGGATAAAGTCTATTTTTTTCTTTGGAAAATAAATAAATATAAATAATTCCGGACAGTCCACACAGCATCATCTAGCCCCAAGCTAATAAAAATAATAGAGTAAAGGGTTAAATGAGGTTAAGTAAGGCTTTGAAAAAAGTCTATGTCTACTAAAAACTTTAGAAAGTCCCTAAAAATAAAGTACAACTCACCATCTCTTATTTAGTACTAGTATCTGCCCGCGGCTTCACACGCCATGTTACTAGGGAAAAGTTTTAGGTTTATTACTATCCTAGGGGAAGTTATTAATGGATTGAAAAGCCAGTAGGTATAGGCCAGTAGGCCTTTGTGTTATTACAGATCAAATTCAGCCCGACCCGCACAGTAACTATAAATCTTAATAAGGATCACAATATTCACTTAATGTAGATCAAATACAAAATACGACATATACAAAACAAAGGTTAATCCATCGATGCATAAGTACGCTCAAAAACACTTTCACTGCCTATCGAGCAGCATTTCCTCTAAAAGCGTCTGTCTGTATGTCTGTCTAGTCAATTTAGTAGCGAGTGGCTCAATCGAGTGAAGGCCCGACGCGACAATGACGAATCATTCGTGACGTCACAGGCGGCGCAACAAGTGGAGCGCGTTGAAGTTGACATTTCAAGTTCGAATTCAGAGGTTTAGGTTAGTAGGTAAATGTTTAGGTGGAATCGCACAGTGTGGCTCGGTATAGAACTCCGGTTGCTAAAATACTATTGGATGGTGACCTTATTCAGCAATAGGCGCGATAGTTAGATAGATAGATGCTTTTTAACGGGCTTCAAAAAAGAGGAGGTAATCTTGTCTGTATGTTTCTACTGTAATCTGACGCTTTAACTTTGAAATTGTTAGAAGTGATTTGTTTCCTTCTTTTCATAAGTCAGTGAAAAAGAAAGATAACATAGTGCTTGATCATAGCTATGTTATCTGTACGGATTATGTTTATTTATGGATACTGGTGTTATCCAAATTATTTTAGACTCAACACTTATGAAGGTTTCACTTTGAAAAAATAGAGCATCTTTTACAATCCCTTTACCAAAGCTATAGAGCTGAACACTGTAAAGTATATCCTATAAAGCTAGCGTTAGAATATAAAGTGCGAGCAACAAGTACCGATTCGTCGCTGTCATTGTAGGCCGCGCGGATTATGGACTCACTTTAGTCTGCGGGACTGGAGTCTCTAGCTAGTTTTCCTCTGCTGCTTTCTACATACGTGCCGAAAAAGGACCAAAATGCAGCTAATATATTAAAACGTTACTAGATCTTTATAAATAACAAAACTTATAATCAAGGAATAGAATAAAAAATGACTTGTCACCAGAGAGTGAGTATTTGGCGCAGCGCATCAGCATTCCCATACAGAGTGGTATAATGCAGCCAGTGTCTTGGGGACGCTTCCAACTGGTATTGATAGGGATCAATTGAGCTACTTTTAGACTGTTTACAACTGCAGTTAGCTCAGTTGTTTCAATTGATATACTAGTTTTAATTAATCAATAACTCACTTACAACAGGAAAAACATTTACACAAATCGCTCATATTGAAAAAATGTCTTTATAATTAGCCTGGTATATCCCACTGCTGGACAAAAGCCTCCCCTTGGTCCCTCCACTCATCTCGGTCCTAAACCATCTCGACCCAAGCTTCGTCGTAGGTGTCCAGTTCATCACGGCATGTCAAAAAATATCACAAAATTATAAATAACACGTTCAGAAATCAGCCCTCGGCTTAGTTCTCGTTTGATAGCGACATATAGAAGGTTGGATACGATAAGGCCGTCATTACAGCTAATATCGACACTTCGGTATCAATCAACGTCACGACTTAAATTAATATGGAATCGAGTGTCGTCGCCATCCATCAAGGCTTGATTGATTGGTGGTGTCACTCTGCGGAACAGAGTCAGCATCCATCATTATTGGACGTTTGTATAAACACTATTTGCTGCCCGCGGTTTTGCACGAGATGTTTACCGGATAGAAAGTCAAAAATATTCATAGTTAAAAACATTTGGTTCGATGGTATATTATTCCTTTAGAATTAATTTTATTATGCAGTTCATATTTTTTTTACTGGATTAGTATTTACTATTCTTTGTAAATAAATATTTATGGGATAAAATTAGTATACTGATCCGTTATTCCAGGTATCTAGTTCTTCATTTATGCCAAGTCCGTTTTGTGGTTTTGGTTGAAAGAAGTAACAAACATACATCCAAACATTAGCATTTACAATATTAATGTGGTCAGACGGGCTTTGCGGACGTTCAGCTTTATACTTTGAGAGCATGGCTTAAGAGTCATATTGCTAGTGTTGTGTAAGTTTTTCCGTATTGCTAAAGTGTATTTTGGTCAACTTGCCCGAATACTTCCGGATCGTCTCTAGAAAGATCGAATTCTCGCCATTTATCTTTACCAATAGCTACTCTACCTTACCCTAGGTAACTCTCCAAGGCTCTAGGCCCTTTTATGTAACTAGCAATGCAAAATATTCCCAAAATCATACGTCGCACTTTTTTCTTAACTGTGAATGACACCATGCCATTTGAATTTTTTTAATTTTGACTGACACGTCGACCTCAACGTGTTGTCTGGGGTAATTGCGGCGAAAGAATAAACTCCTGTGACACAGATCGTGGAGTAAGATTCGACTAAGGGAACGTACTAGAGGAAAGACAGAAGCTTTCTTCTGTGTATTCTCAACACATTCACTGCGTGGTAATAAGTGTAATTACAAACTCAAAACTCAAACTTAAAGTGCTTTATTTCCTTAAGACCTTACAGGACACTTGGACACGTCATAAAATTCATGTTATTAATAATTAAAACTAGGAAATAAAGAGCTCACTTTGATTTTTGTTCACTTAAATCTTTTTAAGATAAAGTAAAAAAGCGAACAGAAACCTTTACCTTGTTATGTACCCCCCTTGTTGAGTTTTTTCCAGCCGTGGACGTGTGCAGAAGTGGCAATAAGTCAAGGTACTTGTAATCTATTGTACAAAGTAGAGCTCCTTGACGTAGCATTGTGCACGACAGTGATTTATAAAGCATATGATTCAAATTGATGATCATTCGATGATGTCATTGCTTTGAATGTATCATTTTTAAATTTATAGGTTTTTATGTTTGCTTTTATTGTGGATTTAATTGATGATACTATAAAATGTCAATAATACGTCAATGATTTATTAAATCAACTGATCACACTAATGAATTAGATAATAAAAAGCAAAACTTTAGATGGATGATTGTTTGTTCTTAACATTTAAGTGGGCATAAGCTAGTTTATGTAGGTATATCTTTGATCGCATTTACATAATTGCAATTCTGTGTTACCTACTAAAAGTCTTGAAACATTAAAAAGCATGTATAAATATAATTTGACCTATGGATGGGATATAAATACCTTATGAAATCTGCATAAAGCGTAGGCGCATTCAAATCAGGTAATTAAATTAATGTAATAATCGTAAAACAAACGTTTAATTGAGGGTAAAAAGTCAATCTTATCAAAATTTTAGATAATTTACAATTTATGAATTTGTCTGCTTAAATGGTAGTTTTATGATCTTAATGAAATAATCATGATCTGAGTTGATTAATGTAATTGCAAATCTACTCGTGTGACACTATTCATTCTCAAACAATTTTTAAATAAAATAATTATGTTTTCTAGTCATACGATAAATCTTCAGTTGAAAGAACTGTAATTGTCTCAAATGGATTTTTTAATCTAAGTGAGTTTTAAATGAAAAAGTGTTTTTTTTTTCTATCATAAAGAACACTGGTTACAACTAACAAACGACCGTATTCTTCATTAGCAGTGAGACGTCCCTCCATTTGTACCAATGTTTGAGCGGACGTATTAATGCGTCGACGTCCTCAGTCTATTGTTACAAATGTTGGAGGAGACGGGACGAGTCGGCGATTGAGGGTTGATTGAAATGTATTGACTGGGATTACCGATCCAAAAATGAAGGTAGAGCTACGCCTCAGCTGACCGATAGATAGATAAAACAAAATAGATTAAACAAAAGTGAACACCAGTGATACATTTATATATCATTGACCTTGGTTGTTCGTAAGCTAAATAATAGATGAACAAATAACTTGTGAAAATAGTTCTTTCTTTTGACAAATTGAATAAGAGATTTGGTCATTGATTGGTGGGTAGTTGTTTGTAGATGATCAGCGTACAAACTGGCTGTAAATGCACATGTTTGTTGAGCCCAGTCAATAGAGAATATTATTATAAACCCGAAAGTTTGTATAGACGCATGGGTATACGGATGTTTTTTCCTCTTTCACGAAAAAACTACTGAACGGATCGCACTGAAATTTTCAATTGAGTAGTAGTTTTAGCCCTGGAATAACACATAGAGTACTTTACATCTCTTAAATCAGTTCTCATGGGATACAAAAAGCTTTGAGACGTTTCTATAGAAATAACGCGTGTAAAGCCGCGGGCTGATGCTAGTAGAGATAGAAGCAAAAAATATGCAATCTAACGTGATACATTTCTCCATTTATCAAACCTTATAAGGTCATTTATTTTTCATTGATACTGTGCATAGCCATTAAATCTGTACGTAAGCAGGTCAATTATGATTGTCAATATCACAATAAATATAAAATCAATAACAGCTTTTAATTTTAATTGTAATGATGACTTTAAAATATTTCTCTATAATGATAGTTAAATAAGAAAACATAATTATAGTGATATTCTTAAGTTTTAATAGCACCGCGAATAACAAGTATAAATTATAAAATAATAGATACCATGCCGAACATTAAGGTCATTACTAAATACCTAGATTCTGGAACTATAAAACTTATAATAATGCATTAGCATCAATTATTAGCAATTTAATGTCAATAATTATAAATTTACGCGATATTTTACTGTCTTATTAGGAAGTTTTTTCCAACAATGGAAATGACTATAATTTACATAACATCTAACATCAAAAAAAAATTAACTCCTCCATTTGAAATAGGGTAAAAAGAAGTCAAATGCATCTGTTTTAGTAATAACTGGTCCGATAGCTTGACTGCGAAAAGAAACATTAATCTTTAATCTTTCATTTCGCAGTCAGAAAAAGTCAGCATAATATCCTAAAACGTCTTGCATGAATGAGTTTCAATGAAATTACTAATTATAACATATAGATATTCTACTTTATTAACAACGAAAATTACAAGCAAGGAATAGAAAAATTACAACTAGTATTTACAATTGAAACCATTGAGCTAACCGCAGACGGTTGCAAACAGTCTAAAGGTAGCTCAATTGATCCATGTCAATACCAGTCGGAAGCGTCCCCAAGACACTGGCTGCATATTATAACATATTATATTCACCTTTGATCATGAACAAATGAAACACGTTTTCAAAAAACAATTGGAACTAGCGAATAAAAGCATTCGCAATAACAAAATAATCGTCACGTTATATCAAAATCTTCATTGCATTATCTTCTTATGATGATAGGTAAACAATAAATAAACAACTTTATGTCTTATGTATTAGCATAAGAATGTCCACTTTCTAATAGCCTACGCAGTATTTAATAAATTCATTGTGTAACATTTCCTTTTATAATATAATTCTGTCTATTTGAATATAAATAAGCAGGTTTGGATCAGAAAATGGGTTCTAAAGTAGATTTATTTGTTTATTATATCTTAAACTGTTCCTAAATTACTTATTTATAAAGTTATCAGCTGATTGAATCCCATTCTAGTAGAAAGATAACGGGCTATAGACTTAATAAAAAAGGATTGGCGCCTATGACACCGAATTCCTAATACAGCAGCGGTAAAAGTTATAAATAACAAAGGCTTTGTCATATCTAAAGACACATTTAATTTACTTATACATAAACTAGTGACTCGCCCCGGCTTCGGACGGTTTTATTTTACATATAAACATTCCTCTTGAATCACTATTAAAAAAACCGCATCGAAAACCGTTGCAGTTTTAAAGATTTAAGCATACATAGGAATATAGGGACAGAGAAAGTGAATTTGTTTTATACTATGTAGTGAAGTAGACTATAGAGAAAACCAGCTGTTTTATCCAGGAATCCCTGTTAAATATACTTAGGTCCAAATGGTAGATTTATCTGAGACAGACCCTTCTAAAGTGCCATCAGCGAGTCCAAGATGCGAGATAACGCGGCATCACTTGTACTACATGTGCTGGACCTCGATGCTGTACTGTGTGCAAAACCATTCGAGATCACACTTTTCAAAGGCTTTTTTATCTTATTCGATGATAAACGATGGTGCTTCTAATAGTTTTTAATGTAACTGGTTAACGAAGCAGTGAACTGGTCCGAAACCTCCCGATAAACTTAAATTTGAGTTTATCAGTATTGTGCTTTAGATAAAGCATATGAAGGAGTTTAGTGAAATTGACTATGTCACTCCCATAGGCACGTCACAAATAATATAGTAACTGTATAGACTGAATGCACATGATCTGTGTTCGTCAATTTGTCGCATAGACAGCGTCTCCTGTTGGTAAATGAATAATGCTGGACAACATTAAAAAGCTGTTAGAGCAGCAGATAAAAATGGCACAGTAGAGATTGTGTTGTGTTATGATTAGGTACCTAATAGATAACTGGTATAAAAAAATACAAAATACAAAACGTTTATTAAAAATAATGTGTTACAATGGAGTTGGAACACTGTCACCTGTGATAGCTACAATGTAGCTGTGTTACAGGGGAACAGTTTCTTCCCTTACGTACTAGACACTGTACCTATACTTAATTCATTATACTTACAATATAGTAAATCTTTTTTGTTTTACATAGAAAACAGCGAGTAGATGCACGAAGAAAAAATTACTGCAGATCGTACAAACATTTATCCCGAGGCGGGGATCGAACTCACAACCTTCTGCGTCGTATCAAATAGTACAAAGGCAATAATTAGCCGGGTCTAAAGTTTGTGAGTGTGCTTTATAAACGAGTAGACCCTGCCATAGCGAGTTTATGCACCGATGGGCGAGTACAACTGCCGAAGTCTGAAACCGCATGCAAATATACAAGTCGCGACGACATGTCAAGTGCCAAAGATGCAGATAGCATTCCCATTGCTGACGCTACGCTTGATCCAATTGAACATGCAGTACCAGCAACTAACGCTGAAAGGGGCGGAGCCTCGTTTTGACCAATGATTCCTCCGCGTTCGGACAAAACTAATTATACTGATTTATGCTCCCATTGTCCATTGTTGTATCTCGTGCCGTATTCGTGCTTGATGGTTGGTTTAGATTTTTTGCTGATGGTAATTAGCTGTGTTTTATTGGTTTCTAGATGGTTGTTAGATGCATCATAGGCAGTATTAAACATATCACCTACTAGAAGTTGTGCATGCTTTGCAACATTCGATTGACTAGTTTATAGAACATTCCTTAAGGTTTGCAAAATGTCTTGAGATAGTTGAACTGATGAGCTGTATTAATGAATCGAATGTCCCCAGCTCAATCCCCATCGATTGGTTTAAGCTATTTTCTAACCATTGTATAATCATTTTGATTTGAATCAAACGCCTAGATCATTTAGTATGAAAATCTAAGCTACAGATTGCAAAAAAAAATTAAGTTATTCAAAAAGAAAGACAGACAGTAACAAAGAGTCTTCATTCCATTCCGAGACGTAACAGAAATCGCGCGCTGTCATTCCATTGTATATCAATAATATATTCGTAAAAACAAAGCAAATCAGACCGCCCCGGTCCGGCCTGTTTCTTTCCAAATCTGATTTTAATGCAAAATGAGTTTTGTTGCTACACTCTTTAATTTAATATCGCCTATTCTAGATTTTACTTTTTCAAAATATGCATAAATTATTGAGTTTTTCGATCTCCAACTCTTGTCTATAAATAAAAAAAATGTTTATTCAGAATTACATCTATTTATACACATAAAATAAGAAATCAAGCTTAATGTCATAGTTAGTTTTTTTAGTTTTTAATTATTGACTGTTATGTATAGATTAAAAAAAGTTCAATGATGTAAGTAATTCGATAATTTTGAGTAGGTATGTCTTTCAGAGGAATCAGTATATCTATAGACAGTAGTGAAGACGTGTGTTGACAGCTGCGCGCGCGCCGCCGCATTCACCTGTCGCTCCAGCGCGTGCAAGTAGGCGGGGCTTGGAATGCAGGCTTTTCGCGCTTTTTTCTTCGCTGTCAACTGATGCCCGGAATTCGGGTGCGATATTTTCTTGGAGTGGAATCCGAAGGCTTTACTGGGAGTTGAGATATTTATTCTCCCCGCTCGAGATTTATGCAAGGTTTTGTTTGTTTTGTGCGGGATTTAATGGGATTCAATCCATGCAGGTAATGTACGGGGTTTTAGTTGTTTTAACCGTTTGACCGTCATCAGTCTTTGGTTCTTTTTTTTAAATCAGAATGTAATAGTAGCAGCGCTCTTTTCCATTCTCGGGTTTATCAGGCCTTCAATCTCGTTAAAATAAAAACAAAAATATCAATTATCACGCGAACGGGGCTATGGCTCGTTTCAATGGATTTATCATCTTCAACGAAATTCGTGGCACATTTAATCGCGTGTGCTTACCGATAACTATGTGGGTCAGCGCCACAGAATACGTGCCAGTGCGGCAGGTGGCGACGGGCCATCACTCAAACACTTAATATAATACTAACAACATGACGGACGAGAGAAAGGTGTAGTAGAAATGAAATTAAAATTTAGAACTTAAATTAATATAAACATTAAACAAGTTAGTTGGGTCAACTTTTCATAGTTTTTTTCTTCTGGAAAGGTTAATGCTAGAGTCAAGTGTATTCGATCTTATTAAATCAAAATGTTATGCAAAGTTAATCAAAGTTGAGTTCTTAAACAGTCAAGACAGAAAAACAAAGTAATATAAAAACAAAGTGGCACAACATTAAATAATTCTTAGAAGACTAGTAGCTGTAGCTTAAAATAGGTGGTAGACAAACCAGAAAGTTTTCACCAGGCAGTATTACTACACCTTCAAGTGTCGGAGTACAAATAATACAAAACATAGTAGGTATCGTAGCGAGGTGGAGTAGCTTCCGGTACGCAAGATTGATAGTCGGCCGCAATTATGAAAAATGATTTTGTGATAGCACCAGTCGAAGTGATAAGTGTATGTCGATTGTTAGCGATATTCATTCAATGATACAATTGTAAGAGAAATTTTTATTGTTTCGTAAGATACTGAAGTGATTTCGTAAAAGATTTATTATAACTTCGTTTAAAATTTGACTTATCTATGAGTTTTTTTTAACGAATAAATATAAAAAAACGTTAAATAGCTTTAAAATAAACGTATGATTAGGGATTACTTTGCGACGAAGTTTTAAGTAAGTACTTTTCAAAGTCTTAGTACAGTAATATTTCATTTCATTTTATTCTAATAAACAAATAGGTACTTAATCAAGCAAAACTTTTGCGTCATCAAAGGTATTTACGTCAGTAAAGGCAAACAACCTATAGCTAAAGCTCGTCCTACTTGAAATAAACAAAACTCACGTCATGTTGCAATTTACAGAATTATATAAGAAACAGCATGTTTGAATATCAGTATTTAAAAGCTAAATCTTATCACTTGAGCCGGTTCTGTAGCCCGTGACTTTGTAGCACTGTGTCGAGCTTCGATTGTTGACCTCCACCTCTATACACCATGTGAACGGTTCCATTATTATACTTTACAATCACAAGCAAAACTTGGAATAACAATTAACAAAATAAAACTATTGAGCCTTTAATTTATCCTTATTAATAAAACGATTATTGAATTTTAATTTTAAAATATGTATTTATTAGGTAAGCTGATTTAGGTAGTGTAATTTTTAGTATTCAGTGCTTTATTCATCTTACTGTCTTGAAAAACAATTTCATGACAATTTCATGATTTCATGAGCTATTTCTATAAAGCCATTTGATTATTCACAAGATAAATCACTACCGATGATTGACAGTTCTGGATCACAATATTTAGATCTGATTAGTAACAGTATCTTCAAGAAGTCTCTGCGGCCATAAATGTCTCGCCGTATAATTTAGTCGTGCCATTGCAAATAGATTGATAAAAGCTAGCGTTTGATCATGTCTTTTTGTAAATATTACCTATATTATCATATTGCAACAAAAGCTCCTTAATAAACGTCAGCTATTCTAATCCAGGTTACTTTTTGTTCTTACTCTGATCCATTTATTTATCTACCTTTTCTTCGAGTATTTTTTTTAAACAGAGAGCTTCTCTAAAAAATATCACAATAAAATGGCAGGTCTAAAAAATCTAAAAATAAAACCCTCATTATTTCGGTACATCACAAAAAATACTCCTTATTTAATGTTGAGAGACGCTGAAGCGAACAATAAGTAAATATAAATCGTGTGCGCCTTTCGGATCGGCGGCGACACCGCGTCCAATTTCGGATTCGATCGCATTACCATAACGCGAGTGCGGCGACTGCGGGCCGGACTCTGGACGAAGCACATACTGCTCTAGAAGGGGAATGAGCTTGACTTCCACAGATGCAATCTCAAAATATTCCTAATGCAATCTAACTTTGTTTTTAATCCTAAGAAAAAAAATTGTTTTGAATAAACTGAATCACTACTATGACTTCTCTCTTTTGTTTGACCCTAAATTTTCCACTACGGGTCAGAAGTCACTTCTTTCGGCAAGGATTTTATGAGTATTCTTAAATTATCGGGAGTAATTATTAAAAGATGTTTAGAAGGGTCAGGTTAAATATTTGAATAAGGTTAAAAGATTAAAAGTGGTGTTCAATTGATCGCCCTACAAAAAATATAAATATAATCAATGAATTTGCTTGCAACTAATATAAATTTTGTTAGGTTGTTGTTTTTAATACTTTAATTTAGCGTTCCATTAGCATAATAAAAGCAATAAAATAGTTGCCATTCCAACATTAAGCATATATAAAATAATACAGCTTTCAACACAAACCGCATATCATAAAAGTTCACAAGCACTCCCAGTCCGTGTGTCGCACCGACACTCGGTCTATTTTATGTAGTATTTAGATGCGCATTAAGAGTCCAGTGATCGGGCACATTACCATACGGCTTCAACAACTCTCCTCGTCCATACATGTTCCATATAATATAGCTTTATATGACTATATCGTCGCCTATATAGCTAATAAATTTGCTCGTGGCTTTGCACACACATCGGTATACGAACATAGACATTCTAGAAAATTCCTGCACATTTTGTCTTTACTCTACCTGTGTCCATGCAAAATTTTATTAACGTTGGGGTGTGATGTGAGTATCCTGCAAACAAAATTCTCTCTCTATAATATTAAGGAAAGGTTAGAGGGATTAGTCGCGGCCTGTTCCGATATTTTCTTAAGTCAATGTGTGTTTCTTTAAATTTAGTCTAATTTTAGATATCATAATTGAAATTAAATTATTTAATTGGATTTAGATATCATAATTTGATTGAGCACGACTATTACATTAGAAATAGATGCTTTAGATACTGCATTCATTAAAAGTCGAGTGCTGAATTGTCTTTGAACTAAGGGTGATCGGGTGCAGCGACTTTTGAAGGGTCTCTAGACTGAATATTCTTATGAGAGTAAATTCTTTAAACCCGAATATTCTCATTTTTATAGACTTTTGGACACACTTTAATGCTTTTCTTTATAAATCTCTGTTTGGCAGAATTGTTTTGACCAATAGCCATAATCAATATCCTGTCGATTTCATTTAACATTCATCTAATTTCCTGATCTGTTATCTGAATTTCGATGACCCTTTTTATTCATCATCATCAAGCTTCTCACATCACCCATGCATCCTCTATCAAGATAATGACTCTCACTTAACACCGCAGGTAATTACAAAGCTGTGACGCGAAAACAAAAGGCGGATCAAGAATGCAGTCGCCTCCCGACCGCATTTTATCGCCTCTAATGATCTTAGCCTCCCCGTAATGAGGGACGCTGGTGGGACTCACAACCAATAAAATATTTATGAAAGCATCCCCGACGTAATGGGCACCGTCAACCGACTCCGCAGAATTATCAGAAGGACAGTGCACTCTCGTTACAATTTGCACAGACGTGGTTGGGGTGGCGTTTTCGTTAGATTACCGCTTAAAACAATTACCTTGTTTTTGGTCAACAATACATTAGGTGTGTTGGAATTTTTGAATTACCTTATTTCTTATTTAATTTTATAATTATGTTAGTTTAAATTTTGACATGTCAAAGTGCTTATTTTGTAAGCCTAAAGAAATAAAGTTATTGATTTACTTTATTTCCTGATTTACTGTTATTTTGGCAGTGACACAGGTATTGTGTTTATTTGTATCGGGGATCTTGCTGGTGGCAATTATGGTTTGCAGGTGGTTCGATTAGGATAAGATTATATTTCCAAATCATCAAATTATGTTATCGTTGGTATTTATTCCTTTCATGATAAGGATGATTATGACGGTAGGCAGGTCATTTTTGGTTCCTATAGACATATAAGTGTTTTCTGTTCTCACGCTGTTCCCCAGCGCCTCTAATTGATGCGATGGGGAACTATCTCCTCCATCACGTCTATATTCCCCACATTAACATAAAACAGCGTCCATATTTCTGCGTCGTGACGCGCATTGTGCGCGCGATACCGATCGCGAATTTAGAAGTCTTAAATTCGTATAACGAGACTGTATTGTCCTTTTAATGATAATTTTGCGTACGCGAGCTGAGGGGTTTATGCGCGCCTTTTTGGAAAGACAAGAGATTTTATTATTCAATGTTTTTTTTTCAATTTCTGATTTTTTTTTATAGTTCCAGTTGGTCCCGTTTGATGGAAACTACTACGCATTGTTCCTACAATATAAACATCAACAGCTGAGTGACAGAAAATTTCGAATGAATAACAACTTTTGAACGGTCCCACAGTTCTGTATATTCTTTAATACGGTCGCTTCGTAAACTACTGCTGAGATAAATCGCAAGCAACTGGTGTATCAAGCAGTGATTGAGCAGGAGATAGGTAGATGGCATCAATTAGCGAGCAGCGCTATTGTCCGAGCTGTATAATTAAGAATCCGCCGTCGCCGCACCGCACCGCACCGCATCGCACCGCTATCGCACCTCGATCGCAGCCCGAATACTGAAACCTAATAAGTCGCAGCCGTCTCATTTGGATAAAAAACGACAAGCAACAATTTAGGGTCATTGTTACCTTAATTTATGGAGTGGCTCGCCCGATTGATTTGTAGGCTTAGAGGCATCAGCGGCTCAATTTATTCAAGGCGATATACATACAATAGTGGTTTTAAATGCGGTGCGGGTACTGGTATTGGCCGGCGGTGCTGGGCGGGGACGGCCCATATACGCGTGTGTCGTGATGCACATATTAAGTTAGGCCTGTACATGGCGCAGGAGTTACGGGAGGCGCGGAAGGTCGTGCGCGTCCCTCAGAGCCAGCGGCGCGGCCCTGGCGCTCATATTCAATTATCTGATGCGCTAGTACTGCACTAATTCATGGTTATCGACTGGCTTTACATCTATTTCCCCCAGAGGGCGCGTGTAATTTAAGCGGAAGCTCACCCATTCTATGGCGAGTGAATCACGAGCCAGCGACCACGCTCCTTTCATACAGTACGCTAAACGTAAATTTCATATCACGCTAGAAAATGCATGGATCTTTAGTTGCTGCAAAAAAAAAGTAAGAGCCACAAGACTTTTGGCAACAAAACAAAGGGACCTGTCACAAAAAGAGCAAATCAATCCAGTCCACGCATTCGAGCGGTATCAGATCCGCGCGCGCATTAATTGGACCTGCCGATCTGAGAGGAGCAGATTTCACTTCTATAAATGGCGAGAGGCGAGAGGCAGGAGGAAAGGAGGCTTTATGGTATCGGCCATGCGTTGTCGCAGTCAGCGCACGCGCACCCTTGTAATTGGTCCTCGCGGTCGCATTGACATTTACATGCGGCAAGATGGCCGGCGATGCGATATGGCACAGTTAATTGACAAATAGAGTACAGGTGGATTTACGATGGGGAAGGCTGGCATGGCTTTATCTTTGATCATATTGCTTGGAGCTGGTCAACTGTTTTGACTGTGGCTTGATTTATACGTCTCCCACTAATTCTTAGTTACTTTAAATTACGAGTAGGTATGGCCCTAGTTCACAGCGCATATGGAGAGAAAGGCATTCCAAATCATAAGGTATTCTGTAATTAAATCAAAAATACTCTCATTTTAAACAATTACAATATGCACACATAATATGCACCAAACTCTACTGTAATGAAAATTTAAAGTATAATTAAAACAGCGGCGGTTAGAAGTCAAATACAAAAAAATCCGTTCCACGTAAAACTGCCTATAATTGAACCGTATTAGATGACAATGATCTTAATTAATCCAATTACGCCTAACTAAGCGATCGCTTCCGTCAGTAGATGGCAACACTGGACGACTCGTTTCCCGGTTAAAAGGGTTATGATCGATCAAGACGCAGGCCGCCTGGCAGGCGACTGTCCATGGATCAGGGCTGTCAATTATCAGCTACTTTTGTCACTAGGTTTAAACCACTATTAGGAATTGTAAAACCTACTTACTTTGTGGGTCAGCATACCCAAATTAGACTTTGGCATCTGACACAAGCCGCACTAGACCTAGTCAATTCACGTATTGTTTT
Organism: Eupithecia centaureata; assembly: GCA_944547425.1. Taxonomy (NCBI): domain Eukaryota; kingdom Metazoa; phylum Arthropoda; class Insecta; order Lepidoptera; family Geometridae; genus Eupithecia; species Eupithecia centaureata. Next base: position 15,217,283 of record OX155682.1, read on the forward strand.
TATTATTTCAGTTTTGATAAGGGATCGTATTTTTTTATCTGAATGTTTTTTCACTTCTCTAGCGTAGCGTAAGATCTGCGCGGATACATTTTTGTATACGTTTTATGCATACGTTATGTCATCCTGGTAAATTAAATTATACCCGCGAGTTTGTAGTTTTTTTTCTATACCCCTGGTTACTCAACCTCAACTCAAATTTAGCTCGTTACAAGTAGCGAAAAACCGATAAAAAGAAGTTTGTGAAATGAATTAAATGAAAATGGTTTGAATAGGACTAATAAAACTATTTGTTACGACTTCTTTCAACAACCTTGAGCATCTCAAAACTCAGTAGACAACCCTATCGATGATGAATACTCACGGCTGGACAATCGCGCGATCCATCACTCTATGACAGTTCGAGCTGGCCACACCGGTACGGTCTCTTCTCAAGCCAGTGCGGTATTGTTTTTAAACAAAAGTTTAGTTTACTAATGTTTCTGAATATGTCGGGATTTGAATAAAATAATACTTATATGAATGACAAAATACCAAAGCTTAAAAACAAGCAAGAAGGAAAAGAAGTTAAATTTAAAAATGACAGAGCGCAATGTAAATATTTATTTTGTAGAATGATTTGTAGTTGATTGGTGTGTTTAAAAAATAAATATTCCTAGTGAATTTCTGAAGACAAGCAACTTTTTCAGAGTAGTTTTCAATTTGTCTAAGTGAAAAAGTTCAATAAAGTCTATCATTAGTCAGTAGAAGCTCAGTTTCTTAATATACCTACTTAAGGCAATATTGGCGGCCTGGCAGACAAGTCAAGCTGGTCAAGCAATTACCTTATCGCTGTAATTAATAAACAACTTTATTCCCAAAATAATATCATAACCCAGCTTATCGCAAAAATCGACGCAAGCGCAAATGATCAATCTCACCTACACAGGTAAACATCGCACCCTTAATTGGTGCCCATATTTGGTGACAATCACCATACCTTAAATTGACTTATACGAAAAAGCAGTAAACCTTATTATAGATCCAAAAAGTCCATAATCGAACGGTTGTGGATAAGTAACTTGAGTTACAAGTTATTTGATAAATTAATTAACAAAATGATGGATTCATCCGAGCAGACGTAATGATTGATGATTTCGTCAGTAAGTTTTGTATAGTCTGGCGCCAATTGGCCGATAACTGTGGATCGATGATAGTATCGGTCCATCTAACATTAGCTGTCTTAAAACTACGGGCACTTAATGATACAGACACTAAAAAAAATATAGAAGTGGCCAAGTTTTCGGTATCTATACTCTTGTACGCCCGTCGGTTATCAGACACAGCCTGAGAGTCAATAAAATGCAATAATTTACTCTCATAAAGTTGATTCACACTTTTATTCGCCGTCTAAATCCTGATCAATTGGCATTTTTGCAGGACACCGCGGTCGGTAGGGTGTCCACAATAAACCTGTCACGCTGAGACAGTCCGATACCCGTCGCACTTATCTGTGGACATAACGTCCTCAACTTTACGACAACCTTGCGCTGTACATACGCATAAATTCCACACAAACGTCAAGATCGCCCGATTTTATTTTACGGATCAAGGAAATTGTATCGATATTTCAACGATAACTTTATTGTGAGCGGATAAGATACATTTTATGCGTACATTTGTTAGATTTTTATTGCATTTGAGAGCTGCAAGTAAGAGCTATAAGATACAGAATTGATGTTGATAATTATTATTTATTGTAATAGCATGGACTGCGGACCTTATTAGGACCTTTCTCAAGTTTTACGATTTGAATTCTGTTTAAAGTCATCTCAATGTCTGTCATAAACTCCTCCGCTTTAATTAATAAACCTGATGCTGCATACTCGTACAAGATAAGTTTGATATTGACATGCAACAGCACAAAAAAGTCCAAAGCACCCATCTAGATCCCCCGCAAATAGACGCAAAACCGGTCTTGGTACACGTCGCATCGTGTAATTCTAATTAGGCAATTCAAGCAGCGGGTAGCGCTAATGGCGGGCCGATGCCATAAAGCAGCACAATCTGATCGTGTGAACACGCTGTCCGGTGTCCGCGTGTCCGGACAGTTTGCGTGGACATGCGATGCTTTGTCACCCTATTGCCCACGCAAATTGATGGGGGAAGGTGCGATATGTTCGTAGCGTGAGATGCAACTCGCAACTTCAGGGATAGGACATTCAGAGACGGTCTTTATTTGATACCGTTCACCGACGCCGAGGTAACGTCAGGAATTTCAGCGGTTGGCACGGCTAATGTGAAACGTTAACTGCACTTTACACACTCCTCAGTCATGAAGACCAAGATACTTATTGAAGAGTACGATATTTTGAAAATAGAGTTGCACTCAAGAATCAATGCAACCTTTAACAAACATAAAGTTTTTGCAATCTAGATTTCTTTATTGGCGCTCTCGATCTCGAGTATTTTAGGATCTTTAATTTTTTTGATCCTCTCTTCTTTGACCAAGTGTTTAATTTTTCAGGGAAATCTATGAAAACTTCGCTAGAATTCGCTTCCCCCTCTCAATCTTACAGAAAATTCAAAAGGACAGAAATCAAATCAGATTCGCATTCACTTTAAAAATTCACCCACACAACCTCCGTCACGACGCAGGGATATAATAAATTGTTGAAAAACGAAGATTGGACGCGGCAACAGCGATCCACACTCAGCGCCTTATTGATGGAAGCATTTCAAACGCCATTTAGATAGTGGTGTGGCGTTGACGTATTATTATTATTGTCGGGGGGAGACAGGCGTGATGTCTGCCTGCGAACGGAGCTGGTACTTGAATCGTGGAGGTAGATGTTACATCGGTTCAATGACAGTTGGCTGTCTTGACGGTGGGAATGGGCTTCGCCAGTGTCATCGTTAAGCCAATAAATTGCAACTGCGACAAATTGTGTTCAAAAAGGCTTGGGTTAAGGTTACGCATTCCAAGTGAAGGTATAATTTTTCCTTGGAAGAGGCCATGATCTGTTTTGATGTAGGGAGAGATGAGGCATAAAAGTTTGATTTCATTTAGTATTGACAAATCATTTCTCCATAAAATTTGGAGGTTTTCATTTGACTAACTTAATGTGATATTAAACGTGACGAGCAATACAATGTAACTTTAAATGTTATAACCTTGGGTTATTGCACCAATAAAATTACAAATATTGACTCTGACTACAAACTTCTGACCGTAAACCGAAACCGAACATCTATATCGGAAATAATTTAATGCCTCTCCATCGTAGGACGGTAACTTTTTATAGTTGAACTAATTCAGTCGTAAATTCAACGGGACACATACATACGTATTACATTTGACGTAGCCGACGATAAAGTACGTCAAAATACGACGTGTTAAATGTCTGAGAACAACAGATAAATATATTATGGTGTGTATTTTAAGTGAGGTCATCTTTATGAGAAATTTATTTGTCAGTTACGTGTGAGGAAATTATTGTCTCTTCGGTGGGCATAGGTGAGATCGTTGCGGTAGGCCTGTCTTAGATCAGTAAAAGAACTTTTGTATTACTTTTGCACGGAAGTCATTTATAACACGACTCCTCAAAGTTATTATTTCTCATGTCAGCAAGTGATTTATTAAATCTATCGATTAGATTCATTTTATAATTAGAAGAAACGAATTTAAGGAAAAGGTTGACGTGAAATCCACTTACTATTATTTAACTAGGCGTTAAAATAATAAATGATCCTAAAGCCATCAAAAGCTCAAACTAAAAAATGAAAATTAATATGGTCATACGGTACAATAAAAGCATCGTTCATAAAATCACTGGGAATCGTTAAAAAGACGGACTATCCGATTTCGTATCGTAAAACTGTAATAAAACTTTTTGACTGACTTTTAATGTTCTTCTAAAATGGTAATAAAACGTAAGCCCCGGAACTAAAACTGCCGATCGTGGTACTGATGGGATCGATGTAGCGTCCCTCTGAGTTTCATACATCAATACAGATTAAACACTGACTTATCACTACATAGTTTAAAACAAAGTCGCTTTCTCTGTCCCTAAGTCCCAATGTCCCTATGTCCCTTTGTATGCTTAAATCTTTAAAACTACGCATCGGATTTTGATGCAGTTTTTTTAATAAATAGATTGATTTAAGAGGTGAGGTAGTGATAGAAGAGGTTTATACGTATAATAAAACCGTGCGAATCCGGGGCGGGTCTATGTATAAATTATACACAAATATAAATTAGATTGTTTTTATAATTATGTACCTCTAGTTATCATTATCACTACATAGTATAAAATAAAGTCACTTTTTCTGTCCCTATTTCCCTATGTCCTTTTGACTGCTTAAATCTTTGTTGTGGTATGTACTTACGTAATAAAACCGTGCGAAGCCGTGGCGGGTCGCTTGTTTTAAACAAAAGAAAGTCTTGTTAGTAACACCATTTATACCTCGAGAACGGCTGGACCTATTTTTATGATTTTTGTGTTTTGGAATTGTCTTCATCGGGAGTAGGAATAGAATATCATCTGTTTTAAATAAAATTGTAGACTTATCTATCTTTCTACTTTCGTGGTAATACAGCCAGTGTCTTGGGGAAGCTTCCGACTGGTATTGACATGGATCAATTGAGCTACCTTTAGACTGTTTGCAACCGTCTGCAGTTAGCTCAATGGTTTCAATTGTAAATACTAGTTGTAATTTTTCTATTCCTTGCTTGTAATTTTCGTTGTTAATAAAGATTTATTTCTACTAGACGATGATAGATAGTGCATTCATGTCTTCTAGAACTGAAGGGAGAGCTTGCGGAGAATACTAGTTTGTAGGTTAACATGTCTCTCTATACATTAAAAAATGTTAGGACCTGTGAAATGCCTCTTAATAATAAAATACTTTATTCCATTAAATTAAATTCACTGTTAGTGTTTTTCTTTTTATTGAAGTATTTTTTGATAGTAGGAAACTGATTAAACATGATAATTACTGCGGTAGCTATTTATGTATCCATATTACTATGAAGGCTAAAACCACCTTTGTTGCCTTTTGTATGGAAATTTTAATAAGAACGAAACGCGTTTCAAGTTATCATTGAACAAATCGCGGTTTAGACTGACTACCAACAGATCAAATGGAGCTCATAGATGATAAATCTGTCAATATCAAAGTCAGGATGTGGACTGGTAATCACCTGATTTGTAAAGAATTTCCAGTTGATGATAATGAAATTCAAATGCTCTTATTTATCACGGATTTGACCAACATTGTAAACGAATTCTGCCATTTTAGAATTCAAATTTAATATTTTTAACAGCGCCATTGACAAATCATAATCTAAATCATATTATTTATTAACGATTTAGAATAATATAAATTTTAAGATAAAATTAAATCAGATTTGACTATTTTAATTTCAATACTACGACCAGATTGCATGGTGTTGATGGTACAAAAACAAAGTAAGCAGATAGTACTTGTCGTTTACCATAATCAATAGTGTTTCATGCATCAATATCATAAATTATACAGAAATAAGTTCAGTTCAGTATTAGTCTATAAATAACTTATTAACGCAAAATGGCCGAAATAATTTGAAAAATACGAAAATACTCCTCCGTATTTTCGGCCGATATAAATCAATTCAACCTTAGAACTTTTACACCCACGCATAAATCTTCAAAATTGAGTTAATTATGACGGAAGCTGAGGCTACTCAATCATGTACCAAAGTAAAAAATCAAAAGGTAACTGGCGCCGTGAACAAAAAACTGTTTCATCTCATAAATGATTAATCTGGTGAGGAAAAAAGGGCAAAAGGCGTTGAAAGGGCCGGAAGGGATAGCGAGACGGGCATCCATCACGATGCGCTTACGATCGACGATGACGACTTTATCGAAGATGACGCCTTTGTTTTCATGGCAAATTGCATTGAACATTACTTTCATGACTGGCATCGATCAGTTGAGTTACTTTTAGACTTCAGTTACTTCAACTGTTTCAATGTGTCAATTGTCAATGTGTATACTAGTTTTCATTTGTTTCTATTCCGTTATTGTAATTTTCTCTGTTACTAAAGATCGTAGTTAGAATCTCTTTTATTCATTTCATCTGTTAAATAATGGTATACAATTCCTAAATCTATTTATTTTATCTGATTAATATATCGCATTCACTAACTACCCTATCACGAGTTCTGCAAGCTGCTGGACTCAAACTACAAGTGGGTCGTAGAAAGTGAAAGTGTCAATTATAACAATAAAAACCATTCTATTATTGATGCTATCACATTTTTTCTTCGCAAAAGGAAAATGCCAATTTATTCATTCAAATATCATACTATTTTATCATAAGATTATGATTCGTTGTAAATAGTTTTATTTCGTCTTAGAACGAAGCAATCAAACTTTTTGATAACTTTTTAGGTGTAAATGATGATATAACTGGTAGAGCCAACAAATCTGATGCAACACACGGTAACTCACTTCAAACAGCAGTGCCTTCGGAGGTGATTGCAAAAGGCTCGTCAGTCAGCAATGTCGTCGTTTAAACATACGGTATTTATCAACGAGACATTCTGTAATGTGATAGGTATACTTTATAATCGCTGTTGTACAAGGAAGGGGCATTCACGGAAATGTTTGAGCAGAATATGCAAGAAGTTATATCATCATCATAGGCGGTTCATCTTCAGAAAGTTTAAGACTATTATTGAATTTTCAGACTTGACCTAAAACTTCTAATAGAGTCCACAGGTGATCGGAATGCTGGTTTCTATTTCGGTTCACGAACTATGCATTGCTATTCAACGTGGCAATGTTACCAGCATTCTGGACACTGCATCGACTTAGATTTTATTATATACAGGGTGTAAAAAGACTACTATCGAAAAATGAAAGGTAGCAATCAGACCATGATTCTGAACATATTTATCGAAAAAAAAACGCAAAACAAATTTCACCTTTTTCAATTTTTTTATTTTTTTATCTAGTTACACACCCACAGTACAACACTAAGAAAACATATCAACTCGAAGAAATCATTTTTAAAAGCAAAAACAAATAAATTTAAAAGAAGACGTAATGAATTGCACGCAAGTGAATGACCTCAACTCAGCTGTTTAAGGACGCCCGCACTAACAACAACGCTCGACTGCGCGAGCGAAATGGGTATCTACGCAAGATACATACATACATACGCTAGGTACGCACGTAAGTTACCGCGCTGCACGCTGGTGGTTGTCTGTATTTTGCCGACTTGGCATAGAAATAATACACTCAATTTTCAATCTAAAGATTGTAGGATCGAGCCCCTCCTAACACTTCTTCTATTAGAAAATTGAAGATATCATTTACATTTTACCTACCTGTACCCTCAGCCTGTACCTACTAGAATTGAATAGAAAACTCTTTATTAGTAGGTATACTTAAACCTAGGTAACGCACAAAGAACGAAAAGAAAACAAAAATACTGCAACTAAGTATAAAGGGCGGCCTTATCGCTAAAGTTCTCGATCTCTCCAGGCAACCTTGGGATGTTTTACTACTATTATATATTCTGTGCTTTTTGGTCCAGGGTAAGTTAATTTAAGCTGGAAACGTTTATTAATCCTTTTACTAGTCGTAGTATTTATTCCCGCGAAAAAAATTAAATTACTTATCTCATAATTCTGTGATAAAGATGTTAAAATTTGTACGCCCCATTTTGAACCTTACTAATTACTGAATAGTCTGCTTTGGTATAGGAAAACCTTATTCCAATCATCATAAGGTTTATAACAGCAGCGGTGTTTTTCTTTGTCGGACGAGAAGACCGGCAACGGCGCGGCCTTTCGGCATCTTTCGGCTAGAGTCAAAGGAAGTGTATGGAAAGGAATCTAAATTTTATTTTATTCAGCATAAGGTTTGTAACACTTTGGCTGTCGGCATTTATGAATTACGCAACCTATGTACATACTTGCTTGCTTCATTTTTAATCGTCTTTTAGTCTGTGTTTAGTATTCGAACGTGCGCGATCGTTGTGGAAATTTGCGAATACTGTTTTGTTTTGTTGTTATTGAAAGTGATTTTTAGTATGTTTGTGTGTTTTTTTTAAGTTTTTCTGTACATAGTCTTAGAGTACTTTATGTAAATAGTGGAAGTTACTCTCTGTGTTTTTTGGTGTGTTTTATAAACATGTTTAGTGCGAGGGAGTACCTATGGACAAATGCTCACGTCAAATCACGGCAGCATATCAGAGGTGGTAGAGAGATAAATCGCAGAGTGCATGACCGATCATGTCTTAGACCTCGTAGAGAGAAACCCCCGAGTAGGGACGCACTCTGCAGCGAGGTTACCTACTCAGAAGTCAAAGGTCGTGGAGTCACGGTTTCACGTAAAACTGTTCTTAATAGAGTGAGTGGGGGGAAGATGAAAAAAGGGGTAAGACAAAAAGCCTTCAATAACACCAGATTTATAGTACTTATGACTGTGCTGGCAACATCGTTAGGTCCACCAATTAGTTACTTATCAGTCAGCGGTTGCGGCTGAGAACGCCTGGTTGTGTGTAAAGTGCAATTTTCTAAGACAGTGTGTTTTTCAGGATTCACAAAAGTGATTTCATCTTGCCCCGTGTCTTGTAATTTAAATTACAAGGCAGGTACGAGTGTTTCATTGAAACATCTGCCTATTATTTTTTGTACATATTTATGTAATTACTTCTAAATCTCTCTATTTCTCGTATTTTAGAATTTATTTCAACTTTTCATCTTTCCCCATTTACATTTAACGGGGTAAGACAAACATATCAATGTTTTAATTTTGACCCTTTTTCAGATTTCATACTAAAAGCCAGATGTTCTCAAACTGTATCTTTGTGTAAGTTTCAGGAAGAAATTAAGAAATAAGAAAACAATTGCTGAAAGTAGTAAAACAAAAAATAACAAGAATGCTAAGAAATGTGAAATAAAAAAAGAATCCAATAGAAAAAGAAAATACTTTAAAAAGTACAAAAGAAAAAAATTAAGAATTATTTATGGTGATGAAAAAGAATATTCATATAGGTTTCATGTGAAATAAAAAAGTTTTCAGTTTTTATTTCATTTTTCATTAATAGATAATATTTTTTTTTCTTCAGTCAAAACATGTGCAAATTGGCTCCAAAGTTTGAGAATCTCTTCTTCAATCTTCCCCCAGTGGGGTAAGTTCGGAATATATATTTTTTAAAAATTTGTTATATCTTTGTTAAAAATAGGTATTTTGGCACTACAGTCAGTTACAACTTTTTAAATTACTTAACACTATAGACTAAGGACCATAAACTTTGCCTAAGACCTGCCTAAGACACGTTATAACGATTTTAGATTTTTATTCGATCTTACCCCGTCACCTTTTCATCTTCCCCCTGTTTCAATTAAGTAAAAATAATATTTTTAATTACAGTTTTCTACTTTTTGGACAGCTTTATCAGGCTGTTATTGACATATTATAAAAATCTAGTCTTTACCCTTTAATTATGTCCAATTTACTTTTAGCTAAAGTTAATATCTATTCTTCTACATGGATTCAAAAACAACACTGACCATCTCATCAAAAAACCGTTCGATCTTGCCCCCACTCACTCTACTACTAAATACATACTGGGCTCAGCTGTGCCTTGAACGAGGAGGAGATCAGTTTGAACCATTTCTGATTCGACCGAGGCTACAGCGTAATTAGGTAAGTGGTAACATATCTACCGATAGCCAACTTGATAGGTAGCTTTTAACTTTAGGTAACATCTTTTCAACGTAATACCTACATCAAAGTCGCCTGGAAGAGATCGCTTTTAGCGATAAGTCCGCCCTTTATACCTAGTCTTAGTATGTAGTATTATTGTATGTTTTTCTTTTCTTTCTTTGTGTGGTAGGTTCAAGTATAATAAAGAGTTATCTATCTATCTACATAGTAGAGTAGGTTACTAAGTGTACGGTGTCCATTGCTCGCTACGAAAATAATTGAAAATCTTTAAACATTTTTATCTTCGGCTAGAATTTTTTTTTCGGACTGCGAATTTCTTTTTTGTTGATGGTTAGGGGTCCTCTGCCACCCCCCTTATTTTTCGGTAGTCGTCTGGTAACACCCGGTATATTAAGAGTTGGTTGAAATTGTAAATATTAGCTGTAATTAGTCGTTTTGTTATTGTGCACAAATTATTTGAGATTATAGTGTTTTGAAAAAAGAAATAACTTTTATTTATCTATCAGCCTGTATGAGTCCACAGCTGGACATAGGCCTCCTCTTAAGAGAGCCAAAGCACCCTGTCTTCATTCAAACTGCCGCATTCAGCTATTATTTGATGAAATGAAATTAAAGTTATAATAAAATGTATTGTGAGTCTATTGTTTCAGTTGAGACTGTTGCATAAAGTTGAAAGAATGCCATTTTGGAACCGGATATTCAAAGCATAATTAAAAACAATAAAATTTTACTATCCACCTGCATTATGTCTTATTTTTATATCAAACGCCGTTTTGTGTCCATTCAATTATATGACAAAATTAATAAACTATAAAACGTTTATCCGAATAACTTAGACATTTTATAATGATAGCTTAAAAGTATTCAGAATTGAATTGACAATCAAATTGACATAAAAGTGAGGCGCCTTCTCGCCTCCGATCCTTACTTAAGCACGACGTTTTATGTACTTCAAAGAGAGATTCAGTTTTACGGCTTATGCATATTTAATTAATTGCAAGTTGCAATAATAATGTACCGGCAGTATTTATTGTCGAAACATATTTCAAAATTTTATTTGACATGTTATGTTTTCTCGAAAGGAGTAATTAAAAAGTAACGGGATTCAAGGCTTCTGGCGTCATTTTAATGGCTCATTGTCAATCACGTGAACCAGATAATTTTATATGCCTTCCAAAAGTAATACTTTTTCATAATTCCTATCAACTAGCATCTTACACATTGCATAATCGATGGTGCAATACCATCGATTATTTCTTCAGCCAACTAGGTCTCTTTAAGAAAATGTAACTACTTCAAGCACGTAAAAGCGTACTCAGAATCTTTTCGTCACCAATCGATACTCTCAAAATCAGTCCCCAAAAAAGGAACATAATCAAAAACTTCAACAAAATCTTCTCATTAAAACCTCCCGGACCATCTGCCAAGCCTCTAATTGATAATTAGTATTCCTGACCACTGTCCGGCCTACGTGCCTCCCCCCCAGACGGGTGGGGCGGGGGGGGGGGGTGTCTCTGCGTCAGCACGTCTCGAAGACGTCTGTTATTGACATAAGATGGTAACTGGTAACCTTAGGGACGAACGTGATGTGGTTGTAATTATAACTGCATTTGAATTTAAAATGAACCTTGATGCGTTTGTAGAGCGTTGGAATTTAAGTGATTGACGTAAGGGTGATATCAATAGGGTCAAGCGATGTCAGCAGATTTATAAAGAGTTCAGTATTTTGTCAGACTGTTAGAATCCCGAAAAATATTGGACACGTATTTTTTCTTTTGTCAGTCAAACAGAAAATGACCAAGATAAAGTGCAATACAGTTGAGAAGTAGGGCTTGTGACATAACGTCTTTCTATAAAATATCCCAGGGCGTGAGTGAATATGATTTAGAACATATGAGTGAACATAGTGAATAAATAAATAATGCTGGACAATCCACACAGCATCATCTAGCCCCAAGCTAAGCAGAGCTTGTGTTATGGGTACTAGATGACTACTGGTAATAGTCCATGGTGTATTGTTCAACGTAAGAGTTGAACTTCGAAGATACATAAGTAGTTTGTAATTAATCGAATCACTTTACAGAAGTTTTTATGTAGAGGTATAGAGAGAGAGATATAAACGTTGTAATTTTTTCGTAATCCGTAGTATTAATATCCGTAGTATATGTACCACCTGAGCCCATTGAAAGACAGCAATGACTCAACACCAGAGATTTCAATCTGCAAGCGATCAGTGTATTACCATAATTGTATATAAATTATTCATCACTGCCCTACCGCAACACCGCCGCAGGCCGCCCCTCCCTTTGCGGTAAAAACTATAAGCAAGCGATTGGGATCCAGTTGTTTATTGTTTTGTCTTGATCTAGGAATACCAACTAGTTTCTGTGCGATATGACTCAGACTGTTTCGTAGAAAAGGTCAGGTCATCCGTCTTTTATGGACTTGTGTTTCTTAAAAAGTTTTTTGTAGGAAATTGATTTACTAATGTTTTTTAGATTATAATATTTTTAAATAATACATAAAGAACGTCAGTAACGGTTAAGTAACTACACAAATAACAAAATGAAGAACAGAGAACCAACGAGAACTCGCTCTACAAACAAATTCAAACTTTTTTACATAGTTGAAACTTGTAGAAGGATAAGTAACTAAAAATATTTTTATGAATGAGTCTACAAGAGAAGCAATAGGTTACAAATAAAAATGATATACATCGGTCGACCAAAAAAAAATATTAAGCCACATAAAATATTTTTGATGTCCGTTGAAAAACCACTTTTTTCATGCTTATTCATCAATGCTATGTTAGAAAACCGTATGTGTATCTATTGTAGTATATTGCCCCTTAGCTCCCACTTAGCTCACCGAAGTTCCATAAAATTTTCATTCTGTCTTCATGGAATTGCAAATCCTCCTCAAAATGACTAAAACTGCATTGGCCCCTCTTAACCCCCTTTTATTCAATTGTCTCATTATTCATCGAGAGATCGGTAATCCGAAAACAAGACCGTACAAGACTGAGCAGAACACTAATGAATCAGGTGCCACTGCGAGCGGATGCACCCAACCTACAGGGTGATTCCGAAAAAGTCACAGTTAAAGATTTAAAAATACGATCGAAACACACGTCAAACGTGATGTGTGATTGGGTGTTTCTGAAAGCTACGTGGCTATTAGGCTTAGAACCGAATTATATTAGACGAGTTTTTGATAGCGGCTTCGCATTCATTTAACCCGCAAGCCTTCTATTCTTTTATGATGTTATGATAAATAAATATTCCAGCTCTAGAACCGCTTTTATAAAATATTACTAGAAAACAATTTTTTCATGTGATTTGAGTCTAAAACTTTGATTACTCCAAGGATTTCTTAAACGGGAATAAAATATATATACCTAACAAACATAATCAACGTACAAGTGCCTCCACCGTGTATATCTTTTGAATAATTCACTCGGAACTTTTGACTTGGTCTAGTACAACGCCGCGACTCACCCTGTATACGAACTCGTAAGCATATTCAAATCAGATACATGTCCCTGATTAGATGAACTGAAAGTTTTTCAACGATTATTGCTCACACTGCAGATTGGATAAGGTGCGAGCGCCATTTGCTAATAAACTTTGTAGACTTTTATACCTACTCGTATTTTATGAAAACTCAAAAATCACCATAACTATACTATTTAAAATAATATGCATATACCAGAATTTTATTATTTTGTCAAAGGCATCTTATTCATGTAACAAAAATTAAAACAACAACACTACTACACTTAGTCACAGTCAATATATTAATATTTAAAGTTTACATGAAATGATAACTCCAGAAAATGAATCAGTAGATCAAAAAAAGCAGCATGAAACTGCCAAACTCAAATAAAATATCATTAAAGTCGTAGCAACTCCTAGAAGCCCTCCAATATATCCTGAGCAATTCAGATAATAAAATATTATTCAAGTGGCATCAACAATCTAAATAAGGGCGATTTCCACCTCTGCGACGCACGACCTCCTAAATATTCCGTCCGATGGCTGGCTCGCCGGTGCTTATGAGATGCATGCAGCAGATAGCCTATTTGCCGGACTCTCCGATGCACTAAGGAGATATGGTAATCGGGAAAAGTCGCCTGCGTCTGCTACTGTGATCGGCCCTTAAACGGTGACTGGACCTTTACTGGTGCTTCGGTTTTGTGTCTAGATAGCATTTTTGTACCAACTTTATAATATAACAATGAGTTTCTTTGCAAGTATCTGTGCCCGGATTTTATAGCAGTGAATTCTGTATTCTATCGAGAAGTTACATATAGATCGACCAAATCATCAAAAACGGTGATGATGTGTTTAATAAGTAAATAGAAAACTTTATTGTAAGATAGATAGATAAGAATTTTATTTGGACTACAGACACACACATACAAAATACAACAAAAAACATTACCTACAATAGTAGAAATAGACAATAGTTAATAGATTTCATTTAAATAATAACAACAAACAAAAATTCAAAACAAGGTATAACGTGTATGTGTGCTGCAGTACGTCAAAAAGGCCTTGGCTCAGTGTGATATTTTGCCAAGGAAGCAAAAGCACTAAAAGTAGTAAAAACGAATAAGTAAAATATAAAAAAATAAGTGAAATAAAAAAAAAATAAGTAAAAACTACTTGTAAACCATTCGAATAAAAGCGTCCTATGTTTGTGTGGTTTATAAGTTTCACAAAATTTGTTCAATCTTATAGGTATTTCATGAAGTCATTCAAACTATAGTCGATAAACGAACATACCAAATCAGAGCTGAGCGTAACAGAATTAGCTGTGAAGTTTCAACCGACGACGTCCTTATAAAATTACAGCGCATCTGAAATGCCAAGTTCATCAAAAGAATCCAGCGCCAGACAGCCATCCGTCGAATACAAAAGAGACGGGGGAAACCAGTGACTCAATAATAGCTAGGTCATACTATGCAGATTGATTTGAAGAACTACAATTAAGAGTCAAGTTCACCAAGGAATGTATATACTAAAAGTCATCCTCATTTTGTTGAGTCAGGATGTTATCGAATATTCAATAACGAACGAAGACCAAGTAAAAGCATACAGAAGTGACCAAGCTGTTCTAAATGGCGAGAAGAATGGGGGGATAAGAGACAGGGGGAGGGACAAAAAACATTTGCTTCCACTAACGAAACAATCGCAAGCATAATTGATTTTAACGTTGACTTGGCTGTGGATTTAGTTTAGGGATGTACCCATAGGTACATTCTACCTACTTGAAAATCTACTTGTAGTTTTCTTTGTGTTGTTAATTTTGAGACGGTAACAAATTCGGATGACAATTTATTGGAATCTAATTTTTGTGTTGTTTAAACCAAATGATAGTAGCATCAACATCAACAACTTTTAAACATTGTTTGATTCGGTTTTACAGACCTTTTTCGTGATAAATGTGATAAAAGTTCTTTTAATATACAATCATAGACTATTCAATGTATGAATTTGATTAACCTCAACGAAGACTATATTTTTTTATTACCATTGATAATAAACGCATATCTGCCAACATTAACGGAAATAAGTACGAGTGATTGGAATTTAGCTTTACATGAATAAAATACAGGACCAAACCAATCCTTTTAGAACCAAGCTCTTGTATCACAAAAGAAAGCAAAGAGAACTATTGTAGGAGTATATAATATTGTCCACAGTAATGAATGTCAGTATTGCAGTTTTGTTAAAAACTTACTGAAAGACGTTTTTAACAAAACTCAAATTACATGATGAAGTTTACATCAATTCATGTAATTTATTTGTATTTTTTTGTTTCCTTAATCTTTTTATGTCAAAATGACGTAATGCCTACTAACTACGTCAAAAAATAAATGTTAATTTAACTTTTAAATACTGAGATCGGTTCCTATATCATTATTAAAACAAACTTACCGCCCCCGTTCTGGCGAAATTTAAAATTGCTTACCTGAAAACAAAAACAGAGAAACATTAACAATTGCACCCTGTTAATTACAAAACCATAGATTTACGGGCCGAGGCGTCGCCAATTATGAGTCCCATAAAGCGGAGGCATTAGGACCCAATGGCCCACCCTCAAAGGAGGCGTCATGAAAGACATAGCTTTAGGTATGAACCAAGTCCTCTAGCAGTTTGTAATATTTCTCACAGTCATAATATGAAGACAGCAGGAATAAAGCTCCGATCTAGCGATGGTGAATAACGTTAATCTATTACTATGAGAAGACAATCTCCATTATCAGACATTGAGCTTAGCTAAATCCTAGTAATTATTGATAAAAATTATCACCTGTTTATGAGTTATGCTTGCGAATAAAATTAAATTTCAAATCAAAGGTAAATTAATTACATTGTTAGATAATCCATATTAAATACTTATTATAATGGCACATAATAGTACCACTTTGGAAGAAAGCAAAAGACCCATTTTTTTCTAAGATTACGAAGCCAATTCTCGTAATTTGATTTGTATTCTGTAACTGTGCTGTGTCCTATAAAATGAAACACCCTGAATATTACGCCTCCACGGGAGTCTCTAGTACAAGTGGCGGCAAAAGGACGCTTCCCTAATCCATTTACGATATAAGAGGTATAAATCAAACTTAATACGAGCTACACGTGTTGATAACGCACACATGCATATTCCAAGATGGCGGGCGGGTAGGATAGGATTAAAAATGACGGATGTTTACGGGTTTCCGATTCCGCTGGGAGTTTTGATTAACATCTGAAATTCAGGCGCAGATTGGATAGATTTGTGACACGAACTTTGCAGCTAACTGACCCGCAAGTTGTCATATTTCTCTTACATGCAAATAAATATAAAGGATGAATGCTTAAAAATTCAAATCAGAATGTACGTACAAATCTGTATTAGAAAAGCTTATTTGCTGAGGTGTTCGTTAAGATTTTGACAAAATATCTCAAAGTAAAGGAAACAATTGCATCCGATTGTCTCATCCTTTTCATTAGAACATCAAAGAATTCCTCCCACACACCCCGCAGATGAAGCGCAAATGTGTGCAAGGTGGCATGAAAATGGAATTAAGGGGGGGTAAAATGCAAAGGAATCAAGGGGTGGCGGGGGGGCGAAATTGTCCCAGACCGGACACTTTGAACGAATTATGACGGTCATTATTAGAACGTGGACAGAATTAAATTGCCTCCCCTTGCAGGGTACCTTCCGGCTAAGGAGTCCGCATAATGTTACCTGTCTGATACTCGCTACACTTATCCGAGTGGATCCGTATCGGCTTTTTGAGTGGATTGGCCGACGATTGAGGTTTCTAGTTCTGAGGGTGCTCTGATTCTAATGCAAATTGTACTGATTTATTTGAATTGGTACATGTGTGGGCCTTGAAGGAAACTAAACATGAGACTATGGGGCTATTTTATGCAATGTTTTTCCCTTTATTCAAGTTGGAAAAAACGACGATCTATTCTAATTATAAGCGAGGAAGGAAGGAAACGAAATGAATTATGACAATCCATCTGAGTTCATGAGCGATTTCAATTAAACAACGAATACGCAATTTCAATTACTTCGGCCTCTCATCACTTTCAGCGTCATTGAAAGAGACTTTACTACATTACAAGATATACATAATCCAATATTTTTTAGTATGTTTACTATAAAACACGAATACAAGTATCATCAGACCGTCTAAATATTTGCTTCGCAGCAGGAATCGAACCTCCTGAGCCGCAAGCAGTCCTTCGACCCTGCGTCAGTAAGGTCGTCTTGCGTCTTTAAAATGACTTTAAGTTTCTAATCGTATCCATCTTGATCTGCATTTTCTGTAAATTGGAGAGACGACGAGGGCTGATTTAATTTGTAACTGATATAATTTTGGGTTTTCGCCTTTATAAAAGTACATAACGGAAAACGTACAAATAGACGTGAAAGTAATGACGTCTGTTTTAGACGTATAAGTAATATATATGTCTAATTTTGTATCTGGTAATTAGTCTAAACTAGAGACTAGGGCCTGTGTTCTTTAGAGTGTTTATATTGACATCTTCGACAGAAGTTTTGGTGTCATTAGATAATAATTTCAAGTACCTTAAAGACAAAATGAATCATAGTTTTTAGTTAATATATTAGAATGAAACAAAAACTAGCTACCGAAACATAAGCGGTTCGGTCGATGAGTGTAAATAATCATTTACAACAATTAAAATCAAGTAACGTTAAATGACCTAGAAGTTCTAATCTCTGTTATCCAAGGTAATAATTACTTAACAGCAAAACAAGCTATTTAGATTCTAATCTCTGCAAATAATCCACGTACGGACAAAACATTAGATACAGTGGACAAATTTACTAAACTAATGCAAACATCTGACTTAGATTTATCAAAGAAGTTGTTGAAACACTTATCTCTCACGGCGTAATCGAGAAAGGTGTTTAATAGATAAGAAAGCTGATTGGAACAATAACAGAGTCATGGACAAGACATTAAGAGTTCTGATACAGAAATTATTAAAAACATACTCAAAAAATTATTTGTTGTTTTCCCCGATGTTCAAAATTCTTTAAAGTATGATTTCAATTACAAAATTAAATGATTCACTTTTCTGAGATACTCTCTGTATAATAAAAAAATAAATGAACTAGAACGTATGTAAGTAAGTATACCTTTAAAATATAAATAGGTGAGCTAACTGTAGCCTGTTGTAAACAGTCTAGTATATACTAAAAATCTAAGTAAGATATTTTGTAAAAAGACTAGCGGATACTTGAAATTGAATTTAAAATAGAACGAAAACTCTTCAAACTTTGAATATACATAGAGCTATGAACAATAACTAAAGAAACATATCTTTATTAATCGGCCTTCCACACCATCGTAAAGTAAGCTAAACTAAACCAAATAGATCATAGGCTTCAAACCCCAGATAACACACGTTAGATAAATTTACAAAAACAGTGCAAACATCGCATAGCTTAGCGAAGTAACGAGCGCATTAACTCCTGGACCAATAGTGGGCAATCAGTAGATTTGCGGTAATCTCGCCGAGCGAGGCGATAAACTGCGTAGTAGACACCGGTCCAAGGTGTAAGCATAGCGATTTAATAATTAGAAAGTTGAAGCAGGTAAGTTTGCTTTAAACATTTCATTAATAATGTATTCCAGATAATATGTGGATCGACTTGCAAAACGTAAAACCAAAGGCAACTGCCAAAGCTTCTTTCTGCTGGAATTTCCTGTAAGCCGTCCCATGTGACGCTAGATTGATGAACTAGACTACACTAGACAGCTTACAACGACAGTAAAAAATTATCTGCACTAAAATACCTAAGATTTTTATATAAAGATAGATTTAAGGTAAATATCACATTTTTTCACATCTTTTTAACACATACAATTAGACATTAAACAAAATTACAATAGATTTAGTTCATCTAACGTGCAATTTTAAAAGTAAACAAGTTCTTAGGAAATAACTTAGTACAAGTAAAATTGTGTGTACTGCACGTCATTTGGTTATTTATCGGCGTAGTTTAGCTTCATACGAGCGCTATGTTAGCGCCATTATTTTGAAATTATTTGTGTTATTCTGTCCGCCTTAGCTCGTGTCTTGCACCACTCCCATGCAATATTGATACAAGCAACAAAGCCTCCGCGTGACCGCTGTATCTATACCAGCGCCATAACAAACGTTAAATATTAGGAAAGATCACTCCGGGCCGACTGAACTAGCTTTTGCTTGCGTATTTGTCACTCCACTGACGCCTTCAGGCGAAATCTTCAAGACAAAAATGTTTTTAAAATTTATATGAACATTTTTTTCAATAATAAGTAAGTGATGATGCGTAAAAAGTAAACTAACTGAGATGCGTTTAAACCTGAGTTGTAATTGAATGTTCGGTATCTTCCGTGGAGTCTTTTGGATGTAGTTCAATGATGCTGTTCTGTGTGAAAGAAAAAAACCATTATTTCGTCAAAGAGTTTTACTAAACGAGCAGACAGCTGTTTCGTTTCTTTCCTATCATAAACTAGCAGTGCCTCGCTACTTCATACGCCTGAAAATTGATGTAATTTTATTTATTGCTTTTTTTGAAATACTGAAGATCGTACGAATTTTTATCGTTAATATTCGATGCTTTGTGATCAGTCGTCAATTTCATAATCAGATCACATTCGTTTCTGTATTTCCAACACCAAACGATGTCCTTGTAACATTATAACTCGTAAGTTAAGGGGAGACAAAGCAAGGATTAGTTTTACTGCGGGTAAGATTGGCGCTATTTACTTGTATATTGGCTCGTTATTGCCAGAGCAATCTCTGTATAATCCGCGGACATCAGGAGATTTGGCGAGTAGGTGGCAAAGTTCTTGTAGGGGCGGATATTTTGACCAAAATGACTAAAAGGCAACTAGATGTCGCGTATAACTTATGCTGCTGTTTTATTGCTTTTTATTTTGGAAGTCGTTATTGGTTTTTATCAAAATATTTAGACGACTCAAAATAGCTAAGTAAGTTCGAACTGTGGCGTGAGTAAACTTTAATATAATCCTTCTTGCCCCGTTTCCCAAAACACAGAACTCATAACGCAACCCTTTATTAAATGACAAAAGCAGTTCTCGATAACAATATTTTGACAATACTAATTCCGTGCCATTATCGTTAACTCAGTCTATTAACACGTATAAATTTAGAGATGTGAAGTAAACTTTGCAAAATATCGATGAAATGTAAACAAAGCGGCAAGAGGAAAATGGGCTAAAATGGGGTAAGGGGTAAAACCGAGTAACGCTATTTTATCGACGGTTGGAGTCAGCAAAGAATATTAAAACAATGGTTGAGCTAAATACAGGACAGGGGTGGTTATTACAATATTTGCTAGGATCCCGTTATTTTTAAGTATCACGTCTGCGGTTCTCAAATTTTAGGGGCGGCTGATGTATGCGATGGCGCATGGCGTATCGCATGACATTTTATGATCGTTTATGAAATTGGATTTTGGTGTAGCTTTGATAATTTGATATGTAATTACACCCTTTTCATCGAGGACACAGTTAAGACAAATATTCAGATTTTTAGAAGCAACATAGTTAAATCTGCCATTTAACACTAGTTGATAAAAATATAGAAAAAAGAAACTAGATTTATTAGTTTACTAAATAATGCACATTTTTTACTGATACCCAAAATGAATAAAAGACCTAAACCGTAAATCCACTAGACCCATTCTCACGAAACAGAGCTAAATAATAACTTATGAAAAGTTTGAGAGCCACCCCCGGCGTCATAGCGAAACGACACAGTGTTGTAAATTATAATGTTTTATGGTTTAATACTGCAGATAAGGCGAGGGGAAGGTGGGGTAAGGAGCCTATTATGAGCCGTGTTAACCGGCCGCCGCGTGATAAGGGCGCGCAGGCCGACTGTTGTGACGCTTTATTAGGGCAAGGTTTTAGTTGTTGCGGCCCGCGTTTTGCAGGATAAAGTGCTTTCAGTTTCGGGACGCAAATATATCTACATGAAGATTACTATCGAAATAATTTTGAGTTAGAGTAGGAGCCTATGTTCAGCAGTGGACTAATATAGGCCGATGATGATGATTTTGAGTTGTAGTTTTCAGTGAAACAATTACACGCTGGTAGATGGTAAGTTGTGTTACGATTTTGCTTTTCCAGTGAACTTTTACATCTACGTCACGTACACAATGTTCTCATCATCTATGGGCGACTAAATTGTTAATAATACGGTAATATTAACACTTTCGTCGCCCAGAGATGTGAGAGACATCGTAAAAGCCACGCCTGATGTAGGATTGAAGAAAAAAGTTAGAAATAAATATGTTTCTTCTAAAGCAATGTTTTTCCTCACCTCGCCGGTGTGCGCCATCCCGTCCGCACACCCCAGAATATGATTTTTAACGAGCCATCCCCAAGTATGTAATTGCCACTGAATGCGTTTCGTAATGATTATTTATGTAGCGTGGAGGGAGGGTGGTAAGGAAAATGAGGGGTGAAAATTATTTTTTACCGTCCCCACTCTCCTCTGCTTTTGTAGTGGAACTTATGGAGAAAACAATAGAACAAATTACTGATTAAATTTACTTGTTAAAGCTTCTGTTCTTCTTCTATAAGGCGCAAAATTTTTGTAGAATTGTCTTTTTCGGATTTTTTGGCGTTACAATTAAATACAGGTAAGTAAATTAAAAAATACTGGAGAATCCACACAGCATTATCAAGCCCCAAACTAACACGACAGAACGCCCTGAAAAAAGTATCAGCTGATCCTACAAACATTTATCCCAAGGCGGGAATCGAACCCGTAATTATTTTGCCTGCTGAGCCACCGAGGGATCAAGATGAAATTTCATCAATTTTGACGCGGGTAAAGCCGCAGTTTAATGTAGTAATATAAGTAGTAAGTGAGAACTCAGTGCTTAGTCAAATCTTACTTGAAAACTAAGTTAGACAAACAATGAATAGGTTAAAGATCTATCTATCTAGCACGACAAGTACGAGAATTTAAAAAAATATACCTGGAAAATAAAATGCAATCCCTAGGTGCATAATGAAATCGTAAATTGGGCCCGCATCGTATAATAGTGAAATATAAATCGGGCGCGGTTTGGCGCTGCGAACTATTGGCCGACATTTTTGCGGGCCGCTTCAATCACGCGTTTTATATGCCACTGCGAAAGCACAAGGTAAATATTCCCCGAATTCCGGGAGTTATGATGAGCTGGTAATTTAATTTGTTGGCAGATGTTCATATTGGGCCAAAGTTTATTGGGAATGTGTTTATTGGGGGGCGCAGGTTAAAATATTCTAGAGGTCGCGATTTAACTCTACGAGTTTTCAGTGATGCCAATTTAGCCCTTTCGGGACTAGATCTAGCCCTTTTTTGGCTTATTCAGCCCTTAATATGATGATTTAGCCCCTAGCCCTATATCTAGCCCCGAAACCGTGTAAGAAAACTATCTGGCACACAGTACAAATGTATAAAAAATCTTTACTACAAATATGATTTGGTCATATAAAATTTGGTCAAACTTGCTACACATATGATATCGCAATAGATGTCATAAAAAAGATTGGATGTAAAGAAAAATATAAGTTTATCCTGAACATGGCCCCTGCTGGAACTGATAATAAATAATTCAACCATCAACTTCGCAAAGTACAAGTGATTTGTACGGCGAAGAATCCTCATAAAAGTTGATTTTTTAAAGATTTTTGGTTAATATTAAGTAAACGATTGTTAAAAAATTACTCATTTTATTGGATGCCAATAAAAAAAAACAAAAATTTTCCTATTTTCATTTATTTGGCCAAATCTAGCCCCCATCTAGCCCTTTTTAGAACTCCATTTAGCCCCCAATCTTAACACCGGGTTGGCAACACTGCCAGTTTTACCAGACTTATGTAAGACGTATAAAACAGTCTTTGAAGTACTTTAGACTAGTATAAGCGCGCGGCTTCGCACGCTTTGTTTCTATGGAAACGACTCAAGGCTATTTCTATCCCATGGGAAGGGAATTATGGGATAAAAATAGTCTGTGTCGTTCCAGGACTAGAACTACATCTATTTACGTAGTGAAACATTTCTATGTCTATGATCTATAAAAACTTCAGCCTGATCCACTCATTACTTTTTACGTGAATGAGGAACAAACATCCATCTATGCATCCAAACAAACTTTCACGTTTATAATACCTCTATTAGTAAGGACATAAAAGAGATACACGATGACAGCATACGCCGTCTAAAAAAATCGATTATAAAATTGATTAGTCCTCCAAACGAAATCTGTGCCTAAATAATAATATACTAAATGACAACAAAAAAATAACTTACACAGATATAAATAAATGAACAATTCAAGACAATTCATACAGCATAGCCTCGAGCTATAAGCTATGCTTAGCCTAAGTGCTTTGGTTCAGGCCAATGATGTGTGAAAGAGATGATGACTATACTTCTTTATGCTTACAAAATGGCCACATGGACAAGTCAAATTTCAAACAATAAATTCTTATGAATTTAATAAATTTTAATGTGTTAATTGATTTTCTCTTCACTTATTTTTTGTCCTATACTTTTTGTTCTATAGTCTAAAAAAATTAAATAAAAGCTTTTATGTAGCTCGATCCACTTAGGTATGGTAACAGTAAGAAGTCAGCTGCATAATTTCAATAGTAGCTAAAGTAGAACAAGCTACTCTCAATGAATAGTTCCATCACAATCCACAAAGCAGCCACCCGCGTCGAGTCCAATAAAGCCGAGCGGAAACAAAACGATCCAAATTTTTAAAAACCGCCCAAAATTGAAACACCAACTACAAACGCTCAAACGGTTAGATTTATAAACCAACCGACGCTAACACACTTTCACGTGTCGATGGACTCGCGTAAAAGCCAAAAAAGGCCGAAAAAATAATGAAAAAAGCCGATTCGAGTAGTGTAGGTACATGCATCTTTTGGGAGGCTGACAAATGGCTGTAAAATGGAGGGATGAGGCGCGTTACACGCCAAAAATCATTCGCCGATACTGATGGACTAGGGTTACCAGACGGTTGATGTCCTCCCGATTAGCGCTGCAAGACGTGGGGGTAAACCATCATCAAAACGTAATTTTAACCTATCAGAGTCGCTAAGAGGTTTTAGATAATGTTCTGAGTAGATCCCTACCTTTATGAACATTAAAGATCAGACAAAGTAGATTAGAGTTTTTGCTCAATTTATACTATTTGACCCCTGATGTGGTTTTATAGCTCGCCTAAGACTATGATGACATCTATATTATATATACATATATATCTATATATATAAAAGAAAGTCGTGTTTGTTACAACACTAATAACTCGAGAACGGCTGGACCGATTTTTATGATTTTTGTGTTTTTGGATTTGTCTTTGTCGGGAATAGCATATTATGTATAAAAATATGATATTTGACAAATAAATAAATTTCCCCGCGGGCGATGCTGCGGGGCGCAGCTAGTTAATAAATAACTCCTACAGACTTGGCGTGTAATCGCATGGTCTTACCAGCTGTCTGAGCTTAGTCTCCCATATCCAGCCAAGGTTGCTGGTAACCCTATCCCTCTTTTATCCAAACGCCATCAATAAAAAAGCCTTTAAAAAACAAAACCCGTGACGTCACGAGGTACGTTTTCGCGCCGACACTGGCCTGCGAATAAATCAACCGATACGCTAGTATGGAGACGGCTTTTGCCGAACTGTGGCATTTTATGACCCTTTGATTTACAACAACACTATTTCGGTGCGTATTTTAATTTATTAATCACAACGGTAAGCCGGGGTCTACATCAATAAAAATCTGTGCTACGCACGATGAATTGATTTGGCAAAATGAATGTTGGATTTTCCACCGTGCTATTGCAGCAGTTTGCTACTAAATTGACGTGCAGTGATTTAGCATAATGGGTAGAGCTAACTCCCATCACTTGTTCTGTTTCAAAGGAATCAATAAAATCTAAGGTTTACGACACTGACTTGTCGGAAAGCAAATATTAACGACAAAATATTAGAACTTGCGCGAAACGACACAAATCTTCATCTTGCCTCATACTCTTTGCATAGCTCAACTCAAACAAACAACCTGACATAATTTCTCGTTTATTTAAAGCAGTGGCATTTCAGATATCGATTTATCACTGAAATAATATTGTCATAAAATAATAAAACAATGACAGCGTCATGTGTTTCGGACAAGCGTAGAGCCACTAAATTGTTGTTCGCAAAATTTATACGTCCGAGAGACTTACAGAATGCCTATTTGATATAATTTATTCGTAACGAATAATGGACGTAGTGTGTCATACACATAAATCATTAACTAATTATTTAAACAGATGTGTGATATGAGCTTAGTTATGAAATACTAACGTGAGTACATAATAATGGAAATTATAATTTACGACATTTGTGGAAATCTTCCAATCAAATGTTTGTTTAAACGCCTTTATATAGCCATATAATTATTTATAGCATAATATAGTTACATCTACATAATACACCTAGGGGCAAATTACAAAATACCTAGTCTTTTACATGCTGTGTAAACTGGAAAATAATGGGAGTTCTAATTTTATCAGAAAAATATCAGCACCAATCATATAGAGGCGACTCTACATTTCCTAACCCAAGTGACTTTGACAGACAGTGAGCGCATCATGGTTGATCAACTGGTGTTCCTACCTCTCGCTCACTCATTCATTCATCCACTCACTCCGTCGGTTTCGAGTGATCACCTTACGTGCCTTTTTTATGCGAAATCCGATTCGAAAAAGGAATAAAGCTGTGACGGTTATTTTTGAGGTATTAATTTGGTGGTTACGTTTATTTTGAAATTCCGAAAGAGGATGTGCTTTTGAAAAGAAAAGCATTATGGATTATGATACCTAGTTATAGCTATTTTGTGGTTATAGTTTTATATTGTATGTACCTAGTTATACTTTAAAGACTTAAGTTTAAACTTTAAAGACGATATAGATTATATTTATAGTAATAATAGCTGTGCTCACGATGCTTTAAATAGTTCTGAAATAGTGACTTTGGGCAGTCACATAAAACCCTACATTACATATTTCCATAGAAACATTCATGTTCTATTTTTGTTTTACTCCCAAAAGGAAAAATTCTACGAACTTTGAATGTCATATTGATTCATATCTCATCTCATCAAAATCCTAAGAATCATGAAGTACTCTATTACAGTTGGATATAGGCCTCTCCTAAATAGCTTGGGGCTACTAAGTACAATGTAAATTATCCATTATGATTTAATTTATTATTATTAATGATCACCACAGAATCCTGTCATTAGCTAATAAATAAAAGTTTTTCCCGTTCTGTTTATGAAGGTTAAATTTTGCCACAAACTGTTCGAATATCGAACAATACAAGACATCTCTTTTCAAAAAGGTATTCTAAATTCAAATATTTATTTCTAAGCAGGTGCTCGGGTGGTCCCGGTGACAGTTGACTGACGACAAGTGACAAGCGACAATGAGAAGTGACAAGTGCGTTGTTATGTCACGAGCGAAGTGTAAATGCGTATAGTGGCGAGGCAGGGTGTTTTTCTTTTGTTTGGGGAAGGTAAGGGTAAATGTTTATTCTATTAAAAGTCACGCGTGATTTGTGCTGTACTTTACTTTGGTTAGAAACAAACATTTTTTTTATTCCTATTTTTACTTAATGCTCGAAGTAGGTAGAGCTTAAAAACTATTACTCTTTAACAATGCTTGTGAACGTTGGCTCCTTTTTTCAAGAAAATATGTTGTGGTTGATTTTAAGACATCGTGAGGAAGAGATACATTTTGATTTGAGCTTTCTCTCTTTCCAACAATGCTCATGCATTGTCTGTCAAAATGTCTGGCGACAAGTTATTATTGCAGAATATAGAATTTTTGTTTTACGAGTTCTTTAATAACATTGTACCTTGAAAAAGGTATAAGTAGATTCTTACACAGACACCTAAAAACATAAACTCCTAATAGTTAACTAGACTATTTAGAATAAAACTCTTCAACTAAAGCACCGTCGAGATAGTTGCAATAACAGTAACTCGCGAAGTTTCGTTTTATATTCGTTTTTGTAATGAAAGCGAAATGAGAAAAGTGTCATTATGTGCCGAACTTTTGATTGGACGTGACTGAGTCTCTCGTAGATTCTAATTTGACGCTCTTGTTTGTAATAATGAAGTTGATGTATTTCGGTACTTACCTATTATATTCGTGATATTAAATATTTTTATAAAACAAATAAGACTCATTGTCATGCGCCTCGTTCTTTATTCGAAAAACAAGAATGTTTACAAAAAAGTTTTTATTACTTCTGTGTCCAGAGCTGAGTTTTTTTAACGTAAACAGATAAGTATTCTTTTTTTTAGGTTTTCTGGATGCAGATCTTTTATAAGATAATCTCTCAGAACTAAGATGCTAGTGGCAGTGGGCAGGTCATGCAAGGAGCTGGCCTAACTGCTGGGGAGTAAAGGTTGTCCAGTACCAACCACCATGTAAATTGAAGTAGAAGACGAGCTGTCATTCGATGGAGTGCCATTGTAGCGGTCTCAGGAAGTTGATAGAGACAGCGAGTGACTGCTGTTTGTGACGTCTCCAAGAGTCTAAAGGAACTCCCTCTTTTACTTTGACGTCGAATGGGGAGGCCTGTGTCCAGCAGTGGACGTGGGCAAGCTGATATGATGAGAGTGACGACCTGAGTTCTATTTAATCGACTTCATAAAACGGAGGATGTTCACAATTCGATTAATACTATTTTCTGTAATGGTCATACAGATGCTAATTTTTTT
Source organism: Eupithecia centaureata (assembly GCA_944547425.1). NCBI lineage: Eukaryota > Metazoa > Arthropoda > Insecta > Lepidoptera > Geometridae > Eupithecia > Eupithecia centaureata. The sequence continues at coordinate 15,245,312 of OX155682.1, forward strand.
CGCTTTTTGACATTTTAATAACATTTTTTTCATCAATTTGATCAAAATTTGACCAGTTGAGTTATCCTTTATAATGCGTGACGTTTTTTGTAAATAACATCAAATCATGTAGATCTACGTTACCGTCATCATCCTATGTCATCCATCATCTGAGCCTTTGATTACCACTGCTAGGTATGGCCTCCTATTGCTCACACCTCTTCACTTACAGTCATATTTACATCACTAAAGTTTAAACAATGCAATAAACACTAATAAACTCTCACAAAGGGAACTAAACATCTCATACATACAAACATACATCCATTGCCTGACAAACAGCCCGTCCCACAACAAACATAGCCTGAGATTACAAGAAGGAATAATCGCAGTTAACTCGACTATCATAAAATAAAAACGGACAAGTGTGAGTCATTTGTGCTTAGAGTTGAGGGTTCCTATTGAATCGCAGAAACTGTCATCTGCATCATGGTTATTGTCGTTATTTAACAAAAAATAATGCTGGACTATCCACACAGCATCATCTAGCCCTAAGCTAAGCAGAGCTTGTGTTATGGGTGCTAGATGACTGATACACTTTATACAATACGTAACATAGATATTTTTTTTACATTAGCAACACCCAGAACCCGGGAACAAATACTTGCAGATCGAACAAAAATTTGTCTCAAGGCGGGAATCGAACCCGCAACCTCCTGCGTCGCAGGCAGACCTTCGCCCACCGCGCCACATCGGTTTTAAATCATTCAGATCTGAACTGGCATTCTGCTGAATATGAATATAGAATAACATTGTTGTGCATGTACAACAATGTCCAATACCGTAAAATACAGTTTAATACAATAACGTGTTCATTCATTCATTCATTCAATATCTATATTCATAACCCGCAGTATGTTCTACGGTCCTAAACTCCTAACAAACAAAGTTTCAGTCTTCAGTAGTTCCGTTTACTCATTTCGTTGTGGAACCCTTCAAAGTGTTCGTATTCCCGGCACGTCCGTCCTGATTGACGGGCGACGTCGGGAGACGCTGTACTCCTTACCCCCGGGGGGCAGTGGGTAAGTGGGGGCGGGGGGGAAACATGCGAAAAATGTCATTAATGCACCGCCGGGGGCAGAGTGCTGGCCGCTGTAAGGAAGGAGGTCAATAGGGTCAGCATTGATTCGAGAGCGATATTGTATTGTTATGATTGTACCTATTGGATTATAGTGAGGCGATGAAATTGCAATAAACATAGAAATTGTTCTAATCATATTTTCCTCCTTAAGCACTACATAGTATAAAACAAAGTTGCTATTTCTGTCCCTATTTCCCTATGTCCCTTTGACTGCAAATCTTTAAAACTACGCAACGGATTTTGATGCGGTTTTTTTAAATAGATAGAGTGATTAAAGAGGAAGATTTATACGTATAATAAAACCGTGCGAAGCCGGGGCGGGTCGCTAGTTAAATTATACTTATACTTCCCCATAAATATTGATTGTATTATGTTTAACAATTTTGTCCTCGACCTACATCCGCTAGAAACAGAAAACACCCAGACCACCCCTAACAATTTCAATGAAGATCTTAAAAATATTTGTTCCAAGTCTGGAATCGAACCCGTGTTTGACGTCGTCATTCTACCTGTTCTTGTGTTTCATTGTTTTCATAATTTTGCTATCATTCTGCGGGACCTACCAGAAGACCAGCGCTGGCTTGGTTCCTTACAAGGCTAAGTCAGCATATTATGCTGGCTTAGGGCCCTTTTAAACACCGTTGTATTGTATGTATCTCCTATTTATATCTAAATCTGTTGTTTGTGTCGTTGTTATAAATAAATTCTAAAGCGTCATCTCGTCCGCTCATCCATCCTATGCCCTACCAGTACAGTTCGTCTGACACAAGTTGGCTAATTCTCGTCTCCCGCCCGCAGTTGCCCAATCCTACTACAGATGTCCAAGTTGGATTGCTCACATAAACTTCAGACTTTTTTCTCTATTGCCAAGAAACTTTGACAGTTGGATGTATTGCATTGCAGTGTTTTGTTTTTTGCTTGACTTTTGCATTTGAGTTTTTTGCTGATTTATACGTACCATAGCAATAAAACACTCGTAATCGCGAGCGAACAATTAAGGCAAAATTTCAATTCAATTAATATGTTTTATTTACACACATGATACAATGTGTTCTTAAAATTGAAATAGATCTGTATGTATTATTTTACCTTCTATATTTAAATTTCATTGTTTAAAAATAGTATGAAGATTTATAATTATAATATACAAAATTAGTCTCACTTTCTAGAACAACGAGATTTAAATGTAACACATCTACTCGAGAACAAAAGTAGTCGCTAATTGAATTATCCTGCGATGGCCCAGCCTTTGTAAAGATTAGCAGCTGAGGTTTCTCAATAGGTTTAGTTTCATAGCTTTCCCAGTCAAATGTTATCCCATTCAGAGCCCAAGGAGACTCGTCTCCGTTAACTTTACTTGCTCCGTCCCTTGAAACTCATCAAAGACGTCACGTTAACAAATAAAACTAAAACGTCCAAACATTCTAAACATCCTCGTGTACCAAAACTACAGTTAACATTTCAGAACCAAAAACGTTCCTCCATAGAGTTCCGCTGGAATTAGCCACAACCCCAACTAGTTGGAGGCATAACTGCGGGTATTTACAGAAGGATCGTGATCTCTCACTCTGGGGACGGGGGACGGGGTCGGGGCGAGGGGGGAGGAGGTGACATACCGTCAATATAGTCGCAATAACGCAAAAACTCCAAACAATAGACATTAATAAGACGGGCTCGGGTCCGGCGGACGTAACGGCCGGCCGGCGGGATTCACCCACTATGCGCTTATTAAAACATTTTCAGGCGGCAATATGGCAATATCTGAGTACGCGACGTGCTACAATATGTGCCGGGAGTCCGCATGTGACGACCTGTGGGAATCGCGCCGAGAAAACTTCATTAACTCCAACGACCCCCCCCCCCTTCCCTTCCCCTGACGGACGTCGGCCGGGGGACGCCCGCTCGCTTATTACGTCTCGAACGTGCCGCGAAATCGAACAAATGTGACGTAAATACGTGAAGCGTTCGAGAGAATCGTTCCGCTGATTGGCCGCTCTTTGTGCCGCTGACCGTGGTAGATCTCTATCGATACATTTTTTTGTTATGATGGTGATCTTGCGTCATCAGCTGTCGTTGCATCGTGACTTCACGCGCCGATTGTTTCCGAGTCGATGGCCTTTGATTCCGATGGCGCCCTTCCGAGCCAGTGGCCACAGAAAAGATAGCCGTACCCAAAGTGTGTCGTAAGCAAAGCGTCAAACGTCTCTATCGGGCTGAAATGACCGAGCGACTGTAAGAAGTAGGGCGCCCAATGGCCTGTACAGTGTAGGCGAAGATGAATAAATCTGACTCTAATTTGTTAAATAAGTAGTAAGGACCAAATCTCATAACAGAACAAGAGCGCGTGAGTTTTGAAAAGCGTTTTTCCAATCACTAATAATAGTAGGTATAAACAGTCAAGTCGCTTTTTCTGTCCCTGTTTCCCTATTTCCCTTTGACTGCATCATCTTTAAAACTACTTTTTTTGGATTTTGGATTTTGATGCGGTTTTTTTTAACAGATAGAGTGATTCAAGAGAAAGGTTTATATACAGGGTGTCCCATAATGAGTGGATAACCCGAAAGGTGCTTATGCGCCAAGTCAAGGCCAATCAGAAACATTTTTTATTTTTTTTCTAACTTGACCCGTTCGGAAAATATTTAATATTTTGTAAATTTGGAAAAATTTGTACCTTTGTTCACATTTTTGGACTTTGTGCCTACAATTTTAATAATTTTTTAATTTTTACTTTTGGAATATACTAAAGATAAACAGCTTTTTTGAACACCGTAAGAAATATTTTAGTAACTAGAACCAGTAATTTTCAAGGCCGGTTTAAAGTAGAAAATTTTAATTTTTCATATTTTTATGCGAAGTTTGAGCTGCTGTGGTTAAAAAAAAGATAAGGAAACCTAAGATGCCAGGTACTTTAAAAACATGTCCATTTCAAGAGCATCCTAAAATGATAATAAACGTTGAAATTTTGTAGGGTAAAAAACTGAGATATGTATATTCTGTAGTTTGAATGCAGTTGGAATCTTCTTTCCAAATTCATACCCCCAAATTCGTACTCATAACACAAACTCTCTTTACTTTCGTCTAGATTATTGTTTATTATTTATCAAAATATTTCCTATTTTCCAGCATGAATCAGCAAAAATAGATTTCCCTCACTATTTTTAAGAAGCAAAGTAACCATTTTAGAACGCGTAAGGCGAAAAAGATTTTTTTTTTATCCAACACATAAAAAAAAAATCTTTTTCACCTTACGCGTTTCAATATTATTTTTAGTAGCTTTGGCCCCTTTGGGCACAAAATCTCAGTTTTTTACCCTACAAAATTTCAACGTTTATTATCATTTTAGGATGCTCTTGAAATGGAGATGTTTTTAAAGTACCCGGCATCTTAGGTTTCCTTATCTTTTTTTTTAACCACAGCAGCTCAAACTTCGCATAAAAATATGAAAAATTTCAATTTTCTACTTTAAACCTGCCTAGAAAATTACTGGTCCTAGTTACCAAAATATTTCTTACGGTGTTCAAAAAAGCTGTTTTTCTTTAGTATATTCCAAAAGTAAAAATTAAAAAAATATTAAAATTGTAGGCACAAAGTCCAAAAATGTGAAGAAAGGTACAAATTTTTCCAAATTTACAAAATATTCAATATTTTCCGAACGGGTCAAGTTAGAAAAAAAATAAAAAATGTTTCTGATTGGCCTTGACTTGGCGCATAAGCACCTTTCGGGTTATCCACTCATTATGGGACACCCTGTATACTATATATAAACTATAAATTTTCCTGATAATTTCTTATCAAAAGTGAAGACTTTTTTGTCGTTGACTGCTCTAAACGATTCCTACTTCACACCTCCAACATTTCTAATTTTTGATTATACGTCTTCACATTATACATCACATCTACATCCTACATACATAATATATGACATGGTTATAAGCGTCAAACCCTCAACCTCACCTGTTTTTTTCAGCATTGGCTCCTCTTTTATTTAAAGAATTATTTTAAGCAGTTGACCTTCTCCCTGACGTTTCCACGTCACCGGCATCACTTCCTTCAGACCGCAGCTTCTTGGAAGACCACACAGAGCTCAGCGCTGATGTATGAACTGAGTAATTGCTGCGGCCGGATGACAGACCGACAGACCAAATTATCGGCGGTTCAAATGTTGCAAGTGTATGTAAAGGTTAACTTAAAAGTAGAGTAAGCATACTCGAATACTGTGTTACGGTCAAAGTTATTTAAATAATACTTTGTCTCGCTTATCCTAGACTTAAACTGGGTTAGTAGGATACTTACTCTTAGGTAAAAAAATGATTTTAGTAAAAAAATCGTTCCTCCTTCCTACATTTTATTTGAATGTTTTATAAGATGGTAGAGAAAGAAAATACCACGTCTTTACGTTTATTGCTCACAGGAAATTACAGGTTACAGTGTTTTTGAATGATTTAACTGAGCCCATAAAACAACTGCAGTGTTTCACTGTCAATCATTTCTAACGCAAATAAAAAACCGATTAAAACTTCATTTTACTTCAATCGAGGCATTTATACACGTCTATATTTCATTTTACGACATAATGAAGTAGGTAAGTACGGGCAATCAAAACGCATTTAGGTCAAAGAATAAAACACTGAGACAGATGGATTAGTCGAGAAGACTTGCTGATAGTTGACAGAAAGGTGGGGGCTGCCAAAACTAACTTTGACTAATCAATCACTATTTACGTCAAACGTATAATTTTGCTTTCAGTAGCTGTAAAATGAGGAGAGTTAGCTTCAGTTTTTGAAGGATGGGTAACGAGTTGTTGACGGCGACGTTGACGTTTGGATTTTACGGTTTCAGTTTACATTATTTTTTGACGAGTGGCTTTGTCATATTTTTGTTAAGAACTTCTGCAAAAAATACCTACGTTTATTGCAAAAGTTCTTAACAAAAATATGACAATCTTTTACATTATATCTGTGCAAAGATGTGCAATGTGAAACATAATGGATTCAAAATTACTTACCTAGTAGCATTATAAAATCTGTGCATGCAAGCAGGGCTTTCAATCGATCATTAAAATACGAAAGAATCTCCACGTATTTGTAAACTATGTAGGTACTAATTTTTTTTTATATTTGTACTAAAGTTTTAAAAATAAAAACAAGTCACACGAATGTCAAATGCACCCAAATAAATACAAACCCGCTATGTTTTGGATACATACGAGCAAACAATCTTCAAAAACAAGCTAAAACTGCCATAAGTTAGTGGGACAATCGGTCCGCCCCGTCAATCAGCCGTCATCGAGTGGATAACTGTCTGTCCGTCAGACTAGGGATCCGCTTAATCTTTATTGACGCCACATCCTCACTATTCTTTTACCACCAGCTGGAACCACTCTCAACCTTACTGCTTACAACTTAAGAGTGACTCAATCGTAAGTAACCGTGGGTGTAACCGAATGGTATGTTCATTAGTAGCTCGTCTTCTAGTTAAGAAGACAACGTCTGTTATTTTGATTATTATTGATGGGTCTGTTATGATTTTATGGGCTACTTGTTTGGTCATGATTATGGATTATCATTAATATTGTAGATGAGTTTACCATCGGAACGTGTTTGTTTGGTATATATTTAATGTGACATCTATTGACAAATGTTTTAACGACTTCTTTTAGTAAACGTTTAAACTGAACGTCATAATAACGATTATTAATCGAGCATTTATAGAGTACATTGTGTTTTTTATTTCCTATACGTTATTAAATCGCGAAAGTTTTACAAGTTTCTTCACTAATATTAATAATAAGCACAGAAATCAGAAATACCATATTATTCATAGTTCAGTGATCATAAGTGACCCATCAAAAAAGTAAGCATTGGATTGATTCATTGGTTAATTTTACCAAGACTCAAAACAAACAAAAAATTATTATAATATTATTACCTACGTTATTTTATGTTATTATTGCGACGTTTTTCGCTATCAAAAAGAAAAAACCTTGTGCCATAGGACTCAGATCATGGGAACAATCTTCGCGGAAAGTAAAGGTTGTCGTAGTATGCCGTGTCACGGCTTCCCTGTGACGAACTTACACATATTATTAAACGCATGTGACGAATTTAATTTCAATATGGAGTGTGCAAAAATATGACAAACTTTATTTAATTTCAAAGTAAAAAGCCAGCTTGCCAGTCTGGTTGAATTTATAAGAAATCGCTTGGTTCTAAAGTGAGTGACCACAAATAGCCATAGATATACAAACAAATAGAGACGCATGGGTGCACGTCCCAACCTTACACTTCATCGGATCACTGTCAAAACTTTTTGCTCCAGTAACTCCTCGAGACAGTTTAATATAGATAAGACTTCAATCATTACTTATTCTCCAATAATTTGTATCATATCCAGCATTATTTATTTATTTTATTTCTAATCACATATACCGACGGTAGATCTGGCACGGTGAGGATATACCTGCAACGCAGGAGATTGCGGGTTCGATTCTTACGATAGATGTTTGCACGATCTACTAAAATACTCGTTCTGGGGTTCATTATGATTGCTGGTTATCAATGTCTGTCAGTCCAGGGCCAGGGGTTTTCTAAACTTATTTTTCAATTAGAATGTATTAGTCCTGGGTTTATCAAAAACATATTTTGCTTTTATAATTATCTTAGTTTTGAATTATTTTATTGGTAATTTTTATAGCGCACTTCTTTTCTATCACTTTCATAATCTCATGGGATTGCAAACCGAGACAGCCGAGGAGACGTCAGGCGCAGGATCAACAAAACAGCTTAACATACTTTCCGAGGTTATAACATCCGAGCTAAGATAATCGTAGAAATAATGCTAGGGTCTGAAAACGAGCATTATACGAGCCGTATCCATACTAAGCCAACCACTACTTGCTTGATAATCAAACACATCAAGTTTGATTGATTGATGTTTATTCTAGCGGCTCTACCTGCTCTACTTGCCTCAGTGATATTATGACGCTAGCTCATTTATTTTTATTAAATTAACTCATGGGATTTTTTAAGTTTTGAAGTTTTATCCAGAGCAAGTCTACTGCAATCTATCTATCTATACTATAAAAATAATAATGCCGAACAATCCACACAATATCATGTAGCCCCAAGCTAAGAAGGGCTATGTAGGTATGTTGACTACTATTTATGGAAATAATGCAAGTCTAGTCAATTTTGATACGTCACATTAAGTTTTAGAATTAACATGGCCTGACACCGCATGAATAATTTATGGTTCTAATTATACGTTAAAGCACACTTTCAGCAATCACTTAAAAATACTTAGACAAAGCATTTTTTTAAAGAGTTGAATTTTTAGTTTTTTTAGGGAAAAGTACGATAAATACGTTCCAAATTCCATCGAACGATTTCCTGTTTTGAACTTCAATGTAATTGATTGCTTGACGTCACTAAATAATTGATTTATCGCGAGATTGATTGACGCGTGTCCGGCCTCGAGCATTCCATTTTTGAATACTGAATAAGTTTCACCGATTATATTTTTCATGGTCATAATAATCTAATATACTCGTACCTACGTTCTAAGTTCTCAATTTCACGAGTAAAAAACTGCCTCGACACCAAAATAAAAAGCAGATTACACTTATAACCATAACATAACAAATACTTTGACACTAAGTACGATTTTTTATAATAATATAGACTTTAAACTCCATCTTTGTTTTCTTTGCTCAGAATCTTATCCCTATATCAGACATATATCAAAAGTATTCTAACTTGTTCCAAGAGTTATCCGTAAAATCAGTGTAAGTCTACAGGATCAAGCGTCAGTGTACATCTACAGGATCAAGCTTCAGTGCAAAAGATCTGCCTCAAAGGGATGAGCGTCAGTGGCCAGAATACGAACTAATCACTCACCGGCCGCCTCTGTGGGTTTTATAAGTCTATGCTCTCTGTGTTAAGATGACGTTGGTTAGTGGGTTTGTACTTTGAATCTTCGGCTTTTCTTAAAATAGTAACTTTTAAATATACCTAAGTTTGGTTTTAGTATTACCGGTTTTTTTAACAAAGTCAATTACATTTAAACATCAGGAACAAATGAGAACTAAGATGATATAATTATTATCAATCTAAAGGTAGCTTAAATAATTCATGTAAATTACAATCATAATCGTCCTCAAGACGAGTAGTTAAGAACAGAAGTATTCATTGGTTTAGTAGTAGTATTAATTTATTTCTATTCCGTGATTGTTATTTTATTTTTATCTCGATATAACAGAAAAACCACGAATTTTTTTTCGTATGTGAATTTCTTATTGGCGATTTATCTATTTAGTTTTCCAGATCGTTTGTTGGTATAATATCTGTCAAAAGCTGTGTTTTGAAATAAGCCGTACGTAATCAATCAAAGCATAATATAATTAATGGAGATAAAAAATCATAAAAAAAACAATTGTTGGGAATTCCCATTTCATGTTACTAGGTACTTGTCATACTATCGCAAGTGATAATTGTAATTTATCAAATATTTGATAAAAGTATTCATACGTTGAAGATAAAAATGATGAGTTCAATTATTATTTCAGACCGTTAATCAAACATTGTGATATGTTTTTTTTGTGTTGCTTTCTCAGTCTCACAGTTGACAATCTATCTACATTCAATAAAACCGTTTTTAGTTTTTACCAAATTTACTACCGAAAGAAAAAGTCACACCTTTCATTTTAGTACATTTATTTTGTATCACCTTTGGTAGATTTTATCGCCAAGATACTAAAACATGAACAAAACTCGGTGCATATTAATCGCATCATTGTATCTCGGACGCACAAAGGATTCGAACCCGCGCCCGCGGCCCTCTTTGATTGATGTGCGCAAGTTACCGCTAAGCTGCTTAGTAGGAGAGCTAGGGAATGTACGTTTTCAATGTTTAATGTAATAGAAATATAAATAATTGTATGTAGATTATTTTAACTATCATCGTACGGTGTGACTTAGATTTCGAGTCTCTCGAAGTTTATCGCTTACTTTCATAACCGTCGAACCACTGATATTTAGAATTATATTTTATTTTGTTGTTTATTAATAAACATTATAAATAGTCTTTACTTGTGAAACGTACGTATGCTAATTATTCATGAATTTATGTGTTCAAGAATTACTGGAATAGCTGAATTTTCTCTCCAAACCCTCAGACAAGCTTAACAATATTAAAATTTAATAATAAAAACCCTTCTTCTAGGTTTTTTTTTAAGTTTATTCCCTCGGGCTCTGAAATTCCCCTTTCGACTTAATGAAAATGTTACGTGGCACTCTGTATATTCATTAATAAACTCAACCGCCAGCAAACAGCAAATATTTGCAGATTGTACACAAACCGAATAATTCTGAAGCCTACCTGCTCAGCAGATATGAATTTTTACCTGTGCCAATCTAACGATCGACAAGAACATCTGTAACCTCCATGCCGTAGGTAAAATAGACTAAATTTCCCTCCGCTATTTTGAGTTTTCTTCAATTTTATCCTTACCTGGAACAAAAAACAAAACTATGAACATTCTACTTCACAAACCATTCTGCGTGTGCGCACTCGACGCCGACGCTTAGTCAGCGCGCCGTCCTGTCAGATTATAGTAGATCCATGACGAGGGGGATAGACTTTCGTGCATGGGAATAGCGGTTAAAATCCAGTAACTTACCTGTGTGACGATATTATGTCACTGATTTCGGGAGTCTTTTCAGGTTATGATAGATTGTTTAAGTGTCTGTGTGAGCTTTAGTAGCATAGAAATAGTGGTAGAATATCAAAGCTGCTAAATCTTCTCAGATTTTACGTTTCAAGGAAGATTTCAGACGTGGGTTCAATTCTACGGTCACAAGGAATTTTTGGATACTTTGGAGTGTTTGCTACGCCGTAGAGGTTGCTACGACGTAGAGGCTGCTACCGAAAAATGCTACGTCGCGTCGTTGTCACAAAAAATATTTTTGTTTTCTTTTAGGGATAAATATTTAGAAGTGTATGACCAACAAAGTTCTATCGAAATTAGTCAAATATTGTCTTCGCAATGATTGTGAGTATTTTTAGATCTATTATTTTGTTAATTTTGTTTTGATAGTAAGTCAGTTCATAACGTTTCTTTACTTTTTTCTTAGAAATTTACTAGATATTCAAGTTACTCTAGTATATTTCGCTTAGTAATTGTAACCCGCGCCTCTTATGAATGAAAACAATCCGCAGCTAGGTGCAACGCCCCACCTGCGCCGCGAATCAGGAAGTCTTCTCTTGTCACAACAGTTACTCAGACAGACAGACAGACGCTATTTCTGTCTATAGCGATATTAAACGTTGCAAAGTTATACGAGTACCATATTTAAATGTTGTGAATATGTACGTATTATTAATTGTCAAAATACAGTATAAGGTACCGTAGTTAGAAATATTGATAGGTATCTATAACGAAGTATGGTTTTGATAAAAATAAACGGGAAAATGAACCTTAAGTGTAAAGCTAGTTTGTATTTTTGTGTATATAGATAAGTGAGTAGAAATGATTAATTTTTATATTGTTAGACAGAGCACTAATTAGGAGAGGCTTATATCCAAAAGTGATCTAGTATAAAATATCACTATGAGGTTATCCCCCTGGTTATGATGATAAGCAGATAATTTTACAAGAACAAGGTGACTCCGGACGTTATAGGCTTATAGGCGAACTTGTAAATGAGACGAAAGAATAAACTCAATTTACCAATAATCAATAGATGTAAGAGATCTTTCACGGGAGAGTAAAATTTGAGGTAATCTGTCATATCAACCTTTATAAGATTTGTGCCACATAATTTAAAACTAAAAGCACAATGTTTGCAGTCTGCTTGAATAATTTTCTGATTTTTCGAAAACGCTCCATTCATTGTTCATTTATTAGTAATTTGAAAATGTTAGAGGTCTCTTATGCAAAAGTTTTTTTTTTAATTGTATATAGGTACATTATTTCGGAAGTAAGTTGAGTAGGTACCTTACTCAATTTATAATTAAATTAAAATTACATTTCTTCGGGTACATTTTGAAATCTCAAATTCCTAAACATTATAAATTGATTGGGTGATTAACCACCTTTCTTCATTTTGAGCTTTCCAAATATTGCACGATACGTTGACATGGCATAGATCGTCCCATCTGGACCTTTGGACCAATTCCGTAACGTTATCTTTGACCAAAACAATTATTGTGCATTAATGTGTCTGACAATTGAAATTATCAATGTTGATTGATGTCCACAATCACCTGATAATATCAATAATTAGCTAATTTTTGTAAAATCTTATGAAATAATTACATGTATCAGTGATTGATGCATTTATAATTCATTAAATATATTTATAACGAGGACATAAATATCTAAGAAATTAGAGATTTTTTTGGAAGTAGAACCATTAAGGGATGACACGTCGGTGTTTTTCTAACTGGAAATAGGTTAATTGTTGACCAGTTTACATTATAATGATTAATGATCAAATTGATGCCTTCATTGTATTGAAGATAATAGGAAAAACTTACCACTTTTTCGTTCAATAGCATTTATAAATCTATTATTATCTGGGTTATCTATGCAGTTTGTTAGAAACCTTATCTCATTGATGAATCATAAAGTTTTTTCTATTCCTTGACATAAAACGTTAAAAATATCTCTTAAATTGTAAGCAACAAGAGCTAAATTCAAACAAGTGAATACGGAGTAGCGTAACCGCATGACAATGACCCCGTGACCCCTTCAATCGAGATTCAATCACGATTGACAGGGTGACACATGATTGACGAAATTAAACTCAATTTACGTTTGTTAACGCACTCGTGCGGGACATGACGTCATCATAAGATAGGTAGGTATTAATAGAATAGGCTATGATATGCATAATATGTCACGAGCCGGGGGCGGCACGGTGTTAGAATAGAGCCCTACAACTGAGCCGGTGGATGACGTAAGAGCTGTCCCAAGGAACCTTGGAGAAGGCAGTAGTTTCCTATCCATAGGCATTATTTAACATCTCCACTGCGATGACAATACCGCCGTGCGCAAAGCGTGTTCATAGCAAGGGCAAAACCCCGATTCCAAAGTGACAGATGTTCGTTCAGGACTGGACTTAGGTATATGTGTTGACAAAGATATCGTTGGTTTAGTAAATTCAGAAAATGTTCACAAAATACTTCTATATTCCCTAGAAAACCAGTGACAATCCTTGTTGAGAAATGGTAGTTTACATGTTTTCCATAAAAGTTTTAATGACATTAAAAGAACAGCCTTGTTATACAAAAAAATAATTTCATTCGCACCTCTTATTAAAAAATATACGTAAATAATAAGTTAAAGCTCTGGCGAATAAAATCACACTATTATTTATATCAAAGCGAGAATCATGAGAAAATTACACGGTACGTATGATAGACGCGTGATTGCCTGTCCGTCCGATTGTCCGGCGCTTGCGTGCGCTTTGATGTCTACAGATCTATTGTTGTGCAGATTAAAATGGTGAAATGGTAAAATGGTAGTTACATATCCTTATTGATATAATGCTGTTTAAGAAGAGCTCTCAAAAATTACTAAAACAAGTACCTTTGATTGATCTAAAGGTATAGCCAATTTTCTAGAAAATTTTGTGACGTTTTAGCTATTACGTGAAATGTCGCAACAAAATGACGGTGCAGACTTCCTTATCAATAATTACAGATACGGTTGATTTTTTTATCATGTTAATTTAATCATCGGATTAATAATGCATTTGCCATATAAATAGTCAAAAGATGAATGAATACATTTTTATAAGACAATTCTACAAGCGCACCATGACTTCCTATAAGTTCTGGCCCAGATCTCTTCTTATTAGATTTTGTCTCTGAAAAAACAATGAATACCATTTGTTAGTTAATGACCTACACACAATTAATATACACACCACAAAAGCATAGTACATACATCACATTAAAACATACATTTTGATGCATTATTTAGTAAAACAATATAGAATCAATGATTTACCAAACAATTTGACGGTTTCCCACAAATCACAAACAATTTTATGGCCATTCTGGTGAAATATCGATGGCGTGCTCCACCATCCATCACCCGTCAGCCGACCTGCATCGCTAATTACCGACACACCTCGCAAAACCGTATTAAAACGATGCAACGCTTATTTTAATTCATAATAATATCACGCGAATTATTCCAAAGTAACCCGCAGCAAAACTGCACCAAAACACACGCGAAACGAATTCCTGCTCTGTTACGATAGAGCTTAGAATATCTAGACCCGGCGAGGATTATACAGCGTTCCGCGTCGCACGAGTGCTATCGCGCTCGCGCGCATTAAGTCTGCAGTCACTCTCAATCACTCAAGCTGTCCGGACGTCAGTCATAAGCAAGACGAACGGGGGAATGTCGGTGGCCTCCTTTGAACCACCCCGCCCGCACCCCCCAGGTGGGGGGCGGTCAGCTCTTCAAGACAATTTACTGAACAAGTCGAGTTTGCAGTCCGGCTGGGATTCGTGCGCTGATGAAATTTATTTGAAGCAACTTGTGTTGCACCCGTGTTTAGGATTTCCATGACAACAGGATAAAGTTAGGATAAGACCGTTTGAAATTGGAATGCCAGATATTGTTGGCACAGCACCGACTAGCTATATCTGTTACTTTCTGTCTGTCGCCATAATGTCATTCAAAATAAGAAATACGCTTGGAGTTTCTATCATTTGAAAACCAAGTTAAGTATTTACTGAAATGAAAGGCCTCACACACGGATCCTTAGCACACAATAGGAAAAAATACACACCATTGTTGTACAAAATTGGAATTCACACATAAAAGTAACGCCCTCATCACTTCAATCAACATCACATCAAAGTCAGATTCACATCGCACTGTCCGATAAAAAACGCAACAACACTCCCCGAGTCTCAAACGGTGAGTTGACATCATTATCGGCGACGGACTGCCCTCCCCCCGCTCCCCCCCCGGCCTCCCCAAGGCGGTGGGGGAGGGGGAGCGGGGGCGACACACGTCGCTCAAACGTCGCCAGCAGACGGACGTCTTTGTCGACCGTCGCTTTATTTACTCCAGTGCCTTTGGAACGGCTAGAAGTGACAGCGGTGTTTTTTTGAACGCCTAATTAAGAGCTCTTGTGTGAGAAATTAAAATGTTTTTTGTGTGAGCGTGGTATGGACGTTTAATTTTTTGGTGCGGGTATTAAACAGTTTTTTGATGGAAATTCTGGATTTTTCGTGACATTTTAATCAAGCAAGGCTAGCAATTTTAACTTTTACATTGGTAAATTAAACACAGGTGGGCGACAAATGCTATGACATCCTAACATTACCTACGTCAAAATAAACAACAAATTCGTAGTTTGAACAAGAAAACACAAAAATCAGATACACACACATGTCTTCTTGTTTTCATCATCATCATCATCATTCAAACAACAAGAACACAAAAGGGTCAGTTCTAAGAGGACATTAGCTCTATTCGGAGTTGATTCAATCAAACTCGACAGCTCAAAGTCGATGTGGGTCGACCGGTCTGATCATCGATTTTTCTACACTGTGTTATGAATAAGTTGTATTTGATATCGTTTGAATTGTTGTTGAGATTTAAAATATGAACATTTTGAATATGTGATTTCACCACACCATAATTACATTCAAATCACCTGAAAAACTCATGTTTCAAATCTGCTCATAAGTAAATTATTATTATAAGAATCACATCTACGTAGAGAGAAATAGTTCACAAACAAATAAATATTGTTTAGATACTTAACACGAGCACTTTCATTGAGCTTTAAAATCTAAACTTTATGTCCTTCAAACCAGGAACATGCTTGTATTGGTCTTACAAAAGTCCACGAACTTTTGCAAACAACGTCTGTTCTAATAAATAAGATTTACCAAAGGGCATTTCACATCTAAAACAACACGACAAAACTTTATCTTCAAAGCGAATCTGCATGACTGCACTCAATCACGGGAAGAACTGAACCCTCTACTATTTAATTGACGTTCCACTCCATCACAACAGCCATAACCTTTACCAACTCGCTCACAACACAATCAATCAATTTTCAACTCTAAATTAACAACAATAAAACAAAAAGTGAGGGCAAAGAATTTCTGCAAAGCAAACATAATGCAGTATTTTTAAAATAGACCTTCATATCAAAGGATTACAGTTGAATAAAATGAAACATCAAGATGTGCAGCTGTCAACGGAAAACGTCACATATCACAATGGAAATGACAAAGAAAAGACGGTTCAGTCTGCGAGTGTACGTTGATAGGAAAATGTAGAGAAAATATTAAGGATGCGTTCGTTCTGTAGAGCATTATACCTTGTGACAGATGGTCTACATTTTCTTTCTTGTATGGTGCAGTTGATTTTAATACTTCTGTGAAGTTATCATATAATGACGACTTTAGCATTACCTACTGGCATAACACATCCATCATCCGAAGGCTGACTTTCTTATTTTCTTCTTAGTAAAAGTGCATAAGGATATCATTGTAAAAAAATTTAAAATACAGATAGAATTTAAAAAGATAATTTGTTGAAAAATCCCCGAAATATTCTGACAAATCATAGAATTAATCAAAAATGCACTTTCAAAAATTTTAAAACAACACATCCTGCAATTTTGGCCAATATCGGAGCGCGCAGGAACAAAAAGCCGCGACATCTGGCGAACTATTTGTCACACAGAGTTTAGTATTTTCGTCGGTAGTCGCCTTGTCAGGAACATAGGTTACAGCGTGTTAGTGAAAGTTAACGGGAAGAGGGAATCTTTTACAGGAAAACAGAACAATGAACTGATTGTGTAAACGTTTCTCATTTGATATCCCTACATTTGACTTCCACTAAAGAATCTTGTAGGATTCGCGAAATTCTTACTAGGAAATTATTGAAACCTAGTGGAATTGGGACCAAGTAGACTAAATTATTGAACTGTCGTTTGGTGCAATTATATATTTTTAAAAACTGTAGACTGCTGAAAACCAATCTAGAGGTAGCTCATCTGATCATAGAGCATACTCGTTAAACCAGTTTAAGAGCGATTCTTTTAAATTGTTATGAATTTAAGACCTTCAAGAATAAAAAAGTTATCCTCAGAACTACTTTACGCAATACAGAACCGTACTATGTACACTTAGTTAGGGTTAAGGTTTTCAGACATTGGATTGGATACTCCGTGTCAGATATAACTTTCTCGACTGGCAATAAAACCCAAATTAACATTCATAATCCCTTAGCAATACCGTTGAAAACCGCAAGGAATCAATCTATCAATCATTACGTGGCAAAGATTGAGATATTCAGCTGGGGCAGACGGACGCCCACCCCCACTAGTGGGAGGGGTGGGGGGGAGTGGGGGGTGTTTACCGCGCCTTGACGGATATATCCCGCGCAGACACCCGTCAATCACCCGCGGTATGATGAGAATTAATATTTCACCAGCGATGTACTGCTCCTTAAGTGTTTTGGTACTTTGAATGTTTTGAGATGACCAACTCGGTGCAGTTTGCTAATCATTATTTAGCGTTGCTTTTCAACTAAGCGTATGTTTTTACTGATTAAGTTAGGAGGCAAATATTATCAGACAAGGCTAAATGTAGTGTGTATTTTATTCGAAGAATTAATGTGCATGACACAGATCGAAGGGCAAGCCCTTAGATCTGATAGTGACAAGTCGCATCATTAGGAATGGTAAAAATTTAAATTTGAGTTAAAAGATAGCTATACATCTAGAGAGAAACTGCACATCCCAAAGAGGTAGTTGTTAAAAGAAAGGAAATAGTTTGAAATCTTTAAGGTAAGTTTTGTTTATAGTCTTCGCTAACTGATCAAGATTTTTGTATCGAGCTACCCTCACCAAATACGTGTAGACGTCAATGTGGAATCAATCAACTGCGGACCCCAAGGGGGGCGGTGGGGTTGCGGGGGCCCCTTGACCTGTCGCGCTCGCAATGTCAGCCTTGACGCGTGATGGATGCCCGAGGTGGATAAGGTGGCCAGTTTTCTTTAATGTTCGTCATATTTTCTCCAGTCATTATATAAATAAGATTTTATTTTTAATCTTTAGCTACTTTCTAGGGAATAACGCTTGAGTTGAGTATCATCATGAGAAATAAGTAAGACTTTTATAAATTTTCTGAGCTGTGTAGTTTGTTTTGAGACAAGGCCGATATGACCCACATTAGTCACGCCTGCATGCAGCTGACTTATTAGGCTAGATGTAAGTATAAGGTTAATATAAGTGATGATGAAGTGCAAATTTTTAAGTGATTATATATACCTATTACCACTTATCAGAAAAACTTAACTGTCGTTGCTACTTGTTGGAACTGTATCGTACTCGAAATTTACAACGTTAATTTTGTAGCGTTGGCCAATAAGTTCAACATTAAAACAGCAATGTATTCAACGAAAAACAGCAATACCATCCATGTTAATGCGAATTATTGAGTGATCGATTGGATAATGATTGTCTTGTCTATGACATGTCAACTCTGTGACTGAGCAGGTCGGCAGTCTCGTACTTGACATAATTTTACTATTGCGGCCTGCTTGATTGCACGGCTCAGGACGCGAGGTCACAGTACATGCAAAATGTGCATGATACTATGCATATTGGAAGAGTTTGCCTGTTTGTAAGTGACTGGAAGCATGTGCGTCTTAATCGAAGATTTCTATCTTCTGGCAAAAGCCCTCTGTATTTTTGTCTCGTATGCAAAAAGTAATAAATTTTGAGATGTTCATACTTACTTAGGAGTGATTTTTAGATAGTCATTTTATTGGTAAAATCATTCACAAGTCATTTCACATAAAAATTGGTATATAATTACATATTTTTTTGATAAGAAGTAAAATAATGATCAAATGTAAAAACATAGATAAAATACATTGACGTAAATATAAAACGTAGAGCTTTGGAAATTTGTTTCGTTGTGTTGGTATGGGCAGGTAGGTATTCTTAGAAAATAGAACTTTAGTGTATTTTCATGAGAGACGGGGGTTTAGTCTCATTTCATTTCTTTAAATCGTCGAGCATACCTTTACTGCAACTATTAGCAGAGCAATAAATGATTAATTACTGGTTTTTACTGAATAAATAATAATTAATTACTTAATGGACATATCAAACCGAGTTCATTCAAATTGAGTAAACATTAATTGCGTATAATATGTTATGTTTTTGAGTCAAGGCTTGATAAGTCAATTAACCTGTAAGTGGTTGCCATAGCAACGATATATTATCCGTTGTCAGAGTAAGATCCAGAGCTGAGAGCTTGTCAATGCTAAAGCAATCAAATTCCACAAATTGCACAAGCAATGAACTATTTTACATAAAAATTTAAACTATTAAATAAAATATTTAAGCTATCAAATCCTTTTAGCTCCCAGATTAGTTAATCAAAATCCGATGAGAAGTGTAGTAGGCACTGCAATGATATGGTTTAGCTCTCTATCAATAAATAAACATTAGACTGCTTAAATAATCTTTTATAATCGGATTAACCATTTGTCATCATGACGTGGCGAGATGTGGCGCGGCCGGCGGGTCCGCCTGCGACGCAGGTTGCGGGTTCGATTTCCGCCTTGAAAAAATGTTTGTAAGCTCTGCAAATATTTGTGGCGTTTCTGGTCTGGTTTCTGGGTGTTTTCTAAGGTAAATAAAAAATATAAATCTGTGTAATGTTACTGAGTATAATCGGTCATCTGATACCTTTAACACAAGCTCTGTTTAGCTTGAGGCTAGCTTATGCTGTGTGGATTGTCCAGCATTATAATAAAATGATATATATGATATATAATTTCAGCTCACATACGTCCACTGCTGGGCATACACCTACCTATACAACGTCACAGATAGCGATCCCTTGCACCACCCATCGACTCCCGGTGATCGCTACAATGCCCTCTGACCATCGAACGGATAGTCCCAACTATTAAACTGTTAGTTTAAAAAAATTGTTTTAAAGTATAAAATATCGATATCGCAAAGATCAAAATCAAAAACAAGCAATAAAACAAAATTCAAGTATCATTATGACAGACAGGCGTGCAATTAATATCCTTAACGTCAATTACAGACGAAATACGTCAATCTGTCAATCACAGTGGAATGAAGGCTGACAATATTCGGTTGAACGTACGAAATGTCAATCAAAACATGTATTTTGATAATTATTGTATCAAGATTAACACTCAAAAGGTTACCTTGCAAATATCAAGGGTAAATGAATTTTGCGGACACTTGGGTTATTATTTAACACCTACACAGTTTTTGGGATTGTAGCATGGACTTCCTTATTGAAAATAAGTACCTCCATGATAAAAGGTATCGCACAACATTTATTTTATTAGAGTGTAATATGGGGTAAATAAACTTTATTAACAACGAAAATTACAAGCAAAGGAATAGAAAAATAACAACTAGTATTTACAATTGAAACCATTGAGCTATCTGCAGACGGTTGCAAACAGTCTAAAGGTAGCTCAATTGATCCATATGGGGTTAACATTCTCGTAATTCAGATGAAATTTGGGCTCTTCTTCCACTAGTGAACTAAAAAATTAAGCGAAGTTTAAATCAATTAACACCTCATTTCTTATTTTGATTACTATTTATGGTCTAAAATTTTACTTGTTTAAGTGCTGATTTTGTTAGTCTAAATAAATCAAGTTTTTGATTGCTAAATTCTTACTGTTTTACACAAACCTCCCAAAAGAAGTGCCTTATATTCAGCTTGCCGCATCCAAAATCTGCGAAAATATTTATTTTGTCAACTCTACCATGAAGATTTTAGTAGCGTAGTTCGTTCCCAATATGTTGCTATGGCATTTCAGAATTCACCTTGCTTGAAATGACATCAACAGTGATGTAGCTAGCCCTAAGAAAATCCCATAAAGGTCGTAACTTCAAGTTGAAAATTGTCAATGGCACAGACGGTGCGCCCTCCCGTGCCAAGCCCCCTGTAGAACAATACGAGTCTACTAAAATTTTATTCGCAGCACACGTGGCCCGCTCTGCAGCATAATGCGAGCGAACGTTAACTAAAAAGAAAGATAAGTGCATATTTTATACTATCCGAACGAAATATTTCGTTACGACCGTCACTGTTAAGTGTTCGATTACAATTTAATGTCATGACTGTACTTCGCTCCAAATTCAAATCGTATCTGAAGTCGAAGTGAGTTTGAATCTCGACTGTATTTTGTGGGGAGTTTGTCTTAGTTTGCTTTGCGAGAGGATGAGATACGGGGCTTAGTTCGGAGCTGGTGGTATTAGAACGACGGTAGTTCGATTTTTGAAAATGACCGGGAATAAAAAGGTGAGAGAAACAGAACTAAAAATAAATATAATTAACTTGGGCTATCTCTAGTATAGTGAGTAAATAGTGTAGGCAATATTCAGGTAATTATTAGTATTTAACTTAAAACGTTTCTAGCGTTCTAAATACGTCCAGTAAAATGCATAGGGATTTTAAGAATTGTGAGGAATATTCGATATACATACAGAAGTTTACAACATACAAAACACAAAACAGAATGCAATAAAAACAGACCGTAATGGACAGGTGGACGCAAAAATGATGTTGTTAAAAAGTCGTAAAAAGATAAAATAGTTAGTAGATAACTAATAAAATTATAAAACAAAAGTTGTTGACCGATAATAACTTACCGAACACGTTATACAAAATAACAAATTATAATATTTATTTAGAAACTGCACGTATTTGCATACAGATGGACGAAATAACTATAAATAAGCAGAATGACATGACAACTGTCATTTCAATGTGACATATTGTGGAAAATACGTCCCCAAATCAATGTCACAAGGATCAGATTAGCATGAATAATTTACAACGTCTTCAAAGCAATTTGTTGCTATTTTTGGCAGGATCCAAGCAATAATCGATCTTCTTGCCGATGAGTATAAATCACGCTTTCTAGTCATAACAAGTTTTTAGGATTGTCATAAAATAAATCAAATTAGCGATCGGATCATTTAGGAAATAATCGAATTTGGTATTCGTATTATGAATCATGAGGCTTTTGACCGGAATTAGGTCATCATTAAGTATTCTGAGGATTAAGTGTCTAATGGTTCACAGATTAAAAGTTTTTAATGTTAGGAACATTAAAAAGATGTGTCTTGGAAAACGACGCTTAGTTATCAAGAGTACAAACAACTAAAACGATATTAGTCTTACAAAATATAGAACTACTTGAAACCAGTGCGTGATTGATTTGTTGGTTAATAATAAAGCTTGTAAGAAATTAAACCAGGACACTACAATAAAACTCAATAAAATTGTGTCCCATTTGTCGCCGTCTATGACGAATGTCCGCGACACGTCAAGATATTTGCGTCTTTTAGCGACATGTTTTATTGACTTAATGTAATGATTCACACATTCATCCGTTGACTGATGATAATTGTTGAGTCTTGCTTTGACACGAGTTTATTTCGGTTTTCGTTTCATAATCACATCGTATTTCATCCACGTCAGAGTTTTTAATGTTAGTGACATGAAAAGTTTCAAGTCTGTATCGTCTAAATCAAAGAGTTATTTATTCACAGAATCATGATGGTCATCTGAATCATATTTCAGCTCTATTTCATAAAGTTGCAAGTGAGGATTTCCTTACAGAAATGCATTTCCGACGCCCATTATACTTACTCTACTGTATTCAGTATTAAATGTACTACACTACCCAAAGGTTAGCAGGTAGAGAATGCTATTTAGCATTATGCTCGCCCATGGACAAATTTTGTGCAATAAAGTATATTCTATCTATCTATCTATCTAAATGTATGTGTGTATTATTATCTTTCTTTCTGTGCCCACTACTTCGTCCGCGAGGAATAGAGACTTTTGGCAATCACATGTCATGTAAATGAGACCGCAGCAGAACATGCGTCCCTTAGATATGGGGGGTATGGAGGGATGTGTTTTAATCACCGTGATGAGGCGGACTGGTGATCCAAGTGTAGGTGTTTAACACGACAGAAGGAATCTACACCTCTTTGTCTGGTAGGTGCCCTTAGTCGGCAAGACAGCCTTGGGCTGACTTGAAGAAGTTCATTCTTCTGCCGGGGTGGATTTTGGAATACCGATACTTATTCGCCCTTACCCACTTTTTCTATTTACTGAGTTTTAATTTATTATTGTTTTTTTTAATTAAAGTATTATTTAAGTCTATATATATAGTATTAAAGTGAACTATTTTATAGCTAAAATAATTCTTTAATTTAAAATAAAGCTAACTGGCCATTGTAATTCTAGGAGTATTTTATGGAAGTTTTAACTGAATTATCAAGACCCATTAATCCATCCAGCATCGCATAATACATCACTTTGACTTTGACAGATCATAATTTACAAACAAACTCATATTTCTGTTAATATTGCCACACAATCAAAATAGTAGGCGTCTGACCGCGATCCGACGACATATTAATATATTATTTTATTATTTATCATCGTAAAGTGTATGTCATAAAACGAAAATATTCATTTTCGTCATTTTGGTATTTTATGAGAATGTGGGTGAGGGAATTGCTCACGAGAAAGTGCGAAGGTTGAGTCTAAGTACCAGGATGTGACCGAAACAGATTATGTCATACACACATGTACTCATGCTAAAATATTAATCCAGTTCAAAACCGTGGGTTTCTGTACAACTGAAAAGCACCTATCTTTACTCAGAAAACAAAAAGAGAAGTTTCTGATGCGTTTTTGTGCAAGAGTCCCGAGACCTTTACAAAAGTGAACAGAAATCAAATTTTACTCAAATTTAATAACAACTTTTAATTTTCGTTTTATGAGTACGGGCCCTGGTTAATATAGTCTATAGCCTATAGTCACCAACAAAACGTGCTGAAAATTAAACAAGTAAACTGTCTTGAAAAACCATAAGTCGACATCAACTCCATACATACTGTTAACGCCGAAAGGATAATATCAAAAACACCAATACTTACTAGTATATAGCTATAGCGAGGTTTTGAAATAAACGAAAATATCATAGATGGTATACAATTTTTAGATTTTTGTTGAATTTTTCAAAACCGTTGATAACCGTTGTTATATAAAAAATCCAAATTACTCAAGAGAACTCAAATTCCTTTTTTGACTTCGGTCAAAAACGGAAATTTAATTAGTAGTTTTAAACTTAAAATCTACTATAAATTACTCAAAAAACACACAATGTCAAATTATTAATGTACGTCAACGTGAATAGTTTACTTTATTTGTTTGCTTTCTTACAATTCAGGCCACCTTCTCTATCATCGCTTCAACGTTTGTTAACACTTCATTATTCAATGCTGCAGTACTTGCAACGTCGACGAGGAAATTCTGCAGGGTGGAAGTATCCAGGTGTCAATAAATACAGCTGTCGTCAAATATCCATCACGAAAACTTAAATTATTTAAAATGCTATGAATAATGTAGTGTCAAATCTATCGTTGACTGGATTCGATTAAAGTGGACTGATAAATTTTAAATTTATTCCGCTATAGCGCTTACTAAGTACCAGAAATATATTCTTTTGGTTTTTTGGTGTTGTTCAAACAATCATGTGTAAAATATCTTTCAAATTCTTTAAAATCCATGTAGCACTCATAACACAAGCTCTGCCTGCTTTGGTAAGCAAGGTATTCCAAATGTTGATATTGTGAGGATTACCCAGCATTATTTATTTGTTTTCCTATATCTTTGTTATCATCATTACGTGAGTAAATATCTTTATTAATCTCTTCATCTCATTATTCAACGCCTCAACAAGTTTACTCCAAACTTCCCGATACCGCACAGCGTGGTGAAAGTATCCAGGTGTCGATAAATTACAGCTGCTGATGCATACCTCCTGCTAACTGCAGCTAACTGCAGCTAACTGCAGGTCAATCAGCGAGCTGGCCAGGCTCTGGAGAGTGTACCATTAATGGCAACAATTGAAGGATGGTGGACTGTTCAACGAACTTTGGATATAATTGGATGCTGGTGCTTTGTGTAAGTTTATTTTGCATACAACAATGCTGTTTTTAGGAGATGAATCGTTGATGGATTTATAACTAGCAATTGAACGGATTGTTGAATTCAATGCCACTGCTTAGTAGCAAAAGTACAAGATGGATCAGAATAAAGTTTTGCGTCTCTTGAGTTTTAACAACATTTTGAGCCAGAATTAGAACAGAAGTGAATACTTTTAGGAATGACCGGAATAAATATAAATTCCGCGGTAGGAGTCGAACCAGCAACTGTCTGCGTCTAATGGGATCCTTCGCCACAGATGATGAACCTTAAATTGTCTCAAAATAGAAGGTATGTCATGGAAAAAAAAAGTTGTTTGGATTTATCAGTATCCGCATTGGTTTTACAACAGCGTAGTGTTGGTGGCTGGTATGATCGCGTATACGCGACATTCCACTGGTATGTCAGGTAACTTGAAAATCCAAATACCATAGAAGATTATTTGTTTCGAATTTCATAATGCTCAGCTTATGGAACTATTAGAATAGGTAAGGATTTAAGACAGTATTAATCGCAGTTAATGATTAACCATAATATTTCCCAATCGATCTACCTAGCTCAGGTATAAATTCAACAGTCACTGTTATCAAAGCACTCAAAGGAAGTGACCCGGCTATTGGTCGGACCAATGAACCACCGCATTCCCATCTGGCGTGCATAACGCCCTGCATTTGGCAATCAAATCTTCTCCATAAACTTTCATAACCATACTCATTACCAGCGATGGAATGCACCACATTCTCCATAACTCAGCTTCGGTATTTCCTGCCGCGGTTGGCCCTGGGCCAGCCACCTATGACATTAGATGACCGGCCGATAGATTTAAGTGACGGGTACGGGACGTATTCTGAAATGTCGTGAAGAAATTTCTACCTATTGGAATTTCGATTGCGATATATTAAGTAGGTAACGCTGTTATTCCAAGAAACAGATTGTATTTAATTTAAATTAAGTAAAGACTTTAGACTGTTTGCAACCGTCTGCAGTTAGCTCAATGGTTTCAATTGTAAATACTAGTTGTAATTTTTCTATTCCTTGCTTGTAATTTTCGTTGTTAATAAAGATTTAAGTAAATCAATATCTTTATTTCAACATCTTATCTATCAATATCTTAACTCTAGATATAAGTTTTTCCCTCACACATCGTACCTGGCCAGGTTTCTTTGGCGAACGATGAGAAGTTTTCTTCGCACTCCTTCTATTTAGATTTATGTCAATTTGACATTTCTCAAAAACAAGCAGGACTGAGACGTTTTAATCAGTTAATTCATTGATCATAGACTCATAGTGTACAGCAAAACAGCACAAATCAAGATGAATCCCCATTATTGTGGAATGTTGACGTCTGAACACGTCTATAAACATTCAACTGTCTCTAAGCTATATCGCCACTCCAAGAATCGCTCCCCAGATGTAGAAGCCGTGAGATTGGCATCTGGCAGATATTAGCGTATGACAGACGGACAGAGGGTCTCCAAGTTATTGCATGACGGACAGCGCGACAGTTGGACTTGATTCTTTATTTGGTACTGCTCAGAGTTTTTATTAATAGGAAATGCCCGACTGACCCAGAAAGGGTTTTGTTTATAAGGGGCTAATAAAAACCTTTTGTTGTTTTAAACAATTTTGCTGCTGTTGCATATTTTTTGTTTTCTGCTTCGATCGGTGAAAAAATTGATGTTTTGACATGTTTGGTTATTGGTATTAATGTATTTCTAGATTGAACATAATTTTAGGAATTTCTTCTTTTATTACTTCGTTAATATTGAGTTCGTAAAGCGCCTAAGTAGGAATATCTATTGGTGATCATCATCATCATCCGCAACCCGACTACACCTGTGTATAGGCCTCCAAACTTTTGTGCCACTCCACAAGGTCCTGCGCCAGTCTCATCCAGGTTCTTCTACTGAATCTGTTTAAAAACTAATTCCGATACCATCCGATATTTATATGACTGGTACCTACTTAAGAAAATAATGTTGCCTATACCGTGTTCATGGAAAGCCTATGTACTAACCAATAGCAGTGGATTAATATAGCTCAAAATGATGATGATACAGTGTTAAGTTACGTAGACAACGGTTAAGTATGTCAGTTTGTTTAAACGTCTGCTCATCGTCCGCGCATCATTCAGGTACTTTATTGTTTCTAGAACACTTCGGGAGTGTCTAATGAACATGTTCAACTTGATCGGCCACTGCTCGATGTTACGACCATTATGAATTGTGTTTATAGAGTTTACGTCTGAATTGTGCTCAAAATCTATGATAATGTTCCGAACATAATATTTATATTATTGGGTAGATAAATTAGAAAAGTTACTATGTTTTTATGTTATCATCGTAAATGACTGGTAAAATTCTAAAAGTATGTAGCTACGGCTTCACCCGTGTGATATTAATGAAAATAGCCTATGATTTATTCTAAGCCTAGAAGTACCTAAGTCTATTCTAAAGTTTTACCCTGAGTAACAAACATCCATCCAAACTTTCGTTTTTATTTATAACTAGCAGCGCCTCGCGGTATCACCCGCGGTATTTCCCATTCCCGTGGGAATTTCGGGATAATTGGTTCAGTAGTTTTTGAAAGAGTATCAAACATCCATCCAACCATCCATACTTACAAACAAACGCGTTTGTCATAGTAGGATATAAGTGTGATATCATTACTACCTAAAAGAGAGTAGAATTAAGGCGTTGAAAAGGTGAATGTTAAAAAAGTACGAAGTCTCAAAAATCTACAAATCGTAGTTTGACGAATGCATGGTGTAAGCGGGTTTACTATCACTATCATTGGGAGAATCATTACCGAGTCCTCATGAAGACTTTTGGAATGTCAACAGGTAAGCTTGGATACTCATCCATCAGTAGGCTCACAAGAAGGTATGAATCACACGCACTCACTATGATGAAGACCATCGTTACGGTGATGAAATGTTAGTGTTCCTTTAATAAGGTTCGTAGTATACCCGCTCTCAATTATAATGCGTTCGTTGAACTATGATATTTTTTATCTCTAAACTAGGACGGAAAACTACTGGACTTTTTCCTACTGCTGATGCGTCTATATTTATATCTTCTCTAGTGATAGACGAATGGGCGACGAATGCTATTCTAATACAAAAACCGCATTAAATCAACAGAACCCGGCAATATTTCAATCAAACAAACATCTTCTCTAAATAGAGTCCATTTCCTACGGAACCCTAATTAATAACATCACTCAGGAACCTCTTAAAAGTGGAATTTAAAGCCGATATATCGAGTCTGTCTGTCTGTCACTCGTAAACACAGAAATAGCTTTTTGAGTGGATGAATCTCGCGGGACACGCTTGTATGAGACTTGATGAAATAGATGAAAACTTTGAATTGTAGTCGAAATAAATATAAATAAATAATATAAATAAATAATGCTGGAAAATCCACACAGGATCATTTAGTCCCAAAGTAGGCTACTCAAAGCTTGTGTTATGGGTACTAGATAACTGATATATTTAATACAATAAATACATAGATAGATATTTTTTATTATACATAGAAAACACCCAGACCAACGGAACAAATTTCTGCAGATCGTACACAAATTTGTTCCGAGGCGGGAATCGAACCCGCAACCTCCTGCCTCACAGGCGGAGGTTCGCCCGCCGCGCCACATCGGTCGACATACTTACAAGTTAGCAATAACATCAATGTAGCAGCAATTAGTGTCTCAGTCAATAGGACCAGGAAAGCCCTGAGTTATCCTTTAAATGAAATGAAAATATGTATTGAAAAAGAAATGCATAATAACAACACAGTTTAATCTACTATAGTAAAGTGTTCGTATTTATCATTACCTCATCATGTTAAATTAACTATAAAATTGGTACATTAATTAGTTCTGGCATGTAGAGATCAGAAGTTTGTTTGGTATTTGATTTTTTTTGTAATAATAGTCCAGAAATTCACTAATAGAGTACCTATAATTTAGTTTTGGGTATCAAAAGAACTTTCACGTTACCTAAAAATGTTTGTTCACAGGTTCTATTCACATTGTAATGTTGTTAAAGAGTTAAGCGCTAATTACTTGCGTTGACTATTGCTTATTTGACATTTATGTGAGTCTATTAGCGGTTGATGCATGATGATAGTATCGAGAAAGCATCGTGACATATTAAATTTCTATGAGATTTGGTCCAACGCCTGAAGCGTGGGGCCGTACGGAACGTACGGCCCCACGCTTCAGGCGTTGCGGAACTACACAAATGTCATACATAACTGATACCTTGAAGTCTCGATACTATTGTTAAACGGAATTCAGGTCCAGATGAAGAATCCTTCTCTTTTCTTCACTACATAGTATAAAATAAAGTCGCTTTCTCTGTCCCAATGTCTTTATGTCCCTATTCCCTTTGAATGCTTAAATCTTTAAAACTACGCAACGGATTTTGATGCAGTTTTTTTAAAAGATAGAGTAATTCAAGAAGAAGGTTTATACGTATAATAAAACTGTGCGAAGCCGGGGCGGGTCGCAAGTTTATTATAAACGCGAATGTTTGTGTGTATGGATGTTTTTTACGTTCATGCAAAAACTCCTGAACGTGTCAGTCTGAAGTTTTGAATCGACGTAGTTTTATCAAATCAAAATCAAGATAACTTTATTATCAGACAACAATGGTCCATAGACAAAATAAAAGAAACAAGAATACAAAATACAAAATTAAGGTTACTAACTAAATCTAAATTATAACTAGATTCACCCAGTGGTGAAGAATTTGACAATCGTATTTAACGGATATTATTTTCAGAATGCTGTTGGTACTACCTCTCACTCTGCTCATTTATGCCTAGAATAAAACATAGGATACTTTTCATCTCACAAATCGATTCCTATGGGATAGAAATAGGTTTGAAATGTTCCCATAGAAACAATGCATGTGAAGTCTCGGGCACACTCGTTCGAAATGTATAATCATATCTCTGTTCAAAATAAGGACAATAAAATCTAGATGGCGCGAATAAATTTTACTGAAAAGTCTACAATAGGGTATTTTACACTATGTAAGGAAAAATATAAAAATGTTTGTTCATAATAGATTTCGAAAAAAGTAAACAAGAAACGTCGATATTTATTCATAAAATTGCAATTTTAATTTTATAATTCCATTTTAAAAATCGTCTTTTCTAATCTGTTTTTCAAATGTCTAAAACGCCATTCGCCATATTGGATCCCGCCGTGACGTCATTCCGATAGCAAACAATCTACTGAAAATAAGTTGTGCGCTGTTATTTTGATAAATTTACGAGTTATTAACACGTTTGTAGACTTCTAGCCTTTATTTCACTATGGAAGACGGTTTTGTGAAAGCAGAAAGTACAAATCTGCCAATGGTTAATACTTTAATGGTGGCGAAATTTTTTGCCTCCCATCCCGATTTCTGTTCTGCCGAGTTGAGAAATGTTAAAACAGCAATGTAATAATGCGTTTTTACACTTGTATTTTTGCATTCAGGCACAAGACACCAATGATAACTCATTATTTTCACGAATCTTATTACTTGGTCTTTCGCAGTCGTATTGTTTACTAACCGAGTGACGTCACGAGATGAAAAAGCATGGCGGCTAGCGTTTCCGCGCGAAAATTCAAAATCATAAATAAAAAACAGATTTTAGGGCGATTTTCGGTTTTAAAAAAAATTAACAAAATTTCTACTAGTTCATTACGATCTCAGGATTAATTTAAAACAGTTTTTAAAAAATGGTGTAATACCCTATTACGCTGCAGCTGTAAAACTGATACGCATTAAACTTTTATCACCTTACGTGATCTCAATCAGTCAGATACACAGTATAGTTTTTGCTCCCAAAAGCAGCCAATTATATTGCCGCTTCGAATCAAACAAAAACAATAATCCAATGAACAGACACGAAGGCACTAAATCTCCTTTTACGGCGCTTAATTCGTCGTGAATTTCTCTAATAAAACAAAAAAAAACTAGATAATTAAGTCAACACGGCTACCTTACCTGCGTATACGCAGCCCTCACAGGTAGCGCATTAAAATTCGAATTTGGAACGTTTTTGAACATGAAAAGTCAATTAGCACGCGGCGTGGGGCGCGGCGCCATCTTTAATTGCACTTGACAGCTGCGCGCGCGCACTCGTGGGCGTTACAAGGGTTGCAATGTTTTAATTAGTAGAAAAAGAAAATTGTTTCGCTAACTACAATGATATGTAAATCGCTTTGTCTACATGGTAAGAATTGCTCTTTTCATGCTATAATTACATAAAACGCTACTAGACAAATTATGTTTCGTCAGGCAAAACATTCATGTTTGTAAAAACATATGACAGAAGAGTAGATTTAATTTTCCAAAAATCGTGGCATACACCACCAAATGATATTATTTGCATTTGCATTATTTCGTATCAGGTAATATTTATCTTATAAATATTTAGTGGCTGTCTCCGGCACTATGCGCACGCGTCTCGCACTCCTTATTCCGAATCCCCCAAAAAGGGGGGACGCGGGATTCCTAAAGAAGACGTATCTCACCAGCGCATCCATTGTCCATTGTTTTGCCGCTGTAATTTATGACATCTAGACTTCTCCCTCTAGCTGGCTAAAAACTATACGTCTATCCCCTTCGTCTAAGGCTCCCGCGGTAATGTAAGCAAATAAATTACCCCTGAAAAGATTATTTATAGTATTATTCATGGTATGCCGTGGCGTATTGGCCGGACATTATGTTTTGGACGTTTTTGGTGATTGATTTGTGGGCAGCGATCGGTGTAGTCGTTTTTCAGTGGATTGATTTGGATGAGAATTTATTGCGATTTTCGAGAAATTTTGACGGGTTGGACTTGTTAACGTACTTTTAAAGTTAGGAGGTCGTTTTTTATACTATGTGGTTAGAAATAATTTATGGCTGGGCTTAGAATTAAGAAATAAAATTTCTTGCATAAAGCTCTCAATCCGTTGTTGCTATGAAAATATCATAAGTAGGTACTTAGTTGCAACAGTTATTTAAGCAAACAAGTAGAATGTCATATATCCCACTGAGGCAGAGTTTCCAGCTTTAATTAGTACTATTTGAATATTCTGTGGTTGTTATAAAAATCTGAAAAACTCTTTGATTATTTTTGATCGTCCAAGAGAATTGATCAATTTTAATTAAGGGATATAATTCCTCAAAGACCAAGATGTCACCGGAAGTCGTTCCAATAGTCGTCGACCAGGCACGATCCTCATTAATTAACCCACACGTTACTTTTAATTAAAAAACCTAACTTCCATAAGAATGGCGACGACGGACGAATTCTGAGCGCTGTCTCTGTACGCCCATAAATAATTGGGACAAAACCGGGGTGGCGGGGAGGGAACCCCGGATAAGTGTCTAAAATTTTCACAATCCGGCAATAAAAAGATAATTTATTAGAATAGCTCTTATTGTTTTCGTTATTTATGTGTATGGAGTAATGTAATCTAGCTCTGCGGGCCCTAAATAAATAATTTCCACTTTAATGTCCCTTCTTGCCTAATCTCCCGCGCGACACTGCGTTGTCCGTAATGGCCGCCCGAGGTATTTTTAGGTCTAAATAAACATGATTTGTTGTCGCGTTCTGACACAATTTAATTTCGCCTCGCTGAGGTGCCCACTGGATCTTGGATTATTATTTTGATTCATGGCTATTTTTTATTTTGCTAACTTCCAAAGATTTTCATCTCTTATAAATAACGATTCCTTTTGTAAAATCAAACTCTGTTGAAACATTTTTAACAGCTATTCAAAAAGGAAGAGTTCTACGCATTTCCATAAAATATACCCAATAGCGTCTAACTAGGTAAGTATGTCAAAATTAGCAAGAGATGTGACATTATTGACCTTTCGTTTCTGTCCAATAAAACCGCGGGTCAGCCATAAACGTCACGTTTGGGAGGCGCAGGCGCCGATTCTTGTCGTTTTATAGCTTTTTAAACTTTTAATTGTGTTTCTATATATTATATTGATCAATTTGTATTTAAATAAGTTTGATAGTATAAATAATTTATATTTTTATCTAATTATGAAGGAAATCGGTTTGTTCTAAAATCTCGTTAGTTTTTATGTGCGGTTGTAAAATGAGGAATGTTGTTATCTGATGGTGTTGTTCGGATGTCAAATGTCAACATTACTTAGGCACCTACTGAGATTTACATCCGGGAAATTAATTTAGGGCCGAATTCAACAAGTAAAGTCATCATTGTGTGCATCGACAGATCAAATCTTTTTTTATTTTTGCTGAGCTTTCTCGTGACTAAGACAACGTGTCTTAGTAAATCAAATTAACAATAATTAAAATAAATGACGTTGCATCTTGTGTTATGTGTGTACTAGATGACTGATAAACTAAATACAATACATGACATAGTTTTTTTTTATTAAAACTAGAAATCACCCCGAAACAAATATTTGCAGATAGTAAATAAAATGTCCCAAGGCTGGAATCGAACCCGCAACCTCTTGCGTCGCAGGCAGACCTTCGCCCACCGCCTCTTATCAGTCGTCGAATCAAAGCTCAGGAAGAAAATTCTTCATAATAGGTACTTACTGGTGTTATTTCATTCTAGGTTTTTACCAGACAAATAGATCAATGGTTGTTGGTGCCGTAACTAACCTTCATTTAACTAAAACAAAACATAAAGCTAGAAAAGCTCCACGGTAAACAAATTCGCCACCCACACATGTGAAGCGACCGTCTGAGCATCAGTGGCCATTTCTGAAAATTACTGGCCAAGGGTGGGGATACTGAAAATTAGTGGCCGGTGCGGGGTGGGGACAATGGCACATGATTTACAACTACCCCCATTATGTTTTGACTTTAATGCAGAGGTCTTATTGCTGGTTTTAGATGCTGTTACAAGGTTCGGGTCAAGGCATGTTTGTGTGCTTTTTACAAAAGACAGAAATAAGACTAGTTGGATGAAATTGTTAGGTTCTTATATCGAATACAAAAGATAATATCTCTATTCACTGAGCACTACTACTGTTTACATAAATAGACCATCATCATCAACCTATACCAGTCCACGGCTGTACATAGGCCTCCCCTTAAAATAATTAAATAAAAAAATATTATATTTAAATCGATTTGTAGACTACACAGAATAATTTTGAATTCCTGAAGAACAGAATGTAATATCGGCCTAAAATACATGCAATGGTAGCGCAGTAAATTGCCAAGTAAATCTCAAATAAGAAATATCACTTCACGTTAAAAAACCCTGAAAACCCCATCCATCTAACATGTCGTGTCGGAGACTTTAAAGCGACGATACACAAGTCACAAGCAAAGCGCCAAGGTCCCAGAAGTTGTATTGTATGTGCTCAGTTTTAATTAACGGACAGACGGACAAGTTTTGTCATAGAGACGCGACGTGACCCCACTGATAGTTCAGTCAAAGGTTGCTGAAAGTTACGGGAATTATTAGAATATTTGTTGAACGGTCTCTTATAGAAATTACGCACACGGGAAATGAAAATCAAGAATACCGGAAAATAACCATTGCATCAACTAGCCTATGTTATGTTATGCCACTGTCCTGGAGATGATAGCTGGGAGGGTGGACTGCCCGTACACCAGGCACTGCTGTGAACGCCACCTTTCCAGCTCTCCTATTAGTTTTTAAGGTCTTGTCTGTAAATTTTTCCTAATATGAGCTGTACCTACTGAACTTGAAAAAAAAATTTTTTTTTTATTTATATGTGATCGCTGATATTTTCACTTTTGCTATTGAATAAAAATTGACCAAATATTTATGGATGTTGACGGGCAGATGCTTTTTTGTGATTTCTGGTTTCACAATAGTTACAGAGTTCATGCTGAGACAAAGGCCACGTCTTTCATTTAACAATTAAAATAACGACTCATCGGACCTCGTCCACACCCCTTCACAAAAAGCGCATAATTTCTTATAAATTATTACGACCGCGAGAATTGAACTGATACCCTTCGAAGGGGGTGGGGTGGGGGTGATTTATTGGGCCATAAAGTATTATAATTAAACGAACTACAGGAACTACGGTGGGGGTGACTTGGACGGAGCTATGTGAGGTTCGTTATAGAGAGAAGAATGGCAAGGATATGGAGCCTTTACCTGCCCGCGACTGGATATCAAACATTAACATCTATTTATCATTATCATAATTATTATGCTGATTTGCTACGCTCCCCTCTTCTCAATTCTTAGTTTTCGCTACAAGCTTTTATTTAATTTGTTTTGCAATGAGTTTGGTTAATATCTCATACCCATAGTATATTTTATAATAATATATAGGGGTGATTCTCCCAGGGTGGAAAAAAACATGTCCGGCTCGAAAAATCATACAAAAAGTATCCCCAGCCCTTTGATTTTTTTTATGATAGTAGATTAGACAAAGATAATACGGGAGGCCTTTTTTAGTTTTTTTATATTCTTATTTTAAATAAGTAAAAATAAATAAAATCCTTGGAAATTCTGACTTCCGTGGTGCGTCCGGACCTCATGTTCCTGTGTTAATAAATTTTTATATCATTTCCTGAAAACACTAGTACTAATTTACATAGGTTCACAATAACCCAGATAGTTACTTGCTTATTTGACGCTATTACTACGCAAAACTAAGCTTTAGTTGACAAGTTACAACGAGATAACTTCGCGTCCGTCGTTTAGCTCTGATTCCCCTGGTGCGCACTAATTCATTCATAAATGCTGTACTTTAACATCTGCGTAAATAGTTGTTAGGTCGAGAGAAACTATCAGTCAAGCCCCATCAGTGGTGTGTACAACAAGTGTGTATGTCTCCACGTCAC
Organism: Eupithecia centaureata; assembly: GCA_944547425.1. Classification (NCBI taxonomy): domain Eukaryota; kingdom Metazoa; phylum Arthropoda; class Insecta; order Lepidoptera; family Geometridae; genus Eupithecia; species Eupithecia centaureata. The sequence goes on from OX155682.1 coordinate 15,281,312, forward strand.
TCTGTTATTTCAGTACGTAATCACTTTCCGTGGCTTGGTATCTAGAAATTCTGATTACCATGTTGACTATAAATTTGTTTATGCTAGTCCTATTGTTTTATTAATTATGATAATTCATGCCTTTTGTGTTCCTAATTTCGACTGCATATTTCAATGTAAAATAAACCAGCAAATTAAGAAAATTTCTAAGATTTTGTTATTATTTTTGATTTCCGTGGTACTGATTTCCATGGATTTTGCGGGTTGATTAACATCTCAATAATATTTTTTTACAGTTTTTATGATGTTTTTTAGGATAAAAGTTTATAATAAATACAAAATGAATAAATAATATTTTTAATACAAAGATAAACATTATTAGTGTGGTTTTTGTAAAAAGTTACTTGTATTTACATTAATGATTTAAAGGTGTTTTTGTAAAAACTGATTAAAACTACAAACGTCAAATAATTGGTCCTTAGTTTTAAGAACCTTAATTTTCTACTTACTACCGAAAACACATATTTTTATTGATAAACCAACCCATATTTGATATAAATTCTGATTTCCGTGGACACCATATTTTTAAAATTGAATAACTCCGTAACCATAAAGCCAATAAAGTTCCCTTCACTACCAAAAAATTCAAAATTAAATCTTCATTTAGAATATACTATCATGATGTGCAATTTCAACAAAAAAAAAATGTGCCACAGAAGTCAGACAAAAAACGAGTTTTCGTAGAATCACCCATAGATACTATATAAATAAAGACTATAATAATAATTATGATATATTAATATCTAATTCCGGTTTTTTATCCAGTAGTAAACCAAACTAGACTAAAACAAATATTTGGTAACTTATGATTGAAAATTTTCTTCCGCGGACGGCTAACACTAAATACATGACTGATGTGACAAAGCGAAAACTTATAAAATTCAAATAACACCTTGACTTAATTTGTTTAACAGATAATAATCAACTAGTAATATTAGTTTTGTAAACTTTTAATGTAACTGTAAAACAGAAAGGACATCTAAGTAGAGACAACATGTTTACCTACCTACTTACACAAGGCATCAGAGAGGCAATCAATCAGTCGTCACGGCGCGGCGCCCGGAGAGAGGCCATAAGTCAGTGTTAAGTAAAAAACAGTAAATCGCAGCGAGCGCCTGAATTACGACGTCTACGATTGTTGCACTTTCAGGTGGCAAAGATTACTCAATGTTTTACAGGGAACAGATGGGACACTGTGTTTTTATAAAGACTTCTAACAACTTTTAACAACTTTAGCCAAAAATGATTAAGTGTTTGTAAAGTTGTATTGAAACTTCGTTAAGTCAAACTTTAAGGATTTTAGTTATCGTGATTTAGCAAATAGGGGATAATAAAAACATTCAATCTCTGTTTCTATAAAAAAAACTATTTACTCAATACTTAAGAAGCAATAGTTTACTCGGTTGATATTGAATCAGATCAAAGAAAAAATTGTTAAGCAAATTACTGTTGCCCAAATTATGTCTGAAAGTTTCAAATAAAGTTTCAACTAAAGGTAACGGGGTAAGAAAAATGAAAATAAAAGAAACTGTCTCATACTCTCAAATTGTCCTGTAGTTACAATATCCTGAACTCCACAGGGTATGTAGAGTCACGTCTGTTATCAATAAACTAATCTATGTTCGTTACGACGGGCTATGAAACTTGAACGTGAATGATTTAAGATACGTTAACGTTACGTGCACATTACGTTACCACGTGAAGTTTACGGGTGTTTGTTATATTTGTGATGAAATATACGATGTTAGGTTTATGTTATGAGAATGGTAACATTTACAATTATTATATAAAATAAAAAAGAAAACTTTCAGCATTATTGTTTTAATTCTTATCTCACCTACCGACGATTTCATTGGTTACTGATAAATGTCAGCAGTTTTTAGTACATACCTGAAACAAACAAAGAATTTGATTAATAATTAGCTGCGTTTTGCGTGAAATTGATGAAAAGTAGCCTTTTCATTTCTAGCACTACATCAACCCAAAATTTAACCCGATCCGTTTACTAATTTTAGCGTGGAAAGGTAACAAATATCCATCCATCCAAACATTCACATTTCTAATATTAGAGTGACGTTGGTTTGTAAGTGCAGCTATAACATCACTACATAGTATAAAACAAAGTCGCTTTTTCTGTCCCTATGTCCCTATGTCCTTATGTCCCTTTGAATGCTTAAATCTTTAAAACTACGCAACGAATTTTGATGCGGTTTTTTTAATAGATAAGGTGATTCAAGAGGAAGGTTTATATACTTATAATAAAACCGTGCAAAGCCGGGGCGGGTCGCTAGTTAAGAATATTTCTGTCACCTAGATTGTTCGTGAAAGTCTGAAGTTGTTTCAATTGTAATTACTAGAAGTACTTTCATTCTAATTATTTTTATTAATAAAGATATTTCAGTATATTAAAAAAAGATATAAATATATGTATGTATAGGATTGTTTTCCTGTCATAAAGCTCAATTGCTCAACCTGTTATTAATCTACATTATCAATTACTCAGTTTTCAGTCCGATATTTCTAGAAAAATCACAATGCAAAGCTCTATGGAAACCCTTCGCCGTCCTCCCCTTATACCGTTCCTTTCAATTCCCCCTCCAGTAGACGCAGGTAGTCAAGTCAGCCACTACGCACGAGCAGCCGTCACATAAACCCAGGACGGAATGATCACTAATGCTGCCACAAGAAGAGTTTACATAAATAAGTCATATTTGCACGCCGCGCCCGCCCCGTGTGCCAACTTGGGCCGCCCGCCCTGAGTTAGGGCTTTTGGCATGGAGCGGGATTTTTAAAACTTACTGTAAATAAGGGGTTATGGTACAGATAAAGGAATGTATGATAGTCATTTCTAAAATACATTTTTGGAAATTTATTAAATTTAGAATTTTATTGTAATGAATCCAGGATTTGCGATCGTTGCCTAACATACCAAGACTATAACTAAGAAATTCTTATATCATTCGAGCCAAGCACTGTTACTTATAGTATTTTATTTTTACGATTTGTACACATAATGAAATATGGAAACTCGCATAAGCTGTCTTATCATCACAAACAACGCTTGTGATTTCATAGTCACTATTGAACCGATTAAATAATCTAAGGCAAGTATCAAGTTATTAATGTTTAAACTGACCATTTTTCAAATATTCCTCCAACAAAAAGTATAAAAATAATACTTCCCTTCAAACCGTCGCGACTGGTGCCGTGAGTTTCCTCATGACAGATAGAAGTCAGATTTATGTGTTTACTGTATAAATCACGACTCTAGACGTCAGCCCACTGGTTCTTTTTTGGACCGCTGTGTCATACAGTGGGTTTATGTCTTCCGCGGGCTTCAAGTTTTTGTTGGTGTCGTGTTATGTGTGATACATGACGTTTGGAAGGTTTGAAGATTGTGATTTGTAACAAGATTTAACTCTACAACAGAAGACGGTCAGAAGACGGGATTTACCGACATCGTTCAAAGTTGTCATTAAATTTGTTTCAAACTTTGGCATATGTCACTGCAGTATGAAACAATATCACTGAAACTTTGTCTCAGTGACGTCGACCTAAAGACTCTGAAGTTTAGCCCATGAGTGAGAGGGACGTCATTGGCTAGGTGCATACAGTTTTTTCCTGTTTTTAAAAACTTATATAGATTACCAAAGTTTAATGTTACGATGACCATTAAATTTTGAACTGGACTCTTATTGCCTGAATTTTACATGACGTTAAAACGCTTATAAATTGATGGTATTAACGAGTTATTAAGGCAGATCATTCGATGTCCCATTTTTTGCAAACACACTATTAGTTTTAGCGCCACTTGGGATCATATAAATTGGCAACGACATTCATAAGGTGTCCACCTCATAACCCTTCTCGTTGGTAGTCGGGTAAAATTAATATTTGAGCTGTGTAGATTCTTGGAATTTATTAACAACGAAAATGTCAATCAAGGAATAGAAAAAATTACAACTAGTATAATAATATACAATTTAAACTATTGAAATAACTGCAAACAGTCTATGTCTATGTCAACATTCTATCTCAATTGATCCATGTCAAAACCAGTTGAAAGCGTCTCCAAGACACAGATATGTGGATTTTAGATTCTTTAAATTCTCTACCTAAGTTATAGAAACAATTATGATGAACTGAATCCCAGAGTATGTAAAGTGTACAAGGTCGTTGATGACAATAACGAGTGGTTTATTGTCGTCTCCGCAATGATGCCTCGTGGGCGACTTCTGTTTACGACATTATCGCATCATCACCAGGACAGAGAACTGGTGGACATGGCAATTACGTTATGTTCAAAAACCTACGTAGATAAATGAAGCGTAGCTAGCTATAGACATCCGAATTGAACGAGGGAGACGAAGAAACCAAACGTTAAAATGTGTGATCTATGAAATTGTATGGCATTTGCACACTTTTCAGCACCGCAGTCTTTTGTTTGGATTCGATTTCTTACTCAAAACATGTTTTATCTTATCACACACTTTTAAAACTTTAGTGAAGACATTTTAAGTGGTGATATTTTCGTTGAGTAAAAACAGAAGTTTATAAGTTTTGTCCTGATAACCGACTCAATACTATCAGAAGTAACAGATATCTCCATCAAGAAACAAAAATGAGACTTCCATCATTATCATCCGCAATAAAAGTTCTACTCTACATTTTAATGTGAAGTAAAAAATAATGCCACATCCAATTGTTCGTCGCTCGCACGACAAGCGACACGCATCACAAACTAAAACTATTCCGGCGCCTATAAATATACTTTATAGGTCTATCAATCCATAGACAGGGCAACAGCTGGTCCTCTCGTTAAGACTGCGATGATTGATCTCGACGCTTCCACTGACACCTCTAGTGTAAATCCACTCTATTATTGTTGAAAATGTGACAAGTTTTTTACAGTTGCAACTATAAATTAGGCTTTTCTAAAAAGATGGGCTATAAATCAGGCTTTGTCTTGATCGGATGATTAGTTTACCCGAAAATAAATTGTTGATTGTGTTTTTGTGTGTTGAGAGTGTGGTGCAACAGTTTGATGGATGTTTGAATGTGCTAGGGATCCGTTTTCAGGTATTTCTTTATATTTATTTTAATAACAACTGAAAGCTGAAATTATTGTTAGATTGTCGACACAATAGTTTTTAGTATACCTACGTACTAAGAAAACATGGTTGAAAGTTGTGTCGACCCCACTTAGCATGGGATAAGGTCCGTCAGGAGACGTATATTTCTGAATCAACTATTCTTTAACTTCAAACACCAGTTAAAAGGAATTCATTACCCAACTAGGTGGGTTGGCTCAATCGGATAAAAACTCAAAGGAAGCAAACTAAACAGTACCTCCTACATTCCACCTGAGCATGCAGACTTCTTATACCCCTTGACAATCGATTGACGGGTGTCCACCCGCACCTCTCCCCCCTGCCCCCTGCCCCCCACCCCCGCCCCCGCCGCCCCCTGCATCCAGCGCAGCTGACCCACATCGTCGCCATATTTATAATAATTGAACCGGAATGAGACGGAACTTCTAGTAGTTTTAAGGTTTTTATAAGCAAATGTTTTGTTTTATATTTTACTAGCGACCCGCTCCGGCTTCAAACGTGTGTATTATACATTACTAGCGACCCGTCCCGGCTTCGTAAGGTTTTATTATACGTATAAACCTTCCTCGTGAATCACTCTATCTATTTCAAAAAACCGCATCCAAATCCGTTGCGTTGTTTTAAAGATTTAAGCGTACAAAGGGACATAGGGATATAGGCACAGAGAAAGCGACTTTGTTTTATACTATGTACCTAGTGAAGCTTTTTTAAGCTTCTCTTCTTAAATCACTCTATCTATGAAAAACCCGCATCAATATCCTTTGCGTAGTTTCAAAGATCTAAGCATAATTAAGGACAGACAGACAGAAGGAAGTGACTTTGTTTTATATGATGTAGTCATAATATGTCATATGTCTAAAGTGTGGCCGCCGGGACTCGGTAAGATTTACCTAAAAATACACTGATTGTCATTGACACAAATTATTTTATTGTAGTTAGATTAGATTTTTTGGTTTACTTATTATAAAACAGGCACTACTATCAAACTTAAGGGTCATGGATTCGATTCTAGCTATAAGGTGTAACCCAAAATTTTTCATTGCAAATAGAAGTGCAATGACTAGCTTATTAGCTCCTTCTTTTTCTTCTCCTTCTTTCCGACTTAGAATTATTAAACACTTTTTTGTCTTATGACCTAAGAAGTATCCTTACATGCAAAGACAGTTCTAATAAATTGCGTCACTAAACAATAAATAACAAATTAATTTGCAAACACAACTGATATTACAAAAAGGTAAACATGAATATTTATTAACCCTGTAAATGGGATCCGTCAAACGCGCGCATGAATTATGTGACATTATGTGAATTATTGAACGCTGTTTAAGGGTTATGCAACGTGATCAATAGGTACGTGATACGGAAAACATACTAATATTGTAAATTTGGAAGTAACTGTCAAGCTGAAACGTTTAAAGAATCTTGTTGAAGAAAGAAGTTATTATTTGTGTCTGCGGAAGAACAACAGTTGTTGAAAATTAATATAGGTTATAATTATATATTAATTTTCACTAAGATAGAGGTATGCAAATCAAAGCCTCGGGCGGTAATTAAATTCCTAGCAAGGATGAACAATGAACGTATGGTGATTAAACTTAAAAAACATTTTCAACATCGATGTTTCGAACTTTTGCGAAAATCTAATCATCATCATCATCATCACCCATATTAGTCCAATGCTGGACTAAAATAAAACTAATAATCTTAATAAAATATTTTTAATCCAGTGATTCCTATGTTTACAAAAATATCTAAGATTGTAGAAGCGAGTATAGTTTTGCCACAAAACAAAACAGCGCAAGGCGACACGATTGGGGGAGACTCGAACAAAACGCTATCACGAAAACAAAATAAAAAACTTGTGCCAGCCATAACTTGGAATCAATCTAGCGCGTACACTGACGGACGCGGTCCTGCGTCCGTCTTAAATTATGTCCGGGACGTGATAACGGGAGTGGGGGGAGGCAGTAAGGGGGGGTGAGTCCGTATTGTTCCAGAGTTTGAAGGCTTGCGATAATTGAATTACTTTTTACTGCTGATGGAATGACGGACATTGGAGGAAATGAGATAAATAACGGTAATGATAGAGTTATTATTTGTTTTTGTTTTGTAGTTGATGTGATATGCTTTAATATGGAGATGATAAACCCCTGATAGTATTGCCGTGTTTTGTTTTGATAAATTTATCAAAGGTTTTTCCGTAATTTATAAGAACAGACGTCTATAGGTAAAGAAAAATGTTTTTTGATGTCAATTTCGTTAAAATATTCCCAAAAGTCACAGGAAAAAATGTAGGGAATGCGGTTGAGCAAAACAGTTTTTATCAGAGCTCGAAACAAAGGTACAAAACGTAATGTTCCGGGACGGACAGAGCCGTGACGTCACAGATAACGTCAAACGGGGTAAGTTCCGTTAAAAAAATATAAGTGATGAAAAATCTCTTATCTTCTCTGAACGACGTGATTGTATGAAAATATTGTTAAAAGTTTTCACAAATAATAAACCAAGTCTTTAGAACTCAGAATTTTCAGATGTTGGAAGAAGGGTTTATTTTTTATAAATTTGCTTTTAAAAATCTTTCAAACCTCTCTACATTATTGGACGATTCTTATACTAAAGTCTAACGTTGACATTTTAAAGTAAAATAAGTTTTAAAAAGTCCAATGTAGTTCTAACTCAACCCAAAATCCAGAAACTACTTAACACCTGTCAAAGTACAAGCCCGCCACCTCGCAACTACTCAAACAACAGTTAAATCCTTTCAATTTATTCCCACCCGTGGGACGGTGGGCTTCGTCCGGCTGTCAACAATCAATTCAAAGTTCAAAAACAATACGGACTCTCACGTCAACATCGTCGAGGACTTTTCTAAAGTTTTTAATCTGTTTGAAAGTTTTGGGTTCATAGATGGTAATGAAAATTTGGGAGCTTTTGAAGTAGGTTACAAATATTTTCACACTGAAGCGTTTTTAAAAATGATAATATGTAGTCTTTTTAGAAAATCATATAAGTAAAGGAAAATGGTAAAGAAAGTTGATCCTACAAACTTGCATTTGTAGATATTTCGTAGACGTCAGTAACAAAAAATAATAAATTCTGGACAATCCAGACAGCATCATCTATAGTTAAATAATTTAATTTTTGTATATGCACAAACATACAAGTGCATAAAACAAACATGCCACCAAAAAATCTGGAATCCTGAACAGTTATCCGAGTAACAGACTCAAAGAGTCAGTAATTGTAGAGTCGAAAACGAAAAACTCAAGACAAAGGCAGTCGCCCACTGCGTCTCGCGAATTAAAAGTGCAGGTGGGGGCTGTCCGGCATTGATCTGTCGGTGACGCGCCGGACTATGTAGACGTCACCCCTCCGTGGGGTGGGCGGCGGGTGGAGGGGTAAGGACGTGTGGACATGCTTAGCGATGTCGAATTGATAATGGTGTCTCGTTTTTTGCGCTAAATGGAACTGAAATGGGATTGTAGCGTAATGGATTGGGAGTGCTCTCGACTTTTAATTAAGGGTTGTTCATAAAGGATTTTGGATTGCATTGTTGAGGTGATTTTGAGTCTCGATTTATTTTCTTGGTCTAAGTGAAGCATTGCAATTTTGATTAGGTACCCACGGAAGACAACCTCAGTGGGTGAAAGTGCACACGCAACACACAAGGTTGCGGGTTTGATTAACGCCTAGGGAAAAATATTTGTACAATCCGGTCTTCTGGATGTTCTATGTTTATTAAAAATTATCTATCATTGTACTCTTTTTTTATTTATTTTGTTCGTTCATAAAAAGTACCAGCTTTAATTAAGGGGAACCCACTAGTATTAAGGATATCAGTTATTTAGCACTCATAACATAAGCTCTGTTTACTTTACTAGGTGATGTGTGAAATAGCCAGCTTTTTTATTTATTAACGAATAGGAAAATAAATATTTGCGAATTCAACTTTTCACGACTAACATTCTTACTTGTTTGCATAAAAATAATCTTAAAAATAAATTATTTTTTGAAGTCAGACCCAAGACTATATTACCAATAGGTACACTATGCTAAACCAGCAAATTAAATACGATACAGTACCTTCGTAACAAAATGAAAGCCGAACTTCTGCCCCCACAGAACTGTCATGTCCTCTACATTGTCCGCTTAAACTTCCAACAAAAGGACAGAGGCAACAATGTATTGTAATGAAGCGCAGAAAACAACGTCAAGTTGGAATCAAACGACTAACTATTACAAATTAGTCGCTGAGCTAGCTTGTCCACGCCGCCGACCCTGTCCGTTACGGACACCTATATGACATTGTGTCTGGGATAAAATGGACTTGTCTAAGTTATTTAGGCGCTGGGGTGGAATTCATTTATTTATAGGTGGTATAAATTATTAATAATGAAACTAAATTGATTACGATTTTATTGTAGCGAAGGATTATGCCATAGTTATGTTGATTGGAGTTGTAGGTACACAAGTGGACGTAGTTATTTCATTAATTTTATAAAAGTTTTGATAGCGAAAAATTGTGAAGTCTGTATAACGGTGGTGGTGTTCTGGTGTATTCAAATAAGTAAAATATGGTTTTCTTGGTAATGGACCATTTTTAATCCCTCGCACCCCCACTTTGTCACAATTGTGTACAGGTTCTGTGTTCAATAGCTATAATAAATGTCAATATTAGTAGGACTGTGCGCAGAATTGACCATAAAAGCCCAGTGCAAACGGAGCGGAGTCGTCTACGTCCGTCTTCCAGCGTTTGAGCGAAATCACTCAAAACTTTTAATGCTGCATCCGCAGCTCCTTTCCGGTCCGTGCGGTGCTAGTGTGCGTGGACCTTTATGGTGCAGCTTGAGGGATTTTTAGGCAGAGTAGATAAAAACGCTTTTATTGAACGACTTGTTGAATTGACTTGTAATGTATAGAAAAGAAAAATATTTAAATTCAAGTAGTTCGTTTTGAATCATCAACCTTCGCTTTGAATCCTCGACCTTCTGAGAATTTTTCAAAGTAACCTCATTAATAATTTAAAACATCTTAAAACAAAATTAATTTAAAAACAGAATTCATTTGCTCTCTGTCCATAAAACCTCAAATTTCGTGTTACTTGAATAGGCTCTGAATAGGCGCCGTCTCACGATGAATAATCCATATCATGTTCTACCACAGTATAAAACGAAAATTAATTGAAACCATTCAATTCTAAGCGAATGAGTGACAGGCTCTATCTGGTAATTCTCAATTATGTCACCTCCCCCTCCTTTTTACCACCCCCACAGGGGGAGCGAACAAGGTACGGGACAGTCCGTCAGAAATAAGATTTAATATGACTGCTGCTAGCTTTTTGTATTTTATGCATAGTTTAAATGAATCGGGATAGCTGTTAATTAGCTTATGTATTAATTGAACTACTGAGTTGTCATTGAAGGATTGTTTTGTAAAAAGGAATTTTCAATTAGTTTTGTTCAATGAAGAACCATTACACCATTAGATGGTACAGTACAAAATCATAGTAAATATCCCATGTAAATGACTTATGTGTAAGAAACCATGAAAATTTTAAAAGTGTTATCAGTTCAAAACTATATAGAATAATACTACACTATACTATGGTACTATTAATCATGCATGGTACTATTGAAATTTTAAAGTTATCCTCTCTCTTTCTGTCTGTCTTACTTTTTCACCACGAAACTGCTAAACAGAACTCAATGAAATTCGTCAGGAAGAAAGATAATATCATAGGTGAACCCCCGTTATCTTTTTTGACCCAAAAAAAGAGAACGATGCCACGACTAGTAGCACACCTAATGTATTATGTATTTCAGTCATCTAGTACCCAAAACACAAGCTCTGCTTAACTTGGGACTAGATGCTGTATGAATTATCGATAAAGAAAGCTTCCATTGAGTTCTAGGGCTTTTTCTTTTTTGATAACGTCTCATTTGCGGTGTTCGAGCAACAGCCTCTGCTCCTGCTACCTCCAAATATACAATATGACGTTTCCTTGGTGACGATGTCACGTCAGCCGCAGAGAGAAGGGCAGGGTGGGGTCGTCGTGTCAAATGCAGACCACGTGATCACAAGACGTAGTTTAATGTTTGCTGTTTGCTCAATGTCAGGTTACATAAACGTGGTGTCAGCATTTGAGAGATTGAAAAGACATGTTTGATCCCAATCTTTGTCTAGGCCAATTACATAGTCGATAGGACCATCTTATAGTCTTTTTTTTTGTTTGCCTGTTGGTACTGTCCCACTGCTGAGCAAAGGCCTCCCTTCCTTCCTTCAACACTTTTTCCTATCTTATTAATTACCTATAGGAGCTAGTTGTTTAATGATGATAATTACTTTTTTTTCTGGTAAAGTATCAAATTCTCGTTAGAGACTAAACGATGATATTCGTATTTAATGCGAGTGAAACCTAGGGGAACAACTCTTAATATTTTTTTAAAGTTTCATTTTGTAGCACACCAATGAATGAATGACTGAATGAAAACTCTTTATTACACTTAAACCTACCATACAAATAAAGAAAATAATATATATACAAACTAAGACTAAGTATAAAGGGCGGCCTTATCGCTAAAAGCGATCTCTTCCAGGCAACCTTTGGGTGGACTGGATATAAAAGAACAATATAGACGGTGGTAAAGTTACAATATATCTACTTAAATAGAGAAATGGAAAATAAATTAAATACATAACATATAGCCTACCAATAATATAATAAACTTACATAAACATCTAATCTAGGTGTGCCTGTAACGGTAGCTGTACTATATTTTTAATAAATAAATATGTAAATATGTAAAACCTTACATAGATATATAATGTTGGTGAAGCAGTTTTTTAAAAGTAGTGAGTGTTTTCGCACGTCTGATGCCCAGGGGAAGAGCATTCCATAGACGAGTAGCTTGTACAGTAAAAGACTTATCATAGAAAGAGGTAGTGTGAGATGGGTCTTTTAAAATGAGAGTTTCAGAGGAACTTAGAGAGAGAGAGTGAGAGTTAGAAAGGAATTCGAAGCGCTCCTTAAGATAGGAAGGGCTCGGAGGATAGAACAAGATACTGTACAAGAGCGATAGTATATGAGTATTCCTGCGAAGTCGGATGAGCAACCACTTGAGTTTAGCGCGATATTCGGAAACGTGATCATATTTGCGAAGGCCAAATATGAACCTGATACTGAAATTTTGGAGGCGCTCAAGCTTGTTTAATAAAATTCCACCAATTCAACCACAACCAATTCAACCAAATTCAACCAATTTAATAAAATTCCTTTATAATTATACTATATTCTTAAGGACATTATTTGTTTGCAAATAAATACATGATTATTCATGCTATACGCTTATTTTAATGTTTAATGGAAAATGATTAGGAAACTACCCTCAATAAAACTCGTTACACAATTTACCTTGATGTAAAACCCACACAATCGTATAACGATTGTCTGTGAGATCTGAATGAACACAGAAGGTGACGAATCCCATTAAAATTTGCGCATTATCCAGGATTGCCAATCATCCCGGGATAGGACCCGGCCGCGTCGGGTAATACAAGACTTATGCTAGTTCTAGTCGGATCAGATCATTTAACAGAGATTTGAACGCAAAATGTGACTATTTTATTGCTTCAAGTTGTTTCACAGTACAAAATAATTTTATCGCCCTTACAGATATTTGATTTCTTAGCATTATGCTTGTATACTATGACTGTAAACTTTATCATATAAATTGAGAAATTGACTTACGGTTGCCGTTTCAATGTTAAGACTAGACGCTCAACTTACCTAAAACAAACAAATAAAACTTTTGAGAAAATCAGACAAGCATTTCATATTATATTTAAAAAAAAAATCAAACTTGTAGGTAGAGTGACCTTCAAATACTGTGTCAGTGTTTAACTCATTGACTGCCACCGAAACGCGACACCTCCGTCGATGCGTCCCGGGCCCGTAACGAATGCTCACATTGCTGAAGCCTAGTAATATACCCACTAGTTACCAGCGTTATAATATCTGATGTTAAAAATAAAACTGGCTGTATATTCAAAAAAACCGACGGACTCTACCAAGCTACGCCAAAACGCAAGAACGCAAAACAAAACGTTCAACTCTTAACTGTCGTCCACCATATACGTGCAGCATTCAACGTAGGTACGTTCGTACACGTAACAGCAACATTTACCCGACATCACAGACCGCAGTAGTTATGTATCGCACATGCCGAGACAAGGGACAGAGTCCATTGGAATTCTTTATAGAATGAAGTGGATTTAATATCGGTCGGAATGTCGCATCGAAAGATAGTGTCCGACGGGACGGCTCTCGGGACGCGCGACTTACTGTCGCGGGATTTTACTTCGATTTTCTTCTACTCAACTACCCGGAAAAGGGTTCAGTAGAGCTATCAAAACAAAGGTAGCCACGAACAAAGTTCTGCAATACTGTTTGCATATAGTTCCTGACATGATTTCCTTTTGTCTATTAAACCTAAAATGAGTTGCGTATTACTAAAGTCCTACTTTACACTATGAGTTATCAGTTTCTTGTAAGATTAAAGTTAGCATGTTGCTTCGCATTTTACGCAACTCACAACTCAGAAAAAAACGCACGTTTGACTTCATCCTAAATCGGATCATGCTCTCGTTTTCTCTCAATTATAATAACGAAAATTTTCAAAATTATATCTAAAAGTCGCTCGTCTACCGGCGCCCTCACATCAAGTCAACCCCTTGCACCGACGGCGGTGAATCCTACAACCCATCTTCCGCCGAATTTTATTTTACGTACTGGCAACTTTTTATTGAACCCGTTCAGACCAGTTACGCGTGGTTACGGCTCGTCCCCACTTATGTATTATTTAATATACACTTGAATCTGCATGGATTTTGTCCCTCAATAGTTTTGGGATACCCTTTTCCTGTATTGTTAGTTATTATCGCTTAAACTTTTATGAAATGGGATATAAAATTATCCCAGAAATTGGCGAGGTGGTAATACAATCAGGTTTATGGTATTGAAATGTCCGATTTATTTTATGTCAGTGAAGTTCTACGTCATCAAAATAACAAAAAGAACTAAGGTGATAAAGTTGATATTTACCTAAATAACCACCCCGTAAAGTCTTGTAATATAAAAGTCAAAGCAAGAAGTTAATAAAATAAACCTTGTTCGAAAAGTAAAGTGTATAAAGTTTAAGATGTGGCCTGGCCCCGTAGACAAATATCGGGCGATCATTCGGGCCGGCTTTAGCAATCAGATTGTAACCAGGTGCAGGGCATTGAATCGCCTAGCATGCAAATACTATCGGGAGAAAAAACAAATCGCTGGATCCACATCACCGCGGAGTCACGACAACGACTTTGCGCGGACAATATTGTACCCGCAATCTCGGATCAGCCGACCAAATAGCACGGATACTTATGTAAATCGGGCCAACCCTGCTTATTGTATATCTAATTTGATTTCTTTCGCAATACTGGCAATACTGTGATGGGATTCAACGTACCTGCCCAATATCGTAGCGCGTACGTGCGCTCTTTGGGGTTAAGAGATCACTGATAGGGTTGAAGGGGCAACTTTTTAAAATATTTATGAACGGCCCTCGCTGAGAGCCGCTGTACTGCCATCCAATTTCGGGTTATGTCTTCGGTAAGTTAGTTATTTTGGAGGTATCTTTCAGGAGGGTCAAACTGTTTTTGTGAGTGTTAATTAAAGTATGTTGTATTCATGGAGGAAGGGATTTTTGGGATACGCAGCTGCTTTTTTCTATTTTGTGGACGGATTTTGTTTGGCAATTTGCTGCACAATATCCGTGATATTGGATTATGTTGATGACGATCGAGATTGCGGAGAAGATACTTTGGCGTGATAGAAATGACTTACTATCTTACTGAATTTATTGTCCCCGGTATCATACGGCGCGAAACCAGCGCAAAATAGTTCAGGCCAAAAGTTCAAAATAATTCCTCTAAAGCTATATAAAAGTTGGAATAACCATTTAAAGTGAAGCAAAGTGAGCTATCAACCCGTCATTCCTGAAACTTATCAAGCGAGTAGAATTACCCGTTACTAAGTAGTTAGTCCGATCTGTCGCACCGACACCAAAAAGAGCTTGAATGTGACACTAAAAAGAGGTTGGATGTGACTAAAAAGAGGTTGAGAACGAAAAACGGTTGGTATCTGAACGGAAGAAGTTTTGCAAAAAGTACCCTGTCCGTTCGGGCGTCAGTTTAGCGGAGAGGAGACATGGCAGTCTATCCATTATACCCTGAATTAGGATTGGAGGTCCTTTTGGGTCCTTTACGAAGTATAGTCATTATGGGATTATTGAGGTACCTAAAGTATCTGCTTGCTTGTCCTAAAAAGCTTTATTTGCTGTTGGTAAAAGTTTTCAATTGAATCCTGTTGAATATTTGGATAGTACTGTATGTATTACTCCAAATATATTTGCAAAAGTTAAAGCACACGTCAAAACACGAGCTAACTGCATACACCAACTTTGTTAAAATTCAATTAAAAATTCGACAGTTCCGTCAACACGGCAAATAAATACGAATAAAATTAGCAAGTAGTCATTACGATGTAATTTAACTTTTGCCATTGAAGGTAGTTTCTATAATGCCACAGATTAGCCGTTAGCTACTACTGCAGGTATTGGCATAGGTTCAAACGGGGAAATAACTTGTGGAGTTGGTAAAAATAATAGTTTCCAGTTGTAATGTTCGAGTGAGGCAAGTTTGAACTAGTAGAGCATTAAAATTTGCTTTTGAAATTAGTACCTACATAATAAAGGACTCAATATTAGAACTTCGGCATGTTTTCTTATGTTTCCTCGAGTTCAAACTACAACAATAGTTATAATTAATTACACTATGTTTGAGAACATGGTTCATCTTTCGAAGATTGAGATACTTTTTACTAGTGTTTTCATTGGGTACATATCAGCATCTAATCTGTAATCTATCAAAAGGCGAACGTTTCTGCCAATGTATGTAAGAGGTAGTTTTGACATATAATCTTACAGATGACTACACTACCTTTTCTCCTACAGTGCCAGTTAGCTTAATTAAAATTTAAAATACCTCTAAAACCTTATTTTCTTAACCATTTAAAACGCACGTTCATATACTAGTGCAAGTTATGACGTATTTCTAAAATAAATAAAAAAAAAACAATCCTCCAAGGTCAATATTCACCTTCCAAATCACTAAAACTTTCAACGGCCATAGTTTTTAACACGTCAATGTCGGGCGCTACGTTCAGCAGAGCGGGGCAAGTTGAACAGAGTCGAGAGTTGAGCGGAGTCAAGAAATGCATTGAATGGACTACGGGAATTCCGGGCGAGCTAGCAAATCAACACAGTTGTAACTGCGACGTCAACTTAATTATAACGACGAAAAGTTCGCGATTTAAAAGCGGAATCGATGTGTGGATCGAGTTAGAGGAGAGAACGGACTATTTAAAGAGGATGTTTCATTTATTTATGTCATTTATTTTTTGTTAGTAAATCAGGTAGCTTACAGTCAGTTAATAGGACTAATTTTAGAACTCTGAATTCTGCCACTCGGGCGTACTAACTCATTCATGTTATTCACAAACTGAAAATTCAATGAGGAGCTTATTTGGTGTAAGTATTTGTCCAGCCCTGGACTAGCATAGGTTGTAGATAATTGTAAGCTTTGGTAATGCACTCAAAACGATTATCAAAAATGTGATTGTTAGACAGACAGTTATTTAGACACTGTACTTGGGAAATGCAATCAAGTTTATCTAAAGAATCATTATCTATCTAAACTACACATCATGCCTCTTGCTAAAAGATTTGCGTTCAAATTTGCGTCGCATTTATGTATCAGTAATTTTAAGCTTTGTTCTGATCGTTCATTCAATAGACTGGCGTATAAAAATCAATTCAAAACGCTATAACCTCGTCACTTGGAGCTCGCACGCTACCCCGTCTGCACTCGAAGCTGTCGAACGTAAAGAAACAGTTCTGAAATATTCCAAATAGCGCCCCCACTTATTAACAGTTTCGGAACTACTCATTAATATAGCGACTAGCTAGATGCGGCCGGCGATTTTGATTGTCCTGTTTTTAATTAGTACTTACCTACCATAAATAAATTTCAAGTTTTTCACTAAATGTAGACTAAATGTGGAGCACTTCAGAATGAGTATAGAGGTAGATGTCACAATATACACTCATCCATCATGCACGGTTTAAAAATTGGTTACTAACCTTTATAGACGTTATCGTATATCCCTATATGTTTGACTATATTGTGACTGTAAGTAAGGTACATGCTACTTTTTGGACTTCAGTTACAAGAACTGACAAACTGATATTCCTTCAAACGTCACATTTAAAACACCAGCAAGTTATTACAACAGTCGTCGTGCGTCGTCGTCCGCTCGTCGTAATAAGACGCTCCGTGTTTTTCGTTTTGCCATCACGAACTTGCTGCGTTGTCTGCGACAGTTGTCGTGTTAACTCGCTCACAAAACGAAAATAATTTGTAATTAGCGCTTTTGTGGCTGTTTGTGACTTAATTAGAATCTTTGTTTAGTTCTTTTAACATTGTATCTTGTAGAAAAATACCTAGTAAAATATTGTAGATCATTCGGATTATTCATAGTTGTTGTGTACAAGGTGTGCCATAGGTGCACATTAAAAATATTGTTTGAATTGTCAAAAATTTCTGATGAGAATTTTTGGCAAATGATCATAATCATAATAATAATAGACAGGGCGCTATGGCGCTCATTAGGGGAGGCCTATGTCCAGCAGTGGACTAATATAGGCTGATGATGATGATGATCATAATCTCATCTGATGGTACTCGTAAGTGCCACTATTCGTTTGACTTGACGTCATATTCCAGGCACACAAGTTTACATCCGAAGTGTTAATTCTGTATGACAAGTTTTGTTTAAAAACTATTTGATCGAAAGAAAGTCTTGCATTTCCTGAACCTTTCCGTTTCCTCCACATGCATGCATTTAGCTCGCAGACGGCAAATCTCTCGTGTAAACATGCCCCATACGGCAATGAGCACTAATCAATACGCCGGGAAGGTGGCGAAAAATAACGAATGTTGTATTACCGATGCTCGTGTGTTTCCGTGTTCCGTTCGCACGTATGAAGTACGGTTGGCAGAAAAAGATTTCAGTTTAAAGAATCGTCAAGTCTCAAAAAAGCGTTCTGTATGAAGTTCGTCACAAGTTGGTACCTAACATACATAGATAGTTGTACCAAAAAGTGTAAAGTTTACCAGAAATATTTATAAACCTCCAAATCAAAATTCGCCATCAAAATTGTTTTGTAATATTTTAACCCAATCACTGCCCGGTTATAGTGAGCGAATCATGATGCGCCGCATCTGGGTTGTAATGATGAAAATGGCCCTGTGAGTCTTACGCATCGATTTAAAAAAATGTATGTCTATTCGTAATAAACAGCTGTGTTAGTAATCTGCAGTCGGTCCCGGGTCGTATGCAGCGGCGTCCGTAATCGACGGCCGACCGGGGACGTATTGGGCCGTCGCGGAGACGCCGTTCTGTTTTTAAAGCTTTCTTCACCCCCACCACCCCCCACCCCAATCGATGGACGCCGTCATGTTAGCAGCGCCCGATCAAGTGCATACGTGAGGACTTTTCTTTGATGCGTCTTTGTGTAGGTAGACGGCGGACGGTGGGCGGTGGGGGGTTAATTGTATTTTTTTTCTTGTTAGCTGTCTGTTTGAAATATTGATTAGAGCTAATGCAGTAGTGATTTTATGGAAGTTAATTAAAAGGTTTCAATGCTTGATTGGAAAATTGGAAATGCATCGGGAAGGTTGTGTGTTTTGTCTTGCCAAAGGAGTTTCAACATTCTTGGCATGCAAAGTCTTGGATAAAATACTAAGAACTGTTCGTAGATTAACTTACTCAGATACAATTTTCTCGTCAGTCTTTGAAATTACTGGACTTAATTTATAGTATCATCTTAAATGAGATACCTAGCAAAGTCTCAGACTCGAACCCGCGATTATCCTCCCCACTGACTGCTCTCCCAAGGATATGATTAAACTGGAAAACAATAAGTTGGAACTAAAGGAAATCCACTGAGTTGTCGCTCGTCAGTCACAGTCTCTCGCAACAAAGAGCTACGAAACTTCAGAACTGACGTTTAATATAAGTTTATATGTGCTTAAATAGTATTCTTATAAACTTTTTTAACCACCTAGGATATAAATTTAATTATAAACTAATGAAAACTATTTGTATTTTTTTCACTGTTCAGTCAAATTGTAATGTAGCGCCATCAACATGTACAGTCTTCTGATTCAGATTCAGATTCTACCATCGTAGGGGAGAAAAAAAAACATTGAAATCCAATACATCCTTTTTATCCTTCTAATTTAAATATTATAAAAGCAAAAGTTTGTATGTTTGTTTCACTTTGACGCAAAAACTACCTAGTACCGAACGGATCGGTCTGAAATTTATGAATAAACGTAGTTCTAGCCCTAGAATAACACATAGGCTACTTTGCATCCCATAAATCAATTCCGCAGGGTATAAATAGCCTTAAAAAGTTTCTACAGAAACAACGCGTTCGAAGCCGCGGGCATATACTAGTGCTTTACAAAAAACAAAGTAATAAAAAGCTCAATAATCCCACTACAAAATTAACCCAAACATTACTTCCTTTAGTTACATTCCTTTAGTATTTAATATGAAACAAACGGCCGCATGCCGCCTCCTTCCCCTTACGTCTGCGAGACGTCACCGTCTGGCTGACGGGTTAAATTCGCCTTTGAAAATGTTTGCTGCACTGGAGCGCCTCCTTGCGCCTGACGTGACAACTTGTCACTGGCACGCCCACTAGCGCCAGTGGCTAGCGTGTTGCTTTGTGTGGATCCGATCCGATATTGACGAGCTACAACTATTATTGGATTTTCGCTTTAAAGTATGAGAGAATTCTTTATAATTTTTTCATTCGTTTATCGGTTTCAGCCAAATCGGTTTTTGTTTTGAGTATTCTTAATAGATTATTTAAGAAACTAGTCTTAGTATTAAAACAATGTGACCTAATTTTAAGACAATTTCCGATACAATACAACTATTGTTTGAGGATAAATGATTGAATTGATTGAATTGAATTGTTATTTTAGTAATATCAAACACGCACCGAAAACGGGTTAGGTTACCCAAGGTGAATTTTAAAAATACAATGTCCTTGGGTAGGTATCCTTAGATAACTATGGTCCTAAGATTAGAATGGGTGCTCTAATTTCATCAACGTCAAAGAGGAACAGAATTATGAAGAATATTAAAGTCTGTTCAAATCTTGAACTTTAGTTTCAAGTCAATGTAATAGTACTACGCTGCAGTATAATACTAATGCAACATGCAGCATAGGTTTGGCAAATCATTTAGGTAGAATAGTACACGTAAGACGCCCAACTTTATTATCATTGTATCTGTAGTCTGAATATCAGTAACGATAAAATTGAAAACGTAAGGGTACCTAACGTACCGGCAAGGAACTGAATTAAAAACACATAAGAAAGGTTCTTTAAGTTTGCTCATACCCAACGTTGTTTGTAATATTTTCAACTTTATATCGCTAGCGAGACAGTTCTATTCAGTTTTAAATGCAGAGTTTATCTATCAAAAGGTAAAATTACATAAGCAATTTGGAATCGTATTTATATAGAGATACGTTTCCATTTGCCCAATTGCATTTTGTCGGTAACGACAACATACATTATTTAATTAATGTGTCAGAGATTGAGTTTGACATTTAAATACTTGTTCAATAAATAACGAGATCCGTAACTCATCCGACTGACGGACAGACATGTCAATACATTTGGCTAATGTCAGACTAGGGGGTCAAGGTTGATGACAGGAATTAACATTAACTT
The DNA here is from genome assembly GCA_944547425.1 of Eupithecia centaureata. Taxonomy (NCBI): domain Eukaryota; kingdom Metazoa; phylum Arthropoda; class Insecta; order Lepidoptera; family Geometridae; genus Eupithecia; species Eupithecia centaureata. Next base: position 15,302,374 of record OX155682.1, read on the forward strand.
TGAACAAACGCTGGTGAAACAGAAATAAATTATTATAGAGATAAGTATATGTATATTATGACTATTTATGACCCTGAGTCAAGCCACCCGAGTATCGAAGAGCCAGGGCGATGTGGGGGAAACAATTCTTAATAAGATACAAGCATAATGAGGACAAGTCAAAGTAACAAATTATTATGAAACATATATATCCAACTAGACATGACGTCTAGCTAGAGTGTCCTGCCTCTGCCGGGCTAAGCCTGTTGCTAACAAAACCCTTGGTTCCTGAAACTACTCAAAGTAGCCATGGTACGAAGTGACGCCTAAATTCCAAGTTACAACACCAGACTACAAGAGAAGCACTTAATAATGGAACTAAAGTGCCCATGTTTTAATGACCATTATCATAAATAATAGCTCTGACAGTGAACAAATTATACAAACAGGAGATCTAAATAATGTCAAATCAGAGAGCGTGGGCTCAATGAGTTTATACATCCGTACTAACACTAAAGTTCGATGCTATTATATTAATGTATGCAAATGGCGCTACACTCGTAAACAAAAACGACAGTATTTTATTGTTAAATAGCGAATTTATATAAATTCAATAACTGAGGGTCAAACTGTCGGACATAAGCATAATCATAATGACACTGATGTTGATATCAATGATTTTGCTGCCTTACAACTTAAGTCAAGCGTCTTAAAAGCTTAAAAGAATCGAAATCATATGATTGACTGATCATAATTCATAACATATCATATCCTCTCATAACTGATCATGACACCAAGTCTTCAACGAGCAAGTAAAGCTAGGTTCATATTGCTGTGTCGGGGTCTGTCGGGGCGCCGTCTGTCGTTTCGCTGAGCGTTCATACTGATGTGTTGTGTTGGGGCGCAATATGTCGTATTTTTAGATCATTCATCGTTTGAGAGTTGAGGCGTCAAAACGTGTTGGTTTTAAAATGGAATCATCTGATACTGACAGTCATTTTGATGAAAATATTCAATTTCTGTTATTAATGACTCATTTAAAAAAAAAGAATAAATATTTAATGTTTTTACTATTTCTTCCCAAACACCATTCCTGATACCTTGATCTTTATTTTCTTTATATTTAGTGTCATAGAGTACACTATAATATTGCCGTATTAACTCTGTAGGTTAATCAGACATTTTTAAATGAAGTAGGAATAACTGCGTAGAACGAAAAATTATTCTATTTACGGAATGAACTGCATCCCACGCGGTTACGCGCCAGAATGGCAGATACACATTGATGTGGCGCGTTGTGTCGCGACAGATCCCCCACCACCTCTCTGGCGCGACCGGGCGCCGAGCGATTGCCGCTGCGACAGATCGCGCCACACCCCAACACAAGCTACTAATGTGAATCTAGTCATACTAAATGTATGAGACCGATAGCGTTCTGTCGCGTCACAACACACCCCGACAGAGCAATATGAACCTAGCTTAAACAGTCCTAAAACTAACATAACAAGCGAGCAGCACAATCAATAACAGCCGCCATCTAGAATAAACTAAGACGGAGCTGGGTGTCAAAACTAGCGCGGAACAATTCAGTCGTGAGCTGTCATCGGCGAGAGACAAGCTGACGTGACGCGACTGACTCCGCAGCGAGGGCCAAGGGACAGGAGACCGCTCCACTATCTTAGGAGACAGGGGACAGTGCACTCGTGACCTGTCAGATGACGAGGAAAGTCTTAAGGTAAAAGAGCTTAAAGTGAACATAGTAACAGACGCCAAGCTAGTGGATGGGGGTGAATGGTGGACGTGCAGCTATGGCGGAGCGGTAGATCGACTGGATGTGGAGGTTTTGTGTGTTACCCTTGGCGTCATATTGGTGTTAGTACGCACCTTCGCGTATGGTGCGAGAAACCAAATATCCAAGACTGAATATACATTGACATTGTTGGTTTCATTGCATAAAAAGCATTTCCCTGACTCCTTGTTAGAAAATTATAATTGTATATTGCAGAGCAAACGCATGGCATACGTAGATCTCAAACAATCCCCATGCTGTATCAGTCGCAAAACCGACCCGCTGTCAGCTCTTCACTTGGCCACCGAGTGCACAGTAAGTCTAGAGTGAAATTTCCAGTGGAGCCTCACAAACTTGAGGCCGTGGCAGCGACAGCGTCAGCCTGCAAGTTGATAACGCGAATGCGCGCGACAACAGCGTGACGCGAGACGCGTTTTAACTTGCGATGTAGCGCTTTGATGTTTACAATGCTGATGGCGCGGAATTGTGCAGTGGAGTGAAAGAGGACAACGTTCAAGATGGGCACGAAAAGTGAATTAAAATAATGGAAGTGGCAGCATTACATCAGTTAGTTTGCTTGTTTGGGCGACATTTGTGTGAGACACTTTATAGAGAAGATCATGATTTGTTTGGAGCAGTAATGCAATGAAAGGCACCAGGTAGGTACCGGAGAACCTTCCGAAAAATCGGCGAAAGAAAAACCTCTCCCAACTGTCATCATGTATGACTCAGTTCCAGCTCTGACTTCGAATCCCCTGCACATTTATGTATGCAGTTCTCCCGCTGCATCGACCTACTCCCCGCACATAAATGCGAAGTGCACAATAACAAATAACGACGTAATTTCAAACCGAGGATTGTAAAGCCGTCGGTCCACTTCTTAGAGCGCCCGTGACAGTCATTTAAGACAGTGACGTGACACTGCGATGGGGGGTCGACGTAGACCCCCTACCCCCCCGGGTGGGGGACCAGACGGATTGATATTGCTGCCGGAACGTAAGATGGAGCGATTGCATACGGGAAAAAAAAAATATATTGCATTTCGTATGTTGCTCTAGGGATGCAGTGTGAGGTTTGGAAAGTTTATAGCGTATCTGATGATTTTTCGATGCGATGTTGGAACTGCTGGTTTGATTGCTCACTTATTTAAAGATTAGAAACTTCAAAGAAGAGACGAAGAAGATGAGTTATTGGGTTATATTATGGTTTACTTGAGACAGTAACGTTAGAGTAAAATTTACGTACCCTTTACAATGTTTTGCTTTGTGAGATCCAGTTCGAAGCAGACTGCTTGCCACTTAATCTCTTAAAGAAACCAAAATAGAAACGTCAATGATACGAAAGTCCTTGCATGACTCTACAACACTAAACAGCAAACAAACAAAACAACTGCAGACTATTAAAAGGAAGCATCTCATAAAGTCCGGCAAAGCACCGTCCTAACTAAAAACCCAGCATTTCTATTTCACAAGGCATCAAGTTGAAGTAGTTGGATGGACGCAAACGAGACGCTCGCCGGAGACAGTGACGTGACAACCTCCCGGGGGGTCGGGAGGGGGTGCATGTTGACCCCACCCTGGATAATAAGGGGGTTGGACTGAGTCGTGCCATCTTTGTGGACTTGTATTTCAAATAGCGTTTTCAAATGTGTTTGAGATGCTTTGATCATCTGTATGGTTCATTAGACAAGGGGTGGAAAAATTAATGAAAATTTCAATTTCAAAGAAAAATTTCTTTGACTCGTGCTTTCTTCACACTACTTTCGAGACTTAAACTATTTAAGTGAAGACTTTTAGCTTTAGCTCTATATTTATTAGTTATTATATATTTTTACTTTTGTTTAAATTTGTTAGATTACTTACCTAAGTTGTTTTATGTTAAATATCTAATTCAGACACAATCTAGTGCTGCAATCTAGCTAGTGAATATACAAATGAAACAACAGAAACATAAGTCTATAATTCTCACTTTCATTATAGACCACAAACTCTGGAAAAACCATTTAATTCGAGAAAAACTAGAGCCAGTGTACAGCACAGCTGTCTATCCGTCACGTCATTTGCACAAAACTGAGCTCGCAAGACGTCGACTTCGGACAGCCCCCCCGCCCACCGCCCCCCCACCCCACCCGACGTCGCAGATGGATTGATATTGCCCCGCGATGCAGGTGGGCAAAGATCTTGGAACAATGGCGATTTATAAAGTTCTAACGTACTCGTAGACCAGGTACGTTACTGTTTCTCTGGCATTACTTTTTATTATTATTGTTTTCATTTCTTTAATTTTCTTGTTGCGTTTTGGAAATTGATTTGCGATGCTTTCTACTTTTGTTAACTCCAAAAAACATTTAAAGCTAATTCGGCGTGACTAAATGTGTCAAGTTCAGTCATGTCGTTAGCTTTTATAGAGCCAGACAGTTTTATCAACCATAGTGAGTGACAGTTCTTCAGCTACTAGTTTGCGAGTTTATTTAAAACGTAAGCAGTACCTACTTACTAAAGTGAACTGGATAGAACAATAAATGACACCATCATAAATCAGTTTTCATTTCCGCCACACATCAAAGATGAAATCCTTTTAGAATTAAAAGCAAAAAGTTTATTTTCTCTTCACACCTAATGAAAATGACTGACACAAATTAATAGCTCAACTTCCTAACGAGAGTTGAAAAAAGCAAAACACATCCCTCTCTTACACTCCATAAAAACACGACAAAGACACATGTCTCCCCTTATTATCTTCAATTAAGAGGCTGAGATAATGTACCGTGACATACGTGACAGCAGACCAGCTATCGAGGACCTCGGTCCACTTGTATCCATCTTCCGATCATAGGTCTTGATGAACCAGCCGCGTGATTTCAAAGAATTTACCCATACAGTGATGTTAGCGAAAAGTAAATTCTGTGAGGGAGGGAATAGGTGCTGTGTGAAGGCAGAGGTATTATTTGGTTCGTCACTCGAGTGACAGATGGCGCTGTGACGGAGATGGATACGTGCCGTTATTAGTGATTACGAGGGCTCTGTTATCTACGGGATAATGAGCCTTGGAGATATGCGACCGGACAGGGGGACACATACAATTTATATGACAACTTTCTACATCCATGAATCCGTTTTTTATGTTCAAATCAGCAAACGACATTAGTAGGTCGGAGCCTGTCACCATCTATTCACCAAAATAAAGCCATCGTCAGTGTGACAAATATATAAATCAACATAAAGGCTTTGGCCCACAGAAAGCGAAGCCAAATCAAGCTGCAAGGTTCAGATTTTATAGCTAAATCTAATTGGAATCTTATTGGAAATGCTGTTTAAGATATGCAGATAAACCAATGAGTGGTAAATAGTATTTAGAGATAGGTATTTTTCAATACTCCTCTTTGAGAATGAGTACTACCTACTCTCACTTCATACATTTGAATTGAATATCTTTGTGTCGTAGTAACTAAAGATTTTTGTAAATTAAAAATTGTTGAAACATGAACAAAATACAAAAACGCAAAACTAAATTTCTTAGATTATAAAATTGTAATCACTTCGCTCCGCCTTAGTCCAAACCACATCATCAAATCGCTCTCGAACGCTCAAAGCTCATCGCTCGCATTCCGCCCATACCCTGTTCGTCTCGCAGGCGTCGAGATGACACCTATACGTCTGCGAGACGAATATGACAGCTACCCGTCATCTCCGTGATCTATAACTGCCATTCAGCGGATTCCCGAGAAAATTATTACTGATTCCTGAATTATTGGGGTTGTAGTAATAGGTATACGTCTTTTCTATAACTGAGTTATGATGATATCATAAAGGTTTATGTTGTGACTCAATTATAAATAGGTGTTATTTGTATTACAGTTAGGTAACTATACGATATTATTTTATTGATTCATGAATTAAAACACAATGGAGTTCCTCTGTAACAAAGTGTTAGTTTCACATAGTTAAATCCAGTTGACATAATAAAATCGTTTAGCAAACAAAACTTTGTCTCTATAAAAGAAACGACATTTAATGTCACAATATCGATTCCAATATCAAAATTATTTTTCCAGCAGATTTAGCTGGTTGATGTGTTAGATATTATGTATGTTTTGATAAGTGGATATTATTTGTATGTTTGCCAAATAAAGAGAAATAAAAATAAATAAAAAAATAAGATGGTTTATGAAGTCTGGTTTCTGGTACAAGCTTTACATTTTTTTCAAATCTTTATGTATCTACTTAGTTACTTACGTCTACCTAGTTAAACAGTGTTTGAGTGAAAAGGTCTGTCAGACTGCATACAGCCAGCATGAATCCAAACCTCACACACTGCTAATCAGGGAAGGACACAAACAGTACAAAACGTTCCTCCTGCACACTAGTGCACACCCCTTGAATCAAGGACGGTGGACACCCGCTCTTTTTGCTGACCACCTACGGACACTCACCATCACAAATAGCTGACCATATAAATACTCAAGAAATTAAATAATATCTTCATTTTCGACCAGGTTACTTGACTATGTTGTGCAGTTGGAAGCGTAGTAGAGGCTCGTGAGTTCAAGTCCTGCCAAAGTCGAAAATTTTAGCAACATTATTTAATTTCTTAAATATTACCCAGAGTGTGAGGGCTGACGCACTTTATTAAATACATAATCCTCAGATGAATAGTCCAAAATCACTCGTCGAAAAATCAGCCTCTTATAGAGGTGATAGCAGCTTTAGAACATGTGAGCACAGAATATACAGATGTCAGGTCAAATGGTTTCTGTGGTTAAGTGTACACGAGTTTTTGGAGATTTCAGATATAGGCACAACTCTTTCAGGCGGTGACTGTACCTACGCCACCTCCGGCCATTATTGCCTTTGTCTCAACTAGGGCTGCTGCTTTCATTAGCACTTTATAAAGCGAAGGGTTAGGGAGGGCGGAGTTAAAGATCATGGAAGCGGCACCTTGCGTACCTCTTCTACGATATCTGGTAAGGAAATTAAAGACATTGGGCAACGTAGCAAGTCAAAAGAGCAAGTAAAGAAAAGAACTACAATCTTGATGATGTTTAGGTACATCAGAATTAAGAAACTAAATAACATCGCAAACATTTTATTTTTCGGCGGGACTTGAACCCACTACACCCTCAGTACGGGAATGCGCTAACCAACTGCGCCACAAAACCAAGTGACCACCTCATAGAAAATTTTTGCGACCTTGTCCTCCTAACCGAGTTTCGGCCAGTCTCCACGGAAACTAGCCTTGTGTACTGTGCACATGCACAAGTGTGTGAGTGTGCAAAGATGCATTCTCTATTTCCTCAGTACCTACCTTAAATCGATGGGAAGTCAGACCGGTCCTTTCGCAGCTAAGCGCTTATTTGCACTTATTTTTAAGATTAATAAACGCATTCCTTTTCAAAAATGTGAGGCCAACTCTTTCAGCGCAATAAGCGAGTTAAAGCACCTGAAAGCTCAAAGAAGCCCGCGGCGAGGGGGTGTATTTAGCTATTTAAGTAGGGAGGGGGGGGGGACTGATGGACAGCCTTTGACCCGGACATGCACTTTATAATGAGATCTCTCGGAGTTTTAACTGCTCTGCACTTTTTCGTTTAAACTGGGAAATATAGTATACGTACATATCTGTGTTTTGAAGGAAAATTTAAAAAACTACTCAGAAAAGTCCCTTTTGAATAACAAACCTAAGTAACAAAGTAAAACATAAAAGTAAAATATAAGTAACAAATATACAAGAACTAATTTTTTGCGTCTAAAAACCAATCAAAATATCATCATCATCATCAGCCTATATTAGTACACTGCTGGACATAGGCCTCCCCTAATGAACGCCATAGCGCCCTGTCTTTAGATTGTATCAAAATATAACGTGAAGAATATAATTTTAATATTGAAATAATACATTGTATTTTGTATATCAATTAAATTAATAACTTTATTTCTTTAGGGTTACAAAATAAGCCTTTAGACAAGTCAAATAGCAATAGTTTTTCAATTAGCTACTCGGTGGAGTCGTAAGTGTCGTCTGTTCAGTTTGATACGTAAACAATAAAAGTAAATATACGTGTAGAACAAAGAAATACCTAAATGTAGACAAAACTAATAGAATGAGCAAAGATCTTGTAACAAAGCCTTAAAAAGGCGCTCTCATTAGACACAATCGCTAATTGCGCAGTCAAATCGAACCTAACTCCATTACATTCTTCTGCTAATTCCACGATCGCACCCGATACCCACCCTTACCCCCCCAAAACAAGGCTCGAATTTGATCACACCTACCCTGATGCATGAAGAGTTATGCAACTAATTCATTCCGATCACGCGCGGGCGCTTGCTAATTAAAAATCGAACTATTTTTTTACTGAATGTACTTTACTCCCTTTTAAAAATCAATCAATTGCAGGCCGCACGTTCTTGACTCGAATTTTAAAATCTAGAGACACGTTGCTCATGACTTTTATTTAAAAATCGAATAATCTAAAAACGAATGAATAGTACCTAGTACAAATAAATAGAACTACTTCAATTGTAGCCTGTACTCTAAACTCTAAACTCTTGTTAATAAGGTTTTACACAGTCCTATTTTGGATAATGCGGACTGTAATTATCTACCTACTGTTTGTTGATTGTCAAAGAGTAGCTAATTAGACAGAAGGGGCATTGTCTGAGCCTGCACACTTCTAAGCTTGAATTAGAAAATTTAACCAATTTGTAGTCCAAGAGGTGCGTAACTTTTAGAAGTAATCTTTGAAATTTCTTTACTGGCTTTTTACACTGTTTAACTACTTAAATATTATATACAATGTTTTTCATGTAAGCTCCTTAGTAAATATGGAAAAACAATGATTTGTTATTCCTTGCATCTAAAAGGCCGTGTTTATTTATTAAACTGGAAACAAAGTCCCTTAAATTTGAAGACAGTACTAAAAAGCATAACCGTTCCACCTGCCCTCGCGAGCTCACATACAAACATTGATGATGTATGTTTACTTTGCCCAAAAGAACTGGATAAATAAAATATCCAGTAAACTCGACCTGCCTACACAACAACAACTTGTACATATTTCTTTACTATTACCCTCCCCCCTTCCTCCCCCCCGCCGTTCTGAGCTCATGCTTACAAACTGTCGCATTACCGGTCATCCCTTGCGAGAGAATACCAACTTTTCCTCCGTCTCCCGAACAAAAACGGACTCTAAACCTCACTCAATAAGTCCCAAAGCGGGAAATGAAGAAAGTTGGTAGCTCAAATAGGTTGACGTGAAGTAGACTTTATTCAGTCGCGTGTAAGGCAGTGTTTTGTAAGTTAGTGGGGCAGCGTGGTAATGATAATTCTAAGCTAATGCCATAAGGAAATAAGCGTAGTTCCCGTGGATTGTTTGCCGCTGAAGACTCCGAGGACACGTGACCTGGAGGCCTGCCCGAGCCTGAGCCTCAGGATCTCTCATGAGGCACTCCTCTGTCATTCCACGTAGCTCCTAAACACCTTATGCACAATTGGAACGTACTTGTGACATTATTCAAAGTGATCGAGTTACAACTAATTCCCGATGTGGGACCATTCATAATAGCGGTTTACGATTATTATTTAATTTTTGACAAGTAAGATTATATCCAAGTTTGTTGAAATTAATGATGACAATCGACTCCTTGTGATAGAAAGACAGAGCAGATGTAGGTAACTTATTAAACAAACAGGAGGTAAAGATACCTACTCATAAGAAAACAATCATCCTAGGCTCCGTAAAACGTCCCAAACTGGCGAATACAAGACAATGCACTACAAGTGTGGGTCATTCTGTACTGAGCGACCAATCGCGTTGAGTGAAAACTGCCATAAAAGGCTTGAGAATAGCCCTGATATTGCAAAGAGTAACCGTATAGGTGAGCCTCTCAAATGCAATGTGCCATAACGGAGTTTTACCTACACAAGTGATTGCTTTTACAACTGCACAATAGAATAAGAAAGGCACGAATAGATGCGTCGTTTTGCAGGAATTTAATCATTCAATTCAATTTACGCGAAACAAACGCTAAAATTGAAATGCTAGTTAATTTAATTTTTGCTCAAAATAACGGAAAAATATGAAACGATCCCGGAGTTAAAGATAACATAAAGCCAATATCCTTAGAATGCGACCAATTCGCTTGAGTGAGGACAGCCGTAAACGGAAACTGAAACACTAAGGACGGAATAATGGAATGGAATTAGGCGTAGGCAGTAGTTGGAGTAGACGCTTCTGCGCTGTACTCATTCTTTGAATGTGTTCTGTAAACGTACGATTGTAGCGAGATATTGTTACAAGCTCAACAATAAAACTTTTTTAGTACTAAGTTATAGCTAAGAATGTTTTTACATGTAATTTGATCATCATCAACAGATCGTAAATGTATTTTATTTTATAAGATTTAGAGAGATAATTTAGATTTAGAAATATATGTACATATTTTTTAAGAATGTAGAGCAGTTCTTCTGTACATTTTGGTTTTGTTATTCTTTGATCGCTTACTGAATTTATGCCCTATTGTGTTCTGGTTTAGGTATTGGTCGGGTCAACGCCTTGCCTAAGTGTGCGATAAGTTGTGTAAGTGTTTTAAGTAAGAAAGTGGAGTAAAACAATAGTAAGGTAATGTTCGTAATTAGAGCGATGGGGGAAATATAAGTTTTGATGTTTCTGATTGTGGACGGAATTTACGAGGTTTGATAAGTGATTTATGCTACATGTGCAGTGAACTACAAAATGGGTCAAAAAGCTTCTTAGGTATACACTTGAAAAAATAAACCTTGTGTTAATAACTGGTAATAACTAGATATTGTTTCCGAAATAATGAGCAGAGTTAAAAAAAAGAAATGTCGAGATATGGGCGAATTAACATCATTTGCCCAGTAGTGGAAAGCCAAAGGCTCTGGAGATAAAAGCGAATGGAATTATTGCACAGTTAAGGCACAGTCTTGCTATTAGCTAGAAAGTCGTATAAATAGATCCGATGTAGGTATGAACTCAAGTCGACGGTAACTCATTTAACGGTAGTTCTTATATTGTAGAGAACTGCGGATAGGGACGTCGTTAGTGTGGGTGGTCTAAGCTGTAAGCGAAAGTTAATTAGATATCTATGGAAAATACAAGCAACACGACGTATGTTTTATCTTTTTATTAAGTCTAAGTCACTGAAGACCTATCCATTCTGAAACCAAACTCTGAAAGATAAGTTTATGTAGTCAATGAATATTAGAAACGCGTACTTATGTTTTGTAGTATTAAGAAGACACAAATATTCAAAATCATAGACTATGTAATAATTACTATAAATAAACATGAATTAGACAAGATATTTTTTAACTATAAGTATATTGACTATAAGTTACTAAATATAAACGTGCCAGTGGTTTATTTTGTCAAAAATTTTAAGTGAAGAGAAAATCCATTAATACTTTATTTCCTCTTTGATAATTCTTCAAAGTTTCAAATAAAATTGGTCTTGTCTAAGAGCTTATTTTGTAAGCCTAAAGAAATAAAGTTCATAGTGAGCCCAGCATTTTTTTGTGGCTAAAACCGGCCAACTTCTTCTAACTTGCTCCAAGCCGTCGTCGTATGAGAAGGCGCTGACCATTCCGATGCTAATTTTATTGGGAACCTGCGTCTAACGAATCCTATTTGATTGATATCTTAATAGCTATTTGTTTGTGTGTCCGTCCGTAATGGCTTTGAGAGGAAAGTTTGACTGAAACTGGGTAGAGACCTCATGCAAAACTCGTGAGGACGAGTTGTGCATGAAAGGTATCTTGAAGGTTTATCTACCCAGTTTTAATCGTAATAAATAAGTAATTTAAACGAACTTCAGTTTATTTTTTATATTTACTGTTACTGAACAAAAGTTTCGAGAATAAAACGTTATCTATACAGAACCGAATTAACATGAACATCGGTCCTCCATTGTGGGAGAAATCAGGGATTTCTCCGGTACATAACCAAAAAAAATAAAAAACTAATAAATTACAAAGGCAGTAAGTATAGTAAAGTAGTATAGGAATACAAAATCACTTCGCCCAACATCAGACATTAGTTATACAGCACTGGCATATAACTTTTTGTTCAACATTAGATTCCAACCATAAATAAAAGTTTTTACCTTACATCATATAAAACTAATTATTGTAATCCATAACAACAATTATCACGTCCCATCGAACAAATCTAAAGGTAGGGTCACAGCAGCGCCACAAATCATCCACAGACAACTAATAAGTTATTCCAAATGATATTTCTAAGCAGTTCTAAGCCAGTTAATTCACATTTGTATATAAATCATCGAAGTAATGGGAGTAAGGCGTGGTTTTTCTTGTTATTTGTGATTTGTGACGTTAGGTGTGGTCTGGGTTTTAGTTGATGGGTATCGTTTTGATTTGTTACAATAAAAGTCGCTTCCTTCTCATGTATGTGGTTGGTACTTATTTTGTTTTATCTGGTCCGTTTTGTTGATTTCTATAGGTAAACTACTGCTCATTTTGTTTGGATATCATTGCGTGACGTCATCGATTCCTTGTGTAACGTCATTATCGCAATTATCGTCATGGGCAGGGCATAGAGTTTTCCAAAAGTGTTGTAGACTAGAGTTTTGAGCAACAAGTCCAACCGCACCTACTCTACCTGAATGTTGGTTTTTATCTGTTATCATTCATGTCAGTCCCTTTTCCTCCAGTTACCTATTATTATTCCCATCTTGGTGTGCTCTATAAAGCCATGCTTATATTCTTTCTACTTTGTTCTTACTATCAAAGTGTATCAATTATTGAAAAATATTTACATGTGTCTTTTGATCGAATATCATAAAAGCTTTATTTCTATAAAAATTACAAATAAACATTTGAAAACATCATAGTCTTAGCGCCAACACGGAAAAGATTTTCTATTACATATAAGTTTTTCTATGGCTTATATGTTGTGTCTTCGATTCTTGCCCATCAGCGTAACTCAGATAGCCCACTCAGATCTCCTATCGCAGATTCAAGATTTAATTTAATTTCACAGTAAATTTCATTGTTTGATTCATAGTTACCGTTCGGACCAGATCGTGGGAAATATCACGAGATTGATCTATGAGTAATAGCTTGAAGTTAAATCTAAATGTTAATGTTCTAGCCTTTATTGGACAATTGTTATAAGCGGACTGAGTTGCATCGTAAAAGGTTCTAGATCAGATTTATTATCAGACTAACTCCTTGTACGTTCTTCATTGACATTTCATTAAGTGCCAAACTTTAACCTAGAAATAGTAAAAGGCTAACTCTTTAAGAGTTCTATACACCTGTATAGAACTCTTAAAGAGTTAGAGTTGGTTGGTAATTTAAACATGGTAAAGGAAAACATATTTTAGTACCTACTAAAATATGTTTTTCTTTACCATGTTAAAATTACCAATAGCTTTTGCCTGTCTTTTTAAATTTCGGTGTGCCGTAGCTGAAATCTTAAATGTGCGTCACAGCCAACGAATGTGCTAATAACTTTGCATTTTATCAAAAAACCAATCAGAGGCTCGTAAAAACAATGTAATACATTAGCGTTCCTAAGCCCCATCACACAGTACAGCAATAAACAACAGATAAAACAGACAAAGAATTTCCACATACAGTCAAAGAATAGACAATAGTACACAGCACTCAATCGCGGTATAAATCCAGAGGTCGATCACAAATCACCGGCTTTTCCGTTGCAGCACGCACGGGCAGGTGTCGACAACCTTTGAGATTAAACACTTTGCTATCGACTCTATTGACGTAGGTACGTCGCGTCGCGTCGCTTGCGCAGCGGGATACGATCGAAAAGAAGTTATTAGTTATTTAAGTTTTTGGAAAGTCCAGGCGCCCACGCAATTATGATTCTGATCACGTGGCGCAAAAAATAAATTTAATAATGTTGTTTTATTAATAGTTTCAATCATAGCTCAACATTAAAATATACTCGTATCAATCTAATGTCACAGCCTGTTAAATTGTTCTTTATTAATGAGCAGAATTTAAGACGTCTTCTTTTTCATTTCAGTCTTGAGCTTATAGGAGCTGAAAATTTATAATGAGCTTTATTTCACTGATACTCTGTTTTCCTAACATTCAATCTGTTTTATTTATTTTTAATACACATTCAGCTGCATTGTTCTCACAAAGCTCATCCAATTACGAGGCAAAAAAAGGTTGCGCGTCCCTACCGTAGATCAAGATGTGTGCGTTACCGTGCGCTCGCGCACCGCAGTGACAGATTTATGTGGGACGGCCGCGATCAGCTCCCCTCCCCGCGCCTCCATCTCACTGGCCTATGTCAGTTTAAATGGACCTTCTAATGAAATGAGCTTTATTTGATTGTATTACGATTCAATTAAATTCGAGTATTGATAATGTTTATGTTCCCTTTAATTTTTTTATGGGGCGATTGAAATAGGTAGTTTATTGCTACCACAGTGATTCTTGTATTTAGTACAAGGCGACTAAAACCAAAATAAAAATGCACAGTTTAAAATAGACCTCAAAATACATTTCAGTTCATATTATTTTATTCGATTCGATATCTTTTGTATTGTAGCTTAACACTTCAATATCTTGTTATATACATCGCTATTTGCTAAAACTCTATTGCCAGATGTGAATGACCTAGTTAAATTGACAGTGAAATATCTTTGCTAAGACTATGCAGCTATTCTGTGGCAGTGGCCGGCCGGCGATTGCGTGTGCGATTAGGTAATTAACGCAGTGGTGGACGGAGGCCTTAAGGACACGCCGGGTACATGTGAAGGGACTGGAGGCCTAGGTGCAATGGGAAAATTATAAAATGGGAAGGAGTTCCGAATAATAAAACTTTAGCGTCTTTGGTGTCAAGATGTCGAATACTAGCATACTAGCGTGCTTCGAAGTCTACAGTTAACTTGTTTGAGTCTTCTGATATTTTAGTATGGTCTGATTTACAAACTCTTTTCTATGGTTTGACCTATGATTGTGCTGCTTGGTTAATTACGATTTCTCGGATGTTTGGCTGGTTTTACCTATTCGTAGATATTTCTTGTGTAAAATTTCGACTAAAAATAAAACAACCAAAACGCTGGAGAATGGTTTTTCACTGTTGTACTAGAATTCTTAAAAAAATATCAACAGGACCGACATCCTGTTGATATTTTTTAAATAATTATTTTCTTTTGAAAGTGCTTCAGAAATACCGTAGAGATACACATCATAAAACTCCCTCACTCAGTGCAACCAGCTTCTAAATAAAGCCTGTTCTACACCTAAATAACGTTAAATAGGCGATTCATCGGCCGCTATCTCACCGTATACAGGGTGTTGTCAGCGGAGATAGCTTTACATCGGTGCGTTATTATCGCCACTGCCTTTAGAGTAGTTATGGGTGCGAGTTTATTTTTATCTCGGGATAAAATTCAATACATGCACGTAATTTCAGTTTAAAGGCAGTATCTTCTTGTTCTTGTACATACAATGCTTTTACAGGTCGTGATTATATAGAATATGAAAAAAAAATACATAGAATAAATCATTAAAAAACTGATGTCCAAAAAGGGACCAGAAGTTGAAGAGAAAATTAATTAATGTTAAAAATCTTACTCGTGGACATCAACATGTATAAAATAGTATGGCATCCAGCCATCTATCGATTCAGTAATAATGTAACTATTTTATATATCCTCGGAATTATAATAATGATATACACCAGCCATCCGTCATTTTGCATGCCGCAGCTACATGACTTGATCCTGAATCACTCCTCACCGGATTGTAAGCTTTATTACTTCAAGCCTAGACGATATTATTGCTCATTACTCCAAGGAAATTTGTCAGTGTTAGTCTTTGTCAATGTAAGTTAAATGAAACCGTCGTGTTTCAATCATAGGATACAAAGAGTTTTCATGCTTGAGAGCTACGGGTCAGAGACGCCTGCATTTCGGTTCCTACTGCTATTTCTCGGAGCATCGTAAATCTGGCTCAGCCCTGACACATCACTCGTACAAATCATCGTGAATACGTCAAGGCATTAATCATTCGAAAGAACTGCCCCGATTGGCCACAGCCGACCGAACGATTATTCAAATCCCGCTCTCCGATTGGTCGAACTCGCATCCGTTTTTTAACTGACAACTGATATGTTCGACCCTTCGACTCACGCGCAGCCTCATTGTAGTGTGTGATGAGATGCTATCAATCCACGTCGATCGGTAAATATATAGCTCTTTGTGATTCATTGCGGAGATATAGAGATGGCATTGAAATACTGCTTGCAATATGGCGGTCTACAAGAGTTTTTTATCTTGTTTGAATCGTTCCTAACCCGGTATATTCTGTGTCGATTTATCGATAATCCACAGCTTTAGTATCGATATAAAACAAGTAGTCGTGAAAGTAGGATTCATTTCATGTGGGAAGAAAATAACTGTCTGTAGGTACTTACTTCGTATGTGGGAAGGCTCAAATACTTACTCAATCTCATCAGTTGATCGACTTAATACTCGATAAGTGTCGAGAGAATCGGATACCTGTATCGTGACTATTAATCGACAGAAACATCGATACCCGGAAGGACCAACACTATCAGGGAAAATGGCCGCGTATGCGCAAGGCATGTGATTGGCGGAATGACTGGACGTAGTGCAGCGAAAACAGTACCAATCTTGTCTTTGTATCACAAAGTAGTCAGAGTGTAAGAACCTTTTGAATTTCGTATTTGAAATGTTTAATTTTATATTGTCTAGTATGATTGGTTCTGGTAATTTTATTGGTTTTAAGGGGTACAAGACAAAATACAGCACTTTAAATAAGTATACTGCAACATTTTATTTTGAAAAGCCAACTTGCATGTAACTTCAAATAAATAACCATCGAAATCAATCGACTTAAGTTAGGAGACATTATAATCAATTTGCACACAGTTTCCTGTTCCAAGTTTTTCTATTTCGCTAAGCTGAGCCTTTATAAATTACAAACCCATTCAGGATGTACTCGTAAATCAATTAATTTCGATGACCACAGCAATTACTTGCCCAGCACCTGTTTGAGCCATAATTGCATTAGCGTCAAAGTGGGTTTACTGGATAATATTTCTTACGCTGCGCCCGCGCACGCCGGCATCTGTCACCAACCATTACCTTTTTATGTACAGTTTACGAGCGAGTCTACTTCTATAAACACCGCCCATACCACTGAAAATATTTAAACTCAATAATTTTTAGAATTCGAATACGATAATAGTTTTATGTTGAAAGTGACTTTATCAAAACCTGCGATGGCTTTCAACTTGGGCCCTTTTAATGGTTGTCGCATCTCACTGTGACGCTTATGGAGTTGCCGGTAACGCAACTCTACCTTTGGGTGGTTAAGTCGTAGCAGTCAATGATGTCAGATACTTTTGAGTTGATCGTTTCTTTATATATCTGAATGGGTTTAAAATACCACTTACATTGCTAATGAAATGCCCCTCATCGATAATGGTCGAGCTTTAATGTGTTCATCACTTTTTGATGTTTCACTGTTCACTAAACAACCCAACAGACTTGGTAATAGAAAATGTAGCCTTATTTATAATCATACCCAACAGCTAACGAGCTTACCTGAAACAGAAAACATTATTATAAGCAAATAAACGACAAAAATGTAATTTTCCGGCGGAAGCGAGCAAATTGGCCAAGACATGAGCCTTGCTTAGCGTGACAAGTTAATTTTGGGTGCATCTGCAAATTCTGCAATTTCTGCATGCTCTGGAATGATTTGACTGTTTGTTTTTGACTGAGGACTAATTGCTTTGTCTTTTCTCACTTTCGTGTAGATTTTTCTTTATTTTTGTCTTTTATTATTATAATAAATATAGAAAATAACGGAATGAAAACTGAATAGTAACACCTAATTATTTGAGTTCACACCTAAAACGTACATTTTAGCGCTACACTAATTCCTAGATTTAATGAAAAAACTAGAAGCTTAAAACTGCCTTTGTTGGCTTCATATAGACTGCTACCATGTTGACCTTTATATGTGATCACCCGACAGATAGGCATCTACATAAAACGCTATATTGAAGACCAAGAAATCTCATCAAAACTTCCTACTAAATTAACAAACCCATTAAAATACCGACAAAACAATAAAAACCCACGCGACTTATCACAAAACATCATCGAAAACAGTCGAGACATATTTAAAGTTTTTCTAATCGCATAAAAACAATAAACTTGGTAATTAGATGATCCCGCGCGATTTTACGAGACAAATAACTGTTTTATAAACATTTGGACACTTAATTATTGAGTATTGTTTGTGGGAGGAATATGCATTATTTGCTTAATTTTGGAGATTAAATTGATAAAAGTTCAGGTTTTAGGTGATAAGTGGAATAGATTATATTGTAACAATAGTGGCGTGTGCTAAAACTGACTCGGCGCCGCAGTATGTCGCTATAAAAGTTCGAATAACATTAATCCGAATAAGTTAACATAATTAAATATCTTATTAACTGTTTCGAAGTCTTCGGTCGCTTTGTAGTCAGATCCAGTGATCAACCACATTCTGAACACTAATGTTTTGTGGCGCAATCTGCCAAAAAGTCTTCAAAACTAAATCTAGACTGGTATCTTGGGGACGCTTCCGACTGGTATTGACATGGATCAATTGAGCTACCTTTAGACTGTTTGCAACCGTCTGCAGTTAGCTCAATGGTTTCAATTATTATTGTAAATACTAGTTGTAATTTTTATATTCCTTTGCTTGTAATTTTCGTTGTCAGTAAATAAATTTATATAATCTAGATAGATCCCTCTTTGATAATAATTGTCATAAATTTGATGGATTTCAGACAAGTTTCTGCGCGCGGCTTTATGCGTATTTTTTCAGTCGCCTATCTCATTCCCTGGGATACTGTTAACCTTCTACAAACCTTAATTAGGATTCAACACAAAAAACTGTAAATGTTAACGATTGTGTTTAAAAAATATATCTTCTGTTTAAAAAATATTAAAAAGATAAGCTTATTTGGCGTGAAAATTGTGACAGACAGACAGAAAAAAATACTTTTATTTTTTACTGTAACCTATACTTTACTATATCCTATAAAGTAATATTTTAGTACGAGTGTCACAAAGGTTTGGATGGGTGGGTGGGAACATTTCAAAATTCTCCTTTTTCTTTTTCGTGTACTCTTGTAAATTAATTTCAAATCAATCAATTATAACTTTCTGTTGGTACCTACTTAATTAGTCAAATATCATTCGAGTCCGGATAAAAGTGAGTCGCATTCATAATTTAATTACTAGCCGGCGTAAGGATAGCCCAGACATCGCGCCGGCCGCATTAGGACAATCAGTTCGATTCTAGTTATTTCAGTAATCGAGTCGATTCGGTGTCTCCGCTGTTTCTACAATGATATGGACACCCCAACTAGATGCTCTCGATTGTTAATAGAACTCGAATCATTTCCACCTTCTGAAAGTACCTACTGCAGTAGCGTAGGGGGCAAGTATGAAGAAAAATATAACGGTAGCTTATGCAAAACAAAATGCGTCTGTGAGCGCACAATTGTTTTTAACTTTTCCTCATAAACGCCCAGGTATTCCGCCAGTTGACAGTATGCCAATGATTACGAGGAATCCGGCAAGACGAGAGAAATGTATCATTTATTTTCTCATCTTGTTTTAATGAAAATATGTGACATAATTATTATAGTTTTGTAGACGGTATAACACTAAAATTTAAGATGCCACAAAATTAAAATACACATTAATAGCACAATAATACCGAAAAAGGTAGCCAACTGTTCTATTTTAGACCCGGCATACGTAAAATAAGTTAGTTATTTAAATCTTTTGGAAAAATATCGTCATCTTCAGGTTGTTTTAATCGGTGTCGATGGTAGAGGCAATGTTGGCGGCATAACAAAAGCTAGACTAAGACGAACACACATTAGCTCTCAGGCGAGAGTTGGACACCATTACTTATTGACGGCTGCCGGCAAAAATACGTCCACACAATACCTTCTAAATTTTGCTAAAACTATCAATGCGGATAATGTTGTGTAGAAATGAAACTACGCGATCTACATGCCTTTGGAACCTTCTGTTATTGGCACTCATTTCGAACTGAACAAAATAATTAAATTTTCTCATCATTAGAAAAATAAATTCACTAAGTACACCTATAAAGTAATATAATCTAGAAGCCTAATTTTTTTTTAAAAACCAAGTCTTGCCAAATTTAATTGTTTTGTAATTTAGGAATGTGTAATTTTATTTAAGAATGTAAGACAAAATATTGTATTCTTTCCTTATCTTTGAATAAATACAAAATACATTTTGGATTCTAGAACCGAGTAGGTATTTTAATACCATAGATAACAACGTGATATTGTAACTGTCCCTTGATTTATACTTACTCAGACAATATTTTAATAATAATTACTAACACTCCAGCTTTAATTCTAAGAAAAAAAGAAGTGTCTCAATATTCATGTAATTTTAACAAACTTTTTTATCTTTATTTACAACGAACATTACAATGAAGGAATAGACAAAAATCAAACTAGTATTTCAACAATTAAGTTAACTTCAAACGGTTGCACACAGTTTTTGATTAATTCGTAAGTTTCATATCTATGTGCATAAAATTCACCCAAAAGCCTTGGCAAATGTGGCGACTAATATGCTAAATTGATGCATCGAACTCGAGCCCATTTTACAGATTTAGATAATTATTAGTGACGGGTCAGCCGTTGCTTATTTACCCGGTTTTCTTTCCTTGACTTTAAGATTGGACACTTCTATTTTCGTACGGTCGTTACTTGCTATTTAATAATTACAATAAGCCCTATAGATCCCACTGCTTTCCAAAAATGAGGCATCTTAGGGTGTGGCAGTTATATTTTGCTTTCATTTTATTCCATAGAACTGCACGAACAAGGTTCTTGTAAATTAAACGCTTATTTTGTATGGCTTCATACAACTGGACAGTTAGTATAAAAGTCAGAGTTCAGATTCAAGTCGTCACTGGTCAGGTCTCGAAGACAGAGCTACGTGAGGTGTTATCTAGGAACTGACAGGCCGGTCCAGCCGTCCAGGACAGTCGCAGTAAGCCACTGTCCAAGACATCTCACAATCTGTACTGTCAGCCGCACGGATTTATTGACTGTTCACTATCTTTGGGTCTGTCGCAGTGGATAGATGCCTCTATCGCTGTCGGGCTATTGTGGCAGGTGATTTACTGGGGCGAGACGTGCGGTGGACTGGTGGTGATTCTTTCTGGTACCAGCTTGAAGAGGTTAGGATTGTTACTTCATACAATTTGTATCACTAGAGAAGTAAGTTTGAAGTATCCGAATTATTAGTATAGACAATTAAGAACACAGCAGGTAAATACTTAGTGGTTTTATTTTCAAAATATAAAAGTGTAAAAATGTCTCGATTGCCTAAATACATTCTACAATAATTAAACTCTATCAAAATGCTTTTGAAATGTTCAGAGAAAGAAATAATTAAACATACAATGTTTTGTTCATTTGAATTTCAACATTTCGCGTATCTTGAACCAGTTCTTACCTAGGGGATTTTGTTAAGGTTTTGAACACAGAAATCAATAACTAATTTTCTGTAGTCAAACTTCTAATACGACCGAATAGGGCTGCTTTACTATAAGAAATAAAGCATTTGAGTTCAGATTTATAAGGTAAAAGTATATATGTACTTAATGTACTCATCAGCTTTACAAAAGATGGCAATGCTAAAGACGTAGAACATAAAACAATGATCAATGGATTTTATGTGAGATATTCACAACATCGGTGTAACAAACCCGAAGTCTTAAGCGAAAGGTTTATTTACAATCAGTTTAAGGGCAGGAGCGCAAGACACACCGTATTTAAGGCGCATAAACATCGGATATGAATGGCGCATTATACTACGAAAGTTGGCGCATACAATGTCGGGATAGACGGGCGCTGACAAGGATAGGAGTGCTGGAGACGATTTAGAGCTAAAACTTTCAAAAGTTTGTAGTTGAAAATTTTAAGATATAGGTATACGTTTTCATGATTCTAAGTTACTTCGTAAAAATAATGTTTTCAATTAATTATTTTAAAAAACAATGGTTGAACAAAATATTAACTGGCGGATATTATTTCTGGTCAAAGGAAATTATTTTCTCTCAGATTCTCTACTCTCCCTGAAAAATGCATGTGTCTCTACTACACACGGGCAAAGGACGGGTAAAATATCAAACTTTTATATCTACTAAGATTCTGTGAATTAAAAATAATAAAAATCAAAACATCTGTCTGAGTCTGAGTCTATAAATTGATCGAATACCTGAGGCATCTAGCCGCAAAACATTCAAGTCAAGTGTCGCCAAATAGACGGAATGTAGAGACCGACTACACTGTTTGGAATTTAGGCTAAAGGCGTAAAGTAGCTTTAGGATGTTTAAAAATTAAAAGTAAAAAAATATTATCAACACTTTAATCGCACTATTACACTTATGCTTTATTATACCTATTAGAAAAGTGATTGTACGGCGTTGTCCTTTGAAATATTGTATCAAATTATATTTAGACGTGTATTTTGATCATAACACATATTACACTTACGTACCTAACATAATATAGCTCACAAGAATGGGAAAGGTCTGTGATGAGCTTTCTCAATTGAATATTTTATTTAATACACACGAAAATGACACGGTTATAAAAAGTAAAGAAAATAAAATAGAAAGCGTCTCCACGGCCGGCAGTGTCCCGTCCGCTTAATTCGTCGGGGCGTCATCAGCGACCTCACGAGACAGTTTTTGCATTTTATCATTTTGTTTGTTTTGCTCGTCCCGACTTTAATGTTCAAATGTATGGAAAATGTCAAAAATGAGCTAAAATGGAAACAGCGCTGGTTTTCATTTTACGTGCATGGTAATTTGCCTGGGATGTTGGGTTTATTCTTTATCTCGTCGTCTGATTTTTCAGAAATATTAATTCCTTGATAAGAAACATGTGCCCGTATAAATTGGGTATGTATTTAGTAATACATTTTCTAAAGAAGCAACGACTATTTCTAGAAACTATTACAGTAATGAACTTAGTGGTTTGAACATTCATCATCAAATCGGTCATCGGAAATCTCATCCGATTAACAATCAGTACAAATGACGCGTACTTAGCGAGTTGTTCGATAAGTACAGTCACGGAGAAAAGTTAAAGGTCGGCCCAGGATCGATGGCCGCAGATGTCGGTATTAATCGGAGAGTTTAATCCCTCCGCCCGGGGATAAATCAACGCTAATTGCGCCTATTTATATTTATCAAGTCCGGCCGATGGCTAATGACTTTCGTACCCGATTGTACATTATATCGATTTTGGGTTATGAGATTGCAGGCTCTTTGAGTTCAAGGGCTTGGTACAGGTTGCTTCGATCTTTATCGTTTCAATACATTATACTATATGTACGCACAAGTTGCAAGAATGCTTGTGATGCATAACTGAAGAATATACCCTGTATTTTGAAGAAATCTTACAAACATCAGCAGAGATTGTGTTATAAAGAAAGTAAAACGGTTCAAATAGGTCACTTCAAGGTTTGCCTATATTAATCTCTGATGCGAATAAATCGTTGTTCTAAATAATAATTTACTTGTATAAAGACCGAAGCCACACTAGATTACATCGAAATATTTTCTTTTGTAAGTTGAAACCCATATGGAGATTATATTATTGTGACTTTTTTATCTGCGAGCTTGTTTCTATTTAATTCCCATATTCGTGGTGTTTTTACAATTCCAAGTCATCTGTCTTGGGAGGGTGTCTCCTAAATTCTTAGGATGACAACCTCATTAGCCGTGTACAAAATAAAAGGTATCTAAATCTCTCGCATTTACATGAAATGTATGGAATTTTCGCACTGCGTTTGTGGGGTTAAGTCGGAAGATATTAGTACTGTAAAATTATTTATAGCACTCGGTTGTTATCCATCTTATGGTTAAATTAAAACCTTATTTTAGATTAGCTAAAATGTTGATTCTGTCATTTACAGAATCAACTTGTTTTTTATATTCTGATAAGGGGCTGTTGAAGGTTTAGTCTTTTTTGTATTTGTTTGTCTTTATACACGAATACCCAAAAGATAAGTGTACCTAAATAAATGTTTATTACAATCACCTCCGACAGTAGAGTTATGTCGTTTTACATGTTTTATGTTTTAGAGTTATGTCTTTTCTACGTATGGCGTCAAGGAGTACCTATCAGAACTGATCTTCCAATCGGTCACGGTCATAAAAGACCCTAAGCCATCTCATTCCATCAATCGCCACCGTGGCCACACATCCCCTGCATTGTGTTCTCCTTATAAACTATCTCTAGGATACATCGAGCGACGTTTACGGCCCTTTTTGACATATTTGTGATGGTAAGAACGGGATTTATAGATTCCGAGCCATTTCTTTCTGATTTGGTGCTCAGCGGTCACTTTGAGGATTTTTTTTGTTATGATTTAGTGTTATGTGTTGTGTTCTGTTGTGGGTTGATATAACTGAAGGTCTGGTTATTAATTTTTATTGTATGTTATTCTTGGAAATCAAAACTTCATAGAAGCTTCAAGTTTATATGGTATATAAACTTGAAGCTTCTAAGAATATATAATGTTGGCAATATACATGTTTATAAGGTGCTACAATAAGTGCTAATGTAGAGCAGGTATATGTATATTATTAAAGTGGTTTTTGTTATTAAAATATTGATAACACTTAAGCGCACGGTTTATTTTACCATCTGAATGGCTTTAATTTAAGACCTCTGTCAAATTAAATGCACATATACATATATCGGTCAGAACTAATATTTCTTAGGATTGTGAAAACAAAACTATTAACCGTTTTCTCATTGATGAGTCTCTATGACAGCGTCACACTTAGCCAACGAGACGTTATTAATAAACATATCCGCCTCATTGAAAGGTTAGGCTAGCCACGTAACGCGTTGAAAAACGGGCGTCTTGATGTCGCGCGACACGCGGAGACAGCTGCGCCCGCGACTAAAAATAGGCGACGTCGCGAGATTCCGCGTTTTTCACTGTCCAAGCGCGCATCAATTCCTGTCCGCATTTGTTAACCAATGACAGATGTTTTACGCCTCTCATGCTAACACAACGCTTCCCCATTCATTTGTCCTAGCTTCTATATCGTAGAAATAATGGCGAATTTCGCCTGCTTATTGTTAATAATTAGTTGTGTCAAGGTGCGCGAGTCGCCGTGTAGCTGTCACTGTCATAATGACAGCTGCGTTTAAGACGTGTTCTAACCCTTTGAGAGGACGGTTTTAGAAATTTGATGATACCCTGACTTAATCAAAGTGACAACATGGGACACGACAGGGAAAGCGAATAATCCAGATCATAATTTGAGATACTTCTAAGAACCGACGAAAGGTACATCCTGGGTATAAATGGTCTTTCATAAATAGCCTACAAGTTGCCAGATTTCAATCAGAAATCAATTACCTTATATCGAATATTAGA
Organism: Eupithecia centaureata; assembly: GCA_944547425.1. Lineage (NCBI taxonomy): Eukaryota > Metazoa > Arthropoda > Insecta > Lepidoptera > Geometridae > Eupithecia > Eupithecia centaureata. Next base: position 15,327,655 of record OX155682.1, read on the forward strand.
AATGAAGTTTTCATTAGGGGAGGCCTATATCCGGCTGTGGACTTATGTAGGTTGATGATGATGAATAATGGGCATTGCCTCTATTATTTATAGCAAACAAAGACCTATTTACTGGCAGTTCCTGCTAATATTTGTGCACCTGATGTTCTATAAAAAAGTAGTTAAAACTCTAAATTCATCTTATACCATAGCATAAGATGGATTTAGAGTTTTACATTTTTTAAGAGTACTATTTCGTCTACAAACAAACAGCAGGGGTTAATTAGTTTACAAAACTTACTCAGCAATTCTAAATTCTTAACCTATCCCAGTCCTAAATCACGTCACACGTCAGCGTACACATCAGTGCACTGGATCATGCACAAAATGCCGGTGTCGGTGTCATAGGTGCGCGAGCGCAATTACGACTGTCAACTGATATATCGCTCGCGATTAGCGCGCGAATTGCCCGACGCCATTTTGATTATAAATAGGGCTGTCAAACGCTAATTTGAAAGGGATTATTTATTTATGTCGTTACTGTGATGATTACTAGCCTGTCATCTGTCAATTATGGTCTAGTTGATATGCAAGGTTGGCTATGACATTTAAAATTGAACTGTAATTACTGATGTTCCATTTATTTTTCTATTAGCTACAAATATGAAATATGTATATAATGATTAATGAAAACGTGAACATTCCATTTGGTGATATTGTGTTTAAACGAAGGACTTTGAACTATAAAAAAGAGAGAAATATTCATCACTTATTCACATTTTTTCATTAAAGCCATTTGAAACGGCAGTAAGTAAATTAACGACCTTGCTATTGTCTACTCAAGTAAATATTAGTCAAAGTACCTATTTAACTTTGAACTTGGTCCTCACTGTAAATCTTATCAAGCTGTGACAAAAACATAAAAGCGGCAACCCTATCCAATCCGTCAAAACTTTCCCTCCCAACCCTAATTATGACGCGCAGAGTCCAGCGATGATAGCGATTGCAATTCCACTGTTGTTTACGACTGTACATTTGACAAGTGACGTGAATGCACTTGTGAACGTGAATGTACCTAGGTACTTGTGAACGAGGATGTACTTGTGCTTGTGATGCGTGTTGGCTGAAAGGACGTTTGTGTTTCAGTTAATAGAACTTTGGCATTAAGTTTCCAACGCTTAGAGCTTTAAGTTTAGAAAAACCTTAGGAAATCCTTTAGGGTTATCGAACCTAATCCTACAAAATATTACAAACGCGAAGTTAGTTTGTAAGTATGGGCGGATGGATGTTTGTTACTCTTTCACGCAAAAACTACTGAACGGATCTGGATGAAATATGGGACAGAGATAAATTGTAGTCTGGAATAACACATAGGCAATTTTATCTCGGAATTCCCACGGGAACGGGAATTACGCGGGTGAAACCGCGAGGAACTGCTAGTTAAACATACTAAAATTAGTAATTAAGGCTGATTACTAAGGCTTTTTCTCAATGCGGTTAATGAATAACATTTGTAATGAAAAACTTGAAATGAGTGAAAAATTATATATTTAAATCAACTCTCGATTGTTATGTACTCTCCTAATCTTTGATATACTTACATGATGATTGTAATGTTGAGAGTTTATTCAATGAATACTACAGTACGTACCTAGGCACTACATTATTTAGTCTGTGTAAGTAGGTAGGTACTTTTAAATCTTTTTATCTAGGAATGTATATCTATATATAAGTATTCTTATTTTTATAGCAGTCTTCGGAATATAACATGACATTCATTAAATAATAACCGAATATATTACTCTAATAATTTATTTAATATTATATTGCAAAAATGAGTAACAGACCACGCTCGAATGTTACTTGGCGCCATCTATCGGCAGCTCAGTGCATGTGCCGACATGCCACCACTTAACTGAATTGTAAAAGACGCGACAGGTTTGAATCTAAAAATACCAAAGATTCTAGCATTACTACGTTAAATACTTTATTTTTTAAACTCCTGTCCGCACTTGATCTTCAAATATTTGATTAAAATGTGGAGGAACATTGTAATCAAATATTATCCAATGGCACTCTGTTTTTATTTCAGTTCCCAATGGTTCTGTCACATTTCGATTGCCTGCGGAAGTATGTACGTAGAACAGTATCAAAAAGTCGTGGAACAATTTGACTGGCCAGATTCATAACAATTCGATAGCTAAAATACCGGCTAAGCCTGGATCCAACCAATCCTACATTTTATAGTCCATTGATAGAGTAAATAACGTAAACAGATCACCGCTCGAATCCATCCGTCAGCCCCGCCTTCGGTCGTAAACGAATAAAAATATCCATCTCCACAAAAAACGTAGATAAACTACGTAAAACAGATAAATATACTACGATGCCGCTCAAAATAATTTAATTTTATCATTTTATGTCCCGTGATAGCCAGCTCTGGGGAACAGCTGGTTAACTATGGAGTAAAACTATTAGGATGAAGGTAAATGCATGGAACCAAAAATTAACAAGATGCTACGCTGTAGTGCCGTAGCACCGTAGCACCGCAGTGGCGTACGTCGTTGACCTCGTAGCGTTAAGTAGTAGGCTTCCAATAGATTATTTCCAAAAACTCGTTGCTTGCTAGCAACCAGCCATGCTTGGTGTAATACTTCTATTTTTTACCGCAAAAGTCTAATTGATAGATAAATAAGAATAAGTAAAAACAATAACATGTTATTGATTTAGAATTTTATAAATGGTTCAGTTTAAATACATTTACTTTATGACCTGAACTCACGTAATAAATATTGTAAAGCCAGCAATACTCAAGCTGAAGTATTAGTATGACTATATACGTATATATACGTATTACAACTTTGTGTATTAAGTTTTTGATACTTGTTTTGTTTGTTACAATAAAATTATATCAAATGTATGATTGAACCAGCCAGGCCCTTTGCGCTGTGGCCGATACCTGTCGTCGTCGATAGATTCCGATGTCGGGGACAGGCCAATTTATTACTTAGTATATCATCCAACTTATGTCCGGACATAATAAGTTCGGAGCTAAGTTGAATTTATTGTTCATAGGCGGGCCGAGATGAAACTCACTCTGATTATTTTCATACTTTATTGTGTTTTTAAAAGGTTGGGTGCTTTTCGTAATATACCTTATATACCTATGCGTATCATATGTTTACGCTAGTAGGATTATATTTAAATACTGAGTAAATAGAATAGATAGAAACATAATTTATTTATTGTACCATCATTAAATATGTACAGTTACAGAGTAGAGTAATACTAATTACATCTAAAGTGGCCCAATCGGCGACAATTAAATTTATTTCAATACCTACAATCGAATTGTAAGTATTGAAATACCAGCGTTTTGTTTTCTAATCTAAAATGCCATTACTTAGGCATGAATAAATTGTTTAAGAGATGTTGAGATGAAAAAATCCAATAACTTCAAAGAAAACATTCAGTTATTTTGAAACTTAATATCATTAATTCCTGTTTAATGCCTTCCAAATCATTCACAAAATTTATGAAATGCATTAAGAGTCATCATCATAATCGTAACTTCTAGTTGATTCATTCATAGATAATTATCATTAAAAACCAAAATCCATTTTTAAAACAATAAATGCAATTGATGGACCCAAATTGCTTTGATGAGACTGTTTAGTTCCACCAATAAACTACCAAAATATTAATTAATATCATTCCACACAATTATTATTAAGACTCGAATGCATGAACTTTGAATGAATATTTATATAATTTATGTTTTATATTGCTTTAATATTGGGTCTACCTGGGATGATCCCATGCATAAATAATGTCCATCAATTACTTCCAATGATCCGATCACGATAAATTGTGATTTATGTTATATAAAAGACAAGAACCAGTGGGAAGGTTTTACTTAGTCGCACCATATTGGATGGATGGATGTTCGGTCCTTTTTTACGTCAAAAGTTCTGAATGTATCAGACAAACATTTTGCATAAATAATATAACGATGTTGGGTTTTATATTCTAGAAAATAGTTACATGTAATTCGATGATAATTGGTTTACTCGCTAGACACACGATGCGAAAAGCACAGCACAGAATCATTATCACCATCATCAACCGATATTAGTCCACAGCTGGACGTAGGTCTCCCCTAATGAGTGCCATAGCGCCCTGTTTTAGCTTCCACTTAATGGCTAGCAAGAAATAAGGTCGATCGTATCCTAAGCAGTGAGTCAGACAAAAGCTTTGATGATAATGATGATGAAGTTGAATGTACCAACGGCGTAATATAAAGTACTTACTTAGAATATTATAAAGTATTTTCTCACCTAAATCTTATATTAATATTACTATAGCTGAAGGATAATCATATAGTGGGTGGAACGTAAAATACGATGGGTCATTTATATTTGAATAACATGTAGAGTGTACGGCGCCCAGCGTGACGCGTAAATAATCAATAAAAAAGTGTAAATATGACGACGTTATTAACGCTGAGTGTGGTTAGGGCTTTATTTACATCGTGGTTTAAATAACTGTCTAGCATTAGGCTCGTGCACTCAAGATGAACATTTATGGAATCGAGTCTTATTACTTTATTATGTTTTTGAACTTTAGTGTACAAATAGGTTTTAATTTTTTCTATTCCTACATGGCAATCCCTTTATTATGCTATATCAAAGAACCTTGCCTCAAAAAGTTGGAGCAAGTTTAGATTAGGAGGTTTGACCAGTAAAGTAATTAAAACGACCAAATTAACTCGTACTTTCAATTTGATACTACTATCCATGCTAAAACAAGTTATTATGAACAGAACCATTGCTAATCACACGCACTTATGGATACATATCCTACTAATATTATAAACGCGAAAGTTTGTAAGTATGGATGAATGGATGGATATTCGTTACTCTTTCATGCAAAAACTATTAAGCGGATATGGATGAAATTTGGCACGAAGATAGATTATAGTCTGGAATAACACATAGGCACATTATTTTATAGTGGAATTCCCACAGGAACGCGTATCACGCGGGTAAAACAACGAGGTGCTGCTAGTAAATTATCAAAAAATCGATGATTCTAAGGCACGATATCCAAATGGATCAAGTCATGTCATTCAAATTAGATACCAATATAACTGATAACAGATACCTAAACGATATCTACTGTGTGTTGAGATGTGTTTGTTTTTGATCGCCGAAACACTTACCAAATTCATTCTCAGATGTTCCATCGTTCGACCCTGAAGCCCAGAACAATACTCGACACATTCCGATCCTCTCGCTCAGGAGATGTATAAGAGTGCAGTTTATTATATCTGCGGATCAGCGCACAATGGACTATCCTAATTATGCAGGAGCAGTGGACACACGAAATGTTTTAATGCTGCCCTCTGGACATTAAAGAAAGGATCTTGAGCACAGATTATATATACCGTACCAATGTATAGATTTTTCACTCTGGAGATGCGCTTACTGGTATTGCTCGCCACCTTAGAGGCAACTCTACCAAATAATAAATGTTTTAGAAGAGTTTCTAACAACGACAAAGTTTGCTCGATGGTCAGACGATAGTGGTTTAAGTAGTGCGAAAAGAGTGGAAGATGACCGTACCACTGGCACAATAGAGAGGAGGCCTATTTTCCGGAATGGTCACGGGCTTTTTTAGATTACAGAATTTTTGAAAATGGCTTACTTTCTTTTTGCACGAGCTCTCGGCTGGTTACATAAGTTGTTCGATGAAACTAATACATCATGTTTTTAATGCATCTGAATCGAATTGACTACTAACCGGATAAATACTTGCTGGACGCAAACCTTTATAAAAATATCATAAAAATGATACTTCGTAACTTTAGATCAATCAATCGTCCACTAAAAGCATTTGAAGCTCTAACCCAATGCATCAAAGCTCAATCTTTACATTCCCTACAGCGCTGTGAGCTAGGGCAGGCGCACACGAAACAAAAGCGAATCTCGTGCGAGTGCGTTACCGAGATGCGACGATATCATTGAATGTCGCGATGTCGAGTGTGTCGCGTGTGACCGCCGCGCGATGCGCAGGGCTGCCAGCTGCCGCCCGAACTAGTCAACTGGGTTTCTCAATTGGGACATAAATATGACGTTTAACCCTAGCGACCCTAGGACTACTACGATTTTTATTTTGTTTCTATTAGCTTCTAGTGAGTTTCTCATTAATTTTATCATGCATTTTTATCCTTCTTTTTATGACATGCACTGGTTCCATAATGATTATCTCTATAAATTATAGTCAATCACATTATCACATTATAATGTAGTAATTGATTGACAGACAACCCATACCTTAAATCGCTGGTCATAGAGAATTGAAATTTAAGGTGTTCGTTCATACCTTTCAGGGTGAGGGGGTGTAAAAAAACATCTTTAAAATTGCTAAGATTTCAAAAAATGAGGTTTAATGTGATTCAAAAATGTTCTGTATTACAAGAACCGGATTTATTAGACCGTGAAAATTATAATTGCAAGTTCCCCTTATAATATTAAAACATGTTTCAGTTTCAGTCTAATTTTCCTGAACATGAAACTATACCGATTTGTTTCCTTGAAATTATTTTATGTGTTCCTTCATGGTAAAAGATGTTTAGATTGTCTCAAAGGCTTTTAATTTGGAGGATTACTTTCTCCTTGAATGAAGAATGAAAAATATTGCTCAAAAAAAATATTTCTATATGGACGTCGGCGCGGGTAGTGTTGAGTAGGACATACATGAGGTACCTCATTTGTACCACTCATTCGCTCAAAAATGTCACAGACCTCATTTTCAATCCTTGTCCCACCTCACTATTTTTGTCACAGTCTAACTGATTGTGGGACGCCTCGCGTCGTCACGCTCAACTCGATCGTGACGTCGTGTCATGCGTCTCGTTCTGCGGAGTGAGTGAGGTATGTCATGATGTAACGTATTACCATAGATGTATAATAATTCTATGGGTATTACTCACTAAATACTACAGACTACTGTGGGATAGGTGGTAGGTAGGTATCGAATGCAAAACATTAAAACTACATTAGGAATATCTAAATACCTAACTACCTACTTAAAAGATCTAGACATACCTAGGTACCTATCTAACCTAACTACATTGCTAGTCGTCTAACCTCAATCCTCAAAAACCCTTGTGTGTGTTATGGTTACTAGAAAACTGATATACATAATACTATACGATGCATCTATATGTACTACCTACCTAATCACCCCAAACAAATTTCTGCAGATCTATAGAGAAATTTGTCCCGAGGCGGGAATCGAACCGCACGGGGGGCCCTCGCCCGCCGAGGTTGTAGTGAAAACAATGCATCTATTCATTCAGCTAAACGCCTCACTTCCAGTGACGAAATGAAAACAGGACACTCATCAAAACCTCTCATCTCTTGTGACAAAAATGTCCTGGATGACTAAATGAGTATGTTACTGCCTCGCAACATGACATTTAATTAGGCGTGACACGATATCTGAAACATGACATTGTCCCCTCAATAAGACACCTCATCTCTTGTGACAAAAATGTCCTGAATGACTAGTACCTCGCAACATGACATTTTATGAGGTGTGACATGACATTTGAAGCATGACATTGTCCCACCTCACGAAATAGAATGAAGTCCTCATACAAACTCATTTTGAAACCATGTCCTACCCAACACTAGGCGCGGGTTAATTCCCAGGTCCTGCTAGTTCAACTATAAACTTTGCATTTAAACATTATTAAAACAAATTTAGTACATAAAGTTTTAGAAAAAACAAAGTAAATAATATCTATCGGCTGTAATGTTTCATGAAGATTTATCTACACAGCTAATGAATACAAGAGAAACACTTCTGCAATTATTTAAGTTCCATAGAAAGCGCGCGACAGCCCTACCTCGAGGTCGGTAAGCGATAGCGCACACGGGCGACTGCGTCCACAAATCGCTCGCGACAGCCAACAGGTAGCGGGCCAGTCGCACGCATTGTTTCCACGAACCGACACACAGAATATACACTAGTATTAGTACAGGGTGTACAAGGTATCTTTACAAAAAAGCATGTTTATTAGGAAGTTCGGTAGCTTCTACGATTTATCTTTCATTTATATCTCGAAATAAATATAAGAGTACCATGTGTACTTTTCAAAGTTGGTCCAACAGTGTTGAAATGTGTCATTTGAAATCTCTATGAGTGTAATTTATTAAAGGTTTGATAACAGTGAAGTTCAAAATGAGTGCGAAAATGGTAAGTTTGAGAAAAAAAAGGTAGAGACGTAATTAAAAATTATATCTAAAGCAATTGATTATTATTACAGGTAGTCTGCTGATTAGCGATAGGTACTGAATTTAGTTTTTAATCAAAACTAAAACAATAAAGGTGAAATTTTAGTATTATTTCCAAACGGACGCAAAAAATGTCAAAATTAAAATAATTTTGTTAGATTTTAAATTTTTAACGATATTTCTTCAATCTTTCTGTGGCTTCCATGAAATTATTTGAGTGTTCTGTTCCACCCTGTATACCGAAACCGCGAGACGGTATCGAGCCGATTGATATACGATCGGGCCCACAGAATGTTTTAGTAAAATGCACCAGCTTTGCGTTTTAACCTTTGAATATCTAATAGGGCCCGATTTAGAATTATTTATAGGCGGGAGACAAAAACACAACATTATGGCGGGGTCAGCCGCTGTTTCCAGGTTTGTGGGTACCTACCTACCTGTGACTTTACTATTGCGTTGGATGAACATTCATAATGGAATCATCAGCGAAAGTTTGGATTCTAGCGGGATTTGAATCCACAACCACCCTAAAGCCAGCAGTGATCTAATTTTAATACAGAAGAATGTCACTTGCCACACATGTAAATTAGACACTCGTATTTGTCTTTAATTTAGATGATAAATTATGAAACTCAATCAGTCACATAGTAAAAAAGTAGACTTCAATATAGATTTATATTCAAGTCTACTTTTACTTTTAGTTTAGAGGTAGTTACTGATTTTTATGATTTCTAAGACATACTAATAAAAATAGATAGAAAAGAGAAAATACAAAAATATTTTGATAATTTTGATAACAGCTTTAAATTATATATGCATAGGGATTTCCATAGACCAAATATAATATAATGCTTTTTTTAGATATAGATGGTCACATATTAATTTTATTGCAACAATAAAATAATAACCAATAATTTACATAGCAGCGAACGGTAGGTAGCTAATAAATCGTGCTCATACAATCCAAGATACAAATTAAAAACATTCGCTCCTGTTCCCTACAAGGCGCATACAGCACCGCACTCGTGAATCTGATACAGCGCCATCTATCGCTGCCGATCTAAATAACGAGTCGATGGATAAAGCGCGCTTTCTCAACGCTTGTTAGGTGAAGTAATTAATGAGAGATCTTGTTCAAGCCGCATTATGATTGTGTATCAGTGTCTTAGAACGGGTTCTGCTCTCTGCATGCAAACTCACCGATCTATTGACATTAGTAGCATGGCTTTAGAATGGTTAAATTTGATATCAATACCTTCATAATAGCCTAGGTAACTACAAAACGTTGCACACTACTCGGTTCCTATACAAGGCATTCAAATACTACCCGATCGCTGCAACTAAATGAAAACGTTGTTGGAACAATAAAAACAAATGTAAATAATGACAATACTTACAATGTTAACTCTACCTTAGTTACAGCAGTATAAACTCTACTTATAAAAGGTGTAAAAAACGAAGAAAATGCTTTTTCAAACTACCAGTTTCTTGAAAATTAGGTTCCATTTCATTAGTCTCAAAAAATATAATTAGCCTACTCATGTTACTTGGAATATAGCAGTAGAAAATAAATGAATTTGGGAATTTCATTTAATATATAAATAATGCTGGACAATTCATACAGCATCATATAGCCCCAAGATAAGCCGAGCTCGTGTTGAGAGGACTGGATTACTGAAAAACTTAATAGAATACATTACTTACACATACTTAGATATATTTTATTTTATTTTATTTTATATTAGATTGAAAACAAACAGCTTAAATATACTTATGAGAATACAACAATGGTGGTTAAAACTAAAGCTTAACAGTTTTCACTTGTGATTTTTAAATATGCCTAAACTAAAATATTAAACAGTCGAGTAGTTACATATTATGCAAAGTACAAAATATAATTGTACCTATATGAGTGGGTCAGCTATGTCTATAGTGATTTGCCTGTTCGTTGTTTTATAAACAAGGAAAATGAAGTAGTTTGTAAGTTTCACATAAATCCAAAAATGTTACCTAATATAAATATATATATATATATATATATATAATATTGTTACCTACTGATTTGCATTGAAGAAATTTGTGTTAACTATATTTTTGAAAATGTTTTGTTCATAATATTAAAATCTATATTTACCTAAACTGTTTTCAGAACGAAGTTTAAAGGTAGGTATTTGAACACTTTTATTAAAGCGAGAATCCGGTCACACAACGTTCCACCAGGTTTAAGAATAAGAATAAGAACCATTTATTTACTTAAAGCATGAGTGTGGTGAGACATGGTGTGAGCATGCAATTATGTTATAAATAACAACAGTTATGTTATAATTAATGTGTTTAAACCAATATTTAATTTAAAACAACCTCAAACCTCACGTTACCGACAAAACGCGGTCTGAACGCGTTGTAACCGCGTTGTCATGTTACATTGCCTATGTAGAGGTGAGTGGAAAGTGTGATTGCGAATTGGTACCGGGAGCCTTTTTATAAAGTTATTAGAAAATACTAACGATTGTATTCGATGGCAAAATACACAATTTTTTTAAACAAGAATAGATTAGGTTATTGCAAAAAGGATTAGACAGACGTTTACAGAAATTGGACAAAACCAAAAGAAAAAGCATCCCTATGAAGTCTCTAAGAAATTTTCCAGTTGTCAATCAAGTAAAGCTTTAAATTCGTTCAGCAAACTCTACGCTCACTCTACTCTACGGTTTTCTACGCTCAAAAGTTACAATTTCTACATTTAGACAGATCCTTACTAAAACTTCAGCAACCAAAATGGAATTAATTAGCTTCTAATTAAAAAGACATGATTTGCCGAGAAAGGGCCAGGCGTAGGTGCATGTACTCGCTTCATTAAGGTTTAGTCGGTAATGTTCAGTGTAATTAGGTATGCGGGCTCGCGGACTGAATGCCGTTGTTTTAAAATGGCCCGATTATTGACAGGTGGACCTGCTTTGCCCTTATAAGATGCTGCGTTGGCGGCTGATACAAAATGTGAAACCAACGCTATTTTCTAAAGCTAGAGATTATATAAATTAACAGTAAACCGCTCGATATTGACTGAGCTGCTATTTTGTGGAATCAATTCTTTACATTAATTTATTTTCCTAAATTTGCCAAAAATGTTGTGTTAGTAATTTATCTCTTTTGATATCTAAACCAATATTGATAACAATACCATTATTTATACTCAAAACGTATTATTGTTTGATTTATTGTTATTGATTGGTAATTAATTTGACAATTCTAAAATCTACTCCTAAATGGAAAATATTCCGTTACAACTGTTTTCGGTTGTTGATTTTATTAGCATACCTAAACCAATTCAAACTTTTCTTTCAAAACACCTTGCGAAATACCTATCATATCGCATTGAAAAATGCTAAGATGCATGCAGTAATTCCTTCGAGGCTTGAACCTTAAAGGCGTATATTTCACGGTACAGCAGCGCACTCGTTTCGCATGATGGATGGTCAGCTGATAGATACCTTGCAAGATGGATGTCCGCCAATTGCACTTCTTACCTGCGGCAATGTGAGGAAGGGGTTTGAAATATTACAGCGAAAATAGAACGATATCCTGCAAAATAGTTTGAGTTGCAGTAAAATAAAAAACATTCCGAACATTAATAAAGCTTTAGGCATTTTAATTATTCAAGTTTAAATTTAGAAATCTAAAGTGAAGGGCTTTAAATGTCTTCAGAGCTATGTAAGAGCCCTGATAGGGTGCGATGCGAAGTAGTCACTAATTAATAAAAAATATTTGAGCTGTCATAGCAATTGAGCTTTTAATAGGTACACTTGATTCAAACGTCTCCGTTGTGGTTAAATTATTAATGACATACTGAAATACTTGTGTGAATCTCAAAACTAAACACAAGAACAAGCTGTGTGGAAAGTAGAGCACCCGATATCAACACGAGTAAGTTCAACCTAATATTATTTTCACCTAATTTTGGTTCAACGATAGTATATTATTCTATACAATAGTTTTCCCTGAATTAGTAAATCGTGACACGGCGTCAGATGTCGCACCATCGCTGTGACATTGACGTGACGTCGCCCCGTGTGTCGCACATTCGACGTGACATTGACGCAACGCCTCGCGCGCTGTACGACGGGTAAGAATATTTTATTCAAAAGGGGGATTAGAAATACCTGTTTTAAACTGGAATAGTTTTAGGAAATTACGGATTTCAGGACGAAATTTAATTATTTATCGTCCGCAATTAGCTTATTATCTATTGACGCGTTATTTTCTAGTTGGGTTTCGTAGAGGCAAGTGGATAGTCATGTTCTTTGGTATATGTCAAATGCCCTATGCAGGACTATGTATGGTCATTTAAACAGATTTTATTGGTAGGTTGGATTTCAAAGTAAAGACAATGAGTCGTATTTTTTGCAAAACTTAAAATGCATTTTAAAGTAAAAAGAAATACGAAGGCTGACATTCTTTCATCAACGAAACTTCGCTATTTCCACCCCGTCTCAAAATTCAAATGATTTCCTTCCAGATTACCATCTTGTAGGAGGTGTCATTACCATGGAGACGTCATTACCATGGAAATGTTCACTTGCCGTGCACAATAGATGGCGCTGATACTGGCTTAGAGGTGCGGCTTTTGTTGGACAGAATGAGTTTGTTTGTGTACTTTGCTCTAGTTTTTACATACCAATTGGTGAGGGACCCAGGCCGGTAATAAACTCACAAATTAGGTTAGTACTCACCTCACAATTCAAATCGGATAAATATTATTTGGCGATCTAGTTGCGTAGTTAAATTAATTTCGTTGTACAAATAGCCGCACTTCACCATTTTGTGTTCACTCACACCACACACAACTATAATGCGAAATATTAGATGTTCGAATTTAAAGTTTATTTTTTACCTTTTCATGAGAGAAGTTCCTACTAAATAGGTGAGGCTGAAACTGTGTTGTAGACTCGTATTAACAAAGTCAACTTTTCTACCGGAAAAAAGCAAACGAAACCGCGGGCAGAAGCTAATAGTGCTGATTTCCCTTTAAAAGCCTAGATTCCACAGCCTTTCGACATGTCTAGATATCTATGAACTGACAAAGTACCACAAGCTTTAATATTTTATTTCCATCAATGTTATCCAAGGCATTGTCTTATCGCATCAAGTAGACTATCGACAAAGCTCGTCTGAGAGACAAAGGCTCGTCCACGGAGTTTTTATATCCGTCCGCAATGTCCACGTGTGCCTACTCTCATGCATTGTGAAACTAGCGTTTGGTTATCCAGTCATAGTATACAGCTTGCTGACTACTGATAGTGAAATGTCACACAACTACACTATACGACTTCTGCATTCTGTTGTACCTCTACTCATATGTAGGTGTTTAACCGCATGAAAAAAACATTGTTTCATGATCTTATAACAGATAAAGAATACAAGCTTGAGAAAATCTAAACAATTGAATAATCTTTCAATAATGTTTTCGAAATTGACTTGAAAACACAACCAAAATGTTGGGAGATTTTTTTTCTATTGCGGGGTTTATAGTAAAAGAAAATGTTCTGAAGATCCTTTAAACTTTCATTTTCTTAATACTTCAACTGATTATCAGATACAATACTAAAGGTATAAGATATCTTACTGGAAATTGCCATAACAAAGAAATCAAGACACTGATATCACTTAGTAAAACAAAGATTTTACTGTAAGTGAATAGGGATACCTAATATTCTTTGAGTATTTACAATACGTGTATTTTATTTTTGTATTTACTTTAATAATATGAATACGGATGTATGTTTTGTGATGGTAATGTTGTTTTATGGAGGCGAGCCTTGCAGCCCGAGCCTCGGTGTTGAGGAGCGTTCACACGCGCTGCTGCTGACACTGGTCGGTGGCGCAAGGCACGAGCGGGCGCGGTTTAAATTGTCACAACCGACGCGACCTTATGTAAATATGAACAGCGCAATAGATTTTGTTAGTTTAAGTTCATAATTCCATAATGTGCAGCTAAAAAGGTTTTTTCATATTCGTTGAGAAGTTATTTAATTATAATGCGTAAGCCCTCGCACTCTGTGTAATATCTAATTGGTAGCGTATGCCGCGCTGAGGGAGAGTCACGGGTTAAAGTTCCGCTGAAATCGAAACATTTTACGATATTATTAATTGAAAAATTGTCTAGGAATCATTTTGTCTGTCTTAAACTCATTTTAAATGTAATTTCTGTCCCACTGCATGCTTATGCATGCTTAAAAATAGAACCTGGTCCAAATTAACCAATCATGAAATATCTTGTGTGACATCTAGATTCTAGCTAATTCCTGTTCGTTCTAAAAGTCTCTATAATTTGTGTGGAACCTTTAGCTCCTATGCGCCCGCTACATCCCACAGCTCGGGCCACACGCTCCAAGACGGAGACAATTGGTACGTCACCGGCAGAGGTCGCTTTAGCAGGCGACCACAAATCACGGCGCGCCGCCGTCGCCGGTCACCGCCGCATGTGGACACGCCTTTATGTTTAGACAGTAGGCATTGTCGTAATATGAACATACTCCGCCTATTTATATAAAATATATAAGTAAAGGTACTGTCACGTTTTACCAAATTTTCTTTAATGCTTCGTCTGGGTATATACTTCGTATATTCTAATCCAGAATAACTTATTAAGACTATTACGAACATTTAAAATAACGGAAATCAGTCCAGCCCGAGTCTTGAACGATGCGTTTACCAACGAAGACGGAAAAATATAACAGCTTACCGTGGCAAACAAGAAAAACAAAAAGAAATATACGCAGATAAAATATAATAGAAGTGACATAACGTGGATACTTATAAAATTAATTATCTTCATCAAATAAACACATAGCGTAATACATAATCCATAACATATTGCACGAACCATTTGAAAAAGATATTTCCATATCCAATTGCGTCCACGCATCTCCAATAACCGCACAAAAATATACCCTATCCCAGATCTATAAAGTTTAAAATCGATACGACTAGCATGTAATTTTTCATATGCATAGCGAAGTAGGCGATTACTCACGAGCGACTCGGGGCGGATTAGCAGCGACCCGCGACTGACAAAGCGGCCGGCGACGCGAATAATTGCGGCGTGGTCGCTCGTGTGGCAAGAGCCGCATTTGTTAGTGCTCCTTCTTTGATGCTGTCGATTTACTCTAAGTACATTATGATTTTTCAAAGAAACTAACATTCAAAATCACATTTCATAAAAAAAAATTAACAGATTACGATTCAAACACAAACAGAAAATTGTTTTGTGTCTCAATTCACAAAGCAAACAAGCGCAGACCCAACTCCGCCAAAGTCCAGAAAAATAAGCAAACCAAAATTATTTTTTAATTCAACTCTACCCCTTCAGGACGAATAAACCCCGAGATAAGAAACTAAATACGAAACTTACTTCTCCGAGGTCTTATAAACACTCGTCCGCCGTCCCTCGGCGGTCGTCACGAGAAATCACTGCAAGTGTGCATACAGCCTTAGTCGAAGCGGGATAGAGGTATATGAATAGAGGGAAGTAAGACAGAGAGGAGAAGAAAAGACGTTTTGCAGTCGTCATAATTTCGTTCAGCAGACTAATAATAAAGATAAACCGGGGTGTGGGGGGGCGGTAAGTTATACGCGCTCGTGTGTATCACGCTCGGTGCTGTGAGGTTGGCTCTCTTATTTTGAGGTTTACGTAGGTCCGGTGTCAGGGCGATTTAAATGGAAAATGAGGGAAATACTGAAAAGTTATTGTTCAAATTTTAAACTAATTTTGTATACCTACACAGGCATGAACACAGGTATATTGTATTGTATTATGTAGTAAAAGGAAAACACTATTTAATGGGCACAATTTTATATAAATATTGTGTAGTTAGTACATTGAAAAGAAAAATATTAAAAGGTTTTTTTTAATTTATTTGTCCTATACCATTTCATAAGATTTCATGTTAATATTAATGGAATATTTCAATGATTAAATACGTAACGAAGATAGGTACTTAATGTTGTTCTTATAAAAAACATTATCTCATACAGTAATTATCCCACTCTACCAAGAATTAAACGCCTGAAATAATCATCATAACTCCCACCAAGCCACAATAACCCTATCTATAATTCCCTACAAGTACGTACCTAGCTATCTCCCGGTCTGAGGTACCTTTTCGTTTCATTTCCCCGAAGGTTCCATTCAAAGTTGTGAAGACCCGTAAAGACGAACTCGACGGAATTTCGTTTCAGGGCCGCAGAGGGAGAGCAACTCAACAGAGCTTGCTTGTGTATGAACAAATAAATGTTAATTTATAAAATGAGACACTATTAAGAAGATAAGGAGTACCTTGGTGTTTAATCATCATCATCATCAGCTTATGTTAGTGCTGGATATAGGCCTCCCCTAATGAGCCTCATAGCGCCCTGTTTTCAGCTTGCCGCATCCAGCATCTGCCAGCAGTTTTTTGCAAATCGTTATGCCAAATGGCCGGATTACTTTTTATATTTTAAAACATTAAACGGAATAAAGTAAATTATAATATAAAAAATACCTTTCACATAGCAAAAATTCCATAAGACATTTGTCTCTTTTTGCTCAAATTTTGCTTCTGAAACCTTATGAATGATACAAATTATAAGAAAATCAGAGTAAATCTAGAGTCGCGGTAAGCAATGCAAGGAAGTATTACTAGTTCTTTTCTCTTACCATGCCCCATGTACCGTTATGCAGCTGTCTATATGCGAAGTTCTAAAGTTTGTCTGTTAGCATAAACAGGATTTAGCTGCATTAAATACATGTGGGATGCACTTTAGCTGTTAAAAACAAAATGAATAGAAGTAAAGACATTTTTGAAGCTTCTGGTGGCAATTCTGATTGTTTATTTGAATCTTCAAAGTTTCGAAGTTTTTCAAATCTACAAAAAGTAATTTTCTATTGACTAGGAGATACTTTCTATTACGACCACCCAAAAGTGATAAAGATGGAAATAATAATTTACGGGAGTTAAATCAGTCAATAATTACTATTATTTGATTTAATCAATGACGTCCTAATGCAGGACAAAAATTTTGTTTTCAATAAACTTACTTAACCTAACCTAATCAACTTAATTTTGTAAAATACATAAATAAATTAATATACCTTCAGAATAGGATTAAATACTGTATTGTTCTATAGTTTTCGGACATTATTGCTCAAATAACGTCCATCTTAAGCCGGTACCGTCATTTCCAAGAGCCCGCACAACCTATCAATATTACACAGTAATAAGCATTACACAAAGCCCTAAGACGAGCCGTAATGAGATTTCTGCTAATTAGACGTCCATTGCTCGGTGTCCTCTGCGCTGACAGACGCATTAACTTGTCACCGAGTAATCGATAGCGAATTTATTGGAATTATGGGATTGCTAGTAGTTAATGACTAATTAAACAGGATCAACTTCAAGCAAGATGTGATTGAAGACAATGTCTTAATATTTTTCCCTGTGGTAACCAACACAAAAATACTATCTATAGATTATTCATGTTTGCTCTTTTAATTTGTTATTTTACTCGTTTTGTCAAAATTAGCTTATTCACAGCAAAGAAGATAAAAAAAAACAAATCGACGCAGGAAGGTTCTTGCTCCATCCGTGTGTTTTGAGTATTTTGGTCTATGTATGATACAAATAATATTAAGTATCTATAACATTACCTAGTACAGCTAATAGCTGAAGCTCTGACTCTACTTTCTCTACTTTCGTGCAATATATATAGATACTGCTGTGGATTTTTCAGTGTTTTTTATTTATTCAATTTAAGCTATTGGCGTTTATCGCTTCAGATGAATAAAAGCTAAAAAATAATCATATTACTATGCCAAAGCATCCCATAAATAAAAATAATGAAAACTGCACCCGGAGGCTCCACAGCCATCAGACTTATCACCAACTGCCATATCCGTCTGTCAGACCGCATTATGACGTCACATGCGGAATGACGTCATCAGCCTTATCGCCGCCGCCCAGTGACCATTTACACGTGCTTGACCGAGTAATGGTAATGTATGAGAGCGTTGTGTCAGTTGTGACCCTCGTATGACCATCTGAACAAAGTACCACCACCTACCATCTACCACTACGCGGGCCGCGTACTTGCCTGCCGCTTTTGTGGTCAAAAATCATTATATTTTGAACAAAATCAAAAACCGACTTTGAATTCCTATAATTTAGATACATAGACAATTACTTTATTGCACCATCAACAATTTTAAAGACCTTATTACTAATTAATAATCAATATCTTTATTTCTTTAGGCTTACAAAATAAGCACTTAGACAAGTCAAATTTAATACTACTATAGGTACATAATGATCAAAACAATATAAGAAATAAAGTGATAATTGATATTCAGTTCGCCTCACTTTTTTGTCCACTAGTGGAGGAGGTGAAATAGATATATCTCAATTAGGTATACCTCAAGTGGGACTGTTGGCGCTCTTATCGTTAACACTATTTACTTAAGTTTACGGGAATAATAGTAATAAATCACTTGGAAATGAAAATTAAACAAGACCATCCTGGGATCATTATTTATACGAAACCAAAAGAATCATTAAAAATTGGATCAAATGGGTGGAAAAATCGGTAAAAACACAAAAACATACACGCAATGCAAGGCAAACCTATCACATTATTCGAAGTCGGTTAATGGTAATAAAAGGCCTATGGGGAATGTGCTGGCAGAATTGTGTGTGACTTATTTAAACCATCTTACTAGTTTAGTTCATTATTAAAATTTTTACTTTAATTCGCACTAGAGGAAATCAGTCCTTATAGGTATTATGTTTCTGACAGTGGAGTGAGAAAAGCGTTGTTTCGCAGAAATGCATTCTATGCTCATTGAAATACGAAACAATTGAACAATCTCGTAGACGCTCTACGCCGTAGCAACTCAAACTACAAACAGAGTGTTAACAAAACAAACAAACTAACAATCCAATTGCATTTCCAACCAATATTAGTAAACCTATCGAAACACTTATCGGCCACAACAGGCATAACATAAATTATTGATTCCACTTCGAAGCACGATAAAAACTATAAAAAAACATCATTATAACACAACATATTTAGTTATTCGCTATAAAAACCGAACTTTCCCATTTTCCATAGTATTCCTAGCCATCATTAATTTGTCAACAGCCAAAATCACATTTAAATTTAAACTTTATTACAATGTCAGTATAACTCATAATGCTTTCATTACGGAACTGTCATAATAGCCAATCAATTGTGAACTCTATTAGACATAAAACTATAATCTAAAGTCGTCCAGAGAAATCGTAGAAGGATTTGACGCGTCGATATGATAAAATATGAGTAGGTTGGGTGGGGCCACACTTATAGCGGGGATCAAAGTGATATTCTACAATATTTAATATGTAAATGTAGATGAATATACATTTAGTTTGTTATTTTTTTTGTCATGATTTGTACTGTTATGACATTATCAAACTGTTACAGGGATCAGGTGTTTCTGATATTTAGTAGTTGTCTGATTTTTATATAAGTACTTATTTTTAGGGTATCGAAAGAATCGAGATAAGATTGGAGAAATGAACCCGGCATTAACATGCGATAGGTCAATTAATGACACTTTAGTTTTATTATGTCTGTATTATTTTGTTTTAGTATGTACGCAAATAAATCCGAACAAGTATTCCTAATGGTTTAGGCTAATATATGTATACCTATCCTAAGGTATTGACATACATTTATATAGGATAAGAGGCCACACCTTTACTATCAGCTCAAAAATATGTGCACCGACTTTTCAGTAAGCACTGTAAATTTTCATGACTGCGCTAAAACGCGTTTCGCCCGCTGCACGACCCCGCCTCAAATGCAAGGCTTGCCATCCGATACCGTGAGCAACAAGCCGCTCCGATAGCAGTAATAGCTTCCGACGAAATATTGCACCTTTGCCCTGCGCTCACGCGTGGGCGACTTCCCAACGGATCTTGTTTTATTCCCATCCCTAGTAAACTTAATGTATACCACAGCTTGAGTTTATCCTTATTCGAGAAATCTATTCGTTTTTATTGCTGGTCGCGTTAGTTTTCTTAGTTATGTAAAAAGGTGTCCCGAAATATACCGGTTTTCTCTTTTTTCGCTTTACTGATGAATTAACTCATGACAATAACATTATTGCACTATTGAGCCTGAGCCTATTTAATTAAACTGTTTTCTGGGGGAATCATTATGTCCAGCTGTGGGCTAATAAGGACTGATGATGATGAAATATAAATAAGAAAATTATTTATTGACCACAAAATTCTTTAAACTTTATTTGCTAACCGTACACAACGAGCAGAGCACTCTGGAATAACCCCACAAATAAACACATTCCTAGTAAAATAAACAAGAGATCGACTTCTTATCGAAACATGTTTTTCCTATTTAATTTAGACATTAGAGCGCAACAATAGTTTATTTGAGGTTTAACGATGGCTTAGCGGCCATTGAATTTTATATCGACGTTTAAGTTTTGTAGAATATTAATAGAATTGATAGTTGGGAGAAATATAAAAGAAATTATAATGAAATAATATGTAAAGTAGTTGTGTGGGTCGCGGGGTCGGACCGAAAGTTTTGAGGGTTCTATTGACCCCGCGCTGATGACAATGGGACAGATATTTCGATTGCCTATTTCTATTTAAATTATGGGTTTTTCCATGTTAAATAATTTATTTACCTGCTTGATCTTCAAAGTTATAGTAAAAACTTACCTGCAACAAAAACATCATCATTAGAATAATATGTAAGTACTAAGTGTTTGCTTGAATACATAGTAAAAATTGGTTACTATAGTGCGTAGTATAGTAACTCTAGAAATGTTGCCTAGAAGAACTCAATAGAGTTGTTTTCTTGTATTGTACGAGTCCCATGGTACACACAGCTGAGCAAAAGAGAATTCGGGCAAAGTTCTGACTTTACTAAGTACTACTATTCAAAGGACTAAAAACTCAAAATGCTTTATTTCCTAGATCTTGCAGGGCTCGACACTGGGTATTTAATTGCTTCAGACTTATAGGAACCTATAGAAAATAATGAGATTAAAAGTAAAGACTCAAGCAAGTTGCAGCCCTGCGGTTACTTTTCGCAGACTACCCGCATGCTCACAGCGGCCACTTCCGTTAGGCTTCGGAAGGAAAAAAGAAGACGAGAGTCCTTTTGTTTTACGTCAGCCTCGGGGTGAGGACGGACAACCCCTCAGGTTTAACACGTGAGGGATCGGGGGATTAAACATACAGATTCTTGGAGGTTTCAGACGTTATGACAGGATAGAAGTTAATTGAGGAAAAGTAGCAACATGTTCTCCTATTAATTAGTACTTTATGTATGGTTTTGATCAAATTTCCCTCTTAAATATCTCGTCTATTACTGTAGCTAGATTAATTATAAAGAAGGCAGCTAGTATTTCTGAGTGAAAAATATCAGGTCCGATGGAAAAAAAATAGTAGAGATACAATTACAGTAAGGCAAAGGTGTCAAATTCTGTAGGGCTTTTGCCTCGAGACATTAAGAATTTTTAGACTTCGTTAGTAATTTTGCTTGCATTATTGTTATTAGATGAGTGGCAAATTAAAAATATATTCCATTTTTAGCTTCTACTTCTATTTTAAAAGTACAATGAAAAATGAGAAAAATTATAAACGCAAAATGTTACAGGGTCCTCAGGGCTTTAGACATCTAAATACTAGTTTTTGAATCCAAAGTCTTAAAGGATCCCAATCAGCTCTCCATCCCAATAGGAAGTCCGATTCCGAAGTCCGAATAAGTTACAGGTTAACGGGAGAGGCTCTGGATTTATAATCGAGTCCGCTCTGTTTAATTATGCCGCTCTTTGCGAGTGCTAATCAGCTGGGTGGATCACGCGACTTTTACACAAAGTCACTCGATACAGTCGACTTTTGGTCGCGACTTCGGACTTCGAAGACGGGATCATGGATTATTTTAGTTGATACTGTAGCACAATTTATATTTAGTGACAAAACAGGTAGCTATTAACAAGTTGTTTAGAAACAAATAAGCTGACTCTTCTTAAACTTTTTCAAATAGATCGGTTACAATAGAACCATTTCACAACTACCCGAAATACAAAATAATCAATTTTTTAACGTGGACAACACTAACTGCTATACTGAGGCAGAGCCGAAGGGACACTATCACTGTGATGAAAAAGAATTGCCCCCATAAAAGTAAGATTGGTCGAGGTACTTTTAACCCTCTTATGTTCCTAAAATTAGTGAAAAAATTTAGGGTTCAAAATCTATTTATACGCGGATAAAGTAGCGGGTTTACTGATAACTTGTTTCTGGACTGGTTTCCGCAACTAGGTCACAAGTCCACAGAAGGGCCCTTTTTGCGTGTCGGGTGGGGTGGCTGCTAGTCTAACCACTCTACGGGGGATCCCAGGAAAGCCAGCAGCTCGCTGACACTGCTCCATGAAGTTGCTAGTCCGTAAGACTGCTGGTTACTTTGAAAAGTAAGTAGCAGTCTTCATTTCCTGATGAGTTTCCCGTCAAAAGTCGTGTCGCACACTGCCGCCCACACCCGTTCGCACCCACACAAGACACACGTCCTTACGACTTTTTTCCCCTTGAATTGTTAATATGGGGGGTCTAGGGGAAGTCCAACCCCCTCGCCTAATGAATGGACTTCAACGAATGAAGAGTGACTAAGTATCGAGCTGGATTTAATTTACTGGGATGCGACAAAAAAAGGAATTCGTAGATAGAGCTTTTCTGTGCCTTTGTTGTGGAGAGTACGTTCTTAATTAAGGTGAGAGGCAGTCTCAGGTTTGAACTGTGAAAGGTCATTTAGTGGAACAGGCCCCAAATAAAGACTAGACATGGACAAGTCAGAGATGCCAACAATACACACGTTCTATATACTAGATACTAAGAAAGTTTATATTTGTGGTCATTGTTGTTTTATTAGGAATGTGCAATATTGGCAAGTCATAAAATATAAATATATAAACAGAATATTTTCAGTCTTAAACGAAAATCTATCAACCCTAATTTTTAACAAACTCTTAACATGAAGTCGCCTATTTTTCATTATTTCTATAACGCCTGTTCTATCAAAGTGTAATAAAAAAATAGAAAAGACAATGTTTGAAAAATTTTGGTGTTTATCATGGAAAAAAAAGTTTGCACAACCTTTTTCTTAGGATTATATTATGAAACTTAAATCTTATTGTTACTGGAGCGTGTAGGATTATGTATCTAAAGGAATAGTATTTGAGAGTCATCTATTGCTTGTTTTTGGTTTCGACTTGGCGGAAACAGAAGTCCATCTCAAGGATATTATGTATAAGTAATGAGCAGACTGCACAAAACGCACAGCTATCTTTCAACTAACACTTACAGTTAGGTAGATAGGTAGTTCTGACTGCGTTATATACCTACTGCAGTATAAATTACCTTCGGTTGTAAAGAACAGCAGACTTACCAACTTTTCAAGAGTCGTAGAGTCGTAAAATTGAGCATAGTTCTAATATGAGTCAGATTAACATCGAAAGTAGATATTTGGTAAGAAGTATGTTTTAGAATAACAAATTAAATAGAGATGTTACTTGAAAATACTTTTAGTACAGAAACCATATACCTACAAATGAAAACAGATGTATCTGTTCATAATAGATACTGATCTGTTTGTCAGTGAATATTTCATACAATTAGTTTTTCACTTAGCAGGTATGTAAAATTATTAGGGTTTGTAGGGTACTTAAGGTAAATTATTATGTCTATGAACCTTAAGTAAATTGATAACGATCTAAGGCTCACTATCGGTTCCTATTATTACAAAATTGTTCATACCCTCTTGTTCATGCTTTAGTCTACAGCTCAATGCTTGTCCCTCTGTAGTAAGGCAGTTACACACGGGTCATCGCTCGGTAATGCGACGTCTTATTCCGTCAGTTTACGGCCTATAACGTAAGCGCACGTATAACTACGTGGGCCATTGTTCAGCACAAATGAGCAAGGTTGATTATGACGCCATTATGATGAATGAACGAGTAAAGGTAATTGTTTTGTCGTTTGTGCAGGTATTTACGGTGTTTTGTAGCTCTGTGTCATTTGCCTGTGTGTTTTAATAATGTGGTGGGCAAGGCGTTAAATCTTTTATTTTAATTGTTTTCAAGTTTCGTGTGAATTTTATGTAACGGTGCTTGATGAAATTGCAGAATGTGTTAAAAAAGGCAGAAAAGCTTTGGAGCTTAGATGACATGCCAATTTTATTTTAACAATATTTTAGTTGGTAAAAAATGGAGTCAAATGATCGCAGAAAAACGTTGGGTGCGGGCAGCAAAAGATGGGTCATTGTTATTATGGAAGGTCTATCCAGCTTTGGACGTCGTTCTGCTAATTATAACGATGATCGATTACCTACTCTTACGTGGAGAGACTCTTACTGTCTATAAAGACAAATATAAAATATTGAATCATCATCATCAACAGTCTATATTAGTCCACTGCTGGACAAAGGCCTCCCCTAATGAGCGCCATAGCGCCCTGTCTTCAGCTTGCCGCATCCAGCATTCGCCAGCAGTCTTTCGTAAATCGTCATCCAAATATTGAATTATACGATCAAGCTTACCAACCAACCTACTTACCCCTCCATTTAGTAAAGACATATCTTATTCAATTCGTATATATAACAAGTTGAGAAAAGTGTCAAAGGCTTTAGCGCCTAATCTCGCTATAAGATTCACTGAGAGTCTTCCGGCGACATCTAACGGCGGGTAGCGGTGATTCCGTAACCTAGTTGCATCCAGCCAGGTCGAAGCCAATCGAGGCCTCACGTGCCTGATGAGGATGATTTAGTTAAGCAAAGCATGAGGGAGTTTTTTTTAGTTTTTTTAAGAATTTATTTAGGGACATCTTACTGCCAACATAAAAGTTATATCATGCATAGCTTCTGAGGCTACGTCGCTGCAGGTTGCGGGTTCGATTCCCGCATGAAATAAATTTATGTTTGTATACGATCAACAAATACTTATTTGTGCTAGGGATCTGGATCTTTTATATGTATTAATTTATTGTTAAATAGATCAGAATTATACAATTCAAAAAATTATTTTTCCTTGCGTTTGTCAAAATACTGAAGTCCCAATTAATCCGTTTTCCTTCCGCAGGTTTTGCCAAAAAATAATGAAGCAACGCTTAGTTTCTTTTATAATGCTTTTAGTCAATATTAAAGATATCACAGTCATTCTTTTGATATTTTCGACGTAATGTCACTGAGTTGAGTAATAATTAAGTAACAAAAACTCAGTGAGTATTGTACAACTATATAAATTATAATTTTTATAGTTGTACTATATAAATTATAATTTATATAGTTGTTCTGTGGTATTGCGGTGTTTGTCAAGGTTTTTAATTTTTTATGATAGTACTACTCTTAGCATCGAAAGGGAAATGAGCATTTGCGGGAGGTACAAAATTCCCGGCAGGATAACGCGCGAGACTGAGCGAAAATTTAAAGAATAGTAGAAACGCGATGATTTTATGAATAGAAAGGGCTCTTCATTGAACATCTGATCTAATGAAATACATCATTATATCGGTTTATTCGGGGTTATATTGGGACTGGGCGGGCAAAAACATTAATTTATAAGGTACCAGAAATGTCCTATTGTTAATTCGTTTCAAATACCACTTGTTCTGAAGGACGTTTGATTATATAGTGAGTTTATCAAATAAAGCAAACCTTTGTTCTCACGACTGCGAATCGATCGATTAATAATACAACGGACAATTAATCGCTATCAATATCGATTGCAGTTGTCGATTGCCGTAAGACCCTAACGTGGGGAGTTCTGACTGAGGCACATTAATGTAACAAATAGGGAGAAATACACAGCTTTCTTGTTCATGATCCGGTTCCTCAGAATGTAAGTAGAAAGCTCAGTCAGCGACCAAAATCTTCGAACAGTGTAAACTTCTTCTAGACCAGACGTAGGTAGATAGAGATACTTGTAAGTAGATCCGATCATTTTGGAACGTGATAGTAGGGTTAACTAGACACTAATTTAGCTGTAAGGTACCCTGGTAATTAAGCGTCTTCAAGATTCGAGGACACTTTCATTAAACATTTTAAAGTTCAAATATTCGACTTTTAGTATATTTGGTGAACCCAGATAAAACAGAATTAAAAAAATAGTGTAATTAATTTCGTAGATATTTTGTTATGTTTTTGTTCTCTTCTCTTAATTTTCCTCACCTAATATTCAAGATTTTCAAGAACTGTTCAAATTTTGCAGCGCAATTCCAAAACGAAAATGTAATAGTTCCCTATTGGCCACTTCCTAAAGTGAAGGGACTACAATACAACAATGCCGGTATCGTGCCGTTATCAGGAAAACAATTACTTGTGCGATAATATCGGGTCTTTGACCTCCCTAGAGCTGGAGTGACCGGTCGAGTGTGTTTGACAGCTGTCAATGGAGGCGCTATAATCGTACGAATAACGTCAAGTTAACTATTACACACTTGTATAAGCCCGCGGCTTCACATGCGTTGTTTCTATGGAAACAAGGCAACTATCCCATGGGAACGAAAAGTAGACTATGTCTTATTCCTGGGCTAGAACTAAGTCAATTTAAAATGTTTGCCCAATCCGGTAGATTTGTAACAAACATCCAAAAAGCATTTAATACAAAGTGTAGCATTCCAACATCATCATCGATTTCATCATAATGTCTGCGAGAGTGTTAAAAGCAGTTCTGTTATATCATGGCCACAGCTCACCAACAATCAGTACGCTCATTCGTGGGCGGGCCAAACTGTGACGAAACATAATTAGGCCCATCTGTCTTTAAACGCTTCCATAAACCAACGGATTTATTGCCCTGTGGCAAATTAATTCTCGTAAGCTTTTTATACAGTTTTACTATGATTTGAAAGACGATTTTAAATAAATGGACAAAAGTTAGTTATCTGTTAAAGTAAGTTTGTGACGTGTCAATTTGTGGAGACGAGGCACTAAAGCAATACGAAAACATGTTTTTCAGAGAAAAATGAAAGTCAAGAAAACAAAACGTCCACAATCGAAAAGCTACGTCGATTAAACGTATTTTTTTGTATTACATCACACTAAACCAAAACTCGTATTGGTATCACTGTCTATTTAATTAAGGAGCGGTTCCTTCAATTCTCGTTTCTTCAAGATCAAGTTTGCAAATGGTCCAATTCACTCACTACACTGCGAAAATCTGATTAACTCTCATTTTATTAGTGTGAAATGAAGCCCGGTCCAAACAAGGGCCAGCACAACATGGAGTAATGGCATAGTGGGCCGCAGCGTGGGGGACCAGAAAGGTTTGATGGCTGCTGTTAACATCGAGTAATGCCTGTCGTACATTGTATACATGAGATCATACTATGATAAACAAATATGACAAGTTTTAATGATATTTTAGATGTTTTCTTTTTTTTCGTAATAATCGTAATTAAATATTTAAGAATAAAATAGAAAAGACGTTAAAAAAGGAATTAATAATTGTAAGTAACTTTTTAATTTTGTTCGATAATGGTTAGTAAGTTTTAAAAAAAAATTGTAAAAGTTTTAACTTGCATTTTGTACGTAATATCACTATATAGTATAAAACAAAATCGCTTTGTATGGTAGTATGCTTAAATCTTTAAAACTACGCAACGGATTTTGATACGATTCAAGAGTAAGGTTTATACTTATAGTAAAACCGTGAGAAGCCGGGGCGAGTCGCTAGTAAACGAATCATAAACGTAAAGACCTCCACTCGTATGCGATGTGGATGTGACAGAAAATAAATGTTTGAACGTGAACAATAATCCTTATAAATTGAAGATTGAATTAAGGACGTCATGCAGATTCATTTAATTCGATAAATGTACAAAATACATTACAGTTACTGCAACTCATAAAAATTTACATATTTCACTCACATTACATATTACATTTCACTTATTATGACTCACGCAAATGTAAAGCGCTGATGTATCTGTGTGTCGCAGTCAGCTATTTATTTTTTGACATCTACGGAGAATTCTCAGAGAGAGTTGACACATCGAATTATTAAATTAATGACAAACTTGTTTTTAATAACTTTCATATGTAATGAAACGTGGTTTTATTATATTTATTGAGCGAGAAATTGATTCGTAAATTATAAGTACAGACTTCTCAAAGTTTCATGTTATGATTTATTTTGTGTTGGTCAAACGTCAAATAAAAGAGTACCTACTGGGGAGATATTTCACTGGCTACATGAATGCTTAAAGTAGCAAGAGTATCAAATCACTTTAACCCGTGATCTATTATATTCTGCATTAGTTAACCTCTAGATTGTCCTTTTTATCAGGCCCCATTCAGGGCTGGCAGTTGGCAATAAAGTGCGATGGAATGAATGGACGATAGACGGTATTGTGGAATCAAAACCATTGAGCATGCGTAAAGAAAGCTAATATACTGTACACCCACTGAGACGGGCGGGTGAGGCGTGGTTTTAGTGCTAGCGATTTAAGTTGAAGTTTATAAAATAGTGCGCTTTGTAAAAATTAAGCGTTTTCACTTTTTTTTTATTGTTTGTTGGTAAGGTATATCTGGAACGGATCGAAAGGGAAGATAAATCTTCTTGTTATCTTTGCGTAGGTATAACCTAAACGAAAGTAGAATGGCTGTTAAAATTGGACATCCACTATTCAACAGATTAAACAGCAAAAGGTGGTAGTTTTCATTTTAATGCTAAATCTTGTACTACACGACTTCTCGGCCACACACAGTTCAACAGCAAAATCAATGTTCAATAAAACAGCTTTCAATAAGGCCGTATTTGAAATCGCTTTTCCTTCCATCCCCGCTACTCGCCGTTACTCCGACCCAGCCCTTACCCTTCACGTCAGATAACTCACAGTGAACGCAAGCAGCTTGATGGGACTAATAAAATGAGAAGCCCACGACAAAGGAACGCCATACGGTACGAGCGCGCGTCATACGTCGATGTGGCCAACTTATGCGGTGGCAGTTGTCAGCTGACGGCTCTTGGGGTTAACAAGCTGCTTGGGATGTTAGGAGTTGATACTTGGAGGAGTCAAAATGTTCTAATTTTACATAACGTAAGGTACAGTCATAGTTGATAGGTATGTTTATCTTAGAGTAGGTGTGTCTTAGAAGAAATTTCGAAAATCTTTTTTCGTATAGGTACTTTTGCCAAAGCTATAGCTATAGGATAGGTCAGATTACTTCTTATAGGTAGGTTTCGCCTCCTCTCTTAGTCAGAGTAGTAGTTATATAAATTCATCTGATATCAAGATAAAAGTCTTAGGATAAGGTTCAGCGAGTATTATAAACTTTAAGAAAGGTTTAAGCACATGTTCCCGCGACAGGCCGTAAACCCTTTGCTTTAAGAATCAAGAACTAAGAGCTAGAAACACAAAAACATGCCTCGTTTATTTGCCGGATCAAAGACATTTCCATGTAACTCCGTTGCAAATTGAAATACATATACTGTTTGTGGTCAATACCTTTCTGGAATCACAGGGATCTGCTTTTCAGGTAAAATGGGCTTTATTTTCTTGGAGCTGTATTCCAATTTGAATTTATCAAACTTTGTAGTACCTACCTACCTATATAGAGGTAGACTGTAGATATAGTATTATTAGTATAGTATTTTATTTTTAATGTGATTGAATTAATAATAAAATATAAAAATGTTACTTTTTGTATTTTTGCGATTAAAAAAAGATATAGTTTCAGCAACAATTTTAAGCAAGTTTATTTTAGTTTTGACAATAGAGTCATTTTTATTATTGCTTTGAATTACTCAACTACAAGTCAATCCATACTCTTTTTATGTACTATTAACTATTTCCAGCTATAACTTCGGACAACTGACTGAGTGTGATAAAATAAGTTACAACTTCTTGCACCTACTAAATAAACTATTTATCCAATATGGGTGTAATATCGAAGACTGAGCATGCTAAAGTAATAAGTAAGTAAGTAATAAGTATATTAACAATAAGTTAATATACTTATTTCTATAAAAAAGAAGTATATTCTTTTCCTTTTACCGCTTGTTTATTGAAGAAAAACTGTCGCAAAACCTGCGCGGGCGCTGCCGTGGGCGTTCCCGCTTAAAGATCTCACCTCCCTCACTCGCGCGCAGATTTCACTAGTTGCCAGAGCGAGAGGAGGAATGTAACAATGTAAATGACACGAGTTTATTTATCGGCGTCCTGGCACATTAGTGAGGAATAGAATGCGTAGTTGACGATGCCATTACGGCTACCTGCGGGTCCCGCACAATGTAGACGTTGTAAATATTGCTGCTCCTTCGATACTCGTCGGCGTTAAGCGTAAGTGATGCTGATGAAGGATTATTAGCTGCAACACCGGCAATGAACGGATTATTAGTAGGCTTGGGATTATAACTAAAGAGAGATACCTTCTAGGTACTAGGGACTTTACTAAACAGATTGACTGTCGCACATGTGTAATATAAGGCTGCAAGTGTAATTGAGCGGCATGGTATATCATATTGTCAATTCTTTTGCTGTAGGTACAAGAATGTTGAGTAGGTAATACTACAGTTGCCATTTAACTTAGGTTCTCATATATATGTTATTGAAGACTGTCCACCAGAGATAAAAACTCAATGTTGTAGAAAGCCAAGATACTTCATTGATTTACATTACATTACGTATCCTGACAATCGTTATAGCATAATAATATGATCCCTAGCTTGCTTGTTTCTATTTCGCCTCTTCCACTAGTGGACAAAAAAGTGAGGCGAACTGAAAATCAATTATCATTTTAATTCTTATATTATTTTGATAATTATGTACTTACCTATAGTATGAAATTTGACTTGTCTTAGTGCTTATTTTGTAAGCCTAAAGAAATAAAGATGTTGATTTATTGCCTATCTTTGATGAGATGATGAGAGCTTAGCTTTGGCCGAAAGCAGAGCGGACTTCTATTAATTGTTAGAATGAAATTTTATTTTTGTATAAAACTTCTACATTGAAAAGACCTTCGTTTGTGGACAATCTCGTCTGACGAAATAAAACTAGTTGTTACATGGGTATTGCTACATACTCCAGCCAAACTTAAGATACAATGTTTGTTAACATTGCTCCTAACTAAACTTAGCCTTAATAGTACTTATCAAATAACCATCACGATAAGTATCAGGGTTTATATTATCAGTTTGTACCCAATAAGAGCCTAGTTAGTGGCTCAAACCATCGCCAGACTACCAGCCTACCCACAATAACTGTCCATGGTAAGGAAGCGGACACAATGAGTAACACTGCAGCAGTCACTGCATTCACTCCGCCTTCATAATTCCTCCCTGAATGCGGCTAAATGCTATTTATTCCTGACTTGGTGAGTTAGGCGCTTTCTAGACGAACTGGGCTGTATAAATTCAGTGACAATGGATCCGGGCTTGATAATCTAGTTTAGATTATGAGCTCAGTTTAAGAAATGACACTGATAATGCTACCAAGAAACATTCTCGCAGAGTTTATATAAAGTGCTTAAATAACGGTGAGCTCCTGTTTCGTGGTGTAGCTCAAGGTATTAAAGAGAACAACATTATTACTCATTGTTAGCATCGACAATATAGTAGTCACTGTCACTGATTTATATTAGTGACATTATAAGATAACCTGTGCTAATGTCCAAAAGCAATTTAAAGGTTATACTGTAACGAACAAACTCAGAACTAATTAGAATAATATCCCAATTAAAAGATATAATAAATTAGTGAGATTAGATTTAGAATCGCTACCGGTCATATAAATATATAAATATATCAATCGGTAATGTGTTCCCATCGATGTCCCGTCGTTTAATGAAATTAAATGGTCGGGTGGAAATAGAGTAGATAAAAGTATATGAAGAGGTTTCGATGGCATTTCCAACTTTACAAGCTCTCGCTTTGATCAAACATATCCTCAAGAAAGCAGAGTTATAAGTGATACTTATCACAGACCAATAAGTTTTATTTGACATGTCAGCACTTCAGTTGTTTTGGATATCACGTGGAATCGTGCTGTGATATATTGAGTTAATGTGGTTGAAACTTCATCATCAACTAATCCACTGCTAGGCGTCTCTCAAAAAGCTCCTTACTGCCCTTTCTTGCTGCATCCACTATCCCCCTGCAGTATTTTGCAATTTGTCATTCCAGTTTACCTTAGGGCGTCCTACACTATGTTTTCCGCTGTCTCCTCTTATATCTTATGTTACGAATATTTTGATCTTTTTTAGACCAATAATAAAAATTGAAAGAGTATGTTAATTTGCTATCGGTGGTGTGGTCAGTTGCGAAAATTTTCAAACCCTGACTCTACAATCAATATTGATCGCATGTAACAATATAAAATAACCTATGCAATTTAAGATGATCAGACCCCAGCATCCGATCTAATTGAAAATAAAATTACCGGTAACGTACCGGTAAATCATGTATAATGCCGGGTGATCTATAGTAACCGGTATCTACGGATAGTAATTAAAGATAACACGGGCCTCCTTGTAATGCGGTGTTGTGGGTAATGAGGGTGAGGTATAGGGTGCCCCGATATTAATGTAGAGAGGAGAAACTTACTCATTTAAAGTATTGGGGTTCCAATAAAAGTTTAACCAATCCATTTTTTAGATATACTAGAACTAGACTCCATGTGAATGCTATCTTTAGTTAGTCAGAGCTG
The DNA here is from genome assembly GCA_944547425.1 of Eupithecia centaureata. Taxonomy (NCBI): domain Eukaryota; kingdom Metazoa; phylum Arthropoda; class Insecta; order Lepidoptera; family Geometridae; genus Eupithecia; species Eupithecia centaureata. The sequence goes on from OX155682.1 coordinate 15,360,683, forward strand.
ATATCTTTAAGAGGAAACTATTTATTAACGATGATAACGATAAGTTCAATCGCATGAAATATACCTTAGAATAGATCACACAAAACGATTTCCTATGTAAACTGCATAGAATTATTCAGCATTATTTAGAATTATTTTCTTTTGAGAAACCCTATCCAGTAAATGAATTGGTAGTATATTTGCTTGTAGTTCTCACAATTGAGACCAATAGCTTATCGGATCTAAGCAATTTATCTTTAACAACTTTTAGGCTAGTTATTTGGTATCATTTTTAAGTAAGTTCAAATAGAAGTCTTAGTGCTTAGACAAACTTAACATAGGAATTAAGGCACTACTAACAAACTTATGTTTAAATAGGTTTTAATAGATGATCTATCTATGTATTTGACGTATCAAATTTGAAAATTTCATGATTTTTCAAGTACCAAGGCCATATACTAAACAGCATATATCCTGCAATCATAGCGATCCCTACAATTTAATAGTGCATTTAATCGACGCACGCGCATCCTTAAATCGTTCCCGCCATAATTTTCCCGCGTATTGTCGATAATCATCGAGCCGCGGATTTCATTACACCAGCTCTGTTTGCAGCTGCTATACGAATAATTAGTTACAGCTCACACAGGGAAGCTAGGTTTTACTATTAAGAATTTTAATTGAGACTTCTTAAAAATAAAGACTACTCTTTTACAGACTCTAAAACCGCATTTGTCGGGAAAAATTTAATGGAACACTTTAAGAAAAGCAAAGTTATACTATGGTACAGTATCCTTTCGTTATCGGACCTAATATACCTATTCGGAAATAATTTCGAAATCGGTCCGGGCGTCTTCAAGTAATAGGTAAACAAACATGAAAAAAAAGATGCCTTCTCCTTTTTGAAGTCGTTTAAAAACAATTCATCATCATCAACAACAACCTATACTAGTCTGCTGGACATAGGCCTCCCCTAACGAGGGCCAAAGCGCCCTGCATCAGCTTGCCGCATCCAGCATCTGCCTGCAGACTTTCATCCCACAATATAACTTTTGTTTCCTCTGTCAGATGGAAATGAAACCTTTCCATTTTACTCCAAATAAGAAGCCTCTCGCCAAGCAACTGTTGTCAAAAGGTAATTTGTTCCAAAGTGTCCGAGTCCAGGTACATTTGAGGAGCGCGCTCTCTTCCGCGCAACAAGTCGCCATCCACAGGTCCCCCCTAGCCCTCCCCCCTCCCCGCGGTAATCACACAAGACAGCGGCGCTCAGATTGATTGGAGCTGTCGCGGAGAACATCCGGTGATGATATTGTAAAGACACCTTCCGGTTTCACTTTAAGTGAGCTCTGAAATTTGGTTGGAGATAGACTTAGGGTTTCACAAAATCGGGGATCTCAAACGATTGGTTATTTAGATACTTTAACATTCAGTCTTAGTTTTGTTTATTATAGTCATACTTACTTTCTCCTTGTTATCCGTTTCTTTATATCCACCTAATTTAAGCTATGTTTTCATTATTCCTTTTCCCTACCAGTAACCAATAATGTATGTGTGTTTTGTTTTGTGACAAATAAATTATTTACTTACTTACTTACCTTTTTATTATGTGAAATGACAATCGAACTTCAAAAACCAGTACATCTATTTTAAATAAGAGGTCGAATATTGTGTTTGCACATCTTAGTGTTATCGTAAGGTTCCGAGATTAAAAATACTGATCCACAGAAAAAAAAAAACTAGTAATTTCACGTTGAAAATGAAGGAGATGAAAAATGCCGCATACGTGACGTCATTAAACGCAGATAACTGACACCGAGCCCGATCACAATAATGACTTATAATCAATATTCAATCAATTATGATTGCTATCGAACCGGCTTGTGTACAAACAACTCTTTATATTCATGAACGGTCTCACAGGGCATTCCTGGATGCGAGATGCACTAGACAGGAGGCTGGCGAGAGCACAGGCTGTTCTAAAGCCAACAATCAGACGTGATGTAGAATTAGGAATAAATGAATCAGCGTTCTAATTTCAAGACTTTGAAAGTTTGATACAGACGTTTCTATAATATAATAACTCTATGATCTCAACCGTTTCTCTAATAGCTCCACAAAACAACCCTTTCTATCATATTTATAGGTCTACGTAAGCAGCTCAAAGCCGTTGCAATATTTCATAGCTACAAAGTAGGCCCCTAAATCAGTCAGCACAAACCAGTCGGCAGGTGAGCCGGCGCGGCCGTAGATCAAAATAGCGAATATCATGCGTACGCGCAGTCGTGATAGTTCGTGCCAATGTTGATGCCTTTATTTTGTCATGATTGAGGGCAATAACCTTTGGAGGTGAAGAGGTGTTAAACCTTTGCTTTCTGAAATGTCGCTTGCAGACAATGTGGGAAGGCGTGTGATTTCGAAACGTGGAACTTTTTGATCAAATAGTAGGTGAATGCAGGAGACTTTTGTAGTCGAGAGAAATATGACTCTCCCAAATCATCAGATTTAAAAGCTCAACGCGTAGTCTATTGAATAAGGTTATACCTGTAAGAATAGATGTAATGTTTATAAATAAATACAAAAAGTTTCTTAATCGCTTCTTAGATAGAAATCAAAATACTACTTTGATTCCTAGACTATTTTAATTTTACAAAATTAATATAATTAATGGGGGTTTCGGAAATAAAGAAATTGAGATTTAGATTGATTATCATAAAAAGGCACAAAACGAGGACAAACAAATGATGATCATACGTGTTGTTAAACTCTCTCTCAATAGAGAACGTCATAAGCAATTTGTCTATGCTATGAATGCAGACAGAAGTATTTCTATGGAACTATTTATACCTACTTATTAAAACTCAAAGTCTTAACGGCTACTAGAGGATGTCATAGAAAGTAACCAAGATGACCTCCTTGACAGGGACAACTCTGAAACGTGTTTCATTATAACTACCGCTTAAATAGCAATTGATCAGAAATTATCGAGATTGCAGCCGCCATGAGTCAGACGCGTTCTCCTATCGCTACACCTGCTTGTGACCCAACCAGTCACGACCTTAGCAAACCTCACTAGTCTTATACTATACATGGCACAGACATTGCAAAATATTAAGGCACAAACCGCAGTTATGCCTACTAGCTCATTATGCCTACTAGCTCATTACCTATTTTATCATAATTACGTTAAACAAGGGAATTTCCAAAATTCACGTTCAGGTTGTTGTACCTAACATAAGCTTTTTTTAATGCATCTGTAGCAGCTTCATTTTGTCTATTTTAGGAAGAGATACGAAAACAGATTTTGGTGGCGCTATAGTGTATCTGCCATAATTGACAAATAAATACCTATATAAGTTATTGACAATAGTTTTTAGACCATAACTACGCACCATATAAGTAGGATGTTAAATTATGTTTACGATTTTAACCGATATCAAAAAAGGAGGATCCTAATCGCTGTTTGTTAAAGGTCGTTTATGAATTTTTCTTTGTGGGTTGACACCTGAAATTGGTTGAAGGTAGGATTTTTTTTGCCACAGAAGCTCAAAACTACTGAAAGGTTGAATATTTTATTTTTATTCTTTCCTTATTACTCGTATTAGACATGTACAATAACGGAATTGTTACCAACCATTGTCATTCAATCAAGTCGACGAGGTACTCAAAGATCGTATTAATCAGATAACAAAATCTGCTTATTGATTGCTGTGTTAACACATTCATTGCCCAGCTAGAAGCACAGCTAAACCGACATGTGAATACTCGGCACTGAAAGTGTTAAAATTTATCGCTTATCTATCACCCTGATCCAATAAAAATATTGTATTGAATATTTATAAGTGAACCGATCAATGAAGCCGAAGACAAATTGGAACTAAACCCGTGCTTAATTCAAATTTGTCAACAGTTAATACCACTAAACAGGAGGGTGTTAACCGCGCGTCTCACGAGTAAACACTATTGAAGGCACCCGGCGTCTCTCGCCAATGTTATTGATAGAATTTATCAGCGATCGAGCTAAGAAAGGAGTGAGTTATAAGCGGAAGCGGCGAGCGGGGCGGGAGAGGTTAAAGGCCGATTCACATATATTAGTGAAATCACAGTATCAGTGAGCCGCCAATTTAGTTCATACCTAATAGTGAAGATCCTTCAGCGTTCCGTCACTGTACCAATATGTACTGAATTCGAGATTCACTTTATACTGAACTGTGATTACGCACAATGCACAATAATGCACATATCAGTTTAAATATGTGTATCGGCCCTCATTTTGATCTATTGCTATCTTTGTAAATAGGTGTAATAAAGTTAAGTGAACACATTTTGAAAGAGATGCATTTAATACGCAAACTGGACTATAAAACGAGTATTTCGAGTTTAAACAAAAAATAGTGTCTATTTTCATCGTAAATTTACCACGAACGAACTATCACATTAAATGACAATACCAATTTAAAAAGGTCAATCGAAATGATAGTAATAATCATTTAATACAATAAATCACACAGATAACTCAACAAAGTAAACACATTGCTCAGAAAAAATAAAAATTAGATCCATTTCAAAGTCAAACATAATTGGACTGAATCTAAAATAAAAAGGCATGGAGTGGTTTCTTATAGTCCGTGTGTTGATTTAAATATCCCATAAATTAGAGTGGAATAACAAATGAACCGAAGACATGTTATTTTATTGATATGTTCACCTTCAGATATGATGATCTGCATTGACCGTGTCGTGGGTAATGACCACCACTTGCAAGTGATTCCACAAAAACTCATTAGCAATTATTTATTTATTTTTGGACCATTTTTGCTTTGCTGATCATGATTTTAATCTGCACTATAAATTGCAGCATTGCGTCATTGTCAATTTTTTATTAATTTACACAATATGATTATTTTACGTATAAAAAAATTATTAATCAGGATATTTTTTACCATCATCGTTTTGTCAAGTCAGATGTGGTTCGTAGGTGTTTCATTCATACTATTTTCTCCCATCATTTGTTCATGTTCTTTGTTGTTGAAACTGCGGTCAATAAGCGCTGTTATAGTTTGAGTCCTTAGCCTAACTACTCTCGCAGAACTGAATTGGCCAGCAGTTTTACTAAGTTTGTACCCTTGATCACAATTACTTGCCATTCATCCACAATTGCCTGGTAGAGATCGCTCTTGCGCAATAAGACATTGACACATTTTTCTGTAATTTTTTTTATTATTTGTAAATATGTACTTTCTAAGTGAAATAAATAAAATTTTCTCAAGTCAATTCAGTTCTTAAGTCCATATATTAAAAATAGCATAGATAACTTATAAGCAGTGTCGGTAAGTTCAGAATTATAATTCGCTTCCATACTTGGAGCCTATTTCACCCAGTGAATTACCATCTGAAATTTATTAACCCTTAATACCGACGACGTTCGTTCAAACGATCGCCTCTAACTCGGCCCACCCGGCTCCTCCCAGGGACGTCAGCCGTCACGGCGCGTTACTCGGCACCTGCGAGGTGGTAACCCTGTTACAACAGTTGCTGCAACTTGCCTAATCTGGCAACTTTGATCCGATGGATGCGCTAAATACAAGGCGACGTTTTGAGCTAATTCAGATTATCCGCTGTCGGGGTCAACTATTTTAATAATTTGAAGAAATGTTAGAAGGAACTTTTTTTAATAGCTCTCTATGTAGTTAAAACATTAGATTTTTTAAGTATTCTGTAGTCTTGATAAAATAAAAAAGTTAAAAATTATGAAACAAACTATGATCAGAACTATCACAAAGTTATTTGTAAAAATAAAAAAACTGACATGGTAGGTACACAACATCAAGGATCAGCCTTCGCCTATGAGTCAGTCCACCGACTTTTATGTCAATAGACTCTATTTATGAGGAATTTTAGCCTGATACGGACTTTTATAGTTTTCAAGCCTCATTTTGCATTAAACGGACTTGAATCATCAATTCTTCGTAAACACTGTTTTACGATCTGTCGCAGCTTCACCAATATTAAAATGCAAATCTATTCCACTTTTAAATGGAACTTATAACAATTATTGATATTCAGCGCTACCGATTTGTAAGAAATATTTTCAAGTAATACGAAATTTTTATTCTATGGCAGAATTTATTATTGACAATAATGCGATGACGCTTATTGCGGACAATACAATCAGAAGGTCGACAGAAAAGATTTTGATTGTTGTTGATTTTAGCAACGTTTTTAATGGTTAACTGCTTTGATCCAGTAGCGCGGATGTATTCTCTTCTTGTATACAATCACGTACAAATTGACATGTTATGTTAAAAATATTATATCCCAAAGCTAAATCCAAACGATAAAGCCAAAGTGCTCAATAAACCCAAAGTCGGCAATAAAAAGGAACAGAACAAATAAATTATAAGTAATCCACACTATTTTAGAGCTGCGCGCCATCAATCGGCCCGCGCATAGACATTAACATCCGTCACGTCGACTCGATTATGGAGACGAGTCGAGTCCACTCACTCGATTATTTACCTTTTGTTTTATGGCCAAAATCAATTTCGGACCGAGATTAGTTCCAATAGTGGTATTGGAATAATCTTTTTCAATGTTAATTATAAAAATCATTTTAGATTCCGAAATGATTATTAAATCATGTTCGAGTTTACAGTGAAGTCGTGTAGTTTCGTATTTTCAAGTTAACTTGAAGGTACCATGGAATTAAAATTTATTGCTAAATAAAACACTAATAAACTAACTAACTAAATTTCTTTAGTTATTCGTAACGAAATTTAGTTACGACTTACGAAACTGATTAAATTTACGGGGGTTTCTTAAGTTACTACTCACTCAACTCCCAATAAAAGGAGTACCTACCTATCACCCACTCAAACTTTCAACAGCTTTCGATCTCTGGCGAATAGATAACGAATAACGATAAACCCCCATTCGATATTTATGCGATTGTCTGGAGGTATAATACCATCTCCGAATCGGTAACTCACGTCGCCAATAACAATTTATATCGATACCAAACGGTTATTGAATAGGCCATCGATAACGATTCTCCAAATCGAAAATCGAAACTTACAACATTAACTTTACCGCTCGCGATCCACATCACTACCTTCCAAATTTAAATTTTACCTCCCGGAAACTTCTTCTATTGTCACTTATGTTATCACATGTTCTTCTGCCACGCCGCGCCGGTGACTTTGCACCCTTCAAACCGAACCTACTTCAAAAATGGAGGAGGTTCTCAAGTTTTGATTGGATTTTATAGGTGACATGCCATTACTTTTTTCTCGATGTTTCATTTATATTTGAAAGCTGGAACTTCTTGTCTAGTTCCATGTTATTTCGAATACGATGTAACCAGTAGTTGTAGGTTATTTTTAATAATGCCTGAAATTCGCAATCGTTTGTAAGATTTTGAAAAAATATCAAATAATTTCCGAAGAAAAATAGTAAATACGATGTGCCATATCTAATGCAGTTCCATTAAGCAAGATTCTTTGACAATAAGAGGGAACAAAAATCCATCCATTCATCCATCCAACCAAACTTACGCATTTATTATAGACATTCGTTTATACTCGTAATAAAAGTATTAACTCTATGATAAACATGTCAGGCAGAAGCGGGTCACAATTCGCTTCTAAGTCGATATTTCGAATGATAATCGCCTGATTCGATAAGTCCGAATAAATCAGCATCTTATGAGTGCTTTCGTCAGTTATTTTTACATAATAATTATGAGCAGGTTTCGGCGCCGGCGGGCACGGCTACTCTTCTACGCAAATATTAAAATCATTTAGTTATGCACATATTTTTGCATTAAGTGTTCTGATAAGAATGTTGTCAACCGTCATATCGAAGCAAGGCTACGCGCTGACATGCATTCTTAAATATATATATTAGGCAATAAACATCTTGGATATTGTGTTGAAGATACGCATAATACCTACCAGGTATTCATTTCAAAGTATTCTTGTTTTAATAGTAGATATACCAACAGAATCTCTATATCTCAAGTAGTACTGTACCTACGTATTCGGTATGATCATATGTATTTTTAAATGCTGAATGAAGATGAGGATTATCATGCTTTTAATCTTGAGAACCACGTCATCTTAAGCTAGGTCAGTTATTCTTGACTTAATTAGGTGCCAACTCAGGTTTTTCTTTGTGAATGTTTTGGAACATAGATAGATAATTTTACACAATAATATCTGTACATAACAGAACGTTGTAAAATAATTTAATGAAACAAAATAGCGGTTAATCATAGCAAAATATGTCACTATAGATGACGCTACACTGGTTTACACAATAATTTTCATTTAAACGGCTGATTTATTATAATTTCGATGATACATTATTGGAATGACACAAGAATTCAATTTGTATATTATTCCTCTATGCAAATAAACCGTGAGTTATTGTCACGTTTCGAGTATCGTGTCGATCACGCTACGTTACCGTTACGTTATGGAATGTCATTCAAATTTATTGAAGACGTCGGTATCTTTAACGAACGCAAGTTATGTGATCGATATTGAAATTTGTTTTCTAAATGGTAATTACATTCATAACATTCTTTCATTAATTCAATCAGTAACGACGTTTAGAGATCTGGAATATTTTGAGCGGGAAACAAAAAATCAGTATGACATATTTGGCTTTTCTTCATTTTGTCCATTTTCTTGACGACATAACTACTTTTTACTATTTTCATATTGTTTAGAGTTTAGACATATGACAAACTGCATCAAAATTAAAAACTAATAAAGCATTATTTACGTTCAATATCTTTTCTAGTCCATTACCCATTAGGCTATAAAATTAACCTCCTTAATTTTATAACTTATAAATTGTATCAATAATAACGTAATCGCATATAAATGAACACGGGTGCAATCACGCTCACGCTTCAACTTCATCAAAATTTTATTTGACTTGAATTGATATCAGTTCGGATCGGATATTGATTTAAAAACGCTATTCAAAAGCTATAAAATCGATTTTGGTTTCAAATAACTCTATCGATAAGGCGTTATGACTAAACGATCACTTTTTCAACGACTGTAAGGAGTCCTATTATTTTCATCCATGACTTTCATGATCAATCCATGTAGAAAAATGTTTCTTTACAGAAAGAAAATATTTCAACTACCTAGTTGATCTATTGAGTAGTTTTGGCGTTGCATAATTTGCAAATGCCCAAACATCTCACACGCTTTCGTATTTTTAGTTTTAGCATGCAGTAAGTCAGCGAGTATGTCTTACGGAAGTTATGATTTACATCGATACACAATGTACAACACAGTGCAGATAAACAAGTAAGACGACAGCGACGCGATGACAGCCGCGTGGGCGATGACCTCGACCCGCCCCGCCCCGCGCCGTCCGCTGCACTTTACGAATGAAACCTGAGACCGCTACTAGTGCACTGTGAGATTAATGCCAGTAGTCCAAATGTAGACGGCATGAAATGTGGAGGTAACATAGGTTTACAAGGTCGGATATATGAATAAAAACTTTGCTAGACTCGGCTCATAGGCACCCTAGGCGAAGGCTCGGGAGAGTCTAATCACCTACATTGATATTTAAACAGACCTCAAATAACAACCTCATAAGTAAATCATTAGCTCAGCATTCTAAACACAATACACTCATCATTGTGATTAGCTTTCAGTGTGAACGATCTAGACACGGTTGAATTAAACGTTTTCATTAATCTTCTCATCGTTTTTTGTCAAATTTTTGAATGTTGTAACTTCTTTTAGCAAGGACACACGAGCGGAGTTGCGCTACTGCTTACGACAACACTTTGTTGTTGCCAACTGAGGTCACAAAGAAAGTGTCATATTCGAGAGTGGGACGACCATCCGTCTTTCTGGTGTTATGGCCGGTTCGAATCACAGAGAGTGAAGTGAAACAGAAATCAATAAAAATTACCATCTCTGTATTAGAGATTCTACTGGTTATGGTTACAAAGCTCTACTCTTATATTTTTTGGAAGATCGGTAATTAACAGACGGTTGTTTACAGTAGGTAAGAACGTCGACATGGATAAACAAAATCACCAATCATTGAGCTAATAGTCAATATCAGTTTGGGCCTACTACACTGTGTGCAACAGGTCGAAGCCACAGAGCGTATGGTAGAAACTCCCAGCAGGAAATTGCAAGGACTTCTGTGAACAGCATATTGAATGATCACCCTTCTAGGAGTGGTCGGTGGAGTGGTCTTCAGTGTAGCACGACCTTACTCTGCACACTAGCACATAAATTAGCCTAGCATACGAGTAACCCGATAAGAGTTAGAATGACTACAATATAAGCTTATCCCGTAATCAAACTCACACCCCAAATAAGTTCTTTTTAACCCCTATGCTGGCCACCCACAGCTACGGGTACCTTCCCATATCCCAAGAAAAACGATCGACAGCTTTCACCACATAATGTAACTCCATAAAATGATTTTACGATCGTTCCTCGCCCAAAAATCTATTTTGGATGATTTATTAAGAATTTTATCCAACGGCCGGGGGATGGACTTCACTTCAACACTCACAGTACCTACGATGATGTGTTCACGTTCGCGCCAATGCATTGTTAAATTAGACAATACAAGACTAAGTCTAAGTAATTCCTGCTTAATTTATGCACCTTATCTATGTGCCTATTTGTGTTGAAAACCGAAATATGTTGAACTCCGAGAATTTTAATGTTGGAATTAAATAGGTAGGTTACTTATCATTTAAAACTCATAAAACGTTTTATTGTTGTAAACTTAAACGGTCTATGCGCTGTTTTTCAGAAAAGACGCAAAACGACAAGAAAAGAAATAGCTTTAATGAATAGCAAGCGATCCTTGTAAAGTTTACGACTGATAAAATCAGTTATAAAACTCCATAGAGCCGTAAATTCCGTGGCCATCGGACAGCGCTTAAAGACGGGAGCTATTCGGAAGTGTATAAATCACGTTCGGGAATGTTCGGGCCTATTCGGCCGCGTTCGGGTCGTAAACATTAACGCTATGTTTGTAAACACTTCTTTTACGTCGAATCGACAGATTTTTTATTTTATTACTTATCGGTTTTATGATTCGGTAGCGGAGATGTGATGGATTCGGTTTTGTGATGTTGTTGTGTGTCCGGATCGACAAAGGATAAAAGGTTCACTTTACGAGGTTTTGTTGATCGTAAACTTAAAATGTGACAAACATTAATTCGATTATTTAGTGCAGAAAAATCAAGATTTGCTTCTAGAATTTTGATGGCAAAATTTTTATTCATTTTAAAAATACTCTATCTTCAAGATAATTAACAGGAATACCTAAATTCCGCTAGCACATTACCTAAATGAATTTAGGTTTTTGGATAAGTACCTAAATCTCTCTTTATCTCCACATAGTTAGGTACCTATATAATTATACAAAGGAACTCTACAATTGTTTTCAATGTTATGTGTAATTTTGCAAGCCTAGCTAATAAAATAGATACGAATGTTTACAATAGATATAAGTAATTCCATTCTTTCAAGCCCTGTCTCATAATTTTCACAAAAAATAAAACAAAAACCGCAACATTGATTTACAGCCCGGGGTATTGTTATATTACAAAACTAACAAATATTTCATGCCTCGTCATTTCAATGCAGTCGTAAATCTTTAAAAAACTAACAAATCACGAGCTATAATAACTTCCGCCGTAAAGCAGTGCACTAACTGCTGTTTATTCTGGAACGCCAATAAAACCTGAAGACTGGAAGTCAGCCACAGATGAAGTAACATACTCCAGCTGGTACTCAAGACATCCTCAGGTCAGGAGACGGAGTTAGGTTAGTCAGGATGACCTCGGTGTGGACTGTAGGTACTGGTATTGCTATAGGGGTCATGAGACAGTACCCATATTAGACCGACATATTCGTGACTCTCAAAATTGGAAGCAAAGAGATGATATTTCGTAGACCATAACCGAAATTTCAAAGCTTTCGTAAACCTACAGCTAAATGGTAGATATCTACTTTCAAGATAATGAAAATTCAAACCTTATCTCCAACCGATAAAGTACCTACATCCACCACAATAAAGCTTACATTAACAGCACCTGCATTCCGCAGTAGCAAGGCCACATGTCGTCGTAAAAGCGACAAAAGCATCAAACCCGCGGCCGGCAGTTTGCGGCAACAATTGTTTTCTCACGAATAAAAACGGCCGTAAAGTGGTGAATGATTACGAAAGCGTAAAATTGTAAAGTAGTCAGAGATGCCGCTTTGGGGTGGTTAGAGTGGATACCGATATCAGTGGTTTATTTGGTTATAAATTATGACAAGAGCTTTGCAAAGGTCCTGCTTATTAAGTACAATAGTTGAAAGTTTATTTGTTTCTTTTTTTGGTTCTATAAATCCATGAAGCGTTTACCTACTCCAGTATCATGCTGAAAACTATTTGGTCATCAGTCTGCATTTATGATAAGTAGATAGGTACCTTTTAAGTTCAGTCGTACCTTTACATTCAGTCAATAAAGATGATACCTTAAATCCAAAGTTCCTCCTTCGGACCACCTGTAAAGCCACCATCATAAACAAAACCTCAAACCGACAGAAACCCTACCGAACTTACGCAACCCGACAATGTTGACAAAAGGGGCAATGCCACAGAATGAAAGAAAGCAGTTGTAAATCAAGCTTAAAATGGCCCATAAATTAGACTAAACTATAGCTGAGTTTTTATTATTTCTCAGTTAGCTCATTGTGCGTAGTTCGCGTCGATTTGTCGCAGCTGGGCTAAATGTGCCGTGTCCTCGTATCTCAGGACACTCTCTCTGAGTTACGGTTACTGGACCGTAGGGTAAGTAATAGTAATACTTAGCTTAATTACTATTGAGAGTAATTAAATTCACAAAAGGTACTAGGTAGTGTTGTAGATAGACAGATCAGTTTGTTGGATTTATTTACCGATGTCCGTACGACAATGGATGATGAGAATAGGCCAGCAAACAAAAATTTTGTCTAGACCACATTATCGAAAGGTTTTATGAGCTATAGTCTATTCATATACCTAAATAATATACAGGTGAGCGTATTACTTATTGGCAGCATTATCTTTACAAAAAAAGATTCGATGAGCGGAGAAAATAGTATGAGTATTCTCACATAGTTATGACGTCTGAACTAGGACTGAATTCTGCTGACCACTTTACTATGATAGTTATATCGTCGCAAAATCCATAGATGAAATAAAATCAAATCAAATCATTTAGATAGTGCGCGTAGTGCGATAGAGAGATTGATAGAATGGTTTCACTTTTGACTGCATCTGCAATTTCCTCATTAAAGATAAAATGCCATTCTAAGACAATAACATTGTAATGGAGAAGCGATAAGTTTAGATTTTCTCTTCTAATTTAGTAGACTAAAGGCCCTGACCAGCTGAATCTCTACAGTAGCGTAATACTAGCTGTTGTGAACAACTCAAGGACGACTGTCCTTGTCTTGAGTTAATTGAGTTATTGACAACAGATTTAGTTTGAACTTCACCAGTTATTTTAGATTCATTCATAAAACGTGTGTTTAAAGTGTAAGCGTTGTAGTTGTAACTATGTAATACATGGTGTCCAAAATAAATGTAGCAGTAAGCCAAGCCCTCAGTCAGTCATCTCGCTGCAACACCCATTACAACTGACAAAAACGCGTTTAATAGCGAAAATAAATATTATTTATCGCTTCACGGTGCCTTAGTTTCGTACAAAAAGTCAGTGAGTTATTAGTTTTTACATTTGCGTTTTGTAAAACGCTTTTTCTATGGCAATAACTTTATATTTATTGCAGGTTTAGTTGAATATTCAGAATCGTCACGCTGGGTTCAATTGTTATACAAATTAGGCTTGTCATCAAGGCAAAACACCTCTATGCCGTCCGATTAAGGTTCAGGTTATTTAAGTTACTTTCTTTTAAAATCTTTGTCATTATTAGTTTGATTAAAAGCCGTAGCTTTCCGATTACGTAATTGAGACGACATTGCCCAGGAGGCATTGTAAGGACAAACTTGTATTACTCGTTCAGGATTTACATGCATTCGATGCGCTTTAATCAAGATTTAGTAGCTATCATATGACTTTAGTAGCTGTTACATCTGTTATGCAGACGATAATACTGCCCTACTATAACTAAAACATCGCTAAGCCACAGGGGGTCAATTTTGAGTTTTTGATGCCATTCTACATAGAAAAAAATTCTCTATCGATCTGTTCTAGAATCATTCTTGTAGCTTTTTTAATTCAGGAGATAGCTCTAGCGAAAACGCCGTTAACTACGGTAAAATATGCATTTTACTCCACTTAAACTACGTTAACCATCAATACTTGGCTAAATAGTCGTTTGCAGCCCTTAACGTTGTCTGGTTATTAAAAATATTCCATGTTTTGCTTAGCTAAAATGACTCTATTCAATTTTACAAGACTAGAAAGTCGTTATGATACTTTTGCGATTTTTAAGTCATGTTTAGGCTAGCCGGAAAACGACATTAATCTAAGCTAAAACGTCGTTATACAACAATACTACTCAATAAACACGTTAACCTATCTTAGTGATTTTATAGCGTAGGATCGCGAGCAAAATAACAAACAGTTTACTTTTATCTAAAACTCTATCCGCCTTTAAAGACTTTGTTGATTACTAAACTTTGTGCTAATTCTACGCTAAAAGAACGCTAAACCACAATACTTATCTAAAACCTCGCTACCTGCGCTCACTTCTGAGTCACTGACACCAAATGATTTTTTGAACATACCGAATTTTGTTTCGGATCGGCGCATTCAAAAATCTAACCCCAGGGCATACCTCAAAAACATGGTTCAAGTAACTTTCCAACGCTCCAACTACGGGCTCATGTACAAAAATGATTTCGATGACGAATTTACGTCATTACAGTTCATGATCGATAAATACTTAAAAAGTCCAAGTATTTTGACTGTAACCTTTAGAACATCTCCAAAAGGAATAGACCCACAGAGGAAAGCAGGAATTATTGAAAAATTTGAAAATATAATACCACCACACAAGCTCCAGTTTTGGAAAAAATTGCCAACAACTGATGACTAGTTTGTGTGCTGGTCGACTGATACAATATGTTCCTATTTATTATGAAGCGTTACTTTTTAACACTAGTTATAGTTACCAATTACACAAGACTTAAATAAGTTTACTCACTAAAAAGACTGATTAGACTGTCGTCTTTAAATTTCAAAATAAGATAGATATTAATAGTTTATATTACTTAGTTTATGACTAGATAGAAAGACGAGATAAACGTTACAAATGTTAATGCTATAAATATAATAATATTACACGTGGAATAACTTAAAAGACTGATTCATTTGCCATTTCATATTTTTATAGGATATTAAGAATAATAATAATAAAAGTATTAAGGTATGATTGCAATAAATAGTGCTATTTTGATGTGAAACTTTGTAATTGATTACCAGCCAGTTAACAAATCGGTAAAGTTAAACTTTTACCCATTAAGCCTATTATTTAATAAAAATACTAGCTGGTGCCCGCGACTTCGTCTGCGCATGATAAGTATTTCGAGTACTCGCGATTTTACTTGCATAATTCCCTTTCCCGTGGGATTTTCGGGATAAAACTTATGTGTTATTCCAGCTTATAATATATCTCTGTGCCAAATTTCATCCAGATCCGTTCAGCAGTTTTTGCGTGAAAGAGCAACAAACATCCATCCATCTATCAATCTATCCATCCATCTATCAATCTATCCATCCATCTATCAATCTATCCATCCATCTATCCATTCATACTCAAAAACTTTCGTGTTTATCAGTTTAATTCAGTTTGATTGAACCAAACTGAATTCCGGGATAAAATATATCCCATGTTTCAATTATGACAGCAATTCAATTATTCTGAATGACGCGACGCGCGCATCGTTCAGATGCTGTGATAATTTTGAAAACCCGTATAGCCAAGGGGAACCAAACTGAATTCCGGGATAAAATGTATCCCATGTCCAATCGTCCCGAGTTCCATTCGAATTCATTCACTTCCGTCGTGATGCGTGGTTAAAGAATTTTTCTTTCACCCTCTCTCCCAGGGGAATCTTATCGAATTCCGGGATAAAAAGTATCCCATGTCCTTTCTTGTAGTATGAACTCAAATCGTCCCGAGTTTCATTCCAACTCATTCAGCAGTTTCGGCGTGATGCGCGGTAAAAGATTTTTACTTTCATACCCTCTCCCATGAGAACCTTACTGAATTCCGGGATAAAAAGTATCCTATGTCCTTCCTCGTAGTATGACCTATAATCATGCCGAGTTTCATTTCAATCCATCGAGTAGTTTCGGCGTGATGCGCGTTTACGATACAGACAGACAGACAGACAGACATGAATGAAAAACAAATACAGTTTTGGCTTGACTATCGATAATAGAGAGCCCTCCAAAAAAAGTTTTCAAAATATCTTCAATGTACAGATTTGGACCCGTTACAGTTTTATTATAAGTATAGATAGATAGATGTTTGTAGTTTTGATACTCACATAGTGATTTTGTTTTTTATCTGTATTTTGTAACTAAAATTTAAGAATTATGTGCCTGTGATTACTTTAATAAACGATTTGTAATACTTATGTTGTTTATTTGGTTTGTTGATAACGTATTATTCGTACCTCTCTTGAGTTATTCTACTATACCATACATAACTTAAACAACGTTATCGTTAAAGGTTTTAAGCTTAGCGTCCTTTTAGTATAGTATTTTTACCTTAAAACGCTATTGAAAACAAAAAATAAAACGCTAATCTGAATAAACTAGTCTTTAAAAACATTAATCAACTATAGTGTGACTATAGCTAAGGAAAATCGGCAAAAACTCAAATCAATACAAAACTATAATAACGTTAAATGCGCTTAGTGACTTTTTTGTGTAGGAAAAGCACGTAATTTTTTTACATAGTAAATCAGGTCACCGTTCACGCATAAGTCCTACGCTAAAATATCGTTAGGGTGTACTTAGCGATGTTTTTGTAAAGTATTTCATATTAAAATAACTCAAAATTCCTCAGCTAAAACTCCGAAACACATATTTTTCCTTTAAAAACAAGTTATTTTATATCGAAATATATGCTATTCGACAGTTAATGAAAAGATCTATCTTCCGATATTTCAAAGTTTTTGATACGACTAATGACAGTAAAACAGCAACACTTTAAAAAAATACCCGCGTTTTTTGATCATATCTCAAAACTTGGTTTTGTGGCTTAGTGATGTTTTAGTTATCGTAGGGCAGAATAAGTTGGCTTACATTTTAAATAGGCCATGAACTGAGTGTTTCAATAATCTTGACTTACTTCTCCATAAGCCTCACACGTTAGAACTTTGAAGAATCGGCCGCGGGTTCAAACCTCCCTGAGCGTACTTTTTGCACGTTGTATTTGATAGCGGCTTGCTGTAAGGTCTTACCGTTATCATTAGTGTTGAGCCAGCGGTAGGAGGGTCGCGGCTGCTGCTTGGAGCGCATCTCTACCAGCGCCCGCACTCGACTCTGCCGCTCATCTGGAAGAAAACAAATCATTTCAGGTATTTATGTAAATACTTTGGAGCCCATTCTGAAACATAGAACGTAAACCCAACATTTTGACCTGTAAATCCCCTTTTTCTCACCATTTTTTAAAATCTCAACTAAAGTTTAAAAATTAATTTATAGAGACCAAAAAAACTGTTATTATGACAGGGTTATCGAAAATATTTTTAAAACTAATGTTTACTAAACTAAACAAGTGTTCACAATTGAAATAATTTACCTGACTGCAGAATATTTTAGGTAAATATGAGCATAATATTTTGGGTGGTATCTACATAGTTGTATTATCGTCTGTAGCCTCCTCTCGTATCATCTTTAATTAGAACTCCGTCTAATTAACAAAAACGCCCGCACGATTCCCGCTGTCAGCATAAATCACCCTAAATACTAGATAATAATTAAAATGTATGACAATTATTATTTATGGCCGTAAATATGTCGGTGCGGGTCCTTTCGCGTGATCGGAACCCTTTAGTTCGGGGCGGGGGTGCGGGGGTGAGCTTCCATGTCACAAGGCAGCTTATTTTAAGCTTACATTTTGTTTCGAGGTTGTAGGGACAATGTGTGAACTATCGAAACAATTTAATACTAAATTAAATATGTTGGACAATCTACACAGAACCACCTAGCCCCAAAGTAAGCTATTCAAGCTTGTGTTATGGATAATATGGATCTGGATGGAACATAACTCGTTGTCAGCAGTGGCTAAACGTTGGTAGATAAAAAAACAAATAAGACGAATGTCTCTATTATTTGTTAGAGTAATGTGTAGGCACTTCCTCGGGAGTTTTTATATTTGAAAATATTTTGTGGCATTGTTTTTCTCTTTATTTATTTTAAGTGTTTGTTTTTTTTATTTTCATAAAATGTGTTTTAGGTCTGTATTATAATAAATGAATGTCTATGTCCGTCCATGGATCAAATCAAATCAAATCATTTCCCGTACATCTAAATCGGTTCAGGCATTTTTGTAAAGTGAGTTCAATACACATAATATTATACGAAGTGAACCCTGAAAAGACACCAAATTATAATTGGCAGTCGTGTCATCAAACTCATTTTCTTATGAACTGCGCCCGTAGAAGTGTAAGAAACAAAAAAAAATGTCTCAAAAAAATTAAACAAAGACCTTTTTAAATCAAAGCTGTGACTAGAAATATTGGCCATTCAACAAAACAATTAATGCAAATTCGCAAAAGGCAAAAACGCCCGAAATGTAATTTGCACAACATTGGTCCAAACAGTCTTTGGAAGTCCAACAATGGAACAAAGCCACGCAACTTTCCACTCACTTTCATCCTCAGATCAGGTAGCTGATCTTTTCTCTCTCATAGTCCAACATTTCTGTCGTTTTGACTTAAACAATCAAAAAATGTTTCTGTTTAAAGAAGAACAGACTTGAACAATCGAAATTACATAGCTATAACTTGATTTGATTCAAATATTCAATACATTGATTAGTAAATGCGTTATTCATTCGTATTCGGCTCTACTGTTTTTAATATGCTAGATTTATAAACATGGTTTCAGATAAATGACTTATGACGAATATTTAGACTCAAAACTATACGCACATTGCCGATGATTCAAGATTCTGCTCTAACACACCCCGAAACCTATCTTCCTTTGTATCTTTTATCAGCAGCAGAGTGAGTAGAGTCGTCGCCAGCGCGGCAAGGGTGGCAGTTATCTAGAAGTCAGCAGTCGCATCTGTCCGTACATAAATCTGTCGCATATGAAAAGAATTAAAACGTGCCCTATTGTGGAAGGCTGAATAAATCTTGCAGATATCTTTGTGAGGGACGCGACGCCCGCGGCTCTCACTCCACCGAAGGCGATATTTTACAAGTTTTTGACAGCCGATATGGCTTGCCTAAACGGCACCTGCCCGCGCAGACGCCGCGCCAGACCAGCCGGGAATTACTTTATTATTGAGCTCCAGCAATCTGATCAATTAGACGAACTTCATCTTGAACATCCATTTTTATGACGGATTACAAAATGCCACTTCATCGATAGATGTTTGTTTTACGACGTTAAAGCGCCTCGTTTTTTAATTCAGTGTTCGTCAATCAAATATTGATTACCTTTTAAAAATAGATAAACGGAAGTTACAAAGGTGTTCAATCTATAAAAATAAGTGTAAATTACCAGCCTACACATAAACGAAACTAGTTTGAGCACCCGGATCGTTCCTCGGCCCATTTACGAGCAATTAATACCTACTAAAACCAAATAAGTCGAAAAAGCGAAAGAAAAAATACGATCTCAGGCGGACCACTTAATAAATTGTCTGGATCTTGTATGGAGAGTAAAAAAAGTATATAAATCGAGTCACCAATAACACTATAGTATAGAGTTTATGGTGATGCCCTTGAGTTTGTTATCGGAACGATTCTTTATTGACACTATAAAGTGGAAACATACGGGCCGCCGCCCGCCGCGCCGACCGTCGTCCGTCCGTCAGTCGTCCACAAACACACATTCAGATACCTAATCGACTAAAATATTGGAATTGTCGCGAAAGTTGGAATGATCTTTTTGACTTCGGTGCCAGTTTCTTGAACTTAGTTATTCGTTTCGTCCTTTTATGTTACGCTGAACTGAACGTTCTGACGCTTGTGTGAATTACTTTGACGGAATAATAATACATGATTCAACTAATGTAGGTATTTTATTCGTGTTTTGAGCTAATAATTTACAGAGTGGTTTTTCTCGAATGTATTTCATACCTTGTTTTATTTTACTCTATAAAATCAAATTCTCTAAAATGTTTTATTTAAAAAAATGTTCGTCCCATTCTAAATGACCATTTGGATGTAGGTGGTTAGGTATAAATTGCACAAGCCCAAGCGCCCGCCCGTGTGCGCACTTCAGCACTGAGTGATTTACAAAGCATTACCGGAATATGTCCAGCTTTGATGCGCCGTCCAGCCACCGACTCAATAATCGTTAAGACAAGACGCGTTAATTCCTTAAATAATAAAAATGCTCTACGTTTTGATGGAGTTTAAATTGGTTTATGTTATTGATACATAAGTTCAGTGTTTTAAGTCTGATTCCGTTATGCGCTTTGGATTATTGATTAACCTTCTGACTAATGCTGATTACATATATATATATACAATAATATACATAGCGTATTCATAATTTAATCCGTTTTTGGTCATAGAGCTAAGTCAAATGAAACTCTAGATCACGGAGTTTTAGATCTAGGCTCTAGATAATGGTTGTGGTGCTATTTTCGCAGAGAAATACCATTTTCTCTTAATAAATCCATTGTACAACTATTAGTGCTTTTGGAGCTATTTCTGCTATTGGAGCTATTCGTAACAGACATAGAAGGTTAGATATTTATGGTATAATTAAAAAATCCAATGATCCTTTGTATGACGGCATGGCCTAAGTAAGTTCTAAGACTGCTTTACAGGAGTCTGGGGAATAGCCCAGGAGGTCCAAGGAGTCTATTTGGATCTGTGCGGCGTGGGCATCCTATAAGAATTACGGCTGTTACTACTTTTTGTATAAGTGTGTCTAAAGTAGGAAATACAAGTTTTATCTGTATGTATCAGTAGCAGAACACAAATGGTGATTATTGTCGTAAATAAGATCAAAAACCTGTCAAAAATATGCGTGTGTATTAGAGTGGGCTCGCCCACGTGACGGCGCGTCACGCGTCGAGACGTCGCGTTATTAATCAGCCGCAATGGCACCGAGTCCTCATAAATCGCCGTATCACTGCATCGCCGGATCGCGTTACGACATTGTCTTGATATCGAATTTATTACGAGACCTCCGAATCTGAGTTTCGTTTCAAACGTCAGTCGCCCGCGTTCCTCACTTTTCCTCCTTTAAATAAACACCTTATTAACAAGACACTAAAATTCAGATTGACCAGTGATGTCGATATCGTGCCTTGTCTCATATTAATGTCGGTTGTTTTTAATTTATCGCTGAATATTTTCTTGTATTAGGGTTTACTCATCGGTTTCGAGAAGCGATCAGGCCAATCAGATAGGTTGTCTATTTAATTGTGTCCAGTTATTTCCGTGGGAGACTACCGGGCGACTCATATTCGGTTCGTAGAACCTCTTACGTGCTTTATCGTATTTAGTATTCATAAAATTTACGTGGATTAAAATCTTTCAGATACTTGTTAAATATCTTATAAAAAATCCTGTTTTATCCTGTGTTCATTCATAGATGTCGTGAACATTAGAAGCGCCACAGAATAATTTATTTATTCTAATTCTAAACCGTTGGCTATTCTCGACTTTCACACCCCAGCTTTATAAGGGTCACACCACGCTGCTGCGTACAATTTCGTCACAACGCGAAACTTGTGAAAGAAAACGTCATAAATCTGTCAAATTTGACAGAACAGTTAAATTATGGACGAGCAGTGAGTGATTTGTGTGGGACGCCGGCGATGGCCGCAAAAAATGATGGGACTTAAATAGACAATGGTGCTCGATGAGAGAATGAAAATGTGCTATGAAAATTATGCTTTATGTTAGATTGGTGTTAGATGACGCACTCATCACGGCACAGTGGTGGGGCGCTGTGTCCTCAAGACACTATATAAGAGCTACCAAAATACACTCATCACATTAATATAGCTAGTTTCACCAACCCTTCACGCAGACAAGTAAATTAATCAGCACACCAAATCACACACGAAATTAAAATAAAATATAGGCAAACACTGGTAAATTAAACTATAAAAACATAGTAAAATCAACAGCTTTAATTCCGAATGAGCCGTTTAATCTCAAAGACAAAAGCTCTTTTAAACGAGCCATCGATAAACACGTCAAAAAGTAAAACTCGCCATTCTGCCATGTGACACGACGCCATTTTGGATTTATAATGTGACGCGTCGACGGCTATGACAGACGACATTTAATTACCGACCCCTCATTACCTGGTATTGGCTGATATCGACACCGGCCTCTTTAAAACCTACGACACGACTAGGTCGATATTTGACAGATGCATTTAAAATTCAGAAGCTATTTCTCAGGTCCTGTAGTGTCCTGACAGCTGTCAGTTATTGTCATGTATTTACTGAGCGAAAATGTCACGCGTCTGCAAACCTATAATTATCAGCAGAACGAACTACACCCGATGCGACTAACAAAGTCACCGAAACTAAAACATCCCACAAGGTTTTCATGAAAAACGTTCAGTTTATATGGCTCATTGGATGTTATTAATAAAGCCTTAATTAAGATATCGCCTGTCACTGATTAATTTGAATGATCGCCAGATAATTTTGTTTATTAAAAATATGTCAGTTGAAAGTATTGACGAGATCTGAAAGCTTTGCAGCTCAACAATATTTAATTATTTTTTACTGCTCGCAGTATATTAATTTGAGGTTGCTGGGATATATTTATCCATCGTTAATCTGCCATGAATTTAATAATACGTCAACGTCTACTAGGTAGTTCTACAAGTTTTATATAGGTTTCAAATCATCATTACCTTATCAAAATCCCTGCTTTATCTGCTTTTATAGTGATATTTACCGATTATAAAGTGATAGTGACCGAAATATCTTTAGTTTTTATAATCTAATGAAACACTGTTTTTTGCATGTTTCCTAAAACGAATCCTTCTTAGAAATTTCAACAGGAGATAATGTCGCCAGCCGCCCCTATTTTTAGTCAGGTAAACTATTCTGAAATTGTTTTCTAAACGTCTCATTAGAAATAATATTAATAAAAATGAATTATTCTGAATAACTCACACAGTGCTATGTTTGAATTTTTCCATTGACAGCTGTCAAAATAATAATTAAATCTAAACTGAAATAAGCTGCATTATCTGGTGCTAAGAGCTCTTTGATGGCTAATTAGCTCGGCTCCGCCAACAATGATGCCACACTGATGTCACCTGCTCTTGACAGTTGTAGTGCCTGTCACATCTAGTGTCATTGATACTCTATGGACATTTGTTCCGCCGCGCCGCCCCGGTCCAAACATATCGGGACTCACCTGTCCCGTAAACAAATACATACCTAAATATAAATAAACACGCCCCGGATTTTCACTGGTGTACATATATAAATACATAAAAACTTTACTCTTGAATCACTCCAGCTATTAAGAAAACCCTGCATCAAAATCCGTTGCCTAAGTTTAAATTCTAAGCATACACATCTAGAGACAGGCAGGCAGACAGCTACTTTGTTTTATACTAGTGATAGTGAAATAGCAATTTCTTCTAGCCTCAAACTAAGCAGTGAGTCTTGAGACCTAGATACCAACTGGTAAGTTAGTACCTATAATGGTATTTTACAAAGATAATACATAGACCCTGAATAAATATATTTATTATTTGTCCCGTGACGGGAGTGAAACCTGCAACCTCCTGTGTTGTAGGTGAATTCGCCCTTTACGCCACTGAGGTCGTCAGTTACGTAAGAAGGTATTTATATTCCAAATACAAACTAAAACAGTTCAACATTGCAGATTTACAAGGACAAAACGACATCTCAAATTAATTTGATTCATCTCAAGCAACTTAAAACTCTACACTCTCGCATAAGGGCTCGTTATCAATTGCACGTATCTATTATTAACCCGTTGGAATCAGTATCCATCATAATTCTGCCTCATTTTGCAATGCGCACTATTTTCTTATGCACCAGCTAGAATTACTTTTGAACCTTATCACGAAGTCCTTACAGTTTAATTTAGAGTGTGATGTCGTAATAAGATGCGTAGGTATAATCGCCGCTTGCAAAAGCCGTTGATGTTCCTGGTCCTAGGAATTAGTTTCGAATGATGTTCGGAGGGAAGGGATCGGTTTGATGTCTAAAGAAAATGTTTACGGCGTGAGATGAGGAAAGCTATAGGTTCTAGAAAGTTGTCAGCCGTTGGCAGGTACGTAGTTATTAAGATTTGCATTTGCAGTACGTTTTAGCAATTTAATTCTTCGTAACATAAACATTACTTTCACTTAACTATTAATTTTAAGCACGGTAATAAGGCATCTCATTAGAGATCTACTTAATGCCTAAAGAACCAATCAAACGTGGCTGTCTTTTGCAATTCTGGGCTATATGTTATTGAGTACAATCAAGAGAAAGGGAAGCAATCATCTGTGAGTAACCAATCAAGAGATAACGTGTTCAATGTTCATAGAGGAGAGGAATGTCCAAGACAGAGTCTCACAGGCCTTCAGACTCGTCTTTCAGCGCTCTACGTGAGCTGAGCCATAATTTACAGCAGGAATATCAAATCCCGCGCATCTCAGTGACAGCAACATCGGCGATCTCCAATTATATACCTACGCACAAATCAGGGCGGACAGACAGACAAATTGCGTCGCCTGTTGCCGTTTGGCAACGCGCTGACTTGAGGATAAGTTATTTATGAGGACTGATTTATAAGTTCTAACGAGAAGGGAGATACCTCTCGTCATCTTGCATGCCTTGACTGACTCTCCGGACGCGGCGCGAATATCTCGTCTCGTAAACTAAATGTTATTTTGTTAGGGACTTTCGGAATAAAATGTCGGAGGTCTTTTCACTGACCGAAAAAAGATATTTAGAATAAAATTCTAATATATTCTATTTTTAACTAGAAACAGCCCAGCAGCTATCAAATCGAACAAAAACTTTTGTCATGGATTATCCAGTTCATCAGTCTAAATAATTAACATGTTAAGTAACCTAGATGCCAAAAAAAGTTCGATCAGACTGAAAAGACAGCGCTTTTCATTGGCATTAACCCTGCACAGTTTACATGATACTCTTGTTATGACACTCACTCCACAACATTTAATCTTCCATGAAAGATCCGTGTCATCTTTTGAGTTCTATAATGTAGTAGGTATAGCTTTTTTATGAAAATTTATCAAGCTTTGGTTGTAAAAAGTAGATGCGCAAAACGTCAATTAAAGTTCCCACACGCTCCGTCCACAAACGGTCCATCCAATCTATCCGAGTTGTCAATGCAACTATGACAAACAGACGAGCAGCCCGCGTGTTATTAGCAACGCCATGAATCAGCCCTTTCATTGGCCGTGGCGGCTGACAAGCATGAATCTCAATTGTGCCCGCCATCGGCCACTCAACTTGCGGCGAATTACTTTTTTGTTAGTGTTGCTAGTGCAACTGTTCAATTGCATACAGGTCTGTAAATGAATTAATAATACGGAATACATACACAGTATTATCTACATCCTGTACCAAGCTAAGCAGAACTGAGGTTATGAGTCCCAAATTAATGATAAATAATGTTAGGAAAAAAATCATATAAATTTAACAATGTTATTACAGTGTTACTGCAAATGTTACTTGTTAAATTTGAGTTAACAAAATCTGTTTGACTTGCCTTGTGTTTCTTGTGAGCTGAATAAACTAATTGATTTTTAATTAAAGTTATTTTACCTCTATTACCATTTTCAAGAACTTTGAAAGTTTTTCAAAAACAGACATTTGATACCTATGTTTTTGCACTTATAAAACATTTCAATTTTTACAACCAATTGAACTTTAAACACCATATAAAATTAAAACTCATTCCCTCAGTAAAGGAAACTAAACAGTTTCACGTTTCAACAGTTATTGCGAACTATTTTAATTCTTTGACATTTGCTGTTGTAATGTTTAATCGGTGTAGATACGACAGTAATTAAGGGTTGGACAGGTGGGTTATTACAGTCTTCTGTTGATGAAAACTGTACTTTTATAGATTTTGTATGAATTTTATTTAAAATTACACGTTTATTTTTGGTTATGAGTTAAAAATTGTTGCTACTAATTATTTGGTTTGGTTGTCTCGTTTATGTTTTTGCCATGAACTTATTTGAGTTATTTTATTCATTTTTGCATAAAGGGTTAGTTGAGATTACAGTATGGTGCCGCTTGCTTTTTGCCACGACTCCGACACTGCCAGAGTTAGTGTCAGAAATGTGAGATACAGCGTTGAATTAAAGGGATTACGCTTGAGGTACCCGCACGTCCTCAGACAGCACGGGACGCTCGGCGCGTGCGGTGGTCTCGGGTGCGATCACAAAACATACTATGCAAGTGTTTCTGTTCCCAGTTCCCTCTCTATAGGAGTGACTGAACACCACATTGGCGACGTGGATAAAAGCAGTATGTACCTAGTTACCTACCTATAAAAAATGTGTATTGAAGTTCTCCCACCAACTTATTTTTGAAGAAAGGAAGGGTAGATGCGTGATTGAGGTGATTTTCTGATAAAAGTTCTTTGTGCGTTGGTGTATTTCATTAAAAATGATTTTGTAGTCATTGTTTTAATGAAAGTAAATTTAGTAGGAAGATAAACTATCTCCGTACCTGAGATTAATTTTTAAGAAATTAAATAAACGCTCACTATTGGCCGACAATTACGTGTCTACCGCATCCTAAGCATTTTCTCGTGGTGGTTATTACAATGGTATAAATGAGGGTAGACATACAATACTATTGAGACATAATGTCGATGATATAACATAAAAGGCATAAATTACCTGTCCATAGCAACAATTTACAAAATGTAAGAAGGTTTCTGGTGGTAACTTATAATTATGACGAAATAAGTATACCTACCTACAAACTGTATCATTGCTATGGACCAACTCCAGGGAATGGACACCAGTTTTTACACGCCTTGATATGAGTTCCACAATGAGTCAATATTAAAGTTGGGTAAATTCTTTATTAGATAGCATAAAATGTATCTATATCATGTACCTACCCACATAAGCAAGCAGTTTGTTGGTTCCTCCTCATTGTAACTGTGCCACGTATTTATACGTTACTTTGCCATATTCGAAAGAGAGTTCCACAATGAGTCAATAACAAAATTGGGTAAATTAATTATCAGATACGCATACAATGTATGTTATGTGCCTACCCACCTAAGCAGTCTGTTGGTTCCTACTCATTGTAACTGTTCCACGTATATTCCACGTTACTTTGTTATATTCCAAAGATTTATCAGGAAAACAATCTACGTACTTTACCAAGGTACTCAGGTACCTAATCTTGGTCTCAAAGATGGTGTTGACGGCTTTAAAGTAGCTAAATCATGAGAGCATTAATAATGCGTCTATGCCAAAACAAAGTTTTCTCTTCGAGCGACAGTTGTTATGCTCGTGAAAAACAATAGTGAACATATCGATAAATTTGTACCACCGAAATGTATTTCGGCTATTTCGGCGATGATATTCGGCAAATGTATTTCAGTAATTTGAACCACCGAAATGTATTTCGGCAAAACTATCTACCAGAAATCTGTATGGTTAACATAATATAAAATAAGTAAGTATACAAAATTGTAAAGGAAGCGATTGCGCTTCGAAAAACAAGTTCCCTACCCACATAAAAGGCAATTTAATGGGAAAAACCCAAGTAAAATTAACATTCAATAAATGTGCCCTATAATGATGGTAATATGTGTGGTAGCAAAAAATGACAATTCTGATTCTAAAGCTTGCCCCGCTTTAGATAAAATAAGGGAAACGAATGTGTTTGTTAACTAGATCCTCTGAGAGGAAAATACTCTGGTTTGCTCATCACACGAAAATCTTGAGAAACCAAAACATAGTGTGTTAAACTATATATAGGTCATTCTAGTAGTTACTTACCTACCTATCATTTCCAGTCTACATCTCTATGACACCGAAGGAATTGAGATTGGAATTGCAAACTTAAAAACATTCTGTTTTGTTAGATATGGTACACAAAACATACAAGCATTAATATTTTGGTAAGCATAATATGTTCCACAATGGGTAAAATGATATTGGCTTAAAACACTGGCTTTGATCTAGAAATAAAGCAACAAATATATAAATATATTAGCCCTATTCAGAAAATAATGGAGATTTCGTACTGTGTCAAGGACAGCGTTACATTTTGTCGACATAGTTGTTATCAGTAAAAATAAAATAGAACAACGCGCACGATTTACGGGTCAGGCGAACACCGCTTGCTGTTTCAACTCGAGGTGCGTGCAAATCATCGGCCCGAATAAAATATTACTTAGCTGATGCAGACGCGTTCCCTAAGTGCGCAATAACAGTGGTACCTACCGTCAAAAGTTAAAAATTTGGTTGTATTCCTTAATAATATTTTGCTCAAATATATAGTGCACAAAGTGTAGGTACTCTGTAACTAAACAATAAAAGTTTTGTTATAAATATAACAACACGTAAGATATTCATACGATACGAATAGGAAGAAAACATATCATTTTTAAAGTAAAACAATGAATTATGCAAATCATTTTAGTGTTTCGAAATAAAAAATAAAAAAATAACTAGATGTCGGACTCGATAATACGATTTGAATGAAAAATATAAATATTTAATAAATAGGTACAGCAAACATGTTGGAAATATGTTCGAATTACAAACAATTTCGGTATTACGTCTGTTTGAGCAAATCATCAGGTATAAGTAGAAGCTTATGGACATAATAGCATTCTTCTCAAAGGTAATAAATATATCTTTTAAACTAAATAAGTCCAGATCTTGGACATAAACTGACAGCAATGGCGTTCTCTCAAGAATACGTAGTAAAGTTCGTGGAGACAAATTGCTGCTAGCAAAGTTTAGAGCTGTTTAAGATAAGAAGCAAGTGACCGATATTTATATCGGTTACCAAATGGTTTTGACCAACCCTATCAGACAAGTACATACATTAGGTACATTGATAGAAACTCAATTCGCACGATGATATTTCAAGTTGTTGGTAAAGTGCACATTGTACGCACAATAAATAATGCACGCATAAGGCGTAGGCTAAAAAAATAGGACCCTGACCGTTGCGACCTGAGCTATAAAACAATGGCTGATGTAAGCCCTGTTGGACTTGGTTTTTCCTAGTTCAGGTCGACAAGTAGGCAATATACCTCACAGTTAATTGCTTTTCGAATCAAAAGTTAAAAGGCGTGGAGTGTCTAGAGAGAAGTCACTACAGACAGAACATGAAGCCTAGTATGGGCGATTGAACATTTTACCTACTAGTGGCCGAGTTCAAAATAACCACGGACCACAAACCTTTAGAAGTCATTACATTGGTCAACAATCAAAACCAAGCGCCAATAATGGAGCGGTGTAGGTTTCTCACCGACATGCCTCGAATAATAAAAATAAAAGACTTGGTCTATCTTGTGAAGGACTATGAAAACTGAAAATAATATTACTTCGAAAATGCTCGACCACTCACGGTATCCTAAAACAAAACAAAGTAGACCTCTAAAACGAAACAAAGTCGGTCCAACTCCCCGAAGATCAAGAAATGAAACTTGTTTTGAAGGTTTCAAAACGATTGGGATACATACACTGACTGACTAATACTACAGTTATTCATACAATAACTCTGAAGAGATCCTGTTAAAAGGAAATAAAAATGGATTTCCTGTTAAACGAATGAATAAATGAACACTTTAGTGTACTAAAAGGGATCATATAGTTAAAAAACTTATGTCTAATTAAAATAAACATAGTACAAAGTACAAAAGGCGACCTTATCGCTGAGACCGATTTCTTCCAAAAATAAAACACATGTTAAATTTACGAGACAGTCTTTTAGCAGCTGCTTATGAAAGCCATGCTGAATAGTCGGCATGAACCCCGACTGTGGACTTCTGTATGCGTGACATGCTTGGTGGCCCAAATGTTATGGAGAATATCGGGATGCACATACGTCATAAGTACTTGTCTTCAACAACATCAGGCATAGATTATGAAATAGTTGTTAGAGACCGGTTTATCTAAATTATAAAATAATAGAAACTTAACGACTGCTAATGAAAATGTACGATATTCCATCACTACTTAGGGTGGATATTGCAATGGATTTCCTTGGTGCACCGCCAAGTAATCAACCACTAGTGGCTGGTAGTTATTGATTATTTCTGTACATTTAATGAAATTAAAATCATGGAAAAATTTTAAAAATGGGTCTTCCTGTCAACATCAATGCTGATAATGAAAAGTAATTGGCGTCGGATGAGTTCAAATCATTTTGTCTTATCCCCATCGGTTCCAACAGAACGAAGAAGAAGAAACACAGCTCCTTGGAATTCTTAAATGACTCAACAACATGAATTATTTTTGAATGCGCTGTTGGCGCCTAAACAAATAATGAGTATTATTATTTATGGACAAGATTGACAGTCTGCCGCTGATTTACAAAATAAAAAAATAACAGAAAGTTGTGACAGAGACTAACTTATGAAAAAAAAGGAAAATATATGTATGGATGTAGAAAAAAACAAAAGCAAAAGAACCCGAATTAAGGGTTGAAGGGAAGGTTTAAAGTTAAGAACAGGAACTGAGAAAATAAATACTAGAACTACCTATCGCTAAAACGATAAAGGAAGGTTGAACATTTAAAATAATTTGTGAATAAAATTATAGTCCTCAATTTTAATGATGATGAGAGTAATGAGGATCAAGAAGCAGATTAAGAGATGGATGTGGCTTATATAGCATAACATTAATTTTGACTAAATTATGTATTAGCTGTTGAATTTATTTTGTTGTATAGTCTGATGAGAATATAGTCAGCAGTTTAGCTTATTTTGTTGTAATACATTTGGTTGAAAACTTACGCTTAAACCGTACTTACTGTGTATAATTTATTTTATTGAAATTGGAAGTATATAGGCTAAATGCAAATAATTTATAATCACATATAAATATCCTACTGACTTAAAATAATCGTAGTCCTTTTACTTTGGGTGAATTGTTTTAGTTTTCATTTTTGTGAAAGGAAGAGATGTGAGATACAGCGTTGAATTAAAGGGATTACGCTTGAGGTACCCGCACGTCCTCAGACAGCACGGGACGCTCGGCGCGTGCGGTGGTCTCGGGTGCGATCACAAAACATACTATGCAAGTGTTTCTGTTCCCAGTTCCCTCTCTATAGGAGTGACTGAACACCACAAGAAACTTGTAGAATATAAGGCTACTTCCCATTTGGTAAGCTTCCCATTTGGTAAACCTCAAACTTTACCTACTAAAAAGTTGCGTTTGGTAAACAATTTGTTACTTCATACATTTATTCCCATTTGGTAAACCATGATTGTATTATTATTTTAGTGCGGTACAGTCAGAGTCAAATGCTTATTGAAATGAGATATTGGTTTTGAAATGCTTCAAAGTCTTGAGTTAGAATCTCGATCGTCAAAAAGAACGGCTAATCAAGAAGCATGTAAAAAAAACGTTATAAAGTCTGTCAAAATACCAAGTACCGCAAAAGAAGCACCGAGCGGGTTCATGGTGGTATGACTTGAGAACTCTTTGGGATAAGATCATAGTGCATTTCTACCATAGATTAGGTAGTTAGTTGCCTAGGTAACCTTGTCAACGATTATGTCAAAACTTATTTATCTACTGCATTTCTTTGTCGAATAAAGCCTAGATAAATGGTGTTCACGTAATTTCATTACAATTTGTAAACAGGATTCTCCTTATCAGTTTACTCGTGTTATGCATAGTGCAAGGTCGTTGCAATGTCTGATGCGGGATCTTCTAGTGGTACAGTGAAATTAAAAATTGTTAATAGTGCACGAGGCGGTGAAATTTTATTACGTGGTGGATATCAATATTATAAACAGAAAAATAATAAGGACTCAAGTTGGTGGCGCTGTGTAAATAGAAAAGCTGAGTGTTCGGCAAGTGTAACTTTAAATTCGAATAGGAACCATGTTTTAAGAGAAACTGCTCATTGCAATTCTTGCATTCCGAATTTTGAAAAAAATGAAGTGAAAGTAGCTATCGAAAAATGTAAAAAAATCATGTGTGACGATCTGAAGCCAATTCCAGCTACATACAGGAGTTGTACTAAAAAGCTGAAAGATGATGGTTACGAAATTATACAAGCATTACCAAATTTTGACAAAGTTAAAAGCAGCTTTTATAGATACAGAAATAGACAACTGGGCATCAAGAAATCTCAACACACTAACTCTACAGAAATTGTCGTACCTGACCGTTTTAAAGACAATTTATTGTTTGATGAGATCGACGGTGAAAACAGAATTATTGTGTTTGCTTCAAAGAGCGCAATTGGACATTTAAATGAAGTCCGTCACTACTTTGCAGACGGAACGTTCAAATGTTGTGCAAAGCCGTTTCTTCAACTTTACGTTATACACGGAGACATAGGAAGTACAGAAACTGGAACAAATATTGTACCATTTTTTTACGCAGTGTTAACAAATAAAGAAGAAACTACATATGAAAGGCTGTTTTCCAAACTAAAATCTCATTTACCAGAGTGGACAGCAGAAATTATGACCTTGGATTTCGAAAAAGGTCCAATAAATGCAATAAAAAAGACGTTTCCAAACATTATTGTCAAAGGGTGTTTTGTTCATTTTGGCAGAGCACTATTAAGAAAGGCAAAATCTCTTGGCTTATTGCAACATGAAGAATCTCACAATCACGTCAAACTATGTATGGCTCTTGCACATTTACCACGGGAGGACATAAACGATGGCTGGCTATACGTTATGAGTCAAAGGTAAATTAATTTTGCAGTAAATATCTAAATGAACGCGTTTAGATCTGGATTTTTCTTCTACCACCGCTTTGGAAAGGCGCTACATACTTTATTTTATGCGTCAGAAATCATAATGTAGGTATTATTTTAAGTATTTTTACTAATCTTCAACGAATTCATTTTGTTACAGTTTTGAAGAAAAAGCTTTAACGGAATTCAATGATTACTTTGTGAATCAGTGGTTGGAAAATGAAGATATGGTGAATATTTGGTGCTGCTACGCACAAAGACACCGTACGACAAACCTTATGGAATCTTGGAATCGGAGTTTCAATTGCAAAATTGGAAAAAAGCCATCAACTCTTTTATTTTTCGAAACAATAGCAGGAAATATTGTACATTATGAAAATCTTCTGAAAAGGTACTTTTGTTTTTTCTTACAATAAACTGTATTTTTAGGCGATACGTGTAATAAATACATAATATAATAATATATAATATAATATTTCACACTCGGCCGGTTAGTACCATGGTAAGTTATTTATTAGATTGTGATATGGATACCTACTAATACCAACAAGACTGATGTACTACATATACATACTTAAATACTTCATATAAATACATACATCCAACACCCAGACCACATCTAACAACTTTGCTCATCACATAGATGTTGACCGTACCGGGAATTGAACCCGGGATCTGCGTGGCAGTCCGGCATGGTGACCATTACGCCAACAGGGTCGTCAAATACGTACAATATTCTTTAATTCACACAATTTTCTTTTTCAGATTTTATAACAATGAAGAAACTATATCAAAAAGAAGAAAAAAGTCTATCCAAAATGATATACGAATTAACAATCTACTCGGCGATTACAAAAGTGAAATAATATCATTGGAAATTTGTTTGAACCAATTATCACGAGTTGCTTGTATTACTCTATAATTTTTTTTATTGAAATATATGTGACAATATTATCATCAGTTTCGTGTTTGATTTTTTACTTGACTGTACCCATTTCAATTGAAAGTTTACCAAATGGGAAACAATACATGTCATTACTTAAATGTTTACGAAATGGGACTGAATGTATGACATATAAAATGTTTACCAAACGCAACTTTTTAGTAGGTACAGTTTGAGGTTTACCAAATGGGAAGCTTACCAAATGGGAAGTAGCCGAATATAACTAGATCTTAGGTAGAATAGAATATGAATGATCGTAAAAAACCTTAAATTATATCAAAGTAATTTTTCTAAACCCAATGGACAAAACAAATGTAAAACTCAACTGCAATCATAATGCTAGAATCTTTGACAAAGAATCCATTAAATCTGAAACTGATATTGACATAATTGTTTCAAACCAGACGCAGAGCCGTACCTAAGTCAAGTCAAAAAGAATTAAAGAATGCAGATGGAGCCTAACACAAAGATTCTAGCATTACCACGTTCCGGCCTATCCTATACACCTCAATTTTTGCTGAATGCTTTAAAAATATTTTGCTCTAACTCTACGGGCGAATAAGATAAATAAGAATAAGATAGTGAATATGAGTCCATAGAAATTAATG
Organism: Eupithecia centaureata; assembly: GCA_944547425.1. Taxonomy (NCBI): domain Eukaryota; kingdom Metazoa; phylum Arthropoda; class Insecta; order Lepidoptera; family Geometridae; genus Eupithecia; species Eupithecia centaureata. The sequence goes on from OX155682.1 coordinate 15,395,311, forward strand.
CTACAATAAATAGAGTGGTGGTCTGTCCCGTATTAGCTCTCACAAGGTTTTGCTTGCGTCCTTCGCCTTTGCTTACAAGGGACCTGGATAAATATAATGCTAAAGAACTCAATGATAATGTCTTTTACCTAACAAAAAAAATTAAATTAACGTCGACTTAAAATTAAATCTAGCTAGTAGCATAAGGTGCCATAAAATGCAGGCCACAAAAACAACCTAATCGCAGTATTCAGCCAGTATGGATTAGGGCACTTTGATTTTACCATCTCGTTAGAAGTTTAATATCGAATAAAAAAAACCAAGTATCTTATTATAACTCAATACTAGTGGCTATCTTTCTCCCACACAAAGATGCAAAAATTATGGCGATTCCCATTTCGCCGAGCCTCCCAACATCTAGAGTTCCCGTAAACGATTCTCTATAAACATCGAGATTCATTCGAGATTTTATCGTTTAAGATTGTCGTACATAGGTAAAGTGTTATAGATTGATATCAAAATATCGATTATCTCCGATCATTCAAAGTAATTTGTGCATAGTCCCCGTCTCTATTAATTTTGTTTATGGTAAACTCTTGTTCTAGTCTAGTCTATGATTTAAAAATAAATCCTCACTTGTCAACTGAAATCCACGAGTTTTATTAGGTTATGGGCCCAGACCCATATTTTTTGGCAAAAAGTAATAGTTCATTGTAAATTCCTTGTATTTCTGTTAAATAAAATGAGTTCCAATTATCTGGCGAACGTGCCGAAGCTCAAAGGCCGTGAAAACTACGACGATTGGGCATTCGCAGTCGAAAACTTGCTCATCCTCGAAGGCGTGGACAAGTACTTAAAGCAAGAAGCTCCTGCTGGAGCAGCGGAGGCGGCAGACACAAAGGCACGCGCGAAATTGATTCTAACGATTGATTCATCACTATTTGTGCACATAAAGCACGCAAAGACTACGAAGGAATTGTGGACAACGCTAAAAACTTTGTTCGACGATTCAGGATTTTCGAGAAGAATCACTTTGCTTCGTCATCTAATCTCCATCAGACTGGAAAACTGTGAAAATATGACGAATTATGTCACGCAAATTGTAGAAACCTCTCAACGATTATCAGGAACAGGTTTCCAAATAAATGATGAATGGGTTGGATCATTGATGCTAGCTGGATTACCAGAAAGGTTCATGCCAATGATCATGGCTATTGAACACTCAGGAATTGATATTACGGCTGATTCAATAAAAACCAAGTTATTGGACATGGAAGCTGTAGACATGAGTGAAACTGAACGCAATTCAGCATTAGTTGCAAAAAGTTGGAACAAAAGGAAAAATAATAGCGGCAACACTAGCAAGCATGGTCAGACTTCCCAAAGGTCAACGTCAAACTCAAATGTCAACAAAAGTACAAAAACAATGATTACTTGCTATAAGTGCAAAGAAATAGGCCATTATCGGAACCAATGTCCTCTTTTACATGAAAAAGCAGATAAGAAGAAGCAGTCTAACGCTTTCAGCGTTGTTTTTCTTAGCGGAAACTTCAATAAAAGTGATTGGTACGTGGATTCCGGAGCCAGCATGCATATGACTGCCAACGAAAATTGGATAAAGAATCCATTGCATTCACAGAATTTACCTGAAATTATTATTGCTAATCAGACAAAAGTTCCTGTTGTTTGTTCGGGAGATGTCAAGTTCACAACAAGTCATGATTATGAAATAAATGTGAAGAATGTGTTGTGTGTGCCCAGCCTTACAACAAATCTTTTATCAGTCAGTGAATTGATCAAAAATGAAAACAGTGTTGTGTTTGAGCCCAACAAATGCCTTATAAGAAACAAATTAGGCGAGTTAGTTGCAGATGCCACACTGATTGATGGAGTTTATAAGTTGTGTCTAAATGAAACAGAGAGCTGTCTACTTACTTCTACAACAGCTGTTGACGGTGACACATGGCACAGGCGACTTGGACATATTAATAGCAATGATATGAATAAAATGAAACATGGATTAGTTGAAGGGATGGATTATCCCGACTCATTTGTGACCAGTAAGTCAAACTGTGAGATCTGTTGTGAAGGAAAGCAAGCAAGGTTATCTTTTCCCACGGGTACAAGAGCAACAGAAACACTTGAGATTATTCACTCCGATATTTGTGGTCCAATGGAGTGCAATTCAATTGGTGGTGCCAGATATTTTCTACTGTTCATCGATGACTTTACTAGAATGACTTTCATTTATTTCCTGAAGGCAAAAAGTGAAGCATTAAGTTATTTTAAAGAATTCAAGTCGATGGTTGAAAATTATCAGAATAGAAAAATCAAGATCTTTAGGACTGACAATGGGCGCGAATATTGCAGCAAAGATTTTGAAGATTTTTTGAAGAATGCAGGCATACTCCACCAGAAGACTAACCCTTATACTCCAGAGCAAAATGGTGTTAGTGAGAGGTCTAACAGAACCATTGTGGAAAGGGCTAGATGTCTACTCTTTGAAGCTGATTTGGAAAAGAAGTTTTGGGCTGAAGCAGCCAATACTGCAGTTTATTTGAAAAACAGGTCAGTAGCTTCAGGCATTACAAAGACTCCATATGAAATGTGGACTGGAAGAAAGCCAAATTTAGAACACATAAGAATATTTGGAAGTCCAGTTATGGCACATGTACCAAAAGAAAAGAGAACCAAGTGGGACAGAAAATCTAAGAAACATATACTGGTGGGATTTTCTGAGAATGTGAAAGGTTACAGAATTTATGATTCAGTAAAGAATCAAGTAACAACCAGTAGAGATGTTGTGATTCTAGAAAAGAAAAAACAGAATACTGTCACTGTTTCTATAGAAAACACAGATTCAGTGGGGGAGTTAAAGGAGGAATCAGTGGTCAAAATGGAACCTCTTAACGAGTCGAGCTCAAGTGAGTTAGAATACCTAGATGTTGAAGATGTGCAGACTGAAGAAAGAGAACTGCAAAAGTCAGAGGATACTTCACAATCTATGAAACTCAATGCAGAGAGGCAAAAGAGACAGAGGAAACAACCAGAAAGGTATGGATTTGCTAATATATGCACTAGCTACGTAGGAGATGATGAAATGTCATACTCAGAAGCTATCAGTGGTCCTGAGAAGCAACAGTGGTTGCAGGCGATGGCAGAGGAGCTGCAGTCATTTCAAGACAACAATGTTTGGGATGTTGTTGATACTCCAGTAAACGTGAGTGCAGTGCGGTGTAAATGGGTACTGAAAAAGAAACTTAATTGTGACAATACAGTGAGATATCGTGCGCGTTTAGTAGCTAAAGGTTATACACAGAAAGCTGGTGTGGACTATCAAGAAACCTTTTCACCAGTTATCAGACATTCGACTTTGAGGTTATTATTAGCTTTGAGTGTACAGGAAGATATGGACATTACTCACTTAGATGTCACAACAGCCTTTCTTAATGGTCACCTTAAAGAGAGCATTTTTATGCAACTACCAGAAGGTTTTCCTGTCACTAACTCAAATAAAGTGTTAAAATTAAAAAAGGCTGTTTATGGCTTGAAACAATCATCACTTGTTTGGTATCAAAAAGTAGAGGAAACATTATGTACTTTAGGATTTAGTAAAAGTAAAATAGAGCCTTGTGTTTTCATGAAAAATCATAGCAATGATAAGAAAACAATTGTTGGTGTTTATGTAGATGATTTCTTGATATTTTCAAACTGTAAGTATGAAAGTGAAAGTCTAATAGAAGCTTTGAGTAAACAATTTAAAATAAAGAATCTGGGTCAAGTCAAGCAATATTTAGGAATGAGGGTTAATGTTAATAAAAATTCAAATGTAATTACCATAGATCAGCAGCATTATATTGAGAAATTGTTAGAAAAATTTGATATGTCTGACTGTAATACAGCTGAAACTCCTATTGAGTGTAAATTAAATATTGAAAAGTCAAACATTTGTGAAGAGAATTTGCCTTATCAGAAATTGATTGGCAGCTTGATGTATTTGGCTGTAATGACTCGACCAGATATAGCTTACCCAGTAAGTTACTTAAGTCAGTTTAACAATTCTTATTCTCAAATTCATTGGAATTATGCTAAACGAATTTTAAAGTATTTGTTAAAGACAAAAGACTATTGCTTAAAATACTCTAAAGGAAAAGCAGAACTACAAGGATTTGTAGATGCCGATTGGGCAAGTGACGCCATAGACAGGCGGTCTTACACAGGATTTTGCTTTATGAAATCTGGTTCTGCTGTTTCTTGGGAGAGTAAGAAACAACGAACAGTAGCTTTAAGTAGTTGTGAAGCAGAGTACATGGCGCTTTCAGAAGCTTGCCGTGAAGTTGTTTATTTACAAAACCTAGAGTTTGAATTAACAGGTTATTGTAATAAAATTGTAATATACAATGATAGTCAGAGTGCATTAAAGCTGGCAAATAATCATCAGTCTCATAAACGTTCTAAACACATTGATGTACGGTATAATTTTATTAGAGAGGCTATAAATAATGATATTGTTGAAACAAAATATTTGCCAACTAATGAAATGCCCGCTGACTTATTGACTAAGGGTTTGTCTGGGGTAAAACATTATAAGTTCATGGAATTACTTGGTATTGTAAAAAAGTGATTTATTATAGATATGTTATAATGTTTGTTATGTACAGGTAGTTTGTTATTTTGATATAGTGGGGGTGTTATAGATTGATATCAAAATATCGATTATCTCCGATCATTCAAAGTAATTTGTGCATAGTCCCCGTCTCTATTAATTTTGTTTATGGTAAACTCTTGTTCTAGTCTAGTCTATGATTTAAAAATAAATCCTCACTTGTCAACTGAAATCCACGAGTTTTATTATAAAGGTATATCTACTTGGACAAGCATGATCGGACAAGCAGGTATTAGCTTGCTTCACAATGATTCTCAAGGCAAGCAATGAAAATTACATAGTAATTTACAAATATTCACAGTGTCGAATTGCAATTAGGGAGTTTCATACAAAATAATATTAAATGGCTGGATTGAATTCGACGATGATCCGATTCCTAATTGGCATGGCACTTAGACTCCTCCAAGTTCGTGTGAGTCTGACTCAATCATAACTTCGATTTTAAATGTCAATCTGACAGCCTGATTGCGGAATGACAGTCGTACGACAATAAACATTTTATAGCCGCGGATTATGTTCTGATACTGGATTCTATGTACTCGTTCCCGGACACGTGCGTGAGTCAGACATAGTTAATCTTTTAATTCTTAATAATAATATAATATCTGCTAGGTACAGGGGATAGTAAACTATAAACTTCTGATATCGTAATAAAGTCTCTACACCAAAGTCGAAGGGCCGCGAACAAGTTGACAAAACACTGTAGGCAAAGCTTAGCTTATAATATCCATGCATAAAAAACGTTGCAATAATAGTAATTATTATATACTTTTACTTCAGACACTTGTTCCTGATTATCAAAATTAAAAAATTAACTTAAGATACTAGAACTAAGTATCTTAACATTTTAAAATACAAATGTTCATTTAAAGCTAAGCTTAAGATGCTATTTTCATCTAGCGTTTATAGGTTTCTGTCTGAATCAGACGATCAGACAGACTAGAAATTATATTATTTTTACACATGCTAACTCTGGACAAGAATTTAGCGATGCGAGTTCTTTCGATGGCTTCAAGGGGCTTATTCTTGCCTCGAAGAACATCTCGGAGGCTCTGCAGTACCATGCTAGTCCGAAGAACTGCGTAAAGATGATGTTTTAGGCAACCCTGATGCCTCCAAGCACCTTTTTTAGTATATTATGTGATGATCCACCGAATGTATCGCCCACTATGGACTTTGTTGTGACGTCTAGAGATGAAAGCTTAACATTTGTCGTTGCTAAGACAATGATAATTTGTCTCAAAACGTTCATTGCCCACAGAAGACATACCCATCTCTAGCTCGATGACGCGTTTCGCGTCATCCCACCGCAGAGACTGAGAAAGCTTCTGGGTAGTCACTCAGGTTGGCGAGCATGTGGGAGGGCATCATGTCGTAGAGCTAAATAAATTTGAACCCTACGTGGTTTGTTTTGGAACGATTTGTATTAACATCAGAAAGTGCCCTTTGCTTGTTCCGTTAATAGTAGCGGTAGTGTAAGACTTGTGACTGAAACATGATGGCATATGCCTTCATTCCATGATCTGCAACACACCCTTGATAGCTCTAGCAAAGGGTTTTACGTGGTAATATATTTAGACCGTTGAAGTAAACGTGTTCTTGAGAGGAGACCGCGACTCGGCAAACGTATATAGGACGCCCTCCGGCCAGGTGGGATGACGATCTGCGAAGGACTGCTGGCAGATGCTGGATGCGGCAAGCTGAAGACAGTGCCCTATGGCGCTCATTAGGGGAGGCCTGCATGTTCAGCAGTGGACTTATGTGGACTAATAGCGATGATGGCGATGATATTTAGATCTACTAGATACCAGATAGATACAAAATGTCAAACACATCGAGATGAACAAACCGTCTACAATATTACAAACCCAACAAAACACTTGAGATGCAAGCCCAGTAAAGCGAACGAACGAAAAAATAATTAGCAAATGGCAAACATCTGCAGGCGAATCAATACTGGCTGTACAATAGGTGACAAAACATCGCAATGGAGCAAAACGCCGCAAGAACAACATATAACTCATCTCGTGGGTTCTAGTCGTTTTTCCGAACCGTATCTTCATATCCGGACGTATGCGAACGAGAACTCGAGTCTAGTGCAGGAGCTAGCGTGCAATCTCTTAGGAACAGAGTTTAAGTATGTGACACAATCACAGAGCATCACGAAACTCTAGAGTGAACGTTGTTTTAGCAAACGTGCAATTGAAATCACTGCTCTAATTAAAACGTTGTTTATACGGTGGTTCACCCAGTTATTAACTGGAATTCAGACCTATTTATGTATTTTATAAAGAATTCCAATATCCGTAATAATAATGAATAATTTAATGATTATTTTTATATAAAACAAAATTCATACCATTCGATAACCAGTTTAAGAATGTCCTTACTCTCTCTCATTTTTGTCGACTACAGTCTGGCAATGCTACCTGACATTCTATTATCCACCAGCCTCCATCCTACCTCCGATCCAGTAGCTGAGGTAGCAGGACTGGCCCCCGCTCCTCGACTACAACTCAAAACAATCTGCAATTCGCGCACGTCTGTTGTCTTTATCTGAAGCTGCGTCTTGACAGCGGCCGATTCCGACACGGGCCGAGACGAGACGAGAACGGAGCGCAAAAAGAATACCTACCGATTACAAACCACGGTCTGTTGGTCCAACGAAACAATTGGACGAGGTGGCCAAAATTCGCTGAGCACATGGGGTCTAGAGGTTTACATTAGAATCTTTACTTTATGGGTTTTTTACAAATAAGTACTGTACTAAACTCGTATGAAGATTCGTATTCACAAATAATGTAATTAGTTCACCCATAATCTGTTTCTGTTTTTGCTCGATTTTATTAAAATTCATGGAATTGTCCATGAAATGTAAAAATTACCTAGGTTGATTTTATGTACATTCAGTAACACTACTTGTGATAAAATTATTTTTCTTTTTATTTCTAGCTAAATCTAATTAAACATCTTATTGTCGTTAATAAACTAACATTTAAAAAAATACTCTAGATGTGAGCGCTGCTCTTCTTCAGTTTCAGTTTTCATAACGTTAATTTTAAGTGAACAAAATACCGCGATTGAAACAAAATATCGCATTTAAAACTCAGGGTCGTATTTATTATTACCTTACGTATGGTTTTGGTCCCGCTCCGTTAAGAACAAAAGTTGAGAAGATAGTCGTGATCAATGCTTATATTCGTACCGCGTTGAAGCTTTTTTAGTCTCTATAGTTGCTCAGCAGCTTCTGACTGTGCATCGCAAAAGTTTATGAATTGCGACGTTTTTGTTAATTTGTGAATGTGTTGGCGTTGAAAGGCGATACTTTTCGTGTGTGAAGTTATTTATTGTCCGCTGGTTGTTTACGTTGGTGAGAGAAGTAATGTAACTCTGACACTCCTTTATTAGGAAGCTGATAAAACATGTCCTTAAAGATGTCCAAATTATTCACAGTATCAAGTGGGTATAAGGTTTCATTCTCTGCTTCATTCAAATACATCAATGTATTTCACCTACTGTAACAGGATTTATAAATATTTTAGAACTTTGTGATGCCGTCGCTTAGTTACCTGCATCAGATGAGATCGTAGTCCAACTAAAGTCTAATTGTCTATTCATGAGAAGAAAAAAAAATAGACTATTTACAGAGGTAGGTATCAACACCTCTAAATGAAAACTAGTTTAAGTAGAAAAGGAATGTCAAAAACATTCTATCTCGCGATATCATGTCCGGACTCCACCTGCCGAGCGATTATCGTCTTGATATGTCGATCGAGAGATCTATTCGATATGACAATCGATTCTGCAGATGATGGCTGACGGCGTAATCTTAGCATCTCGAACTCTTTCGTTCGCTCTGAGCACGGGGGTCACTTGCAGGCGCGATATCTTTGTCAAACCAATTGACATGTGTCGACAAAGCTGATTTTGAAATTTGATTGTGCAAAACCGAAAAAAAATTACTAGCCAATTTGGAATTTTTGTTTAAATTTATGAAAACGTTGACAAAAATCCGTCTAGATATGTAGTATCAGTGACTACATTATCTAAACGGATTTTTTTCAAAGCTTCTTTTGATACTAATATTCAAATACTCTGCTTTTACGGTCAGATTCATGTTTAAGTTCGCCTTATATCTGAGCCACTTGCAAAGAGGGCTACCTACACAAGTTTTGAGTATTTGACTAGTATTCGCATCTATACTGTTGTTATAAATACAAGTGAGTAAAACCAGGAGGCAAGTATATATTACCGCTGATAAGCGGTAGACAGGTGTCAACACAGGTTGTTAGCTTAGACGTAGTTTGCAAAACTGGCTTACGAAACGAACAAACTTGGCAATACAAGTATTAAACATCATTATACTTAAATTAATGTCTATTAGTAACATTTACACAGGCTCATGTATAATTTAGCAGTTAATTTGTACCTACAACAACCTTTGAGGCATTATGGGCAAATGAACGAATGGACGAATTTGATTCCTTATCTTTTACAGGCTCACACACAAATGCACATAAGCGAAAGTTGGGATGGATAAATGGATGAATGAATGCTTTTTATCATACTTTTTCACGACGAAACTCTGAACGGATCATGCTGAAATCCATAAACTATAGACCTATTTAAAGCAAAATCAGGTTAGTGACACCATTTATAACTCACGACCGACTGAACGGATTTTAATGATCTTTGATTTAATGGATTCTCGAATAGCTAAATTATCAAACAGGGTTCTGCACAAAAAAAAATACGCGGGTGAAACCGTGAGCACAGCTACGTTTAAATAGATGCAGCTCTAGATCTGGAATAATACAAAGGCTATTTTTTATCCAATACATCAGTCCCATGAGATAACGTTTCACGTCAACGTAATGTTTAGCGGACAGAAAGTAGTTCAAAAAAATATTTTCTTACATCATTAAAGATTTATTAGTCAGTGATTATGACTTATATTTATGTAAAATACATATACTTAGATATAAATATCTGTTTAATTATTTCCTACATTTAGTTCATAACTCATCTAGTACCCATTTCACAAGCTCTACTTAGCTCTACTAAAGATCTAAAGAGGTGGCATGGTAGATGGCCCAATACTATACACCCACTGTATATGGCATGGTAGATGGCCCAATACTATACACCCACTGTATATGGCATGGTAGATGGCCCAATACTATACACCCACTGTATATGGCATGGTAGATGGCCCAATACTATACACCCACTGTATAGTATTGGACCATCTACCATGCCAACTCTTTAGATCTTTAGTAGAGCTAAGTAGAGCTTGGGAAAAGGGTACTCACGGCAATGGCTTGATGAGATGGATTGACCAAATAAATCTACAGACAGCGATCCCTTACATAAATAGGTAAAGATAAACAAACACTTAGAATATACATATACGTGATTCGCGAGCATAGCAGCCCTTTACCAAGAACTATCAGATGAGCACGTCTGCTCATCACGTAGACAAGAGAGTTAAGAAGAAAAGTCAGTGATTTGATCCCATTGCGCCGACAGAGGGCCGACATCAACCAACTTATAAGCATTTCGCCTGCGTGGGCGCATCTTTGCATAGCTTCATTAGGCGACCGCGATAACCGCCAGACGTCTTTTCTCGCTTTTTTCTCGTTTTCTTGTTAATTAACCTTGTGTGAGGTCCGACGCCTTATTGTAATTGAGTGGATGCTGAATTAGTTGCCTTCAATTGAAGGCTCTTAACGAACCGAATGCGCATGTTTGTTAGTGAATTATGCGCTGAATTTAGCTTTAAATTACATTACTTGCATATCACCAACTATATTGAGATAAGGGTAGTTGATATTCACAAATACAATAGGTTTTGAGCGTTCCAATGGTTCCAGCTCCCAGACCATGACAAAGGACTTCTATGATTCCTATACAATTATGATAAACGCGATCTGTTTATCAATCATTTTTACAATAGTTTTATCATTAGCATAGTTTCATTTGCAAGAACTTGGGGATTTGAAATTCCTATTCAACGAACCTTACCCTAACAAAATCTAATAAACTAGCATCACACACAGGACACCTACATCCTACCCTACATCTATACCTACATCTAATATCATTTACATTGTAGAGCATTCTTATAACTGAATGTTTATCCCGCTACCTCACCCCTCCGTCGCTTCTGTCGTATCGCGTTAACCGAGGACATCGCAAATCGCAATTGGAGCTCACCGCCTTTTCGCGATAAGCATCACTTAATATTCCAATTTCGTCAAACTCAATTTGCTTATCGGCCGATAACGCGCAAAGCGCGCCGCTGGCCGCCACCGCCGATACAACGCGCACTTGCGCAGGCGCATCGCGTGCTCACCAATGCTAATATGGACCACACCGGGTACGAACATACATACTATTGTATACAATATGTACAAACATACTTATGGGCATCGTATACATGGTTTACATGCTTTTGTTATAAATTACTACAGTTATTTGCTAGAATGTAAAATGTCCAGGTGATGGTTAGCTATGAGACTAGTAATCTATTTTATTTTAATTTTATTTTACTTGGCTTTGTTTTTTGTTGTCGTCAAAGGCAAAAGTACCTTTTTATTTATATACAAAATATTTTTTATATTAACACAAATTCGAGCGAATGTACTTTTGGAGCAACGGCAAAGCCTTCTGTAAAGCCTTTTCCCTTCTATAAGTGAGATATGAATGAGATATGAAAGAAAGAAAGAAAGAAAATAATTCAATTCAATTCAACCAGTTTATTTCAGCTTAATAGATAAGAACATTTTTCAGCCATATATTATATAAAAAGAAATATCTTAACTTAATTTTTAAATTAATGAAGCAAACGCTTGACGCCATGTGTGCGCGTCCAGTGCTTCATGAAAGCGCAGTCTGTGTCCAGCCTTCCAGCTATAAGTTTGAGATAGCTACTGGTGCCGCCCATCACCCGGCGCATCAGGGATGCTGTTCTGTTGCGGATGATTGCGTAAAAGTCATCAACGCGGGACTCTGCAAACATCCCTGAGGCGCCACAGAAGCGAGGCAGTCCCAGCAGCACTCTAAACCCATTATTGTACTGGACGCGCAGGGCATTCCAGTATTTTTGCGTGTAGTTAACCCACAGACTGCACGTATAAAAAGATTGGCAGTACGCTCTAAACAAACTTATTTTAACATCTGTACTGCATCGCGCGAATCTGTGGGCCAACATATTTGCTCTAACTGATAATGCCCTAATTGACTTACTGAAAAAAAACTTAGTTATTCATTATAATTAAATTATAACCGCCGTAAAAGCCACGTCTTAAACAAAGCCCTTAAATTCTAATATAATTCAAATCAAGTCGTAATAAAACATAAAATATGTAATGTAATTATGTCAATAGTCATCAATAAAATTGATTGAAACATAAAATAAAATGATTTCAAAACTTCCTATAACATTTGAATATTTTGTTCGTATTTGGGACACAATAAAATAATTTAAATATCCACACGGTATCGTATTTGTATGTATGTAGTTCCATTAACCAACAAGTGGGGGATCCAAATGGGTTTTATGTAGATATTTTTATTGTTTGAGTTTAGATTCTAATATATTTATAGACTAGCAACCCGCCCCGGCTTCGCACGGTTTTATTGTAAGTATATAAACCTTCCTCTTGAATCACTCTACCTATTAAAAACAACCGCATCAAAATCCATTGCGTAGTTTTAAAGATTTAAGCATTCAAAAGGACATAAGGACATACAGACATAAGGACAGAGAAAGCGACTTTGTTTTATACTATGTAGTGATACTACTCACAGGAGTACATTCATATTTGTTACCAAATATTCGTTTTCATTATCTTGCTCGTCTGACTGCTACATGTGTGGTACAATGGGTTTCCTTCTTTCTTACAAATTGATTCACTTTTCAAAGTAGTCAAATTTTTTCATCAAAATCTATGTGGATTTTCTATCTTAATATAAAACATAAGATGTCAATATAAAATAATCCGACCTCAATGATGAAACCTATCTCATCCAAACAACTCCACGCTATGAGGGAAATGAGGAAGTGCAGGACAGAGGCGGTGTTATGACACTAACAGAGCAGTGATAATAAATACCTACAATGTATATCTTTAGTGCTAAGGTGAGACTGGCCCTCGCCCACGCGTGGTAATGAAGTCGTCGTTACGTCGCGTCGCGGCGGTTATTAGCCGTGGCGCAAGGAATGAGCGGAAGCGATTTAAAAGAAAACAAGTAGAAAAAAACTAAACTTGTTTCAATTAAAAGTTACGTAGAGAGACAAAACTTGTTGTCATGGTTACCTAAGTTATTATTGGCACTAAGAAACAGCAATATCTTAATTTCAAAGTAATTTAATTCGGAACTTAGTACACAGGTTGTAAGAACTATAAGAATGCGATGATGCCCTAATTTATAATGCCCTTAATATTAATTTCAAGTTGTTTCAAAAAACAATATGCACGCAACTCCAGTGTTCATCTATATGACTTAAATAAATAAATAAATAATTCCGGACAGTCCACACAACATCATCTAGCCCCAAGCTAAGCAGTGCTTGTGTGCACAAGCACACCTTAAATCTTCGAGCAAACTTTTGTCCAGGTGTTTTTGGCTAGGCTAACTTTTGGCCTAGTTGCACACTGACAATAGAATTTAAATATTAATGAACAAACATGTATTGCACATAAGTTATACATAAACTTTCCAGTTGTTAATTTCACTTCTAATAGTAGACAAACAATTTAAACGAAGATAATATTTTTCTTTAGTTATTTTGACAAATATTTATTGAAATTTGCCATAAAGTTTGAAATTTGAATCTGAGTATCAGTGTTCGCAACAAATTGGTTACTTTATTACAAGAAATCAAAACTATCTAACCTCCTGCTTTCTGCTCCAATGACAGCATTCGATAACATCTTACTATATTAGTTCCCCGCGTTGTACTCAACTCAATAGAATATCTAATACCTATGTCATACCTATCAATTTCCATAAACAGTAAACTCCAACCCACACAACTATTATCCTAGTTCTAAACAGTACAACAAATAGTAGGTACATACATAAACACAAGTTCGCTCGTCGCGTCTGTCTTGTCCCGTAAAGCCGCTGCTTCGTGCCGTAACATGCCGTAAACTCGCGAACTTACGTGACGTAGTGTGACGTACATGACTACTTGTACTGTGCACCGGTTTATGTAGATTGTCCTTGATATCGTAGGTTTGATTTTATTATTATTTAAGGATAAGCAAAATTTCCAATGTATACTATATTTTACTAGAAGAAGCCTTCGACTTTGTCAGCATAGAATTAATTTTGTAACCTTAAATATTTGCATAATTTCTAGGATTTCTCCGAATCGTATTTGATGTCGATATTGATCAGTTTCATACAAACTTACTTTTTACTAACCTTTTTTGACATTAATTTAACATTACCAAGACCATTCAGTCAGAACCGCATCAAAATCCGTTGCTTAGATTTATAGATCTAAGAATACAAAGGATTAGGGACAGACAGACAGACAGACTTTATTACGACTTCATTTTATTCTATGTAGTGTTAACAATACTACTGAGGTGTTCAGTTGTAATTCCTCTCAGGTCCAGCCTTGTAGCACTGCTACGGCGTAGCAGCTCGTAGCTCTGCGTAGCAGCTCGTAGCCGTGACGTCACACAATGCAGGTTTATTATTATCTTTCATGATTTTAACCCCACTCGCTCTTAATAGCTAGTCCTCGTTATCTTATGATACTAGAGACTCGATACTTATTAAATTACCTGAGTGTGAGTCGGCCTCGCGCATTAAGGGTTCCGGTTCTGTGCGACTATAATTATTTGTAGGTAGGTCCCTGTGTTTTATAACGATTTGACTTTTTGACCTACGCTGAGTGCCTACCCATAATGACCTACGGAGTTGAGAAGTGGAAAAGCATGCACCGCACAGCAATGGAAAGAGCTGTGTGAGATTTTCTCTGAAGAGTGTATTCCCTCGTAATATTAGTAACTGATGTTAATTTTTCAGTGCAAAACATTTAATATTTCATGTATGTTTAGGACTGTGTGAACGAGCAGCAAATAATAATGTATCATTGTAACAAATATGATCCGATTAAAGTTACATAGTTCTAAGATTTAGCAAGCTGAAGTGGCCGCTGGAGTACGCGTGTTCTTGAGACCGAGCCTCGACACACGTAATGTAGGACGCCCTCCAAACAGGTGGGATAACGACCTGTGAATGATTGCAGGTAATGCAGGTAGATACTCTAACATCTGCCAGCTATATTTTACATGTGACGGCTAGCTCAAGACAGGCAAGGCCTCCCCATATAGCACCATAGTGCTCTATAGGAAGGCTATCGTGGACTACTATGATGTAGGCTGATAACGATGATGTTTAGTCCTGCTAGTGACCATTATAAGGATAACAGAGAGAGTCAGGCGTTGGCGGCGTGTGCTTAGTAATAGCTATACCCTCAGTCTACAGAACCCTAAAAACAACAGTTTTCTTTGTTCAGCCAAAGTGGACCGTTCAAAAACCTCAAGCGGCTAATCTGCCGTCATCGCTTCAAACTCAGTGATGTAGCGTCAAACAAACAATGGACTATCGGAACCTCATTATCTGATCATCACTTGAGATGGATGCTGGTACGCACTGGGTCTTAAAGACGCGGCGATTTTTTCGGGCTTGTATTGGTTTCTATTTAATGTGAAAGAATTTGTAATATTTAAAAGAGTTTCAGTAAAAAAAGACAAAAATAAATCCATTTTCTTTAATTTCAGATAAACTATTTTTTTAGTTATTTATTTTACAGGTACCGTTTTGCTTTTAATCAGTATTGAAATAAACTAAATCTAAAATACTCACTATTTAATTAATATTTTACTGAATTAAAGCTTACTCATATAACTTACTACAACTTTAATACTGTATCTATATTATGACTGAAACTGAATAAGAAAATCGAAAAGACGCGGCGATTTTCGCCAAACAGTGCGTCCTAAAATCTCAAACCACGAATTGGATCCCCATTAATGAGTTTCCTTGCGCGCTCGCTGCCAGACAAAGCCGGGGCGGGACAATAGTCTGCACAATGGCGCGGCCAGATTTGCCTACAAGACGATTAATTTCTTTGTGAGCAGGTCAATCTTCAATCACCCAGGGATTTTCAATTCTGAAGGTTTAGTCCGTTTGATATTGCTTATTTCCGAGGGCAATCTCTTGTTTGTTTGTTGTACTTATCTGTCTAGCTATTGTTGTTTGATAGATCGGGAATAAAATTGAATATTATAATCGAATGTTATTTAAAAATAGTGCGTACACGCATGTTTAAATACTACTTATTGACCGGCATTCATCTTTTTACTGTTGGTTCGCAGTAGTAGAGTAGGAGTAAAGTTAGTCCACTAACTCACCTGTACGCGGATAGTTGGGTACTAAAAATGCGCGTAAAAAAGCTATCTGCGTATTGACGTAACTACTAAAGTAAGACGGTAGAGGTACTGGTATTCAAAAACATAAAATATGATGAAATACAATATGAAACGGTTTTGTTTTTGCAAATTAATCATCAATTCATAAATTAAAATAGTATTTATAATTTAATTTAAAAGCAAGTGATCGTCACAGTTATGAATGAACCTCTAAAAGTTTGTGCTAGTAGAATACCAAAAAGAGTTTAACATTGACATTTTGACACGATACTATTTAAATGGTGAAGCGATTTATTTAGTGGAATTCGGGCCCTTGTTTATGATGAGACAAAAAAACGTTCACTCATCGGTGCACAAAGCTTTCGTATCGAGACATTCGTTGCTTTTCCGAATGCTGACAGTACGCTCAAATAATCACAATATTTATCCGATTAAATTGTCTTCATTGTCATCATCTTATAATTGTATCACGTATCAATTGTATATATTTACAGTAGGTAAGTTGGGTCATCCATCTTCTGAAGATTTCTAACCACAAACTGCAATCCCCAGCTCGCATACTCAGCGTAGGGATAGTGAGCCTTGTCCTTTGTGATAAAAGCAAATATCATGGAAAGGCCTGCGTCCAATGATGTAAGTAAAGATTTAGGAAGTAACATAACTGACCTATTATTTCCCTCTGATATTGAACTCCTTTGATATGCATCAGATATTAATTTTTGATTGAATTAAGTTGACCTGATCCAACATAGGCATGGCATAATTTACAGCTAAATACAGCGGTCCAGACAGAGTATTTCTGAGTGGACGTAGATTTGGTGTGGAATTAGCCGGGATGTCTAGGTTGATCTATTTATTCGTCAACTGGGTCACCGGTATTTATGACCACGGGCTGGGACAGATCGCTCATAACTTATATTATTGGTAACAGAGGTCGCGATTGGTTTGGAGTTTTTACGATCAAAATCAATGAGTTTAAAATATCACCCTTGGGTCACGTTTGTTCGGAGTAAGTTCGGGCAAGGCGTAATGATTTCATTGTGAATGTAAGAGAACTGCACTGACTTGAGTGAAGAAGTTTGTAAGTAAATTTATTTAATGAAGTTTTGATGGTGAGACTATTCGATTATTCGATGGGATGATGAAATTTACATTGAAGGGTGCATTTGCCCAGCTTTATTATACATCTAATTGGAGTTATTGTTTTGCATATTTCTGGGCAATTGTAATTTTTTTTATTTCTATAGACTAGGATACGTTTTCGTCCAAATTTGATTCATGCGGAAACGTACTATTACGCACATGTGATCCTGGCCTTCCAAGAACTATGGGAACGCCCAGGCAGAGGTACGTATTCATACGTGCGTTCGAACACTGATCTTACGAACGAATTCGTTAACTGTCCCTGACAAATAACACTCTAGTTCTTTTAAAGGATTACACATGAAGGTACAGCACGAAATAATTGTTTCAAATTAGTTCAAAGACTTTGTTGCATCCAATCCTCGTCTGAGGATCAAAGCCGATACAAATGAACATTTCCTGCAACTAAAAAGCCGAATGCCCCAAAGACATTCCCATTAATAATATTAGTCTCAACATCGACCTATTTGTACAATAATGTACCTACCTTTGATTTACGCTCGCGACATTAGCGAGTCGCGTATAAAATTCACTCGACAATTACATGCCTTTGTGCCGTATTAGACATTTATCTCGAATGGTACTGCAATACAACGTCCGAGATGACTTATGCGCGCACTCAACTTTGCTCTTAACCGTAAGCGACGCCAAAAATACAAGCAATAATCGTCTGAATACAGCTGAGATAAGAGCGGTTGTTGCCTGGTGTGATTTCGTCTGGAATTGGAGAATGTTCCAATTGTCTTTGCAGAGGAGATTAAATTGATTTATAAGACAGTGTTTCGTCCGTGTGACGGGTCGGGAACTCGTAAACGCAGCAGTGCTTGATGCCAAAGTTTAGACATTTCTATGCAGTGACAATGTTTAGGAGAACCACTATGCATGTAGCTACTGGATATTTATTTTCCCGCTCATTGTATCACTTTAGTTCCAAAGACAATACCTGTGTGTGTTTTAAATTCTAACTTTGACCAAATTACACACACATCCACAATTTTTCCTATTGAAGACTGATCAAAAACAAGGACAGAAATCAAGCACGCTTGATTAAGAATGTTTTTGGATTCAATTAAGAGTGATTAAAAATGGAACGAGGAACCTACTTGTGTTGCGACCATATTAGGCAACGCGGAAAGCTAACATGACAAGTGAATGAAACATTTTGACGACGTTCCAGCTGAGTTCCAGTTTATATCCAAAGACAAGGCAATAAAAGTAATTTTACAATGCACGTCCGCCGCTGTGGCGGGGGCCTATTCGTGATCGTTCGAGTTTTACGCCATGCGACTCCCTTTTGATGCGATGCTAAATCATCGGTGATATATTGCTGGATCCTTGAATGTTTCCGTGTAAGAATTAGCTGTAAGCTGTAAAAAGATAGTTAAATTTATGTGAATGATGCGAATTTCATATGAATGACATATATGTCGACTTTACAAAGGAGTGTGCGATAACAGTTACGTGCAAAAGTCTGGAAGGATATGGACTGTCGTAAAGTCGAGTCATTTAAAATTGCATAAAATGTCGATGTCGTGACAGATTTTAATTGCGCATTAGCTGGATTGAGTGGAAACACTGATTGATGTCTTTAGGAACTTGATTTTTATGAATGGGAATTTTATTACGAGCCACTCATAATTTTATAATGTTCCTTCAATTAACAGACAGGAACTTCAAGACAGCCAATATCCTTCTTGACTGTACCTAGAAGCGTCTTGGACTGTCAATTAAGTGCGCTTTGAGGTGGCCAAGTTATCTAGATGTGCATCCGATTATTATCTGTCCATAGTCCACTGCTGGACGTTGGCCTCCCCTAATGAACGCGATAAGCCCGTGTGCTCTCAGAAGCTAGGTACTAACTTACAAGAGAGTTCACACGTTCATCATTCACGAGTGTTCCTCCTCAATAGCTCAATGGCAAACTCGCACATGAGAGGCAATAGCTCCGATACCCATGACCAGACCACGTCAGTGCGTAAACCCGTGAAAACGTCGGAAAAATGGGTAAGCAAACACGCTAATATATCCATAAAATAGTTTTATTAGGTTCATGGAACATATTTTTAGACTATCAACAGAAGACAACAGGGACTGTTCAATTATTACCACCGGCGTGTACCAGGCGAGCAGGACTCCTAGAGAGGGTGTGATCTCGCGAATGTGCTGTCAAAGAGTGAGTCGAGCGGCGGCGAGCGCTCGTCGTGCCGTGGTCGGTCAGGTTTTACAGTGCAAGGGCATTCAGGAGAGATAGTGAAACAACTGGCTGGTATTGTTGTTGCCACTTGTGTCTCAGGTTAACTTACAGGAACCAAGTAGATTCGATCTCATATTGTAACACATTTGTAACGGACAATGCATATTATAAACTATCTATAGGTAGAGTAAGTAGAGGTGGTAGAGTAATTAACACTAATGTTTATGTAAAACTTGGTTATAATTAAATAGTTATAAGTATTATTGTTCTGTTATGTATATGTTTTAACAGTTTATATATGTTGAATGTAGTAGGTACACAATAGATATTGAATGAAGAATTACAGATTTGATATATTCATCATCAATGTATTTTATTATTGTATTTGAATTTAGTTGGTTAGTCTCTAAATCTTAAATAAAACCTAATTAAAAGATAAAAACATTTATGTAAGTATTATGTAAGTACATATATAAAAAAATAATTAAATATCTCCTCAAATCTAAAGGCTACTCTCAAAATTAAAGGTCGCTTAACATTTAAAATTTAAAATCATCTCATAAATACAAGCACTTTACCAACAAAATCTTTTTAATTTAATTTAAAATTTTAGATGTCAGTGCTCTTTAAATAGATAGGAAGTTAAATAACTTAACATTTTGGTGCCTAGAGCCATGTTCTCACCATTTAGCCTAGGCTGAACAGGAGTGCGAGATTCTCGTCAGTATTGCCCTTTCTTGGACGACATCCATAAGAACTACTAATATATAAAGGCTCAGTTTCATCAAATTTAAGACTTTTAAAAACTTTTGTGTCTGTAAACTTTTTTCATTTCGCACCGTTTGCGACATCCCGGTTTGCAACAAACCACCTCTATTAGTATATATTGTTCCTTGCCCGAAATAACCACCGATTAGCACCCGATCGATGTTCGTCGGACGACACTTGGCTCTGCTCAATCATTCACGACCCTGTCCCTCGAACGTGTTCTGATCAGAGGCCGACATCCGGACATGACATCCGCACTTAGGGTATTTTCAGAAGACAATGTCCACTCAGGCATTAGGCTTTACTCGGTATTGTCTAGGTTTGAAGGGACTGGAATAACTATAATCTGGAAGCTACCTAGCGTAGGTCGTAGCATACCTACTCTACACAAATACACTTGAAGCCTTGTGTGGAAGACAAGCTTGCTGCTAGATGTCACCACTAGGATAGTGCCTGGACAGAGAGAAGGCTCTCTGAGGCGAAGGCACTTCTATAACACTACCCAGTGAGCATTATCCTGGAAGTAATTATTGGTGTTCCTGTTTATAGGCAAGGCATCAATAAACAAGTCTTTTTCAGTACCTGCACAATACTTCATTGCGCTAAGGTCTTGCAAAATGTAAATCAACTTAAAATACTCACGTTGCTCCGCTCGTTACACCAAAACCATCACGGGAACAAAATCTGAAAAGCGAGAAATGTCTTTTTAACATTCAATTCTACTGACTACTACAAAACCTACCCACTACAAAAACTTCGTGTGGAGACTACAGAGTTCCATAGATAAATTAAGATAGACAAATAGTCTATCTTAATTTAGTATACAATAATAAAGGGCAACTCTAAACTATAACTAGTTCCACCCAGTGTTGGAGAAGGGGACATTCGTACTTTTCTTAAAATTATTGTTTTCAGAAAGCTGTTGCATGTAGGAACTACGTGTTCTTGATACATTCAAAACATTTGAAATTAACCATTGCCGGTAGATATCACTCTAGAATTAGATTTCAGATTAAAAACTATTACTTATCTATAGACCGCGTCTTAACACTGCACCACAGCTCCCAGATAGCTTAATTAGAAGATTGTGCAATTACCATCGTTGTAGCTAATGACGGGAAACAACAAACATTAAACATGTTTACTTGAGAATAATTTAGTATTTCATGAGAACTTGAGCTGACAATAAGGATATTAGCTCAGTAATTACGCACCCAATCAATTGAGGTGTAACAATTCAATTCTAGGCTGGGGCTGCGCGCGCGCACATAAACCGCGCGTAAATAAACGCTAACTTTAATTATACCGTTCAAAGAGCGCCGATGTTTGCTCAGAGCGCGGGGCTCCGGCGAGCGGGCGACGGCTTCTAGCGGCCGTGTTGAAGCAGGTATGAGAGGTTGCACTGATTCGATAAGCTTTAGTAATAAATTAAATTTAATTTTGAGAAGAATGATTGGCATTGGTTTTGATAGAAATTAAAACACCTAAAATTTTAATATCGTCAACTGCAACAAACTTCTTGCTTAGCGATAGTGTAAAGAGAGTCCGATGCTTGACGCATCAACTGCGATAATTATCTATTTATTTATATTTATCGTACGTAGGTAAGTAACGATATTGCAATGGTCGGAGGAAAGTCAGTGAGCTTACCTATATTTAAGAGATAGCTATTTTGGCTGGCGTCCTTGCAATTCTCTCCGCTATAAAACGGCGACCGCTTCCTCAGAGGCTGTCGCCTCGCTTATTTACGACTCGTTGAAACATTTCCAATAAGCCATAAGTCATCCCCTGACGCGAACACGTGACTAATTAAACTTAAGGTTGATAGCTCATCAGTGGGCTGAAATTAATTTTTGAGAAAGGGCTGTAAAAGTGCTATAAAATGGATCGATTTACGCGCGATGGCGCGGGCGCTCGGCGCGGACCGACGGCTGAGGCTTTATGCAGTTAGGATGTGTTCATCTCGAGGATGAGAAGTTTCTATATACCTACTAGTATGTAAAATACATATCTGTACTAACCAAAGCAACAGTTGCTGAAAAAGAAACGATTCTCTAATTTTAGGTGATAAAACATAAAATTTCGTCACACATGTAAATTGACTTGTGAACTGTTAATTTTGGATAAAAGTCATCTTTCTCCCGAATCAAACTTCAAGCACGGGCCAGTTGCCCCTATCTCTAAACGAAGAGGACAACTCTATCAGAATAGATCGTTTTCCACTAGGGTATCTATCTAGTAGGTTCAGTTTTTATAAGAGAGGGATGCATGCGTAGTGAAATGCATTTATTGGATGCCATGAGAGAAGGAATATAGCGGATTTTTTTCCAGCTTGATATTTGAAGTTTAAAACTTTAAACCGGTCCGCACACTGTTTTGGCATGTCCCTAGTATCAGTTTTGTGCTGGGGCAGAAAGTGCCGCGTCACGGCGCGTCCATCATTCTGATTCCTTTGAGACGACATCGCTGGTCTGCCCGCGACGCCAAACACGGCCGGTGCGTTCCTCTTGGCACCAGGGCTATTGTGCAAGACAGGAAAATAAATGTCTGACAGGATTTTAAACAGTAAGTTAATTATTTGTTGCTGAAGAATCAGAAGTCAGTAGTTGATATTTTTGAAGAATATTTTAATTTTACTGTTACTATAAATTGTTCTCCTGCTAACTTTTTTTTTTTTCATTCTATAATCTTTATTAACAACGAAAATTACAAGCAAAGGAATAGAAAAATTACAACTAGTATTTACAATTGAAACCATTGAGCTAACTGCAGACGGTTGCAAACAGTCTAAAGGTAGCTCAATTGATCCATGTCCATCCTGCTAACCCATTAATGTTCACCGTTTTTAACTCTATGACCTTTGAGCTTTTTAAACTATTGTATGTTCATGAAAATGCAAATGATCGTGCAAAATAATTTGACACAAAACTTTCTTCTATCTTAATTTTTTTTATCAAATAGCGTTGCTGAATATTGGGAACCAACCGGAACGCACCCTTCAATGACAGACGCCGACAAAGCAACCGACAGACAACAGACCGATCATTTGTAATTGTGTGATTTGATACCAAAACTCATTGTTGACCGCATCGAGAAATCTTTATCATTATCCGTTCAGCATTTATCTCGAGAGATAGTTTCACGATTTTTCACTGAGCGTAATTAAAGTAACGATTGTTTGTGTAGCGGGAATTCTGTTTGATTTGGATTTTCGACGATTTTTCTGATCTGATAAGATAATTATTTTGAAGATATTTCGTCAAGATTGCGTTAACGAACTTACTTTCAGCCACAAACCAGTTATACTTGACTCATTCATAGAAAAAACATATAAAATCTCATCAAACAAGTTTCAGAACGGGACATAATATTCATAACAATTTCTTCACACCTTTTCTCACCCAACAAACAAAATGAAACACAATCACAAAATCACAATTACAGCGTATCAACACACAAAAACATCAGGCGATGATACCTTTGTGTTTTTTGTGGATGATTCGTCATTTCGTCAATCATTCGATTGAGTGATCCTCTGCGTTCCTATTGATGACTTCTAATTGTAATCTTTTATTCGGCGATTAATACTTTTGTGATGCAACCCTTGGGATGACTTGCCGAACTTGGCGACAGTTGTTACATCTATTGGTGTGTTGAATTTATTTTGCGAGACTTTACAAATACTGCACTGGCAGGCAGATGAGCATAAATATGATATTCATTTTCGTTGTACGATTCCACTTATCTCAGAATCATCGTAATTTGTGTAGTTATATTTCACATTTAATAATTATAAATAATTTAACTACGAATTTACCTCCGTGAAATAACAACGTTAACTCAAATATTAAAAGCAAAATAATACCTTTCAATAATAAAGAACTTATAAAAATCATGGACTTGAAATATGATCTAATGTTTAGTGATTTTAAGTATGCTCCAAATGGTATATGTATACAAACATTGTAATAGTCCATAATTAATCATGTTAAACTCATTATCTCTACGATCCAGGCGTTTTGTAGAGGCCGATGGAAAATTATAACCTTTATTATATTTTTCGTGATTTGTGGTGTTAAGTGTAATACAACAAATAACACCCTGAAATTTATGTTAGAGAGCAGAAAATTAGGGTTCCGTGATAAAACCAACAAACTACCACTAGTAAAGCAAGAAGTAAAATATTATTGAGCAACGACTAAGTTACAACTAGTAAAAAAGTAGTGAAAGCGCGTAGGGTTGGCACAGACTACTATCGTTGGCACAGTCAGGTGTCGCGGCGGAGGGACGCGGACGGCGCCGGCGGCGGGGCGGCCCTGTTGAATGCGGGGGGGGCACCACACGTTACACGCGCTTCGAGACAGCTCACTGGGACAGCTGGAGTCGGGTTTTGGAAAATCATCAATAAAATTTAGAACAATGTTTATGTAAACATAGAATTTTGAGCAAGGTGAAATTGAAATCTTTTTTTCAATAGTTTTAATATCACACGTATGCTTTAAAAATGAGGTAGATACTTATGTAAAACTTTACAAAAAGTAAAAAAATACGAATTATTTACGTAGTCTTTTGATATAAAGGGTAAGTGAAGGGGTTCAGTTTTGGAATTTATCCCGAAACCTCCAAAAAAGCAGACACCCCCAAAAGCCACCCGTTAAGTGACGATGATCGACAAAAATGAGGAGCAATTTTATTAACACGAGCTTTCATCAATTTGAAGAAAAAATACAAGTTGGAGTATAACAAATGATGTTGTTTGCAGAGAAAGGGAAAATGGGCCTATAGAAAGGCTTTTAGGGGTGGGATATCCGGCTTCGAGGAGACGGACTTTGATCTTGTCAAGACGAAAGACCTCAAGAGACAAATTGATGTTGAAATACAGAGATTACGTTATCAGTGATAACGTAACTTATCATGTTCATAAAGTGCTTTTTAATTTGTATCAAATTTAAAATTTTACTTTATTTATAAAGAATGTTTTGCATAACTTTGACTTTGACATTCGTTTTATTTTTAGTTCATTGACCAGATGAGAAAACAAGACAACAACATCTAGAGTAAATTTTTTAATTTAAAAAAAAAAAAACTGAAAATTACAAGCAAATTATAGAAAAATTACAACCAGTATTTACAATTGAAACCATTGAGCTAACTGCAGACGGTTGCAAACAGTCTAAAGGTAGCTCAATTGATCCATGTCAATACCAGTCGGAAGCGTTTTCTGAATGATGATTTTTAAGTTTCGCATATTGAAAAATATTTTCCGTCTTCCCTGACACCACTAGCGGGAGCCCTGAAAGGCCCATGATGTATTATGGCCTCATCCATTGCTCGCTACTTAGACACCTATTGATGTGACATGATTCGCCTTTTCGATTCTCCGTGAAAGGGCGAGCAGCCGTTTGGCTGCACTGAAAACAGGTGTGCGTCAACGTGAAAAATGATTTAGTTCTGGGGTAAGTGTTGTTCTCGGGTGGTAAGTGTTGTTCTCAGGTGGTAAGTGTTTCTATGGGAGATTATGAATGATCCTGCATAAGTGAAGGGGAATTAGGTGGTGGATGAGAGATTTGATTGAATGCTAGATTAATTATTTCTAAGACCATAATTTTAAAATACATTTTGAGAGTACAATGCAATAACTATGTATGTATTGTTTAATATCATAAATAAATGAATACAATACTATCTTTTTTAATACATATCCATACCATCTTCTCTGTTGTTGTTCCATTTATTTGTACTCAAATAAATAGTGTACTAAACATAGTTTAACGTTTTAGTTTATGTTACCAGTAACTGTAATATTTCTCAGTTAACAATACATTCACTAAAATCCAAGTATGTACTTACATTATTTGTTATTTTGGAATTTGTACATAACATTAAAATAAATATCGAAAGAAGGAAAGAAAGCTTTTAAAAAAAAACTTAAGCTTTTTTTTGCGTGTAAAACACGCAGTACCTACTTACTGAAACGAGGGTCAAATCGAGTAGGTACTATGCAAGTAGACGACTAGACGTTCAAGCTTAGAACACTGCTTAGGCAAAATTCTAAAAATTAAAATTATGAAACGAAAAAAACAGTGTAAATTCCTTTTGAAATCAGATCTCAACCTTTCTGTGTTCAAAACGCAGCTAATGGCGGAATTAGTCACATCACTCCACTCGTCACACGGATGCGCTGAGTCATCACACGTGCGACAGTGTAAGGGAAAATAGACTTTACACTGGTAGCTTTTGGATTCTTTGTAAAAGTACTTTAGTGTTCTTCTTACTACAATCTGTGTTGCACTTGAATGAGATATATAATATTACCTAATGTATTTAATTTTGTCCTGTTCATTCGGGTTTCCAATGGGCGATCTACCCCGATTTCTTAGAGACATTCTGGGTGACTTCGGTCCAATCAGTCAAAATCAATTATTAAAAGTTATATGAATCAGAAATATGTGATGACAAAATATTTAAATCCACGCAGCCGTTGTAAAATGAATCAATAAAATTTCATTCTATTTTTGCTACTTTTAAAAATATCAGGTCATTGTCCAAAAAGAACATAAATCGTAAGGATTTAGTCCATCAAAAAACCCAACGAGATTAAAATAAAATCAATTGAAATTCATTAAAAATATTAAATTAGCAATAAATACACATTATAAAGCCACCAATCATGAAATTGTATTATCATAATTGCCTATAATTACTTTATGTTGGAAATCTATAAGATTATGATGATGTCAATTTACATAAAATATTGACAAAAAGTCAGGATTCATCTACACCGGAAACAGGGCTGACAAGATCTAAGCTAAGTAACTTCAGATGTTGAATATCAATCGTTTTGATAAACACAATATATGCGAAATAACAGCTAAATTGATTTGTTTTTGACTGATCAGATAATAATAAAATATGAGTAAAGATTAAAAAGTGCTTCCAAAAACTTGACAATTTCTTACCCCGAGTTCCCAGGTTTTTGTATAAATGTGGTCACGCGTAGGATTTACATTAAATATTGACATAACGATCAGTGTAGTGATGACAAATAGGAGAACTGACTCCGAGGAGATCAGCCTGTTTTGGAGAAATGTTTACTTTATTCTGTGGAGCGATTCTATGGAAGAAAGTATTTGACAAACACTGATTTTATGTTAACCTGTAAGGTGTAGAAGATGAGCTTAAATCACTACATAGTATAAGGTCGCTTTCTCTGTCCCTATGTCTCTTTGTATGCTTAAATCTTGAAACGGATTTTGATGCGGTTTTTTTTAATAGATTGAGTGATTCAAGAGGAAGGTTTATACGTATTAAGTGCAAAGCCGGGGCGGGTCGCTAGTTAAGTATAAGTCTTATAAAAGGGATCCTCTACTATATTTGGTAACTTCACATTCAATACAACCTCTTTATTGTTTTATTAACATGTAAAAATCAGATCCATTTCAGATTGGCCACGGTTCTCTTAAGAGTGATCGGTCGTTTCCATCCATTACCTGTACGCATGCTAAATCGGTTAATGTTCTAGTGAGTTTAGCGTGGAAATTGAATCGAGTTCAAATAGTTAGGCCGTTTACGGGTAAATTAGGAACGTTAAATGCATTATACAACGTACAAGTACATATTATTTAAAAAAATATTATTTGATGTCATTTTTGATGCCATTGTAAATTCAAGCACTTTAATTCATTAAGGAGCTGATCGTTGTTGTTATTAGTGTTTCTGCCACTAGAAAATATCCTATAAATGAACTCTAATAGAAATGACTAGAACTCAAAATTGTGCCATCACCTGACACGGTCGCGCATCAGTGCGCTTGCACATCAGTGTGACCGGCGGCGCGCGGTGACGCGAAAGGTTAAACAATTTCATGTAAATAACGCGTGTCGATACTCTACATAAACTACTAACAAGGCAGCGGTAGGTGACGTTTACATCTAACGATTTAAGGAGAAACATTTCATTATAGAATTATGTATCTTCATGCTGTAGGTAAATATGCCTGGACGAGGGTTGAACATTGGATTATAAACAGTTTACAAAAAATATACTTTAACATATAGATCTCATAAGAAAGTTGCATTAGAAAATCTTTATAGTCGTGGATAAAATCTATTCTAGTCTTTTTTATAGGTATCATGTCTTATCAAATATCAAATCTTTTGCTTTTGCTTTGTAAAGTTTTATTTTATTGTAGTATTATTTTTCTCAAATTACCAAGCCGCTCACGTTACATTGCATATCGATTCAGATGTGCTTATAGTGCTTATACGCATACTACAGAGGCCGTTCATTGATTAAATTTATTTTATTTTTACTAGTATCTGCCCGCGGTTTCGCACGCGTGTTCTATGGAAACGTATCGAGGCTATTTATATCCCATGAGAACTGATTTATGGGATAAAAAGTAGCCTATATTTTACTATAGGTCTACAACTACTCACGACTATTAAAAAATTCAGCCCGATTCTTTGCATAGTTTTTTTTAATGAGTTACAAACATCCACATAAAAACGTATAGTATAGTAGGTATTAAGTAGGGATTTTAAATTAAAATGCAGTCAATGTCCATTGAAAATAGTATGAGTATACACTTACGCAGCAGGTCGTGTCGTAGACACAAAATGGCGTCCACTCAGACCACTCCCGCTATCTCCTCAGCAGCGCTACACCCGCTCACAAGCCCCTCTCAGCTATCGTAGTGTTAAACGCGCATTTAACGTGTTTAATCTAAGCTCTGGACGTGGATTGAATTTTAGTTAAGGTGTGTACACACTACACTCTCTCTAAATTATTGACTGAGGTTTACCAGAAGGGATCCTAAGTAACTTGGTTGGCGTAGACCTGAGGTGTTGTGTATCACTCCCCATTAAACGAACGTCCCGGAAATGAGGTTCTATTGCTCTTTGAGGCATAAGAATTGCTTCGATATTATTAAGTAATTCAGATGAGTAATGTTGCCATCATCACCAGCCTATATTAGTTCTCTGCTGGACATAGGCCTCTCCTAATGAGCGCCATAGCACTCTGTGTTCAGCTTGCAATCCAGCATCTGCCAGTTTCGCAGATCGTCCTGGCCGGAGGGCGTCCTACACTTCTTTTGCCAAGTATAATGTTTTAAGTTCGTCAAATTGATAACAAATACCGATAGAAAGAACCAACTCGCATTCAATCAAATGAAACTTCTTACAATGCAAGTTATTAATTAATTCCCATAAAATCTAATTATCCGCCGCTGATCGATCATCAGATTGCGTCAACGTGGCTTGATTGACGGACAGACAGACAGACGATTGGATGTAATTACTGTGCACTTTCTTGGGCTATTTATAAGGACGGGTGATTCGATGAGACTGACAGGAGCTGAAATGATCTTTGATCGATTTGGTCTTGACTCTGTTTAATGAACGTCATAATGCATTTACAAGCAATCTTCTGGAAAAGGCGGTTTTTTATGGCTTCAGAGTAATCTGAATCTTAGCAAGGAAAATTACAACTTCTACAAACAAATAATAAATAATGTTTATAATTGAAACAAATTTTGAGGTAGAGTACCTAACTCGACTGATCTACACCATTAGCGATCTAAAACGTCGCCTAAAAATTTACACTTTGCTTACATATAATGATAGAATATACATGTTGAATATATTTCTTAAAAGTGTTAGTTAGTGTGTGTAGTGTAGTAAATATGATTAAAAATACTTATGACGTGTAATACCCTAATGTAGTAACATCTAACAACAGTAAATAAACCGAATTATTCCCTAAATAGAATGTTGCCACAACAAAAACATTAATTTGCTTGCGTCCGCTCAAGTGTAGCGCTGATTGATTTGAATTTCGAACGACTGATTGACAGCTGACCGGTACACTCGCGATCAACGGTCCTGTCGTAAATAGGCCGGTAGACGCAGAATTAATATTAATTCGAAATTGATGGACATGCCAATATTGTTTTGTTTTGCTAATGTTAGCGCTTCCCAAATTAACACAGGTACTCACGTATATTATTCGCTTGGCACGGTTTTGCCCTAAAAATATAACCAACTCCTAAGTAAATATTACATAGGTCTATTAGGTATGTACCAGCTACTTCACCCTCGAAATAAACACCGTTGGCATCAAGCAAGCGTCTCAACGTCTTCACAACTCATTAGCCCCCCGCCCCCCCGGCCCCACCGCCCCTCCCCCGGGACGCCCCGCCCGCTTGTAATTAACCGAGGGCCATAAATTGACCCTAACTGTCATATCATATTGATTTAGTCCCGGGAACCTACGCCAGAGTTTTCGTGAGGGGAAAAATTAAAATTGTTTGGATTGACGCTTTTGGGATGGAAACTTCTTGATGCGAACGTTGCTTCCTTGATTAAAATATATATTTTTGTTTATTTAAGTTTATCGAGTCAAATACTATTAACGCAAAAAAACTGCCTACTCTACATTTTATAAATGTATCTTTCTTTCTCAGAAACAAAACATACAAAAGTATCTAAATCTAAATAATACGAACGAACTAGCACGTGATTCAAAAGCAGTCCGAAATTCCGTCAAAATTAATAGCTGTTCTATTTTTGAAATGTCACTTTGAGTTGCCACTTCTCTGTTAATTTTATTGCTGAAATAAAATTACTATCATCGTAACGTATTTAATTCATATACAAAAATGAGATTCCGTAAACAAGTATAGAATGATCTAATTTAGCCCACACGGCGGTGGAATGAAGTGACGACAGCGTTATTGCCGCGCTGCACCGATTGAGACTGTCAAAACAACGCTAACTAGCGAAATCGAACAACATTCGGCCGGCGGATGATAGAAAACAAACATTTACTTGCCATTCTTAAACAGATGATTCGATTCAACAAACATTATTGAACGAATTTACGGCCCATCGAGATCAAAGTCGTATCACAAAAATATCTATTCCAATCAAATAGGCGAGCGGGGCTCCTCTTCCCCAGACGTTAAGGCGCAAATTCGTATGCGAGATCGCTCCGATAAGCGCGGATTCCCGATGGCAGCCATGTTTTTTTCGCGCCAACAATCGCGCGCGTCCGGTGTTGCCACATTCACGAGTTTTCCTCATCGTGCTAATTTTGATTGAACAGATTTCTTTTGTTTGTTTCATTATTTTTTCATAGATGATGATTTCAAGCTTGTGTGATCAAAGATTAAAAATTTGGCCTTTGTTACTAACGAGTGAAATTAATCAGCCGGTGGTAGAGAGACGGTTTGTTAAGATTTTTATTAGAGTTGGAAATGAATGCATGTATAAACGTTATAATGAAATTACACATCTGCACTCCAATTTATCCCAGTATGGTTTATCCTAAAAAGTTGCGTAATTTTGTATAAGATTGGCTCACGGCGAATGGCCCTCTCGCGGAGGCCCATCGCCGCGCGCCGACAAAATTGACTGAAAATGAACGAATGAATTTTAAATCCGGATCAAATTGCTTTTGATCAAGCGAGAGTTTTGACGATCACGTGTGAACGTCGGCTGGTAGCTGGAGGATAATAGGAATCTTGCTTCAGACCGGTGACAATTTATCGATGGAATGAAACTTGTTTTAGACTCCCAGCTCAGGGTATTTGGAGGCAGTAAAAATTCCAATTGATTTCACATCTTGGTATTGTGAGGCATAAATCGTGAAATGTGTCAATTAACTCAAGTTTAATGTAGTATTTATGTAAATGCCGGTGACGGACGGACGGACGTGGACAAAAAGAGACGTTTGACAGAACACGACTAAACGCATTTAGATACATTTGGGTGTTCACGTCTCCACGGAATATTTATATCGACACAGCTTAGCTTAAAGCTATACATACTGACTACAATATTATATATTATTATTGAAACAGTTCGTTTATGCCTTAAAGTTTTTAAAAATCTTGGTTTAATAATGTTGGCAAATTGAAAACAAAGGTCAAAGTGACCTTATTTAACTAACGTTTCAAGGACTAATGCCGAAAAAGATCAGTTCAGTTCATTTATAAAAAAAAAAATTTTAAATCGTGTTTGAATATCATTAATTAGGCTAGGCTACTTATGAATATTACAACTTTTACAACATTGAGAAAATAAAGTTAAATAAAAAACCAAAATAATGAAATAAATATAAGCAATCAATTAAATTAAAAGCATGTATTTGCAATAATATCTCTATGCTAACATAATCGTTTTCGTGTAATGCAAAAGTTTTCATTCTTGAAAATGTTTGGATTGAAAGTTTTTTTAATTTATTCTTGAAAATTTTTGGATAAACAATTGATTTCATCTCATTAGGAAGAACATTAAATAATATAACTGCCTGATACCTACTGCCATGTTTTGCTACATTAAGCCTCGGATAGACCTCGAGCTCTAGGCCTTTCCTCGTGTCATGAGTCTATTTGTTCTCTTCTCTGCAGTTTCGTATTGGAGAGGGTTTCGTACGATATCATTCATCAGGACTACTAATATGTATAAGTTGGACAGGGTGTGGATTTCTAGCTTTGTAAAAAACCTAATCTTTACATGATTCCCACGGAGGGACGCGCACAATAGTTCGAATGGCTTGTTTTGGTATGACGAAAGCCCGATTTATGTTATACAAGTAGTTAAGTAGTTATTACCCCAAAAACGTATATCTACTGTATCTCAGTTTGGACTCTACTAAAGTAAACTGTTTTTAATTGATCTAGGCTTATAACCCTCAGACTTCAGCGCATAACACGCGGAGCTGATTGTGCTTTCACCGGTTTCCAATTCGGTTTTCCAGTTTAGGAAGGGGTCAATGTGGACTCCTAGGTATTTTACATTACTCACAAAATAAATATTCCACCGTAGTTCGTCAAGGTCATGTCAATTTCTTCGTTCTTACGTGCTGTTGTTCTAAATAAAACACCATTAGTAAACATAATAAATTGCAAATTTTAAGTTATAAAATATTATTAAGGCTTAAAGAAATTTTTCTTTATTTTTTATTTTGATTTTGAAGATTATTAGTTTAATATAACTTAAAGTTTTAAATTATTAACCGAAAGCCATTTGTTAAAAGCCTTTAGCTAGAGCAATATGAATGCTTCTTAATTAGTAGATGAAATTATAGCATTTGTATGATAAAATATATACCTATAACTTCATCTTCACTAGAATCTACATACCTATATCATAATTGGGAAATGATACTTCAATATCACAAATAAGTACTACCTTGTGCCGTAATAAGTTCTTGCTTTGATAATAAATGTCTTCCATTTTAACTTCTGTCAACTGTTTTATTTTGTCGATATGTAGGTACCTCTCTATGAAAATATTTTTGTACAAATATTACTATCAATTAAGTACCTTCAGGTTTATCAAAATATAAAGTTTCAGTAGGTATAATACGTGAGTGATACATTGAGGGACCAACAATTAGGAACAAGATGGCCGCCTGCGCCCGCGCAATGTCAATACCTCTATAAATCATCCGCCATATTTATTCCGAGTGCTTAAGTAATATTTATTTTTATTGCCATCAGTCGAACAGGTTCCCATAGCTTATCTAGTAACCATTACTTTTAATTGTTGTATTAACCTTGGAATACCAGACTGTTTTGTTTCCAACACTTTAAATCAAACCGTGAACATATTGCTTTTCTAGAACGGTTATCTATTTCGAGCCTCTTTGACAAAGACGTTATATTACAATTTTATATTTCAACACTCAATAGAGTATTAAGAGTACTCAGCAATAAGAGTAGTGGTATCTAAATCCTTTTATCTCTTTTACCTTGCGGACTCTAATTAATTTTCTTCGGATCAATTGAATACTCACAGTTCAAAAGGATAGATTCAGTCGTAAAACATAAATTTACCTTACACTTGTTACAGGATTATTATTATTTAGATATTTTTTCGTATTTATTTAACCCTTAGGTAATGGCATAATAAGATATACACTACTATACAATAAAAAAAATATAACTAGTTGGTAATTAACATACTTTTTTGAGGTAGATAGTTAACGACCTAAATATAAGTGATAAACTTATTCGAAAAACATGTGGTAACACGAGCTGTGCCATTTCCAAGACTTTCGGCAGGTTTTGATGAAATATATCCAATCTGTCAATGGTTTTCGTATTTTTAGGTACAAATTACAAATAAATTTGTTCCCATCGTGCAACTTTTTTAGATCCAATAATATTAATTACAATTCTTTAATGGTTTACAGCAGACCCCTCCTTAATATTTTAATACATTTTTACAAAGAAGTAATAAAATTTCGACATACTTATTAATTCTTTTTACACTGCCATTTGTTAAAATAATATTCGAAAACGTTGAAAACAGACCAAAATGAAATATGATTGTCCAGATAACATAAATAAGACACGAAGTTATGGTATTTCACTATCTAGGGAACAGATGTCGCGTCACATGGTGCATATAAATTTTGGTAGAGTCGTTTTATGTCCTGTCACAATTATAAAAATATAAAATATTATAGCATTCCATGCTGAACCACATTAATAAGTTTGGTTGAGTTTGGTGGGATGCAAGAAATTTCGTTGAAATGATTCTAATTTGTCAAGATTTTAGTCAGGTTTAAGTTATTTGATCTTGATTGGTTTAGATTGGAACCTCAAATTATTATCATAATATTCGATTCATATATTTTATTTGACTCAACGTTTAACATGAAAATTATTTCTTTACATTTAAATTAAAAATTTTGCGATAGTGAAAAGACTATATCATAAGTCGTCATAAATAAATAAATGATAAATAAGCTAATTCAGAAAGAAGCCGCTAGACAGGTAAACATATATACTTAACGATTATTATCTAAGCATTGGTTCTGATGCTCACTTGAAGTTTATTTATTATTTTTAGTCACTTTCAAAAATTTAATTTTTTTTAAATAAAAAGACAAGTGCTATAATGTACGTATTTCGACCTTTCATCGTCGAGATCTGAATATTTATACAAAAAATCAAAATAAAACAAAATATAATTTAGTAAATCCTTACGCAATATTGACACTTCGCCATCCTTGTCTAGGGCCCCGCCCCCCGCCCCGCAGACGATGCACACTCCACCGGGGGCCCTCCATTTAAAATGATGACTGTGTGTGCACTGCTTTACAAAAATAAAGATGGCGGACTATGGGACCCCTTCTACCCAACAATAAGTACAATCCTACGTAACACAGTTGCATATATTATATTTTTAATACATGTATGTATGGATACTGGATAACCAAATAAATAAATAAACCAATATAATAATACTTTTATAATTTGTCATGCATTATAATATTTATTATTTTAACTATATACTCTAATATGGTTAGGTAAGTAAGTCGGTAAATAAATTCTTACTATAGTAATGAATGACACAGGAGTTCAGATGACTTGAGAACAGGTCATTCTTAGGACCTCGTACGGTCTAACTAGGTTTGCTGGAAGGTATATTATTAGATATTACATACCTATGTTTATATGTAACTTTCTTTGAATGTTAATGATTCTTAGCACTGAATTACCATTTACAATAATCTTACTGAAATTGATGTTCATCAACTTTTTTCAAGGACATCCTGACCGGTGCAAAATAAATCAACTGCTTCTTTATACCGATACACTATTCCAATGTCCAAAAATCGGATTAGTTCAACTTATTTGAGCGCTAATTTATCACGTTTCATGTGTTAGGGCGCGAGCGCGCACAGGACCGCCGCCGGCCGACGTCGCATCCCCACTGAATTTGCCAAACAACGCGCCCAAACTTTCAGCCACCCCCTCGCACTGAAACTTCAAGCTGAACTATTTTCCTACTTTAATCATACATAAATTGCTTGAACATTGAATTCTAAATAGAAGTACTTAGGAACCTACTTACCTCTACACTAGTACATGCACTACTGATAAAAAAACAAGATCTAAGAAATTTTGTATCTTGTTGGGCTTTATGACCACCTGACATACAGACAAATTAAACATGCTCACCTTCTCTCCCAATGAATATTCTAATCTGGACAGACAATGCACTCGGCTCTACCTGTCTGGGCGAGCACCTAAGCAAGCAATGACACTCGACAGGTCTCGTAATATCCTTTGTTTTCCGACTTCTATTTGTTTTCTGCGTACGTGAAACGAATTCCTCAGCACATCAAACACCATGCATGATGTCGTCGAACCTCATTCCGATCCATCAATAGGAAACTTAAACAAATCAACCGTATTTGAACAGATGGACCGCGGCGGTGTCTCGTACGGTCGACCAAATATTACTTTTCGCCGGGATAGCACAGCATACGTGTTCACTTCACTCAAAAACCGGCACTAAGTTAGGGGTACACACTAGTTTGGCACTGCACGTGAGCCGCGGATCGGCGTCGGTGGTTTGACGTGTGTTTCGTGATTTGTTTACGCGGAGCGAGCGAGCGCGGGCGCGATGCTGTTGCGTCGCGCGTCGCGGCCGGAATGACGCGCCGGTCGCGCGACGCTAGCGCCGCGCCGGCCCGGCTGGCAACTAGCGCACTCAATCAAACGTCCCACTTGATAAGATGCAGCAGTTTTTTTGCACGGCATTGCATTCCTTTATAATTTCATTTGTTAATTTCAGTTTTTTTAACTAAGAGTTTCAGTTCAACAATTTTACCATGAATATTTAATTAAAAATAATGGATAAAGTATCTCTTAACTTAGACTTTAATTAAGATAGGTATTCAAGAGTGTTCATACCTAGATAAAATTTGTTTTTTGTTTTTTTTTTTAAATAGGTTTCTTGTTAACAAACTTTAAAGTTTGAGGACTCTATGCTAAACTTTTTAATACTTAATTTGGTAGTAGGTACTTTCACTTTCAATTTAAGTACCGTTGGTGACTTCTATACAAACAATAACAACCATCAAAAATCTGGAAAAGGTGTCCAAAAAGTCAATTGTCTCCAACTTGTCACAACATTGCAAAAACGCAGCGGCCCGGCTTGACGTGACCTTGCAGCGAGGTCGTGCCGTCTCGCTCGCACACGCGGGGCGGCGTCTAAAGCCCCGCCCCCCGCCCACCGCAACACCCGCTTTTTACCTTTTTCCCGCGTTTATAACCTCACTTTCGTTGCGATTGTTTTAAGTGAATCTTTGTGAGTTTGTTGTCTTAAAGAAAAAAAAATTCAAAATTTACGTAAGTAAAAGGAAAAAAATAATATGAAAGATTTGTTTAAAAAATGTTAAGTACCTAAGAATTTATCAACTAAGGAGCTTGTTTTCGCTTACTTACTAGTCTGTCAAAAGTTATTATTATTAAATTTATAATTGTAAAAGTTATAATAAAATGCTAAGTAATCATTTAAGAAAATTACTTAGGTTGAAACAAAAGTAGTTTTTAATATATTATTTTTTAAGTAAGGAACTTCGAAGAGACAGTGGAGTGGGCAGCTCATTAAATTTTATATTCTCAAGTAGGTGCAATTTTATGCATTTTATTAAAAAAGAATGTCGACGTTCAGTTTTACGAGCGGGCCCTGATGTGCGCTGATCGAATTATTTCAAAATCCTACCGCTCGGCTTGATCGAGCAAGCCGCCGATTTTATTGCTCGCGACTGTACAGGGGGTGCCGTGCTTACGACCAAGACTTTACTCAACTCTAGAATACCTTTATTTATGTAAACGGCCTTCCACTATCTACTCCTTACACACCATTCTGGTAATTATTTTTGGAGACGTGTAAAAAATTAACAACCTAATCGTTGAAAAACTTAGTCTACGATATCATAATTTAGATAAAACCAAGCAATTGAAATTCAACTTATTAATCACAAGAATAATTTACTTGAAATACCTAGGAGTTATCTATTAAATAAATTGCAGCAACACTAACAGAAGTTAGCCCACCCCTTATCATGCTAAAAGGTGAAAAGTGGTATCTTCTCTCAAATGTGGCCAAAACCGGTCGAATTAAAATTTCAGAACGGCCACCGAGTTCGTTTAGATAGGTACCAACGGCAGCGTTGCCACTTGCCACCTCTGTTTATGCTAATGTGCCACATCGACTTGCCTCGCGGAATTATTGTAAAATGGTGTGAAAGGTCCTTGATTATAATATTTTGGCCGTCAAATGTCAAGAAAACATTCCTTTTGTACTGTGAAACTCAATTCAAATCGTGCTGGTTTGAATTTGAAAACAAAACATTCAAAAGTAACAAACTAGAACAAATTTTCTAAGGTTAGTCAAACTATATCAATTTTACTAAATACTTATTTGAACTTAACTTAGTAACTACGTAATGCAATATTTTAGTATACCGA
Organism: Eupithecia centaureata; assembly: GCA_944547425.1. NCBI lineage: Eukaryota > Metazoa > Arthropoda > Insecta > Lepidoptera > Geometridae > Eupithecia > Eupithecia centaureata. The sequence continues at coordinate 15,433,797 of OX155682.1, forward strand.
TATTCAAAATATCACAGATTATTCTGAATTTTTCACTTTCTTCTGACACACCCACGAAGGAGAGAGAAATGCTCCAGTAAATGAGCGACACAACGAGTGCGAAACAAAGCTAAAATCTTTACAGAAAATACCACTCACTCGACTTAGATGCTTGCTTGGCCAGATGTCGCTCAGTTCCACATCGACAATAGTATGTAATTATTTATAAGGCAAACATGTATTAGACACATAAGTTTTACACATGCTAGTGGTTTCTATTTCGCCTCTTCCACTAGTGGACAAAAAACTGAGGCGAACTGAAAATCAATTATCACTTTATTTCTTATATTATTTTGATAAGTATGTACTAACCTATAGTATTAAATTTGACTTGTCTAAGTGCTTATTTTGTAAGCCTAAAGAAATAAAGATATTGATTATTTGATTATTTGATTATAGATAAGTAAATAAGTGGAATATAATATAGTGTTAAAGCTTAAGTTGTACATCTTGTTTTATTTCACAACCTCCGTGTCAACTCTTTTACCTACTTGGTTGTAGACATCTATTTCTCGTCTTTCGTGGACTCTTATACCACCTGGCCCACGCCACAGCTCTACAAGCTCTACTATACAGCTCTACTCTACAGCTATCAATCAATCAATCAATCATCACTCTACAGCTCTACTAGCTCTACTATACAGCTCTAACATCTCTACTCTACAGCTCTAACAGCTCTACTATACAGCTCTACTATCTCTACCTGCACACCAGTCACCATAAACCTCCTTCTTTATTCCCCTCCCGTAGCCAATCTCATATCCATAATGTACCAGTATATTTTATACATGCCTTTTTAAATCCGAGACTATAATGTGTTGACTTTATGGACTCCGAGTGGTTAATGGAGAATGTTTTATAAGATTCTAATTGAAAACGCTGTGATTATTTAAATTATTAGAATAAGTTGAGATGAGGATCGTTTGGTTGATAGTCGATCATTGTTATTGCTAGTGCGTGTTTGGATAAACCCTTATAATAATAAACGTAGAGTCTACTCTACCTTTTGCTTAGCAACGGTCTACTGGTAGTAGATAAGCGATACATTCAACTGAGATTTAATTTTTTATAAATATTTTACCAACATTCACAAGATACCTAAGTAACAAGAAGTATTTTATATTTTTAAACAAATTAGAAGGAAAGTTCTTGCAGCACTTTCAATCGTACTTATTGAAAACGATCCTTACAAGATGTCAGTTCACTCACTGTAGCCTCTCCACTGTGAACGAACTTTCGATGAGTCTAATAATTCTGATTCATAATTTCAAAATCCAATTGAATGTTCCCATTATGTCCCAGAATGGGCCATGTCACGCGGAGGCCACGATTGGACCTCATTGGACTCAATCGAAAGGTGATCGGACGGGAAATTACCCGGGACATTTATTTTGATGATTTTTATGATATTTGTTGAGTTACTCCGAAATTATTTAAAGAAGATTTTAAACGATTGGATTTTAGATTAAAACTCAATTTATAATAGTATCTAAAAAGTAAACTGTTAAGAAAATGCTTAGGGACTTGCCTATTTCAAATAGGTAACTATTCTCTAAGTTCAAGGCAATGCACTTAAAGTTATTGGAATTGATGGTTGACATTGAATTTAGGACTTATATATATTATTCAAATAATAATAATAATTTGGTTTCTGATTATCTTAAGTCATATGCAATCAATCATATCACATTTTCCCACGAGCACCCATAACAAATGTGTTAGATAATCTACAGGCGCCTCTACCAAACCACGACCGGACCGGGGCGCTATTCACAAAATTGGTCTCGCACCTGCTATCCGTCACACTGCCATTCCTCAACCATCATTCAACTCCTAAAACATACCACCAGCCAAAATTTCCACCACCTCCTAACTTATAGCCTTTATTTCAAATATCATAGGACTTCAGTTACTAAATGTTTCTTGAATGCACGCGCATTGTGAGACATGACCCTCATAAAACCAATTTGTAACCTTAACATTACCAGCTAAGATTGAAAGTCCCGCGAAGAAGGTAGAGCAAGAATTTTGGCACATATAATTTGGAGTCGTAAAAATGTGTAATTTCGCGAGCTAGTCCACTACATCTGTCATCAGGGTCGCTTTATGGCAGTAAATTATACTGTGGAGGAAGCGTGCTGTCTGTCCGCCGCAAATTGCATGCTTTTGATGAGAGTCCTTATAGTGACCTTCGCATCCGATTGTCAGGATCTTATGGTAGGATCTCATACAAGAAACTGAGTGATCTTGAAATTATGTAGTTGGATTTTTGACCCGCTAACCTAAAGTTAAAAGCAGTTTACTGTTATTTATCAGGTAGGGAAGTCTGTCGGAGATATACCATAGAAATATTGAACATGTTAAGCTGAAAATATTTAAAGACCAAAGCCTGTTAATTAGCCTCTGCCAAAGTTGTTAATTTTATTATTTACACGGCTTTTCACCAGCTGCAGCTTCCATCGAGTGCGGCAAACAAATACCATATAAAGAACAGTCTAGAATAAGTTACATCACTTCATGTGCAGGTACCTATATATTATAATAATAAGTTCCAGTGAACTGTGGACAGCCCCGGCGCTTCCCCCGGGTACAGGGTGTGTAAAACTTGGTGTCACGGCGCCTCATGCACAACTTCAGGGAAACGCGCTTCCGACGTTACTTGCATGGCCTATTGGCCCAACAGCAGAGGGATGATCACAGGGATGTAGGGTTACAAGACAGAGAAAGGAAAAGCGAAACGAAGATTAGACCCCGCAGTGGCTTCGTATTCATAACATGAAATTATGTATGATTGTGATAACTAAAAGTTAACAACATGATTGGAAAATAAATATTTTTGTTTACAAATTCTCTTCTGGCTAAGTCTTTTTAACAATAAATTAATTTGGGAATGCTAGATAAAAATAAATCGTGAATCCAAACACTTAAAAAAATTGATCAATTAATTCATTCAGCCAGAGAAAAATTAAGTTTTTTAAGGACTAAAATGTGTGGTTTTGAATTTGCCTTCGTCTATTATACATAATGTAGAGGTAGATGCAAACTATAGCTGACTTGTTATTCCTCCATTAGCTAAGCCTACCCCTCACGGGAGGGTTATAATATAAATATGGTCTAAGCAGGCAGCGTGATGCGAAACTGACTGCAGCTGCACTGTGACTCTCAAACTATCGTACACACTTTCTTTGTATGTATTTGTGCAATAGTTTTGAGACCACTAGTTGAAACATTGAACAGTCTAGAGTAGGTTAAGTCTAAGCAAGAGGTCAGACTCTCTCTGCACATCTAATAACCAAGGATTTCTTTATCATCCAAGCTGAAAACGCAAAAGTACTGAAGTGAAACGATGGATCCTTGTATCCGGTGAGCTTTCATCACGTCAATTCGTCCTATCCCTGATTAATTCTCTGTACATCCAACTCACGTTAACCGCATCTTGTCAGTTTTCTTACTCTTTTTATTTTGCCTGACAAAGATTGAGATCCTCTGTCCACTGTGAGTTGAGTATCGAGTGGTGCATGATCGACGACTCAATGTAGGCCCACGATAATGATACTGCACTAGGCGATGCACCCCGCCTTGCTCTACATATTTACATTCGTAGGCTAGGGCTGGCTATCTTTATGCTGTCTCAAGCGGTACCTATATTGAAATAAAAAGTTAGAGTCTAAAATTAGGTAGTTATACCCAGTTATACCTACCGAGTGTTCTGACGCCTGGATGACAAAAAAGACTAACCTTTTTTCAACTAAAGAAAAGGTTCATTTTCTACTAGGTTCTGCACTATTAAAGCGAAAGTCTCCATCTTTTAGAATCTTACAAACCGGTTCAAACTGTTTCGTCAAGACAGCCCTACGCAAATTAATGAAGCCCGCTATTCATGCATCTGCATATTTGTTGGAGTTTACACGAAATCTTGTAATGAAAGCAATAATTGATCGATTTACAGCGGCGTGTACAACCGACAAGTGCAGACGGATGGGCGCTGAGCATGCGATGGGAACACAAGGACTAGACCACTCACTCACTAACTACAGATACATGTGCAAGGAGTTCAAACGAAAAACATTTGAAATAAAATAATTACAACATTAAACTTACAAATGTTTTGATCTCTATTGAACATCTATTTGTTGCTATGGCGCATCGGAATAGATTAATTGGTCAAGCGTGATATGTTTTCAATGGGCTGGCTAGACAGCATGTAAAAGGACGGCAAGATGTTGAAGAACACCAAAACTCATAGGTCTTCGGTATGATGGTCAATAATACCTTGGAAATCTGAAGGTCAGCTAACATGCTTCGTATTATTCTTACACATCGATTTAAAAGCGTTCGACGATTTATGAAAGAACTTGCAATTAAAAGCCGAAATCCAAATCCGATGGCAGCATCTACTTCAGAAGACAAAGGTCCCACAACTGCCTGGAGCGTCCTCAATTAAATGGTGACGATTCGAATAGTCCTTATTTATTTCGTGAGACATTTTACTCAAATCATTTCACAATTTCACTCGTAAGCAAGTGAGTAATAAAAATACAGTCCTACACAAAAGGGATTTATGTAGGCGCATGTAAGAGTGGGAAGTATCTCCAAAAACAAATGACGGTAATGTTCGCAGTGAGTTCATTCATGCTCTTTGTGAATGAGGTGGTTGTTAAAGGTTAACGACATATGTATAGAGTTTTCGGCAAAAGGATGGATATATACTATTTACATAGCTTATCATGACTAGTTTGATTCATAAGAAACGCTTAAAATTGGCTATGTGAAGGTGTTGGTTATTAACCGACAAATTAAATGTATGTACGTCTATTATTAAGCTTGTCTGATTTTAAGTTGAAATATTATATCGATGTGTCGTTCAATTTAAGTTATGTTTCACAAAAGATCACAAAATTAAGTCTGTCAACTTCTCCGAAAGACGGAGAGATAAGCAAATCCAGGCAATTTACTGAATCCGAAGCCATCACAGGGAAGTCTCGGGCAATAAGTTTTGTCAGAACGGGGCGCATCAACCTTTGAATGAGGGTACTCATTTGTACCTGTTACCATGTGCAAAATGACTGAACAATCACCATCGAATAAGCTTCAATATAAATCAATTCATAAGCTAGTAGAGAGGTTTTATCTAAATCTCAAAATATATAAGAAGATGAAACTACTTACAACCACGATTATTCAACAACACGATTATTTTACGTTTCCGCATTTTGACCACTGTGAATATGGATTGGGTCTTTCGGAAATCTTTCTACCTATGTAGGTACTTACGCAAAAAACAATTTTTCTAATTTCAGTACAGACAATGTTTGTATTAACGAACTGTTGATGGTGTGTAAGGTGGTTTAGCTCGTTGAGTTGTTCAGCGACTTCTGACTCATCAGCTCTATCATTATTTCCTCCGAGCATTGGCAGGTATCAAATACGTCTGACCCTCGAATTAACAAGTGAGTGAGTGCAGATAAAGGCACTTCTAATGGGGGCAATAACTTGATTTAAGTTAGCACTCTTCAAATCAATGTTCTCTATAACTCGACACCAATTAGAAAACAAAATTTGGGTTAGCTTATTAATTATAATGGGGTTATTTAATTGAGTAAGTATAAATATATTTCGAACTACAATTTTGTTAATCAATTAGTAAATTATCTGAGCGTCTGGTCGATGTGACGCGTAACCCGAGAGCTGGTGAGTATCTCTAGCTCAGCGCATCAGCTTTGCCATACAGCGTGGTAAAACAGCCAGTGTCTTGGGGACGCTTCCGACTGGTATTGACATGGATCAATTGAGCTATCTTTAGACTGTTTGCAACCGTCTGTAGCTCAATGGTTTCAATTGTATATACTAGTTGTAATTTTTTCTATTCCCTGATTGTAATTTTCGTTGTTAATAAAGTACTTACACGTGTGTTTTCAATAAGTAAATAATAAATTATCATAACGTAAAAATAAAATTTCTTGTTAACCTTGTTGCTCTGACGCGACGAAGGGAATATCTGAACATCTTTCCAAATTTCTTTAGCCAATCCTGTTCAAAGCTCGTTTAGTTTGGTTCTTACATTTACTTTTTATTAGTATCCTGATGATCATACTAGATCGCAGAATCTATTATTTCTGATATAGGTTCCACTTTAATCCACTTACCTGTAAATGATAAGACAACATAAACTTCAACTGCTTAACTTGATACATCAACAACAATGTAGAAGATGATGCCTTTCTTACTTACCTGCACAGTAAAAATACATGTCATTTATTTGATCTGCTGATAATGATACAGTTTTGAGAAGAGTCCTGGACTCGGGCCAGTCTAAATTGACGGCCGCAAACCCTTATTGGATTAATTTATGGTAATTTGTCGAGATCGCGATACGAGTTACGATTGAACTGTTTTTATGTCCGCCATTTTTGTTCGCCGCAGTTGGTACAGCTGGCGTGTGGTGCAAGGGACTACCCTTGCCTTTGTTGCGATTCTACCATCCCTATGATAACTCTTGTTTTGTTTGGATATTTGAGCGGACTTCAGAAGATGCAAATGCACTCAACAGGCGACAAAGGCTGACTTTTACAACTTACGTCTTCTCTGAGGCAGCATGAATACATAGACAACAAAAGTAGAGCCATGGAATGGGTGTCATTTCGTGTGCGGCTTGTTCTAAGTTTAACACATGGTATTTCTATCTGCAGCTTTTTTCCGATCGACATGTTTTACATGGACGCTTACAAGCCTTAAAAATTAAAAACGCTGTAACCTTAATAAGCTCAAACCTTACACCACGCGAAATCTTGTTAATCATCCGGCGATATTTGTGATTTTATGACACACCGAATCCCGAGTCCGCACAACAGCGAGTCTTGTCTCGGCTGAATTAATTATTGCAAATAAGAAACCCGATCCTGCCTCAAAGTCATTCCAATGTGATAAAAACGATCGATGGCGCTTTAAACAGTAGGCGGTCTCATAGGCCCGATGCACGGCCTCGGAGAGCGGCCAATCAAGCTGACGGGCCGGAGTCAACGCTCGGACAGAATGTGCCCACAGATCAGAGCTGTAAAATACCAGTTGCACTAAACATTAATGTTGATGGTCCACCTACCCATAGAGCTAATAAAGTCGACTATCTTATTGGTGAATAAGCATGACGATATTGGTCGTTAAATATTTGATGATTAAAACGATTTAAAATTGTGGTCGTAAAAGTGATATTAAACGCTATAACAAGGTTTCAGTGAGCTTGACGTATTTAGGACTTGCCATTGTGACCTGCTGCACGCACAGCACTATCATCATCATCATAAGGACACTCCTTTGCAGACTTTCGTATATCACGCTAACCACCGTTGACCTCACATGGTTCCATCTAGGTATATCAGGCAACTAAACAAAGTTATATCTTACACACAAGAAGATTCTCATCAGTCTATTTAAAACAGAACTTCCATTTGCATCTAACTCACCGATCCAATAAGAGAGAACCCCAAAAATAACCTTAAAAAGGGCAAAATATTCGTAAAGTTTGTTCCATAAACAAAGCTACGCGTGGCGAGCGATCGCGAGCGTCGGCGCACATTTTATACAAACGATGACGTAAATACTCATTTGCAAGAACAATATCCGATATTGAGTGAGGCCTGTCTTTCGGGCCAATGGGGCGGTACACTGCGGGCCGCGGAAACGAAAATAACTTTATTTCGAAAAGCTTCTAACCATCGGCTCTCAAAAATAAACTTTTTACGTGAAAATTAACATCTACAATTTTGAGTTCATGATTAATAATTCGTTTAGAACACTAATAATTTTAATTTTAGAAGGTATGTTTTAATTTTAAAGATTACTAAGAATACTTTCAAAATAACTAACTAGTAACTAATACGGTAATGATAACATTATAGCTAAGAAAAACGCTGAGGGCTTTTGTTGTATTTCCTGATTATTATGCAATAATACAGAATACAGAATTTATTTAAAATACCATTATTACATGTCAATTTTTATATTAAAAAAATATATAATTATTGTAAGGGCAAATTAAAAAATTCGTTGATATCGTACAGTACAAATTTAGTTAGCCACTTTCTGAGGTTATGCTTAAAAATAGGTGTGGAAGCTAACATATTGAATATTAACATTACGGAATATTAAAATATTGAACAGTATTGTTGAGGCACTGAGGACACCTAATTTGGTCGGCAGTGTACAAAACACATTCATGTTTATTCACTGGGCCGCGCCTACCCTCAACAGATATATTTATTGGTTTGCATCTCGAGCAGTAGGTACGGTCCTGTATTCATCAGCCTCTTTACAGCCCAAGCCTGAACTTACCGAACCTTTCTGATAACGCGCTGATATGATAACTCGGAGGTTTTACTGGAGCGAGCGGGATGAATTTTGAATGAACTTATGCTGCGGGTTATAGAAATATGGATTGTTTATTGGTTAACTAGAACACAAATTTTCCTGCCTCTTCAGACTTTATGACTAGTTCTTAATACTAAAAATCAAACTTCTAATGTTTTTTTTATGGCTCCTGTGTGTCTTGGCCAAATAGCAATAGTCTCACGTAAACATAAGTGATGGCATGTTATTTAAATAGTCACCTTCATACGTATGTTTGTACCGAATGCATCGAGACAAACGACAATCACTGTGGAGCAGCGGGTAAAGCTTCGGCTGGTAATAAAAACAGCTTGTCCCACAGACTACAAAGTTTATTTCTCTATTATTTTTAATTTATAGGAGGTACACAAATATTTGTTGGTGACCTATAATATTCCGAAGCCACAGGACAAACGTTATACGATCTGCAGATATTTGATCAATGTGTTCGTGGTTTTTCTATGTACAGGTTTGTTTTACTGATAAATCTACTGAGTACAATGTTCCCTTGGTCTTACTAGTAAGTCTGTTGGGAAGAAAATTCCCAGCAGTTCAACTGGTAAGACGACTCGGTAAAACTACAGGGAAGAGCTCAAATATTGTTTTAAGTTTACCAGTTATCTAGGAAATCTTATGATTATGAGTAACTAGATAACTGATATACCTACTTGATTATTACAAGCTTTGTTTCACTTGGGGCTATATAAATTGAACAGCATTATTTATTTAATGAGATTTTTTTTTAGGTGTATCTCCGCACACTTGTCTTTGCCATTCCAATTTCATAATTCAATATGTTATGGAATACAATTTAATTTATTTTAAACCAATTCCTTTGGTTCTCTCGATGCTTATAACATGATCCTAGGCCCTCACCTTGCTCTATAAAAGTCCAAGAGCCCGATTGATTGACGCTCACCTGATTGCTCTCACTATTAATCAGCAACAGTCAGTAGGTACCAGGCCACCACCGCCGCCGCCGCCGCCGCTCTCATTGTGAAGGTATCGAGGCGATTAGCTCGATCGACGTCCGTCAAGGCTATTCATTACCATGTGATTCCGTCACCAGCGAGCTAGGAAAGCCATGAATAGATATGGCATGTATTTAGTTATTGGTTATAGTCCAAAGTAATGGTTAAATGGAAAGAGAGGTTAAAAACTTCCATCGAAATTTAAATGGCAAACAACTAAAAAACAACCTAAAATTATGACTTGTTATATTCTTTTTCAGCTAAAATGTTTTGTTTACCTTAAACCATGCTTATTAGAACACTATTACTGGTTTATCTTTGTTTGTTTCACACTTATTGCTCTTAATAAATTCACAAGTTTGGCCAAAAAAAACGTTTAGGTTTCATCATCATCATCATCCGCAGCCCGACTTCACCCACTGCTGGGTATAGGCCTCCAAACTTTTGTGCCACTCCACACGATCCTGCGCCAGTCTTATCCAGTTTCGTCCCGCGATTTTCATTTTATCGTCTGTCCATCTTGCTGCTGGACGTCCAACTCCTCTATACCCCGTTCTTGGACGTTTAGGTTTAAATAAAATTTATTTCTCATAAAAACATTATAATTCACTTAAAATGCTAATCATTTGCTTCTAAGGTGTCTGATCAAATTGGGATATCAGGCATAGGATATCGAAATAAACCAGGATCGTCACAAAACTCTCCTTCGGAGATTCCAGGAGAGTTTTTCAAGAACCTCGAGGATTGAAAGCTATGTCAAACTACGCATTTTGCACATATTGTAATCCTTCGTCTATTCTGTTCTGCCAACCAAAGGTGTTTTAATACCTACTCCACAGAGCATGACTCTATGTTCATCAGATTGATGTGCAACGTACTCCATTACTATCGTTGCTTCCGCGTCAGGTGTGGCCCGGCCCTTAGCGGGACTCTGACCGGTACCTACTGTTACTGAGGCTGTGGCTGGCTACTAAAGTTGCATTTACACTGGCCGACACGCTGGCTCATGGCGATAAGTATGTAATGTATGATATAAAATTATAGTTATGTATAAATAAACTTTTACTTTACTTTTACTTTTATTTGTAATGGTAGAGCCCATTTCTAACAGAGACAAACTAAATCACATATGAAAAAAACTTTTTGCTAGCTGCATTTAAATTAAACTCTTGAATACCATCTATCTGTAGGTAAATAAGCATACCTACCTACATGATATGAGTAAGTTGGGATATTTTTAAGTCTACCTAGGTACTTCAAATGCCCCAACAAAGTACAAGTTTACAGAAAAAACATAAATCTAATTTTTTTTTTTATAAAATAAATTTTCTTTTTTCATGGTAGCTTCCAACATGTTGGATTGTGTGAAATGCCTTGCCCGTTATCAGTTATCACTGAGTGACTTTCACTAGTTTAGTGAAGAGATAGCAATTGGCAAATTACTCTTTCAGAACTGCAATGCAACCTAAGTACAGTTACTAGAATAGAAACGTGTAGTAAGTAGTCATTTGTAAGTGAAATTGTAGGAAGTAAGTACCTTTACGGATGATTGACTCAGAGAAGCGACGGGAACTCACATTTTTCTTTGGCCAACTGTTTACATAAACCAAAGAATTTATGGGCATCGGTTTATAATAAACATTACTGGCATGACTTTACCGTGCTGTTTATTCTATGTGAAGTCTTGTTTTACTAAATCTCGAGAAAACAACCAAAGGCCTGAGTAAAAGGCGTAGTACTTACTTAATGAAGCGTTTCTGAGAAATAATCGAGGACTTTCAGAATGTGAGAATCTAATGATAACATTTATGAGAATGCGTGGAGTTTACCTAGATGTCTACTGCCCAAAACACTGACAAGTAGGTACAATTCCTACCTAATTCATTTATTGGTAAAAACAAAAATGTATGATCTTAGTCTAGGTATTTCAGAAACCTCAATAAGTAAATACTTAAACTACACCTCAAACGGTCAACTGCGGACGACTCTGACGTGCCCGCGCGGGCGTTTTACGAATGACGGAGATAAATAATATTGTACAATGATAGTTTTAGTTGATAGTTCCAGCCGTGTTTACCAATTTTTTAGTCAATTTTGTTTCTTTAAGATCGCACGCAGTAAAAGCTCTATTAGACCCTAAAAAGTTTGATACAAGAGACAATCAAACAAAATGTTGAAGGATCAAGTCTTTCCCTCAAAGTTGATCCCATTGGCAGCCGGCGGGCCGCAGCTATCAGTCGTCCCATCAGGCTGTGACCTACATCGCGATGGCTCCGTATCGGAAAACAATACCCGCTTACTTATTGCCGAGCTGCGCAACCCTGACGGATAAGTTCTTGTTATTATCCCGGGGATTACGATGCTGGGTGCAAGATGGCTGGAGATCACTTTTTGCAGATACTTTTATAAGCAGTCAAAAAAATAATGCAGTTTGGATTTGAACCTTCATATTTTGATGTTTTTGAATAAAGCACATGTTGTTATTAATTATTTCATTGGTAGGATTTCGTTTCTTGATCCATTTTTTCGATAGACTCCCCAAACTATTTAAAATAATCAGCTTTCGTTCCCAATTCCGCTGGATTCTTTAAGACGGTTTTACGACCTAATGTAGTCTTAAACAATGGGCTTCTTTTCAGTAAGTAACAATAGGAAGGAATCAGTATTGGATTTCGTAATTTTTATATATTTATTATAATTAAATGAACAAAACAAAATAACAGAAATTTTACTATTACTATTTCGAGTTTTTAAATTTTACTGTCATTGGTATCAGAAAGACGAAAGTGAAATAAGCAATGTAACTTTCTGCAGATAACCTGTTCCGAAATTATGTGAGTAAATTAATGTATGTAGAGTTTCCGCTAAGTTAAAACTTGCGGTCGTTGAAGGATAATATCATCATCAACTTCAAAATCACCAATATTTACTATTTTTCTGGCTTTCACTCGCATTGTGTGTATTCAATTTCCAAATACATTCAAAATCAGTCAGTCCCGTATTTCGTAATCAATATCGTGATCAAGTTAACTAAGAACCTTATTGTGTCGTACATTTTGTTGTTATATTAGTATAGGAAACCGTAAGCCCAGAGCTTTGAGCCTTGAGCATTATAATATGTCCATCGAGGCGGAACCTCAGCCCGTCGTTTCCCCGTCAATCTCTTGCAAAAAGCGCAAGCGCATGGCTGACGGGCCGATATGCGTGGGAGTGCCGCGGTATTTATCAACAACTGGTTATGACAGCTTTACGAATAGCAGAGCGTAATTTATGACGTCATACATTTATGAGAAACTAGCGACCTGCCCCGGCTTCGCACGGTTTTATTAAACGTATAAACCTTCCTCTTGAATCACTCTATCAATTAAAAAAAACCGCATCAAAATCCGTTGCGTAGTTTTAAATATTTAAGCATTCAAAAAGGGATATAGGGACAGAAAAAGCGACTTTGTTTTATACTATGATATGAAGAGTGATAAGGAGTGCGACGATGTAAGCACAATTTGTAGAGATGACACAGAAAAGGTATCAGCGATATAATTGTTAGTATTAATATGAAAAAATATTTTGGTTTAAAAATACACATTCAAACAAATATAAATAAATAATGCTGGACAATCCAAACAGCATCATCTAGCCCCAAGCTAAGCAGAGCTTGTGTTATGGGTACTAGATGACTGATATATACAATACTAGCGACCCGCCCCGGCTTCGTACGGTTTAATTATACGTAGTTAGATTTAAGTAGTCAAAGGGACATAGGGAAATAGGGACAGAAAAAGCGACTTTGTTTTATACTATGTAGTGATATTACTACATAGATAGATGTTTTTATTATACATAATAGAAAACACCCAGAACCCTGGAACAAACATTTGCATATCTTACAAAAATTGGTCCCAAGGCGGGAATCGAACCCGCAACCTCTTGTGTTGCAGGTGGACCTTCGCCCGCCGCAGCACATCGGTCGTCTTTTCATTATATCGTGTATCAAGTCAAGGAGGAACGCTGCGCAACGCTGCACGGCAGGTCATCCACCGTCGCTCGAGGCGCGGCGATGCGTGCGCGCCGCTTTTTGTCGCCGCTATCATTCATAAATCAATCAATTCATTGTTTCATGCTAAATAGGGCTGTCAATGCAACCCAACAAAAAATAACCTATTATTCAAATGTGTGCTGTGATTTAAATATGTAATAACTTTGCATGTGTCGATATTTTCTTGAAGAAAAATGCTCATGTTTGTCACGTGTCCGAGAAGTAGATACATTTGGTCGTAAAAACATTAAAAAAAATGTACAACACAACCGTCCACTACTAAAAGACGTGACCCTCCAAGTAAGTTTGGTTATGCCATAATCACACACAACAAGACAGTTGTCATCATCATCGTCATCATCGACTTACATCAATCAGTCCACTGCTGCGAATGTGAGCTATTTTGGCTTAGAGAAATTTATCCTGCAGAATTAGTTAAAAAAACGCTGTGGCGCAGCGAGTGAAGGTCCGCCTGCGATGCAGGTGGTTATGGGTTCGATTCCCGCCACGGAATAAAGTTCAGGGTGATTTGGATGTTTTAGGTTTTTTATGTAGGAAAATATCTTAATTAGTACAATTAGTACATTATATCAGTTAATATAAGTACATTATATCAGTTAATTATATTTCCCGTAACAGAAATCAGAAATCAATATCTTTATTTCTTTAGCCCTTCTTTGCATTATGATGGAAATTTCCATCATAACATTTAGTGGAAAAAAAGGTATCCAAAACAGGCGTACTGTAATTTTTTTGTTGCTGGCAGCTTTTTACATGACCAAGGCGTAAAACCACTGACCTGTATCTTTGTATATATAGAGGTCAGTGCGTAAAACGAAATGCAGTTGTCAAAAAAAAACATACGTCAATCATCACGCCTTGAACTTGTCATTCAGCTGTTTGTTGTGGTTGGAAGAGACGAGTGAATTTATGAATTGTTTTAGAAAACTAATCTGAGTTATATCCAATAGTAAAAGTGAAAATGAGTGAAAAAAGGTTTGTTTTTAGTGTTTCTGTTATTTAATGTGCAATTTACATTGAAATAGCCTGAATAATTTTCTCAAAACTATGTGACAGAAATTTACATCACTATGCAATAGCTTCACTTTTAATGTATGGCGAAAATGTTTTTTTAGTAAATGTTTATTTTGTGTTGTTTTTTGTAGGGAAACATGAAAGACAGAGACATTGAAGCTTATTTGAGTTAGAAGGCGGTTGGCTCTCGGAAGATGGCCTTGATGACGAAAATTCCGACGATGAGTACCGTGATGCTGATGAAATTATAAGAGTGTTGCAGGAAGAAATAATGATGATGTTGGAGATGAAACTCCTGAAATTGATCCTCCTCTTGTAGAAGAGGTCACTACAGAAGACCAGGAACCCTCACACTCATCATCTTCATTCAATTTGCAGTCTTCATCCAATTTTTTATTTGACAAAAAGAAAGTTGATATGGAAAAAAGGAATCTGGTGTATGATGCAGATAAGATTACTTTCTTGGGGAGTTCTTCTGCTCCAGATGAGATAACACATTTGGAAACCCCTCATCAATGTTGCAACCATTTCATAACAGAAGATTTTATAAATATGTCGAATTAGAAGGAAAACAGGATCATCTTCATGATCATCTCCATAAAACCGGATCACCGAGCATCAATGTGGTTTTGTCAGGAAAGCGCACTCAAGGTGTTATCCGGTACACCAATCTTTACTGGGCTAATGCAGTGCACGAGCGCATGCAATAATAAAGCGTAGCTACGATAATCATGCGATTTAACTCAAAATAATAATTTAGAAAAATGCAAGAGATGGTCACTGTCATTATTTCAACCAAAGTAATTAATTTTCTTTTCTGACATTTGTCCATCAACAGTCTGTTGTTCTTGAATTACATGTTCTATGGCCTGGCCGCCTATAGAGTAAAGAGACCGAATACATATCAAGAAGTTATCATTACTCTTGACTATGAAATGCATGGTATCAAAACGAAGGCTCGCTAGTATGAAATAGAATGAGGTCTGGAAACGCAGCGATCTGCGACACGACCATCCTGACCTCTCACACTCCTGTGTGAGGCAATATCTGAACTTAGAAAGGATCTACAATCTGACGCTTCTTCCGCTCGGCTATTCTGACGCCAAAAGGAAATAAATGATAGAGCAAAGGTCTGTTGCACTTAACCAGTGCAAAATAACAAATGAAATCAAATCAAAAATAACGAAACAAAAGAACATCAAGCAAGAAAACGCACATTCAAATTCAGTTGGTAAGTTCCTGACTCAACACTCAGCACTTAACCAGTGCTTCACTATGCTTAACCAGCAATAGACCCAGAGCACTTAACCAGCGCTAACGCGTAGCACTTAACCAGTGTTACCAAAGAGTGAAATGTCAGTACAATCCAACGCAAATAGCAATTCGCAAACACAGGCGTTCAAAACTAAGAAAGTAATTTACTCTGTTTCGTTATTTCATCAAATCCAATGTCAAAAGTTCTATAACCGATATCATAAATGGTATCTATGTAGAAAATCTTTGCTCTAGCATACTCTTTGACACAGTACTATTGCCTTTTGATTTTGAAAGAATTTATTTTCTAAGCCATACCTGAAGGCTTATGACTTAGTAGTCAATTTACATTGACAACAGGTCGGTTGTCATGGCAACGCAAATAACAAGACCTCAGGACAAATTTATTTTTCGCAATGAAATAATTTATCAGGACTTACTTAAGGCAATTATCCTCTGGTCTCCATAATAAAGTCAAAAGTACTCACAGATAGTTGCAGCAACAAATACCATCAAAATAATATTACGCATCACCATTGGTAGAAAGGTCGTTTTCATAAATAGGTGGGCAAGAAGTTACATCCACACTTCTGATGTCGAATTAAAAGGAAAAGAGGATCATCTTCATGATCATCTCCTTAAAACCGGATCACCGAGCATCAATGTGGTTTTGTCAGGAAAGCGCACTCAAGGTGTTATCCGGTACACCAATCTTTACTGGGCTAATGCAGTGCACGAGCGCATGCAATAATAAAGCGTAGCTACGATAATCATGCGATTTAACTCAAAATAATAATTTAGAAAAATGCAAGAGATGGTCACTGTCATTATTTCAACCAAAGTAATTAATTTTCTTTTCTGACATTTGTCCATCAACAGTCTGTTGTTCTTGAATTACATGTTCTATGGCCTGGCCGCCTATAGAGTAAAGAGACCGAATACATATCAAGAAGTTATCATTACTCTTGACTATGAAATGCATGGTATCAAAACGAAGGCTCGCTAGTATGAAATAGAATGAGGTCTGGAAACGCAGCGATCTGCGACAAATAGATTAGTGGTAGTAGTTATGAAGAGAGAGTTTCCATGCTTGATGCTATAGATATGAGCTGTGTAGCATGGAAAAATAATATGGTAGTAACCCTGCTATCTACTTATGCTGGAGCATTGCCTGCTGCTAAAGTAAATAGGTATGACAAGGCAAAATGAGAAAAAAATGATATTACTTGCCCGTTCATTGTCCAAGAATACAATAAGCATATGGGAGGAGTCAACCTCATGGATAGCTTTTTGGGCAGAAATCATATAACATTGAGGTCTAAAAAGTGCTACCTGTGTTTTTTTTTCATTTATTTGATCTAGCAGTTATAAATGCTTGGATTGTCTATGAAAAAAATGTGCAGAAAAGGGGTGAACTTAACAATAGTCTGCTTACAATGAGCCAATTCAGAAATGAATTGACTTTTGTGCTTTGCAACAAAGGAACCATGAAAGATGCTAAAAGAGGGCGTACAGCAGCAGTGTCCTAGACGAAGAATTGCTGTCAAAAAAAAGAAAAGGTCTCCAACTCCTCCACCTCCAAAAGACATAAGGAGGGATGGTTCTGAACATTGGCCAAAAGTAGGTGTCACTAAGGTCACTCCGGTGCAAATATCCTAAATGCAAAGGTTATTCCACAATATCATGCAGTAAATGTGTAGTTAATTTTTGCCTTAACAAGAATAATAATTGTTTTTTAAATTATCATCAAGAATAAAGAATGTACAAGGATGTTCTAGTTTTTATTATTTAGTACTGAGCTAAACAAGTAGAATTGCATGATGATGGAAATTTCCATCATACTGTTTTTTATTTATTTCATATTATTTATTTATACTATGATTTTTTTAAATATTTTTCCCTTAATCTAGAGCATGAATGACATCACCCTGATTTATTTCACAAAAATCTAAAAAATCATGCAAAGAAGGGTTAGGCTTACAAAATAAGCACTTAAACAAGTCAAATTTATTTCAGTTCGCCTCACTTTTTTGTCCACTAGTGGAAGAGGCGAAATAGAAATAGACACACAAGCTCTACTTATGCTCGGGGCTGAATGATGCTTTGTGGATAGTCGAGCATTATTTATTTTGTAAGATTCAAACGCATCGAGTTGTGAATGTGAGAAGTGCGTGGCAACCCTGCCGGTTACAACTTTACAAGGCGAAAACAAGTTGTGTGAAATAGTGGGTATAATTGCACATGAACTTGCATTGTAACACTGTGAGTGAATGCGCGCTCGGTGATGGGTACTGGCATAGTACTGGCAGGGTCCCAGGGCGTCGGGTTCACTTGTATTGTATTAGTTGGTTTTATTATACTTTGATTAGATGTCGGCAAGTTTCGTAGCTCAGTAGAAAAGATAAAAAGTCCGAGATAGGCAATAGATTGATTGCATTTCATTTGGATATTTCGAAACATCTACAAGCATTTTTGCATTCGGGAAGATAACTTTTTCTGTTATAATATGAATTTGACATCTATTCATTGTTATCTATTTCAAAATGAACCTATATAACAAACATCCAGCCATCCATACATATATCCGAAAGTTCGCTTCTGTGATATCACATAGGCCCGTCCCTTTGCCGTTGGGACGAAAGAGATTTTGGAGGAGCAGCATCGGGGCGAAGCACTATACACGGTTCACATTATTATTCCAGTCCAGAGATACATAAGTACATCACTAGCAGTACAAATTACTAGTTAGATGTTTTAAAAAAATTTTAAAACATAATGAAATAAAGGTTCTAGCCTTTTTTTAAAGTTCTTGCTTGAGTTGTCGAGGAACATTTATTATACCTAGGAAAAATAAGTTTATGCCAAATGCTAGCAAATGAGTAAAATAAAACAGCAGTTATGTGGAAGGAAACGTCGTCGTCGGTGTGGGCCGCAGGTGTCCGGGTAAAGGTCACCGGGCCCTTGATGTCCAGCCGTGGCCACGACCGATACCTATCTACATACTGCAGGCTAGGCGCGGCTACGGACAAGCTAGTGAGCTGAGCGGGCGTGGAAGCGACGGCGAATTTAATGAAAGTATTCACTTGGCACCTTATAGACCATTTTCTTTGTAATCCTTGGGATTTAACACGCTGATAAGATAATATATTTTTTAACTAGCGACCCGCCCCGGCTTCGCACGGTTTTATTATAAGTATATAAACCTTTTTTTTTATTTTATTTTTATTTATTTTCTTCCTCTTAAATCACTTTATCTATTAAAAAAAACCGCATGAAAATCTGTTGCGTAGTTTTAAAGATTTAAGCATTCAAAGGGACATAATGACATAGGGACATTGGTTTAAAAGAATCATATTATTGTATTTGCATGTGTGTATGTGATATAAATACATTATTTATTCTTTAAATAAAGTTATCACTTACCATCTTACGTGGGTACTCCGATTCATATGAATCCCACCATTTATTGTAAAACTAGTCATCTCTGTCCAAGTTAATTATTTTCTCTCTCTGGCAATGACATGATCATGACCGTATATGGCTGTAAATGTCAGGTCACGTCCGCCACCGATCCGCTGTGACGTCCGCCACCGCTCCTCTCCGCCACTGCTCCGCTGCTGCCGCGGCCGCTGCCTTATTATGTACATTCCGACAGACCTGTGGAAATGTGAGCTGATGACTACCGGTGTTGAGAACTCATATCGTTTTGTATAATTCTTGACATCTGTTTTATTTGAGTTTCACTCGCTGCATCGTGAATAGTTTCTGCGCAGGAAAGCCTGTGTGGGCCACTCCCTTTCTCTTTATCACCAAATGATAGAAACAAATTTAAACTTGTTTTTATAATTGAAACCATTTACGCATTTATGGGCTTCCTCAACTCCCATGGACCATCATATTACCATGGTCACGCAATAGTCAGTTCGGTTCGAGAATAGCTGGTACGGGAGCGGTCATAAAAGCCCACCGGATGATGTCGTTAAGGTTGGCATGACGGCGGTCAAAAGACGATGAATTTGCTTCATCTTATTAAACTCTAAAAATATCAAGCTCTTGAACTTTAATTGCATGCGCTAGCTGAACCACTCGCGTTTTTATTCGTGTAGATTTGAGTAATAATAATAACCTATTGACCCCATTTTAACCTCCTTATAAATATAGGTAATAATTTCCAAAAATCCTACGTTCTACATGCAAATGTCCTAAAAGGAACCTCCATGCGAAATTTGAGCTTCTTAGCTGAAAAATAAAAAAAGGAAAAATGTTTTTATTTGTTTTATAGCTGTTGTGGTTACAGAGATCTCTTGATGAGCTCTTGATGATTAAGTGAATTTATTATGGTATGATATTTAATTGAAAAGTACAATTTATTTCATGGCGACATAATAATTCCCTACATTGCATGACAATGTCGAATAAATTAATTAGAAAAAAACTGCACTAGACCACAAACACGTCTGTTTTGTAAATTAATTTAGTGCCTAACCGCAGGGCAAAAATATCGGAAATAATTGCAAAACGATGTGTTTTGTGGAATACAAACAAATTTACAGAATTTGTCGTTATTTTCGTACGCTGGGTTTGACAGAATTCAATTATTTTACCTCGGTTTTAGCTTTCGTGGCTTTTATAGTTTTAATATTATTATTTATTTGTTATTTATAATTTTTATTTCAATGAAGTGTTTCCATCACAGCCTAGCTCTTTATACATCTGGAATATAGTATAATATATATAATAATTTTTTGTATGGTCAATACATTTAATGCAGTTTACATTGTTGATCCAGTCGTGGTGAGCCTTGTAAGCATAAGCTGTACGGACAAACAGACAGTCAGTTATCTATAGGCAAAATCACTTAAGTCTTCCGTCAACTAGACCAATTTTTATAACCGTCCTTTAGGTACTCAGTCCTCGTGTTTAATTTAATTTCTTTGACAGAATTAAAGAAAGCCATATTTTATAGACAAGTTTGTTACCTAGGTAGTTAGAGGCTCTCGTTAGTCCCGATATTTTTAGAACATTCTCTTCACATTCAATATCATATTCTCATTCGGTCAAAGAATAAACGCACGGAAGGCACTGAACTATTATTACCTACAAGCGTAGGAGATTTAATTAGATAAAGCTGACAAAGTCAGGTAACAATAGCTACGATGTACTGACGTGAGCTTAATAAGCACAAGTTTAATCACTTCGATAAAATGCCGACACACAATCAATCGTGGACAGTATTAAAGTGCAATTAAAACCGCAATTACAGCGTTAATAGCACAATCCATCAAATAATTAGTTGTTCTAGCAGATGCCCTGCGCACGCGCCAGGGACGAGCGCGGAATGCAAAGAACTATGCTTTACTTGCCTCGAACGTTCGTGTTTTAAACTAGCGTTTGTGAGGCTTTTGTAGCTTTTCTTCCGACACCAACTAGGTTTGCAGTAAACTCTCTTACATTCATATTTCACCTCGTTACAATGAAGTATTAGTTACCAAAGTCGTAACTAACCTGTGTAGATATCACCACTGGTTCGAAGAATCATCTTGTTTGTAGAATGGTTAGGCGGATTACATTATAATTATATGTAATTATAATAATTTATTTATTTATTAAGACAATTTACAGTCCTATATGTAAGCTTATAAGATAGTACCTAATTCCGATTAGTTGTGAATAGCTAATTAATTTCATTCGACGAGATGGTAAAGTTAAGTTTTGCAAATTTGATGAACTGCACCGTTTTTTAATCACTTTAAAAAAAGGCTGATTCTACGATTCGGCGTCGGTGAGGTTACACTCTTGGAAAATAATTTTTCAATTTTTTGTAGCTGTCTGTAAAATACTATGGTAAGGTTGGCTTTCATTTAAGATTTTGTAGCTGACTGTAGTTTCCCAGTGCCTGAAGTAACTAGATCAGTTCTCCAGTGTTACTGTAACAGTTTGTGTGTTCACAAAGACTATCTCTGAAGCGCCCGGGCCGACTCCCTAAGCAGGTAATCAGCAGTTTGTCCGCAGATTAAAAACGCCAGTCAACAAGCGATTATGTCCGTAATTCAGCTACAACACGATGGCCGCCGATAAAGCTGCTCAGATTAAAGCTATCCGAGCCAGAACAAAACGAACTGACGCGAGTGGGGCGCTTGTATGCGACGGGGGCTGGCTGCATTAATGGGTTAAATCTGAAGCTCAGTGCTGAAAGACAAAAAAAAGTGTAAAAAAAAATTCACCGGAAATATCACTTAACATATACATCGAATAGGCCAGATTAGCAGTACTTTTAAGTTTACTAAAACTATCTCTCATTTTCATGTTTGCCTATATTGTCATATAGTAGAACAAAGATTGTAAAAAATCAAGCAATTTGAGAAGAGGAACATATTTCATTTTTTGCCACTGGTTACCGACTTAGCCCAGACAAAACAAAAATGTTACAAAAATATAAATATAAATACCTTTTTAATCTTCTTTGCTGTCATAATGCCTATTTTCAGGTGTTGACAACTTTTCGTTACAGGAAATTTAATGTGTTTTTTTCAGCACGCTCTAGCTACTAGAAAGTCTCACTCGTGAGCTAGATCCCAACTGCATTCTATTCTAGGGCGCCGGTAAGTAGTGGCTGTATCTACGCGGCGTCTAATAAATTAGATGCCGGCATAAACATGCGGAGCGGGCTCGTCATCTGATACCGCGGACATTGTCTGCGCGAGGGCACGTTCTCACTCGCGGGACGGGAGTGCACGCGTGGAGGTAGACGTGGAACCAACTGAGAACTAGAAATTGAATGTGAGGAGAACTTCCCATATAGTCCACAGGTGATCGGAATGCTGGCTTCTATTTCGGTCAACGAATTAGCATCGTCATCCAACGTGGCAATGCTGCCAGCATTCTGGGCACTCTGCCTTCTGGCGACGGCTTAGCGTTATAGGAGTTTGTTCAAGACAGAAGGTTTTCATAGTTTTTCGAGAGCAGTGGAAGCGGGAGAGGATTTTTGAGAGTTTTAAATGGAACGTTTGCCACCAAGTGCAGTAATTCATTTAAAAGTTACAAAAATTTTGCTTTCATCTGACAATTCACTGTATCACCATGCACGCCATGTTAAGAAATTTACCCTTTACACAGGTTCCTGTATACAAGTTTTTCTCGTGATGCTTTCAGGAATCCCGTGTGTCAATGGAGCTGCTCGATAACCGGCCTTGGAAGGCATCGACGGGTGCTTGGCTGGTGGCTGACGGAGATCTATGGCGGATCAGGTGGCGGTCGGCGAACCCTCGCGAAAGCTACCACTTACCGGCCCATCTACCGCTCAACCACCGCGGTCATAATGGACGTAGATCAGGCATGATATAAAAGGCGCAGAGTAAATTTTTCAAACGGCGTCTATCTGTTGATTTGTTGCTGGATAAACTCGACTTGTGGATGGATATGCAGCTTCGCGAAATTTGCCAACTTCGGGTCAGGGAAAACATTTAAAAACTTTGAGGAGGCAAGTACATAGGACTCTTCAAGAAGATGACTACCAAAGCATATCGACGAAAGTGAAGGTAGAGGTTGCCTTAATGCTCTCCCAACTAGTAAAATGCAACATAACACATTTCTGAAAATTATAAAATCTATTTTGTGTTAATATTTTAGATCGCTATGTAGCTATGAAAAGTAGTTCTTGTCAGTACCTGTTACGGACGCTGGAAGGCGCTACATGTATGACAGGAAATAAAACTTTCGCCTGAATATTATTATGATAATAATGAACTTGAAGAACAAAAGTTCAATCACTGTTAGGATAAAAGAAAATTGGTACACTGCACGTGCAGGGCATCCTATTGATTTTGATGATCAGGACTCACACAAAAATTCAAAATCATATACATCACTGGCAGAGTCTACTATCTACAGACTTGTAGAAAGTAAACTCAATGATGGTGATATTAAAGGAGCCTCACGTTTAATGTTTTCAAATGACACGATGGCGCCAAATAATGATGAGACTCTCATTTCTCTTGAGAGTAAGCATCCACCCGCAGGGCCCGATATCCAACTCCCCGATCCACCACAAGAGAGTGATGACGCTGTAGGCACGACCAGCCAGGATGTGCTCAAAGCCGTCTTCTCTTTCCAGAGTGGCTCTGCCGGCGGCCTAGATGCTGTGTCTCCACAGCATCTAAAAGATCTACTATCTGGTGGGTCTGGCCATGCAGGTGAAGTCCTTCTGGAAGACTTGACGTCTTTGATCAACCTGATGTTGTCAGGCCGAGTCAACAGCGAGATCACGGAACTCTTGTATGGTGCAAACCTTTGTGCACTCAAAAAGAAGGATGGCGGTATAAGACCCATAGCCGTGGGCACTACCTACCGCCGCCTTGCGGCTAAAGTCTGCTGTCGGAAAAAAGCCGACTATTTAGGCGACTATTTCCGACCAATTCAGCTAGGCTTTGGTTCGCGAGGCGGCTGTGAGGCCGCAGTACATTCCCTTCGTACATTTTTGGATCAAAATTATGGGGAGGTAGTTCTGAAGGTAGACGTCAAAAATGCCTTCAATTCCGTAGATAGGGGCGCCTTGCTAAACGAAATTAAAAATAAAATTCCTGAAATTTACCCTTTTCTCTGGCAGTGCTATGGTTCACCCTCAAAATTAATTTACCGGAATAACATTATTTCGTCTGCCGTTGGCTGTCAGCAGGGCGACCCTCTTGGTCCGGTCATATTTAGCCTTGCCATTCATCCAATAATTCAACGTCTTCAATCCAAGCTCAATGTTTGGTATTTGGATGACGGAACTTTAGGTGGAGAAGTGGACACCGTTTTTAGTGATTTAAAAATCATCACAGATGAATTTCGACAAATAGGTTTGGAATTGAATTTTTCAAAGTGCGAGCTTTTTATTTCGGACTCTTGTGTAGACAAAAACAA
The DNA here is from genome assembly GCA_944547425.1 of Eupithecia centaureata. NCBI lineage: Eukaryota > Metazoa > Arthropoda > Insecta > Lepidoptera > Geometridae > Eupithecia > Eupithecia centaureata. Next base: position 15,458,418 of record OX155682.1, read on the forward strand.
TATCATTGCAAAATTTAACAGTTTGGCCCCTAACATTACAGTTATAGATAAATGTTCACTTCGACTCCTAGGTTCACCAATTCTTGATGAGTCTTTTCGGCCATTTGTAGATGAGAAAATTCAAAATTTCAACAAAAATTCAGACAGACTTCTCAAAATTAACAGCCATATGGCTTTTACTATTATTCGGTTTTGCCTGTTTGTACCTAAATTTACATATTCTTTAAGATGTAGTCACCTGTGGAAACACAGCGAGCTATTGGATAGCTTAGACAACATAATAAAGAATACTTTATCATCGGTTTTGAATATTGATTTGGATGACAAGGCGTGGTCGCAGGCCTCCCTACCTGTCAAATTGGGAGGCTTAGGTATTCGCAAAATTTCCAGTGTAGCCCTACCAGCGTTCCTATCTTCCGTCTACAGCACTAGTTCTTTAGTTGAAAAAATTTTAAACACGTCTGATTTGGTCCGATCACAAATTTCTTTCAAAATTTCATATTTAGACGAAGCTAGAACGGCTTGGCATAGTGCTTGCCCCGATGCTGCTCCTCCAAAATCTCTTTCGTCCCAACGGCAATGGGACGGGCCTTTGTGTGAGTTGACACGGAATTGTTTGTTACAAACGTGCTCCAGCTCGGCAGATCGTGCCCGTCTCCTAGCCGTTTCTAAATGGGAGTCAGGACATTGGCTGCAAGCACTTCCTTCTTATAACACTGGCACTTTATTGGATCCCGCTACTTTCCGTATCGCAACATGTATTCGGTTGGGTGCAAGGTGTTGTGCGCCTCATCAATGCCAGTGCGGTACTGCAGTCGAACAGCTTGGTCATCACGGATTATCGTGTACTAGGGCCGCTGGTCGGATATCTCGTCATGCCAGCCTTAATGACATCATCCGGCGGGCCTTTGTCAGCGCTAACGTACCAGCTATTCTCGAACCGAATGGTCTGTTCCGTGACGATGGCAAGAGGCCCGACGGTATGACACTAGTCCCATGGGAGTTGGGGAGGCCCATTGTGTGGGACGCTACATGCGTCGACACACTTGCACCTTCCCATCTTTCAAGGACATCCACTAGGGCTGGTGCGGCGGCAGATCTGGCCGAGGATCTCAAGAGGCGCAAATATGCAGGTCTCGACAGAACCTACGCATTTGCTCCCCTTGGATTCGAGACCCTAGGTCCGTGGGGTACCGAGGCTCTCCGGGTTTTTAAAAAATTATCTGAGCGTCTGGTCGATGCGACGCGTGACCCGAGAACTGGTGAATATCTGGCTCAGCGCATCAGCATTGCCATACAGCGTGGTAATGCAGCCAGTGTCTTGGGGACGCTTCCGACTGGTATTGACATGGATCAATTGAGCTACCTTTAGACTGTTTGCAACCGTCTGCGATTAGCTCAATGGTTTCAATTGTAAATACTAGTTGTAATTTTTCTATTCCTTTGCTTGTAATTTTCGTTGTTAATAAAGATTTAACTTGAAGAAAATATTGTGAAAGAGAAGACGATAGGCGACCCTAGCAAATAAAATTGCTATGAACAGAAAGATAGACATAGTAAAATATTAAGTTTTAAAGAACTTATAAGGGGTTTGCCTTTTACTAATCGAGAGCATCCTCAGAAACCCTTCTGTAATCAATATCATCAAGACTTTTAATTTTATACTCAATCTTCGTTTGAACACAATCTTACCTGAACGAAAGTGACGATGTGGCCAGCGATGTACCTACTCTTCGCTACGCATCGTCGGTGTCAAGACACCTATTCACTTTTGTTTTAAAGAGACCCAGGTTGTAATTTTTCTGAAAAATCAGCAGCAGACAGTGTTCCATCCAACCCTTAGCGGTGCGAATGATGAAGGTGGAGGAACATTATTCGAGAGGAAAGTATGTCTATGAGGTCAAGATGGTATTTACTACAGGTACATGCACGCGGCTTTACGTGCTTTGTTTTTATGAAAATTTTCAACGGTTATCTCTATCCCGTAGGTCAGTCGGTTATGAAATAAAATCCAGATTATTTCAGATCTACAACTACTTCTATGTAAATATTCGTCTGAACCATTAAGTAGTGTTCACGTGTAAAAAGAAACACTGAGTATTTTCCTCTCCCTTCTACAAAACTCTCTTCCCAACTCCACTCTGAGGTCAATCAAACTCTCTGAACTCTCTCCGGGGTCTCTACGAGGTACAGGGTGCGCCCAACTAGCATTAGCATATTAATTAGAATTCGATAGCCGCTCATTGCGTGACTTGGTGCGTTGTGTTCTATGAACATTAAACTCGGAATATTAAAACTTAAATATTACGATCGCCTTATGGAGTTGTAATCATAATCGTTATAAATTATTATACCATGGTGATGATAAAATAATATCTTTTTAAATTTTAAAAAGTAAAAGTGCTCTAAAATACCAACCTACAACATGCAATAGAATAATATTTCAATTTAACAAATAACGTAGTTTAAATAACTTTATTTCATATAAAGACAAATAAGTCACTTACATGAGAACAAAAATAATAGAAATAATTACCGATTCATTTAATAAAAATTGTAACAGCCAAAAAAAAAATATCCCTCACTTCAAGTAGTTCTTGTAATTAGTATATTATAGAATGACCTAAATATATTGTATACCTTTACTAATAACGACATAAGTATATTGGATAAATCTGTAAATCAATATCTTTATTTCTATAAGCTTACTAAGTAGTACTTACTTGGTAAGCCTAAAGAAATAAAGATATGATAGAATCGACAAGTCTATAACTATCGGTTAAAACAACCGATTGCTTTTCCGTAACTTTCCCTGCTGTGCTATTACGCTAAAACCGCCCATCCAAATTGATATTCTTGCGCCATTACAAAGGCCATCGCGCGCGTCCTTTCCATACAATTTCAAATTACGAAAGCCATTAAAAGGGTTTCTTAGGTCAGTTTTGAAAAAAAATTGACTTATGAAACAAAACTGACATAAGAAAGCCCTTTTAATGGCCTTCGTAATTTGAAATCGTATGGAAAGGACGTGCGCCATGGCCATTAAAATGGCGCAAGAATATCAATTTGGATGGGCGATTTTACCGTAATAGCACAGCTGATCCTTATCTTGTTTAGTCTCGCAGGTTTTTTGTACGAATCACACTAATATTATAAATGTGAAATTTTGGATGGATTGACATTTTTTACTTCTTTACGTTAAAACTACTAAACGAATTGAGCTGAAATTTTAAATAGACACAGTTTTAGGCCTGGAATAAAGCAGGCTTAAATCAATTTTCACGGGATTGAAGCCTCGAGTCGAAGCAAATTGTAAAGGTTTATCAAATTTTCCATGTCTTCTAAATGTAAACCTGGCTTTTTAAAAGCTAAGATTGGAGTTTAGGAATAATTAAATAAGTAACAATCTTTATGTATAAGTATGCCTATGCATATATTAGTAGCGAATCCCGAAGGCAATGATAATGTCCAAGTCTTGAGTTTTCTCTAAATTTTGGTAACATAAGTCGAGTAAGTCTTAAGGTTGTGTGACCTCTTCGATAAGTACCCTGGGTCTTCCTCCCGTCCATCTGTCCACGCCATGGTAAGTGTGCATACGTAGATATGAGACAAGGCAGGTTATTGTGTTGTATTCAATAAATTTCCCATTATCAAAGGAACGTGTGCGCTACACCTGTCGCGTCGTATTCAGTGCGTCGAAACAAATTACAGGTCGATTACTTGTTTGTTTACACCTTACGGATAACTTGTTAGTAATTACCAACTCCTATTGTCAGTGTAATAAACAACTAAACGTGATATTTTCATTAGAGCGGTGTTTTTCTTTCTATTTTTATTTTATGTGCCGATAACTATAAGAATGGTTTTAGCTAACTGAAATTTCATACTTTATTTTTCTAGGTAAGTTAAACATGTAAATGCAATATTAGGATCAAAGTACCTTTCATAATTACCTCAAAATCGATTTTTCCCAGAAAATATGGGGATAAGGTAATTTGCGACTTTGTTTCTATTTATTTATTTCAATATAAAATTTAATTTTAAGTGTGTTACTTTTATGAACAATTAAGTAATCGAACATTCCTTATTTTAGGCACTTTTCTTGATTTGCTATTTCGACATAATATATTTTCATCCGTGACTCGTTTTCATAATAAACAATAAACCAAATCGCGTGACTAGCACGCAACAATGTTGCCAACACCTGAAAACTAAGGTTTTTCTTTAATTCCTTCACCGGCATACATTAGGAGCCGGCAACATGCGCAGGCGCAGGTCCCGCATTATTCTGTCATGTCGTATGTAAATACCAACCGCCCACGCGACCTTTCAACTACTAATTGCAACTAATAATGTATCTAATGTCAGTACATGTGTTTGTTTATTTCTACTCATTTTCAATTACACCTACTCAGTTCTACAATCCATGATTCAGTTGGGCTATCTCTAGATTTTTGCAACATATTGCAGCTGATTTGAAAATAGTTCCTAGTCTACTAATTTGATTCTATTGTTTGATTTGTATATTCTTGATTGTTTGTTAATAGATATTTTTTATCTTTGAACAAAGACTCATATAACAGCTAGATAATTTTATGATATCAATTGTAGGGGGAGCACAGCTGACTATATTAGGTATAGACTTTTTAGTCTAGTGTTGCCTACACTAGTGTCAGTGACATCTTCAGTCTTCATGATCTTTTAAGTTTTTCCGAAAATCTTTTTTTTTAATTAGATTAGTTCTTGGAAGTTTCACAACACAACACAACTATTCCGATCTTTCTTTGCGTAAAAACACGAAAACACAGGCGAAAACAATATACAACAAGAAAAAAAAGGAGTAAATGCTCTACTTGTGAAGAGTTGTGTAGGTATGACTTGATTATTAGGTACAAGTATTCTAACTTATGTAGTTACCAAATCAAGAGTGAATAAGTTCCTTCTGGGAAAGTGTTCTCCATCGTAGGCCACATCCTCACTTAACACAAGCGCTCGACAAATAAAAATTAAAAAAAAAACTAAAATCCTAAATAACAAATCTTGAGAAACTGGACGCTCAGTGTTAAGTTGAAATGAAAATGAAATAAAAATTATTTATTTCGCAATATCCACAAAATCTTTAACTAAACTAAACATTAAGGATTAAAACTACCTTAAAAAAATAATAAAACAAAAGAAAATTAACAAACTAGTTTGATCTTTGTGGCAAAGTTTATTGATATTTATTCTAAAATTCTATAAACAGTCATCACATCAATCTCGCCTAAAAACAATATTTTCTAAAATCTAATTCAACTCTCGATCGTTATCGACAGCGCCGACAACTGTCAATCTGACAGACAGGACGTCTAAATCAGCTGAATGGTCTGTCAAAATGGCGTGTTCTAAATTTAAAAACTGATTGACAAGCGATATGGCTCGTTAATTCGATAAGTTGCTATCTGAAATGTCGTGAAAATGCACAAAATTTTATGCTGAGAGTTTTATTGACTCTAATGAATTATTAATCAGACAGTGAAGAATGTCACTCGTACGTTAAAATTAGAATTAAATAAGAGAAACAGAATTGATATTGTTTTACTGGAAACAGTTGAGCTGACTGCAGACTGTTGCAAACATCTAAATATAACTCGTTCAACTGATCTATATCAATACCGGTCGGAAGCGTCCCTAAGAAGCTATGCTGCATAACCCTTGAAGTTACCCAGAGCGGGATAACCGCTGTATGTATAGCAATGCTGATATGCGCTGCACCAGATATTCTCCAGGTCTTGGATCACGCGTCGCATCGACCATACAACGCTCTGATATTTTTTTTAAACTGGTAGAGCCACGAATTATAGATAGTTACTTAGATACAGATTCAGAGTAGTTTTATTTTGTCAATTCAAAATCTTGAGGCCAGTAGCCGTGGCTAGCTGTAGGGTAGCTGCATACATTTCTAGAACATCTCCCCATATCGCGCGCGCCATCAGCCCCGTAATTACCAAAGCAGGTATCCTTGTGAGGCGACGGGACGGGCGACAGGTATGCAACAAAAAGTCGCGCGACACAATGTTGATGTAGATTTACGCGGGTGCGGGCGTGCTCTATGTTCGCTGGACAGCGGTACAGGGATGGCGTAGAGACGATATGTGTGTGCTTTATAGTTAACTAGCGACCCGCCCCGGCTTCGCACTTTTTCATTATACGTATAAACCTTCCTCTTGAATCACTCTTTCTATTAAAAAAAATCGCATCAAAATCCATTGCGTAGTTTTAAAGATTTAAACAGTCAAAGGAAAATAGGGACAGAAAAAGCGACTTTTTTTTATACTATGTAGTGATACAACTTTATTCTTAACTAGCATCTGCCCTCGGCTTAACACGCGTCGTTTCTATGGAAACGTCTCAAGGCTATTTATATCTGATTTATAGGATGAAAAGTATTCCCTAGATGCCTATTCCAGGGCTAGAACTACGACTATTCCATTTCAGCCCGATCCGTTTAGTAGTTTTTACGTGAAAGAGGAACAAACACCCAAACAAACTTTCGAATTTATAATATTAGTAACGATATGACAGCGTATGCGTTTAATTTTTTCTTTTTGTTAGACTCACTTTTCCAAAAAACTCGGACCAGATAAAGTGGTGATTTGATTTTCTACACTTCCGATTTTATGAACTTCGGTTTATTCATATAGCAGGGATTTTAATCAATCTGCAAAGTGCTCCAAGGCATATGCTTTGTTTCACGCGTGGTTTAATACCTAGAAAGAGTTGTAGAGCCGCCAATGCAGATAGTAAGTAATAAAATCAGCCGAAACTCATACCTTCGCTACTGTATACATCCATTATCTTACACCACCATATTACACTTTCGTTACAATAAGTCAGTAGTTATGTATGTATACAGGGTTATAGGTGTTTAATGATTAACCTCGAAAAGGCGACTTGGGTAGATCAAGACTAACAACTTTTGGTCTACGATTTTTTCAAATTCAATGATTTTTTTTCCTATACAAAAAAAAATATTATTAGCAAATTTCCAGTTCTAATCTTCTTAGCTCTATCTAGGCGTCGTAGATTGAGACTTGTCGGTTTGGTACATGACCTATATGTCGTATACATAATCTAGTAGGGAAAGAAAGGAGTTGCGGTGAGGCGAGCGGGGGTTGAAAGAAATGCTCGCCAAAACTAAAAAAAATTAAAACTGGAGATGTATTACGTTTTGGCAAAAGTCATAGAACAAAAGTTGTTAGTCTTGATTCACCCAAGTCGCCTTTAAGAGGTTAATCATTAGATACCTATAACCCTGTATATTTACATGTCCTCTCCACAGCTCTCTCGTGCCATTACAGCGTGGATCGCGGCTACAGATAGCGTCCACATTTTTGCATCCTTTTTATGTTAAAAAGATTTCAGTGGACGACTACCACTACACTACGCAGCCAGCAACCTTCGGGCCGTCTTATTTTATTTGAATACTGTTCCTATTGTGTTGTTCTTTCTCTTATTTACTAACGAAAGCTGACCAAAGCTGTCTCTGCAACAAATGTATGCCAGCTTCGAACGTCGAACCTTTTACTTGTAAGGATAAAAGATTTTCTCGAACAGTACCTTTAGTGCGAACAATTATACTTTTTGTTTTTGCCAATAAGGTTGACTCGCTAAATAAGTGCATTGCATGAATAGAAGAGCGAAAAACTAAGCACTGAAATACATAATACTGATAAGTATGTCTCATTATAAAAATGTCGTTTGGTCAACTATTTGAATAGGTAACGGATGAGCGGATATTTTAAGTTAGTTTATTGCTTTGTAAAATAAAATTAGATCACATTGCTATTCCATACACAGTCGTAGTGTCGACTAACTGAAACAGCACTAATTATGCGCCTGACATCGCTCGTGGACACTATGTAGACGTCGATATCACCTGCTCGGTGGAATTTCAGGCGCACGCATTGTACGTTTTATATTTAGGGTTCCGTAGATATACTTTCCACCTCATGATCATGACTTACCTTAGCTGCCTTGTTTTCCAAAGTCTATCTAGTAGGCTTTCTCGGCACCGCACGGCCATGAATAAATCTACACGACAGACTTCTAAGAGTGTTAAATGGGATCATTGGTAAAATATACAACGATTCGCGTAGGACTTAGTTTCATTGCGTGAGTTTAACACTACTACAACTCTACGAGCATCAGCAACGAGCTGCAGAAACAGATTGGTAGAGCCCTTGGTCCGATCCTGGCACCGGGTCACGAGACCAATTATTTCCAACTACCTACTTACCTACAGAACTCACCGAGCCGAACCAGAGCTTAAACTTGTCCAATTTAAATATGGAAGGCGCAGTCCGTCGCTATCTGTCATCAGTGGGTCGTGTGCGCCGCGATTAAATCTTTTATAGTCGCATTTAAAGCTAATAGTCCGATACTGAAAACGATAGGTTTATTTATAATATTTACAGGTGCATTAAAATAATTATGATTATTGCTGAATCCTCTTCGTTTTTTTGAACTTTTATCTTAAATAATGTTAGCAGCTGTGCAGCTGTGCATGAGGAGAGTTTTTACGATGGTTCTGTGCAAACAGGCGACTTTGACGGTCGCTTCTTTGGTCAACGACATGTCTTGTATTATCGAGAAGAGTTATTATAAACTAGCTGGTGCCCGCGACTTCGTCTGCGCATGATTAGTATTTCGAGTACTCGCTATTTTACTTGCGTAATTTTATCTCTGTGCCAACTTTCATCCGTTCAGCAGTTTTTGCGTGAAAGAGTAACAAACATCCATCCATCTATCAATCTATCCATCCATCTATCCATTCATACCTACTTACAAACTTACGCGTTTATCAGTTCAATTCAGTTTGGTTCCCCTGGGCTATACTGATTTTCAAAAATTTTCACAGCATCTAAACGACGCGTGTGTACGACACGCGGGATAGCCCAGGGGAACCAAACTGAATTCCGGGATAAAATGTATCCCATGTCCAATCGTCCCGAGTTCCATTCGAATTCATTCACTTCCGTCGTGATGCTTGGTTAAAGATTTTTTCTTTCACCCTCTCTCCCAGGGGAACCTTACCGAATTCCGGGATAAAAAGTATCCCAAGTCCTTCCTTGTAGTATGAACTCAAATCGTCCCGAGTTTCATTCCAACTCATTCAGCAGTTTCGGCGTGATGCGCGGTAAAAGATTTTTACTTTCATACCTTCTCCCATGAAAACCTTACTGAATTCCGGGATAAAAAGTATCCTATGACCTTCCTCGTAGTACCTATAATCATGCCGAGTTTCATTTAAATCCATCAAGTAGTTTCGGCGTGATGCGAGTTTACGATACAGACAGACAGACAGACAGACAGAAATGAAAAAAATTACAGTTTTGGCTTGAGTATCGATAATAGAGTGCCCTCCAAAAAAAATTTTCAAAATATCTTCAATGTACAGATTTGGACCTGTTACAGTTTTATTATAAGTATAGATGGGTGAGATAAAAGGAGAGAAAGACCACAGAAAAGATGGATGGAACGTGTGAAAGAGACATGAGTATATAACAAATTTTTACAGTATAAATATAAAAAATAAAAAATCGGCTCCGCGCAACGCATCGAGCAACGTGGGCATTTATTATGTTTATTATAAAATTATGCCAAAATGTTTAAAAATATATGTCCACCCGTGCAAAGCTGGGACGGATCGCTAGTTTATTTTAAAATAGTAATAAGTAATTTTAAAAATATTTATGTACGATAAAAATAAATCTTTTTACAAACTTTTTGTTCTGACAATAACAATCACTACAAAAAATATTATTCATATTGGTGCAATCGTTCTAAAGTTATGCGCGTGCATTCATTTCTACTCATTTTTATTTATACAGATTATGAAGGGCATACAATTTGTATAGATAGGACCTTGTTGTGCTGAGCCCACCTAGATCGGGATAAGGGCAGGGCGGTACCACTAAGTTTTTATTTCGACAAACAAAGTCATAAAACAGAAGGAGGTGATGAAGATGAAATGGGATTGTGAAAGACAGCGGCAACTAGCTTCTCAATCCCATTCTCCATATACCCGACTTATACCCCCGACACGAGCTGAGCTGGGCTGTACCTACTTCTAATATCATAAACGCGAAAGTTTTTAGTATGGATGGATGGATGTTTGTTACTATATTTCACGCAAAAACTACTGAATGTATAAGCATGATATGGTGATTATAATCTGGCACAGACATAGATTATAATCTGGAATAATACATAGGCTATATTTTATCCCGGAATTCCCACGGGTACGGGAATCACGCGGGTGAAACCGCGAGGAGCTGCTAGTTTCTTTATAATTCTTTAGTAGGTACTTTTCTATTTCTAATGTGTGCCGAAATGTAAATTGTGTTGCTTAATAAATAGATTCTAATTATAGACTGCTTTTGAAGTTCCTCTCAACTATCATTTTAATAGGTTTTGAAATAGACACCCTCTTAATGATTCAAAGTGGCTCTTAATGACGCGATAATAGAGCACAATATGTGTAAGTCCGACTTAAGGGCATTACCAGGGTATATTACTCGGGTCCATAGACAACGATTTGTGCTTCAATTATGGCTGTAAGACTAGATGAGTTCACCATTTGAATCAGCTTTTAAAATATACCATATCGGTCATACACGGTCATACATTGAAAATATATGAAACATGTTTTTAACCTCCTTGCTTATTTAAGCCACGAGGTTAAAAGAGCGGTATCAGAAGGTTAAAAGACTTACCTGTCTTCAAGCCAGATCCCTTAAGACCAGTAAGAAATTTCATGTGTAAAATTAGAGGAAAGTTAAGAATACTTTACAACAAAATTAAAAAAATTAAACAAAAAATGAACATCAATTTTAATGGTCATTATTGGTGCTCAAATGGGAATACCATTGGTGCTCAATGCATGGGTGCTCAAAAAATAGGTGCTGTAACGGGAATACTTCATTATATCACACAATTCACAATTTTTTTTTAATTGCACCTTCCGTTTAGGAAACGTAGGCTTCATAGAGAGGTCTGTTTAGTTTAGAACTACTATAGCCTTATACTTTATACTGTTCATGAGAGTAGTACTCTTAGAGTACTAGTGTCTAACCGCGGCTTTGCATATGTTGTTTCTATAGTTTAAAGTTTGTGAAACGAAAATACTTGTTCGCATGTCCACTCATGCAGGTAAAAGCATTATCTCATGAAAATAAGGCATGAAACAAACAATTCCCCATCGCTAGCGATAAGAATAACATTGATTGATTTATTGATGGACATATTTGTCAATATCGATGACAGACGGACAGACATGCCTCGGAGATAAGGTGAAGGTCGAGAATCACAAGATAAAACAGCTGATCTAAAGATGTCTCTATCTATATGCATTTTCACTGGAGGTAAATCACTACATAGTATAAAACAAAGTCGCTTTTTCTGTCCCTTTGCCCCTATATCCCTATGTCCCTTTGAATGCTTAAATCTTTAAAACAACGCAATGCGAAGCCGGGGCGGGTCGCTAGTTATTTATATTCCCTTAAAACAGACTATTCGTATAAAAGCGTAACGAAACGAAAAAAGTTAAAGATAGGACCCGACAACATAATTTAACTAAACAGACAGTTGATCCTATGGAACCAAACGATGCACGAAAATTTCCTTTCTTGAAAGCCATGGGGTTAAGAACCTGAAGCTGAAAATATTTTACAAAGTACTTATTGTAATGTGTGAATTAAGTGTTTATTTTATATCTCTAAAAACTTATCTTTTCATAATAATACGATGTATAAGGATAAGGGAACTTGAGGTGAAAATTAATTCTTGAATATGAAATGTGTATCAAACCATCGGGAGGTTTAGTATAACCTACCACACTCAACGGAAACTAAATTAAAGTTAAACCATCGTCTGTATTTATTGAACGGAGCAAACTAACTGGATTAGACGTCAGAGTTTTACAGAATATTTGGAGGATTGAAGAGGGGAGAACTTGGAGTCAAACTTTTGTATAGAGACCAAAATAAAACAATACACTTACAAACCAAGTAGGTATTCTGTTAGTTTACTTATTATTTCTTTCAATTTCAAAATATTTTATGTACACCTATATCTACTTTTGTGTTAGGTTTGCTGCCTACTTTTATGATGACTGGAAATCTCATGTTTCTATCACTACATAGTATAAAACAAAGTCACTTTCTACCCTATGTCCCTTTGTATGCTTAAATCTTTAACACAACGCAACGGATTTTGATGCGGTTTTTTTTAATAGAGAGTGATTCAAGAGGAATGTTTATACGTATCATAAAACCGTGCGAAGCCGGGGCGGGGGCTAGGGTCCCTAGTTCCTTATAAGAGTTAGTAGATACTTTACTGCTTGGTATATTACCTGCAAATTATATATCTGTTTATTATATTTATTATAATTATTTATACCTATAGCTGTAGATATCTGCCCAATGTATCTGGATTCAGTGAAAACGTTCGTAGCCCTGAGATGAGCCCTCCTCGATGTTATTTACAAAGTATTAGATGATCAGTGGCGTTATGTCCGATGCCGTTCGCGTTATGTCTCCAATCTAAGTTGGCTCGTATCTAAGTTGGCTCGTTGGAGCCCAGCCGAGGTGGGCGTCATCTCATCAGCGGACAACTTTTAATGAATTGCTGTGGATTACTTTTGTTGTGCATGTCCCTCGTATTTTTGGAAGCCTTAGCTCTTTCTGTTTTTGGGGCAGTTGTTTCGCGGTAGCTCGTTTTTTGAGAATACTTATGCGTAGATTTTCACGATATCACTAAAGATTAACACCACGGTGCTTTGTTTCATTAAGACCTGATAGGACTCTACGACTCGTCAGCGCGGGCAACTGATATCACTTAAGTACTTATGAGTACTTACCAATATGAGTTTAATGTTAAAACCAGGTAGGTACCTACCTACTTTTAAACTTTCTCTAATATTTATTGTCCTAATAAGTACATTATACTCACATAGATGTCACATTGTATATTTTTTATTAAACCTACTACATAGAAAACACCGAGAATCCCGGAACAAACAATTACAGATCGTACAAGCATTTATTTGTCTCAAGGCGGGAACCGAACCCGCAACCTCCTGCGTCCTTCACCTTCACCCGCGCCGCCGCGCCGCCACATCGCTCTACAAATTTATCGCGTTAGTATCGTTAGTATGTAGATACCTTTAAAATAAGGAGCAAGTTCTCAATTCGAATAGATATGTTTTTTATAATAAATAATATTATGCTACAATGAGGCTATACCAAATTACAAACAGTCGTTACGTAGTTCTACACGAAGAAAATGCTTCAAAATTAAATTCGTCATTCTCGTAACTACTAACGCCATCTAGTGTAATGCTGTGGAGTAATAATGAAACTAAATTTGTACGATGAAGTTCGCACGGGTGATGGAATGTCCAACGCTCGAATCTAACTTCAGAGCACAGCTGTGCGTCTGAAGCTGCGCTGAGTCACAACACAACAACGTTTATTTTATTATTTTGTGTGATTTTAGTTGAAAATTAACCAGGTAAGTAGAAAACTGTGTTTTTCACCTTTTTATAATGATTGTATGTAGCGTTGGTTCTTTGAAATTTAACGATGTTTTCATCAAATTCATAATCAATTGAGGTTGTGTTTTTGTTTGTAAGCGAGCCAACGAATGAACGTTTTTCTGTAGCGAATAAATATAAGCATGTTGTTTATTTTATGTTCCTGATTTTGTGTGTAGCACTTTTATAGCATTTTAAAGGAAGCGTAATAATAATAATAATAGCCTTTAGGTTAATTGTTAATTTTTGCACAAAATATCTAGTACTTACCTAGGTACTTAGACCTACCTAACTAGAAAAACAGGTAAATAGCTAAATACACTGTCTTTCAATGAATATTTAAATTTGTAGACTTCTAATGCCTCTACCTCCCTCTTTCTGTGTGTGCTGGGTGAGTCTGTCTTCGCTGCGAGTAAAGGTCCGCGATTTGATCGAAGCGAGAAACGCAGGATGTGGGTTCGATTCCCGTCGCGCGGGAATATTGTTGTGTTTATTTTGCAACTAGCGACCCGCCCCCGCTTCGCACGGTTTTATTATACGTATAAACCTTCCTCTTGAATCACTCTATCTATTAAAGAAACCGCATCAAAATCCGTTGCGTAGTTTTATTTAAGCAGTCAAAGGGAAATAGGGACCGGAAAATCTTCGTTTTATACGATGTAGTGATGAGTAGGTAGAGGTACCTTAGCACTGGTCCCGGGTTTAGTTAGATCTTAGATTTGTGTACCTTCCTATGTATTTATTCATAACCAATGTAGATAGGTAGGTACCTACAGTCCTTTATACCTACGTATAGGTAAGGTACCTAATGATGACAGAATAAGGTCGTAATAAGTTTTTATCGTTCGTTACAAGTACCTAGCTAAACTTACTCGTTACCAAAAAAAATAGAGTAGGTAGCTAAATCAGTAAATCATTTAATTTTAATATCTTTATTTCTTTAGGCTTACAAAATAAGCACTTAGACAAGTCAAATTTAATACTATAGGTATATTATAATTATCAAAATAATATAAGAAATAAAGTGTCAATTTATTTTCCCTTCGCTTCAATCTTTTGTGTTTAGCAGCTTGATTAATAGGTGTGCTGGTTCTGATGGCTATTATCTTACCTACCTAAAAAATTTATTCGTCTCTACCTATCTAATACCTAACCTGAAAAATTGGTGTGTTGGTAAGGCAATAGCTGTCAGAACTAGTTAATAGACAATACCTATTAATTGAACCTAGCTACTGCCTACTCAAGAACTTTCTCAGTAATAAGTACAGTAGTAAAAGTACGATTGAAAATGTAGGCAATTTTTCGTACCTTCGCACAGTGATGTATCAATGTCGATGAAGAAGTATCGATAATTTCAAACCTTCAGAGTACCTACCTGTCTCTAGTTTAAACTAATTCGTTGATACGGTACGGCCGTTGTTCAGAATATTTACATTGTACAGTGATCACACCATTTTCACAAGGACGACGGTTCCCTCCGACCGAAGGGACCAATAATGATAATTTACGACTGACAGACACTACAATGACAAGTACCCAATGCGTCACTCGTCATAATGGCGGGATTAACTCTTGACAGATTTATGGCCATTTGCATAATCATCAAGTCTCCATTTTATGAATATGGGAATACCTTACATCTTTTGTTGTTCTACAATACCTATTCTCAGTAATAGTAGATATCAATAAATATTTCCTTAGTTTAAATCGTCCTACATGACATTATGTTATATTAAAAAAACAATGGTTAGTAGGATACATATATATTTTTTCTCCCACTTTGCAGTTACATACAGGGTGTTCAAAAGCAAGCGTGTCCATTGTTCACAGTATTATATTAGGCTAATTAATAATAAATCAAGTGGCCGGATTATCCGTGACGTGGCGGGACAAATGTTTCCGGTCGCGCACAGCACCGCTTTTATTTATTTTTATTATTTTTATTTACGAAATAAAAATTTATGGTTTCCGAGACCGCCTTCCGAGAGATTTAGCGAGTGTGTCATAGACTCGGGAGCTGAAAACTCGATCTGTGTTGAATTATGTACGCTTTTAATGGTTTCGCGGTCGGTATGTCGAAAAAGGTTCCGTTTAATGTATTGGGAGGATTGTATTTTTGTGATTTAAATTCATATTATTATTGGCAGAGACAAGTGGATTTGGGTGTTGGATAATAAATTCCGCATTTTCCAAATTTCATACGCCCATTACGTTCCCTGTTTTCGTGCAGAACCAGTAAAATATGTTTAAAAAAAATCAATTATTTAAAATAATTTTATTTCAGATAGTTGTTAATGTTATAATTTAATGCAAATTGTCGCTTTACCAAGTGCACAATCGAATTACAGTTTACAAAATAAGTCGTAATTTATGTCGTAGATTTCTTTTATGACATTAATTCATCGATTCGCAGATACCCCGAACAATCAGCTTATTAAACAGAGAAAGAAACATTATCTTGGTCAATTTATCTGCAGCCGGCTCGCTCGGACGGTCGGACGGACGGACATACACGCAGACAATAACTTGTTGTACAAGGCTGCGTACAAATTTAGTTATCCACCCACTGCGGACTCGATTTATAATAAAAAACCTTTTTGTACCATTTTGTTTCCGATTCAACATAAATAAGATATGTTATTTAAAGCCAATATATCACTTGACAGGTGGTAGTCAGCCATGTATTTTTACCACGCTAATTAATACTTAATCATCATAGGTATAAGCGTCTCTTTTCTTTGAGGTTGAGGTTGCTGCGGGGTCGTCGGGAGTCAGGATAAAGCAGACTTCTCACAAAATATATACATACATTAATACCGAAGTAAGGCTTTGTGTGAATGGAGTCAGAGATTTTAATCAATGTCCGAATAAAGTAGGTAGACTTTGATCTGGATTCGTGCACGGAACGTCCGATGCCACCAATTAATAACAAGTGTTGTTAATTGTCCCCAAATTCCCAATCAAAGTTTTTTAGTAGATAAGTACCTAATCAAATTTGTATCTAAATTTTTTTTCCGATTTCGTTTTGAAACTCTTTAAATAAACTTTTTAGACATCATATCACCTTTTTTTCACCAAATTAACCGCTAGCGCCATCTACCGCCAGAACCTTGAATGTTTTAACGGTCCTTTTGATGAGCAGGGTAAGATTTTATTCGCAAAAAATACTTGTCGATAGCTTCAGCAGATCCACCTGTCTTTTCAATAATAATAACAAATCCGAAATGGCGATAGTAAGTGCTGGATGAATGGGATTTTTGAAGGAGCAGGGGCTGGTCTGAGCGGCGGGCGCGTTGCGTCGGCGGCTGACGCGGCGACAAGCGCTAATCGATGCGCGCCACTGCGCTGTCTTCCGACGACGGCCATTACGCACCTTTATGGCCACCCGGATCCCCCCGCGCCGCTCCAAGGCGGCACATGACGAATCAATATGCCGCCAACCGACTCAACACTTATTTATTTGACACGATTTATTAGCTGAATGCCTGTAAACTTTTATGCGTCCCTATGTTCTCATCCCCCTCCGAAGGATGCTTTATGATGGACACGGCACACATAAAATTCCATGTTTCTGCTGTTTCGCTATCGTCCACATTTATTGGCCAGAACAGAACAGATGTCGCGTCATAGATACAAAAATATTATCCAAAATTCGTTTAAAGGCGATGAGCGGCTGACGACGACGATAGTAGGTAGTAAAAATTTCTTTTAACAATTATTTTGTTTCATTAACGACCGTTTTATTTTGCGGGTGCAATTAACATTAGTTACTTTTTTACCAGCGTCGTCGTCGCAAGCGCTCTGCGACTCTGAGGCAAATGTCGGCGGAAATGTGTAATTTTTTCACAAATATTGCGGAAGGAAGGCAGTCTCTTCCTCTAGCCTGTTTAGATGGTTTTTATGCTAATCGCGGAGCTTTGGTGGGTTTTCTTTTAGCACGACAATTATTCACGGTTACTGGCTGTGGTCGCCCTTTAAGAAATTAGCGGCAGGCGGCGGGGCCCGCCGCAGCCTCAGCCTCTGAATAAACTGGGTTAAGTAACATTGCGCAGCTCTCTCATCAAATCTTTATGAATGATCCTGCGAGGAGGAAGCTATCCCCGAGCGGCTTAAGGTTCTATTTTATCCTTGAGCAAAATTTTGATATTTTCAGAGCTTTCAGTGTAAGTGTATTATAGCAACACTTAGCCAGCGCTGTTTTCGCAATAAACAAGCATCTCTCGTTGCGGAACCTTGTCGAGCATTAGCTAACGCAACAGTTATTTTTTATGTCCTCGACGAATATTAAGCAGCACAAGCTTGGTCCCAGTAACGCTTAATGGCCGACATACATGCATAAATGCTATCTTTTATTAGTAGTAAGGACAAAGCTAACGACTTCTCAACGATAAATTAATTTGCCGATAAAAGCTGCCCTCTCGCCTGTGAATTCCTACAGGAAAAGGTTTTAATTATAATGACAATTGTATAACCTTTAGATAGAAAAATGTATGCAAACCATTCTCATTACCAGGAAATTATTATTTTGCCGTTGGTCGAAGACAAAGTGTGAAGCCATAAATGTTCGTGCTTAGAAAGGCTTGACAGTTAACGTTGCTGTTGCTTACTATCACACGGTGCTCCAGGATCTTTAGATAGTAGTTATGTATGTTATGTACCTTTGTTGATAGATTTAGGTTTTTTTTCTAATCCTAGTTAAGACTAAACTTAATCTCCATGAATACCTAAGGATAAAATATTGTCCTTTGTTGCTTATGTCAGGGTTGTAAGTAGTAACTGCACAATGCCAAATAGACGAATAATAAATTAGAAGCAATTGACCCAGAAACCTCCACCCTGTCGAAGCTAAACGAATTTCAAGTAATGTACGAAGAAAATGAGCGCAGGATCGTTCTGAGACTTTGTTACTACCTCCACGTGGAAATATGAAGGCCTCAGTCGTGTGCATGTAAATGTGAAACAATTTCATCTCCGAGCGGCGGCAGTATACAGTATAGCGAAGGATGAGAGAGACTTGAGGAGCGCTTCACTTCACACGGAGCTATCCGCCCGCTCACACTCGAATGCATAACAGACAAACAGGCTAATCCCGACGTTATCGTAAATTGTCAGTTTATGACGTGCGGAACGGCCGCGGGGTAGCGCCAGGGGGGAGAGTTTTCTAATTTCGCCCCCTGCGCCCGTTTTGATGCGCTAATTCGTGTAAGCAGTTTCTGAACGTGCTTGTTTCGAGTTCACTTCGACTTGCCAGCGAGGTATCTGCGCTCGGCGAGCCCTTATCGGCGCGCGCTAAGACTCTCTATCGCCGGCTCGGATGCCGCGCGCCTGCAAGGTTATTGTCGGCTTTTATATAGAGTTGCGCAATTTACATACATTTGTTTGTTCGGTTTTTAAATTGGGGAATTAACTGTGTTAATCGCGGTGTTGTTTTGCTAAGAGCCCTATGTTGCGTTGCGTAAACTCGTGATATTCTTTATTTTCCGGTCCGGGGAGTCGGTCGGTGGAGAAGCGGCGGCTGGCGCGCTCTGAGCGCTTCAAGTGTAGATGGGATCGGCCGCGCGGGCGCATCAGCAATTAATACTCTTCATTTAATCGATTCCTTCAATTATTCCACCTTGATATATGTTTATCCTTTTCTCAGCCTCCCCGGGATATTGTTGGCTATAATTACGTGGGAGGCGACCTCTATTGACAAGTATTGATGTTTTTAATCTGATGTTAGGATAAGACATTAGTATGCGCCCTGTCCGTCCGTCTGTTGATTTGTGGCCGACCGGCTCATTGGATCGTAATTATTGGATTTCGGCGCGATATTTATTGGCATTTCTTCTCAGTCGCCTTGATTTATCATTGGGCTGTCATGTCGAAGAATTATTGCGATGCGTGCTCGTCCGCCGAGAGCGTTCCTTAATCGAACTGTTTTTTTTCGTTTATTAGAGTCGAATCCCTGGTGTACATCCAATACGTCATATTTCAATACGTTACGCGTTAGGACACATGATCACCTCCATTAAGGCGCGTCTTCTCCCGACGGATTAGCGCTCGTCGCCGAGTAATGAGATGGCGAAAATATTGGAAATAACACGCGACAATAATAACCCGGTAATAGGGCCGCCACCAGCTGCGGCCGCGCTCCCTCATGCCTACTCTACCTACCTACGTATTACACGCGTGCTTCACCTGACTGAAAGCAGCATAAACAAACACTGATTGATTTCATATTTTAAGCTCTCTAATGCCTATAACTCACTAAAATTTATTTAACAAAGAAACAGTTTCTTTTTTAAATATCACATTAAAAAAATCATTTGAATTTGCTCAAAGCAGCCACCCGTCGTCATACTCTTTGTATAAATTAATAATTTATTAGATGAACATCGTAATTCGTAACATCGTCCATGCCTTATCTATCGCACTGAGTGGCTCCATCTATACGCAAATATGAAAACTAAGCCCCCATAAGGACAAGCGGATATGTCTACAACTTGTACCACACACAAATTCACACAATTAATTTTAATAAAACCAATTTGTGCAGGTACGCATCGAGTAATTGACACGATAAAAACTTAAGCGCATTTCCCGCCTTTTCCCAGCGCCGCCAATACTGCCAACGTGATGGATTAACGTCACGCGAGAATTTTCTTTTAAAACCGTCGCAATATTGCACCGCGCTAAGCTAATATTCCCTTGCCAATCATGCTGCTCAGTCAATTTTCAATTTTCCCAGTTAATAAGGACGTCAGCCCCGGCTAAGAACAATATCCACTTATTATTGCGTCATTTTGAAATATTGTATGCCTAGTTTAGTTGTTTTCTTTGAAAGTTGCCTCATTCTTTCGGTAATTACCTACTTATCTTTAAATTATGACGCAACATCACAATTCACTCTAAAGTCCAGTAAATACTTAGTACCTACTTCACTTATACCTATTTGGTACATTACCTACAATTTATGTACAGGAAAAAAGATAAAAACTCCGGCGTGTCATTTCAATATTCCTTTTTATCGATATATTTTTTTAATACAACAAACAGTAATGACATCACTACTTTTTACGCAAAATATTGTCGTTTGACGTTAGTGTGCTTAAGAAGCCTAATTTCAACACATTTGTCATGGAGCAGAGTGGCGCAGTGGAAGCGTGCTGGGCCCATAACCCAGAGGTCCGTGGATCGAAACCACGCTCTGCTAGAATACTTTTTGTATTTTTTTTTATTTTGTTTGTCTCTAACTAAAAAAAATATTAATTTGAGTCGCTTATCTTGATTTCTTAATAAATACTACCTATTAGAAATTCAATTTAAAAAGCTCTTTTCAGTTCGGTTTTGAATTAGTTCGTTCCATCTCCACTCCACGCGTTTGGGGCGCTCGAGCTCTACCAATTACCTTAGCAAAACTTAAACATTATAGTTATACTATAGTTACCTAATACTTGTTAACAAAAATGTGGAATTGTATAATGAATATAATGATGCGTATTGTCATCTTCTGAAAAATATTACTTCGTTCTGTTCAATCTTTGGTACAAATTTACTTATGTATTGCAAATACAAACCATATAAATAGGTGCATAAGTAATAATATTTATCAAGTATTTAATAGCTTTACGAATAATTGCACAGGAGTATATCTCAGCAAACATAGAAGTATCAAGTCGATTAGTGAGGCGTCACGTGAGATTTATGTTTAATTGAAATCGTCGAGTTTATTGTCCGCCATGATTTATTGCAGGCGCGGACAGCCCTCGGTGAGGCGTAGGGACCCAGGGCTCTCTTCATTCACGAGTACACAACTTTATTGTTTTCAATGAGTACCTACCTACGCTTACAATAACTGTTGTTAATGTCATCGAATGATTATTTTATGATTATGATTCAAGATGGTTGCAAACATGAAAAACCTTGAAATTCTTTCTAGGACGAAGTTATCGAATTAGACCTGACATGACATGAGTGATATGATATATTAGCATAAAAGGGTATTTTAGAACTGCACAGTATCAAACATCCAAACTTTCTAATTTGTGTTGTGTGTAGTTTAAATTGTGTAGTTTTAATTTTACCTTTAGTCTTATGGCGTACCTAATTACTAATTAGGTATATTTTATTCATAAGGTTTTGTTAAATCTTCCTTGAATAAGCATGTTACATACTTTAATTTAGAAGCTAATTTGTACAGTCTAATTAAAAAAACATTGTTATTTATTGATATTCTGGTACTGGGCACTCTGAGACGTGCAATGTTCCAGAGTAGAGATATTTACCTATGACACACACGTTATTTACCACGCCTTGTGATCTCATGTTGGAAGTCCTATTGAATGTCTTATTGAAAATATAAATACTTTTTGTATTACGATACCCCAAAGTGGACAGCTGCACATCTAGAAAAATCAAGGTGACTTGATCCGACTCGAGATTTAGCAAAGGTAAAGTGAGTTTATTCTACTAGCCAGTAAAATCCAGCCTCATCCACCGGCCTGCCCTGGCTGGCGCGATGGCGTGGCTCACCGGCATCGCTCTCGGCTACGGAGTCAATAACAATAGACATTGTTCATTATTTGCTTTCCGCGGTCTGACCACCGCCGATCTCACGATCTAATACTAACTTTGTTATTGATTCATTCATCTCGACCGTTACCTTTTCGACAGACTTTTGCATCGTTCACCTTTACATTTGATGTTATTTTTGATTATGATGCAATGTCTTTAAATTTATCTCTTTCTAAAGACTAAAGAACCATTTCTGGTAGGTAGAGTCACAGAGCATATACGAACTCCGTGGGTAGAGAGCATTTCAACAAAACCTGGGTGGTAAGTTCAATCAACAAAGATTCATAACTCCTAAAAGCTTTTGCAATCTGAACGTAAGCTATGAAGCTATCACATTCCACGTCTTCATCGTTCAGCCTCTCCGCATCCTTGATTGTCTCCATAAATACACATGAATACCTACTTACATGTCAGACGATATTTATTACATATTATGTATCTACTGACACATCTTTATTACCGGCTATATGAATAATATTATTAAGAACCCTCAGACTTGTTCCGAACAAAAACACGACAGCGCAGCAACAAAACAGACATTTAACTCGCTCAGAATAAGATCTAAAATGTGGGACGGGTGTGATCGTGTGAACAAACGATCGCATCCATTTCCACAAATCCGTGTCAAGAATCGAAGGAGCCTTAAAAAAAGGAGTGATCCTACTGACGCGGGGGCTCAATAAATAATTCCTTTTCATGTATTATTATTTATTGGACGCCACACAAGCCTTCGGACGGGTAACGATGACGAATACGGGATACGTTTGTAAAGAACCCTGTGCGAGTTGACGCGTGATATATCCCTCGCGCATGCGCGTTATAAAGCACGCGGCAGGGTGCGCGCGCGCCGAGCGCTGATTGGCCGCTGTAATGACTCCATGCGCAGACGTTCCGTTTACAAACCACCATCCTGACGTAGACTAATGATCCCTGTAAGCCAAGCCAATGACGGATAGGCACCTCTGAACCTATTGTGTATGAGATATATAGAATGTAGAGCTGAAATATATGGCATCGTTTGCCAGCCCTTCTAGAGATCGCTAACTGGGACTTGAGATATTGGACGAACATGACTGCAGCTAACAGCTCGCTCAAAGACCTTGTTACAGACTTTATTTATGACAGACATCAGCTCTCCGTGATAACAGATAGTATACTTATCGCCTACAAAACAGGCAATCCTTACCACCTATACATCTAACCAAATCTCAAAATAAGAATACATTTTCGATTTAATCTTCAAGTTCTTATAACGCTAAGATTACTAATGTAGTTACTGTTGTCAAATGTAAATTATATCAATACCAACAAAATTTACCGTGACTGTCTCCCACACATGCCTTCACCTTAGGAAAACCCTACGATGAAAATATGAAGGGCATCAGAAAACACAGTGAACCCCTGAACCGGGACACGTCAAAGTTGTCCGCTGTCCATTAATGAATCGGTCCGTCCCGCGGGGCACATACATTGTCCACCGGACGTGCTCCTCGCCATACAGCCATAGGACACATTTACTTAGAAAGCTGGGAAGAAGAAAATAGATGACCAACCAGCAGCGGCCATACTCTATCCGTATATCCCGTAGGTTACTACAATGAAATGGAAAATCATATCATTAAAATCAGACTATATCTGTCAACAGCAAAAATGTTTCCAATAAAACTTTATACCTTTTTTAAACCCCTCAGAGCTAAATTTGTCAAAATTTTATTAGGCTATGGCTTATCCTAAAACCTAAAAATATATCTAAATACTTACCCAATTTCATCTAAATAAGTTAAGTAAGTTAAGGAGATATAGTAACAAAGCTTTGAAAGGAAAATAATTGATAAAATATATTTTCACTATCACACATTACGTAGACCACGAAATCCAACGGTCACAGCACAGCTTAAACCTTTCAATGTCTGAATAGAGTACCTATGTGTCTCCAGCTTTCTGACAAAATGCAGTCATAGAAGATTGATTAGTTGGAAATTTGCCTGGATTTTAATTGATTAAGTAGATAACTTGACCGCAGCGGCTATTCGTTAGGATGGCATTGATGTGTCACTATCAGATAGATGAGACGGGGTCGAAGAGCAGTTCCTGTTCCAATGGAATGTCTTGTAGACTCTGCGTTACAACAGGTGATGAAATAAGTAAGCGACCACCCAGATCAACACTTGTTTGAAAAACTTTAAATTTTATACAAAATTTAACATCCGGGTTCCCCTTCTAAAATAGATAAACACGTAGGTATGTCTTAGGACGTATTCCTGAAAATTTTACCCAAAAATGTATTTTTACGGTTTCAGCGATTTAAATTTGGAGGTTCCTCTTAGGATGAAGATTTTTTGTTTTCAATAATTTACAGTTAAATAAGTTTATTTATGTATGACAAAGGTCGCGGGCTTCCTCCTAAAGTAAGTTTATGAAATAATTCTTGCAGACAAAGTAGCTGGTGTTCTGGACACTCACAAAATATTTAAATCCTCATATCGACCTAGGGAAGGAGGGAATCAATTATAATTCCCATTAGAAGATAGGCGGAGTCCCCTGATTTACGGCAAGGGCAAGGGCCTAAAGGGGGCAAAAATGCAAGTGCACCTTGCAACTGATAAATTAAAGAAAAGTAATTTATAATTACGCGGCTCAATTTGCTCACTGGCTGATTTATTGCGATTATAGTTATTTTTGTACGCGGACGGTGAGCGAAAACTTCGTTATGATAATTTGCATATCATTATTAGCTGACATTTACAGTTTGATTATGATACCAACCGTTTGCCAGTCGAAACAAATTGTCGGTATGTGGTCTTATACATCCATCCATTCTTATATTACTTAGGTATACCTAAATGTGATGGTCTCTTTGTTTGTAAACTGCGTATGAACTGGCAAAGAAGTAGATAGATGAAAACCAACCCGAAAAATCTTACACCAAGAAAAGCGCAAACGAAATCACTGGCATTAACTAATCTACTGCATAACCATAAAAATGGGTCAATCGTCAAGTAGCCTGTTGATAACTGGGGATAGGTTATCTAGGGAGTGAGGTATTTACTAGGGAATCACTAAAGAACTGCACCTATTCATTTTTATTCTTAGGCAGACCAATATTAGTACCTATGAATTTGTTTAGTTTAACATGTCCTCCTGAACCTCGCATGCCCTCTAGATGTGAGGATGGTCTGGGCCCAAATTCCACTAAATATATCGCTTCACCATTTACTATTTAAATGGTGAAGCGATTTATTTAGTCAAATCTAATATGTACTATTAACAAATATCGTGTCAAAATGTCAGTGTTAAACTCTTCTTGGCACAAACTTTTTGAGGTTCATTCATAGCCGTGACGATAACGTTTATGACTACCAATTTGACTATTCTATAATTATGAAAGTATCTTTAAGCGCTAAAAATAGTAGAATACCAAATGCACAAACGTCGTTCTAATCATCTTGATTGAATGGCACTATTGAGACCTTTGTTTTGACATTAGTGGAATTTGGCCCCTGGTCACATGGTCAGACCTAACAAACGAAGCAGTAGATTGGCACGGCGAGGTGCGGTGCGGCGCGGGGCTGTCGATCGATGCCGACGTCGTTATTCGGGCGACAGCCTTTGACGACGTCGCGGATCTGTTCTGATGCCGCCTCCAACGCGCTGTTTCACTTTTTGACGAATAAAAACTGTAATTAAAATATCGAGTGTGATTGTTTTCTTCAGATTTGTCTTGGCTCTTGAGACTACAAAAGGAAAGTTCACAAAATTAAGCCCCCTAGTTAGAAATGTATGAAATGTTATCCGATTTTATATAGGTACTTAGGGAAGGTATTTAGTTTCCTGACTTGTACTCCGCTTTTACCTTTAGTTAGGAATTTACTATTATTGATACGCCTGAAAGATTGAGCACAAGTTATGACAAACTTTTATTTATTTTATTATTTTTTCACAATTTGGATAATCTATCTACCTATTGTTTCTTTTCCGACGATGACGGTCCTATTAATTTGGGTGCCAAGTGTAACGCACCCTGGCCGGTCCACGCCTCCGCGACGCGTGACTGACGGACGTCCAACACAAACACACATCACACACACATGCACGTATACACAATATCTACTGACACATGTCACACTGATGTGTGCGTAACATTTGCAAAATGAGGGGAAAATCAAATCAAAGAGGATTTAGAATTTGGAACGTAGAGTACCTCGGCTGAGTTATTGAAAAGTGGTTTGGAAAATTACAAATCATACCGAAATACTTCCCCTAGCTTTCTTTTGGATCAGAAAAATGATGAAAACGATTTAACTAAGTAATAGGTCGGTAAGTAATAGGGTGGAAAGTACCTAATAGAAACGAGCAAAAGGCATCAAAATAATTAAAAATAAAGTTCCGCGAACAGGGTAGGTATAATGACAGTAATGGCGTTAACGACACGGTGCTGACAGCATGGTCATTTGTCAGCTATCATTTGTCAGTTGTTTGTCAGTGATGGTGTCAGGCGGCGCGGGGACGATTGACGCGTGTCATAGTGCGGGTACTTTTACCATGGCTTACTATGGGAGTACGATTTCTATTTTTCTTTCGCTCTGGCTGTGGCACATTGTGATGGAAATAAAGAGATGTATTCCTGTATGTATTTACACTTATGCCTTGCTAGGGTGTTGTGTAGATACATTATTGTGCAGTAGGCTCAGAATCTCAGAGTGCGGGATATGTTTTCTTACCTTTACCTTCGTCCATCTTACGTTTTACGTTCATTTTGTTTATAACTTCTCCTAAAATAATTATCAGTTTTACAAAAATAACTAATTTTATAAATGCGAAAGTTTGGAGAGATGGAATGGATGTTTCATACCTCTTTACGCCAAAACTACTGAACGAATCGGGTTGAAATTTGGTTTTAATTGACTAAACGTAGTTCTAGGCCTGGACTAAAACAACGTCTACTTTGCATCCCAGAAATCAGTTCCCCTGGGACATACATAACCATGTAAAATTTCCATAGAAACAACGAGTGTGAAGCCGCGGGCAGATACTAGTTGTATACCTATAAGTTAATATTTTAGACACTACGGAACACCTCAAATCCAACCAGTCCCTTGGCACCCTCGAGGCATGTGATCCGACAGGTGACTCAGGCATTATTAATGACTCTAGGTCCTCGTCCACACCTCAACACGCCTCCGTCTTTCCACCACGGCTGCAATATTGATCCTTCAACTGACGACAGTTCTGTTTAAAATACCTGTTCGTGGTATTGACACATGTCACCAAGTAATACCTACCTCAAGGTGGTAGGTTGCTAGACTGGTTATCACTATGTGTCTAATCGATATCGACTCATTAAGGACTTGCGAAGTACAACTGCTTCTGTGATGGCATATAAACTATAGTCATATCAAAGGCGGGTAAAGCTACACATTGTTACTTTACTCTCTGAGTTTCTTTGAGCTACACTCAACTTGCAGTCATGCCACATTGAATTGTAGACTTCTTGGAACAATAACTAAAATACCAATCCAACATCAGATTTATTACCACTGCATAATTTCTGGGCTAGAATACCACTGAGTACTGTAAATGAGTTGCTGTAAGTTCCAATGCACACAGTATCGATCATGGCGAACTATTACAACAAATATTCGCATATTTTACGTTGACGGAGACGTCACGGGTAATATCCACGCGATTAATAAGTCACCGTTAGTCTGGTCACGGTAAAGATGTATGCAGTAGCTATACTGCCTATATTTCCGGGTGGAACCGTTGTAGAAAACCGAGCTATGCGTGCCATCTAGGCATCCAGTCTATTCTTTATTGTAGGTACACTAGCTTCTGCAATTCTTATATTAATTCATATCAAAAACTCTATACCTACGTAAAATTTCATCGCAATCTGATCATTAATTTTGCCTTGAATAACTAACAAACGCCTAAACATCAAAACCTGTGCATTTAAATTTTAAATTGCTTTCGTTACCCGATACTTAAAATTAAATTGTTCTGAAGGTTTTGAGCCTTGATTCTTGGAATTGAGATGTGTGAATACTCTCGCTCTGCAAAACCTGATTAATACAAAGTGAAGTGTATTAACTGCTTGTCAAGCTTAGTTGTGTATCTGTCTTGCCGATGTCACCGCCACCCCGGCCGCAGCCATCCATCTTGGAGTAAATCTTCACCTTAGCGACCTGTCCAAACTTTGCGCGACCTACTAATCGAAGGTTTTGATGAAAAGCTACTGCCACGTTGCGTTTATGGGGTTCAATTGCTCGTAATTTACGGTGATTTGTTATAATTTACTAGGAAGGGGATTGTCGTTGTCAGTTGTTATCTTCAAGATTAGACAAATGGTGGAAATGGTCATATTTAAACTTTTTCTATTATTATTTACAGATGCTTTCACCAAGAGATGACGATGATGACGACACACACCTCTGCATCAAATGCAACTCGACAGTCATCGGCCTTGACAACTACGTCAAGCACAGAAAGGAAAGATGCGGCAAAAAGTTGGACAGTAAAGATTTACCACCCATCGACACTCTAGACCCCACGTACAGCCTCGGGGCAGACGTGTTCTTCCAGTCCTTGGAGCTACAAAGCAGCGTCAAGAAAACTGCGCTGTCTAGGCTGACTCCGCCGATTCCTATCTCTAAACCGAGCTTAGATAGGAAGATCTCTTTACCCATCGCAACAGTATCGAGACCTCAGATGAGCCCACTTGAAACCAATCTCCGAGGAGAGGACTGGATAGGTGGACACACTTTACGGATAAGCGGAAACGAAGAAGATAACCAGACAAAGCTAATCAATGCAGTGGCCAGTATCAGTGGAGCAGTAAAAAAAGACACTAATACGTCATACACGATAGGTTACAATGACTATAAGGGAGATGAAGAAAGCGATGAATCAGAAGTATTTGAAGAAGATGACGAAGAAGAGCATACTGGTGGAAAATGGAAGCCACCAGTTAACTACACAGGTGGTAAGTGGCGACCAGCATCACCAGAACATGACTGGGACGACCAAGAACCGACAGCTTCTTGGAAAAGTTTACTTCCAGAGGTGGATGACAACCACGATGAAGACTACGATGCTCCACCTCCAGGACACACTAAGGGTAAATGGGTGCCCGGAGCGAACGAGAAAACACAAATTATGCAAACGACTCTACAGAACAAAGGATCGGTACAATACTGGTGCGGACCCTGCAACAGGAGACTGGGCTCCCGTGGCATATATGACAAGCATCTGAGATCCGCGCTCCACTTGAAAAAGATTCAACCAGAGCAGGAGCTTGAATATTCCGGACATTTAAAGCCAATGCAAGTAGTCGAAAAGCGTAAACTGAGACCTTCCAAGTTCGTGAATGATGAAATCTATTTAGATTTGAAAAGAAAGAAGAGACAGAAGGGTCCTAATTTGAGTCTTAAAGTGAATCTGAAGAAGAGAAACAGGAAGTCTCACTTCGTTCACTGCGCCGGCTGCAAGTCTCGTGTCAGAACGCATCTGATGGGGAAGCATCTCATTTCCCACTACCACTTCAGGAAAGCAGCTGGAGTGACAGACTCTTTGTACCAACAACTGATCTTAGACAATATTACCGCAATCGTCCATCAATCGCCTTTTCAATGCAGCCCTTGCAAGTTCTACACGAACTGGCTCTCCACCTTCATGCAGCACTGGCGCTCAGACGAGCACAAGTGGACCATGACCTTTATTGACGGGATTTTCTGGTGCTCATTTTGCAAATTTGAATGCGAGACCTCTCAGGAAATGCTAGCGCACCTGACAGGATCCGATCACAGCGAAGTGATTGCAGTCATCAACAGGTCCATGCCTATTATCATCAGAAAGAAAACTGTTCTCAAATGTGAGACTTGCAATGGAGTATTTAGATTGAATATTGAACTGAAGAAGCATAGCGCGAAGAGCGGTCATCGATTAGCTTACACGGCTACTGACACATACCAGGAACTTCATCAATGTGAGCAGTGTAAAGCTAAGTTTAAAACGACTCAAACCTTGGCAGCTCACTTGAAATCTAAGCACAAACAAAAGGCTCACCTCTGCCTCGTCTGCTCAAAGACCTTCGATACTGCTGATGCGGCTAAGCAACATCGCCAGACTACGGAACATAAGGTGAACCGTAAGGAGCTGCTCATACGACAAGGGCTTATAACGAAGGATTTGAGGAAGAAGTGTCCGTATTGTACGGAAAACTTGATGCTGAGAAATATTCTGGCGCTGAAAGAACACATTCGCACATTTCATCCTGATATCAGAAAAACGTAAGTACCTAAAACAACAACAGTACCTTTGGAAAAGTTAATAGGCATCATCAATCATCATTTCGAAGGCCCATCGCCTCCTCCCCTCACTCTTTACGCCAGAATGGACGTCATTCATCCTTTTGTGTCATAGTGTCACCTAACATTTGTTGTCAATGTTTTCCAGGTGTCCCAAGTGCGGCATGGAGTTCATCCTTTCTCAAGAAGTGACGACGCACATCCGCGCCCGCGCCTGCCGGTTCCAGGCGTCGGCGCGCGTCGACTCCTCCGTCTTCTGGAACTGCAGCCAGTGCCTCTTCACCACGGACTCGCAGGCTGAATGCTACTTCCACGAAGTCCTCCACGAGCCGCCTTTGAAAGTCGACGGCAAAGAAAAGTACACCTGCCCATTCTGTCAAAAGTATTTCAGGAAGACCTCGCTTCGTCTGCACCTGAGGCAGCACACCTTCGAGAGGCCTTTCGTCTGCTCCATCTGCCGAGCCAACTTCACGCGGCAGACCAGCCTGGCGAACCACGTGAAGGCTGAGCACGGGGACAGCGAGAAGGTGCCAGGAGCAGGAACAGCTGCCAAGAAACCTGACCACAGATGTGAGAACTGTGGGACCAGATTCCCTTACAAGTAAGTCAAATAAGTACCTAATGCATGCTTTTAATTTAACTAAAAATTGTAACTATAAAAAGTCAGATACGTTTTCCAATGCATCTGTTGCTCTTGCTTCCGACGATAAGGTGTAGAGGTCGGCTCCCTCGATCTGTATCGTTCCATTCCAATAAATTCCTTTAACTTCAAACATTTACCTCGCCGCATCTCGAACACTCCACATGAACGCTAATCACGCCATTAGGAGCAAACTGGCATTACTGGCGACACCATCGCAGTTATGGAGCCGTAATGCGCGCGCGGTCGCCGGCGCAGGCTATAACGCACGGGAATCGACGAAGTTAGATCATCAGCGCTAGCACGGCTCTAGTCTAGTCTAAGCTGGACTGGGAACTTTATATCTGGACGCAAAAGTGATGTGCTCGTGCAAAAATATCAAAAGACCATTAGGCATGGTTGATGATGTATAATTATGAACTTAACTTTGGGGCTAGTTTCCACCAAAAAGGTGAACAAATATAATATGTATCAATCGATCAATTTGTGTCTGAAATATTTTTATGCATTTATAATAAGACCATTTTCTACATTTTCAACACTTTTTCTACTATAAAATTTAATGTTGTTTTTTTTATACTTACAAAAATTGTCTAGACTTCAAAATTACAAGTCTCAAGAGGTAAAAGTTGCGTCCAGAGTGGAGGGTTCCTAGGCTCTCTAGCTTTTATAACAAAAGCTATAGACATTCTCTAGAATAGCCTGATGGAACTTAGAACTCTAACTCGTGGATAATCTGAGAAGTGGCGAGTTGGTTCATGCGACTGCGGTTCTGATATGTGGCACCGACTCAGTCGAAGAGAAAGAGACCACTTTAATATATAGCCTGCCTACCTACCTAGTCACTTAGGTACTCATTGGCTGGCATGAAGGGTTAGGTAAAACTTACCGACGTCTTTTGTACATAATATTTTTTATTTTGGTACTTCCTAAGCTATTGCCTTCTTGTGTTTAGTAGGTATTTAGGTATTAAATAAGTATTTAAGTCTCTGAATATGGTGGCGCCATCTACAACTAAATGGTAGTTAAAAAGTTACCTTACACATGAGTATAACACTCATCTGCTCTCAGATATTCAGACAATAGGTAGGATAAGTCGCAGAGATTGATTTGGAATTAAAAATAACAATCTCGCGTTGCGTTGATCATCATGGGTACTCGATCAAACAAGTACCTAATAAATAATCAACGAAGGTTGGTAGGTAGGTTGGTATATTAAAATTTTGATCGAATATAATCTAAAATCTAAACGCACTGCAATTTTGATGTCTTAAGATATGTTTTAAAATTTAGTACCTATGCTATTTGATGCCGTGTGAACTGTCCAGAATTATTTATTTATATACTTAATTAAGTAGGTAAGTAGGTACCTAATTTATTTATTGAAGTTTGTATCGCTTAGAGTTTAATTGAATGAACAGTGGAACCTGTAGCCTCAATATGTATGACACTCATGTACATGTAAGATTAACATTTATTGATGCTGCGCTGAAAATAAGCGCAAGCGCATCCGGCGTCAATTTATTGCGGCAAAACATAAAAACATCAGCGTTGGCAGCCCCGGCTCAGACGCTCAAAGCGCGTCAAATTATGAATGTTTCCCGATATTTGTGAAGGAGTTGTGGGACAGTTGACATCGCGCGTATCCGCCGTACGACACGACGCACGCTATTTCAGGCGCTTTGTGTCGCCGCCGCCGCGCCCCGCGCCCCGCCCCGCCCGCACTCTACTGAACCATCTACAGATGGGGAGCGGCTATTTGATATAGTGCACGTTGATGAAGAGGTGGCTCATTAATAAATGACGACCGATGTGGCGCGGTCACAGACTACCCCCATTGGGGGTAATCTGTGGGCGCGGTGGACCAAGGTCCGCCTGCGACGAAGGAGGTTGCGGGTTCGATTCCCGCCTCGGAACAAATTTGTGTACGATCTGCAGAAATTTGTTCCGTTGATCTGGGTGTTTTGTATGTATAATAAAAAAATATCTATAAATGTAATATATTCTATTAAGTATATCAGTCATCTAGTACCCATAACACAAGCTCTGCTTAGCTTGGGGCTGGATGAGGCTGTGTGGACTAGTCCGAATTTAAAAAAAATCTAATTATTTACTTATGTAGGTACTTATTTAACGAGGTTATTCACATTTCAGGACGGCCCTCACCCGCCACGTCTGCATCCCCAGCCTCACCGGCTCCGACCGCAAGTGCACTGTTGAAGATTGCTCCTTCATCGCCTCCAGCGCTCTGCAATTGATAAAGTTAGTTTACTTGTTTCCCTCATCTGATGTCTCTTATGAGCAAAATTGAAATAGGCAATGAAAGCACACTGCACTTAGCGGAACATAACTGCCAGTTATAAATTTACTAGCGACCCGCCCCGGCTTCGCACGGTTTTATTATACGTATAAACCTTCCTCTTGAATCACTCTATCTATTAAGAAAAACCGCATCAAAATCCGTTGCGTAGTTTTAAAGATTAAAGCATACAAAGGGACATAGGGACAGAGAATGCGACTTTGTTTTATACTATGTAGTGATATTTACCAGGCGACATCTAGCGACGGTTCACTGTACTATTTAAACGTTTGGGTTGCATGCTCCTTCCTTGCTTGAGGGACGTACGTACGTACGTACGTAGTTATTCATGTTTCTAAAATTGCCAAGAGATGTCGCCCCACTGGCACTGCGCGACCAGTTGATAATTTCATCTTTCAAAGAAAATATTTTCTTTCCATTAATCAATTATTAATTGATCGTTATTAATGATAATCATTTATCTTCTTCAGGCATCAAAGAATACACGGTGATCCAAAGGCCCTGTGGCACCAGTGCCCTCACTGCCCCTTCAGAGGTTCGCAGGCCAGCCACCTGCGGCGCCACCTCATGTGCCACAAGGGAGACAAACCGTACGTTTGTCCGCACTGTGACTTTACTAGCGGAAGTTTGGTAAGACTACAATCTACTACAATCATTTTTAATTCAGACGATTTAATTTCTTCATACTTCCCTTGCCTTGAGAGGTCAAAGCTTGAGAGCACACCTATACCAGCGCCACTTTCGTTTTTATTTTTAAAACAACAATTGAAATGTTACTTATCGATATTCAGATCATAGGGTTTTATGATGATAGATATCGACGATGATCAATATTAATAGTTAGTAACTACCTCTTTATTAGATTTAGTACTATTTAAAACTTAATTTTCAAACAGTTTGCAGGCAGATTTGTTCTTGGTGGTGGTGGTTTCGTTACTGAAACATATTAGAGACTACCAAACAAAATTATTAGAGAGGCGAAGTCCAGAAGATTTTCAGGACAAATTACCTGAAAACAAAGATAGTAAATTTGCCTGAAAACGACAGAGGCGCTGCTGGTGTGAAGCCCTACAGCAGTGCCAACTAACGTTTTCAAATCAAAATACGACTTCCTCTGTTAGTTACTCATATGTGCAATAGATGGCGCTACAAGTCTCTCAGAGCTCTTTGAACTTGCACTTTTCAAACGTTTGTTACAGGAAAATCTTCGAAAGCACGCGCTCCGAAGTTCTCGCCACAAGGGTGTTTTCCTCTATCTTTGCAAGCATTGTGAATATAAATGCAACTTGGCAACAGAATTTCGTATTCATCTCGTTGCTTCACATCCGACGCTGTATGATCTAAAAAAGGCTATCCAAGCTGCGAAGGTGCATTTGATGAAAACAGAGAGCGCGGAATCAGAAACCAAAAATGAAATTAATAATGAAATACCTACATAATATTAGTAAGTACCTACAGTTTACATTTTAAATAAATTTTACCATTAAAGGGACAGTTCTGTTTTATTTATCTCTACCAAAAACCTTCAATGGGAGGATCCGTAGTTATGCTAGAAATATCTATGAGAAACGCGGCTGCGCTTTGGAACACTGCTGACATTTCGGTTCTCCGAGTGTCGAGCGAGCGAGCGAGCGGGAAAAAATAGAGAATAATCGACCGCGATTTGAGGTGGACGTGTCTTTCTTGTTTACGGTTTAGATTTTACGACAATAATTATTTCATTCAAGCGAATCTCTGTTTTTAGATTAACATACCTACCATTTTTAGGTTATTCAAATAACATTGCGTAACAAGTATTGTGCTAATATAGAAAACAGTCTGATTTGGTTAGTTAGTGGCATCAACAACATTTTCAGTGTGTTTTCATTTGTTATGCGTGTTTGTCTTCACGTGGTGAGCTTAAATCTACCAACAAAGATCCAAAATGTCACTCAAGGTGAGTCCTTAGGTCTAAGAAATAATTTCCTGGTGATTTTATTTTTATTTTATTTTATTTTTATTTGTTTTGAGCCTCATGCATGGATAATGTTAAATAAGTAGTATGATAAGGCTCAAAATAGAAAAAAATAAATACCTATCTTCCTATTATCATAATGTACGTACTAACCTAGCTACATACTTCTTACTGGTAAAATCCTTGAAGACATAAACTGACACAAAATATTATAAATATGAAACAGCTGTACAATGAGAAATAAATAGGTAGGTAGGTGGGACCTACTTTGTTACGGTACCTACGAGTGTGTAGGTACGTAGGTAACTACCACCGGTAGGTATTGATTAAAAATAAGAAAACTGTAAACCTAAGTTTAGCAAAATAGCAATAATGAGTTTGTTTTGTTTGATAGTATTACCTAGGTAGGTATGTAAAATCAAACTGATAAAGTAGAAAAGTACCTATACAACTAAATACTGTAGAAAATATTGCGTTTGACCAACAAGGTATTCCAACTTATTCAAAGAGGGAGGAGAAATGCCATAAGTGAATGCCTGTAAAAATGGAAGAATAGGATGAAGAATCAAGATTGAACTTCGTCATTAAAGATCGAACCCTTACCCTTAGAGAGAATACAATACAATACAATAGAGTCGCGGAGGAGCTTTGTGCCGGCCGCGGGTTTAGGGGCGAGGACGGCGCACATTGTAAGAGTACTAGCAGCACCTCGCGGTTTCACCCGCGGTTATTCCCGTGGGAATTACGGGATAAAATATATGCCTATGTGTTATTCCAGACTATAATATCTCTATGCCAAATTTCATCCATATCCGTTCAGTAGTTATAACGTGAAAGAGTAACAAACATCCATCCATCAATCCATCCATCCATCCATCTATTTCCTACCTACAAACTTTAACGTTTATAATATTAGTAGGATTTCCATCGTAACCATTTGCTTAGTAACCTACGGCCGATTGGCACAGTGCAGTCCTTATGTAGCTGGAAACCAGTCCACGGAGTCACTGAACCACTGCGCAGTCTCATCTTGCAGGGAACTGGTTTGAGGGTTTGTCGCCGCGCAAATAATATGTCACACACCTGTAATGTACGTTACAGCCTCTACTAACTGTTATCTATTCTGTGGTATCTATACTTACTACATCCACCGAGGTTCATTTCATTCAACTAACTTCTGTTTTGCTTTGGATATTTTATAAGCTTAGTCTGATAAGTACCTACTTACTTATCCCTAATTAAACGGCGCATATTCATGCGCATAGCTGAGCTTAGGTAGGTGTAGAAAGTGGAACGTAAGTAATTATTAAAAGATCTATGGCCAGTATGGCCACACAGTGCCCATAGATGTTTTTTAACCTAAAAGTCGTCTCTGTATAAATAGATTTGTCTTAAACTCCGTCTCAAGCACCGAGTCCCGTCCGTGCTTTCAAGACAAATCTTTAAGCGATCGTTTGTTCCTGCTCTCCCCTATTCTTCGCCCCTCGTGCAGTTTTGCCATCACCTGCGCAAAAACTTCATTCACAAAAGTAGCTAACTCGTGATCGTGTACTAATGCAGGCCGGTATTCTTTCGTAGTCAAAGACAAGCATCGTAAAGTCTTACTTGGCAAAATGTAAACATGGTCTACACTACACCAGTTCTGTAGGAACAAAGATTCTAGATCTTTGTGTAGGAAGGAATGTAGGTATAGTATTAGACACGTCACTTCAAAAACCTAGGCAGGTGTGCTTTTTATGTGGAGGATGACGACATGTCTGATAGATAAATGTGTGTGTATTTGCTTCCACTCAGCAGCAGCGGCACAAACCAACGTTTCGGGGTTGTAAAATAAAATTGTAAATCGATTCTTTAGGCTTACAAAATAAGCAGTTCCATAGCAAATTTTAAACCGTTAATAATTCATTGATAATGATACTTAATTATATTACCTACCTATTAATATTTAAAATTAAAATCTTTTTATTTAAAATTTTTAGTTTAAAATATTTTTATTAAGTTTCTCTCGCTTTGGAAGCGTTGTCTAAGTGCTTATTTTGTAAGCCTAAAGAAATAAAGATATTGATTTCTGATTTCTGATTACAAATATTGACGGTAGGTACCTTCCCACTAAGGTAAGTACCTACCTAAGATTGATCAACATATCAGTTAAATTACAGCAATGTCACCCCTGGTATTCTTTCGTAGCCAAAGAAAAGCATCGTAAAGTCTAACTTGGCAAAGTTCAGATTTCCACAGCGCGTCTAGACTAGACTGAGGAGTAGGTACTTGGTGTTCGAGGCGGGGTCCGGGTTCACAATGTTTCGAGACGAGACGACCCATTCTGTGTCGCCAACAGTTTTACCTGCCTCTGTAGATTTACCACTGATGTGTAATAATATGCCTTGTGACTGTTAAGTAATCTTGTGGATAAACCTGCCCTAAAACAATACTGGGAAGATGTTGGTCGTTAGAGGTTCTATTCGACTAGACTCTCTAGTTGGCAGTTACATTAATAGTAGCTAAAGGTATAATCAGTACCTACTAATCAGTATATCTATGTAGTACCTACCAGTACTAGTTTCCATTCATTCGTACGTGATCACCTGGCTACTTATTACTTACCTGCCAATGAACGAACAAGAACTAGAATTAGCAAGAAGAAGTACATATCACTAAGTGATTTAAAAAAATATATAATGAAATAAACAATAGATGCCTTGCTCATAGTTTTCGTTGTAAATAGAAATCGAATACGGACATGATATGTCTTGGGAACGACGAACGTTTTAAATTTTGTGCTATTTCTTTAACGTACCTAGGTAATGTTCGTCCACCATTTCATTTACTAACGCATTTCACAAGCTCCATTACAATAAGTTACACAGAAGCCTATTTGCGGTTTTATCGCATAATAAAATAATATCTGATCGTAACCTAACTAAGAACATGAAAAAGCCTCATTGTTACTATTAAAGTACCAACATTTCCTTGTGGCCTGCATTGCATGCTAGTATTTGTTCTCTAATCTAAAAATACCGCAGATTTGCAGATAAAATGTTATTCTTTCGTTATGTAGTAGGTACTAGAATGTATGCCTAGTTTTATTTACCTATAACAGTCACCACCATCACCAATTGTCAGCATCTTTGCTGAAAAATCAAAGGACTATTGGTAAAAGTAAACGTAATACCTAGGTACAACAACTTCACAATATTGTCCAGAAGAACGTAGATATTTGTAAGAGTTATTTAGCAACATTACTAATCTTATCTAATGAGCATCATCGCTTGTCCGTCA
The DNA here is from genome assembly GCA_944547425.1 of Eupithecia centaureata. Taxonomy (NCBI): domain Eukaryota; kingdom Metazoa; phylum Arthropoda; class Insecta; order Lepidoptera; family Geometridae; genus Eupithecia; species Eupithecia centaureata. Next base: position 15,497,049 of record OX155682.1, read on the forward strand.
AAGTTCATAGACCCTACAGTAACACCGCGGTACCCGTAACCTGATGCATCAGGAAGTCGCTCTGTAACTGACAGTAATGCTTTTAATCAGCCCGAGGCACTTGCGCACTGCCCATAATTAAGTACTTACCTACTTCATTACCAGAACGATGTTCTGCTACTTAACTCGTACGACAAACAACTGTGGGCGATTGTCTATGCGGCAGGTCTATCTGTTCCTTGTTTTAACGTGTACAGAATGCCTAAAAGTGACCTAAAACTATTCATTAGCATTGTACTTAGTTCAATAATCAAATAGTTGGACGTGGCATTTGATACCTTCTCTTACCTTTCACCCTTTAAGTCATATTAATAGAACCTTCTATAGCGATGTTCGCACCCCGACGCGACCTTTCAAAATGTATATTCAACAACCCCGACGATATCGATTTAGGACAGAAACAAAGTGGCCCAGTTAGCTCGACTTCAACAACCCCGTTCAGTTTATAAATCACATCCCAAGATGAGATAAACAACTAAACGGTCGTGCGTGACGTAAAGCTTACTTGCTGCTCTTCACATAAATGACCGAGGAAATTATCTTTAGGAGATCTTCATGAAACCTGCTATGTGAATAGGATACTAAAAGCATGGACGAACGATAAAGGTACCTTCCCCGTACTATTTATTCTTATGCCCGTACCTACTTGGATATACCTATCCTTTTAAACCCTCAGCTATTTGGTTAACTAAGCGTGTTTTATGAATAGTTGTAGGTATTCTGTCTGACCCATACACCCCTGCCCTCAAAACTTGCAGTCACTTGTAATCCGAACCATTGTCACATACATCCCTAATTCGCCTACGCAACGTAGACGTAGTAATCAGCTTATTACAGAACATAAATACTGATTAGTCTGACAAGCTCCTCCACTGTTCTCGTCATAACAGGAGCTAAGTATAGATGTGACTTGCTTGCTTATGAAGTCATGTTTTTATTGCTTATATAAGTCGTTACAGCGGTCGTGATTGTCGACATTGACCTAGATCGTTCTATGTCTTCATTATTTCATATTATCAAGCTATCTTGATTTACAGAAATAATGATTAATTTAGTATGAATTACTAGCTGCGCTTAGCCAAGCGGGTTTATTCTCGTGAAAATTGATGAAAAGTAACCCATGTTTTATTCCAGGCCTAGAACTACGTCTATTGAAAATTTCGCATTTATAATACGAGTATTAGAGTGAGATTTATATGAATTTTCATAATAATCCGTCATTGGTTTTTTGATTTGGAACTGCATCATTTTCTATCCAAAGTATCGTTCACAATCTTATTATTTGTTTCAAACTCCATCCATCCATATTATACCAGAAACCTTGCTATATAATTCTCTCGGCAGGGTCACAGAGCGGCATGTTATCATGTTACACCGGCCCCCACCTGCTACCTACGGCTGTTAATAACGACTTACTACCTATTTTGAGGTAAACCGTACTTATTTTAATTCTTCAATTGATTAAATACATACAAGGAATTGTGGACATGTGATGCTCACAGTTTGTCTGAATCTGCGACTTTGAATGTGCTGTTGTAGAATTTGTTTTAGCAAGTTAAGATAAGCAATTCCCATGGCCGTCAATCATCTGGTTGAGAAAACATTAGATAAATTTTGTCGTGTTCGAAGTTCCATGTTGACTTGATCCTGATTTGACTATTCTTCATGTTACCTTGGTTGGTCAAATTGGTCTTGCGTGTCCTTTGCTTTGTTTTTCCTTCGGAACTGTTTACTGCCAGTTTAAATCCGTGGTGTAGATTACGTAAGTCTACATGTTCTTGAGTGTATCTACGTGAATAATGTGATTTTTCCTCGGTTTTATTGTTTGTACCGTGATAATGTCCTTATGTTTTGTTTTTAGTATTGAAATTATTTTAGTGTTTGACATTACCAGTTAAACTAGAATTGTATAGATAATAATATAGCTACTTTTGAGTGCATTTGAGTTATCTGAATTTCAAATCTCGCCTTATAGTTGTTAAATCTACTGACGCTGCAAATAATGGTTTTATAGTAGACTAGCGGCCCGCCCCGGCTTCGCCCGGTTTTATTATACTTATAAGCCTTCCTCTTGAATCACTCTATCTATTTAAAAAAACCGCATCAAAATCCGTTGGGTAATTTTAAAGATTTAAGCATTCAAAGGGACATAAGGATATAGGGACATGGGACTGAAAAGCGGCTTTGTTGTATACTATGTAGTGATGATAGTTAGTATGTAGGTAATGTAGATAGTGAGAGAGAGATGAGGAAAAGGTTTCTAGAATGATAGATAAGTTACTTACTTACTTTTTGCTCAAAACATAAGCTTCAAGCGAGTGAGTAAAGTACCTACTTACCCAAGCCGATAAAATGGATTAAAACAGCTTTCTAAAAGGAACATGCACCAGACGCATAATGTAACAGTTAGCCACAAACAGCCGTAAATGTACGAACGCCGCGCCTCCTGCGACATCAAACTGCAGTCTACAAAAAGCCGCTGCTCCTTGTAGGGCTGCATGAGGCAACCTGAATGAAAGCTCTGCTATCGACCCGACGACACATCGCACAATGAGGTGCTACCTATGTACACTGTGCCCTGTCATAGGTAAAACCGACGGGACCTGCTCCTTGATATACTATGCAGTCAGCGGTTTTAAAAGGATGTGGTAAAAAGGTACTACTTCTGTTTTAGTGGTACCATGTAAGAAATTAAAGAACTGCTGATTTCAAACTATGTTCTTATTTGTCTCGAACCACAGATCAGTTTGCAATATTTCAGAAAACCCAACGTAACAACTTTGGAATAACTATATTTACCATAACCGCAAGCAGTAAGGGCAAAGGTCCTTTAATCTAGGAATAGCTGAACCGGTTTACCTAGGCTTACCTTACATACCTGCCGGTGGAAGATTGCAAAACTTGTTCAGTACCTAACGGTAGCAGATTATTTAAAGTGGCAGAAGGAGCAACGGGCCTTTTAAGCAATTCAAGTTTTACTAGATCCAAATAAAAACGTGATTTGAGATTTTATTTGCACGATTGAATTAAATACATCCGGTTATGTATATTCTAATGTGTGATGACAAAATGAACTACGTACGACCCAAATTAAAACCTGTGCTCTCTAAAACGCTAATTGCTTCTCAACTCAACAACAGGATGCGCGTAATTTTTTTAGAGCTGTATTTTGGAATATCCTGTTGTCGAAATTTCTTTTTCCTTAAGTACGTCTTTTATAGAACAAAGTGATTTGACTTGAGAACGGTAATTAATCTTTCTAAAGTTATCCAAATTTCTTTGAACATTATATCCAAGTCAAGATCTACGGAAGGCATGTGGTTTTTGTTTCGATTTGTTTTTACCCGTAGGATAATAAATTTGTACTCAGTGTCAGTACTAAAACGGAATAATAAATTCTGACCTGGCGCCCTTGCCAAGAAATAGAGAAATATTATGTTCACAGTTGTATTAGAGGTCAAGGTTTTGTAGAACTACTTTAGTGTTTATTTTAGTTTAATCGGCGGTTTGTCCTGTACATGAGGTACCTATATAAAGTCTATAATTGTATTTAGCAAGGTTAGATTTATTAAAGGGGTCCATTGGAAGGAAACAAAGCTAATAATAAGATTTGATTATTCATAATCCTTCAAAGGAGATCATGACGTATACGTCCAATCGCAAGCTAGCACATTCATTAGGTGCAAATGCACGTAGGGCCCATTTGCAATATTACTATTGCCTACCGTCAGATTAAGATCACATCAGAGGTGGGGAGCTGATTAGGAAGGACCATGTTATGATGGGATATAGGTATAATAACCAGCAAAGCAAGGTATATGACATTATCATGAGACGTCTGCAAAGAGTAGGTATAGGACTAACACAAAGTGCAGTGGGTAAGTAGGTGCTCAAAGTGTGTCAGCAGCATCACTTATTTACATTCATTCCAAATTCAATAGGGTCGTTTGGTCTATTTGACAGTTGCATTATTCTAGAAATAAATGTTTTGCTCTGCAAATGATTAGTTTTGAGCATGTTGAATCGATCCTCTGTCTTTTATTTTTTCATCTCACTGGTACAGCTATAGACAAGACACACGCTCTTTCTACTATTATTGTGTGGCTTTTGTGGCTATGATTAGTAGGTGGGATGGAATGAAATACAATTAGAGTGAGATGCCAATGTAGTCGGTAACTGTCCGATCTCGAAGACTGCGGCCGTTGCAGGTTGCAAGTGTTGCAACCTTGCAACGGTATCTAATTGCTGGTTTCATTCGCATGTTCCACTGATTGTTTCGCTTTGATTCATTGATTGTGATGCGACAGTTCCCGTTCAGATGTCCCTGTTTCTACATTACTGACATCAATACCCCCTGTTGTCTCATTTAGCTGTTTATTATCCATATGTTAGGATCTTAGCTATTTTGGATGTTCTAGTAACAGTGACATTCTGAAGTGAACTGCTAATGAACTACCTACTACGGAATAGGTATTATCTGTATGACTGCGACCCTGGAAAGGAAAATGAATAGTGAAGTTTCCACAAAGATAATGAAGTATGTGTAAGAAATTAAAGTAAGTGTATTTAACAGCACTCAGCATTGCATATTTCCTGTCCCCAGTCAAGGTCGAATGAGGAGTCGAAAGTCGTTCGTTTGATTGTGATGTGCATTTCGTCTCAGGGTCACGTCACGTCACGCCGCTGACCGCAGCCGCTCTGTCTTCCTTCGTATCTTCGCTTCAATAACTCTGCATCTCAATTATGTTTGCCGTTTTACTAACGACGCTTTAATCTGTGATGAGGCGTGAAGGTTCAAGTGTGAAATGTGGGAATGTGAAATAATTGTTATGAAACAAAATAAAATTTGAAATATTCTGTGTGTGGTGTGACGGACGCAGCTGGACACGATTTTATAGCAATCGACGTGCGTGGTGCTGACGTAAGTCAAGGCGCTTGGTGTTTCCATAAATACCTACTATTAGCATGCCTGCAACCTTGAACTTGGTTATTCGATAACTTACTACTTCATTCACTTTATGCTTGCTTCTACGACTTAGCCAGATACATATACTTTACTTGAATGTTTGTCTGAGATAAATTATAAATATCCTCGTAGTACAAACTTACGGTTGCCAATGTTAGTATTTTTAGTCATTTGTCAGGATTCCGGGGAGTTTCAGAAAATATCAGGGTTTACTTTTTGGTAACGTACGAAAAAAGTTATATTATTATACAAATCAGTAAGTAAAGCCTTGTGTAAATTATCGTACCTTAGCACAAAAATATTAACATAGGCACCGTTATTGTCTATTCTTATGACATAAGTTCTGCAGACTGCACTTTCACAGTCATATGGTGGAAATAAATACATAAATAAGTCAACGCAAGCAGATAGGTACCAAATCAACCTCTCCTGCCTCATACCTACATATGAATGTTCTCGTCGAGATTATCAATTCATGGTGATCCTAGTACTCAATGTATGTACAGTTAGACTGTAATGACTGTGTCGAAGCTGGCTAATACCTAATCTCGGAATCTTTTCCAATGACGATGGTGAAACATCTCCAATCGACGAAGCGCCCTCAGTTTCTCTGGATTGCAACAGAGACTACGGCCCGATGGAGTGGCTAAACAATAGACCGCCATGGATGGATGGTGAAATGCAATAACGTGGTAGGTGCATTGTTGTTGTTACCGGGCGGGGCTACTAGGCCACGATAAGTTTTACCTCAGTCCTTACGAGTAATTTACTTCATAATCGAACATCGTCTAGTAAGTGATAAAATCATCCTACCTTTTAAATAATTGGTCCTTCTCAAAATACTTACTCTAAAAAAGTTAAATGTTCAACACCAAGTTAATGCATAGGTAGTCGTCATATCTAATCTGCATAGTGTGTTCAATGTAAAACTCTTAAACTCGGTTAGTCAAGCAACAATAGCAGTAGCAGCATGCAAACGTGACTGTTCATCACAGTTGTTGCTGAAACCATTGAAGGGTTCGGGCGACCTTTCTAGAAATTCTGCTTACATTATTCGTCAAGGTAGGTACCTACCTACCTATGCATTATGGATAAGTAGGTACTGAACTGAGCACTACAATACCTACTTATGATATTGTCTGAATTGAGCAACGTTTTTGCGGACCCATAAGTAGAATGCCTTTTGTTTATTGAAAAGCTTCTTGTTTCGGAAAGTCTGGGAACCAACATCGTTGACACAACCTGTGTTCCTACCAATAATACTTACCTACTTAAAATGAGATGAATAATGTAAAGTAAAATCTTTTATTTTAGATATTGAACAAATACCTTGCCACACGATCACAATACCTACGTATCTAAAGGTATCCTTACTGACCAAACCACTTTCATTGGTGACTCATCCTTGCAAAGCTGACATCAATACGCCATCTGCATTCATTTAACGGTGCTTGCTGTACATCCATTAGGGATAGAAAGCAGAAACTTAACTCACAAATCAGTAAGTCCACAGTTCAAGATATCCGCGAGGCGCAGGGAGTTACTTATTCCTGAGGCTGTCCGTAAATTGACACAACAAATTATGATATCAAAGGATTCCACTATATCTGATTACTGAGGTATGTCGAGTGAAACCTCGCATTCTTCTTAGCTAGCTACAAGCTAGTCGCAGTGAAACCCACACATCCTGCGCTAAAGACAGCCGCTTTCTAAAGATGCCTGAATACGGAAACATTAGCGGGCACAGAGTTGATGTCGAGGCGACAGGGAAAGTACATAAACTCCTTGAAGGCCTTATACATTTGGTACACAGGAGGGTCTGCTGATAACTCTACATACAAAATGAAATTGCATGTTGACATAATTCCATAGATAACCAAAATGCAATGTTTGCGCAGAAGCATGTGATGTGATAGCGTAGATTTATTGCTTGTTTGCTGACAAAAGAATTTCAGAAATTTTGATGTTCTAGCTTTTAAGATGTTATCGGTGTTACAACAATGCAAGACTCACGCTATACATTGCGTAACCGAAGAAGAGTAATCAAGATAACATTATATTATGAAGGCGGAATTTAAATAGGGGGCTGGATATCTGCACCACGATAAATAATTGGAAATGAGAAAAGTTACAAGAGTGTTTTTCTAACATATGTAGAACTACTCCGCGAAACTCTCATCAGGTGTGAATCATTAGAAAGCTCTTGTAAAATACAGACTATTACAGCTGCGTGACTGCAGTGTTTGTTATCTGTGGCTAATCTATAAATGATTGCATGTAAACGAGAGAGTTTATTTACTGAAGGTGTTTGTTTTACTTTAGTAGGTACCTATTACTCAACCAGCTTGTTATTTTTGTTTCTAAAGCAAAGAAATTGCTTTAGAAACAAAAATAACGAAGTTGCTGGTGGCGATCCTAAATCGCAACATTAAAATAACTAATCTAAACCATAGCGCTATGCGATTTACTTATTAATGCCCTGATCAGTCGTAGGTTATAAGAAGGTACCTAAGAAAAAATATATTACTAAGAACGCACGTACAGCATAATGGGGCATAATATCATTCATTATTGTAGTTAATCTGAGAGGCATTGTATCGGCGGCGGTTCTGTTCCGTGGTCCCAAAAAGAAACAATAGGTCCACGGTATAGAAATAGAGAGTTGTTTACATCCGGTGGACGCGATTCGGCAAAAAGCGGTTGTCGATCAGCGGTTGGACGAAGGTGCGAGTCACCGCCGCCGGCTGGGCCAGCTCCAAGACAAACAATATAACAATGCTTCTATCAGTTGTCACTTGATGGTCAACCACTACCTCGCCTCGCCGAGTACCTGGCCGTCGTCGCCTTCATTCATAGATAGCGGTTTTATGAAGGTTAGGTACTATAATAGATTATAAAAAAAAGAAGAATAATGGAAGAAGAATGTTGGCAGGCTCTGGTGCGGAGAGAAACCTCACTACGAGCCACATGAACAATTAAATTACTCCTCATGCATAAATAATTAACTACTTATGGTTTAGAGTTCACAAGTGATGGCTTCATACCAAATTAGCAAATTAATAACAACGTTGAGGCCAATTTAGCAGTTAATTCTGTGGAACATACTAAGTTTTGCTCTAATAATTATTGTTTTCGGGAAATCCTTTTATCATTAAGTAGGTATATTATTCCGGCACCGTGTACCTACGTCGCCTACGTACACGGTGCCGGAATAATATACCTCAAGAAATATATTCTCAAGAAATACCTATAACAAATAGTCTGGGTACTGGCATAACTTATTCTTATGGTACTGGTTAGGTATCGAAATCTGTTAATTAGGTAGGTACTTATATCTACTGTTACAGGTTTTATAATTGTACACTAAACAGAAATAAAAATTTAGTTTTATTTGTCACCATGACACTTGTAGCCTACTAACTTTCTCATTGGAAACCTACCAAGTTAAAAATAACATGTCATCTGCAATGATTGATGATCAAGAACAGATATTGTCGCTTTCTTTTAACGATTAGAAGCACAACAACGTAGTTATTTAACTCTCATTGTTTTTTTTATTTCAAATCAAGTTATTTAACCAAATAGGTATGGATATATTTAGGAAAAAGTGCATGAAGGACCGACCATCGCTGTAACTGTGGAGAAGGTATAGAGATGGCAAGCAATGCGTGAGGATAATCAGGGGAGAGAAGACGAAACGAGCATTATACGTGATTATAACGGTCCTAGCGGTGCGTGGCGCGGTTCTCGGTACTAAATTAATGGCCAGCCTTCTATGTGCAACTGTACTTGATAAAGTGTAGCAACATGGACCTACCATTACCTGGTAGCCAACTGCATGAGGTACAGAACTTATGAATCTGATGAGTTCTGGGAGATTTTCACTGATCCAAGAGTTAGGTTAGTACGTACGTAAATCGTTTTATAACTCCTGCCGCTGTCTAGCTAATTTCAGTGATCATTTCCAGACCAAATTTCTTGAAACTCCACTATAGCTTCATATTCATTCCACCTCTGTTCCATCCATGTTGGTATGTAAATGACTACAAACCAACCGACACTTAGGTACTGTGAATGCCATCATCATCGCGTGCCGATGATTGCTATGATAATGACTTGTAATGAGGAACGTGATAATATGTCCTATCCGACTATGCGTCGGACAGTTGGAAAGCTTGCGGCTTGATGTTGTTTCTTGTATTTGTGGTGCAGAGAGCTGATTTCTTGAGGGATAGGAAAATCTAATAAATCCTTAAATCGGGGATAATCGGTATTTACTTTACTTAACCAACGTTATCAAATTCTTTAAAACTCTTTTATTGCCAGACAAGCAAAATAATTAAGATCTTTTGTATTTCAGATTTAATTTCGATTTATTTCAGTCTTTCTAGCCTTCGAGTGTGTGCAAACTCACACACCTATTCATCTACTTACTACTATGAATCATCGAGGTTTTTCTTTGTGTTTTGTTTGAACAAATGTTTGTCAGTTTCTGAAAAACACATCGAAGTATGTATCTACTATGCATACTTCGATAGGTTTTTCAGAATAAATATAAGGCCATTTCGTTATTCATTAATATGCTTCTACAGATACCTTTACAATTGCTGTGGTGCCAAGATAACTATTTGTTCAATTCCTAAAGAAAATACTTCCCAACAATATGTTAAATCTTTGCAATCACAGCCTCACGTCACGCCTCCATGACACGTAGCCGTGTGCTTACGGTAACCGGAGAGCGCGCGCGAGATATCTAATATTCATACGGAGGTAGGGTTGCGTTGCCCGTGGGCCATGGGCATCGCGGAAACTAAATGTGCCTCGATATGCACGGAATTTACTTACTTCTTAATTAGGTACTTTATTCTTAAATGCTTACTTCGGAGATAATGTGATTAGTAAATAAAGAAGATCCTTTGTTGGTCCCGCTGGCAAAGGCATCCTTTCAACTAGGTGCAATAAAAGGGGTAGGTAAGGGCAGCTGATCTAAAAGGCCAGTTATATTCACGTGAGATAGTGGTAGCCCCACAGAAATATTATATTATTCTGATTTCTGTGGGTAGCCCTGACCACCTTGTAGAGTCGATGGTGCATTACGTTGCGGATCGCGTTCCCTGCCTCGGAATTAGCATTTAACGCACCAGTTTTAGCGGTATCCGATAATTGCACTTTTTAACTCGGGTACCTATTCCAGTAATGTCCATGTATGTACATGGAACATTGTGGTATAACAACTTTCATCACAGCAATTTTCTTTGCGGATTTATAATAATGGACATTATTTCATAGAATATTCTAGTTATAATAAGCTTTGGTTGTGTTTACCAAACCAAAATTAATTTAATATCGAAAACCGTCCTCTCAAAGGCAAAGTTGTTGATAAAATATAAATCAAAAATAATTAAATCCGCGGTGTTTTGAATTGGGGGTGAACAGTTTCAAAACAAAGCGCTCAAATGATCCACATCCTGCGACTTGATCCTTTCAATTCTGCTTTACAAAATGTAACGTTTTATAAATTATTATTTATTATTATGATTAATTATTTAGGTTCTATTCCAATCCCGGAACCAATAAAGAAACGTTTGGTCGTCGGTGCCCTGAAGCGTTCGTCCTAAAGACGTTCAGTCACGCAATCTTCAGCTCCGACTCCATCCACTTGGTATCATCTGCCGAGACACCGATACCGATACTTTCCTCAGTCTCCGAGATAAGCACCGGCTGTTCGGATTACAATCACCGCGGGTGTAGCGTGATCGCGAAGTATTTGTTCTGGCTCGCTTGTCAATTAGATTTGATTGCGGTGTTAACCATTTTACGGTTTAATTGGTGGTATAACGATACCATCGTTTGGTTGTTCCGTGATCTCTGATTTGAATAAATAAACTTACCTACTCTTAAATATGTAATGCTGAACAATTTACACAGCTTGTGTCAAGGGTAGGTGACGATCAGTGATGTACTTATTACATACTAAACTAATATTAGTTACCTACCTATTTTATTTTAAACTTTTAGGAAACTTATTTACTTAGCTAGGTTTTTACTATAAAGGTATAATAAAATAATCACTTGATGCAATATGTTATATAGAATGTAAACCTACCTAGAAAACAGCCGGGACAAATATTTGGGGATCGTAAAAGCTTTTTTAACTGGGTGAAATCGAACCCGCAACCAGCTTCGCAGGCGACCCTGCACCGGCTGCGCCACAAAGGTCGTCGCTATAAGCCTCTGACTGAGCATTCTTATCAACATGTGAGCCATTGTCACGTGTTCCCGCTCAGCCAGGCTAGCAAATTGAGAAAACGGGAAACCGTGATAAGTTACTTCTATCTCGCTAACAGGGAATTAACGTTAATAAATAAAAAGAGAAAAGTTTCATTTATATACCTTATATTTTGAAATAAACTTAATGTTTAGATTATCAACTAACAAATTCTTCAATACCCTTTAATTTACGAATTACCCTGTAATTTACGAGTTACCTTGTAACTTCAATCACGTTAACTAAATATTCAAAATTATTACTTATGTCACCGACCTCTCAATGGCTTTCTCAGTTCTGTTCTTTTGATTAAAGTTTCTTACTCTTCAATAATAAATACTAGAATTCAACGGGGAAAACCACTGGACGAAAGATGCATTACAAAAGGTACTGAAAATAGGTAAAGTTAAATTTACTTAGATTAAAATGTCTGACGGTGGCGTTTAGGCTAGAGTTTTGCAGAGAATTGCTGTAGCTTAGTTTACTAGTCAGTTACCTAGAATGTAGTTGCCGTTATCGACAAAGATATAAATTAGTTATATGTGTATAAAATTGTAACCCTAACTAGTTGCCAACCTATTCGCCTAATCCTTCCGTATAATTCCCTAAACCGTAACTTCCCTAACACGATATTGTGAAACTTCCGATTTATAGACTCAAAAGACACAAAAGAAATATGACCGACCAATATTGACCATGTCTTTAGTTGAAGTGGTTCGTTCTGTTGTTTGCAGAAGGAGTCCCGCACAGACGTGCAGTTCCACCTGGCGGCGCTGCGCGGCGACTGCGACCGGCTGCGCCAGCTGCTCGACACCGGGAAGGTGCACATCGACTCCAGAGACCGGGTAACTGCTTGTGTCTACTGTCTTATTGTGCACTATCTTCACATGGGTTCATGCACAGACGTGCAGTTCCACCTGGCGGCGCTGCGCGGCGACTGCGACCGGCTGCGCCAGCTGCTCGACACCGGGAAGGTGCACATCGACTCCAGAGACCGGGTAACTGCTTGTGTCTACTGTCTTATTGTGCACTATCTTCACATGGGTTCATGCACAGACGTGCAGTTCCACCTGGCGGCGCTGCGCGGCGACTGCGACCGGCTGCGCCAGCTGCTCGACACCGGGAAGGTGCACATCGACTCCAGAGACCGGGTAACTGCTTGTGTCTACTGTCTTATTGTGCACTATCTTCACATGGGTTCATGCACAGACGTGCAGTTCCACCTGGCGGCGCTGCGCGGCGACTGCGACCGGCTGCGCCAGCTGCTCGACACCGGGAAGGTGCACATCGACTCCAGAGACCGGGTAACTGCTTGTGTCTACTGTCTTATTGTGCACTATCTTCACATGGGTTCATGCACAGACGTGCAGTTCCACCTGGCGGCGCTGCGCGGCGACTGCGACCGGCTGCGCCAGCTGCTCGACACCGGGAAGGTGCACATCGACTCCAGAGACCGGGTAACTGCTTGTGTCTACTGTCTTATTGTGCACTATCTTCACATGGGTTCATGCACAGACGTGCAGTTCCACCTGGCGGCGCTGCGCGGCGACTGCGACCGGCTGCGCCAGCTGCTCGACACCGGGAAGGTGCACATCGACTCCAGAGACCGGGTAACTGCTTGTGTCTACTGTCTTATTGTGAACTATGTACCTACTTACCTCTTGACATGGGAGGACATTGAGATTAACGCTGCTATTGATTTCACCATACATCGTGAACTGATCAATAGTCAACTGTATTGTCAATTGGGGATTGGAGTAGAGCAGATAAATTACAAATGCCTATAATTTATCCGATACCCCGTACATTCTTGTAATTCCGACATGGAAAAGCTCTAAATTGCTCCATTTACCTTGACCTACTTACGAACCCCGTAGACGGTCCTGAATTGGAGTTATCGGAGACTTAAGTCGAAACAATTTTGGTCTGTTAGCGTACATTCTATCTTACTGTGATAAAATTACTAGAGGTGGGTACCACTTACATACTAAGACATTCTAAAATAATAAACCGCTGAAACCACGGAACTCTAACAAACCAGAAATGATTTTGCTCTTAAAGCGAATCAAAACTGTCGAAGAAACATGTAAGAGTCTAACTCAAACTCAAACTCAAACTCAAAGTGCTTTATTTCCTTAAGACCTTACAGGACACTTGGACACGTCATAAAATTCATGTTATTAATAATTAAAACTAGGAAATAAAGTGCTCACTTTGATTTTTGTTCACTTCAATCTTTTTAAAGTAAAGAAGCGAACAGAAACCTTTACCTTGTTAGGTTGTTATTTTTCGAGTTGGAGCAAAAAATCTCGTTCTATCATCGGGCTGCTAACAGATCAATCTTACTTTACGACCCCGTAAACAGTTAGCCGGCTCCGCTTTACTTTACGACGTCATTATTGCTCAGCGACAGGCGGATTTATAGGCTCAGTGACGCCGACGGACTGAGAACCAAATAGGAAGCAGCTCGAGTTGCAGCACGGCTTTACTTTCATCTGGAGATTTATGTCGTCACCTTTATCTATCCTGAATCGCAGGCGATTCGAATGCATGTTGAGAGCGAATGAAGTTCATTTTAGTTTGTATGTATTTCCCGTCAAATCAAAGCTTTTTATAAAGCCTTCTATTTTTCTTATTATTTGGACTGTTTGCAACCGTCTGCAGTTATAAATAAATAAGATTTTTCAGTAACAGTATCGACCTACAGGTTTTTGTGATTTTAAAGCGTTCCTTTCTCAAAAACTGCAATTGCCAAGTTAACGTTGTACCTTATCGGACTAACATAGCTCCCACTGTGTATATGGAGTTCCTCGTGTGGATTCCATTCCAATGCAATTAATTAAATGCATTTATGGAGATTTTACAAGTTCTGCGAAGACTCGTTAAGAAATTGATTCTCAGAAGGAAATTAAAAGCTTGTCAATGATGTGAAGCAATCCAGTCAGGAATGGAATGTGAGGGCAGTTGCGAAACTTGCCGTGTCCGTCCATCGCATGATGGAAAACTTAAGTACCTAGGTACCTAATAAACCTATTTTGAACTTTATAGGTAGGGAAGGTGTAGTAGTAGGTACTTTACCTTTTATCTCTCCTATCCTCATATAACTCTAGATCGGATTAGATTTGTTAAGAACAACGTGAACATGATTTAAAGGGTATAATGATATGTAGGGCGCTATGGTGCTCATTAGGGGAGGCCTATGTCCAGCAGTGGACTAATATAGGCTGATGATGATGATGATGATATGTACAGAGTTAATTGGACTAAAGCCTTTTGCTTCATGCCTTAGTCTGAGCGAAGTGAAAATTCACACAAATGATTTTAGTAATTTTGAAACTACCTCTATGTACCAGGAACTGTACTAGTAATGGAATGCTTCATATCATGAACTATTCTAATCTGTCTACTCCTAGTTAGTGGCATTTCACAGATGCCTTACGTCTATCTTCATCATAATTGGAAAGGACTGCCTCGCACATTAGCAGCAGTTAGGTTCGTCGCTACCTCGCAATGGACCTCTTCAGTCATTCATTAGGTGTGTGTATGTATTAGGCATAACAGTGAGTGGCGTAACAAAAGACTGTATGACTGTAAATCGATGAACTGAGGTTCCAAGGAAAGCAAATTAGTCGCGCAGTGTGAAGACATTCCGCAGACAATGCAATGACTATTGCATCGTAAATCGATGCAGTGTGGTCTTGTCTTGACGCACGACTAGGAGAGAAGGTGCAGAACGCAAGTAATGCAGATCTCATAAAATAGATATCGTCGTGAAAGATGGATACTATACTATATCTACATACTATACACACACATGCTTTCTAGTTCAGTTTCAGCAATACACAGTGACGTAGGTATACTGGCTGACACAAGTGACGTGCATTCTTTGGTAACGAGCCTGAACAAATCTTTCACACCCGTGGCACCGATTCTCCGAGAAGTCATCAGCGCCCGAAACGACGAAGTTCCCACCGCGATTACAGAGTTTACGTAACGCCAAGTGCTCGCGGTTTGTGAATGGCCGGGCTATAAATCATAACCATGGAATTATGGAGGCCCGGCCACGGCCCGAGAGTCAAGATGTAGCGATTTGTTTTTACTTCCTTATGGTCACATAATATACGAATAATAATGTTTATTGTTCAGACCATTTATTATTATTGAAAACGAATTCACTTATTTTTAATTTTGCTGTTGCTCTACCTAGAGTCGTTGCTCTGCGTAGGTCATCGTTAACCAGAATCACGACATTTGCTTTGCCAACGCAGGCCAAATTGGTAATACTAAACCTTTCTTCTTTAATTCGTCAATACATACATGACCCATGCGTAACCAGCTTTCTTCAACTGATATCATCACCAACATCTCGCGTCGCGCTGCTTGTGATTCCGCGCCGCTCGTTAATGGCGTAGGTACTACGTGTGTAAAGAATTGAAACGAACAAACTAGGGCACGTTATTTTTGAGTATATACCTACCACACCACCGCTCGTCGCTAGTTGTTCATGTTTACATCTCTGTGCCGCCGCTTCCGAGTAACTATAACTAGTAGTAGGTAGTTAACAATACCAACACTACACAACCACCACTTTTTGTCCGTAACAACGGACAAAAAGTGTTAAAATCAATTATCACTTTATTTCTTAGATTATTTTGATAATTACCTATAGCTTAAATTTGATTTGTCTAAGTGCTTATTTTGTAAGCCTAAAGAAATAAAGAAATTGATTTACTACTTACTTTTATTCTGTACCAATAACTCCATGAAACAGTAAAAAAGAGGTTTAGCTGTATATGCGCTGTGTCCTTGTTTTATGGAGTTACAGATAAAATAATTAAAGAATAGCCCAGTTAGGTATTAACATCTGGCGCCACGGAATGTCGCTTGAGACAATTATAACCCACATTGCATACCTTATTGGCAATTTGAGAAAAAACTAACACTTCTCGAAACGCTCTCACTTATACATATTGATGAGAAAAATTATAATATAATTTTTGTGCGGTTAAATAGTTTTTAACTGGAAGAAAAACTTGTGCACAGCGATTGTTTATGAGCAGGGAACAGCATTATGTTTCCGGAGCAGGCGGTCGGTATTCGGAAATAAACACAAACTGTCAGAATCTAAACCAAACTAATACATGTTTGAGGAAATAGCGAGGGCTGGCTTCTGAAACGTTAATGGTCATTAACGTGCCCTAGTTTAAAAGCCACACTTTTGCAGTTTCTTTTCTTTCACGTCTTTTGCGAGCTTGAGGTGCAAAATAAAAATAATAAATAATACCTACCCATTGTATCATCAAATTCATCAAGCTAAACAGAGCTTGTTTTATGGTTATGGATTCTTGATTAACTTAATAGGTACATACAATACGAAGATATTTTTTTATGAAAACACCCAGTACCCTGGGCTGGAAAAATATTTGCAGAACGAGCAAACATTTTTCCCACGGCGAGAATCGAACCCGCAACCCTTGCGTTGAAGGCGGATCTTCTTGGTCTTTTGCTTGCCGCATCGGGCTCTTACCAGCAGTCTCGCAGATCATCAAGCACACAGGCCACAGTACGTCGTACACTGCCTGCGCTGCGGTAGCTGTTTGTTTTGTGTCTTACCGTGTGTGTTGTTGTTCAGGACGGCACGAGCCCGCTGATCCTGTCCGCGGCCATGGGGCACACGGAGTGCGTGCGTGAGCTGCTGCTGCAAGGCGCCGACCCCGCCTGCTGCAGGACGGTGAGTCACTGACGCATGCTATACCAGACTGCATTGCCTTTCGGCCCATCAAAGCTAAAGAACTCACTCAATCTTTGCTGGTTTGCTTGCACTAAATGGAATATAGGCGCATTTCACGGGGTCCGGGATTATTTAACAGGCTACAGTCACTTCTATGCTGGTTGCCACTAGTCTGACTAGCAATGAGAGTCAAGTAAAGTAAAACCAGCCACCAGGCTTGTCAAACGTGACCATAGACCGTAACAAGGAATGTTCTTGCCTTTAGAAAGAACATTGAACATCAGGATAGCTAAACTATTCCATTTAACTTATTTCATTATCCGTCTCTATTTGCGCTAGATTACCTGATGTAATATTGTTTTTTCTTTGGTTGATATCACACCTGTATGTCAGACAGGAACGAGCGCGTTGTTCTTCGCGGCTCAGGGCGGGTTCCTCGACATCGCGCAGCTGTTGCTGGACCACGGGGCCGCCATCGACGCTCCCAGCACGGTATGTACTCAGACTTTATATCCGCTCAGGAGAGGACACCTCTCTCCTCTATATCCTTCTCGAATAGCTATTTTCTGAATTTCAATCTCCAGCTACTTTGTCCCATCTCTCAGAGTTCATGCATCACGTTCACATAATATTAATTTGTTGACTAGCAAACATTCTTGTGATCTGAACCGGATAACTTCGGTTACAGCTTCAAGTGTAATGTGTGACTTTTCCTCGTGCTTTCCAGGACGGTGGTACCCCGTTATTCGTGGCGTGCCAGTGCGGCCACCTCCCCGTAGTTGAGGAGCTCATCCGAAGAGGAGCGAACGTCAACTCTTGTATGAAGGTAAGAGGACTTTTCTCTCGCTGCAGTCTTCCTTATCATCGTCAGCTTATATTAGTCCACTGCTGGACATAGTCCTCCCCTAATGAGCGCGTAGATTCTCATCCCACCTGGCCGAAGGGCGTCCTACTCTAGGTTTGCCGCGGTTTCCACTCAAGAACACGTTTACGAAATATATTTGATTGAAAGGAGACCTTATTTCTTTCTTTTCTTGGTAAGAACAGAACTTTCGAAAACATAAAAGCCCACAAGACAGGTTATCAGTTAATGTTTGTTTTCTCTAGACATATCCTTTCCCACAAGTCTACATCCAGAGCTTTGGGCTTTGTTGTGAACATAAAAAGTAAATGCCAAAGTTGTGGAGGTCGATCGTCAGTCCCCCTTACATAGTGAGTGTTCTGTTTGCAGGACAAGGCCAGTCCTCTGTTCATAGCGGCGCAGAACGGGCACGAGGAGGTGTGTCGCGCGCTGCTGGAGCGCGGCGCGCGGGTGGACGCGGCGCGCGCGGACGGAGCCACGCCGCTGTGGATCTGTGCGCAGTGCGGGCACCAGCACGTGGCGGCCGCGCTGCTGCAGCGGGGAGCCAGGGTCGACCAGATCAGACAGGTATACACTGCAGCAGGAGCCAGTGGACAAGGACGGAGCCACGCCGCTGTGGATCTGTGCGCAGTGCGGGCACCAGCACGTGGCGGCCGCGCTGCTGCAGCGGGGAGCCAGGGTCGACCAGATCAGACAGGTATACACTGCAGCAGGAGCCAGTGGACAAGGACGGAGCCACGCCGCTGTGGATCTATAAACTTTCTGACGTGTTCACGAGTCATTTAAGGCCTAAAGGAAATAATGCCCCGAGTTTATCTGTACCTAGGTCCAGATGTTCTTGAGGAACTCTCGACCACAGCCGATCTTGGTCTATTTGGCAACTCTCCGAGCCTGTGAGCTCGTGAATCTAGAAACGGTGAACAGAGTTGTAAGAAGACATAATGTACGTTCACATTCCAGGACGGAGCGACGCCGCTGTTCAAGGCTGCGCACAAGGGGCACGCGGCCGTGGTCTCGGAACTGCTCAAGTACAAGCCCAACTTGGGACTGCTGCCTGTAAGTATCGTCTGCTACCATGTCACAGAGATGTGTGCTCGAGTTGTGGAAGGCAGCGTGTGATGGTTCCCCTCCCGTCTGTTCCAGAACGGTCAGTCAGCGCTGCACGGCGCCAGCATGTTCGGTGAGCTGGCGTGCGTGCGGCTGCTGGCGCGGCGCAGCGACCTCTCTCTGCGGAACAGCGCCGGCCTGACGCCGCTGCAGGCCGCGCGCGCCGCCCGCAAGCACGACGTCGTCACCTACCTGCGGGCGCTGCAGCAACACGACTAGGGCCCTCCCCCCTCCCCCCTCCACTCCATTGCCGCAGGGCACCACGGGCAGGAGGCACGGGTCACTGCACGGGCGCTCCTCCAAGATCCCAGGACACTATCTCTATACACCAAGTGTAACGAAGAAATGGGAGAATGCAAGAAAGGCCTGGATTATCTGAGTATCGATTCTCCTTCGGAAAGGAAGCCGAGGTCGTTGCTCGCTGTTAAGTCGATGTTTTATCGCAAAAAGGCAGAATTATCCGAGTATCGAGCTGCCGAGGCCTGGGACGACGTCTCGAGACAGGGGTCAGCGAGCCAAGTCTTCACCGATCGCTTCACTGCAGATCGTGTATGAGGTAGCTCCAGGACCCGTGTATAGTTCCAACAAGTGGTCGTCTCCTGACAAGTTGCCGAGTTGGTCACATGTCAAGTGTCCTGCCGCTCACGACACAGATACTCGTTGGTAGCAGTAAGCTTGTGGTTGTGTTCACGGTCACTGCGCTCCGTTCCTCAAATATCCTAAGATCTGCGGTCAATCTCGTGTTCCTATAAAATAAGTATATTGGATATTTTCGTATGTTATCTACCTAAACTACACCATAAGATTAAGTAAGTTATTATTTAGTCTTATGCCTACACCTAGCCATTAAATTAAGCTTTACCTACACGTAGACAGGGCAGGCCTCGCGCGATACCTCACCTACACAATGAACTTTAGTGGACTGTCAATGAGAATAAGAACTAAATCTGAAATGATAAATTAATGCAGACACAGTACAAGCCTACGCAACGTAGTCTCAAGTTTTAGTAAACATGGACTGTCGCATATCTATTTGATTACATTTATTTATTTAATTTACTAGAAATTTTATGGTTTAAGATAACTAACTCAATTACAGTAATAGCATCAGAGAACCTTAAACATTTCAAAGATTTGAATTACAGACAGTTTGAATTTCATAGAATAAAAAATGATGTGCTGCTACATTTTTTACTGCAGATGCATTTAATATTTTATTTTAGTTTACTACTTTTGCTATCTCAAACCATTTTCAGGTTTTCTTAATCAAAATGATTGTGTTTCTACTGCAATGGTGCTGTTTAGTCATAACTATCGTATTTTAGGTTCTTACTAGTCACACGTCGAGGTTACACGTCTTAAGAATCTCAGTACAACAGATCTAAACTCTGAATCAAATAACCTATGATTTGGCAAGGAAAATAAAACAGATGCAACGTCATCGTTAGATGTGTAACCAAGAATTTTTTATGATTTTACTAACAGACTTAGATATAGAAAATGTATTTTGATACAGTGTTTAGATGTAAGACTTGAATAACCTGTTATTGTTGTAGTTGGCGATGCATTACGAAGTGACAGTTGTTTCGCTCGCCACATAATACTTAAAGTACACGAGCTTCACTAATGTGTTAAGTAAGAGTGAGGCAGTAGGTTTAACGCTCAACTTTATTGAACTAAGTTTAAAGTACAGTACATCTAACAATCGCCTCGATGGTTTATTGAATCTCGGCTATTTTGAGTTGTAACTTATTTAGATGTTAGTCGGTTCAAAAGGTGAATTTATATTTTTGTTATTAAAACTCATTGTTTTACTTAATTCAGAGTTTTATTTGTATTATACATAATTCCTTTATAAGATAAATATAACAAGGAAGGTCAACTACTGAGTACTCTAGCGCAACAGATAAAATTCGATCACAGATTTATAAGTATAGTACTAAAGTAGTTACGATGTCAAAATGTCTATTGAGTGATGCCACAGTTATGTCACGTGATCTATTGTTAAAGAATAGAGTCTTCGGTAGACAATTTACATACATTTGGATGCCAGACCTAGGACTACGTCTTCAAAATTTCAGCACGATCTGATCAGTAGTGTTGGCGTGAAGACTTAACAAACTTCCATCCAAACTTTCGCATATAAAATATTAGTGTAATGAGCTCCTGGTTAAAATATGAAAGAAAGATTAGAGACTAGTTAACTTATCTAACTAGCTTAATCTATAATATAAAAATGTATCGCAAAATGTGTTGGTAAGCGCATAACTCAACAACGCCTGGATCAATTTGGCCAAATCTTTTTTTTTAATGTGAGTTGAAGTTCAAGGATGGTTTTTACGGCGAGAAAAATATGATATTTGACAAATAAATAAATTTCCCCGCGGGCGACGCTGCGGAGCGCAGCTAGTAATTAATAAAACAAACTTAATAATGAATGAACAGTGCAGGCATGTAGTATTACACTAGCTGTAGCTGTAGCAGCTAAGATGTAGATGTAAAACTGATTCAAAAGAACTGAATTAAAAATTAATTATATCATAAATTCTATAATTATCTGAACTTAATCCAACTTGGGGTCCAATTTCACCGAATTTTAGCTCATTACACATGTGACGTCGCATCACGATAAGTTTTGAATAGAATAGAATAGAAAAATAATTTATTGCCTATAAATTTCTTAACCTAAACTAGAATTAAAAACAATAATAAAAAAACTAATCATAGGCAAAGGGAGTAGATTCAGCTATGTGCTGCATGCTGAAACATGCGGCGCTGATTTTAAATCTACTCCCCTCGGGTTTAACCTAGGTAAGTTCTTACATTTACATGTTTACTTATATAAGAAGGTAGTTTTATACATACACCACGAACATGTATGTATAAGAATTATAATTTGGATAAAAATGTAGTTATTAAAGTAAAGTAGAGTAATGAGTAGGAAGGTAAGGTGTTAGTCAGGGCTCGCACATTGGTCCAGCAAGTCTGTGGCGACGGCGGCGAGCGCGCGCGCGGCGGGCCGCGCCGCGGGCTGCGCCTCCGTGCAGGCGTGGAACAGCGCCAGCGCGCCGCCGTACCGCGACTCCGAGATGCCGGCCGGGATCAGCGGACGCGTGCCTACGACAACAATTTACATCATTATTAAAGTTTTTTAAACTTATGGGATAGAAGAACATAGTTAATAAATTTATAGATACGGGTATTTATCGTTTTATCAACATTCGATTTATTTAGTGGATATATCGATATTAATTACTTAGCTCCTAAGTTCTTTTCTATTTCTTATGTCCTAAATGCATTTTCTGTCGCTAAATAATTTTCTATTTGTAGCTTAGTTATTTTGATAACATACGTGGCGTACTGGATAATAGGTGGCACGAAACATGGAAAGTGGCGAATAGATTTCCGCCAAGGAGGTAAATTCAATGAGTAATCTGCAGGAATATTTGAGTTTGGTAGTTTTGTTGTCTTTAGTCTATCTAGTAGCCCGCTACATAAGCTGTGCCGTGCTTAGGGCACAGAATAAATATTACTATTTGGGGCTAGATGTGTTAAATTTCCAAAAACATTCATTATTTTTTGTTCCTGCACATGAAAATAAAATATTTCGTTCATTTTGTCAGTCAGAGTTAGATTACATGAGAGAATGAGCATCCAGAATGAACTCATATTGAGTATATTTCTAGTAGATATAACAAATTAGGCAATTTAGACGGGCTATGCTAGTAAAATCCAAGCATAATGGACCGAACAGAGTCCAAATGCGGACACAAGAGTACTTCTACCATAACAAATACAAGGTGCAGTTCTGAGCTCACCGTATCCCTCGTTGAAGTATCCCTCGCTCCCCAGGGTGGTGTCCAGGGTGGTGTCCAGGCCGAGAGCCGCCTCGCTGTCGTCCAGGGGCTCCCCGGGCGGCGCGTGCGGGGGGCTCAGCGCCATCATCTCCCAGATGGTCAGCCCCAGCGGCCAGATGTCCGTCTTGCAGCTGATCTCTCCTCCTTGGATTACTTCGGGAGCGCTCCAAGCTTCCGTTCCTGGAACACATAGCTCAAAGAATTAGCAAGTTGAAGTGGCAGTGGGCCGGCCATATCGCGCGAAGAACCGACAACCGTTGGGGTAAACGTGTTCTTGAGTGGAGACCGCGACTCGGCAAACGTAGTGTAGGACGCCCTCCGGCCAGGTGGGATGACGATCTGCGAAGGACTGCTGGCAGATGCTGGATGCGGCAAGCTGAAGACAGGGCGCTATGGCGCTCATTAGGGGAGGCCTATGTCCAGCAGTGGACTAATATAGGCTGATGATGATGATGATGATGATCAGTATTATTTTTTTGTGAAATTTTTTATTTTTTAATTTTCATAAATTTTTATGTTACTATGAAATTATTGGACATTGTATAATAATTGACTTTGAATTTTTATTATTTTTTATGGTGTAATTTTTAATTTTTAGTTCAGGTTAATGTGTGAAAAATATTTAGGCTGTGATTGTATTTTACTGTTTTCTTTTTTTTACACTATTAAATTAGGAGCCCTGTTATAATAGTGTAAATAAACATGTTATTGTGTTGTGAGTACTCTGGCTAGCTCTCAAAATTTTATTTGACAGGCAGGATACCAAGCTCACTGGCTAAATACTGTTGATAATATTGTCTTAATATCTTGAGCATGAGGAATAAAGCACTGCTCACCAAAATAAGTGGCATTCTTTGTTTTGTCAACATTTCCGTTCTCGTCAAGTGGTAGTGTCACTCCAAAGTCGCACAGCTTGCAGATGGCAAACTCCCCGTTGACCAGGATGTTGTAGGACTTCATGTCTCCGTGCAGAATCCGCACGGTGCAGTGCAGGTAGTCCAGGGCACTGGCGATGTCTGACGTCATCTGCAAAGGAATCCAATAAGTACATTAATAAGAAGTTTTGACCGGCACCAACATGGCTCTCGCCTAGTGTTGTTGTGGAATGC
Organism: Eupithecia centaureata; assembly: GCA_944547425.1. Classification (NCBI taxonomy): domain Eukaryota; kingdom Metazoa; phylum Arthropoda; class Insecta; order Lepidoptera; family Geometridae; genus Eupithecia; species Eupithecia centaureata. Next base: position 15,520,988 of record OX155682.1, read on the forward strand.
TGCTTGTGATCTGATGTTTTCTACAAAGATCAAGTTCTATTTAATTTAGTTCAATCTAATCAATCAAATAATAATCTTCATAAGCCTAATATGATTCACTATCATTTTTCTTTCCTTAACCATTGCTAAATTGTAGATTATTAAATTAAAAGTATGATTATTTTAGTGTAATTTAGTATACACTTAGCTTAGTTATGCCCAGCGTGGGGATTATGGGCATTACTCCCATATGATGAATGCCAATGAGGCACTTATTATGGGAAGGCCTGTGTCCAGCAGTGGACCAGAAAAGGTTGTAGATAGATAGATAGATAGCTTAGTTGTGAAGTTCATTTATTAGCTTTTCTTTTGCTTAGTTCTTGTAGAACCTAACTTAATTCGTTTTTATTTTTATACATAAATCTTTAGACCTTTGAAATAAATAGGTAACTAATTAAGTAACTCTTAACAGAAAATTAGACGTCAAAGAAGCTTTTTTACTTTGAATATCTGTCTGGGTGTGAAAGGGTCCCAGTGCGCCTCCACCTTCTCCTCGATCATGTCCCCGAGCGAGACGTCACAGGCCTCCATGCCCAGGTACAGGATCTTGTCTCCGCTGAAGGCTCGGAAGCCCACGATGTTGGGGTGAGCCATCCTCTGCAGCAGCGCCGCCTCCTCCTTCAGTCGCTCCGAGTACACCTGCTGCGGCTTGACGCGCTTGTTCAACATCTTGAGCGCCCACGGCGACCGCAGCTGCCCTTCGCGCGGAGAACGCAGCAGCTGCATCACCGACACACCTTTCAAGTTTTGAATAAACATTATTACTTAGGTACTGAAGTGCTATCTTACTACTCAGGTTGGTACATTTATTAGGTTCTCAGATAAATAGTAAGAAAGCCTTATATGGTAACTTTTTAAGGACTTCTTAATGGTTAACTTTTTAGTTACTTACCTGTTCCGTAGCCGAGGCGGTGGAGGAGAGGAGTCGGCGGAATTGTTATTTGTTCCAAGGTTTCTGGAGGTTTTTTACATTTATCGGGGGTTTTAAACTCTAATTTACTCATAGTTATGGGTTTATCAAAACAAACCAAACAATATAATTGGAATAAGAAATTGCAATCGTGTTCACTTCACAGGATGATGTACATAAGATTTTTTCTGTTGTTAATGTACAAATATAATCTCATTGATTTACAAAAGACATAGAGTTCAATAAGCAAATTTATTGTGATAAATGCGATGCGAAAGTTTCGTTTCAAAAATTTGAAATTCGAAAAAGCGTTTACAATTACGTCTGACTTTGACTTTGACAGTATGAATTGAGGCTTGTGCAGTGTTGCCAACCCGGTGTTAGGCTTTGGGGCTAAATGGAGTTCTAAAAAGGGCTAGATGGGGGCTAGATTTAGCCAAACAAATTAAACTAGGAAAAGTTCGTTTTTTTATTGATATCAAATAAAATAAGTGATTTTTTAACAATCGTTTACTTATATTAACCAAAAAACTTAGAAATCAACTTTTTTAATTGAAAATACACCTTAAACTCAATCTCCTCATCAGAGGAGGATTTTATTTTTCCGTACTATTCACTTGTACTTTGCGAAGTTGATGGTTGAAGAGATCGATTTTCAGTTCTAGCAGGGGCCTTGTTCAGAATAAACTTATATTTTTCTTTAGATCCAATCTTTTTTATGGCATCTATTGGGGATATCATATGTGTTTTTAGTTTAACCGAACTTTATAAGACCAAATCGTATTTGTAATATAGAATTTTTAAATATTTGTACTGTGCCATATAAAGTTTTCTTACACGCTTTCGGGCTAGAAATAGGGCTAGGGGCTAAATCAACATTTGAATAAGCCAAAAAAAGGCTAGATCTAGCCCCGAAAGGGTTAATTTGGCAACACTGGGCTTGGATGTTCATCCAAGCCCAGTGTCATGCTTCATTTCACATCATGAAATGGAACACAATGGACATTGCATTGTAAAGCCCCCGCGAATATTTAAAAAGTTGTAGCATTTGAAATTCACTATTCCGCATTACATCATCAAGCAGGAGTGATTGGATGTGTGCATAACATGCTGCATTCGATATCTACAAGGGCAATAATTATTGTACTTATATGTTTCATACAATTAGGTACAAATAAATTACTTAGCTTATGCCTATCTTATTAGTACATAGGTACCTACTAATGGACGCAGTTAGTGGTTCAATAGATGGCCATCTAACTAAATGAATTTCGGAAATCCTGATTTCAATATTAGAATCATCAGCAATGATAATTTCAGAGACTTTCCAAAACCTTTATACGGGTTCTAATTAGCTTCTTTAGCGTGCAAAGGATCAGTAAATAGGTAGAACTGGCTATAATAGCGAGTTCTACTGTCTTCCTACCCAAGCCTAGGTACCTTACCTACCTACAGATCATTATGGTTCGTGAAACCAAGGCCTTGCTCCGGAAGCGGCGGAAGTCTCAACGAGGAGAAGACGTCCTTAGCACAGCTGAGGTTAAACACTGCTCACGCATTGTACTGACCTAGTGTTGCTCAATGGGAAGCGCTCAGACACTTTCGACAAATATTTTTTTATAACGTTTGTCTAGAAGTAAGGGTAGGTAAAGGTAGGTAGGTACTTACTTAATAAGTAAGTTAAACTTATTTACTATGTAAATTTTATCTGTGACACAAGTTGAAAAGGTTTTCGAAAACCTACAGCATAAGAATAAATAATAACTGTCTATTCTTATGCCTACAGTTACTGCTAAAAGTGGCGAATTTACCGGGCGCGACTCCTAGCTTGATCGTTATGCTAATAAATCAAAACACTAAAGACTCCATGATACGTTCCGTAGCGTAACATGGAGTAACAAGTACAAATCATGGCAGGAACCCGATTCTATCCATACAAAGGTTGCCTGGAAGAGATAGCTGTTAGCGATAAGACCGCCGCTACTCTGCCACACTACATAATGAAATACATATTATTTCATTAGTACCTATTAAGTTTTAGTTTTTATCATGTTTTGATGGTGCGATATGCATTCATGCAAAGATGCATGTTCATGCAAATATCCCCATAAACATGTCAGTCATCACTATCACTAGGTATATAGTATAAAACAAAGTCGCTTTCTCTGTCCCTATGTCTCTTTGAATGCTTAAATCTTTACAACTACGAAACGGATTTTGATCCGTTCTTTTTGATAGGTAGAGTGATTCAAGAGGAAGGTTTATACGTATAATAAAATAGCCGGGGCGGGTCGCTACTGTCGCTAGTACTTAAATAAAACAGAAGCGATTTGTATCGAAATGTAGGAATTAAATAAATTACGTACCTTCCATTGAATCGTATCAGTTAACAAAAGCGTTTATGAAAACGCCAGCTAATTGGCATTATTAGAAAACTTAGTTTTGTAATAATATATCGATGATGAATGTAACATGTCACGAGTGGTAGGTCGGTAGGTGAGTACGGGCCGTGTCCGCCGCCGCCGCCCGCTCGGCCGCAGTCAGCGAGCGCCGGCCGACGGCAGCGGTCCCACCATGCCCTCCCCCGACCTCAGGTGAGCACTCGTGCACTCCCAACACTCGGTGATAGGCCTGCGGTATAAGGTCCATAAGCAGTTTCCCGTGTTTTGTCGTGCTTTACTTTAACAAAAGTTTTAAGACATTCAGCCCAGATAAACTGAGAAAGTGAAAATCTGAATCAAACTTATTATTAAACATAGATGTCACAAAAAAATCTTCCCTGTGTCAGACGATTCTTCTAAAAGTGGGTTCTACGAAAAAAAATCCGTTGGGCAAAGTGAAAAACAAATAAAATGTATTTATTAAATGTAGAGCTCTATTATTACACCAAAAATTCTTAGTGTCGACTTGGGGGTCCATATGCCACGTAAATACGTTTGACTTAGGACGTTTCTGTAGAAGTAGAGCTGACTGGGAAAAACTGAACTGACCTGCCTGACATACCTTCCAAACCAATCCCTTTACGTCGTCCAGTCAATTGTTGTGCCATCGTAAACATCGCACACCAAGGCTCTGACATCATTATACCTTGAGTACCTACCTACCTGGTCTTAACGGAATAGCTTCAATTACTTGGATATAGGATCTCTACTTAGTCCATTGTAGGTATTTACCTGACATAGCTTTGTAAGAAGTTTGAATTTTAGAAAGGGTCAGAAAGGTGATTATAATGTCGATAAAATAAAGTACGAAACTGACTTTGACCAGAAGAAGCTATCAGACTGATGCACTTAATACATCTTCACCGTTTGGTCCAGAGTACCTACCGACCAATAAAACTTGCACCTGATAGTACCTACCTACCCCTTTCAAGTGAACTGATTTGTTTGAAACCGAAAATAGTTTTTTGGACCTCAATCAAAAGTCTCCCTGACGATGATACCCTCGATCAGTCTACTCGAAGCCATCGACACGTCCTTGAAGCCCTTCCTTTCAGGCGGCTGTCTGTCGGTATACAACAATGCGATGCGGTGCCGTCACGCGCGATCGCAACCCATTACCTTTGACAACCGCCCCGCTGCTGATGTTGCGTTGCTGATTATTAATGCTATGTTACGTCTCTATATCGGATTTGGACGCAGTCAGTTTGGTAACATATTGTCTGATTACACAGTTTGATAGTCGCGGAATTTTTGTGTTGAAGATACTCTTGTTATTATGTGATGGAGCCGATATCTAGTCCGGTGACCTTGAGGCTTCTAGGTGATGGTTGCAAGAGGAGTGCTTGTGATGAAAACGGTGGTTCAAGATAGGGATGTCAACACTGGTTTTCTCACTTTTGTTTCAGTAGTTAGATATTATGCATATGTGTTTATGACGAAGCTTGGTATGGTCGGAGCCCTGCGTCTAGATGATAGTCGTATTGAGACGTGATCGTGACGTATCTTTTTTGTATGAGATTTGAGTTATTCTTTACGCACGATAAAGACGCCGCGGTCTACCAAATCCCATAGAAAAGATAGAGAAAAATATAAATACTTAATAATAAATATTTATTAAAAAAACAGGTTAACAGGTAGGCATTAAGACTAAAGTACAGTTAAAATATTTAAAATAAAGAAGTACTTGAAGTTAACCTTTCAAAGTCAAGGTGGCTCCTCGCTCTAAGTTTGCACTTGTGCTTAGAAGGGAGGACTCATACATACATCACAAATAATACTCGCAATATTATTTGTGCTTATGAGATCTTCTATCTCGAGATTGACACGTGGTATGAACCTATTAGATAGATAGATAGAAAACTCTTTATTGCACTTTAAACTAAGAAACAATTTACAGAAACAATTTATACTAACTTAAGCTACAATTGACGGTCTTATCGCTCAAGAGCGATGTCTGCCAGACAACCTGGTATGGATAGGATCGTCGGATTGTACATGGGGTAAGATGTGTGTGCGTCTAATTCGAATAACTTAAAATAAACAATTTTAACATATGATTAAAAAATACTAAAATTAAGTTTTTATTATACAAAATAAACAATAAAATACATATAATGCGTACTATATAGAATAATAAAATGTATTAAAATAAATATATTATATACTTATATCTTCTAAAGCCGCGTACAGACTGCTGTAACGTAACATGCAATGTAACATGAAAGGAGCATTTCATAAGTGTGGACGCAGCGCGCGCACGAACTGAGCAGGTACGTGTTCGCATCTTTTCCGGCATGCGCGCGGCGAACATAGCTCAGTCTGCCGTGAACACGAGGAGAGAATTTAGTATACAATTATTACTGGCTACGATGATTGTCGATGCTTCAATGATTATCATCAATCATGTGAAAAAAAACGTAACGTAAACGGCTCAGCTGTAGCTATGTTTTCTTCCATTCTTCCAACGTTCGCGCGCGTTCGAGTAAACAACCCGTCCACACTGGCGCTCTGCGCACACTGCGCGCCCCTTTGTGTTCGGCGAAAAAACCGACAAATGGCGGATCGCGGCGCGCACGATTTGTAATGCTCTGTTCGTGCGCGTAGTGTGCGCGGTTCGTGCGCGCGAGGCGTCCACACTGTGTGATTTCTGTTACTTTGCATGATATGATACATTGCGACAGTGTGGACGGCAAATTCTTTCATTGCGTGATACATTGCATGTTACGTTACAGCAATCTGTACGCGGCTTTAAATATAGCAAGGAAACAAAGATTTATTCAGTGACATCATGACAAATAATCTAACAATAATAATAATAATTTAATATTTATTAAATATTTATTATACATATTTAATTACTATAATCTAATTAGGTACTACTAATAATTAATAACCTAAATACACATATTTTAATATTTAATAACGTAGTAGCCCAAAACTATGATAGAGTATGTAGCAGGTGCTCTGCCTGTTCGTAGTCAGTATTTTGCGAGTAGTGCGTTACAGTTCGTTTACATTCCGTATAGGTCTTTTTATGTAGAGTCATCATTTTATTTTTATTATTATAGAGGTGCGGTCCTAGAAATTGTGCATGATGATGGGCAAAGCTTGTTTTATATATATTTGCTTTGAAAACTGTTTTTTTCGTCTTCGTCAAAAAGGAGCACTACTCGATGCGTCACAAGCACATTTCGATTCTATCGTCAATCGAACTCAGGAGGTTGAATGTTTAAAAGATGTAACATTGGTAAAATAGCATACATTACTTACCTGTTTATGTAAGTAAACTGAACATAAACTTTGAGGAGCTAACAAAACAACGCACCGCTTAGGTTGTTTCAATAATTCGCAGGAAGGAACAATAAACCAAGCCCAAACTGAACGTGATTTCAGCTTCAGTTTTTACAAGATAAAAACATGTAGGTAACTTTATATGTAGTCAGTAGTAGTATGTAGTTAATTGGTCTAGGAAATCCGCTACGATATATAATCAGGAACGTTTATTAATTTCATCATGGATTAAACTCTAGCTTTTTATGAATCGGTATAGGAAGAGATGTGGATTTCTGAGTGAAGCACAAAAATGAATTAAAAAGAATGTCATAACAACGTGAAGAGAAGTGTCAGGCAGGACTCCTTTATAGAAAACGACTAAACAAAAATAGTACATTGTTACCCAAGGGTTGAAAGTAACTTATCTAGGCCCGAGACGGGGTTTGGCGCCCGAGTGTTACGAGGGCGCCAATAGTTCGAGGGACTACATAACTACATAAGTTACTTTCACCCGAGGTAAACACTGTGCTTTTCATTATAAATAAAAAAAACATGAGAAAACAAATTAATCAAATTTCCGCTATTTTTTTCATATTAGTCCATCTAGGACAGACGAAAGCCATTAAGGGCTCCCACACAAAACTGCGATTTGGTGCGATGCGATGCGATGCGATGCGATGTGATGCGATGTCACACGAACTTGATTTGCGAATTTCTGCGATGCGAATTTGTGCGGCGAACCGTTTTGTACTTACCAACCATACCTTCAAGTTTAGTCAGCCGTATTGGACGTGTTTTTAGGAAGCGTAAGATGGATCCCAAAAAGATAATTGAACCGATCTATGCAAAAATGATCCAACCCACACAAACCTCATTTCGAGATAATCGATATTTAAGTTTGTGGCGGTATTTCTCTAGCTTTGTAATACAAAATGTTGTTATTTTAATTTAATTTAATGCTATGTAAACTCAACTTTTTTGCTATAAATAATATAAAGAATAAATTGTAATAGTTTAGTAGATAATTGGGAAAACTTGCACCTGGATCATTATTACAAAATTAGTTTTGTATGGAAAGAGCTATGTAGGGTGCAAAAATTAAAATGCAAAAATGATTCAAAGTGTGATAAAAATTAGTAATCATTTTTGTGTTTTAAAAGACAAAACAAACAAAATTGGCCCTACTCCTCGTCCAAATCAGAATAAGGTTCATCGCATAAACCATCTACATCGTCTATTATTGCAGCTTCCCTTCGGTTTCTTAAATTAATCAATGCCATCATCTGGTATCTAATATTAGATCTGCTGGCCCTGTACTTATTTTATTTTATTTATTTATTTTTCGTTAAAGTACGAAACACACAGAAGCCGGAGGCGAGGCGGAGGCGAAGGCGTGCGAGTTGTATTCTATGGAATCTTATGAAAGCCTACACACACACTGCAGGCCGTGGCGAACGCGGTGCCATAGGAAAAACCGGCACGCCTTCGCCTCCGCCACGCCTCCGGCTTCTGTGTGTTTTGAACTTTATGGTTTATTTCGTTTACGTACTTAGATGGAATAGCAATTTCAAATATTAACTTGTCAAAACTTGTTTTATATCATCATCATAATCAACCTATATTAGTCCACTGCTGGACATAGGCCTCCCTTAATGAGCGCCAGAGCTCCCTGTCTTCAGCTTGACGCATCCAGCATCTGCCAGCAGTCTTTCGCAGATCGTCATCCCACCTGGCCGGAGGGCGTCCTATACTACGTTTGCCAAGTCTCGGTCTCCACTCAAGAACACGTTTAACCCAACGGTTGTCGGTTCTTCGCGAGATATAGCCGGCCCACTGCCACCACTTCAGCTTGCTAATTATTTGAGCTTTGATGTCGATAACTTTGGTTCTCTTTCGGATGTATTCTTTACGAATCCTATCCTTCAGAGAAACTCCGAGTATAGCTCTTTCTATAGCTTTCTGAGCTCTTTAAACTGATGGACGAGCTTAATATTATAGTTTGAATCATTGTAGCAAAATAGAACGGTTATATGTTAGGGTAACCAAAGCAACACAAAAATGATTCAAGTGGCATGAAACACTTATACATTTTAAAAAATGGTCTTCGACATGACAGTTGTGGGTTGGATCATATGGATTTTCCACATTTGTGAACATAGAGGTGTGAGTCTTTGATATGATAAAATATACCTTATACTGATTACATAGGTTAAAAAAACTCGAAATTGACTAGGTTGTGGGTTGGATCATTTTTGCATAAATCGGTCAAATTGCACTGCTGTTATTGTTAAATAGATATAAAAGAAAAATAAGATTCTGGATTCATCCATTTAATACGATTATGAACACTGAAGAGAACTATTTTACTCGAAATTACTATGAGTTGAGAACTGAAGCAGTTTTTTTTTACAACACAAAGAAGGCGGCTCAGGCGCCGCGCATCTTTCGCTGAAGTTGTCTCAGAGCTGACTAAAAGGGGGGTCACCAAGTATGACGTAATATGACAGGAATGCGCGATGCAAATGAGATCGGACGTTATCGTGCGAGCTCGCAGATATTTGCGATGCGATGCGAGCTCGCAGTTTTGTGTTTGAGCCCTAAGCCATACTGCCTGTCTTTCGTATTTTTTGAATTCAGTGAATTTTCGCTAAGGCCAATTTTTTTTTGCTTCATCTTTGATTTTGCCGCTGTCATGGTTCAATAGTAACGATATAGCTGTCAGTTGAAAACGATTCTCCCTAGGGCGGAAAAGTATACTTTCAACCCGCTCTTCAGGCATGTTCAGACCTTTGTTAAGACCTACTTTCCGAGTATGAGTAATGAAAAATAACTACATATTATTAACGTCCTGCCTGCGACCTGACGACTGTAGTGACAACACCTTCATGACTTGCGTTAGGTGTGTAAAAACTTATAGACTTGGGAAGTCATCCAAGAATGCAGAATGAAAGAAAAAGCTTGTCCTAAGTTAGTGAATAGGTATTAATTGATAAGATGGTACCGCGCTTTAATAAATGCAGAAATACGGACGATTCAATTATTAAAAATTAAATAAGATCGATATATCTGCCAATATATAAAAACTCACTCGTAGTGACCTCAGTTCTTTTGTTATCATAGCGCATGAAACTGTGTCGAAATATCGAAAAAATCAAATCATAGTACTTAGGTAAATATCCCGTGTTAAATAACTTTAGGTACTGTTTAGTAATCATGATAGTTTTCAAAAAATACGCAAACGTATTGTCTTTGATGTTTGTTGAAATACCAAACCATTTGTTTTTTTCCACTACCCACACAGAAAAAAAATACGATAGGTACATTATTGTCTTATGGTTTTCCTATTCTTTGTTGTTCTATTGACAAATTCCACGAAGATATAGAGGTCTTAAGAAAAGACGAGCGCATGTAGCATACCTACCTAGATATCTATTCTATTTCACGAAGGTCTTGGTTGGTATGTGAACTTCTGTATTCAGGACACCCCACAGGTACCGTGTTGGAACATTAGAAATCCTTGTAATAAATATAAACAACAGAAAGTAAAAGTTTACAAAATCACGCATCCACCTAATCGTAAAATCCCCGACGATGAGCCGCGCAAAAACTTGCCTTCATTTGAACAAACCTGCCAAATAAATCTTGATGTTTACGATAATTTAATATAAAAGTGACAAATCGTCCGCAATTCGAAGTTTGCAATGGAATAAACTAGAACATATGGTAATCCTGAGGCAGTGGAGCGCGCCGCCGCGGCCGCCGCGAGCTGGCTGCTCAGAGGGTTCTTGCACTCGCTCATTACGTGGACAATGCACGTCTAAATATTACTGATAAACCAATTTCAATTATTGTAAGTTAGTAATGTTTCACAGTGACGCATTATTAACTTGATTCATTAGTCTGTGTATGACCTACCTAGTTGGCCGCCCAGATATTTCAAATATTGAGCACAATACGTTAAATTAATGAAAATATGAAGCATGCATGAACGCTCAAATATCCAAACGATTTCTCGAATTCTGTGGCCGAGAAACGTCAGGAAAAACATGTTATTCTGGTACTTCGATATATTATGCACTGTACCTCAGTAGTAGATAGTTCTATAGTCTGAGCACTGTACCACTATACCAACTATCTACTTGTAGTTCATTAACACAAATTCACACATTCAAATATTTTAAGGGTCCTTAAATAAGTACCTAAAGCTGAACTAGCAGTTTAAACAATATTTAAATAACGGCTAGGTACTTATCTATGTTATGAAAAGGTAACATTACTTAATACTTATTTTAAATGAAGATATATAAGTGGGTAACTGATATATTGTTATCATAAGGTACCTAATACCTACCTACCTATCTAGGTAGGTACTCATAGGTATAGTAATAGTTTCATAGCCAATGCGAAACGTAATTGTTTGTACCCGCGATCGTTCAAGTATGTAGAATGTGTGACCAGATTCAGTATTTTAATACTTTTTCAGTATATTTTGTCGATTATTTTGAATATGAGTATTTTTGTAGGTATATTGCCGGAAGTCGGTATTTTTGGGTATATTTTGGTAATGAAGTTGGTAGCACCTTATGCAATGGTCCTCGCGAACGTTGGTCTTCGCGAATCAATGTTCGGGGAATCCCGTGAACATCAACTATCTAAACAAACCAAGGATTCAGTCTATCTTAGAGATGATCGACATTCATCAATGGTGAATAAACATCGATGTGTTAGTAGTCAGGAGGTTGCGGGTTCGATTCCCGCCTCGGAACAAATTTGTGCACGATCTGCAGAAATTTGTTTCGTTGGTCTAGGTGTTTAATATGTATAATAAAAAATATCTATCTATATCTATCTATAATGTATTAAATATATCAGTTATCTAGTACCCATAACACAAGCTTTGAGTAGCTTACTTTGGGGCTAGATGGTGTTGTGTGGATTGTCCAGCATTATGTCCAGCATAGTTATAAAATATCGATGTTTTGACATTGATATCATCAGATTCGATATTTCCTACACATAAATAAATAAATAATGTTGGACAATTCACACAGCATTATCTAGCCCCAAGCTAATCAGAGCTTGTGTTATGGGTACTAATAATAGATAACTGATATACATAATATAATATCTATAAATATCTAGAAGTGCAATTAAGCAAATGACAATGTACATTGCATTGCTTTTGATACCAGGAGTTTTATATAAAATAACAAAAAGTCTGGCATAGCCGCCACTCTCAAATCTAAAATAGTTAGAAGTATAATACACTACATAGATAAATATTTTTTATTATACATAGACAACATCCAGAACAACCTGAACAAATATCTGCATATCGTAGGCACATTAAGTTCCGAGGCGGGAATCGAACCCTCAACCACCTGCTTCGCAGGCGGACCTTCGCCCGTCGCGCAACAGAGGTCGTGATGGATGTTAATACTGAAAAAAATTATAATATTGAAACGTAATTTTTTTTAACTATTTTCCACTAGATGACACTGATCACAGTAGTCGGAGTAAGATTTTTTTATTATTTTGGACAGGCTATAAAGAAAACACCTGTGAAAGAAATTTTTTTACAGTGTAAGAATAAAGTAGAGTGAGAAAAAAGGGGTAAGACAAAAAGTCTTCAATAACACCAGATTTATAGTATGTAATGACTATAATAATAATAATAATGTAATGATAATGATAATAATAATAATAATAATAATGTAATATAATAATAATGTAATGATTTATAGTATGTGTTGTGACTGTGCTGGCAACATCGTTAGGGCCACCAATTTGTTACTTATCACAACTCAGTCAGCGGTTGCGGCTGAGAACGCCTGGTTGTGTGTAAAGTGCAATTTTCTAGGACAGTGTGTTTTTCAGGATTCACAATAGTGATTTCATCTTGCCCCGTGTCTTGTAAATTAAATTACAAGGCAGGTACGAATGTTTCATTGAAACATCTGCTTATTATTTTTTGTACATATTTACGTAATTACTTCTAAATCTCTCTATTTTCTCGTATTTTAGAATTTATTTCAACTTTTCATCTTTCCCCATTTACATTTAACGGGGTAAGACAAACATATCAATGTTTTAATTTTGACCCTTTTTCAGATTTCATACTAAAAGCCAGATGTTCTCAAACTGTATCTTTGTGTAAGTTTCAGGAAGAAAATAAGAAATAAGAAAACAATTGCTGAAAGTAGTAAAACAAAATATAACAAGAATGCTAAGAAATGTGAGATAAAAAAAGAATCCAATAGAAAAAGAAAATACCTTAAAAAGTACAAAAGAAAAAAATTAAGAATTATTTATGGTGATGAAAAAGAATATTCATATAGGTTTCATGTGAAATAAAAAAGTTTTCAGTTTTTATTTCATTTTTCATTAATAGACATTTTTTTTTTCTTCAGTCAAAACATGTGCAAATTGGCTCCAAAGTTTGAGAATCTCTTCTTCAATCTTCCCCCAGTGGGGTAAGTTCGGAATATATATTTTTTTAAAATTTGTTATATCTTTGTTAAAAATAGGTATTTTGGCACTACAGTCAGTTACAACTTTTTAAATTACTTAACACTATAGACTAAGGTCCATAAACTTTGCCTAAGACCTACCTAAGACACGTTTTAACGATTTTAGATTTTTATTCGATCTTACCCCGTCACCTTTTCATCTTCCCCCTGTTTCTATTAAGTAAAAATAATATTTTTAATTACAGTTTTCTACTTTTTGGACAGCTTTATCACGCTGTTATTGACATATTATAAAAATCTAGTCTTTACCCTTTAATTATGTCTAATTTACTTTTAGCTAAAGTTAATATCTATTCTTCTACATGGATTCAAAAACAACACTGACCATCTCATCAAAAAACCGTTCGATCTTGCCCCCACTCACTCTACTGGGAATTTTGTAATTTTTTTTTCATTGTCTTTTGTCATTTCAATCTCATGAAATTATTAGACAAATTTATTTGTTGCTGAAAACATTTATCAATTTTAATTCTTCGAAATGAATGCGATATAACCAACATTTATAGCGATGATTGATGATGATTAATACAATAAATATGTTAAGAAAATCAGTATTTTTATAGGTATATTTGCCCTGCATAGGTCGGTATATTTCCGTATTTTCTGGAGGTGCCTCGGTATTTTCGCATAAAATAATCTGGTCACACTTTGTAGATACCTGTTTGTTATCATTCGAGTTGCAAGCGCAGCGAGCGCATAGGTAAGTATCTCGGTAGGTACCTCATGTAATGAACGTTTCTTGTAGGTTAGGCAGGTACGCATGGGTCATCAGCTGGTTCAAGTTCCGTAGACTAGGGCAATGATACCAAGCAGCCAACCCCAGCCTCTAAGTAACTAGTTCTTTAACTGCAGAAACAGAAAACAAAGACGTGTAGGTAGCTACCTAGGCAGGTTATTATATTCGGAAACCCACTTCAAATGATGGACAATGGAGTGAACCGGAAGCGATGCGATAAATCCCGTGAAAATAATCCCAGCCATACCACCTTATGGATGGTATAAATGGCCCAAAAACAATCGTGTTTTAAGTCTAAACAACTAGCCGCTACAAAATTATTGAGTCGTCACCTCGCAAGTTGCGATGTTTAATAACACCATTGTCTCTGTCCTTCCGACGAGTGGGGCTCTATGTGTGTTCATTTTGTTCCAATGAAGAAATAAAGGCTAGGTGCTTCTTTGAACTATTAAAACACGCACGTGCTTTGAAATGTAAACGAAGACTTCATTGATTGCGATTCTTTGCGATGCCCCTTTTTATCATTAAGTTTTTTTTTTATACCTCCAAGGTGGCAAACAAGCATGCGGCCCGTCTGATGGAAAACGGTAACCGCAGCCTATGGATATAAGTATATAAGTATTTAATGTGATATTTAATTATTTTCAGAAAATCCTCGACTGTACTAGCAATAGTTACAATCGTTGTGCATGCAGCAAACGGATTCACATTAGACCGAACGACAAACGCACCAAGTACTGAGTACAATGGAGACCTCGCCACTGAAGAGAGTGTACAGATCAAAAACGTCATAAATCCAAATGACATCCGACATAATAAAGATGACTCCAAAAAATATATCAAAAATAAAGAAAGATTCAGCAGTGACGAAAAACTTAATATTACGTTGTTTTCAAAAAATACGTCAATGGATAATGTTAAAAATGAAACGGACACTCCTTACGCAAATATACTTGGCGCCGATGTAATCACCAATAATTATAACGATGAACCCAGTACTGAGGGCTTCGTACCATACACCACGTTTGATTCACAAACTGTAACCGGCGACAACTTAGCACCCACAGAGAGCACGACATCAAGTAATGAATATGTAACAGATGCTGATTTATCTGTTAGTTCTATAAATATTACAAATATGAACTTAAGCTCGACATCAGAACCTTCCCATATTATTAAAGAAAATATCTCATTGTCAACAATAGGATCAACCAGAATCGAAATCGAAGTAAATAATGTTACAGGCCAACCGAACATAAGTGATCAGATAGCGATAGATACACGAGCTACGAATAATCTGAATGATTTATCATTACTCTTAAGCGCCAATTCAACTATAGATAACACGAACAAGGTGGATTTAAAAATGATGAACACGCAAACACCACCTACAGCTACGATAGATGCGCCAGAGTCAATAACGAAAGTTTTGTCAACTGATACATCCAAACCGGAAGGTGGAAAACTAGGATCACAGGAATCAACGGAAGGGATATCTCAAAAAGATTTATTTTTAGCAGAGCAAAAAGTCGTAAATGCTTTAAACCAAGTCATGACAGAACCTACACGTGAAGAATTAACAACTACAGATGTATTAACTTTGAAAGAAGAGTCTATAAGCAACGAGAAGCAGACGGCTATGATCGAAGAAGAAACAAGAAAAACCACACTACCAATTCCATCACAAGAATATCTCAGAGAAGAGCTGATTTCAAATAGCAATCAGCTTTCAACAACAAGAGATCCAGAACTTTCGACGGCAACTGAAGCCATGCCGGCATCTGAATTGATCGGGGAAACTCAAAAAGAAACAGCAACCGTGGTATCAAAACGAGCAGGATTTCTAGATCTGTCGAAGAAATCTTTTGCGATGGATGCAGAGAGCGGCGCCGAGCACAGCACGAGCCGGCTGGCCCCGCGCGCCGACGCGGCGCTCCAGTCTCGAGGCACCACTAACCTGACGGCGTACGAGTCACGAACTCTGGTAACTTTAACTAATATTATTGGAGACATCGATTTCTATTACATCAGTAGATTATGTAGATACTAGATATATTGAATTACTAGCAGCGCCTTGCGGTTTCAACCTCGTAATTCCCGTTCCCGTGGGAATTCCGGGATAAAATACATATAGCCCTTAGAAATATAGCCTATGTGTTATTCCAGACTATAATCTATCTTTGTGCGATATGTAAGATTGAAGCGAAGGGAAAATCAATCAACAAACACTGTATTTCTTATATTATTTTAATAATTATGAGGTTGATCATGGTTTAAAATTTGAATTGTTTAAGTGCTTATTTTGTAAGCTTAGAGGAATAAAGATATTATTAACTGATTAACTTGAAAAATCTTCCTCTCTTTATAGTTCTCATCTATAACACCAACCTCGTTGAGTTCTTTGTTTCGTTGTATATGTATTATGTTTCGTTTTATATTTCAGGCTGAAGATGCTATGAGGGAAGAAGAGTTTGTCAAGTTTGTAGATTTTACTAAACAAATTGAAGGCGATGTTTCCACAAATTCACAAGCCGAAGCAAATACAGAGAATGGCGAACACGTAATCGAAGACACGCTCAGTGTCCAGCCCATTGTCCAGGTCAGAAGAACGACTCTGTACCCGGCGGGCCCCGGCTACCGGCCCGTGAAGAGGCTGGAGCCGCAGCCGGCCAGGGCGCGCGTGCGCGACCCCGACGACAACAGCTGGAGGAACGAAAGCATCAGCTCCCTGGGAATCGTTTTCAAGCCTAAGAACTCATCTTCCAAATCGTTCAAAGAAGTTTTGAAAACTAAAACCGAAATAGAACTTAGCAATTCACAAGATAAGGATAGCAAGGGGGAGGCGCCCGAGCTGAGGGAGAGACTTGAGAAAATTACGGAGGTCAGGAAGAGGAAGAAGAAGATCGATAAGTTCGGTGCGGTGGTGTACACGGACTACGAGGAGGGCACGTCCGCCGAGGGCACGGGCGCCCCGGCGGCGGGCACGGGCGGGTCGGCGGCGGGCACGGGCGGGTCGGCGGCGGGCACGGGCGGGTCGGCGGCGGGCACCGGGCCCGGCTCCGCGGACAGCGAGGGCACCGCGCCGGTGACCACGAGCACGGGCTCGAGCTACTGGGCCAACCAGCTGGAGAAGATCAGCAAGGAAGATATGCACAAGGAGCTGGGCCTGGACGTGCCCACCACCAGCAAGCCCAGGAAGCCGGTCAGTCCGGCGGAGTACTACGACACGACGGACGACTACGACGTCGAGTACATGACGATGCCGAACTTCGACATCCAGAAGTACACCGTCTCGCCGCAGCCCGGCGCGGCGCTCCCGACGCAGGCGGCGCCCGCCCCGCCGCGCCCCGCCTCGCCGCGTCCCGCCCCCCGCCGCCCGAAGCAGTTCCCCGACCGCCAGCCCACCCTGCAGTACTTCCCGCCCACCACGCGCCCGCCCAAGGTCGTCATGAACGAGTACGACTTCGACTTCGAGAACAGAATCAAAGCGTACACGCAGGGAACGCCGCGGCCCGCGCCGCCGACCGCCGCGCCGCCAGCCGCGCCGGCGGGCGACCGCCTGCGCATGCGGCCCACCGTGCGGCCCTCCGACTTCATCGCGTCCGCTCCGCCGCGCCACCTGGTGATCTCGTCGGCCGGGCTGGAGCGCGGCTCCTTCGTGCTGCGGCACCTCGGCGAGTTCCTGGGCCGCGCGGCGGCGCGCGAGGAGGACGCGCGCGCGCCCGACTTCCCCGCCTTCACGGCGCCCCCGCTCCCCCCGCGCGCGCCCGACTTCCCCGCCTTCACGGCGCCCCCGCTGGCCACGCGCGCGCCGCCCCCCGCGCCCCGCGACTACGACGAGCCCTCGTACCGGCGCGACGTGGTCGATCGCTTCCTCGACACCTTCAACTCGGAGAGCGAGCGCTTCAACGAGGAGTTCCCCGTCCTGGTGAACAGCAGCGTGGTGCACGGCGCGGAGGGCGCGGGCGCGGCCGCGTCCAGCGCGTTCATGACGCGGCTGCTGGGCGGCGGCGGGCTGGGCGGCGGGGCGCGCGGGGGGTGCGCGGCGGGCGCCTGCGAGCGGCTCGTGGAGCTGTCGCCGGCCTACGAGCTGCACTACTTCGTGCCGGAGCAGGAGGAGCGGGACGCGGCCGAGCCGGGCCCGGAGCGGGACCGCCCCGCGCCCTACGGCGACGACTCATGAGGCGGATCCCCCCCCCCCCTAGTTATGTAAATAGACCAGTTAGTATCTCCGCCAGTGTGACGTCAGAGGTGGGCGATGCTCGGCTCGCTGTTAGTGCTATATTAGTTACCAAAGACACTAGTTCTATTAGATTTACGTATAAGTGCTCTCAATTACTAATTATTAGTAATATGTATTTTAAACTTAGGTACCTATGAGTACCTACCTAATTTGTGTCTTACTGTGAGGTTTTTTTTTACAATAATTTCAAGACGTGTCGAAGTTATTTTATAACTGTCGATTTACAGTTTAGAAGTAAGAATTAGCTAAACACTTGAACTGTCGATAGTGATGAATTAAATAAAATGTTTTTACAAATGACGTGACTTTAATTTGCCACCTGACCTACCTACCTAAGAAGGTTCCTTGCTAAGAAGGTCCTGCCTGTAATGTATAATGGTAGAACGGAACGTTAAGTGAGGGCGGAACGGAACGTGCGCTAAGCAAGCAAGATGGCCACACTGAGGTCAGCGAACAGGGACGTAAACGAACAAACATTTGTCATTGTAATTCATATATCTAAAACTAGCGACCTGCTCCGGCTTCGCACGGTTTAACTATATGTATAAGAGCTCGTTCCCACTATGTCGTCTGCCGGGACGATATTTTATCGTGTGTCGTAGCGACAGAACATTTTATATGAAGCTATTCACACTGGTCCGACAACGATTTTGTGTCGGCGCCGACAAGAAATGTCGGGTGTTTTGTCAGCCCTCTACGCTCGGAAAAAAATCGTGTCGGATCTTGCTCGCATGTGAGTTAGTAATAGAGCTGTTCACATAGGTCGGATCGGATGTCGGGCCGACCCCGCCCGCGCTCCCTGACATTCGAGACAATAGGTCGTTGAATGTTGTTATTGTCATCACTACATAGTATAAAACAAAGTCGCTTTCTCTGTCCCTATGTCCCTTTGAATGCTTAAATCTTTAAAACTACGCAATGGATTTTGATGTGGTTTTTTTTAATAGATAGAGTAGTTCAAGAGGAAGGTTTAGGAGCTCGTTCCCACCCCACTATGTCGTCTGTCGGATGTGTCGGCGCCTCTGTTCACTCTCATGATCGATAATAGGTATGTAGGTTTAATTGGATTTTGATTTAATCATTTAAAACTCATCGTAGGTGTAGAACGTGTTCTCTATGCAGCTTGTTGATTAATTTTGAAAGTTCAGATACTCGGTGCGTCTCTAACCTCACCTTGGATATGTTGACTATTCAGAAATTAAAAACAACTTATTTTTCGTTTTAAAATACAATTTTATTGACATTTTTCATTAAAGGTAGTTTGCAACATCACTCGTCCGGCGGGCGCGGCGCGAGGGCCGCGTCTCTTTGAGCATATCGTACTTTAACATACAAGAGGAGGCCTAACATCATAGCTAAGTTACATTCTCGAATCGACAGCTGTCAAATATTCATCGAGTGGGAAATGCAATCCTGGATCCAATAAATAAAATAATTACAATCTCAATTCAAATAAAACAAAGTAAAATAAAAAAGAATTTTCCAAATGAACACATCTTTCTTTGGGTAGAGCTCCCGAACCCAGCTCGGGTACTATTTACAACTCGTTAATTATAACCGGTTACCTTCTTGCAAATGTGTCCATTTATTTGTAAAAAGAGAACAAAATCGACTAAAGGATAACAATACAAAAGTATAATAAAACACGTATCGTACAGTTAGTATAGCGCTATTCGATCCATCACTTTCTAAAGACATCGATTTAGGAGGCAAATAATATCCTTAAGATACGAGATAGCAGTCAGATCGTCCGCAGGGTAGCCGAGCCGAGCGATGGGCACAGTCGGTGCGGTAGGGCACAGACGGTGCGGTAGGGCACACGCGGTGCGGTAGGGCACAGGCGGTGCGGTAGGGCACAGGAGGTGCGGTAGGGCACAGGCGGTGCGGTAGGGCACAGTCGGTGCGGTAGGGCACAGGCGGTGCGGTAGGACACAGTCGGTGCGGTAGGACGCTCCTCGGACCACTCGCGCTGATCGGCAGCTATCCCTATGGAAGCATCTTTGACATCGCTAATTTCAGACATTCATTAGATTAAATACCTAATTGGTAGTTACATCTATTCTGGAAAATTATGAAATTACAAATGTATCTAAATATATTGTACGCTTTCATTAAATGTTCCACAACAGTTCGACTACACTTCGTCCGAATATTCGTACAAACTTTACTTTTGACCCATAGTGTTCAACAGTCATTTGCACGAAGATTTGGGCGAACTGTATAGTAGGCTGTCGTATGCTGCGTTGATTACATTAGTTATTGTGTTTATGTAAAGCTATGTATGTATACGTAAAGGGTACAATAAGAAGCAAGCTAAGACAAAAGCATTCAACAAAAATACTTTAAACATGACATTAAGTATAAATTATATGAAATAAATAGATGATAATATATCGCATAGTGACGTTGGTTAAATACTATTTTATGTGGTAAATTACATTACGTTTATAGCATTATTTTAATAATAATAGTTTGGACTAAGAACGAATATTTACAAGAACACGCCATTTACAGCTATACCTGCCTTCCGACTTCACTCCCACCCGAGCTGCCCGCGATAACTTCCGGCACGGAGGTCATTCTTTACTTTTTACTGTGTTGTTGATCACATTACGTAATGCTGGTAAATATAAGTAATTATAACACAGAAGTTAATTTATAAAGGATCGTTTCACAGGCAGCTCAGAGCGGAGTCATCCCATACCTAACTCGATACCTAAGCCAGTCTTTCGTTTACTACACTAGACTACTCCGACCTCGCCACAGCCTCACGACGTCACCCCCCTCCCCCCCTCCCCGCAGGTGGCTCACCCCCCGGCGCGCTACTAAATGATATGCGAGACATAAGGTAAAACGTATATAGTGAATATTAAATAATGTGGTTGTAGCATTGTATGTTCTTCAAAACTGAAATCAGATCGAGTTAATACTGTATATTGAGAGTGTAGTAGCAGAGTGTAACTTATGGATAAATAATAACTTTTGTAATCATTTACTCTTAGCAGAATTGAAGCTAGATCAATTATTGGATACAAAAATTATAATTGATGTGTTGTGTGAGTAAATAAATGAATGGAACCATCTCGCTCCTGTCCGCGACCACCGTGCGATACACAATGCTATGGCTTGATACTTGATACGTCTACACAAATATAATCGATCGCACCGAGCGCAGGATTCTTACATAATATACTGCGAGTAGCTAATGGAGACCTGAACTAATAGATAAACTTAAACGAAACCGTCATGTTGGCACCTCGTCTTTTTGGCACCACTAGCATTAACCAAACGTAAATTTAAGAAAACAATAAATTAAATTTTCTTTAAATTCGGAATGAGCACCAAATACAAACGTTTTTAAACGAAAATTAGGAACAAGGTGCCTGCGAGTCACCTACCTCGTGCAGACCCGTAGGGGGATTTTAATTCATTCGATTCGTTTTCTTAACGGAAACGTCCAATTCGAATTCGATTCTATTTCCGTCTGATCTTTAGATCGCTATTTTGATGACATATCAAAACTAAGAAACTAAGGATCCAAATTCAAAAGTTTTCGAATACGCTCTTTTAAACAGCAATCATAGTAAAAAGTTTCCAATATGGAATGCGCACGGCTTCCCGATGAATTAAAATACCCCTCCTGACCGTTGGACATAGCACCGTCGCCTTACGTATGTCGAAGCAAACATAACCAACAACTAAACGTCTTTAAATGCAACACAACTCCCTCCCCTCGGACGCACCGTGCACACGCGCGGGTCACGTCGTGCTCTCTACATGCAAGCTCCTGTGCTCAACATTCAGGGGTTTTGAGAACATGCTGGGATTCACTGACAACTGATTTCATTTTTTTTATGACAATTAAAATGAAGTTTGAAAAAAAATTACAAGCCAATTAGATACCTAATTACAGTTGTCAGATGCGGTTATAAGGTTTTTTTAATTTAGTATTCATAAAACAAGTCACGCAGAGATCTCTGATTGAATACCGGTATAAGTTTAACAAATGTTCAGAAGTTGCAACTCTATAACAATTACTTTAATTATTGGCATAATTAACCGAATTCCGTCAACACAACAATTATGTCTATTCATGAACCGACGCGAGCACAGTGCAAATTCCGACCTTATGTTTATACTGAGTATGTTCAATTTAGCGTATACTTATTTATCATAAACGCATTCATAAAGCTCTAAGAGGAAGCCTCACTATAACATTACCTCACGAGGTGCCTTTGATAATATCTATTTTACTCCGTCCACATACTTATTTCCTATTATAATCAAGTAATAGTAAAGTAATGTCCCGAATGCTGTAACGACTCCCTTGTTATGACAATGTTATGTCTATTGATGAACTTCGCAGCACCATTCTACAGATATTTTTACTTGTTAAAAATGGTAGAGTTGTGTCGTGAGGGTTTGCACGTCACCATCTTTTATCAACCAAGATTTACGTTTTCATCAAATTTCGATTCCATTTTACAATATTCTTGTTCGGGTATCGCCTTCGACTAACTCGAAAGCATCAATTACGATTATATATTATATATATAGTTAATTGCCAAATAATCAAATCCAAGACACCGAATGTGAATGATTTTTTTAAAGTTGAATGAATGGTACTGGAAAATAATTAAAATTTGTAGATGGGATGAGGAAGAGAGTAGACCCCGAAGATCAAAGTCTACACTCGCCCAAATTTTTCGGATCAATAATAATCTAAACTGATGGAAGTCCTGATATTTTTCGAGTCTACAGTTTCGCATCTCTATTTTTCATGAGTAATGTAGTTTTAAGGATCCGTCATTCAGTAATCTGTCAACAAAAAGGTAACTTCATCGGCGAGCATGTACTAAAACGAAATAAGATCGTGGACGGAGTACATATTCTGAGACACCTGGCACCAAAATGTTATATATTAAATATAATTTGTTACATAATACATATTCATACAAAATTGGTACGAAACTAAAGCGTTCTCGATGTTGATATCGACTGCGCCGGGAGCGCGCCGCCGCTCTTTTGGTTTGTACAATTTAATCGATAAAGCGCCTAGAGGTTATAAGCAAAGTTTCAGTTTTCCTGTTTTAGATTCACACACGACTAGTATATTTCAGGAGGTATGATAATTTACTAACAATTACTTTTAAAATAAGAGTTTGGGAGCCACCAAGAGCAATTTCGCATCACTACCTAGACTAGGTATACAACATCGCTTCCCTGCCTAGACTAGGTATACGACATCGCATCCTGGCGTAAACTAGGGATAAAATAGAGGATACAAAATATAATGATTACAGAGGCATTACAAAAAAAACATGATAGGTCTGCACCACTGCTCTGCAATGTGACTTTTGAAAATTCTGGTAAAATTAAAAAAGCTATCCCTCTCTCTCGTTCACGCGGAGGAGAGCGAGTGAGCGATTCAAAACGGCGTCGACATTCCAAAAGCAAAAGTATGAAAGTATCACACCTCCCATAAATTTCTCGCTACGACCCTGTGACTTGATTATTATCACGTATTTTAACCCAAAGTACTGCGACACGGTCCAGTCTCGCGCGGGACCGGGTCCAAGTGTTGCGAGTCAACGCGGGAGTCTCACTAGTTAGCTAATCTATCACTTTCAATCAAACGTAGCTCGTTCGACACTAAAACATTCTATAAGGGGCTAATATTTCCCCACTCAATCGTATGCAAAAATACACAATGCGATACAAAATCTCTTCATAAGGTTCTTTACTAGATGTAATAATTATTATAAATATGCATTTATAGCTAATCTAATAGTAAGCGGATGCGATGTTGAACCAAGCGTTAAACGTGCCCAGAGAAGAACCCGGTAGTTTAGAAGGGAGTGTGTGTACGCGCGCGCGATGCACGGCGCGCGGGCTGGGGGCAGCCCGGGCACTGCAGGGGTTAGCGGGCTGCAGCGAGCTGTGGTTCAAACCGCCCGCGCCTACTCTACACTAACACTAACGTTACATCGATAGACTAAGTGCTTCGGAAGTGGATCCGCGCTCGCGACCGGCAGGGCTGTCCGCTCTCCGCTACCGAGTCATCGAGTCGCAATCGGACGCAGATTCGCAAGAAATTCAAATATAAAACAGTTTTCAATATTGTATGCGTTCTACACGGAATATAAATAATGATAAAGTAATTTCCCGTTATTCATTTTCAAAACATTTTCCAAGTTTTAACTAATTTCGATTTAAAGCTACTTTCGGATAAATTAATAATATAAGACACTTATAACTAAAAATCAACATATTACCGAAAGGTCCATTTTTTGATATTTTTGTCACATGGGGTGATAGAAAATGGTCAACGTTTTGTGGATAACTACTTTTCTGGTAATTTTATTCCTTGCAAAATGCAGAATATAATAAAAACAGCGACAAAATGCGTCTGATTCCAAATTCCGATGACTCGGTAGCGGAGAGTCTGGACAGCCCTCCGGGCTCGTATAGACCGACTGCAGGCGTCCGCGGCGGATCCAATACGTCTACTAGATAAGTACCGCCTTCTGCCAAGTGTTCGCTGCCGACACCTGATTCCTCTATCACTGAGGATGTTTACAATTCAACACAAAAACATCTTGGAATATTATATCTAGATGAAACTCTCACAGTGTAGCGTCGCAGAGACATCGCCTTATTCGCTAATATTCTATAGGAATACATTCTAATTTAAAGCCGACTAAAGTTGAAAATAATTTGATTACGTACAATTTATTTTAAATATTGACAATGTCTCACAACGCCATCTGTTGACAATTCGTGTTTCACCTCCGAATTACGTCAGTAGAAGAAAACAAACGGTTCTTATAGTTCGCGTCATGTAAGAAGAACGCTGGCGGTAAAGCTGCGCAGAAGGCGATTTATGGGTCTATTTGGAGGTAGGCGGTGGGGCGCGGGATGGGTCATGCGCCGCATGCTTGCCGGTGCGCTATTGGTTCGTCAGTTGACATTTGCTGTCACACGTCACGTTTCTTGTCAAAATACCATCGCGCACAAAAGTTTACGAAATGGTTTTACATTTTAATGGTTTTTGGAAATTATGCACAAAGGTAAAGGCAATAGAGGCCGATTACTGTAAAAGTGATCATTTCGTAGACATGATGACAGAAACATTTATTTGGTGTAGGGGATGATGATTCTAACTCAAATGATGATGAAAGCTCAAGTGACGACAGCGACGATGATGAAATAGCCACCTCCAGTATCAATCCCGCGTCCTCATCTGGTTTTCACGTCACCCAAGACGACTTAATGGATGGAGTTGCTACATTACATTATTTTTTTGTAATTAGATTAAACATTCTAAACTGAATCGAACTTGTTTTTAATTTTATCTAATATTATTTTCTAATAACCAATACCAAGCCGCGAGTGAAATATTAGTTAAAAATAGGCATAGGAAATTGGCATAGTACTATCGTACGCGAGTGTACCAATGCTCGAACTCGCCCCTTCCACTTTCTTCCAGCGTTCTTTTTACGTGACGCGACCTATACCCTCGAATATCAAACGCGATTCAGATCGAAGCATCGAGCACCGCGGGAACATTGACATTCATCGAAAACGATAAAAATTTTAGCCGAAATCTAATTTGCGTTTCAATATTCGGGGGTTTAGCATTAGCTTACACTTAAAATAGTGATTCCAAGGAGGAAGGTACGTGTTGTTTATGATATGATCCCCAGTGCGTTCGTATCAGGAGAGATGGCAGCAGAGGGCGCGGGGCGCGGGGGCGCGGCGGCACTAGCTGGCCACGTGCTGTGCGCGGCGCGCGGGCAGCGCGGGGGCGGGCGCGGGGGCCGCGGGGGCGGCGGGGGGAGGCGGCGAGGGGGGCGGCCCGAAGCTGCTGCGGAGCGACTCCTCCATCAGGCGGCACAGCTTGTCGCGGTCCGCCTGCAAACAACGCACGGACACGTTAGAGAGGTCGATAAACAAAAAACAGGTGTTTCCACCTTTCTTATCTTTTAACGCGCAAAAAGGGTCCTTGCCTCACCTTATTGTGTAGCATTTGGCGAGGCACAATACTACTCTGGTTTTCAGGAAGGGCTCTGGCGAGGAGTGCATAACCGAAAAAAATGTAGCGCAAACTGACTTTGCACCTCCTCTTCACGTCCTCGTCACGGCGCACAGGGAGCTAGGCTAGAGGGAGCTACAGGCTCAGAGCTCGGTCGGGTGGTACCTCGTGTATGAAGCCGAGCTGCACCAGCTCGTGCGCGAGCGCGGGCGCGGAGTCGCGGCGCGTCACGGCGCACAGGGAGCTAGGCTAGAGGGAGCTACAGGCTCAGAGCTCGGTCGGGTGGTACCTCGTGTATGAAGCCGAGCTGCACCAGCTCGTGCGCGAGCGCGGGCGCGGAGTCGCGGCGCGTCACGGCGCACAGGGAGCTAGGCTAGAGGGAGCTACAGGCTCAGAGTGAGGTCGGGTGGTACCTCGTGTATGAAGCCGAGCTGCACGAGCTCGTGCGCGAGCGCGGGCGCGGAGTCGCGGCGCGTCACGGCGCACAGGGAGCTAGGCTAGAGGGAGCTACAGGCTCAGAGTGAGGTCGGGTGGTACCTCGTGTATGAAGCCGAGCTGCACGAGCTCGTGCGCGAGCGCGGGCGCGGAGTCGCGGCGCGTCACGGCGCACGTCAGCTGCCGGTTCATCTTGTCGTCCATGCGCAGCAGGATCGTCATCTGGAACACCACGGAGCGTCATGCGGGGCGGAGCTAGCGCGCGCGCGTGTGTGTGTGTGTGCGTGTGTGTGCGTACCAGCGAGTCGGGCTGGTGGTGGTGGTCGGCGGGCGGCGCGGGCTTGAGGCTGCACATCATGTGCACGATGCGGCGCGTCTCCAGGTCGCGCGGCTCGGGCGAGGCGGGCGCGCTGTCGGCGCCGCGCCCCGCGCACCCCCGCGCGCCCCGCTCCAGCGGCGAGGCGCAGCGCCCCGCGCCGTACCCCCACCCGTACGCCGTCAGCGGGTAGATGCCGTTCCTGATGCAAACATACACACATCAGGCACAGGCTCACTCCACATCGACGTCTCGAAGGCTGAAAGCAGATGACGTGCCATCGTGCGGGAGGAGCTGCTTGCGTCGCGAGCTAAGACTCAGTATGTACGGTGCAGCGCATCCGTGCATTTAGGTATAAGTCACCAATCCTTGTAATATCATAAGGTCAATTGTTACACGCGCCGACCACTTAGTTTATTGCATCAATTCACGTTTTCACCTCATCACGGTAGGCGCGTACTCAATTATCATATTTTGTTAATTTTATCAATATAAGAGTTTTATCAATAATCTCTTCGTATCATTTAATAAAAGGTGTCCCGTACATCTTTTTGGTCCTTCGAGCCGGATGCCAGACCAAACCGACCGGCACCAGACCAGTTGAGGAAACGACGCGAGGACCAGGATATTATGTGAAGTAGTTTTACATTATTTAAATTTTCTGACGTGTTCAAACCAAAAGTCCCTTTAGGTCTAAAATATATAAAGCACTTAGAATTTAAGTTTGAAGCATCGTGCCTACCCTTCTCGCACGTCTGTTTGCAACACTATGTACCATCTCCCAGTCACCCGCCGCCGTCCTTTACATGAAGCCCACTCACTTGACATCCTCCACGAACTTCTCCAGCTTCTCAGCGTGCGGCTGCAGGTCCTTGGGGCTCAGCTCCAGCAACTGGCCGGCGCGCACGCAGGCCGCCAGCGCGCCGCCGCCGCACCCGCCCGCCACCTCGTCCGTTATCGTCTCCGATATGTTCGCTGGAATACAACATTTCACTATCATGTCTAGTAGGTATAGTATGGACTTCTACGGGTCCTGCTGAGCGGTGAGAGTGTTTTATTATTATTATTTGCGCAAGGTGGCTAACGTAGCGCTGCGGCCATAAGAGGCCTATGGTGATCGCCACTTAGTGTGTTCACCCCTGAAGATGCAGCGTTCATAATTCACCACTTACCCTTGCAGCTGCTAGGAACTGTAGGATTTTCTTCGGGGTGATTTCTCTTAGCTCTTCTGGGCTCAGTAGGTGTTTGCCCAGATGAGTGCTACGTTTTTGCATTAGTGCTCCACACATACCTAGCAGATTAAGAGGCGTTTCCACCTGAGAGTGATTTAGTCGCGAGATGGCATCGCGGAGCCATGTCCGAGAACCGAGGCCGCCGCAGCACCGTTTTATTGGATACGCAGATCATTGTACGCCTACTCGCTGTCTACAAATAGGTATGTACTGAGTAATGAATGAATGACTGACCAGATAACAAAAGTTTGCTTTAGGCGTATACACAGTTTGTAATAGTAATGTCAAGAAGTACAGGCTGCGGAAGCGTCGTGCGCTCGGCGGCGCGATTCGGGTGATATCGTATTACGCAGCGCGAACAGAATGAATAGCCTCAGCTTCCCTGAGTACACAACTTAGTGGAGTGGAGGCCTCCAAGGCGATAAAAACAAGCGTTCGCACGATTCAGGATTTGTGGACATTCTGCGCTCAGAATTAGACTCAACACCATCTCACGGATGGTTTCAGAAGCAGTTAGGGGAATCTAGTGCAGGCTTTGTAGCTCAGCCTACGCCAGGCTAGAGTCCGCCACACCTAGCAGTGGATGAAGTGACATTTGTCTTCACCTAATGAAGTAGCTTCTTACCGGTGGTATTGACGAGCGTATGCGCCGCTAATAGCTTGAGGGAATGCACTTCGAAGAGCAAGGGGTGGAAGAGGAGCTCTCTCGCCGTCGGCCGCTTCGCTGGGTCTACGTTTATACATCTGCAACGCACAACTATTTGTGTTATTCAGAACAAACTTCGCTTATGAAGGCTGACAAAATACTACCTGATTTTGTAGCTTTAACTTATGACAATTAATTTGTCATTCCAAACCTCTACCTAATGAATTGAAAGCCCACATCATCATCATCATCATCTGCCTATATTGGTCCACTGCTGGACATAGGCCTCCCCTAATGAGCGCCATAGCGCCCTGTCTTCTGCTCACATAATTAGGCTGAATTCAGAGCCTCTTCTTGACTGTGGTTTATATGAAGAATCACTAACTGCCTTATTAGATTTTCAAAAGATTCGAGAGCTCGAAATAACGTGCCGCTAATGCATAACACCTGTCAACTGCCTACAAATCTTTAAGTAAAGGCACCCTTGATAAGATATAGTCTAAAAGTCGTGGTGAGGTACCTGTATATGAAGTCCTTCTGTCGCGTCTCCTCCAGTGACTCGACGGTCCGCTCGATGTGTTCGTCCGAGACGTGCGCGCCCGAGTCCCCGTTCCCCTGGATCTCGAGCGCCGCCGTCTCCAGCGCGCACATGCCGAACGAGTAGATGTCCATCGCGGGGGTCACCGTCTGTGATGCTGCAAACCAAAACACACGTTGTACCTACCAGGAAACACAAACCAACAACTTACAACTAACTTTATACCTGACCTGATGATGTTGGAAAAAAATACGCCTAATGAAGATTCACTCCAAAGAATTCGTTTTTATTTTGGTGTATGATTTAGCTTGGATTTGTCCACTTACATCCATACTCCGGCGCGATAAGGTGCATGTTCTTCATGTTCTCCCGACACGTCTTCACGTGGTGATGGATGGCATCAGGCGCCACGGAGCCGATCTTGACTAGTCCGTTGTGCTGTATGAAGATTGTATCACACGTGAGGTTGCCATGTACTATTGGTGGAACGCAGCCGTGTAGATAGCTGCAAAAGGAAGAAGACAATTTATTATTTGGATCCTTTTTAACTTTGAATGTTTAGATTAGTTCATTGAGTATTTTACCTGAGAGCTGATAAAATCTGCGTACACCACCGCTTCCACGCCTGTAGAGGTAACCGTTTCACGTTGCGTTTCGTTCTCTTCAGGAACTGTTTCAGTGAACCGCACGACATGTATTCTGTTATGAATATCACCTGAAATGAAGGAAAAGGATTTTTAGTCAGACGTTTAAATAAATATAGTCGTACACGGTAGCATTTTGTTCGTGGCGTTGCTATTGTTTCAATGCTTCATTTCAATAATTTCATTTTTTCAAATTTATCTAGCGCTATGTTTACCATATTCGTTTTAGACGGTTTCTTAATTAACAGAACCTCACGAGATTACTCTTCACTAACCCTTGGTTTATCATTATGCGTGTCGGTCCAGTACCGATGGAATTTAACGATGTTGGGATGCTCCAACCGAGTGAGGTTATCGAAGACCATCTGGATCTTGTCCTCTTGTGCCTTGAAATTCTTCCGCTCCGAGAACTGCACCTCGTTCCAGACCACCTCCACGCCTTCCTCCGTGTCCATGGCCAGGTGCGCCACGTCGATGCCGGGCACGTCGCGCTGTTCCACCTGCAACAATGCAACCATCGATACATGGACATTTCAATCAGCATCATCTGGCAAGCCCCAGGGTAAGCAGAGCTTCCGCTTTGGGTACCAGATGAGTGTGTTGTTAAAAGACCATTCGAAAATGCTTATTTGTTTTGATTAGATAGAAGGAAGAATATGATTAATCCCGTGATTGATTAAATAAAATTGTGGGACGCTTCTGTGTCTAGGCTAGTGTCAGATTGCTACAATGCAACTATAAGTTGGTCAACGTGACGCCTGAATCGGTGCATCACATTCACCAACTTAATTTAACGTTTAAACGAAATTAGTCACCAAAAAGGTTTTTGAACTTATGTGAGTGAGAAGAGAAGGAATTGATAATTTTGGTAACAATTGTAATGGTAAAGAATAAAATCGCGAAACCTCCATGCCTACTACAACCTACTCCATGCCCGGTCTCCAATCTCTACAGGTCTACAAATAAGGGCATGTGTTAAACAAAATGCATAAACTCGCTCGTAGATCTGTGGAACGTGAGGATTGTAAGCCATATCTGAATGACTGTGTATCTATGTGATTCCTTACTAATATTATAAACGCAAAAGTTTATATGGACATTTGTTCCTCTTTCACGCAAAAACTACTGAATGGATCGGGCTAAAATTGAAATAAGACTTTTCATCCCATAACTCAGTTCCCCTGGGATATAAATAGTCTCCAAACGTTTCCATTGAAACGACGCGTGCATATCCACGGGCAGGTACTAGTCTATTCTAGTTTTGTTGTAATAACTCGACGATTTGCACACAATGCGATGAATCAGGCGGACGTAAACCTAGCTAGACAATTTATAAGAGTGCCATAGCGAGTCGTCCGGCTTAGGATTACATTTCCGATTTTTAACGTGCAGTTTCGACGTAGGTACAATTTAGAGAAAACACACGTTTTAATTACAAACATAGCCGGTAGCCCACATAGCCGAATCATGCCGATGATTGAACACTTCAATGAAATAATGATGCACATTTATGGACATATCTATGTCACCTTCCGACTTTTCCACTTTCGTGGTTGTTTCAAATCACTGCAAGATTTCGTTCTTTTGAATTTTTACCGAGCGTCTTTAGAATGTTAAAGAGAATTAGCGACGGCTTGGTTTATGATCACTAACAATCATTCAATTGAAACCCGGGAGCGGATGTATGTGAACTTGAATGGAAAATAACCCGGCGTCGTTCTGACCTGGTGAGGCATTCAAAAAAGAAGATTGCAAATTTTAAGATGGAGATAATAAAATTTTGATGACCTGAATTCTAAAAAGTAGAAGTACCATACAACGTACCTAGATACCACAGAGACACAACAGTTAGTTGTTCGCAGTTCATAGAACGAATGCACATTACACAGCAGTATATAATGTTAGGTAGGTAATGCAGTTATACAACTTGATATGGATATAATTAGCCGAGGCTGACGACCGATACTGAATAATTACAACACTGTCTCTTAATGTATTGAGGATGTTGTACATTGCATTCTAAATAAACAAAGATAAGGGGGGCATAAAACCATTAATTAGTGATATCAATATGCACTAATGAATTACTATTGATTTGTTTAGCTAATCTTTGAGATTAGCGTTAGTTTTATGATAGAATATTATTTAAATAGGGAAAGTCACGCTATTAATAGGGTCACTGTGCAGTAGGTATACGAGCACGCGCCAGAGACTTGGACACTTAAGTAACTATGAATATAAAATGATTACTTAGGTATTTACTACTAGTTCGTGTATTCGACGCAAATAGATGACAGATTGTCAACTATAAACAAGTGATGAAATGATGACGCACGAAGCTAATTTGGAAATGACCTGCCTGGCTATTTATGGCGCTAGCGTCCACTACCAACCAGAACTTATCATCAATCGATCAACAGCGGGTGTCAGGAAACGAACATTTTTAATGACTACTATCACTATCTCAGATAAGAACTATCCTTTAAAGTTGTTCTTTGATGTTCGTGTCATAATAAGCTCTAAGCTGCGAACAAAGCAATATGTTATAACTCGTTTAATATGACTTGTGTTTGTAAAGTATGTCCGTTTGAGAACTTAGCAGTTGGCGAACTAGAAATATACATGTTTTTCGCTGTGGCGCTCATTAGGGGACACCTATGTCCAGCAGTGGACTGATTTATATAGGTAGGTTGATGATCATGATGATTACGCGTAGGCCGTAATGGTGGAAGGTGTTTTCAATTGAGGTTGGGCTTCGGAAAATCTTAATTTCTGCAATTTGCTTTTTTATGTGACGTTAATAAAACCTGCAGTTCTTTTGAACATCTTGAAATACTCCTATATTATCATGAAAGTGATTTGCAGAACTCGTGTTTTGCGTGATGTTCGTTTTGAATACCTAGTTATCAAAGATATTTAGATGGAAAATTTTAGAAGTTCGTATGTATGCTCTATTATATGGGATTAAAGCATAAAAGCTAACAGTGTCTTTCTGTTCCGGTAGTGTTCTGGTGGTTTGTGTAAAGTGGATCTAATGTGGATGCGCCTTTGCCCACAGCGCTATTAATAGCCCCGAGTAGGAGCCTACACAAGCGGCTTTTTATGCTCGTCGCCGGAGTATGATACACAGCTGCTATTTCTACACTGAACGAGGCTTTGTGCATCATTGATCTATGAGCAGGCAGATTGTTTCCTCGTTTTCATTAAACATCTTGGGTGTTGTACTGTTCCAGGTTCCTAAGTAGAACATTGTTTAAGTAAGTACATTAATGCCGTACTTCTTGTTAACATTGGTGACCGTTTAATTGAGAACCAGTAGAGGGGTTGCAGGTACAGGTGTTGTATACCAAATGCGATATTTGGATTAATAAATTAATACCTATAATACCTATTTGTATTTTGTGGTGATATTTAAATAATGGCTGTTCTGACAATCTAAATGAGGATTGAGGAAAAATAATTATTTGTTATTATTATATTCTGTTTTTTTTCAGCTTACTCTCTCGGCCGCTGTCTCCACCTGTTACTTACTACCTAGCTGTTTTAGACCCTAAACTAGTTTTTAAAATTTTGCGGTTAGTTTGTTGTTTCAGTAGTATTTCAGATTGAACTTGAATACTTTCGTGTAAAAAAAGATAAAGGTACATATTAAGTTATTAATTTATCTGCACCTTAACGCTTCAGAAGGGTCGATAACATGGCGTACAGCATGGGGTGCCACACCGCGCCGCGCCGCATGCCTCCAAAGACGATGTGATCTGAATAGTACCATTCACATTATATTGCTGTTCCAGCCTAAGCACTGGGTGTCGGGATGGGGCAGTGATATTTATGCGGCGCGTATTGAACAGCCGCGCCCACCGCCGGCCGCCGCCGCCGTCCGCTTCGTCGGAGTGACGTATCGCCGCGATCTCTTAGCACTTACAGTGCGGCGTCACATTAGCGAGCTTTCTCGAGACCAACGTTACTATCGGAGCCGAGATTCAATCTACCGAGTGGTAGCGAGTACAAAAGCCCTATTAAATATGAAATAAGAAGGCGATCATTTACATAAATATTTTTATATTTTCAGTAATTAATTTAACGCGATACTGACTATAACTATACCTACTGTATATTGTCAGACTATGAAAAAGCATTGTTAGAATCTTCAATTATTACAATTTGTTTATTGGAAAAACAAAGTTATAAAATTTTGAGCAATGCTTCAAGAATCTCTACAAAGTATAAAACAAAGTCGCTTTCTCTGTCCCTATGTCCTTATGTCCTTTTGTACGCTTAAATCTTTAAAACAACGCAACGGATTTTGATGCGGTTTTTTTAAAAGATAGTGATTCAAGAGGAATGTTTATACGTATAATAAAACCGTGCGAAGCCGGGGTGGGTCGCTAGCAGTCCTATATTTTCTTTTTAGTTAAGCACCTAAGCACCTACCTAGTTCGCTGCCCTAAGAAGGTCTCTGCCGCCCGGG
Organism: Eupithecia centaureata; assembly: GCA_944547425.1. Classification (NCBI taxonomy): domain Eukaryota; kingdom Metazoa; phylum Arthropoda; class Insecta; order Lepidoptera; family Geometridae; genus Eupithecia; species Eupithecia centaureata. Next base: position 15,555,477 of record OX155682.1, read on the forward strand.
TGGGCGCGACTTTCCCGTGCGATTTATAGCCTTCCGATCGCACATAATTGTGCGCCACTGGACTAACTGAGACAAGACTAATGATTTCTGCTACGTAGATTGTGTATAGTAATAAATGGTGCGACGAGCGGCTTTCTCCGAAGGAATGAGGAATCGGTCCGACTCGTTCACCGAGGGAAGGCCCTGTCACTGTCAGACGCTGCTCAGGTTTAGATATTCTACAGATATAATTCACTTGTTTACTTGTTTCTATTTATAAAGAAAAATGAAACAAGCAAAAATGTACATAATCTCTAGGAAATAGAAGCGTACTGCAGCAAAAATAAGACAGAAGACAAATGAAAGTTATGAAAAAGGTCGTTTTCGGTAAACAGAATAAAGAAGACGCTTTATGTTGGAACTTGAACGTGACATTCCCACTGAAATACAACTGCTGCAACAAATGTTGTGGGGGGTTTATTGTTTACAATTTTAAAACTGTGCTTATTTTAAGTTATTCATCATCATCATCATAAAACTACATAATTATACATACATATTGTCCACTGCTATTAAGTACCTAATTAAAATGAATTAATGGAAAAATGTTGATTCCAAAGTTGCCTAGCGTAATGGATTTTTAGGTGCAATTTTGCTTAGTAGGTCTATCTGAACTGGCTTAGCCGTGTGATGTCTTTACTGACTGGACTGTTTTATAGTATGACAACAATCGGATTAGGAGGTACTATTAGTGCGGTCGCAGAGCTTTTCAATATTATATCCAAAAAGCTTATACTTACTTAGGTAACCTAATTCACTGACTCATCATGAAATTAGTAATGTTAACGCTATGCACTCACTAAATTCCTGTTTTTGCAAATTCAAGTTTCTTAACTTGGTTTAAGGTTTTTTGATCATAACTGCAAAACGATAAAAAAATTAAGAAAAGTAAACACGTTTTTCGTGCTTTTTGAATATTTACACCCTAGGGGTCAAAGTAACAAGATTCCAAATCATTTCTGTAAGTCTTGCGTCAGCGATGAGCGCAGCTTATTAGGGAATCTGAACCATGTGAGCGATTTTAATCTTCAGTTATTTCTTGACACCCGCTTTTACTCCTGTGGGTGGTACACACCTGCTGGCGGGTTGAATACATTGAACCTCAGTCTAGTTATAAGATCTGACATGTAACCTGTATGTTTTCTGCAAATAAATGATTTGATTTGGTATCCATGCACCAGGTGTTCTGATGGTGTCCGGACCACCCCGCGCACGCTATGCTCGCCTAGTACGCCGCAGCTCGCCGTTGACATTACATACATGTGATATTGTATTTATTTACGTCACGAGTGGACATTACATGTGATATTGTATTTATTTACGTCACGAGTGGGCGGTGATAAACATGCAAGACATTTGTATTTATAGCCCGCTATGGATGGCTGCTCTGATTAAAGTTTTATCAAGGAGGTCCTCAAACATTGAAGGGCAAGAATTTCAATAACTCTTATTTTTGGAGACTTACAAGAAAGGGACGGATCTGCTTTCAAGTTTAGTGGAAACCAGTGCAAAATTACCGCATTTGTATATATTTTCGAGTTTAATGTAGGCATTCTCTCTGTCACGCACGACCTTCTGTTTGGTCCTGTGCCACCCTAACCCACTACTTCCCGGTTGTCCTTAAAATTTATAATTATAATAAATAAATAATTAAAGTAAATAATCGCAATGTTTAGAGCGGTCTCAGAACAGCTTATAATCTATTATTGAGCGTATGTGTTGTCTGCAAGGTTTATGAGCTGACTGGCTGAGGCAGCGCCGTGTCTCGTTTATTACATGTTTGCCAACGTTTGAATCACGCCTTTACGATATCGGACACATATCGAAGCCTTTATGAAGCAACAACGCTATTTGAATGAAACCAAGATGATTTTAGTAGAGGATCCAAGTTTAGAAACGAATTTCATCTACCTTTATGTTCAGTATAATAATTATCATAAGTATTATAGTCAAATTGACTACCTATGTACGTATGTTAAAAATATAATTAATAGTATTATACAGACTATGTAAGATATTCTTGTATTGTAAATTCTTATATTGTGAGTAATTGTAAGTTTCTATAAATTTGATTTAAATTACTTTTTATCTATTAAACAGATTTTGAGGTGGAAGTCCTTTTATAATTCGGACCTGCCACTGCTACGACAGGAGTCTAGGGGATCGAGTTTAGTAGAAAAGAAATTGTGCTGGAAAGGTTAGTAAATAATCGATATTCAGGTTCAAATAGAATCAAAACTCGTCCTGTGATAGGGAAGGAAGGTCAACAGTCGGCTGGAAGTGGCCCCGAAATAAACCTAATTGAATTGGTCTCGGACTCGCATCGGTCGCTGGGGATACGTCCATTCCAAGATTGTTTATTGGATTGCCGAGTCTACGGCAAAGGATTCCTGTTCCTATTATGACGAAGATAAAAATAAATGTTTTGTCAAGCTAACATCAATCAAACGACAACATAAGATCGAGAGGTGTGGACGCTAATTTATACAATTAAGTGTCCACAGTCAATATTCGCTAGTAATCCTATGATAAATATTACTAAGTAGTGCAAGCGATAACTGTTAGTACAGCCAGTTTTATTTGTTTGTATTCAGCAAACACTAGCTAGACTGTATTGTGTTAATAATATTTATGTGACGTTTTCATCACTCTTGGTCTTCTCGGAACGTGCAAGTTACGGAATGGCGTCATTCTGAATTCGCATTAGTCGAATTAGTTTGGAGACTTTCGGAGAACTGCCATTTAAAAAGATGCATTAATGTTTGTGTGTTCGGGGACAAAGGGGTTTTGTTACAAGCGCAGTACCCCGCGACTTTGAAGGTTTACAATACATTTTTAAATGAGTTGTAAGCAGAAGAAGTGTACTTAAGTGTAACTAAGCCTCTTAAAAAATAAAGCGAGACATCTATGATGACCAAATGTATACGAGCAGTACAACAGGAAAGCCATCGGAAGAGCCAGTACCAAAATTAACAACACGGCAAACGTTCCATAGGAAACAGGAAACGGCTGAAGGAAACGTAGAAAAAGGCAATAGAATGAAATGGAAGTGCCGTGATACATACAATGGGAGTGTCGAGATCTATGCTGACAGAGTAGGTGGAGTGTCTAGCTAGTAGGTTGGAGGTAATGCGCGGGTGGCGTGCGGCCGGCCTAGCGCGGACACGGACCGAGCCCGCAGACGCCGGCGATACCACCAATGAACCCGCCCTATTCAGTAAATCGACGCTCACGCCTCACAAACGCTATTACGTCAAACGAGGTCCCCAACGACGGGAATATACACCATTAAAAGATAGATGACAGACTCAAGGTGCTTTTATGGAAACAATGTATTTTGCAAATTAGATAAATTAGATAATCAGGCTTCTCGGGTAAAAATCCACGTATTTTGAGATGCAAGTCCAGACGGAAAATTAGCACGTGGTTGTTGATTCGTACACACTCAACTCAACTAATATTTTATTAGCGAGACCATGCGAATACGATTGGGACACAAATCAACCCATTAAGTGCTAATTACATGACTGGATTTTTGTTTCAGTCATTAGACCGTAACGCAGTCGAAAAAGTTTGTCAATGCCGAATTGACGAAGAAAAATGAAACAAAACGAAACATGTTTAAATATGATTTAAACGGAGTGCAGCAAGATGTATCTGCTAATTTTCGCACGAGTTGATTAGGCGAGACTACTGTCGTGTTATTAATGACGACAATACACCACCACAACTCAACAGGACACTTTGCTTTCCTCGCTGCATTACGCCGGCTAGTCGAGCATACATTTTGCATTTTCGTTTCTAGGGTATTAATGGAAACCGTCCTCGCAAGTCGTCGGTCGGTAACGAGCTGGGCGAAGGCACGAGTAGGATCCGGCGAAGGCCGTGACATTGACCTCCAAAGATCGGTACCGCCCGATTGATCAACCCCAGCGAGAGGCACGCACCGATTCAATGTCAAGAGCGAATCTATTCTTATCTGTCGGTATGTTATCTTGCGTCAGCTGCCGCGTCACGGGGATCCCTATAAGCCGATAGTACGGCGCCGCCCACTGCGAACAAACATTAGACATCACCTGCTTTATTAAAACTACAAGAGCGTGCAGTGACGTCGACGACAGCGGCGCAGCAGCGTCATCTCACTTTTGATGAACGACCAGCGAGGGGCCAGCGAAGGCGAGTCTTGAATTAGAATCGTGACGTTTGCTTGCGGAATGAGGCAAACATCGAGTGATAAATTGCAAACATCCGTTGAAGACCCTTGGGGAGCGCTTCTCCTGAGGTTTCACGACATTCTACGGTCATTTCTCGCATACGATTTCGGTAAGTAATATTTGAAGTTGCGCTTACATTACGAACTAAGGAAATGGGAGATTCAGGAGTGTGCAACGGAAACATCTGTTTCCAATACTTTATAGATATATGGGTAGGTACCTCTTGTTTGCAGCCCTGTGTAAAGGGAGGCGTCGCCAACCGGTAGGGCTGGAGCTCCGGCCATGCTCGCTGGCAGGGCTCCAAGCGCCGCCACGTCGGTCCGTCATCTCATCACTCCCGCGACGCACACGCTGGCGACAACCACCGAGCCTTCACATCGCCAAACATAACTCATGCAGAATTTCAACTCTGTGACAATGATCTCTGGCGCCGGATTGCACGCGACCGTTTCAGCGAACGCAAGACAAAGTTTGTTTTCCGGTAAATAAGAGAAAACGCCCGCACCGCCTTTTGATGTTAAACGTCGAGGAAGCAATATTTGCGGATGTTGTAACGTTGCAGCTGAGGCTGACATGAGATGCAATTACATTCATGTTAAAATTGGAACAGCAGTGTGTCGGCGCTCTGGGATCTCATTTGTAAGTAAAATGCAGCGCATCCTTGGGAGGGGAGGGAGTGTCGGCGTAATACATCACGTACCTACTACGGAACACGGACGTCGATAGCACGTTGGAGTCATGGCTGGGGCATTTCTAGGGGAGTTGGGCTTCACCTAACGTTTTCCTTTACCTACGTTATAACTTTAATTAATTTACTTATGTACCTATGTGTCTTGAAGGGAGCAGGTAGGTATCTATCGATAAAAACATTGTGAATTGCTATGCCCTTACTTTAGCCGAGTGTATGTGGAGTTTGTGGAGTAGACGGCCGACACGGGAACCCTTTCTGAGCACCATCTCGAGACATTTCTCAGATCTTTGATACAAATGAAACTAGGCCTGTAAATTTCAGGTACTCTAACGTATTTAACCGATTCCTAATACAATACAATACAAGAATGCTTTATTGTACATAATAAAAAAGAACATTAAACAAAACAAGTACAATGGGCGGCCTTATCGCTTAGAAGCGATCTCTTCCAGGCAACCTTTGGATGGAAAGAACATTACTATAACAGTATTACTAGTATCTAATACACTACCGCTCAAAAGTATTTGCCCACCCAGGTTTAATGGCGATTTATTGAAAAATTACAAGAAACTGTTTTTGTATTTTTAATAATTTTATTTATTATGATAACTTATCCTACATTACATAAAAAAACGGAAGTTCAACGGTTATTTTCCTTAAATTTTAGCTTCATCAATATAACCACCTTTTGCTTTAATAACCGCCTCGCACAATTTAGGCATTCTATCGATTAATTTTGATAGGTAATCAGGGTCTATTGCACGCCACTCTTCTTGCAGTATATCCCAAAGATGTGTGGTGGAAGTTGGACACTGTTTTCGCACTTCTCTGTCTAATTTATCCCATAATAATTCTATTGGGTTGAGATCGGGTGACTGGGATGGCCAGATCATAACTTTTAGCACTCTTTTTCGCTCTAAGTCTTTCAAATAGTCTTGACATAGTTTTGAAGTGTGTTTGGGATCATTATCGCTCTGAAAGATGAAGTTTCTACCGATCAATCGACGACCTGAAGATGTTACGTTTTCCTGTAGTATTTTCTTATACCCCTCTTTTTTGAGAATCCCTGTTATTTTAACTAAGTCTCCAGTTGTACCCCCTCCAAAACACCCCCAAACCATTACAGAGCCTCCTCCGTGTTTCACCGTAGGCACTATACACGCATCTAACATCGGTTCTTTTGAATTTCTGCGCACAAATACCCTTCTCTTGGAACCAAAAATCTCGAATTTAGATTCGTCGCTCCACAACACATTTTTCCATTGTTCTGGTGTCCAGGTTTTATGTTCACGAGCCCATTTAAGCCTTTTAATCTTATTTTGGCGCCGAAGAAGTGGTTTCTTTACTGCTACACGTCCTGAAAGGCCTGCTTCTACAAGTCGCCTTTTGACAGTTGAAATACTTACTAAGTTTTGCCTGGATTTGTTCACTTGAGCTGTGATTTCTGGTGCCGTAAGCCTTCTATTACGTAGACTTGTCAATGTTATGTAATTATCTTCAGCCTTAGTTGTTTTGCGAGGACGTCCGGGGCGTTTTTTATTTGTGAAACTGTTTGTATCGGTATATTTTTTCACGTTGTAGTCCACTGTTCTTCGAGATATTTTTAATATTCCAGAAATTTCGCGGTTGCTTTTATTTAATTTGTGTAAACTGATGATCATCGCACGCTTTTCAATTGACAATTCTTTAGTTTTCGTCATTTTGATGCGACAAAACGTCTTTGACAATTTTTTTTTCTATAAAATACTAGACGATACGACAACGAAGATTTACACTGTTTAAAGTGAGTTTTCATTCGTATTAATAGTTCTATTTCTAGTATAAGATATATTCCTTACACAAAACTCAATAAATATTGTCGTAGAGCTGTTATAATTAAAAGGAGTCAGTTTGCTTTAATACGGCGATCTTGAACAATGTAAACATAATCAGTTTCAAACTAAAGTGTAGTTGTAAACTATAATTTTAAGGTTTTAATTGGTTGCTGTATAATATTGAAAGCAATATGAAGCGTTATTTCTATTATATTTCTATTTGATGTAGGTGAATTACATAAAAAATATGGTGGGCAAATACTTTTGAGCGGTAGTGTAAATTCAGTTTGGGAAATATCTACCCTTAAAGTATTGCTATTTCGTTATACATCACTCACTGATTGACGCATAAAAAGCTCTTACCTTCAAGTAAGGTCGGTTTCATATTAAATGATATGTAATTGATATTATCGTTACCTACAAACAGTTTACCTAAAACGACAATAAATATTTGTGAAGTTAAATTAATTTGTTCAAACCGATTTAGCTGGGACTTTAAACATAGAACATTAATTTAATTATTAATTTTAAACTACACATTTATATTTGACAATTAAATTCTGCCACGATTTTACATCATTAGATTACACAGCAAAAAAAATTACACAGGTCTAACTAACTGTAGACCCTTCAAGTCCTTTTCACTTGTCACGCAGTGTGTCCTGAGCTCAGCTAGAATCCGTCCAAATTGGAAGACATATCAGGCAGGTATTTATTTGTAGACATGAGATGCTATTTGGATTGTCTCATCGCATCGAAGCGCACAGCATTCGGTCCAAAGATAGCTCAGGCAGATGAAAGCGGACGGCGCTGGTGACTGGCACATTAGCAATGCGCCACAGATTGTAGTACAGCTGGTAACAAATGCGAGGCATGCATCAGATGAGCTGCATTGTCACGGTCTAGTGCGGTGAGCGAGTGATGCATGGCTCTGTCCGTCCCTACCGTGCCTTTTTGTGATTCAACCCTATTTTAATAGCTCAAGATTGTTTTATATCCTTCGCTCAAAAATACATATCTACGTACAACTAGCGATTCTTTGCTGTCAAGAAATAAGGGAGCCATTTTTCTGCAAAGTGCAAAGGCAAAAAAACCCTCCACGGACCATAACGACGACGTAGATAATGAAATTATTCTCCTGTCTAGAAAAATTAATGATTGCAAATAGGTAGCTACAGTACATGGATATGAATTAACATAAGTATGTAATTTGAATATTTATTGATTCTGTTTGAAGCGAACAGGTATGTTTCTACTATAATGGCCTGTTGAATCACGCGAGTTTCAAGCATGATTACTAGCTGCGCCTCTTCCTATCTTCATCATATGAATAGGACTGTATCCTGAAATATTCTGCCGTCCCTTTTATGAGAGACATAAAATTGAATGGCTTAACGACCTTTGACGCACTTATGACTATTATTTAGTTGTTTTCAGCGATTAACTATTCTACATCGAAAACTTAGCCAGAATTGCTATAAATGTATAAGCTTTCGTTCTATGCCTATCCTGTTGCGGGTGTAATATATGTATTATTATTCCGTAGGTTTTAATATTAAAACTTTTATCAAGAGTGGCAGTTGCCCCAGGCTTGATATTAATTGTTTTAAAGGCCACATATTGTACTTAACGACTATACCAGTTCTGTGGTATTACACCATCATTTTATATGTATATCATTATAATGGCCAAGATTATAAATTAAGATAACAATACGTGCAATTTAGCAGTCTTAAAAGCATTGAGCTATGCGTGGTCGGCGTAAATCGGAGGCACGTTGCCAGTGCGGCTTTGTTGAAACTTTTGAAGAAGACTATCTATATAATACTATATATATATATATAGCTTTGTGTTCAAGTTTAAGTTTGACACCATTATCCCTTAGGAGGTCGAAGAAATTTTACAGTGGGACACAACATTGGCTCTCTATCTGAAACTGGTCGAGTAGACACGCTCGATAGACGTAATACCTACCAAAAGGAATTATCGGCCGATACTTGGGTCTATTTGAAATTTCTATTCAATTCAGCAACGTTGGATGATACACATTCGACTTTATTTGACTTTATCAAAGGATTTGCGAGTGTTCACACGTTGGCCGAAATTTCAATGATATAGGTAGGTACGAATCAACTAGACCTTGTCAAAACGTGTGACGTAGTGCTATAGAACGTTGTTGAAGGAGTTTAGTCAGCGCTTCAGCTCACGTGACGTTGTTTACCGTCTGTCCTGAAACACCCACCTTTTTAACTTCTTTAAAATTTTATTTCATACTGCGCCTCGCGGCTTCGCCCGCGTCGAAATTTATTTTTCAAAGTGAAAATAATATACCTATCTTACTTCTTACTATTATAATAAATGGGAAAGTCTGTGTGAATGTTTGTTATGAGTTATCTTTGTAACTACTTAAGTTATTTAAACGAAATTTGGTATATAGATAGTTTAGAACCTAGAATAGGACATAGCCTATTAAAATTTGGAAATTTTAACCTCTGAGGAATAAGAAATATTTTTCCTAATTAATTAATTATTTATATACAAAGACTAAGAATAAGACGTTTGTTTCGTAATCAAGTTGTGGTGGGGAGGGCACGTTTTGGATTGCGAAAATCAGACCATGGAATAACAATTTCCCATGCAAAAAAAAAAAAAAAAAAAAAAGACCACGCTTTTTAACCCCTCAGAGGATAATTTTAAATTATATTATCCTATGTGTATTCTATGTCCTAAACTATCAACACACCAAATAACCTCTAGATAAGTTAAGCAGTTATGGAGATATGTAATAGCAAACATTCATTCAAACAGACTTGCATATTTTATTATACATTAGTAGTACTTCGAGAGTCTCGTCAGTCTCGTGTAAACAGGGCCACGTTACTCGATACGTTCAGTTTGGCACGGGTGTGGGCACGGGGCTTCTTATTGTTTGCCGGATATCGCACGTTCGATCGCCTTCCTTTTGTTCTGGATGTGTCTTGTTCAGTGGGTTCTGGTTTTAGTTGGTTTAGGAAGGAAATATCGGTACAAGAAAAAAATTTCAACCTTTTTAGATATCAAACGTAGAAAGGTAATTTACATTCCTGTTTGAACTGGAATGCTACGAGTTTAATTTATAATTTTCTCATTGTGTTTATTGATTAGTACAGGATGTAACCTACGGTTCAGGTGACGTACCTATCAGAATGTAGTTGACTGGTGTAGTGTTTACGAGGCGTCGCCGACGTCCTTACGTCCCATTGTTTGACGATTTATTAGTTTCTGACGTAATTCTCTTTAAGGTTCGAGTTCACGCCGAATTTAGGGTATTTACAGACGACGAGTACAAAATGCGAAACATTTTGTTAGTTTAAAATGGTTCCTCCTTGATGGTGTATGAAACTAAGCACTCCCATGACGTACACTCAGTTGCATCGCCGGAGGGGTGCATCGCTGACTGTACTCGCATGTCTAAGCATCGTTTAGTATTCCCTGAGGTCAGCGAGGACACGACTCTACCTATAGTCCGAAACTAACACTTACATACCTACTTAATATTAGGTAAGATTGTATAAAGTTATAACTTAAGTTATATAAAACACTAGCGACGGCTTCGCACGGTTTTATTATACGTATAAACGTTCCTCTTGAATCACTCTATCTTAATAGATAGAGTGATTCAAGAGGAACGTCATCAAAAAAACCGCATGGAAATCCGTGCGTAATTTTAAAGATTTAAGCAGTCAAAGGGACATAAGGGATATAGGGACAGAAAAAGCGACTTTGTTTTATGGGTACTATGTAGTGAAATAGATAAGTTACCAGAAGGGGACCCAAAAAACTATGTACCTAGGTATAATGGTGCACAACATATTCGGGATATTTCGGTCATCATCAATGAAATCAAAGAGATCCTGAGAGAAAACTTGCAACTTTCCTGAGTCCGTAAAGTACATTACTCGATGGACTCGCCCAAAGCTAGTTCTTAATGAAATGAAGTACCCAACTCAGACACATCCACTCCTCGACGATAATTCAGCCTCGCGAGCAATTCGCACTTGCCTCTCGATCATCTCGGTGCCGTTAATTGTTGAACAAATATTTAATTAAACTGTTTAACATGTAAATACTTAACAAGCTGCAATTATTCGATCACGATGACGAATCGCCAGCAAAGCATGCGATGCTTATTGCTTACTGCCCTGGTACTTCACTAGACTCATTTACATTGTATCTTACCTAAATTGGTACCTAATCGTAATGACTTATCAGTAGAACTGCGACATTAGATGTTGAGAAAATCTTCGAATCTTTTTATGCACGCATAATACGCCTCTCTGACTGTAATATTTGGAGGTAATTTTTTGCGAAACTTGAAGAAACTTTTAAAATGAAATAAGAAAGTACTCGTATTTTGTTATAACTCTGAACTGAGCTGAAATGCAGTCTTGTGGGCGGCACTGTGGGTTCATGTTCACTAAATATTTTTTTTAGCAACCATCTATGATTTAAATCTAGATTATGGGTAAAACCTAGCAAAAATTCCGAAAATTACGACGTCCTTCCGTCATACCAGATGTAAATATGTACTGGTCCGGCATCAACAAAGCCTGTATTGATTCTGGTCCATTGTTATTTTCCGCGATAAGCGGGCAGCGGGCTTGCCTGGGAAAATATGTTTCCCACGGCGGAAACTCACTTTGTGCACTTTGTGGTTGCTTTGTTGTACCATTTTGTTTGCCTCTATTCAGAACGTAAAACATTGCTTAGTCTTTACTGAAAAATGCAAGTCGAGTTTGTTTTACATGGCTTTATAGATGCGTCTGCTCTACCGATGATTCAGGTATTTTGTAATTTAGTTGTAACCTAGTAAGACCCTTTGATCCCTCCTCCTTGTGCTCCTAATTATTAGAGCGTGTTTTTGCGCAACGAATGCAGACGTGTCGAAAGATTTCAGAGGTCAGGCAGGAGTCAAGTTATCTGATACGAACTGTAGGTAGAGGCTATTATTAGCCGGCGTCCAGGATTGGTCTGTGCACGGGCTGCGCCGCGCCGCCGGTCCACTAGGTAGGTAGGTACCGTGCCTAGGTGCTAGGTAGGTATTGGCCATTCGAGACGACCGCCATCCAGACCGAGATCGTACCGCAGCGAACAATAATCGCACTTGTGCGCCAACTATTGTCTTACAGTACGCATCTAAGCCACCTACTGAGTTACTTGCATCACATCCCAGCTAAAGGGTACGAAAGCTGGTGTTCTTACGAGTGAGGTTTTCTGAATGTTTAATAACTTACTTGACTACTTTTGTTTGATAGCAATAACCAGCCCTACACACAACTCAAACTCAGCTCTACATAATAAATGTAGATCATAGAGGTCCAATGCTACGTGATTTAATTAGGCCTCGTTCCTCCTTGTCTGTTAGTTTAGTGACAGTTATCGGAAGAATATTTCTTGGAAGAAACAATAAAGATTTACTATGATGTGTAGACTAATTACCTGGAGCACACAGGAAGGTGTCAGTAGAACAGTGGAACAATTTGAGCCGAGGTGTTGGGCACATAAATCAGGGCATCGCCGAGTACTGCGGGCGGGCGGCGGCGCGGGGAGCGACGGGTCAATGTCACAGGCACCGGCGCGGACTCATTTATCTACATTCCCCGTTAAGCCATTAACATTGTGCGGAGGTAAGTTTGTGATTTGTTTGTTTGTGGGTGAACTGAGGAACTAAAAGTTCTTATTGTTGTTGTAGGTACCGCAGGTCCCTAAAGTTGGACGAGGTAGGTAGGTACGTCTGTTGTGTTCTAAGTTTAGTCTCAGATTCTCTTCTGTTGTATGTGTATCAGATTAATTCAAATTATGATTATCAGAAGTTAATAATTTTATTAAATATTTACTTATGATAAATGCGACTAAAAAATACGGCTATGGAGTGAGAGTGATAATATTAAACCCTTAGACCTTGTTACAACCATGCGTCAGAAGCTTTGTGGTCAGAGACACGAGGAAGCCATTATGAAGGAACAGAAACGGTTATATGCTTCTATGCGATATCGCATTCAGGATGCGGTATGTTTATAATAGAGACCGCAGCGCGCGCGGAGGAGCAATCAGCAACATTATCAGTAGGTAGGTACTTGACATACTGCTTGCATTTATGTAACGCTGTGACGTGCGGGAGGAACACCAGTGAGGTGAACGACTCGCTCATACCAAGCGGCAGCATGGCCGATTCAATGCAAACTGTTTGATACAAGGCCAGGGCGTCAACTACTCAGATATAGAGATTCTTAAAGGTACAAGAAATGGGTCAAGCCATTATAGATCTATTTTAAAGTTTTGTAAATGGGATAAAAAAAAAAATTGTTTAATCTCACTAGGCAATGTCCATAGTTTGTTTTATGACGTGACCGGCCAGAGATAGTGTCCAATGAACATGGAAGGCGAAATTTCAGAGTTAAGAAATAATTTCACAATTCGTCAGCATTTCATTAGATCGAATAGTCCGGACGTGACCACCCTGTATCTAAAGATTTACCTACAGCGTGTTGTGTTAGTGTGTGTGCGCAAGTGTTACTGATCGTGCGTGACGTCAATGATTGTTTCACTGCATCGTGCTCCAAACACATGCGGCTCATATTAATGCACAATCATGTCAAGTCAACCTGATTGTAGCCTCATTCAACAAACGCGAGACCAGAACTTGCAGTGACACCAAACAACACAGAGTACTACGTCACAGTTAGGTACTTATTCAAAACCTAAGAGACGCTAAACGCTGAGAGGCGCCGTCCACAATAATCGGCTTTACACAGATTACATAGGCTCTACAACGACTACAACCTATACCGGCCCTCAAGGAGATTAGTAATAAAAAAATAATGGTAAAGCGAGAAGGAATACGTTGTATACTAACACAGCCACGGCACAGCGATAATTTTGAGAACAAATTGCAGTTTAAATTTGATGCACGCGCTGCCAAAGGACCCAGCGAACAAAAGCAATAAGAATGTCCCGTCTCGTAGCAATTTGTGCGACAAATTTATGAAAATCGTTTCGCTAAACAATCCAATAATCATTACCGACCGTATTATGGTAATAGACGGTAAAGCTGTAAACCTACAGGCGATCCAAAACAAAGCTCATGTTCAATAACGTTTTGTTCACGGCCACATCTAGTTTAGTTAAATACTAATTTGCTAGCGCACGCGTTTTTCAAGTAAAGCTGAGAAATAAACTGAGCTTAGAACATAATTTAGTATTCAATGAAAAGTTTTCATCTCACCCAACATTCTTTACGGTAACGGTCAACGATTATTTTTATTAAATAGCTTTATCACGCTGGTACAGAGCCAATAAATATTCTTTATGACCGTTAAATCACGATTAAGCAAGAAATAAATTATTGAAACGAACACGACACAGGTCAGTCATGTCCCAAACGTTCGAACCAGTCTTCAAGTAATGCCTCAGTCATAGGCCTAAGATTTATGAAAATACCAATCGTAAATAACAGGATCGTCTATAGACGTGATCAAATGCTCTACTCGTAAATAGGGCAGTGCGTCTGAGAACTTGATATCTTACGTTGCTGACAAGAACAGCGTGTCCCATAATATGAAAAACATCGGTACAAATGTTTAGAAAGTTGTCAGCCATCTAGTAATAGCTAGCTATTGCTTTTCCTCAGATGGACTTCAAAAGCTTGGAAAATAATAATAAAAACTTTAACATGCCTACAGTCCACTCAGTTATTATTGCAGCGGAAACTCGTATCTTATCTATTCTAGTGAAAGTGAGATCACATACTGATATCGGTGACAATATTCAGATGACAACAACACAGTAGTAGGGTCATTCCAGCGAAGACGACACCCCACATCAAAAAAATAAATTGCATAATTGAGACTTGAATATATGACTATAGTAAAGCCATTGAGCTAATTCAACAGTAACTGCCCATTTTTTATATTTTTTTTACGATTTACGTAGTTTTTAGTGTTCATGAAGTCAACCGTAGTGCAGTTGTCTATTGTACTGTAGTTTTATCTTAAGGTAGCAGTACTTTTTTACGCCATTTATTTAGCCATTGTAAAAAGTGTTTATCCAGAAAGAAAATGCAATTTGTGTAGTTTTAAACAGCGTTAAGATATCACAAGAGATTATTTTTGGTAAAAAGTTGTGGGGGTTAAACTAAATGCTTACCTCCTGTCCCACCCGTCACGGCAAAACATATATTTGCTTAGCCTGACTTGGGAATATCAAACCTATTGTTTTCCAGCTTTGCAAAAGTAACAATTATGCGATGGGCTATAGTTTTAGCTTAAAAAAATATTGATAAAGTAATTACGTGTGGAAATATTAAGTATGGAAATGATGTCCCACCCGTCACGGAGATGAGGGACCTTATAAAAATTGGATGAATTTGTGTTTCTTCTGTGTTATTTTTGTTTATTTAATTATTCATTTCGTTTATGATGGGCTTTGGTGACAAAAATCTTACATTTTGTTCGTTATTTCTTGAATGTACGGATGTACTGTAATATGTAGATTGCCATAATAATTAAGATTTTGGAGCTCATTTTGGATTGGTATAAATTGTTTTTCAGACCATGAATCCCGCGAAAAGGCAGAGAAAGTATAGGAGAAGTTAAAAGCTAATAATTATAGAAAAAACCCGGTCAAATGCTAGTCAGATTCGCGCGCGAAGGGTTTCCTACAAAAATCATGTCTGTTGTATGGGATAAAAACAGAATTAAATTAAAAATTAAGTATTAAAATATTATTTTTAGTCTGTATTTTAGTATTTGTTGTTATAGCGGCAGCAGAAATACATAATCTGTGAAAATTCAACTTTCTTACTATCATGGTTCATGAGATACAAACCTGGTGACATTTTTAGCTTTTCTCTGCTCTAAAACAGTGTTAGCATTAAATTTATACCATCCCCAATTAGATTTATACATGTCCCTTAAATAAATTGCATTTCGAACAGTTTCTTATGTTTAATTCACGAACTTTTATGTTGTTCAATGTTACTCGTCCCACCCGTCACGAATTGATGTCCCACCCGTCACACACTATAAGACGCATTATTTCGAAAATTATTAGTTAAATGAATTTAATTTTATCAATAAATAGTACCTTTTTCTATAAGAAACAACATATGAGAATACTGCTGAACAAAATATTAATGGTTTGTCTTGTTTTGGGATGTGATGCCACCTACTCAGACAGGCGGGTGTCATGAGTGTCCCACCCGTCACACTTACAAGAAGTTAATTTTCTACGCTAGATGAGATATTAGAGTCTGTCCCTTGTTAATATCATTTGAAACAAATATCTGGCTTCAATTTGTTTTTATTTTTAAGCCGGTTGCAAAGGCAGTTTCTGAGAAATTATTTGAAGTTTCAGCAAAAAGGAGTTAGAATGTCCCACCCGTCACAATGGAATGACCCAGTATTAAAATCAGAATTCGTTATCAATGCAATCTTTCTTATCATTTTAATCATAAAACAGTGCGGCGTATCACAGCCATCTATGTGTTTGAAAGAAACTAATAAAGTTAAAAACAGGGACGCACTGATTTGAATAAAACAACTCCAATGGAATGGAATCAAATGATTCCGAGCTCTCCGCAGCGAGTAATTGAAATGGAAAAGCAGATCCTGTCCATACGTCATTGTTGTAAATTCGAAAGCCGTTTGTGTTGCGTTAAAGTGTGTTTGTAGTTATATGATATTTGGTGTGCGCGGACAAATTCACGTATCCAGTGCAGCCGCGTCCTGGCTGGCGCGGCGACAGGAGACGACGCCCCGAACCTCATTTGTCACTATCAGCCCACCAACAATCGAATAGGGGAACTCTCTGCGTCCTACGAGTCACGCTCGCTTTTACGGAATGTTGTAAACAATTCTAATGACAATATTAAAGTTACGTACGATAAGTAGAGTCCGCTGAAATATTGAGACGGTGAAAGTTTGGCCAAGAGTGAAGGAGAGACAAGTCGTTCAAGCAGTTAGGAACTGTCAGCAAGTTTGCCGGGATCGTGACAGATGCTGATAACTTGGGTCAGCAGATCACTGCATGCATTATTCAACGGCATGGGAACTTTTAGTACCAACACACTCAGGGTTGGCACATATTTTATTTATTGAGAACGTAGTTACGCCGACCTCACTGAGCGTGGGATAAGGTCCGGAAGAAGAAGAAATGCCAAAAAGTTCAAAAAAGGATTAACGACTTTCCCTGTCAGACGGATCTCTAGTTGCAAAACGTCAAAAAAAAAACGATTTTGATCAAAAGATGTTGTGATGATTAATGGTTCACGTCAACGGTTTTAATGAAACGTTAGCGCACGGCAGCGCGGGCGCCGGCGTCACGCCGTTTTTGCGCGTGTCAAGGAAAAAGCGGTGTCTACTTCGAGTTAATTGCGTATATGAGGATTTGCACTGCCAGAAAACTTCTCTGATGTTTGTGTTTATTGAGATAAACACAAACATACTTACGGGAAGGTTTCTCGCTTTTAACACATGATTTGTTTTGAAAAACAAAGTCATAATTGGTTAGATATTTTGGGTTTATTCTAGTTGTATGTTACGCTTTTTTGTAAGCTTTCCAAAATACATCCAAACCAATAAACGTTAGTAAGTATCACAATGATTACTCGACAATACAAGCAACTTTTTGTTCGGACGGAAGCATTAAAAACTGAATGATTCGTTTGCAATCAGGCCACTTCATAATTATTGATTCATATTTAGTGTCAGAATTGATTACCACAAAGTAACACCTGTATCCTTAATCATAAAAGGAAACTATACATTAAACTTACGAAACAACAATAAGGTACTAAATCATTATTTAAAAGAAAAATATTATTTAGCAAAGTTTATGCATGGAGCCTAGCTTCACGTATGAACTTAGGGTTGTTGGGCTACCAGAGAACGTACATAGGTTAGTAATGCACCTACAGATAATGAATAAGTCTGCCCGGAAGCGGCCCGGGCTCGGTAGGCTGATGAATCACTGCCTGAGATGATTCATACATAAGTTGCTAGCCCCAAACAGCTCGTTGACGAACCAGAACACAATACCTATCTACGGGCAAGGGTACAATTTCAAAGAAAATAAAGCAGACAATTTACCGCTCGCGTGTCGAAAAGCATTATACATTCAGAGAGAATCGCGAATAATTAAAAGTTGTTACGCTGCCATTTTTTATTGAGATAAATCCAATTATTTGGTTATGACCCCGGAATTATGAATAACTTTTATGCCCAAGGGAATTCATGTTGTTAAAAAAACTGTGGATACGCGGAGTTTTGTTCAACATTTATATTAAATTCCTTTGCAATAATTCAGATGCATACCTAGTAGTGAAAGTTGAGAGTAATTGCAAGCGTAAAGCAGAGGCACCGATCGACATCGAGCGCGCGCCTGAGCGAGCAGTTGCCGGTGAATCACGCATGACACGGCGACTGGCTGTAAGCGAGTTAGCATTCTGCGTGCCGATGACTACTTAATGGATCCCGTACTTAAGATACAATTGAGAGCTTTGAGCTTCAAGGATGAACCAACTCTCCAGATGATCGAGTAACAGATACACGTTTCGGGAGAGCAAGGAACTTTTCAGTCCCAACTCTTAAAACTATATAACATACGCTTTGATTATATACTTGTCTAGATAGATAGTTCGAGCGTCAAAACGCCAAAAAATATATCAGCCAACTGTTGGCTCATAAGCTGATCCCGCCTCGTCAGTGGCGACTCTGACTTTGTGCGGCGCACACGCGTTTCGTGACAAATAAAGATGACGATTTGCGCTATAAAAGTGTGCAGGAATTACAAAGGACGATTGAAAACAACTAAAGAAATTACTTATCATCGGTAAGTACACTTTGAATCACTGTAAGTTAACGAAACAATTTAATAATAAAGTTTTAATGTTGTCCTTAAATACGATGCCATTTGACGCCATGTTAACTGGGTTGCCTGCTCTATGAATACAACATTTCCATAGTGAATAATAGCTAATATGAAAAAAGTATTTAATCACGACCCAACAAATGTTTTTCGAGATTTTGCCGGCGCCGTAGATTGAGTCGAAACTGCTAAATACCCCCTGCCCCCCATAAGACTGCCCCTATTGAGGTTGCTACTAGGTACATGCCATAGAGATAGGGCGTTTCTGACTGCGGGATCGCTTTTATACGAACCCGTTTTCGTTTCTTATTCATCGTCATCATAATCATCATCAGCCTATATTACTCCACTGCTGGATATAGGCCTCCCCTAATGAGCGCCATAGCGTCCTGTCTTCAGCTTGCCGCATCCAGCATCTGCCAGCAGTCTTTCGCAGATCGTCATCCCACCTGGCCGGAGGGCGTCCTACTACACTACGTTTGCCGAGTGGCGGTCTCCACTCAAGAACATGTTTACCCCAACGCCCCGCGCCACAACGGTCGTCAAATGTATCTATATGTAAATAATCCAATTGTAAGCATGATTTTATGACTTGTATAAATATAATTAAGAAATACAATATTATAAATAAACTTTAATTTTCAGCAATATTTTTACTTTTCCTTACACATATATTTTACTTAGTAATCCATATGTACAACATTCTAAAAAGTAAATTAAAATTTAAAATCAAATAATTATAGATGATTCAAAATCTAAACATTTTTTCCCTATTATTATGGGAAATATTCAAGAGCTGGTATCACTCAGCACAGCCACATGTGACGTAGCACGCTTGTAGTTACACATACTTGTGTGCGTAATTCGCACACAAGCGCTTCAAGTCTGGCCTATTGTTTTTGTTGCGATTGCAGCGCAACACTCCATCTAGACAAGTATATAATCAAAGAACATACGGAGGAATAAAAGAACTAAAGCAACACAAATGATATGCGCTACACATGAGAGATAACAAACATGGAAATAATGATGTAGGCCAGACTCTTCTTCGAGTTAGGTATCTACATGCTACTAGTATTATAATAATAAGAGGAAAGATTTGGGTTTTTGTAAGTAAAGAATAAACTCAAAAACTATGGAACGATTTCAAAAATTCTTTCACCATTAGAATGCTACATTGTCCCTGAACTAATATACCTAGGGTATATTTATAAGTATCAAAAATATGTAAACCAAGGTGCCAAAAAATTTATTTCATCACATGCGCTGTGAAAACTATTGATGATAAAAACTACAATATTAGAAAATATTTTAAGTAACCTACAAAAACTTTGCAATACCATTTGCACCAAGCATTTACTCTTACCTGCACTAATATTTATTTAGTAACTTCGTTGTTTAAAACATTACATTTGCACCCGTGCGAAGCCGGGACGGGACACTAGTAAATAATAATTTGAAAGTCAAAAGGTATAACGTCTCCCCGCAACCTTCCTAAGGCGAAGCCCTTGCTTTTGACCGACTAAAGGTAAAGGTGACCGGGTAAAAAGGTAATGCGTTCGCCTAACAAGCGGAACATCAACAACCGCCACAAAAAGCTAGACCACACGGGAGGTGTTTGCACTCGGACATTTAGATCGCTAATGAGGTCGGGGCAAAAAACTTCAACATTTTTTGCTACACTTATTTAGTTTGCATGAGTGTATCATAAAGCATAAGGTTTTGTAGCGTGCTCTTTGTGTAGGGAAAGGTTGATAGAGATAACGTGAGCTTTAGCCATATCTGTCTTGGATTGAATAAATGAAAAGCCAAAATCTCTGTGTATCACGTATTTCTAAGAAGTGGGGTTTTCAAGTGATTCTGTAAGCGTTATATCGGGTTTCCGACGTACACATTCATGATCCCAGCGACTGTCAGCCAGCGAGGTGGAGGGCTAAGACATAAATTGTAACGTGTAAAGGCAGCGCAGCATGGTGACACGCTATAAATATCCAGCGTCAAATGAGTTGGGGTTACAAATCACCCGCGCCTTCATTAGGATCCGTATGTGCATAATATTTCGCTCATTATTATTTAGAGAAAGGGTAACAACTAATAAGAATTCTTCTCATGACGCATTCATGTTGCAAATACAAGTTTGCGACTGAGAAGTTTCGCCATAAAGCAAGTTTGTTTGAGATAACAGAAGGATAGCGTGCGGAGACGTAGCTCAGCGCCGTGCTTTTATTGAGGTTGGTGGTGCAGTGGTGCTTAAATCTTTCCATTGTTGGCGCTCGGACCCGGTCAATAAATCACACGTACAAATCCGTGCCGTCCAGTAAGAATGTGTCCGTCCAGCCAGAAAGTTAATGAAAACTTTTACCGACAACTACTTTAGTAGACACTTGGAGCAAAAGTGTAATTGAAATAAATAACCTTTAGTTGCTCGAACAAGATTAGGTACGATTATATGTATTTTGGATTTAGTGTTGCATTTGACACATCACATTTCATACTCTATTTTGCGTTACTAGCAGATAGTCGTCACCGTAAATAGCTGTTCTCGTGTCTACAACAAAAGCTGACTGAAGTGGACCATCTTGTGTTGGATAAACACTGTAAAACACAAAACATTTAATGTGAAGTGAAAAGGTCACTAGATACAGAGAACAGTTAGGTTGTTCGGTGCATCGTCAGACCGTTTTGCTTCTCTTCAGGTAAACTTTCAGTTTCAGCGTCTGAACGCTTACGGCTGTCTGCGCCCGGGGCGGACAGGCGTTATTTATTTGTTTATTTTAGGAAAACTTTCGGCTTAACAATGAAATAGAAAGGTATATTAAAGACAGAAAATAAAGAAAATATGACGTTTAGGTGCGACTGTTCTTAGTCAAATCGACCCTAGGTTTACTAAAAGTTGTGGTGAAATCAAAATACTTCGTATCAGGGAGATTGTTAAAATTACAACAGCTCTATTGTGAGGGCTAGTTCTAATTTAAATTCCAGCTCATACTATACAATTCCATCCGACAACACTGAAGGATATCCAAACTGCAACCAGATCATCAAGTAACCCTCTTGTCCGGTAGAGTAGAACTCACTCCTAACGAATCTACGTTCCTTGCTTTTCTAAAGCACGCAGACAGATCATTCGATCTCACGCTATGTCTTGTGCGCTGTTCTCGTTGTCTATTTAACCAGCACGCAATCTAAAGTGTCCCTGTTTCGATAAATTGCTTGCTACTCCCGTTCGGATACCACTTACTTCAGAGCAGTTTCTCGTTACTGACTGACAAGATTGTACAGATCTGTTGGATTACATTGCTCTACATTCCTTACTTCCTTTATAAGCTGTCGCACAGAGATGTCTGGTTGCTGCATACTGAACTGGCACATAGCTTGCAAGGTTTCGTTGCCGGTTGTGGAGCGATCAAAGTACCTATGCGGTTGTAGCGGTTGCGATTTCGATGAATTCAAAATTAGGGAATAGATTGGAGTTCGCATCACAAGGCGGGTGAACACATTTGTGCGAAGGAGCTAGGTACATATTTTGGATGGTGCTAGTGCAATAATCTGATAGAAAATTTGGATAAAATAGTTCGCAGTAATTTACAATGCGCAAACAGGATGGCAAAGTCAATTGTTTTAGAATTGAGTTGAAGACAATCAGTCATTGAGGCGATAGACAAGTCTAGAATATTCAGAACGGATAGGCGGATCGCTGCGGTCCATTACACGATTTCAATGTCACAGAGCTGGGAAAATGTTTTGTAGTGCATTTCAAAAAACACAAAGCTTCATGATTATGTAGAGAGATAGGCTAAATCGCATTATCACTCAGGTGATTCATAATAGTTGGATGATAGAGACAAAAGGACCTCTTCGCATTTATTTATACTTAAGGAAGTTATTGTTTCATGAAATGTCGCAAGCAGAGCCTCTTTGCTGGCACTTTGCCAAACCCTTGCCTACGCTTCACTTTCGCGTACTTCCAGATCAATACTTCAAGCACTATATAAGTAGGTACTCGCCAGACTTCTACAACTTCCCATTAAATCGCAGCTGAGGATAGTTTTACAAGCCTCTTTAAAATCTCAGCACGTCCATCTTGCCCAAAAAGCATCACGCTATCCTTAACGTATATTCGATGTAATATTTGGTGGTTTGTATCGTTCAATAATGTTTATAATCGGCTGACCTTTGTCCGCGACACCTTTGGGCTTCCTCATGGCTGCGTGACGTAACTAGCCCAGAGAGATCAATGCACCGGCGGCGGCGGCGCGTTCCCCGCCTCATGCCTTTCTCTCGTCTACTGGCCGTCTGGCGGCCGCGGCACGCCCCACCGCGCACACACAGAATTAGGTAACCCGCGCCCAAGGATAGCCCTATTTTCAAATATACAACGGGCGAGAAAAGAAGCTGGACAGGGACCATTTCCCAGAATCGTGCGAGGCGCATACCTGCTCGAAAAGTCAGCATATGTCGCTGAGTTTACTTATTTTTGAACCTTTTTTCAATGCAGGTAACGTTTTGAGTGTAAATTGTAACTAACGGTGTCGTCCAAGTGCTAATAATGTATGACTTCGACTAAAGCTCCACACCCACAATCCGTAAACTTGTACACTGAAAGGAACACAATTACATAGGTACCTATAAGCAAGCATTGTTCGCAAATTAACGAAAAACAACTCATGTGCAGTAATTAACGAGTAGTAGGTAGTATAACGCAGGCCAACTCCCGACATTTCAAATGTCGCAATCGTCGTCGGCTCGCTAATATAATTTTCACGAAGACTGGACCTGTGGTATGGTATAACACTTTTCAGTCCGGATTACCGAAGTGCAAGTAAAAGTATTATTAACAGGGAAAAGCTCCAACGCTAAAGTGCTTCTAAACATAGAGCCTGATACTGACAAGTTCTCAAAATGTTGGGAGCCGGCTTCCTCGATTCTCATCGTCCGTTTATGCGTCAGCTTGAAAGTATTGACATTCTGAAAAACGCCGCATGCGGTTCAATTTAAATCGTGTGCCCTCATAAAACGCTGACCATTTGCAACGAATGCTGAAACCGAACACTGTAACAACATCTTCTCATCGGAATGATTTCATTGAACCACCAAAACGTGCGCTATTTAGTCCAGTTCCAAAAAGGTATAATCGTGACACAAATACCAAGGTATAATCTGCATCATCGTTCGGGTCTGGTTTCCACGTAATCCTCGATTGTCGCATCAATTAAGCGAGAAATCCGACGCTGCGCCGCCTCCGATGGTTTCAATACACTCCGTAAATTTGCTTTCTCAGAAACGAGGTAACTTTCCAAAGCAGTAGGTAACATAACGGTATACACACGTTTAATTGAACTGGTAATTAGATCTCTCGATTATCTCTGCCGGTGATAACCGGCGCCCGGGCCTCTCAGGTCTGGACTCGGGGCACGGGAACGACTTCCGAGACGTTATTGATGGCGTCCTAGTAATCAATCTAGATTGTTCCGCTGCGAGCTGAATTACTATCTACTTGGAGAATTTGTGAAGTGGAACGATGTCAAGAGGTCGATTCAATGACAAGGTTTTTAGAGAAGTATTTCAGTTGTCTTTGTCGGATTTTACAGAGAACACATACTTGCACATTGTTGTAGGTATATTGTATACCTACAACAATGTGCATACTGAGCGACTTCCAATACAATGGACTATGAATATTACAATGAAAAGAGACATAACAGCAGATCGTTTAGCACGTTTTCGAGAATTGGGCAGTTTCCCTGTAGGCATAGGGAATGTAAACGATTAGTGGGTGTATTAGAAGCAGGCTGCGGACAGTTTCCGGCTGAGATCCCCAAATCCGTCGGGGTCGTTGTTTCGTTGTCGTTGCTAATGGCCGCTCTCCGGTTACCTACAGGCTGCACCGGCCTGGCCCTAGCGCTCCACGACGCGCCTCATTCTGAGAGGAGGAGCGCGGCCACGGCGATGTCGGGACTCCGCGGAACAGTGGAACTATGACCGAAGCTATCGGTTAGCTCTAGGTAAGTAAATAAGACCGCGGAGCTTCGTGTTCTTCCAAGTTCGCTTACTTTGGTAACTGTTCTACTTATTTTGTTTGTTTATAATTATGTTCATCGCCACAAGGGATCCAACTCTGTCTAGTTTCAAGATTCAGGACGATATATCTGGATGGACACCTAAATGATTTTAATCCTATCCCATGAACTGACAACGACCACAACTCTGTCTAGTCGAGACGATCAAAAAGCGATATGGTTACTGATTTAACGGCAATACGGCTTATCCATATGTACTTGTATCACTATTACATATCAACAGCGCGCCGCAAAAATATGGGGCAATGGTCGGCTCAAGTCAGTTTACATGGCATTCTTTCAGATTCATTCATCAGGTTCCACAAAAACGCGCGTAGGCAGCCGCGAAATAACAACACAACAAAAACATCGAGAGCATTATGATGACACATTCCGTTTAAAGACACATCATCAGCTTGTGGATACTTATTTCTTGTAACCGGATTTTAACGGAGTCACTCGTTACAGCCTCTCGGCTTAAAATAATTGACGCTGTAGCTCACCTAGTGTGAACGGAACCAAGCTGAACAAGTATTTGAGAGAAGTCTAACATTGAGTCACCAGCGTGGCGCGGGGTGTGTGCACATGAGCGAGTAAAGTTACGATTTCCCGTTCTTTAGGAAAAAGGTAAATGGGAAGTTCTTAGTTGTAGTACGTAGGTCCTGACAAGACATCCCCGGTGGAGGTACAATGTAGAGTTCAGTACGTAATGCAGAAGCGCAACATGCATAATGAATTACGCCGAAAACACTTTCACTCTGTACCGAAATAGAGTCGAGTGAACGACTCGCGCCCGCGCCCGCTCGCCGCCTACTTGAGGGTAATTTTCACTTTCCAATACAAGATCCCACAAAAAACACCACGCATAATATCTGTGCCGATGCCCAGATATGAAAGCGCCCCAACACAATAGAACCGTAAGTAAGCTGTGACGCTTACGTCCTTGTAATACAGTTCATGTTCCGATCGGAGTAGATAGTTCAGTTGGGTGCGCAGATAAAAAAATTGTTAGTAAAAAATGAGACACGATATTTATTAGAATGATGAATGAGTCAGAGGACTGCGCGGCCGCCTCGACGCGGAGCTACGTGCTGCCGCCGAGGCGTGCCTCTGAGATACTTAAGTGAAATCTGGACTTTAAATGCAGTTAAGACAATGAAATAATATGTATAATGGTGTCTTTACAACTATTTGAGCCAAGAACTCATCTATAAATCGACATTATGATAGTCATATACCAAACCAACAATGTGACGATTACTTAGGTAACTGATAAGAATACTACAAGGAGTAATTTTGTAATCTAGAAAACAAAGCCATTTCAAATTTGTTGAATGGAATAAGTACATATGAAGAACAGTTCCGTTATAATATTGTTATTCGCTTTCGCTGAACTGGTGGATAATCCGTCAGATTTGTAGGTAACAATTACCTAGTCCAATCAATGTGACCTGTAGCTAGCCAAGACACGCGCGCGACCGGGGAATAAATAATGAGATGAATCATTCTGTTTAACACAAACATATCGACCTTTTAAACTACCTCTTGCTATGTTATCTAGCAGAATATTTAGTTCCAAGATCTAGCATAACTAGACATTGGAAAAACGAAAGATTATGAACCTTATCTGCCTCGACACAAGGTAAAGTAAGAGGTTAAATCTGGTTTGGAATCACGCACCATGTGCGGTAACTTAATCGCCTTCCATCTCTGATTCATTTATTATATCGTAAACGAAGCTTATTAAATCGAGAATGGATTTTCTCGACGTTATTTGTATCGAGTCCAAAAGAATGACGTAGGAATTATAGTAATTGCGCGACGCCGAAATAGTTCGTGATGAAATAACGCCATGCAATCAACGACAGCCTGGCACACGGCCATTATGATAAAAGAGATTAAGTGTAAATAAAGCACGCTCATTTATTAGCTTACGTTGCTCTTGCTCCAATA
This sequence comes from Eupithecia centaureata, assembly GCA_944547425.1. Lineage (NCBI taxonomy): Eukaryota > Metazoa > Arthropoda > Insecta > Lepidoptera > Geometridae > Eupithecia > Eupithecia centaureata. Next base: position 15,582,151 of record OX155682.1, read on the forward strand.
CCTACCTGAGATCGAGCTTGAGGTATAGGTAGGTCCGATGCCAAATTGCTACGAACAAAGACCTAAATTAGCTTTCCTTTACAATTTTATGGTATTTTACTTCACAGGCCTGCCTCGAGAAAAGTAAACTCTAATCTAGGTAAAATATCGAATTCGACTTTGAACAGCGAGTCAGCGACGACGACGACAGTGCGAAATCGACCTCTGCAAAAAGACTGGCTGAGAATAACCGCCGCAAACTCATTACGTGGATGGAGGCATTCATTCAGAAAAGCCACACCACTCAAAACAGAATATAATCAAATATTATACAAAAGACAAGTACTTAACTACATTTATTATGAACTAGCTGGTGCCCGCGACTTCGTCTGCGCATGATTAGTTTTTCGAGTACTCGCGATTTTACTTGCGTAATTCCCTTTCCCGTGGGATTTTCGGGATAAAATAAAGCCAGCTTATAATCTATCTGTGTGTCAAATTTCATCCAGATCCGTTGAGCAGTTTTTGCGTCAAAGAGTAACAAACATCCATCCATCTATCCATTCATACTTACAAACTTTCGCGGTTATCAGTTCAATTCAGTTTGTTTCCCCTGGGCTATACGGGTTTTCAAAAATTTCTCACTGCCTGAACGACGCTTTACGCGTCGTTCAGATGCTGTGAGAAATTTTTGAAAACCCGTATAGCCCAGGGGAACCAAACTGAATTCCGGGATAAAATGTATCCCATGTCCAATCGTCCCGAGTTCCATTCGAATTCATTCACTTCCATCGTGATGCGTGGTTAAAGAATTTTTCTTCCACCCTCTCTCCCAGGGGAACCTTACCGAATTCCGGGATAAAAAGTATCCCATGTCCTTCCTTGTAGTATGAACTCAAATCGTCCCGAGTTTCATTCCAACTCATTCAGCAGTTTCGGCGTGATGCGCGGTAAAGGAATTTTACTTTCATACCCTCTCCCATGAGAACCTTACTGAATTCCGGGATAAAAACTATCCTATGTCCTTCCTCGTAATATGACCTATAATCATGCCGAGTTTCATTTAAATCCATCAAGTAGTTTCGGCGTGATGCGCGTTTACGATACAGACAGACAGACAGACAGACAGACAGACAGACAGACAGACAGACAGACAGACAGACATGAATGAAAAAAAATACAGTTTTGGCTTGAGTATCGATAATAGAGAGCCCTCCAAAAAAAAATTTCAAAATATCTTCAATGTACAGAATTGGACCTGTTACAGTTTTATTATAAGTATAGATTATACAATTGACGAATATTCTAATGAATAATTTCGTGTTTTTTACAAAAACTAACTAGGTAGGTAAGTACCTACTTAAGATTTCAAGCGTTATGAAGGATAACTCAAAAAGTACTTCGTACTAGTACGTATCTCGCTCAAATATACTAGAAGCACAAGCTTTCATATAAAAAGTATAATCAAATCGTTTAACCTAGATAACAAATATGATACAACACACGTATACAAAAAATAATCAATAATAATCACGTAATGCATTTTGTTGGATCTCTTCAGAGAAAAGGATTCGAGAAAAGTTACTAAATGCATTTGTTATCTGTCAAGATGCACAGCTAAACTACTAAATGGATTCAGTTTATTCGACCGTGTCGTATAGAGCTGAATTCTACAGCGGTTCACTCAACTGTGATAGTCAAACAGATATAACTATCTTCCTCGATATTGTTCAGAATGTACCTACACCTAGCCACTGCTGAATGCATCGCACGTTTCCCTAAGACTCGATTTCATTTCCAATCGAGCAAGCAGGGAGGGACTGGGATCGCCATCCGCAAATTAAAATTCCTCGCGTTTCCATTTACAATGGAGGCTCATCTGTTTCCTCGGCCGTGTTCATGCGCCATCTCCTACACTTTTTGCTTCATTACAATACCTACAACTACACATTTTTAAACATTTTTTCTCGTAAACACACAGCGTCTTCGTCGTCGGTCGTTCGAGTACATACAGTAAGTTAACTTGTCTTTAGTTTCATTTAAATTAGGTACCTATATTATGAACGGCGTCTACGCGTTTAATTTCCTTGACTTAATGAAATAATATAAAACTTCAGACATGTAATCTGTCGGGTAAAAGCTCTCGTTAGTCCCACCCACAGATATCTAAATAATAGAGCACTATTATTCAGATTATCAGACGCAGAAATCTGTATAATAATAGTGGCATGATATTAAGAATTCTGTGGTCCTCTCGCCCGAGATTTTAGGAGTCTACAGATTCGCATCACTAATATCAAAAAGAACCTGTTCGTTTGACCACAATCTCATCTGATAGTAAGTGACGACAACGTGGCTGAAGATGTATAACGAAGGTATTGTTTACAGAAGACACCATCACTCTCGAGTTAAAGAGACTCGGGTTATAATTGACCGAGAAACCCAGAGGCAGCAAAGTCATCCAATTATTGGCGGTACGAAGAATAAAAGTTGAGGAGAACCGGTTAGTACGAGTGGATGGAATATCCAAAAGGTAAGGGTGGTAGGTATCAATGACATGTTTCCTAAGAAGATATCTTCGTAGGTATGTCTTATAGTTTAAGGCTTTGTCTTTAAACACGCAGGTTGTGATTAGTCATGTTTAAGATTATAAAAACAGTCACGTCCCGACCTAGGTATTTCCTAACACTTCTCCGAATAAAGCAGCACGTAACCAACCCAGATAGATTGTGAGCGTCAGCTTGCCAGGTCCCTGTTCTGTCGCAGAACGAACCGAGGGTCGCGAGGCCGCCTCGCTGGCGACCGCCGCCGCCCTGGGTCCCCAACGGGAAGCAACAATAGAGCTGAACGAACATAGTCTAGTTGTCGCCACACAGAACGCGCCATTTCTATCGTGTAGCTCCGCAACTTTAACAATGACAATACTGACTTCTAATTCTAGGACACTAATTGGACTGCCAGGGCCCGTAATTTCGTTAATCGATGTAACATGGAATCAGCCAGGTTGGAGCTCAGCTTTTAAATCTGAGAACGGCAATATACTCGGTTCTAGAATCCTAGATATTTTGTGTCAACAAAGGCGTTACAAAAATTTAAAAAAAAATGTCTGGTTTTTTTTTGACTTTGGCTGACATAAAATATTCAGAGCCTGCCTGAACAAGTTAAAGTTAAATGCTTGTAATTCGTGGTTCAGACTTTCTTGCATTTAGTTCTTTCATCAGTTATCTATCACTGTTATTAGTTTGAAAACTCAAATCGGAACAGTTATTGCAACTTTGTGCAATGTGTTGAACTTTGTGTTTTTGTTTTCTATCATTGTTATCAGTTATTGTTAAGTTCTTAGTCTTAGTCCTTTGTTGGCATATAATATCTCGGTTTCTAGAACAGAGTGTAAAACCGATAACTCACCTTCACCAAGCATTTGGTAAAGGTGATTAAATAGTCGAGCAGCACTTAGCTGAGATTGGAAAGTACAGCCGGGTTGATCCAGCAGCTTTACTCACAGCCTACCCTAGGCCTAGAAAGTGACAGTGATTGGTTGCGCAAGCGCCGAATCGCGGGTCGTCGACCGCCGGGGAAAGTACCGCATGCTGCGGGTATGAGCGACGTCGCAGTAATTAGCTCTTGTACCCAATGTCAGGCTGCAGGGGCTTGTTCCACCGATGCTGTGTTGTGCTGTACTACTTTTGAGGGGAATGTGTTAGCAATGAGCATAAACAGTTTCTTGATTTCTAAATGATTGGTTGTTAAAAAATGACTGAAGCAGCCTACTTCCCAGTAGCGAGCTGAGTCTGGGTGTAGTTGTCCCACATCTGCCGTCCTGCTCCACAACAGGCACAGAAATACAATCATTGTGTCCTCTAAGGGCACACAATTATATTTTTATGTATAAAATTTAAATCTGAGGGTAAAGCGAAAAAAGTTTTCGACTAGTGGTCAAAAGAATAAATTGTGAGAAGATAAAATTGATTCAACCCTTTTATTAGTTATTTTATAATAATTTTTAGTTTTTAATGTGATTTGTGTAAGAGCTTATTTTGTAAGCTATGTATATTAGATAGAAATCAAAGTTATAGATTTCTGATTTAGCAAAGCGAGAACACATTTTTATACATGACTTCTGCTGTGGGGTTTTGCCGATACTGATTAAACATTATTTTCCTCTTTGAAAGTAGAATCAAACATATAATGTTCATAAGTTACTGGTATGCATATAAACTTAACCAAAGAAAAGATGAGTGCAAAATAAAAGGCAAAACAATGGCCATTAACTTACAGAGAATGATATGGAAACTTGAAATACATGTAAGTAAATATGAAACTAAACAAAACGAAAAGGTGCTTTGCCTTATTTCTAATTTACTTACTATGTAAAAGTGTTCCCGGAATAAGACCTATTATTAAAAACAGTCAGAATTGGCTCAAGATATACATAGACTAAAGACTAACAAGATAACATAAGACTCAAATCTATTTCAAATGCTCCAAATGTTTGATTGAGGCTCGGAAAACTTATCCTCACTTTCAGTGTACAATAATCGTTCAGAACAAATATCAAGTTGCATGGTGTAGTTTTCATACACTGATTTTGTATGTACCTTTACTTTTGATTGGCTAGATCATGTTCAAATCAAAGAAAAATGTATAATTTTTGACAAAATTTTGATAATCTGCCATGTGTTTGACCTAGAAAATATCAAAACATAATATTTTACGTAACGAACACAGAATGAAACTGCGTCTTACTTGTAACCATCAGCTAACCTCGTAAATCAGCTGACGAGTGCCTCTGCCTGGCAGGCTGGGCGGGCTGGCCTACAGTTACTAGACTACAGACTCTGAGCACTGGTGCAGCTGCTTACCTCCTCGCGGCGCTTCAGCCAGCGGCCGCAGGGGCTCTCCTCCAGGATCTCGCTCTCGTCCTCGGAGTCCTCTCCGCTCTCGCGAGGAGACTTGCGCTCCTTGTCGATGCCCCTGCCGCCCGACATTGCGTCGATCCGACACCGCACCAACAACTAAACGATCCACAACACTTTCCACCCGACCCCCGATTAACGTTTCCACGGGAAAACACTTGCTATATTTTCAAAATACACTTTTTCTTGTAACCATAACCAAGGCTGAATAACGAAATGTCACTGTCGTCGGATCTTTGCGAACCATTATATGATGCAAGGCACAGACTTGACTTGTTTTAAACTGAATGTTGAAGTAAGTATATTATTCTACGTCGAGCGACAGCAAGCAACGTCTCCGGTGAGCTTAGTCATTACAATTGAAATAAATTATCCACCGGCAGTGCAGCTCCGACGTATTTCTATCCGACACAAATAAAAAACCATAAAGTCATGTCACTTTTACTTTTTTCTCGACTTCTGCCATTCATGCCATAGACAAAAGTACAGATAATAAAACACAGTTGAGCGAATATATTAATACGTTTATATTTGGTAAATGAATAATAAAAAATATATAATATCGAGTACGTATGTATGTCGTTTTATTATTATTTTTTTGATCTCAAATTCCTGACATTTGTTATACAACACTGACAGCGCCATCTAGCAATATTTTTTGATGCATACTTGGCAAGCTTAAGCGTTCTCATGAATAGCAGCAGGAAACATAAGACAGGTGGCGCTTTATGGTAAAAAAAATTATACTCAAATTCACTTCCAATACGACAGGATGTAATGTGATATTGTAATAATTTAATGTATTATTTATTATGTACTCGATGTATACTTAGTCAGGGTGGGTAAAACCTGACAAGGAAGTATAAGCGATGAAGAGGGTCTGATGGATGATTATATCCCATAGACATAGGATTTCTTCGGTGTCAATTCTCTTGTTTTAGACCTAGCTAATATAAGCTAATTTTAAGATTTAGAAACGTCAAATCCACGAGTGCTTTTCTGTGTTTTAAAAATTAGACTGACAGATTTAACATTAGGATGACAGATGATAAACAACTCAACTTAGCTAAAATTGCTAAAACCGTATTCTGTGCATCACATTTTTAGCTAAGATTAGACGTTTAACTTAATTTTAGGAGGCACCTAATTTGGTCATGATTAAAATTTACAAGCAGAATGCTCAAAGCTTATACTACGAAAACCTAGAATTTAATGTAATTTGTGAATAAAATCATTCAGGGCAGGTACAGAAAAGTTACATGCAACATTATAGAAAACATATTTATTATGCTTACAGCAACACCAACTACTAAACTTAGAGAGATTTTACGATTGTCAAACACGTTTTAAATTAGGCATTTTATGACTTGCAACAGAATACCATAAATTTGAAGTCAATCTAACTAAGAAATTTTAAGATTTTAGTTAGGATTCCTAAAACAACAGAATCGACACCTAGACTGGCAGGCAGGCCGCAGGCGGGTACACCTACCTAGTTAGTTTTAGTTTTTCTCTGACCTTATGTCCCTATGTCCTATGCTTAAATCTTTAAAAGTAGGCAACGGATTATGATGCGGTTTTTTTAATGGATAGAGTGATTGAAGAGGAAGGTTTATTTATACGTATAATAAAACCGTGCGAAGCCGGGCTGGCGCTAGTTAAGTAAGTATAGATACCAGTCGTTATAGATACTAAGTAGGTAGGTACAATACTAGTAAGTATATACTTTTATTTATTTCATTACATAAAGGTAAGTACCTAATATAGAGCAGCCTAGCTATCATGTTTGTTTGACTGATTGTGCTCATGAAGGGGCGTAAAAGTTACTCACATTGGTAAAAAATCAGTACCCATTTGCCTTCACCCTGCCATCTTAAAATTTTACCCTGGAGTCGTTCACTCAACACGATCGCATAAAATGCTGTGGTTTATGAGCTGGAAAAGGTTGTTTACGAGGGAACATAGATGGCGCTTTTATAGTTCAGCTGGGTAATCCCCCTTACTTAGCTGGCTGGATCTTTGGGACATCTGCTCAATTGTTTGCAGCGATTGGTCTATTGTTTACTTTTTATAACCGACTGGTACCTACTACTGAGATATCCAAATCCAAGCCTTTGTACCTACTTACTAGTAAGTAGATAGTTACAAGTTGGCCTGTTGCTATCCGTGGTAAGAACTTTTGAGCTATCCGTAGGCTATCTAAACTACAGCCAGAATTAGCTATAAGTTCTATTATGACTTCAAATTTTCTTATACATAGCAAGTACTTAACTGCATAATCAGTCCTAAGTAAAAATATATAGGTAGGAAGTAGGTAGGTAGGCTCATGGTAAATACATAAATAGGTACGTACAGCAACAACTCAGGCATGATTGATTGAAATGACACAACTCGGCACAAGTTTGTTGATTCTGTTGGCTCAACCTACTTGCCTGTTGGTGAGCTAGGGTTGGTAACAAGTTGATACGCATGGGTAACATATAGGAACGATAGGATACACGATAGGAACATGCCCATTGTCCATTACAATAATATCTGAGAAGTTTAGTTTACTTATTAATAGGTACTTTATTATACAACGTATGTACCTATGTATGTTGCAATGCAAAGACACGTAACTTAGACCGTCAAAATTAAGAGGATACAGGCGACTGGCCCCACTACAAAACTGGGACCGCGGTCCTAGTTATGTATGGGCCCAGTCGCCTGTATCCTTAAAATTAAATAATGGATAGATAGATAATTTATTGATACAAGAAAAATAGTATCTTAAATCCTATGTTAGGTTTATCTAGATGCGAGGGTTCTCTTAAACTAGGTATGCCTATAACACGCATGAAGGCATTCATTTCGATCTAGATGCACCGCGCGGCTTCGCCCGCGAACCAGAGTATTTTTTTTCGAACAAATTTCAGAAATTTATTGCACTCCGTAGGAGTTATTGTGAAAAAATAAAAAATACGTGATTTATTATTTATTGTATAGTTTCTTTATACCGAGTTTTGCGTAAATCGAACCAAGTAAAAATAATTTTCTAAACAAACTTTACCACCCTATTTAACCCCCTCAGAGGCTAATTTTTGAAAATTAAAACTACAAAGTGAACAATTCTTTTAACAAAACCGGGGTGTTCAGTAAACTTCTGAAAGTGTGAAAAAAAACATGGTTCACACATTCACTCAAAACATACTTAGTAAAAATAAACCTTTATGTAAATAATGAAAAATATACATATTATTATATTGTATTATTCTTATCCTTATTCCTTACCTTGCGAAAGTTTGTATGAATGTATTATTATTAAGTATTATTATTAATTTGTGCCTCTTTCACGAAAAAACTACTGAACGGATCGGGCTGAAATTCGATATAGGCGTAAGTAGTTCTAGCTCTAGATGATTTATGGGTGATGCATATAGGCTACTTTTAGATAAATCAGTTCCCGTCGGGTAGACGTAGCCTTGAGACGTTGCCATGGAAACAACGCGTGCGAAGCAATTAAAGAGCAATTAAAAGGAAAAGTTATACGTATGTATTACACACTGAGGGATCACAAAATTAACGTTAGGCTCAGCGAGTATTGAGAGATACTGTTCTGTGCTACGGCGTCTGCGAGCTACGGCGACGCTACGAACATACGAACAGCTACGCGGCTCTGCCTCGCGCCGTAGCGGCTACGCGCTTTTAAACACAAGGTGATGTTCGTACACTTCGTACCTAATAACTGATTCGCGGTTTAATTTTCATCTTCAACGAAATTATTTATTCTCTCCTTTGCACGAGACAAGTTCAACGTTAACTCAAAGGCACTTTAGACGCTTGAATTGTTTAGGCTTTCTCCTTCAATATTTAAGCAAAATGTTGACTTGCTGAATTCTTGGAGTTATTCTTGCGTCTAAAATGATTGATTATTTGGCTAATAGTATCTTTTCACTAGGTACTTTTCGTAGGTAAACTGTGTCTACCTGGTGTTCTTTGTATGTGGGGTTCCATTAGGCGATCCATTACTGGCGCAGAATAGAGCGTACCTAGTGGCAGGCAGCACAATGGCGTAGGTTTGATTTATGTGCTGGATCCAGCGGCTAAGCCTCCCGCTGCAGACCGAACGAACTGCTTCATTGGACGGGTCATCGCACCCTGGACCTTGGAGCATCCACCTTTAAATCTACCTGAAGATGGCAATCACTAAATTGAACAGAAACTGGATTACATCTCCACTTGCTTTTCAGCTGTAGTTTATGTTTACAAAGCATAACTAATCTTCTTGCACGGCCGAAAATAAATAGCGATTAAATGCACTTCGGTAAATTAGAAAATAACTGGACCCCATAAAGTCCGGCCAGACCCTGCCGTAATCCTAGAGGGTGATGGATGGTGGCGGAGAGTATTCAGGAGCCGCCTTCATCAGGCCGAGGTGGATCGCGGTCATGAGACATCAATCATGCTTATATCCGCGCTTTTCATTCAAAAACTCAAAAGCGATGAGTTGGATTCCTTTTAGCCTAGGTACCTAGAAAGTAGATTATGACACCTTTGATAGTTAACTTTTTTTTCACAACTAATAGAATCACCTATAAGGTACATATGTATAATCGTTGAACCGCCGCATTACAAAACGGCCCTGTTTTAGAAAACAGCTAGCCGTAATGTAATACGGCGGTTTATACAATCCGACTGCGACATATACATTGTCACACGGAACTTGACACACGATCAGTGATGCACATTTCAACTAACTCAACGTTATCATGTCGGGACAGGAATACCTATACCCATGCAGAAAGGTTCCTTTACCTTTCTAAAACAATAAGTTACAAGTAGGTACAAGTATTATACATATTATGTTATTTATATCAAAAATAGTCTACTCTATCTCTGCTGTATTTCCAGTGTTGTAGTGGAGTACAACGTTTTAATAAGCTGTGATATTTTCAGACAGGAAATCATTATTATCTATATTAAGTAAGAAACTGCTTCCAGTTAACAAAGTTAGACAAAACAAGGCAGTCTGCTCCAGCGAGCGCAGCATCCCGGATGTTTCTCGTAAATTATCTTGTAATACGTTCCGTAAGTATTAATAACGATGCTTCGCCGGAATTCTGCCATGAACATGTAATCCTGCTTAGAAAACAATCGTGAACAGAACAACAATCTAGCAAGAAAAAGGTGGAAAAAATAAACTACTCCACGCACCCTTTTTATTTTCAATGGTTAAGCGGCTAGCTTCACCTTATATGTAAGTGAAGATAACCACTATTGGATCCGCGCACGATGTCACGACTCTCCCCAGAGATCAACCAAAAAAACTACCTCGGCTAGTCGACTATGACAATCGCACTGGTTCGGAATTTATTGTAGTCGTCTGAATAATGTTTGACTTACGCTTAAAAGATTGGTTTCACACCTTTTAGACGATTTTCCTTTACCGAAGACCGAGACGGACTCGCCAATATTGACATTTGTCTGCTGAGTTTGTGCTTTTAAATTGCTAGACAAATATAAAATGCTTGCGGTGTTCAATGGTAAATATTTACACACAACTATTGAATTAGACACCGTAGACCTTAGTGTTCTTTGTAATAAGGACTCTTTCTATGTGCCTTCTTGAAAATCCATTCAAGAATGTTCAGAGATCCCTCTGTGTAAAGCTTTTGGGTTTCATTATTATTTCTACGAATGCAAATACCTTCGTGGTAAGTATTACTATAGTCGATGTCAAAACCTACGAAATTATAAAACAATTTAATGAATTGATAGGCAATCACTTTGTTACCCATAGTATTGTCACAGAATATTGTGTACTTGTGATGTAATAATAATGACCCTGAAATATGACAAAAGCCGAGCATAGCCGCCTCTCACGGAGCGACTTGTCAAGGGTCCTTCACGACCGACGGCCTCTCCGCGATTTACATAAAACTACACAAAAGCCGCCTGCTCCCACACTATTGTAAGATATATTGGTGTGCTGAGACTATTAAGGAAGACGCCGGCCAAAGAAAGAAAAAAAAACTTAGCTTTAACGTATTGAGATAAGTGACGTAAACTCAGTCAAAGAGGTATTTCAGCATGTTGTACCCTAACCCGTTTGTACACACTAACTTTTTCTGTTTCCACCTGTAGATTTGAATCTCTTTCGGGTTCCAGGTCCAACTTATTATCTTCCATGAATTATACGCGTTTTTAAAGAATCCCGAAATCTTTTTGCCTTGGTTTATTACGCAAGTAGAGCCAAAATAATAAAAGTATCTTAGTCAACCCCGTCATGAATACTAACTAACTGAATTTATGCCTCCGTGAAGAAAGGAAAAGTTATATTAAATTTGGGAAAGAGGCTCCGAGAATGCCTTTCATTTTTATGCAGACCACATAGGAATAGGCAGGACCTGCCTACTAGCTGTGCGTAGGTGCCTATTCGAACAACTCGGGACAATTGTAGCAGTGTGCTAATAACGAGCCTGATTTTAACCAATAAGTTGTCATATTATTTACTAATCTATTCTGAATGTTGTGTGCGATCTACGTCGTGTCTGTAGGCCTTTGTCTAGTAGACAATTATAAAACAATAATAGAATGTAAGACATTAGAAAGATTTGTTCCGCTGATCTCCGCTCGTCCGTCTCGATGCCGTTCCTCCGCACGAGGGTCCAGCTCGCCGCGCTGACAGACTGCCGGCTGACTGTGAGCAAAATGTAAGCTTAGCTTATAGATGAAAACCGAAGTTTCATCTATAAGCTAAGCGTAGGTACATTTTGTCTTTGTTTGGCTTTTGATTAAAAAATTAAATATCTTAGAGCTTTAATTAACTTCGCCGATAATGGAACAATATTGTCTCAGATCAATTTATCAACAAAGACTTTCTTACAATTTTAATATGAAATAACTTAGTTTTAGCAATAAGTTTTATCTTGGCTTCGAACGAAACAAACTAGGTAACTCACTTTAGCGACAAGACATCGACGGAAATAGAAAGCGATTCGTTTTTCAAATAACAGCTTTGTTTTTTCCGTCGTCGGATCAGTTTGTAATAAGGCGAGACTCGACGAGGTGCCCTGGGATTCCATGACGTTGCCATTGCTATTGTTAAATCGATTATGGTTCGTTTACGAAGCTTATGAGTTATTTTTCATATAGGTGTATTTGTGTTGATACTGTTGATAAATTTAAACAGGATTTTAACAAGAATTATAAAATCACCATAAATATATGTTAAAGGCATCGTATGTTCCTAACATGTCTTGCTTACTGAAAGCTGTTACAAAAGATATTTGTGCGCACGGGGCCGGGCGGCACCGTCTGCCCATCCAAGAATATATAAAATGGCCGTTCAATTTCCGGCTTGATCAGGAAACGTTAGTGACATTTACGATCACTCCTAACATTAATAAACACCGGTCAGTAAGTCGATACTGTGGGCAAAAGCGTCATTTATTGGATTTACTCGGATTTATTTTAATTTTCTGAAGATTTGCCCTGGAATTATCTTGATTTTCGGTATAGGTATATTTGGTTTCATCAGAAGTTATTAGATTCTGGAAAGGTACTCCGTCTCTGAACCTTCATTATGATTTCAATCACAGCCACGAACTGTACCGAGACGCGCTTCACAATTGTTTTTAGGAATATTTCGATTACATCTTCGATCATCTCCACGACGAGGTTCATTCACATCCGCAGTTTACCCTTCCGGAGCCTTTCCCGAGTGTTTATCGCACGATATGTGCTCATCTATAAGTAATCGAATTCCCTGATATCCGGATGGCATGTACAAATGAGTTTTAAATGTGCGTTCAGGCTCGTTTCTTGTCCATTGCACGTCTCACTCCATTCGTTCGTTATGTACGCGTTTTGTTCGAGCTTCCTTTTTATTTGTTTTGATCCGCGCAGTCAGGAGCGGCTTCCGCTGGCTTCAGGGGCAGGGCTCGAGGGCACGGGGCACTGATTGCACGACTGCCCTTTCTGATACTTACAACATGAAAACAAATAATATTGCCTCTGTAGGTCCGTGCTCTATATTTCGTACTTAGTCATATTAACGTGACTCGACATAAAATTATACAAAACATTAGGTACATAAACTCTTTATTACACAGGTACGGTAAAGAAAAAATGGAACAAAGAACAGTTGCACAACAGGCGACCATATCGCAACGAACGGTTTCTTCCAGGCAACCTTTGGATGGGCGTTGGCTTATTATACACTAATTATACACATACTCATTATACATAGACATACTTACTAATAATTATAGAAATAGTTTTTTAAATAAGAATATACAGTTCTTGGGTCTTGACAGTGTGTATCCATGTAGGCGAGCCTGGCTTATAGTATGCGTTTGAAAGTAAATGTATGAAGAAGTGATCGCTAACACATAGGTAGATAGTGCAGGAGCGCGTCACTCCGCAGGTAGTTACCGGCGGTATCTTGCGGAGGGAGCGGATGTCTATTAGACCGAATAATGACATTATAATGCGGGCCGTCTCAAGCAGGCGCGGCCGGGGCGCACTGCTAGCGGTTGGCGCGCTACCATAATATATGGACACCAGGCCAGTACAAATACACTCACCTGTCTGATCTTCCGTTTAGACGTCTAGTAAGCGCAAAGCACACAGAACACGGAAGATCTAGTATATCTGTCACTACTTGCTTTTTAAATAATTACGTTATATTACAACTAAATTAATTTCGGACTCGTTATAGCAAAATAAGAATAACCGGTATTCAGGCTACCACACGCTTACTAAAATGACCCTGACGGAGCTGAGACGTGGACACTCACGGTAGGGCTGGTCCACCAGTTCAAAGTCGCCCAGCGAGCTATGGAAAGAGCTATGCTCGGAGTCTCTCTGAAGGATAGAATTCGTAACGAATACATCCGACAGAGAACCAAAGTTATCGACATAGCTCAAAGAATTAGCAAGCCGAAGTGGCAATGGGCCGGCCATATCTCGCGAAGAACCGACAACCGTTGGGGTAAACGTGTTCTTGAGTGGAAACCGCGACTCGGTAAACGTAGCGTAGGACGCCCTCCGGCCAGGTGGGATGACGATCTGCGAAAGACTGCTGGCAGATGCTGGATGCGTCAAGCTGAAGACAGGGCGCTATGGCGCTCATTGGGGGAGGCCTATGTCCAGCTGTGGACTAATATAGGTTGATGATGATGATGATGATAGCAAAATAAGAAAACGACAACTACAAAAAAAATAGTATTTACGCTTCTATCAAACTCCTTAAAATCGAAGCCGTAACTAGCATTGCCGCGTTGATTGGCCTATGTTAATTCGTTGACCGAAAACATTCCGATCACCTGTGGACTAGGTATACGAGAAGTTTAGTAGATCTTCATTAATTTCAATTTAAGTAAATCGCCCGCCTCCAATAATGTCAACATGAAACGAGGTGCAAAGTGCAACGTTTCGGTATCGGATTTTGTCGATTCATCAGAATCGCCGATCGTCGCTGCATTTACACCGAACGCGTGCCCACAGCCCGCCGCCACCCGCATCTCTCGTCCCGCAGAGAAGTCGACACCGGTCACACTGGCTACTCCCCGACAACGTGACTACGCTTCTGCAGCGGCCAGCAACCCTGCAGCCCCTCGAACTAAGGGGAAGAAGCAGAGCTGTGAACCAATTCACAGCGCTGCGACCGTAAGGGCTCCACGGAAGGGACCCTGTGACGCAGAGGGCTTTACCGATGTCGTAAGGAAGAAACGGAAGCCCTCTAGCCGAAACCAGTGTGGTACTGCTCTAAGACCTAGCGACCAGCACTTTCGAGCGGAGGTACCTACAACGCAGATCTACGTGTCCCGCGTTCATTACGATGTGAAGCCCATAGAGATAGCGGAGTACATCGTAAAGAAAGCCGGAATCAAATTGAGGGTCGAGAAGCTGGACTCTCGTCATAATGTTAGCTTCGGCTCCTTTATGGTGAGGGTCCCGGCGGAGATGTTAAAGACCTTCATGAGCCCTGACTTCTGGCCGAAAGGGGTGAAGTTCCGGCGGTTCAAGGGCCGCCTATCACATGATACCCCGCACCGAGACACGCCGGCGACCACGCGTGTCCATTAGTTATTAGTTTTTATACTTGAATATGTATTTTAGTTTTAAGGTATATATATTGATATGGACCGTAGAATAAGTTACATAAGATCTTTTTACTTGTTCTAATGTTGTCCGAAATAAATGACTTTATTATTTTTATTATTATTAATTTACCTATTGCTTTATTCTAAGAAATACGGAGTAATGTCTGAGATATTTCGTCTTACTTTGACTCTAGCTTCAAAAACGACTTCATCAGCATTACCTGCTCGTGTAAAAGTTAATTAAATCATTTTTAGATTATGTACGTAGGTAATGTTGTATCTAGTGCAGAATTTTCTTTATCTAAACATATTTTTGAAATTGATTCCGTCTTTGTTGTCCTACACCGTTACCGTACTTTCCTTACCGTTGTCTATCTTGGATTTGTGTCCTCATTACCTCTAATCATTATTTGTTTTCTTATGGTTTGACTTGATAAGCAGCGTAGTCTTTTTGATAATGAGAACGGTAATGTAATTGGAGAGTAATTCCGCTGAGCAGCGTCTCCCCGAACTCGTGAAGATGCCGCGAGCCATTCCTCCGGGGCCCGCCGTCAGTCCGCCCGCCCCGCGTCAGCCAAGGCGCAACAGGAGTGCCGCTGACAGCGCGCTGACGGCTCGTCCCACACAATGTGCGGGTAATGCACTTACTATAACTATAGCGACTCTACCGCTTTCACTCACCTCTACCTAGTGTCTTTAGTAATCAAGTGTTTAGGCACGACCACGTTCCACAAGGGTTTGGTGAAACTGGGAGATAGAGCTGTTTTTGTCTTTCATGTAATTAAGGAAACCAAGCAGATACCCGCCTGGTTGGATGGTAACTATTTTGTGCATCAGCACTTGTCTTACAGGACACGCGCTGTGAGAACACTTCATGATGAACGAATTCAAATACGAAATATTAATAATATGATGAATCTGAACAAGTTGATACGAAAAGTATTCGAATGAGCAAAGATAAAACGAATCAGTTATTAAATTACCTTCGTATCGTGAGAGTACTCGTCTCGTCTCGTGGTTTCGATCACAGGTGCGCCGAGGTAGGCTCTCTGGAGAGTGAAGGGAACCTAAAGGCTTCTCAACTATTTAGATGAGTTCTTACTCATCTAAATAAGTGTTTTTGAATTTGTACGTGTGTAAGTTTAGTTGTAGGAAGTAATCTCAGATCTGCGACTGCTTACACTGCCAGTGCTTACACTATCCACTCTGCGTGTTTAGGCAGAGCCTGATTTATGCCGCACTTGTCAGTATTCCAGTTTCTCTACCCTGCCTGATGAGCAGCGATGCGTGAATCATTTATTATTCCTTTCGCAGCTCTTCAAGTAATGGAGTTTGGACGTCATGTATGTCTCCTCTGTTATTTATTATTTCAACTCGCAACCAGACAATTTGAAGAAGCCCATTAATAAATTCAGACTCAGAATCAGACTTAAGAAAGTCTATTAGTATAAAATCCCTAAGCATCAATGAGCCGGTAAGATCCGCCCTGGCGGATGAGGGCACGCCAGCCGCCCGTGCCCTCCGGCGCAATAAGTGCAGTCTGCGCGGGAAGCCGCCGCACTTTGCATAATGCGATGCTCGGTCTTGGCTTGAGGTGCCGTGCCACCTCATGTAGACGAGACGCCGTCGCTCGCGCGATAACGAACTATCGCAGTATCGACGTGCATTATAATAACACTCGCTGTTTTACTCGCTAGTCGGAATGTTATGAGAGGAAATTGGATATGGTCTTGTGATTTAAGGTTAAAGGCAATCTGTTCGAGCGAAAAATCTTATGAAATGTTGAACAGTTTTCGGCGCTGAGCCTGACGAACCGTCTACTTATTTTAATTCGATTCCTCGAGCACTCTCGGGAGACAAAAAAGCAGCGAAAGCTTCCAAAGAAAAAAAACAATTTGAAAAAATATTAATCTAAAAAATGTTATCTATTCATGAGAGATTTTATAGGTCGTTAGAGAAAAGTTCTATTACGTTTTGGTACAGTAAATAAAATGTTCTTCTCGAAGTGACACTTTGGAAGCTCAAAAAAGTTTGCTACCAACCGATCGACCGACAACATCCTGCCTGCAGGAGGCCGCGGGCACAGAAGTGAGCCCTCCGGATATTAGCCGCTGCGATAAGGGCACATCACACACAGCCGAGCGGTGCCATTGTGAAGACGGAATTAATTGGCCATGGTAACTTCATTTATATTGCCATTTAAGTTTCACTAACGCGACGTTTCACTATATAAAGCTAAAAAAACGTGTTGATTCGATACGTTTTCATGTGTTACCCGAAAATATTGGCAATTTATAAATATTGCTATTGTGTCTTCATTTCATTTCAAAATTCTTTACTAAAACTTCAGGTATTCAGTATGAACTTAAGCTAGTGTACATTTTGATCCTAACTCTACAAACAATGTTTTTTTTTTTCGTTTAGCAAGCATTTAACTTGTACATAAAATCTTATTGCAATGATGATTTTAACTAAATAAAAGGCGAACTCTATGCACGGCAACTATGTTGTCAAGGTTTGTAGTTATGGATACGTAAGCTTTAGAGTTAGCATTTACATTTTATAAACATGTTGATAATTAATATGATGACTAATTCATTTCAGGTAGATTGGTAAAGAAGCGACAAGAACTTACATTGTTGTAGCGATCATGCTATTGTGTCTGTGACCGAATGAAATAAACCCATTCTTTCAGAACCACAGTCCAATCTGAATCAACGCCAGTGCAGTACGGCTTTGTCACCACGGATTATTCTGTACTAGGGTCGCCGGTCGGATATCTCGTCATGCCAGCCTTAAAGTCTCCACACACTGAAGCCGGAGGCGGAGCGGTTGCGTGCCGGTTTTTCCCATTGCACTGCACCGTCTGCGGTGTGTGTGTAAGCTTTCATATGATTTAATAGAATACAACTCGCACGCCTTCGCCTCCGCTCTGCTTCCCGCTTCAGTGTGTCGAGACTTCCTTTGTCAGCGCCAACGTAACTGCTATTCTCGAACCGAATGGTCTGTTCCGTGACGATGGCAAGAGGCCTGACGGTATGACACTAGTCCCATGGGAGTTCTTGAGACGTTACATTCGTCGATACGCTTGCGTGCCGCCGCATCCATGAGGGCTGGTGCAGCTGCAGATTTGGCAGATTTG
Source organism: Eupithecia centaureata (assembly GCA_944547425.1). Classification (NCBI taxonomy): domain Eukaryota; kingdom Metazoa; phylum Arthropoda; class Insecta; order Lepidoptera; family Geometridae; genus Eupithecia; species Eupithecia centaureata. Next base: position 15,600,276 of record OX155682.1, read on the forward strand.
AGGATTTCAAGAGGGGCAAATATGCAGGTCTTTACAGAGCTTACGCATTTGCGTGGAGACGAGACCCTAGGTCCCCTGGGGTACCAGATCTACCCTAGGGGTAGATCTGGATGAGCATCTGGCCGGTGCAACGCATGATCCGAGAACTGGTGAGTACCTATCTGGTGCAACGCATCAGCATTGCAATACGACGTGGTAATGCAGCAAGCGTCTTGGGGAAGCGTCACAATGGTATTGATCAGTTCAACTACCTCCAGACTGATAATCTGTAGTTCGTTCAATTGTATCAACGTACTAGTTTAATTTTTTTCTACTGTAATTATCTGAATCAATTTTATTTTTTCATAAGTAACGAGCGCAGCCAATACTACAACCTGAATACAAGCAAATATAACTCCGATACAATGAAGTAAAACACAGCGATTGAATACAAACGAATTCCGTTGTTTGTGGAGTGCACACAGCACAGCCTGGCGGAACGTGCCGCGCGGGGCGCGCGCGGGATTACCGTGCAGCATGCACGCCAGCCAGCACTTGTTGCACGCGGCTTCACTCGTTGGGGGCAACCACACTATATTATCTCTGAAACGATTTGCTACCTAAGAAAGTATAGGTGCAATTATAAGTATCATAAACCTTAATACATTTAAACGTGAAAGACCTAAATCACCAATCACATGTATTTCCATAATACTTTTGAGTTTATATTTGAAAATGATAAACTTGAAAATACTTCTATTTATTTACTTAATATAACATCATTAGTATTCCTTCTAGTAGTTTTAGTATAACTAAACACATATACCTACTACTACATACATTCTATCTGACTTCACCCCGGCTCCCGAACTCTTGCGTCACTCCACTCGTCCTGCACATGTTCACTTGAGGACATCACAAATGTTCTTGGTAAGTTCCTCGCGAGTGACCTCTCCGCTCGCGTGCCCTCTCCGCTCGCGAGTGACCTCTCCGCACGCGTGCCCTCTCCGCTCGCAAGTGTCCTCTCCGCTCGCGTGCCCTCTCCGCTCGCGGGCCGCTGCAGGCGACCGCTCTGTCGCTAGCGTGGACTCGCATTACTTAGGTACGTCCTAAATCAATTGTTTTTCAGCTAAATAAGTCGAACCAAACGCTGAGCCAAATGATGGCGTATTCTCGCGGGAGCGGGAAACTCAAATACACAATCAAAATACAAAGTTTTGCAAAATAAGCAAAAAATTGTGTTGAGCCCGCCTCGGGGCTTGTTACGCCAAACAGTTCCAATTACCAACTCAACTTCAGCGCGCCGACAACGATTTGTTGAAAAATAACATGTTCACAGTTTGGGGACTTGTTATTGTGTTTTTTTCTGAATTTCAGAGGTTTTTAACTGTTGGTTTAGCGCCATTATATCATAAAGGAGAAACTGTCTGACTGACACACAGCTCACAGTAAAAAGCGTATACATAATTGATTCCATAAATTCAAACAAAAAAAAACGAAAACTAAACTTTTTGTAATTTTACCCATATTTCTGAGTTTCTCCATAGTAAGCGTTAATTTAAAAGTTATTTTTAATTATAGTAAGGATTCAAGGTCATAACTCTTAAACTGGCGCGAGCCCGCCGGCGGGCCGGCCAACAATGTAACAAGATTTGTCGTTGACAGGCGCGAGCCCGCCGGCGGGCCGGACCGTTCAGGCGATTATAATCCCTTTTTTCAGCATGTTACAACTTTTGTCTGTGTCAAAGATTAACTATTTTCCTATGCATTGAAATATCAAAAAGCCAATCCAGTAATAGAAAAAAAAATAGAAATCTGACTTTGAATCCGCGCAATTGTCAGGGCTCATGACGTGTTTTGTGTTGTGTGTTTTTATCGATTTTTCAGGGTAAGTGCATAGTTTTATGGAATAACTAGTGTATTTTGTAATAATTGGGGTACGATAAAGCTACTTACATGATAGGATTTGTGAATTTCGTTGCATTTTTCTTGTTTTGAACCCAAAAGTCGGCCACAAGATTACCGCCGTTTTCATGAAATTCCGAAGAATTTTCTTAGAACTAGTAATAAAATGAAATACTGTTATATAATATGATTATAAATAGATTATTTTGTTTATTTTTCAAACTTGCATCGAAACAAAAAATATCGATAAAATTGTAAAAACACATCATTACAGCACGTGAACACGTGAGTGGTAATTTTCATTTCGAAAATTTTTAATATTTTTTCATAGCACAGCTCTTATTTATCATTGAAATATTATTTATAGATTGTCTTCATGCTATTCTTTTATATTTCCATGAAAATAAGATTAGTTTTGTTGCCAAAATATGGTTCTGAAAAAATTGCGCATTTATTATGTTTTTTTGTTATTGTTAGTAAATATAAGCTTACAAAAGTAATAAACACATAAAGATATATTGTTTAGGAAGCTAAAACCGTTTACAGAACTTAGATAGGGGGCCTAGTTATTTTTTTATGAGCATTTCTCTGAAGCGAGACGCAATTTTGAAGACCGCGCGGTGCGGCCGGGTGATATTATTTCGTCCGTATTTTCTACCCCTGATTTGACCGGGGGGAGACGGGGATAACAAAAGGATTTTTCTACAAAAAACCTCTTATTATACAGGTATATAAGTCTTACGCAGCCACAGTAGCGGGGTACGGCTAGTCTTAGGTTAGGTGCACGCCGAACACACTTTTTAGTTACGTTTTTTATTCATAGTGATTATTTATTTTTACATCATAATTATTTAAGAAAAAAGTAAAAACTAAATTGTGTCTTGCGCGAGTGGGTGCTACGCCGTAGTACCTGGAACATCGTAGACATCTACGGCGTAGCATTTAGAGCGGCGCTGTAGACAGCTACGCTTTTCGTAACTATTTACTTGGAAAATATTTTCGTACAATAATAATATTCAGCATATTACAAAAAAAAATATTAGGGCCTTTATTATGGAGGAATTTGAACAAATTTCACGTCCTTTTTCACTGCAACTTGCTTTAAAAATACTTGGTCTCTAATCTAAAAACTTATTTTCTCAAATGTTGTAAGCACGCACATTTACATTATAGTTAGTAATTGTGAAATTAATAAAAAAATCTATATTATTTCTTGAAATCTTGATAACCATTGAAAAACACAAACAGGATCTTAACACTTGGGTAGTATAAAATTCTTTTCGACACCCCTGGCCTTTGGTCGCAGGTGAAGGCCTCCTCAAAAGTTGCCAGGTGACTTCATCTTAAGCCAGCACTTGAATTAAGTCATCTGCCACCGACCAGTTGGTCTGTCCTATCGTAACAAAGTAAGAGAACAAAATAGTTATTATTAGTATATTTTAAGAATACTCCTGTTTCTCGTAAATATCCTTGGTGTTCGTTTAGGCTGGGTGCAAGTTGCACGTCTTAACGTAATGGCAATAACGTAGAAGGTGCCAAATGACTCGTTGCCAATCGCACAATAATATACACTTAGGCTCTTGAGGACATTATCTTAAGTCTAATATATTTCTTGGCAATGCTGAGGTACTATTAAGATTAAAAGTTTGTTTGAAATTAGCGGAATTTACAAGCTAAGTTCATGATGCTTGTTAACGAGCTCGCACACGACATTAAGCTCCATGATGTCACTGTGCGCGAAATGAACTAAGTATGAGTATAATATGAACAAGACCCAGTAGTGCAATGGGCGAAGCCTGCGATGACGCAGAAAGTTGCTGATTCGATTCAGCTTTCGACGTTAGCGTCAAAAAAATTATTGATTAAATTTGGATTAAATTGGCAAGGTTAAAAAAATTACAAATAAGTTCGACCCCCAATTTCCAAGGGCCAGTGAAATGCCTTATAAGAATTTGTGGCCTCTAGTCCAGAGATTCTTCTATAAAGATATCCAGAGTTTATTCTATAAATATATAAAAAACTACCTTTGCGTTGGGAAAGATGTATCAATTGATTGAAAAAATAGATTAAAGAAAGATTGGACAGAAAAAATGAAATAATTTAATTCATAAAAACGGCAATTTCTTAAGCAAGAGACAAATGTCTACAGATCGTACAAACATTTCCCCGAAGCGAGAACTGGACCAATAACCTTCTGCGTCGCTGGAGTACCTTCTACCCTACGCCACAAAGTTCGTCTCATTTAATGCATTAACGAATGTATTACGCATTCCTCATTAACAGAGCGCAGGGCGGCTCGTGAGGCGCAGAGCGGATCACACGACACTCTGTTCCAGAGGAGCTGTGCATCTGTGATCAGATACACGTGTGACGTCATGTCATCAAACATTGCAATAGAGCACTCTCTAGAGTGCTCTACCACGGAAAAGTACAAAAAATGGGAAAAATATTTTTGGCGGTCGACAAACGGTACATTTGAGGTACATGGGAAACTGTGAATTGGTTTGGGATGTAGCGACTCTACTCCAGACAATGATAGCAGTATCAACTCGTATCATTTTGAAGGCCATAACTTCTCTCGATAAAAAAATGCCTTATTCTAAACCTATTTAATTATTTTTTGTGATTAAGCATTGTGTAGAAAGTAATGAATTACCGAGTCAACGCTTTGCTTATATGATGCATTTGTTTCGCCCCATTAAGTATTCATTCCATTCCAGCATAGTTGTATTGGATTATATTCAAATGTGTTTTATATTCAAACCGTGTTGGTTTTAGCGCAAGCCCGAATAGTGCTAAAATGGATCCGAGCTGTTGACCAGTGATTATGTAAAGTTGATTCAAATCCCTGCGCTGTTCCACAAACTCTATCGGCGTGCATGAATGTGCTTTATCAACGTGTAATCATATTCAGCGGTAGCGCCATGTGCATTCGAATTCACAGTTTAAGCGACGACTGTAAAATAAGAATTGGCTGCAAAAAGAGCTCAACAAAAGTTTTAACGATGCGACGTTGTAGGAAGCGGTGCTATTTGCGGGCGGTGGCGGGCCAGTCTTATACAGTCTCGTTCAATTATAATAGATCCAAAGACGCCCACTGCTGAGCGTTAGCCTTATAACGACTGGTTATGAAGCCCACAGTAGTTGTTTTTAGTTTTGTTTTGATAGTATATATTTAATACCGCAAGGACCATAGGCACTGCCCCCTCTTGGCCTGTATTTATTTCATTAGTCTTTTATGAATGAATGATTTTGACTCTGCATCATCTGAAAAGTTAAACTACAAGAACTTATTACAGAATGGCACAATCAGCGCCCCTATCGCATACAGCAATCTCATCCAGGAAACTAGCAATGCTTTAGGCGATCGCATAAAACGCGCTCAAAGAAAGGATGAAGTTGGAATGCAGACAGATATGAATGTTTCAGGCAGTGTTTCGAAAACCTAGCGGCCGTAGCCTAAAAGAAGTTTACCTACATAAAAATAAATATCCAACGTGGGTTAAAAAAATTACCCTACCTTCTAAACCTAGAGGGTTAGAAGGTAGGGTATTTTTTTATTTTTTTATTAATGTTTATATAAAGTAACACGGTTAATACATCCAATAACACTAACTAAATAAGATTAAAAAAACCAAAATTTATACATTATACAATTTAGAAATACATATCAAAATTAAAAGAAGGAATGTCAAAGATAAAACTAAAAAATGAAATCACTGTCTTCCACGAGAGTGTTGAGGACACTGAGTAGGTACTTCATGTCAATACTATATGTGTTGTTATATAGGAAGTTGTAAGCTTGTAGCTTGTTCCTATCGGCGCCGCGATGTTGGTATCATCAAGCAGTGTACCCACCTGCATGGGGCACCCCGTAGCTCGCGTGCTCATCGTCTGCGATAGAGCCACTGAACCCTGCTTCACCTTGTACCTATTAAGTCGCATCGCAATGAACTTTTACTTTCTTGTGAACTCTATTATTCATCAGAGTGCATTGGGTTTATGTAATGGCTTTTGCTTGCATGTTTTATCTTGGATTATCTTAACCGACTAATGCCAACGTTGAATGAAATGAGAGAGATAACAGAGCTGTTGTAAGCAGGCTGATTACTCCGAGCTTTTATCTAAACTATGTTATTGTAAATACTTGTTTTTACATAAAAGTTCCTAAGTATAACCTAAAACACTAGTCCTTAGTACAAGTAGTAAATAGCTAAAATACGAGCTGGATCGCTGCGCCTACCATCTCAGCCCGTAATAAAGTTTTATGAAACTTATATTAGCCATAATATTTAACGCGTGAGCGTTCCACCTCCGTTATCAGAGAGCGATAATATTCGGCGGCTGTAAACAATAGATTTAGGGCTGATTGGCAAGTTTTCATCGTCGCCTCGAGCCCTTGCACACATCTGAGGATATTATTAATAAGGTACTTACCTAATAGTGCGTGTTTACAATGGATGTATCTTGATAATAGAATATCCAGATTGTTACCTACATAAAACGTTAATAAAATATTACAAAACTAAAACTCTGTTGAGAGAGTCTCCAGTAATTACCATTTTAATAGATACTATAAACCAGAGAGTTTTATCAAGTTGCTGGCTTATTATCGTATCTACAAGGCACATCGTGTCAGGGTACAAAAAGACTACCATAAAAATAAGTAGGTAACTAACTCGTTTTCCGATAAAAAGTACGCTTCTTCTAGTCTTTTATTATTCCATTGGATCATATTCTTTAGATCCCATTTACCTGTTAAATAAATATTCCACTGAATATTTACTTTTCTTTATTCGTCGACGAATAAAGATATATTTTCAGAAAAATATTTCCGTTATTAAATCTACTATGATGTCTTATACAATTTTATGAAATACACGTTCCTGATAAGACCACGAAGGAAGATAACCTTACGTGTTGTACCAGGAAGCAGGTTGAGGTTTCAATAAACATGTTCATTATAATGTACACATAATTAGTCATTTCGATACAGAAACTTTGCCAATATATAGAAAATGTTAAATGTATATTAATACAGAGAGTGTGAGTATGTATTCTCCTGTTGAGACGTGTTCTTCTGTTTGATTCTACCCTGCGAGCCGCCGCCGACGGGAGTGCAGTAATAACCCTCAGTTCGAAATTTATCCGAAAACTTATTCTATGAAAGTCCAATCTCTAGTCCGCAACGTTTAGAGTTAGAGTAGGTACGTTCGAGTTGGTTTGCTGAAGGCACTCGGCTAGGAGCCGGTACAGTCAGAGTTGCCGGTCCGCCAGACTAATGCTCCGCCGCCGCAAAGCAAGTTTTGATTAACTCCACAACTAGCGGTGTTGTTCCACAGTTGAATAGGTGCCCCGTAAGCGAATTATGTTATTTTGTTTTGATATGAAACTCTAATGGTGCTTGTTTGTTCACAATATGTTCATACAAGCTAAATGAATTGCAATGCTCAAATCTTATTTTATTTTTCAAAACAAAATGTTTGACTTGTATGTAATATCAAATCAGTAACCCTATCAGCCTGTCCAGATAGGGCGCTTTACGCGCGCTTTACGCGCGAGTGCCCTCGCGCGTTTCAATTTATATTGCGTCCAGATGCGGCGTTTTACACGCGCTCCACTGTTCGCCCGAGTATTTCGACTCGCGCGTAGCACGCGCGAGTCGAGAGTCCAGCGCTTTACGCGCGTAAAGCGCCCTATCTGGACAGGCTGTATTTCTTTAGGGTTACAAAATATGCACTTAGACAAGTTAAATGTTAAACTACCTATAAATAATTAAAAAACTAATAGAAGAAAATAAATAAGGTGTTAATTGATTTTATCTATTTCTTGTCCATTTGTGCGGTTTATTTTTCACATTTTTTACTTTTTCCAATAATGAAAAAAACTTACTAACACCGTTTATGTATAACTTACACAAGTTTATGTATACTCATAAAAATTGAATAAAATGAATAAAAAATAGTAAAAGTTCTTAAATAGACAATAATTAGCACATACAATTAAACTTTCAAACAAAAGCTCGCACTAACGAGCCCACAACGCTTGCAACAATACGCATTGTGCTAAAATGTAAACTCCAACAAAAGATATATTTTCTGGAAAGACGTCGCATTGCGTGGTACAACTCGTCATGCTAGATAAAACACATAAAACGGGCAATTAACTGGCCTAATTGGTCCGTATTGCCGCAAGGCAGACGAAGCCGGCTGCGGCCGCCTGAGTTATGCCTTGGCAGTGCTCCCGAGGGTCTTTGCTGCCCGGTACAAAGCCGTGCCTCATGCCGATAGCCCAGTTAATGGCACCCACTTCTTCTGTGCAGATGCACTAGAGATGAGAGGTTTCAGATTGTGGGCATTTATAATTAACATGACAATCTCACAGGCCGACATGACTTTTGGTTGTTTGAATTTGACAAGCGTCTTATGATTCTGAATCTGAGATATTCTTCTGAATGTGATATTGATTTGAGCCCATCACTAAATTTGAAAACAAGTACTTTCATTATTTCCTATATTACATTAAAGTCGTTTCTTTATAATAATATTATAAAGAAACGACTTTAATGTAATATAGGAAATATCATGAAAGTACTCGAATTTAAGGGATTCTTAGGGAGATTTTGAGGAAAAATTCAAAAAATTAATAAGCGACAAAATATAAAAAAGCGCTAAAGAGCGCAATATCGCCCCGTCATAACACTTTATTCTTCTTCATATATTTTGTCACTTATTCATTTTTTGAATTTTTCCTCAAAATCTCCCTAAGAATCCCTTAAATTCGAACCTTAAAATCAGACAGTTTGTCCAGAACACAATGACCCATGTTTCCTTGGAAACAACAAGTCTCCAGACTACAAAGCAATTATAGCCAACACGGTCGACAATAATAAAACAGAATGCAATGAGCGTCAAACTTCATTTTCTGGATTCCACATTGACTCTTTTCCTGGGAATCTTGGAGCTAGCGAGGAACAGGAAGAGAGGTGCCATCAAGACATAAAGGACATGCAGACTTGTTACCGAGGAAGATGTGCTATTAGCATCATAGTTGATTACTACTGGTGCTTGAAGAGGCACTCGCTTACAAAAAAAACTGCAAACTCATATTTCAGGAAAAAAGGAAACGATATTGATGGCTAGGTTCAAGTGTAATAAGTGCCCAGATTTATACAAAATACGGCAAAAAATCGATAACATTTAAGCTTATAATTTATTTTGGATCTTTTTACTTCACACAGCGTTACTTAGCTCCAAAGTAATTGTAAATATTAATGATTTTAATTTTCCATAGTCGTTATTGTTTCTCAAGAGTTTAACCCGTCGAGAGTGAAGCTTTTAGAATCGATGAATAAAATACATCCAGCCAGAGTAAACAATCCGCGAGTCAGGGGACTCAATGGCGATAAAATCCATAAGTAGGTTTCCTTGTCGTTTTAGTTTTAATTTTAATGTGTCGTAAAGTGTGGGTTTACGAGCGAAGCCAAACGGAATTATAGGTTTATGAAGTCCACTAGAAGTGACGGCTCTCAGCGGTCGCAGCCGAGGGCTCTGTGGGCGGGACTCTGCGACGGCCTGGACGCTGGACTCTTCGTGTGTGCTCTGGCAGGGCGCTGCGCTGCGTGTCGTCCACCGTCTACATCATGAACAAAGTTAGGTAGATAAGAAACTTACTGCCAGGTAAACCTGTAAATGTTTCTATACAGTATAAGCTTGCACGCACGTGTTGTTTACACGTGCGTGCGAAGACGCGACCTTAAACTAGTCGTTTAAAATATAGTACATTGCCGGAGTAAGTAACCAAACTACACAACTGAATGTTCAAAATCACTAAAGATGAAATTTAATATTTATATACGTAGATAATCACTAAACAATATCACGCGGTGGTTGTGAGGCGGCGGTACACTCGCTTCGATCGTTTATGTCGTACCACAAAAACGATCTGTTATTGAAAGTGGATGTTAAAAATGCATTCAATTCGGTAGACAGGGGCGCCCTCCTGACACAAATAAAAGATAAGCTACCTGATATTTACCCCTTTCTTTGGCAATGTTATGGCACACCTTCTAAATTAGTATATAAAGACAAGTTATTGTCCTCTGAGGTCGGCTGTCAGCAGGGTGATCCGTTAGGACCGGCTATTTTTAGTCTCGCAATACATCCAATTATAAAACGTTTGGAGTCAAAATTTAATGTTTGGTACTTAGATGATGGCACTTTAGGAGGCGAAGTCGACACGATATTAAAAGATCTAAGTGTTTTGATAGACGAATTCAAACAAATAGGTTTGGAGCTAAACTTTTCGAAATGTGAGTTATATATTCCCGAAACCGAAACAGCTTCTAACGTGTTAAGTATAAAGAGTCAGTTTGAAAGTTTAGCCCCAAACGTTAGGTTGATAGATAAGTCTTCACTTTGCCTCCTAGGATCTCCAATTATGGATGAGTCTTTGCCTAATTTTATTAATGAAAAAATTCTAAATTTCGTTTCATTTTCCGATAAATTGCAAAATGTTAATGTTCACGTAGCTTTTGTTATTTTACGTTTCTGCCTTTTTGTTCCTAAATTTACCTATTATCTACGATGCTCCCAACTCTGGAAATTTCCCAATCTTACACAGCAGTTGGACAGCATCATGCGCGACACTTTAATCAAAATTTTCAATATTCCTTTGGATGACCGAGCATGGCACCAGGCCACTCTTCCTATTAGATTGGGTGGTTTAGGTGTTCGAGAAATTTCTAGTGTTTCACTGCCAGGTTTTTTATCATCAGTTCATGGTACTAAAGATCTTATTCATAAAATTTTGGCAAAATGTTCTCAAAATTTTGAAATTACAGGTTACAACGAAGCACTAGGCTTATGGAAAATAGCCTGTCCTGACACCAATCTTCCAAAAGTCCTGTCTTCTCAGAGGCTATGGGATGAGCCACTTTGTGAGCTGGTACGGAAAAATCTTATTAATACGTCTACCAGCTCAATAGAACGTGCCCGTCTACTCGCCGTTTCTGAGTGGGAATCAGGACTTTGGTTACATGTTCTGCCTACTAAAAATCTAGGTACCCTTTTAGACAACAACTCATTTCGGGTGGCCACCTCCTTGCGTTTAGGTTCCCCTTGCCTAGTTGCACACCGTTGCCAGTGTGGTGAAACCGTGGACAAGCTTGGTCACCATGCATTGGCATGTGTATCTAGTGCAGGACGTGTGTCCCGCCATAATTCAATTAACGATATCATCCGTCGGGCCTTTACCAGCGTCAGTGTAGCAGCTACACTTGAACCACGTGGCCTTATGCGAGATGATGGTAAAAGACCTGACGGTATGACTCTGATTCCCTGGAAGATGGGTCGGCCTTTAGTTTGGGATGCCACGTGTGTAGATACTCTAGCGCCTTCACATCTGGCAGGGACATCAGCAAGGGCTGGCTCCGCAGCTTCATCAGCGGAGTCCCTCAAACGGCGAAAATATGCTAATCTTGACCGAGGTTACCTATTTGAGCCATTTGGGGTGGAAACCCTTGGTCCTTGGGGTCCTGGGGCACACACAATTTTTAAAGATCTGACGAAACTTCTCATAGAGTCCACAGGAGATAAGAATGCTGGCTTCTATTTTGGTCAACGAATTAGCATTGCCATTCAACGTGGCAATGCTGCCAGCATTCTGGGTACTTTGCCTTCTGGTGACGGCTTAGATTTTTAAGAGTTTGTTATAATTGTATATACTAGTGAGCTATGTGATCTTATTATGTTCTACGTACATAATTAGATAATAACTAGCTGGTACCCGCGACTTCGTCTGCGCATGATTAGTATTTGGAGTACTCGCGATTTTACTTGCGTAATACCCTTTCCCGTGGGATATTCGAGATAAAATAAAGCCTATTTCTTATTCCAGCTTATAATCTATCTCTGTGCCATTTCATCCAGATCAGTTCAGCAGTTTTTGCGTGAAAGAGTAACAAACATCCATCCATCTATCCATTCATACTTACAAACTTTCGCGTTTATCAGTTCAATTCAGTTTGGTTCCCCTGGGCTATACGGGTTTTCAAAAATTTCTGCATCTGAACGACGCGTGTGTACGCGTCGTTCAGTGATGCTGTGAGAAATTTTTGAAAACCCGTATACCCCAGGGGAACCTAACTGAATTCCGGGATAAAATGTATCCCATGTCCAATCGTCCCGAGTTCCATTCGAATTCATTCAATTCCGTCGTGATGCGTGGTTAAAAAATTTTTCTTTCACCCTCTTTCCCAGGGGAACCTTACCGAATTCCGGGATAAAAAGTATCCCATGTCCTTCCTTGTACTATGAAATCAAATCGTCCCGAGTTTCATTCCAACTCATTAAGCAGTTTCGGCGTGATGCGCGGTAAAGGAATTTTACTTTCATACCCTCTCCCATGAGAACCTTACTGAAATCCGGGATAAAAAGTATCCTATGTCCTTCCTCGTAGTATGGCCTATAATCATGCCGAGTTTCATTTCAATCCATCAAGTAGTTTCGGCGTGATGCGCGTTTACGATACAGACAGACAGACAGACAGACAGACAGACAGACAGACAGACAGACAGACATAAATGAAAAAAATTACAGTTTTGGCTTGAGAATCGATAATAAAGTGCCCTCCAAAAAAAATTTTCAAAATATCTTCAATGTACAGAATTGGACCTGTTACAGTTTTATTATAAGTATAGATAGATGTAATAATATTTACAAAAACATAGAACTATAATCTGATTTTGAAAAATTTACCTGGGGTGGAAAAGTTTCTTATTCTACAAAACTCTATGTATTATAAAATCTATGCCTAGGGTAGTAGCAATAAATTACTAAAAAAATTCCACCAGTCGAAAGCGATTTTCAGATGCTTGCGACTGGTATTAATATGGATCAGTTGAGCTGCCTCTAGACTACTTGCAACCGTCTGCAGTTATCTAGTTTTAATTTATTTTTATTCCTTTGATTGTACTTTTGTTACAGACAAATAAAGAATTTTTATTAAAACACATAATATTATTTAATGTTTATTGTTATTTATCGTAGTTTTTTTACTCTTTTTAATTATTAAGCTATGCTAAATGCATTAATAGAAAAAAAATGTTACTCAGACACAATACAAAAGAAAAAGAGAACACAATGTAAAAGATAATTGTAAATTAAATGATACTTGTACCGGTTTTATGACTCTTAAAGTTATTAGTTTCTTAGTTTATAGTTGTTGAAAGTCAGAAAACGCATTTCTGACTTTCAACAACTAAATACTAGTTTCATTTTAAAATCATAAAACTTTGCAAGTTCCCTATGTATATTCTTGGCTTGGCTAGGGAATATTATTCCAAGCTAATTGAAGTTTTCTACAGTGTTTCTTTTTCAAATACCACGTTTATTTAAAAATGGCTTAATAACTTTGAATGGAATGTCGAAATGAAATCGCGTAGAGCTCGGTTTTGCTTCTGCGAGTTATTCAGCTTGGATAATATGAGCAATTCCATTTGACGTATCCGTAGATCCTCCAAATATGTGACCTCATTCAACAGGCCTTCTATGTATACAAACAGAGACGAACTGTACGAGTCCTAGACCTAGACTAGTCCTAGACTCAGTTGCTAACTAATGAGCATATTCAGCGTTATATATAGGTAGGTAACTTCTACGTTCCACTTCAAAACACTGCATTGTAAACGTATGCCTATAGGAGATCCTACTAATATTATAAACGCGAATGTTTGTAAGTATGGATGGATGTTTGTTACTCTTTCACGCAAAAACTACTGAACGGATCTGGATGAAATTCGGCACAGAGATAGGTTATAGTCTGGAATAACACACAGGCTATATTTTATCCTGGAATTCCCACGAGAACGGGAGTTACGCGGGTGAAACCGCGAGGCGCTCCTAGTATTTAATAAATTTAATTATGTTTAAACTTTTAATCGAAAGCATAAGTAAAAGTTATAACTTTTGTAATCCGGAGGGATCAACGGCAGACTCCGCCAACACAAATTGTAAACGAATGTGCGAGATAATTAGTAATTAAATGACAGCCACGTAACCGAGCTGTATCACTAATCACCGTTTCATTTAACTCTACAATTTAATTATGACTGAAGGGATGAGGCTTCACTTACGAATGGATTAGGTAATCACAATTACGTAGGCAGTTTTGAATTAAACAACGTCATTTCTACTGGAGTAACTTATGGAGCTTCGCCAAGCGCTCGTGTCGGGTCGAGGCGGTCTGAGCTATAGCTACAGGCGGCTTACTACTATAGCTATTGGAGTTTGTGTCACACTGGCGAATGCGTTAGGTACTCTCTTCGGTCTCGCGGGTACGTATACCTGTATAGCAGTGGTATAGCTATAGTCCATGTGGAGAAACAGGCTGCGCTCGGCAGCGCCACCGCGCCGCTCCGCTCCCTTTGTGCTAATACAGTTTACCCGCAAATTAGGACGCCACACCATTCAGCACAGAGATGCACTAAGGTCTACAAACTGTGGTCTCTCTGTATTCTATTTTTCAGTGTACCTCTAAACTGTTCTGTGTACTGGTATCAATTCGTCGGATACATAAATCAACTGTTTATTTGAATTTTGCCCTAATTTTGAATTTAATCGTTTATGTTCTTTAAATTTTTATTTTTAGTCGAAAGAATTATGTTCCATCCCAGGGCCGGTGCCCATTGTGCTCGGGGGGCGGGCGCGCTCAATGCGTCCCTGTGCCCGGTAATTGGCCATCAACCGCGGCCGATACGCGGCCACAGGATCAAAGGAAATATAATTCCTGACTTCCGGTAAAAAGCCGCCTGCGTGAGGGAGTTTTACAGTCCAGTATGTGTGTCATACTACGATGCTCAGCATCCAAAAATAACAGATTTCGATGCACCGTACTTTTAGTTTGAAAAGTATGTATTTGTCAGTGTTCAAAGTTATATTTGATACCTACATTTCTAATGCCGTGACTCTCAAAGTCAAGTTTTCCTATTTTTTACTGGACAAGTACTTGTCATGCATCCATCAGATCCAGTAATGATGATCGTATATTCTGTGAAACTGAGCTACATGCGTCGAATGTAAAGAGACCGTTCCATCGATCCCCAATCAATTAGTCCGCTTTTGATTCGCACGGCATCCGCGGCACTCGTCCCGAGGGCTCGCGGGAACAAACAAGTTAACTACGGCTGTATCCATGCTTTAAAATGTTTTTGTACATACCAGTCTAAAATAACCCTTGGCATATTGTTTCATGACAGAACAGTTAGCTAGCGTCCCGTATAACTATCAAATAGCATTTACAAGCATTTCCACAAGATTTAGATTTTTAATGAGCTTTTATTTTTTCAAAAAAGGGAACTCCGTAACAAGTGGGTTACGGACGGTGGAGTGGCAAGTGAAGCCACTCCAAGTTTCGAAACTAGTAGACAGTGATACGTCCCAATAGAAGGTGGTGGTACTTTAAAAGCGAAACATTTGTGATACTGAGTGGCGAGAGAAGTGGCGGTTCAGAAAGTGGCACCAAATTGTGAAATTAGAGGTTGTGATGAACCACTGTCCTCGTGGCGTAGTAGGTAACGTAGATAACTACTATGTTTGACTCGCACTGCATTACCGCGCCGGTTCATAGGTAGCTACGAGCCAAGGTTATTACCCCTGCACATCACACACCTACCTACCTAGATATAGCTCTGCGAAACTGTCATAAAAGATAAAAAAAAGAAACAATATGCAAAACATTCTTTATGAACAGTTAGTCTGATTTTATACACGGATATTGTACTTAACACTATCGGAACAAAAGAATCAGACATAATAGCCTGATTTATTATTTTCCTAATGGAAAAAAGTGAGAAGGCAAACATTTTAATATTTGAGAAGTAATAATTAAATGATTTAGCTAATCTACGTAGCGGTGCGCGCTCAACAGATTTTGTTTTACAATTAGTGAGTTCGGAAACATATTGTAGCGAAGCTCTCGTTACCACAATAACGGTGAGAATGCGAATGCTATCTCTTCATGAGGTTGTTAGAATCAAGATTATCAAAACAAACATTGATATAAAAAGTAGAATGAGAAAAAGTTTTATCACTTTAAGTGTTGGTACTCAGTAGTCTTCTAGTCTAGTCTTCAAATTACAATCAAGGAATAGAAACGGTAATTAAGAAAATTACAACAAACTAGAAAATGTAATTAAGAAAATTAAAAAAAAAAGAAATAGAATAAAATTCAAACTAGTTTTTCTATTTACAACATTGATCTAGAAAAAGATCAACTCACAATCCATATCAATACTAGTGAGACGTGTCACCAAGCCGCTCTGGCTGCATTGTCACGCTGCTGTATGCCAATAGTGACTCGTAGGGTGACTCGGAACGATTGTAGCGCTAGGTGTAGAACATAGAAACGTGCGCTGAACGGATCTGTGTGACCGTGATCCTTGTTGTCTAGACTCTACGCTGTTCTAGCGTATTCTACCAGTGAGCTTTAGATAATACTTTTGGGTAAATCACTGCACAGCTTTTTTAACGGTGGCTTGACGATTGATAGTAATTTTAACGGTTATGATATAAAAATAGATAACTATGATTTTTTCCTTTCCTTTTGAAGCGCTCTACCCTACCGAAAAAACCTACCGATAGTTGATAGCCGATATGACGAACTGTGGGCGTCAATTGTAGTATCTATTGTTTGTTAGCGTTTCAGATTTCCTATACAAGTTATCTTTTATGTGTAGTGTAGAGTCTTCTAGTCTAGTCTTCAAATTACAATCAAGGAATAGAAACGGTAATTAAGAAAATTACAACAAACTAGAAAATGTAATTAAGAAAATTAAAAAAAAAAGAAATAGAATAAAATTCAAACTAGTTTTTCTATTTACAACATTGATCTAGAAAAAGATCAACTCACAATCCATATCAATACTAGTGAGACGTGTCACCAAGCCGCTCTGGCTGCATTGTCACGCTGCTGTATGCCAATAGTGACTCGTAGGGTGACTCGGAACGATTGTAGCGCTAGGTGTAGAACATAGAAACGTGCGCTGAACGGATCTGTGTGACCGTGATCCTTGTTGTCTAGACTCTACGCTGTTCTAGCGTATTCTACCAGTGAGCTTTAGATAATACTTTTGGGTAAATCACTGCACAGCTTTTTTAACGGTGGCTTGACGATTGATAGTAATTTTAACGGTTATGATATAAAAATAGATAACTATGATTTTTTCCTTTCCTTTTGAAGCGCTCTACCCTACCGAAAAAACCTACCGATAGTTGATAGCCGATATGACGAACTGTGGGCGTCAATTGTAGTATCTATTGTTTGTTAGCGTTTCAGAGTTCCTATACAAGTTATCTTTTATGTGTAGTGTAGGCACCGGGCGGGGACTTCCACTTTCGACGCTGAGCAAACTCTCAGCTGCGTGTGGGCGAGCGTGACGCGCGGGATCTTTCTAGTAACAAAGAGGAAGTAAGCGGAGTGCTTGACCGCTGGATCAGTATCTGTCTATCAAAGTTCCTACGTTTATTGTTGTTGTTATTTTACTTTTAATTTTGTGATTTAGTTTAATTTTGTCTTAGATTTTAACTGTATTTGTGTGTGTTTTTACTAAGTACCAATTTAAGTTTATTAGATTTTTATTATTATATATAAATTTTCGTGTTCCATATTATAATAGATTATTGTAATCTCTAGTGTTATATATATGACTAATAAAGTGAATTGAATTGAATTGAAAAGTACGTCTACCATGAGATTGAGAGATTATTGTGAAATTGATATTTTTGAAATTGATTTTGAGTTTAATTTAAATGTCAACCAGTGGTACAATCGAATTCCTGGCTAGGTTTCAAATGTTAAAAATGAATCGATCTCAATTATCAGTTAAGTTGGACGCTAAAGCCCCAGGTCTCCCGCGCCACACGCGGCGCCCCGGGCTGGGGTCTCCGCCTCTAGCTCGTCACGTTTATCTGTTTATGGCAAGCTTTTATCACGGTACTCATCAAAAAGTTATAACAACTTAGGTAGGTAAGTATAGGTATAATAACTTCTGCATAAGGCTCTTATCGAACATCTTAAAAACATTAATAGAATCGGAGGGATTTAGAAAGAACTATAAGAAAGTTTGAGCATTCACCGCGAGGGTGACCATCCGCGAGGGTGTGCTCGCAAAAAGTTGGTAGCCGGCGGCGGCGGCGGCGGGTTTTTCCTCAATTTTATTTAGTCAGGGCTGCCGGCGCGCCTCAAGCGACTTCATTAAACTTAGAACACGGCAGCTCCTTTTATAACACATGTTATCATGGGCGGTATCCGGGATATTCAAATATCAGATTCGCGTTACTCATTCAACTTTGATGGAACTTTTAAGTGTTTTTTTCTTATAATAGAATATTATTTTAATATAATACTTAATAGAACTTTGAAAATTAAATGTATTCCTAATTCCTACTACCTACCTACCTAATGAAAAACATACTAACAAAAAGACGTACGGTGATGAAACAAATGTTCAAATGTACAAGTGTTGGTGTTAGGTCTACAAGTGGTGCGCAGACGGAGCGGCCCGCGGACAGCCCTAGCCTACAATCTGATCGCCGTTAGTGCTGAGCGGATTGTCATTCAGATGTCTGAGCGCCCCCGCCCCCGCTCCCACCCCCCGCGCCCCTCTCTTTGCATTCAATTCGGCCTAGTATCCTCTTCTTTTATCCTCCTAAGATTAACGTGATCTTCAGCCTACATTATATATATCAAATAAGTTGTGTAAAGTTCTCTTGTAGAAACATGTTTCGACCGAAATGAGAACGGCAAAAACGATAATTCATTTAGATTTGTGATTTGTCACAGTAGATAAAAGAGAGAATTTATTATTCCATTTGATGTGACATCGCGAACAAAAATGTTTGCAGACATCGTATTATTGATGGCCCAGCAGTAGACCTCGGCGCTGAGTTCATATTTATCGTTTCCCGATATTTCTGTACATTTGCAAGCATTACGTTCGCGGACTTCGATCAGAAAATCATAGCGAGAATATAGCGCGTTATCCAGGCGACCAAATCTGAATCTTAGTATTCATGTTATTCTGAGCGTGCGAGATCCATTTCTCCTCCTTTAGAACAATATCACAAATATTTGAATATTGTTCTGACGTATGGATTGCGTGCACAACTGTACTAGCCTACTTCTTTCACATTACCCTTTGACAATGTCGGGCGTGGTGTTATTGCGCACAGAGCCGCCTCGTGCGCCTCGAGGACACTTGTCTGGCTCCGCAGCCCGCCGAGCGAGGCCGCGGCTCCGCACTTGTGCAGATTCATATTAAACCAACAACTTGCGAGGGACGCTTTGCTCCTGAAACCTTACACATAGTAGAGCAGCTTACTAGGGGTCATGCCATTATGCTCGGTTATGAAAGGCAACCTTTTGACGTGATCTGCAGAGAACAATAATTCGAATTCATTTTTTTTATTAATTCGAACGTAGAATGAGAAAGTGTTGGACATTCGAATCTACCTATGAGAGCTATTTCGACTGAAACGGAAATGATGAGCGAAATCGAATGGTGACAAAACGTTTAAATTAACGTCGGTCATTCATTTTGTTCAACTATGTTCCATTTACCACAACGTACATCGCTATGGTTATAAATTTAGAGCAGGTGTAAAAGGCCTCTCTATTGAAAATAACTCAGTTAAACGTTCGACGGATGGAATGAACTGGCAACTCTAACACAATCATAAATCCCCCGCTGCCTGCGCTGAGCTCCACAAACGCAGCTCGCCGTGTCCCTCACCGCTACTAGTTACAACCGACCGTCTGAAAAAGCAGTCGTCATAAGAGTTTTTGTCGAATCAAGCTTAATATCTGCTTGAATATGTTAAATGAGAAAAAATCATATAGAAGCTAGTATATCTGACACATGACACAAATTGCATCGCGCTGGGCAGATATCACTCTCAGTGTCCACAGAATCCCTTTTACTAATACTTTTCAAGAAAAAGCTCAAGCTACGAAGGCTAAATACAATCTAAACACGTGTGTTTATGTAAGAGCTATTTATAGTCGGCGAGGTGAGGCAAAGCCGCTACACCCAGGCGGAACTGCTGGAAACTCGACTTCACAAATAAGTTGGACGGATGAAACAGAACCGGGAGTCGTTGGATGCGGTATCTTTTATGATAAAACTAGCATAGCGATGCCATTCACATGAAAGCTGTGATTTTAATACATTTATAAACCTTAAATTGGGCGAAGATAAACTATTTAAATACTAAAACGAAAAGGCCTTCGCTGCCGCCGCAAGTTGCTGGGGTTAAAGAGGTTTGTCGATAATCTAGAAAAGCACAAACTCAACGGTTTTATTAAATATTTTAAGATACTTTTCTACGTTTTAGCCAGACTTTAGTGTTTGTAGATAGTAAAAGTTGGTAAAAAGGGTAAATGTTAAGTAGTAAATATAATTAGGAATTTGAGATTAAAAGGACAACTTTATACTTGGGTTGATTAAATGAGGGTAACGGAGGGACCACGACCACTATTGTTAAGAAAAAAAATTTGAATTGAAAATTTACTTTTTTGAAAATTTAAATAAAAGTAATTTATTTCAGATGAAGTCGTGGAGTACTGCTAAGTACTAATGTAAGTATAGGTTTATTATATGCATATGTGTGTCTGTAGTAATAAAAATATTTTTATCATTAGGTATATTAATATATATCGTACTAAACAGTAGAACCTGAATTTTAAGTAATTACATTGTGTAAGGGATTAATCATCTCATTATAAAAATATTACAACAAAATTTAATAATTTAGAAGGGCTTTGCAATACAGTCAACCAACAATGACATTAAAAATCATGAGATCAAATAATTGTGTCGTTTGTAGAGCTCAATGCGTTTCGTAGGTCGCTGCGAATCGTGTCACCTTTCCGGAAGTGGCGGCGGCGCGCGATTAGTCCTAGCCTCCCCGCGCGAGGACCCGACCCGGCCGCCGCGCGCCTGCACTCGCACCCGGCTGCAGCAACTAGTGGCTGCGCTTCCACGACCCGCCTCGCGACCGCAGCTATACATGCATAGCTGTACTAGTCTTAAAGAGACGAACACTTTCAAGGTTTATCTGTGAAGGTTTTCTTTACTAACCTCTACTTAGATTTACTGCTCCGATTCTGTTAATTATTTCATTTATTATCCTACAACTTTGTGTTATCTCTGAGTTTGTAAGTGTAAGACTATATTCTATCTAGGTCCTATTTGAGCGATACTACCGGAAATAACATATGCTCAGGATAGTGAAAAAATTCTAAGTGTATGGGGGAAAAATCAGGTATTGTATATATATATGTCGCGCGCAGTCGCGCTCGCGCATCGCTAGCCGCTATACGCACGCACGCACGGTGCTTAGATTGTTGCTAGTTATTACCTACTTCACAAGTATTACGATTCGCCAAGCTATCGTACAACAAGATGAATACCTGCGCAAATTGCGGTGACCACTTTAATGATGGTGTACAGTGTTCAATGTGTAAGAAATTCTTGGATTTTGGCTGCGCAAATGTGACGGAGAGTGGCTATCGACGATTGAGTGCAAAGTCCAAAGCGAACTGGAAATGTTCATCCTGTGGGTCAGGATCGCCTGCTCCTCCCGCCTCGTCATCGGCCAAGACTCCGGAGCCCGTCTCGCTGGATATGGTTATGGGCAAGCTCAACTCTATGGAGTGTAAACTCAACACCATGGAGTCAGCCCTTGCTAATATACCGAAGCTAGCGACCGATATCGAAGGAATTAAATCAAACATCAGTAAGCTTCAAGAATCCAATCGAAATGTTACAAAAACGGTTCAGGAATTCACTTCTAAAATTGATGACACGGAATCGCGAATGACGTGTCTTGAGGCATCCGTGAGTGACTTAGCGGAGGTTAGGTCCCAAATCCAAACGTGTCAGCGTAACGACCTATTCCAAGACCAACTTACTCGCCTCAATAACATCGAAATAAAGGGAGTGCCTCTCAAGAAATCCGAAGATTTGTTCGACATAGTGGACAAAATAGGCGCTCGTATAACCTACAAAGTAGCGAAATCCCAAATAAACTACGTGAGCCGTATTCCTACTTTCAATAGCAAAGAGAAATCAATTGTAGTAAGTTTCCTGAATAGATACGTGAAGGAAGACTTCATAGCCTCGGCTCGATCACTCAAATCACTGTCGGCGGCGGACATCGGGTTCGAGAACAACAACCAGAAGATCTACGTAAATGATCACCTCTCGCCTGAATATAAGAAACTTCTCACGCAAGTAAAACATTTGGCCAAAGAAAAAGAGTATCAATTTACTTGGATTAAGTTTTCGAAAATCCATGTAAGAAGAGATGATTCATCACCCGTGATCACCATCAAATCCGAGGCCGATTTAAACAAATTAGTGTAAATTGTATCGTAACTTGTGTACTTTTATTGAACTTTATTTTTAATCTCCGGTCGCGAGTGTACTTACACCTAACTAAGATGTTAATCGTTCACATTTCTCATATATTTATGTGCCATATTCATTTCGTATCACAATTTATTTACTATCTGCCGTATCTAAATATAAACTGTAACTTTAATATTATTTTTGTAACACTCACATTCACATTTATAGATCATACGATGCACAATAGCAAATGCATTACAACTGTTTATTTTTCTAATCTTTTTTTATATTTTCATTCACACCAATCCGGCTCCATAGACAAAAACACAATTTTAGATTATTGTTATATCTGCAATCGAAGTAGCTGTATAACATATCTACGGTTTGATTATCTTAAACAATACAATGCTACTAGTAACCCAGCGCTAATGGAATGCACCTACCCAGCTGACTGCACGGTCAAGGTCATGCCTTATCTATTACACTATCAGTGTCAAGTGGTAGCTTTAAAAAGTTTTATTAAATACCGCAAGATGCATATTCATTTGTTTTCGCACGATTTAAATTACCTACAGATAATGTCAAATAAGTTTAACTATTTCATTAATTGGTTTATTTTTAGAATGTTATTGTGTAACAATAAAAATGTATAGTAAACACCTTAATTGCTACTACCAAAACGTACGTGGCCTACGAACCAAAACTTCTGTGTTTCGGCGAAATCTGCGGTTAAGTAATTACGATGTTTTAGGTCTAACGGAGACGTGGCTACTGGATGGAATTGCGGACGCGGAACTCTTCGATGATAGGTACATGGTGTGGCGGCGAGATCGTAGGTATGATTTAACCGAACAGTCGCTGGGTGGTGGAGTGTTGTTAGCAGTTCGTAAGGACTATCACGTGACTTCTAGGCCAGAGTGGTGCTCAACTGCTGAGGACCTTTGGTTATCAATTCAATCTCAACCTATTAATAGTAATAATAACGACATTTTAAAATATGTTCATATTGGTATTCTTTATTTATGTAAGCAAAATAATGGCTTGAGTTTTGCCCAACAGTTAACTAATTATTTAAATAGCCTACGGGATATTATGACAGCTCATCCCCAAGACCGATTTGTCATTATGGGTGATTTTAATTTAGGTTCTATCCAATGGGGACATGGCGACGGACTGAGTTACTTGCAGCCGATCACTACGCTCGGACTAGGTAGGCTGGAGACTGAATTGTTGGATGAGCTCGATGTCACTGACCTGCGACAATATAATCATATTAGAAATATGCACGGTAAAATACTCGATTTAATTCTGTCGAACCTTAACATCTCAGTGCAGGATTGCAATTCACCTCTTGTACCGTTAGATGCTCATCACAAGGCGCTGGACATTATAATAGATATTTCAATTAAAGAGCACTTAAAACCAGCGCCTAGGCTAAAATATTGTTATAATAAAGCTAACTATATTGCTATTAATAAAGAATTGTCATTGATTGATTGGAATGGCCTACTGAATAATAAATCGATAGATTCGGCAACTGAATGTTTTTATGCCAAGCTACATTCTCTGCGTGACAAGTACGTACCTACTAAAATCGTACGCCAAAACTTATTTCCGCCATGGTATTCTCCTGCATTAAAAAAAGTCCTTAAAGAGAAATACAAATATTATAAAAAGTTCAAACGCTACGGCATGCGTGCTGACGCGCTGTCTATCGATTGTCTTAAAAAGAGAGCTAAGAGGCTGGAAGAAAGCTGTTATAGTAACTACATAGCTAGTGTCGAACAATCAATCAAAGAGAATCCGAAGTATTTCTGGTCATTTTTAAAATCACTATCTGCAACAACATCCTTGCCTAATACAATGACTTATGATAATGAAAGCTCTAGCTCAGGGACAGATATCTGCAACTTATTCTCCGAGTACTTTCATTCAACATTTTTGTCTCCAAGTTTATCTGACGTCTCTACGGCTGTTTCCCAACCCACGGTATCTAGTAACGTAGACTGTAACTTATCGAGTATAGAACTAAATGCCCCTATGATTGAAAATAAGCTTCTGAAGCTTGACAAATCAAAATCTGCAGGCCCAGATTCTATCTCCCCCTTGCTACTAATCAATTGCGCAAGTGAGTTAGCTGCGCCTTTATGCAATATTTTTAGTAAATCTCTTTCGGAGGGTACTGTTCCATCTTTATGGAAATCTGCGTTTATTACACCTGTGCACAAGAAAGGGCCTAAGGATGTAGTTACCAATTATCGACCAATATCAAAGCTTTGCATTATAGCTAAGGTTCTGGAGCAAATCATTTATGAGCAGGTATACAGTTCTATTAAAAATACTCTTCCTAAGTCACAGCATGGATTTCTTAGGGGACGGTCAACTGTCTCAAACTTACTGCTATTAAATGAAACACTCACCGAAACTATGGATAGCGGGCATCAGACGGATGTGGTCTATACTGACTATAGTAAAGCTTTTGATCGTATAGACCACAAACGTCTGATTTTCAAACTTTTTTCGGTTGGAATCAGGGGCGACCTACTGAGGTGGTTCACCTCCTACATTCACAACAGAAGTCAAGTTGTTGTCCTAGGTAATTATACATCAAGGTGGATGAGCGTTCCTAGTGGTGTTCCTCAAGGTTCACTGCTGGGACCTCTGCTGTTCCTTATTTTTGTATCCGACATCGATTCATGCTTCATGAACTCAACAGTACTTACGTTCGCAGATGACATGAAAATTTTAAGACCTATCACGTGTTTTGATGATGCATTCCTTCTTCAAGACGACCTTAGACGCTTGGATGCCTACTGCACACTAAATAAACTAGATCTGAATGTAGCCAAATGCAATGTTATAACATTTACAAGGAAGAAGAATGTAATCAATTTCAATTATTCACTCAAGGGTCACATTTTACAAAGAGTGAGTGAGATTAGGGACTTGGGTGTAATACACGATTCTAAGCTCATTTTTGATGCACATATATCTTCATCGGTTAAAAAAGCCTCTAAAGCACTCGGATTTCTAATGCGCTCATCAAAGGACTTTAAGAACATTAAAACATTTAAAATTTTGTATAGCACGTATGTCAGATGTCATCTTGAATACGCCTCACAGGTGTGGAACCCGTCTTACTCTATCTACATTGATAGACTGGAACGCATACAACGCAAGTTTCTGCGCTTTCTCTATTGTAAAATGAAAATACCCCATGAAGACTACCATGTGAAGTGTGCCAGGCACCACCTCCTGCCGCTGAATATGAGACGAGACTATGCTGACTTAATTTACTTATCGCGAATCCTCAAATCTTCAATTGATTGCCCTGAATTACTCTCAAAAATCAAATTTTCCACTCCTTCGCGCTTTACAAGAAGCAGTGACTTGTTCTATCTGCCATATTCAAGCACAAATTATCGTCAGCATTCATTTATTTATCGGACCTGCAGGAAATTTAATCTGTTGTGCAAGGATTGCGACCTTGATCTTTTTCATTATTCTACTTCCACCCTTAGAATCAAACTCAATGGCTTATTTTTTTCAAAATAAATTATAGCTAACTACGCGTTTTTTATATTGTTTCCCATTTGGATGTGAATGATTATACTAAATCAAAAGACTGAAGCGAACTGTAAATCAATTATTACTTTGTTTCTTATGTTTCTTATATTTTGATAATTATGTACCTATAGTACTATTAAATTTGACTTATCTAAGTGCCTATTTTGGAAGCCTAAAGAAATAAGGATATTGACTTACTGATTTACTGATTTAATTTTTTATTTTTTTTTCAAGATTTCCTTTCTATTTGACTTTTTGGATCATAATGTGAATGTGAGTGACATCTTATCTTGCCTCGATTTCTATAAACTGTCTTCTAGTTCTTTTTTTGTTGTATATAATGCGTCATCGTAATTAGAATAGAATAGAATATACTATAATAGATAATTACGTAACAACTTTATAGCAAGTAGTGATAACTAGTTTCATTAAGTTCTTTATTTCATTTAGTACCTTTAAGTAAAATTACTATGAATCTATCAGTGGATTCCTTTAAATAGCCTATCAATTTCTACTGTATCGATAACTTAAGTTTAATGTGCTGATGGTTTCCCTAAAATAAATAAATAAATAAATAAATAAATAAATAAATATGTAGGCAGGTTACTGCGCGCTGTCCCCCTCTGACGACCGCCACGTGAAAGCATCATATCGCCAAATAGTCGACGCCATCCGTCATA
Organism: Eupithecia centaureata; assembly: GCA_944547425.1. Lineage (NCBI taxonomy): Eukaryota > Metazoa > Arthropoda > Insecta > Lepidoptera > Geometridae > Eupithecia > Eupithecia centaureata. Next base: position 15,626,814 of record OX155682.1, read on the forward strand.
GTTTTATGACAGGTATGCCATCGCCATTAATGGCGCTTTTATGTCCTCAATATGTTAGGAGCTTTCTTTCAATACATCATCACAATAACCGAGTTCCGCATTATATAAGTGCCCCGTGTGTTTATTCTGTCTTCACTAAACCAACTCATTCAATATTTATTATTATTCAAAAGCGCTTGTTTTGGTTTGTTTGGAAAACAAACAGTTCAGCAAACAGTGTATATGTCGCAGACGTATTGTATAATCCGCCGTATTACATTACGGCTAGCTGTTTTGAAAAACAGCGCCGTTTTGTAATGCGGCGGTTCAACGATAAGTTGGATTGAATAAGGCTGAATAAAAAAACGCCGTATTGTATTCGGCGCCAAACGTTATTCAATACGGCTAGACATACACAATAAAGCTAGAGATTAGCCGCCTCTTTGACTGTTTTAGTTCCGATTCTTAACACTCGTGGCGCTGCCTGACATAACGACAACAATGGCGTTGGGTAAAAAAGTATGTTGCTAAATTGCGGAGTTACAGAAAATGTGTTAAATATGTCGGTAAAAAATGACTTTAAGAACAATTTTGAGGTGCAATTAAATAATTTCTATTCTTCTCAATGTGGAACTGTAAACAAACCATGGACAAAGGAAATTTTATTTATCTATACTTACTTACTTTATGTAAGAATTAGCTCTTTTTATTTACAGATATTAAAATTTATAATATCATGTACTTACACATACAAAAAATAAAATAAATTAGAAAAAATTAGATTATTCTCGACAACCACGATTTGCCTTTTTGGTTGAAATAATATTTTAAACCATAATTATATTTTGTACTGATAACTAGTGATCGGATATTCGCACACTTTTTTACCTAAAGTTGGAATGAAGATAAAACAAGGAGCTGTAAAAAACACCTTTTTCAGGAATTTCTAAAATGATGTTTTTCTTATTTATATAATATTATCATAGTTCCATAATTAATATTAAGTAACTATGATAAGAATTCTTGATTAGTATGGAATAACGTAAGAAGAAATCTGTTAGCTTTTTCCGATTAATAAAATTGATTATCATTTTTAACTTTGTTTTTTTTTGTTAGTATGGTATATTGAAGAACGTATCGCAATGACAATCCAGCTACTCGTTGAACCGCCGCATTACAAAACGGCGCTAGTTTTCAAAACAGCTAGCCGTAATGTAATACGGCGGATTATACAATACGTCTGCGACATATACACAGAAAATATTTACGAGTATGTATCTCTTAATAATAACTCTTTACCTATCAAAATTTCCTTGTATATGGAAGCTAAAAAAAATGCATTTCAAACTTCTAAAAACGTTTTAATACAATTATTAGACAATCAGAAAAAAAGTCAATTTTCATGACTGAAAATACAAAGCGAAATTTGTATACACCAAATAACTATAAGTGAGTACTGCACAACTTAAGTTTCTGTAATAGTTATCTTACTATCTCATTTTACTATCACTACATAGTATAAAACAAAGTCGCTTTTTCTGTCCCTATTTCTTATTTATTTTTATTTTTTATGTCCCTTTGACTGCTTAAATCTTTAAAACTATGCAACGGATTTTGATGCGGTTTGTTTTAGTAGATAGAGTGATTCAAGAGAAAGATTAATATGTGTAATAAAACCGAAGTGCGAAGCCTGGGCGGGTCGCTAGTACTATTATAATAAACGGTCTGTGTGAATGTTTGTTATAAGAAATCTTCGTAACTACCTACTTAAGTTATTAAATAAAATAGGATATTAATATTTTGAAATTTTAACTACATAAGGGGTTAAATAGGGTGGTAAAGTTTGGATGGACAATTATTATTCCTTGGATTTATTCAACTCAAAACTCGGTATAAAGGAACTGCAAAGTAAATAATCAAACACGTATTTTTAATTTTTACGAAACTACCTCTAGAAGGCGTGAAATAAATTTCTGAAATTTGACAAATAAATTTCCATGCGGTCGAAGTCGCGGAGCGGAACTATTAGCTAATAAGTTGATCGCGCGAGCACATTTTATACTAGGTATACTGAAAATAAATAACACACAAGTGTTGTGTGTTGCGGCGCGGTCGTCGGATGCTGGTGCGCCGCAGGTGACGACGGGGAGGCAGCGGTCGGTCCAAGCGCTGGGGACCAGGACTAGACGGCGCTGCTTGGTGACTTCCATGTCACACGCTACTCCAACTAAATGTGCTTTGGACCTGCTCTGTGGATTGACTCTCTGGACTGTGCGAGTGATGCAGCCGGATTGTAGGGAGGAGCTAGGGTAACGTGCACTGCTCTGGGTACCCATGTACCAATTCTTCAATAATTACGTGTGATTGATTAGTAATACTATAACTTTGCATATTGTCATTATATTTCTACAAAGCAAGTTTATTGGAGTGCTACAGATAGAGTGTAATACTCATTTTCTATGTAGTTCTGTGGTATTATTACTTGCCCTTGTCTGAACTCATTTTGTTTTGATTAAATTGATGAATTGTGTAGTTTTCGGGGATTGCTTTTTCGCAGTTGAGTGCCGCGCGCATTTCGGTGTTCGATGAATTTTTATGGGCTGATCAACATCGCATTACGGCAAATGAGTGGATACAAAATTTATTTGAGTTGTGCGGTCAGTTTTAAATTACACTAGTATCTGCCCGCGGCTTCACACGCGTAAGTTTGTATGGATGTATAGATATGTGGATGTTTGTTCCACTTTCACGCTAAACTACTGAATGAAATGTGGTGAAATTCGTGGTGAAATTTTGAATAGGCGTATTTATAGCCCTGAAATAAAATACAGGCTATTTTTCCCCGTAATCAATTCTCATGGGAAAGGAACAGCCTTGAAACGTATCCGGAGAAACAACGTGAGGAGCCGCGCGCAGATACTCGTACAGATATATTACATTATACATATAGCTGAGGCGTCGTCGAGAGCCCGATAATTGCGCGGCCAAATAAATTGGTTTTATTTGTAAAACCGTAATCTGCGGTTCAATCGAAATGTTATGAATTAGCGACCGGACGGGTTCAATTAAAGCATACGCTAATGAGAACCATTTTTAATTTATTTTTGACTATTTATTTTAATTAAATGAAGTTTTTTTTATATTTTACGAATTTAATACGCTATCCTTTGATCTCTCATAAACTGCCTCGTGCCCCCGGGTTCGGACGCGCCTCCCGAGCACCGGTCACGGAACATGTAAATTATGATAAGCATTCTATAATAATAGGTACTTCGATAGTGAGAGCTTAATCATTAGGTTTAAATTAATAACTACTAGCGACCCGCCCGGCTTTGTACAGGTGTAATATACATAAGGTAGAAACCTTCCTCTTGAATCACTCTATCTATTTAAAAAAACGCATCCAATTCCGTTGCGTAGTTTTATCTAAGCAGACATAGGGAGGGAGAGACAGACAGCGAGAAGCGACTTTGTTTTATTTATACTATAAATAGTGATTACACATATTTACGGTCTGAAAAGTCTTTGCTTTTTTAAGTTCTCAAAGCTTATGGATATTTTTTCTTGGACGAAAGTGGACAGGACCTAGTTTTTGTAAGTATGTATTTATTAGACGTGAGAGTGAGGAGTTGTAGCTGTGATGTGAGATGTCACAGAGTAGTTCTAAGTTGAATGGTTTCACAAGTAGAAGTACCCCTTCCAAGGGTTCACATTCTAAGGTTTCACAGTGTCACTTGACACGCAACATTTCACATCTCAGTCTTGAAATGTGGAGTTGTTTGGTATTTATCGCATAACTTTGTATTTAACTTTAGATTGAACCAAATGTAATCTGTTACCTAAATTCCTTGAAAACTTGCCAAACTGTGCGTATTCGTCAGCATTACGTCAGCAGTGAGTGGCGGTTAACCGCGGGCTACATTGATATCTAAAGCGACCGTGAAGCGAGGATTAGTATCTCTGAGCGCGCAGTGGGTCTCTGGACCGCTGGCTCCTAAACAATGAGTCAGCCTTCAGGAGAGTCCTCTGCCTTACTGCTGCGACACTAACATGACTATCTAATAACCAGAGATAGGAACTAGGTAGGGCCCAAACCTTAACTTAAGACCTAAACCTAAACGTTACCTAAACGTTTGGGATCAGAGACAAGAACCGGAGTCTTCTTCACATTAATATTTTTTCCGGGACATCTGATTCAAGAATAAAAAAAATCCTGTTATTCGGAATAGGGAAGTCTCCAATTCGTGTCTCTGTTCCTCGAAGTTTAGGTTTATAAGCCCTACGTATTCCTATCACTGCTCAACCAATACCAATACCCAATAGGTATATCTACCCACCTACATACCCAACCTGCCAACACGCTTTTAGTATTGGAACCGAATAAACAACGTAGTAACGTCTTAGAAAATGACATTTTGAGTTTGTTCGCGACGTTGTCCGCGTCAAGTCCAAACAAATTACACTAAAAAATAAGAGTGAAGCAACATAAATTCCCACCAAGTTGAAAATCGGTAAGTTTGTTTAAAATACAATAAAAAATAAAATTAGAAAGATCCCCATCATTCCCCTGTAAGGAAAAAAAATATTCAGGGTAAATGAAGGCCAAAAAAATAAGTTATTCGCAATTTTCAGCAAAACGGTAAGTTTAATTATAAAAATACCTCAGACAAAAATTGTAGATCATAAAATTATCTACAAAAAATGTATGAATACTTTTTTACTTTAAAATTTTATTTTTCATTATATTATAAACAATCTTACCGATCTTGGTGGGAATATATGTAGCTTTGAATGTCTAAATTGACCGGACTCTCTGTCACTTGTCGAGGAGGTCAAGGCTAATCTTTGTAGAGTCAATCATTGTGTGTGTGTGTGTGTGTGTGTGTGTGTGTGTGTGTGTGTGTGTGCTTGGACTCGTTCGCGCACCAACTACTCATGTGCTGAAACGGTCGGAAGGCGTTGGATACAATTTGGCACACGGTTAAATAAACACACTTTTAATCCCGGAAAAGTTCCTGTGGGATATCTAAATAAGTGTTTATACAAACTTATTCACTGATTCTCTAAGACTGCGGGACGCAACTAGCATAATGTTTGTTTGGCAACTTACTTTGAAAGAAGAAAGTACTTTGAAACAGTCACACGCTCTAAATAACAAATGTGTTCAATTTTCCGCACGTCAAAGCAAACGATCAATCTTTTTAAATTAGTTTTGCACTCCACAGCCTCGAGCCAGTTACAAGTGTCAAAAATTAACTGTAGTTAGTTTTAGAATGGGCTGAAAGTTTTGGCGATTTGTTCTGTTTACTTTGTTACTTTTGGCTTTATGTTAGGTTTTTGTTGTTATTAGAGCAAACAACTCTCGCAACCGCATTGGCAAACGCTAACTTCGATATGACCGTCTCCAAATCCTGTATTCCAGAGAGTATTTCATTAGTACCCGCGGGGGACAGGTCCGCGCCGTGCCTCGTATTCCTGAATGACGTCGGTCGAGAATACAGGAATTCCGTGACATGTGGGTACGAACACAATGCCAGATTGGGCAGCGACAGGACCTCGGCAGAAAAATATTTGTAGTATTTCCGCGGTTGTTCCCCCGGGCGCGGCGGCCTCGGCTCGTTTCGGTAAAAAGTCGTTGAAATACGTTTAAGCTGCGTAAAGGAAGACCCAGAGTGGCTGAATATTTGAAGCTGAAAGCTAAATCCTTTAAATATTTTAGCCCGAGTTTTCACCACAATTTCGGAATACTTTTGCTCCGAAACACAAACTTGCGTTCATACGAATAGCTGGATTATTTATTTGGATATCTTATAACAGAAAGGCTTCAACGAAATATACTTCTTTAAATAAACAATACCGACCATTACAAATCATTTACTCGCATTTTCATGTACATCCGTTTGGCATACTACCGAAGTTATCTGACTTGGTATATTTTTACAAATATTGAAGTGAAAACGAGTCGATTCCAGACTGCTTTTGTGAGTTTTTTTGTTTTCCTGAAAACTGTCTCTTTGATAGTGGTTTGGCAGATGGTTAAGGAAAGTCACTGTAAGGGATGTTACAGACTATAATTGACTATTGCCGTTAACTTATGATTAAAATGGTACGAAATGGTTACTATTGATTTGTTTTAAACCCGCGACGATGGCGGTCGATTGTGAACTAACTACATTTGGGTAATCGCGAGAAAATACGCATTCCATTGTAAGTGCAGCAGAAATGCATATTTGCTGCGTGGTTGCTTCACGATTTTCCTGTGATTTTCGCAGGCTTCGCGGAGAGACCTCGTTGAGGATTTTATGTTCGTTATGCTGTTATTCCCTTGCATTCCTGTTTGTGAGTTGAACTCAAGGATTGACTATCGAGTTTAGTTTTAATTTAAAATTACATATAAATACCTATACCGATAAGTCTATATAGACTTTCCACTGAGAACACCAGTCTGACAAGATTCTTCATCATCGAGTAGGCCATTCATCAATGCAACCTAATAAGTTAATTAATAAAATACCTAATAAATGAACCTCACACCCTGGAGACCTGACTCGTGTCCTCAATTACAAGTTGCTGCTAGTAATTGAGGCCACGACTCTGCAAGTCATTATTTAGTATTAGAAGTAGATCTACTTTTATTACGAGGACTTCTACTCTAACCAGTGATCGATTTATCAATGAAGGAGGTACATCATATTTCAATGCTGTTCGTCTATAAAGTATTATTTAAATTGGCCATAGAATTAGCCTGAAGGAAACGAGAGATCAACTTCAATCAAAATTCCTGCAAAGCCATTTGCAAAGCTGATGCTATACAAATAACTAGTTTCTAGTCTCATTCTATTTTTAGGAATATAACAGCGCTATAAGTTTACACTTTGCACAGCTCTACGTACCCATGATGAATTCTTCAATAATTTTGTGTGATTGATTATTACCTTTGCATGGTATAATATTGTCGTATATTTCTACAAAGTAAGTTTATTGGAGTGCTACAGATAGAGTATAATGGGTACTCATTTTCTATGTATTTCTGTGGAAATATTACTTGCACTTGTCTGAACTCATTTTGTTTTGATTAAATTGATGAATTGTGTAGTTTTCGGGGATTGGTTTTTCGCAGTTCAGTGCCGCGCGCATTTCGGTGTTCGATGAATTTTTATGGGCTGATCAACATCGCATTACGGCAAATGAGTGGATACAAAATGTATTTGAGTTGTGCGGTCAGTTCCATTTAATTTATACTAGTATCTGCCAGCAGCTTCGCACGCGTAAGTTTGTATGGATGTATAGATATATGGATGTTTGTTCCTCTTTTACGCAAAAACTACCGAAAGAATCGTGCTGAAATTTTGCACTTTAGCCATAGAATAAAATATAGGCTTACTTTTTATCCCGTAAATCAATTCTCGTGGGAGAGAAATACCCTTGAAACGTTTCCGTCGAAACAACGCGTGAGAAGCCTCAATATACACAATTTTTTTTTCGTTTAACATTTTGAGGCGTCGAGAGCCCGATAATTGCGCGGCCAAATAAATTGGTTTTATTTGTATATCCGTAATCTGCGGTTCAATCGAAATGTTGTGAATTAGCGACCGGACGGGGTCAATTAAAATAATTATACGCTAATGAGAACCACTTTTTAATTTATTTTTGACTATTTATGTTAATTTTATGTCTGTTTTTTTTATTTTTTTATATTTTACGAATTTAATATGCTATCCTTTGATCTCTCATAAACTGCCTCGTGCCCCCGGGTTCGGACGCGCCTCCCGAGCACCAATCACAGAACATGTAAATGATAAGCACATCATATTAATACTTCGATAGTAAGAGCTTAATCATTAGGTTTAAATTTATAACCACTAGCGACCCGCCCCGGCTTTGTACAGGGGTGTTATAATACATATAAACCTTCCTCTTGAATCACGTTATCTATTTAAGTATCCAATTCCATTGCATAGTTTTAATCTAAGCATACATAGGGACAGACAGACAGCGAGAAGTGACTTTGTTTTAATTATACTATATAGTGATTACCCAAAAAGGTCTGAAAAGACATTTTGGTTATTTTTTCTTGTTATTATTATTTATTATTAGACGTTGGAGTGAGGAGTTGTAGCTGTGATGTGAGATGTCACAGAGTAGTTCTAAGTTTAAATAGTTTCACATTTAGAAGTACCCATTCCAAGGGTTCACAGTGTCGCTTGACTCTCCCATTTCACATCTTATTCTTGAAATGTGGTGTTGTTTGGTATTTATCGCATAACTTTGTATTCAACTTTAGATTGAACCAAATGTAATCTGTTACCTAAACGCCTTGAAAACTTGGCAAACTGTGCGTATTCGTCAGCATTACGTCAGCAGTGAGTGGCGGTTAACCGCAGGCTACACAGATATCTGAAGCGACCGTGAAGCGAGGATTAGTATCTCTGAGGCGCGCAGCGGATCTCTCTGTACCGCCGACTGCTAAACGTGAAGTCAGCCTTCAGGAGAGTCCTCTGCCTTTCTGCTGCGAAACTAATGACTAACTTGTTACCAGTGAATAGGTAGGGCCTAAACCTAAACTTAAAACCTAAACGTTACCTAAACTTCTAGGAACAGAGACAAAAACCGGTCTTCTTAACATCAATATTTTTTTCCGGGACTTCTGCCTCAAGATTTAAAAATATCTTGTTATTTGGAATAGGAAAGTCTCCAATTCGTGTCTCTGTTCCTCGAAGTTTAGGTTAAAAAGCCCTACCTATTCCTATCTCTGCTCAACCAATACCAATACCCAATAGGTATACCACCTACCCACTGCCCACCTACATACCCAATCTGCCTCCACGCTGTTAGTATTAGAGCAGAATAAACAACTTAGTAACTTCTTAGAAAATAACGTTTTGATGTTGTTCGACACGCAGTCCGCGGCAGCTCTGTCGCTTGTCGATGTGGTCCAGGCTAAACTTTGTGCTGTCAATCATTGTACTCGTTCACGCACCTACTACTCATGTGCTCAAACGGTTGGAAGGAGTTGGATAGAATTTGGCACTAGGATAACTGATAGGTATTGGGGCAAATGTGAACGATCTTTTGAAATAATCGAATGTAAAAATTTTACTCCAAATTCAGATTTAGAGGGCCTACGGCTCTAGCGTTAACCATATTTCTCAGACTTTCAAAGGCTATTCTAATTAAGTGATCAGGCTTTACAAAAGAACACTGAAAAATCTACAAAAAGATGAGTAATTCAAAAAATATCATAATTCTTCGACTTCAGGGTGAGACTTTCATCAAAAATATAAAAAAAAAACAGATATCTCGAAGACGCTCAACTTTAGACCAGGGTATCTCAGAGTCAAATCTGTGTGTACTGAACCCTACTATCACGCCCTGAAAGTATCAGGACTACCTACAAGTAACCCTGTATATATCTTCTACAAACAAACTATAAAGTCAAATAAACACAATTTAAATCCCGGATAAGTTAAGTGCTGTGGGATATCCAAATAAAGTCTAACATTAATAATTTACGTTTTTATACAAACTTATTCACTGATTCTCTAAGACTGCGGGATTCAACTAGCATAATGTTTGTTTGGCGACTTACTTTGAAAGAAGAAAGTAATTTGAAACGGTCACACGCTCTAAATAACAAATGTGTTCAATTTTCCACACGTCAAAGCAAACGATCAATCTTTTTAAATTAGTTTTGCACTCCACAGCCTCGAGCCAGTTACAAGTGTCAAAAATTAACTGTAGTTAGTTTTAGAATGGGCTGAAAGTTTTGGCGATTTGTTCTGTTTACTTTGTTACTTTTGGCTTTATGTTAGGTTTTTGTTGTTATTAGAGCAAACAACTCTCGCAACCGCATTGGCAAACGCTAACTTCGATATGACCGTCTCCAAATCCTGTATTCCAGAGAGTATTTCATTAGTACCCGCGGGGGACAGGTCCGCGCCGTGCCTCGTATTCCTGAATGACGTCGGTCGAGAATACAGGAATTCCGTGACATGTGGGTACGAACACAATGCCAGATTGGGCAGCGACAGGACCTCGGCAGAAAAATATTTGTAGTATTTCCGCGGTTGTTCCCCCGGGCGCGGCGGCCTCGGCTCGTTTCGGTAAAAAGTCGTTGAAATACGTTTAAGCTGCGTAAAGGAAGACCCAGAGTGGCTGAATATTTGAAGCTGAAAGCTAAATCCTTTAAATATTTTAGCCCGAGTTTTCACCACAATTTCGGAATACTTTTGCTCCGAAACACAAACTTGCGTTCATACGAATAGCTGGATTATTTATTTGGATATCTTATAACAGAAAGGCTTCAACGAAATATACTTCTTTAAATAAACAATACCGACCATTACAAATCATTTACTCGCATTTTCATGTACATCCGTTTGGCATACTACCGAAGTTATCTGACTTGGTATATTTTTACAAATATTGAAGTGAAAACGAGTCGATTCCAGACTGCTTTTGTGAGTTTTTTTGTTTTCCTGAAAACTGTCTCTTTGATAGTGGTTTGGCAGATGGTTAAGGAAAGTCACTGTAAGGGATGTTACAGACTATAATTGACTATTGCCGTTAACTTATGATTAAAATGGTACGAAATGGTTACTATTGATTTGTTTTAAACCCGCGACGATGGCGGTCGATTGTGAACTAACTACATTTGGGTAATCGCGAGAAAATACGCATTCCATTGTAAGTGCAGCAGAAATGCATATTTGCTGCGTGGTTGCTTCACGATTTTCCTGTGATTTTCGCAGGCTTCGCGGAGAGACCTCGTTGAGGATTTTATGTTCGTTATGCTGTTATTCCCTTGCATTCCTGTTTGTGAGTTGAACTCAAGGATTGACTATCGAGTTTAGTTTTAATTTAAAATTACATATAAATACCTATACCGATAAGTCTATATAGACTTTCCACTGAGAACACCAGTCTGACAAGATTCTTCATCATCGAGTAGGCCATTCATCAATGCAACCTAATAAGTTAATTAATAAAATACCTAATAAATGAACCTCACACCCTGGAGACCTGACTCGTGTCCTCAATTACAAGTTGCTGCTAGTAATTGAGGCCACGACTCTGCAAGTCATTATTTAGTATTAGAAGTAGATCTACTTTTATTACGAGGACTTCTACTCTAACCAGTAATCGATTTATCAATGAAGGAGGTACATCATATTTCAATGCTGTTCGTCTATAAAGTATTATTTAAATTGGCCATAGAATTAGCCTGAAGGAAACGAGAGATCAACTTCAATCAAAATTCCTGCAAAGCCATTTGCAAAGCTGATGCTATACAAATAACTAGTTTCTAGTCTCATTCTATTTTTAGGAATATAACAGCGCTATAAGTTTAAACAAATATCTAATTGTGATTGCGCTATGCATCCGCCCGCTCTGCAATCCCATTTCAAACTTTACTCGTCAGAACTCCATCAGACAACAGCCACTCAGACAGTAACAGTTCTCTAATATTATTTTATACGACACGATTCCACCCCGTGTCGTGGCGTGTCACGGGACCGCGCCCTTAGTATGTTCAAAGTGAACATTGGCCAAAATGATGATTGATGGCAAACGAGCCAGAGGTCGCAGTCCAATCAGATGGTCGGATCAGATCCGTACAACCCTGGACTCGAATCTGCACGACGCTCTTCACGCCGCCAAAGACAGATGCAGCTGGCGCGATATCGTCCGTGACAAAATTATATCATCGGGGAATCACGACCCTCAGACATGAGGATTTACGACACGAGGAGGAGGAGGACCTTGGCTGCACTAGCAACATAACATATAGTACAGTGGTGATATCGTGTCGCAAGGTGTCGGCACGCGCACGCGAGCGCGCCGCCGGCGGCTGACGGACAGACAGACAGTCTTCGTCCCACACATTCATAATAATCGAGTGAAAACTTTAGTCCACAAGTCAAACGTACGAAATCGACTGATATCCCGCGCGCCATAAACTGTGCAAAGAAATAGAGCTGGAGTGTTTGCCTTTCATTCGGTGCGCACACATTGCTGCTAGTATGTACCGTGTGCCACGTGTGGAGAGAGCGAGTGCGCGGCGGTCACCGCGCGGACGTCGGCCGCTCCGCTCCGTATGGCCCGACAAACGACGTAATGTGCGCGTGTACGCCTGACACACTCTCCAAACGACTGTTTAGAAACCCTTTCGGAAGATTTCGAGGCAAAATTGATATTTTCCACCGCTACACAATATGTTTCTTCCTACGCTTTGTAAGTGAATCTAATAGTCGCATTTCTCTGCCGTACAAGAAAATGGCAAACGGTTCGGATATCTATTGTTTGCTCATTTCTGTCGCGAATGCTGCTCAGCCTCAACGGATTTTCTTTTTATCGCGAACCACTGAGTTTCACGAGCTATTTAACATGATGATTTGTGTAGATTTGTGCACATTTCTACACTGAATTCATTTTAGTTAGTTATTCTTAAGTCTAAGATCATTAAAGTAAAGGGCAAGGAGGGAATACACTACCTAGTGTATCCGTGTCTGTGGACGTTCGAGGCTATTTGCCAGGATATTGGAAGATCAGAGGAATTATATCGCTGATGATCTCATGGCCGAGTGTCTGGATCCAGAAACATGATAAATAGTTGTTGACACGATATCTCCGTCATTTTATGGACGATATCGTAAGCGCTGATTGGATCACATTACTGTTTGTTGCCGAATACAGCATTAAAGGAGATCGACGCGGGGCGGGCGGGCGGAAGCCTCGGGGCGGATCCTGTTTCAGCGGATGAGCTTTGGAATATACAGTTTTATATTTCGCTTAGTAGCAAGCGCTATATGGGAAATCGTTTCTATCCCCTTATAAAGGGTTTCATTCAGTTGTGAATTTGAACCGAATACGAAAGGGTTACTGAGAAATTTTGCTGAGTACTATCGATGAAAAATTTACAGGGCTCATTAAAAAGCATACCACTTTTTTTAAATTGATTTTGTATCAGGTAACTTTCTCTAGCATCTTCTATTGAGTTTATAAACACAAGATGATAAATCTATCTTTAACTTTTTGTACTTCATGCTTTCTTACTTTATTTGTGTTCCGATGGAAATAAAGATACTTTTATACTATAGTGTTTTGAAACACATACAAGATGTGCTGTTGGCCGGGTTCTTTATTCTTGCCAGTAATAATGAAGGGTGGTGTATCTAGTGGTGGCAGCGGCAATGAAAGGAGGCTCGAGTGCTCGCTCGTAAACCGGTTGTAAACGTGGAGTGGGCGCCGGATGCTCCTGACCTCGGGCTCATGTGCCACACTCTCAGGTCAGCTACCTTTGACATTAGAGGATGACACTCTTCAGTATGGTCACGTGGCTTGTAGCGACGGCCACCGGTCTCTCGAGGCCCGTTTTCTAACCCTAGCCCGAAAAAGCTCTACCTTTCTGGGAAAAGTAAACAAACTATGCAAACGTTGACACAATTTGCGAAATAAAGTTGGTTTAATGAACAAACTGGAAGTTTTGCAAAGTACGGATGTATTGTAGGGAAGAAGTATTGGAGATAAATACGGGAGAGGTGTGTGTAGTTAAAGTCAGTGTTGCCCAAAAAGATTTAATTTTATTGACTGATTTTTTCAGCTCCTAATTTACAGACAGCCCTAAGCAAGAAGTGTATTCGTATTCGACCTGAAAGGAGCCAGTACCTCCTGGTTTCCTGCTTCCTTTGTATCCGGCGGGCGCAGGCTCGGACGGACGCACCGCGCGGCGGCGGCGGCCGATGCACACGACCAGGCACAGAGCACTCGGCAGAGCAGGCCTCATGCACGGGGACATTACCGACTTTATTGTTCATTATGTATCTTTTCTAATAAAATGTAGTCACTAGCAATATCTTACTGACCCCAACTGAGACGCTCAAAGGTACTATTTATGTGAAAGGGGATGTCTATGTGCATACCTTTAGGTGTGGTTTGACTATAATAGTCAATAGTCAAAGTGCTTTATTTCCTTAAGACCTTACAGGACACTTGGACACGTCATAAAACTCATTTTGTAACTCACTCAGTCTACAACTGCCAATGCGTGTTTATCTATTCTGACGCTGGTACAATTTTTGAGGCTTACTTGTATTTTATAACACTATTCAAACTAAGTACGAAATAGAGCAAAAGTGCTTAATAACAGTTGAACAATGTTATTGATGTTTGGTAACGAACGAATGACCCGTTTCAAAAGTTTCAGAACTTTTAGCCGTTTCAGTCGGGTCGGGTAATTCTATCGCCTAAACAATTACTGGCTAACTTTCCTTCCATTAGCTTAATTAATTAAATGTACAATGTTCTATTACGACTATTGAAACTCAATTCTAGAGAAGATCTAAACAATTGAACCTCAGACAACGTCTGCAAGAATCCACTCCGAGTTTTATCTGATTAGCTCTTAGCTTTGTAATATTTATTGTAGGAGACAAAAAGAATACTTGTTAGAGATGTCGCAACTGGATTGTCTTGTATTCATTGAGTGATTTAGAAATGGCTGCAGCCGATGAAGCCGAATTATTGTCCTGCCGTGCAACGTCCCCCCCCCCCAACTCCCCCACCGAGTCGATTGTCTCGCCTCTCCCGCGCTCCACCAGTCATCTGCTGCATCACAACCTTTATGTCATATAGGTAATACTTGGGACAGTACATTTTGCTTACTTATTAACGGTTATTTGCTTGAAATGCGAATGCGAAGAATTTCTCATCACCATTAATCTGTACATCGAGCTTAGTCCATTATCCAAGTTAACAACGGGAGCAATAGATACGTCGGCAGCGCCGGTCCGTTTCCGACGTGTAGGTGGAGTTGCAGTTTACGATCGTTTCGCGCTGCGCAGCGTGAATAATCCTTCATGAATACAGATAAGCTTATTATGCACTTCGCAGGTGAGAAACATGTGAACACTTTCCTTAATTAAAATAAAAACTAGCATATTATTTAGCATATTAATGAACAGTCTTGGATGAGTGCATACGGAGCTAAGGAACCTTTTTGTATGCAAATAGCGTCAGGTCAGACGCCATTTTGAATAGAGATGCCGAATTATTGCACAGTAATGCACAGGTACGTGCGAGTGTGGCGGCCGAGACGGTGTGCGGAGCGGTATCAGAAACACATAACTGTTGATAACGCTGGACGTCGGAAGGCAGTCGTAACTCCCGGGGCTGGGCAGCCGCGGGCGCTGGACCCCGGCCAACACTACATCTGTTCCACTCGAGCCGACGACACGCCGACCACTTCTAGACGAGTGCACTCGACGACACATTGTGTAGGGTGAAAATGTATGCCAGCACGAATACGGTTTCTTTGAATATTATCTTAACAGACCACAATGTACTCCGTAGGCCTAAAAACCTTCGCTGGGAACTTTAAACGTATAAAATAAGGGCCCAAGAGCTAAAATAGACAAATACGCTTACTTAAAACGTCCCTTAGACTAAAGTAAACGATCATAGTTACAAGACAAAAACGGTTGTCAATTTCAAGGTCGCGTAGAGGTCTACACTACAGTTCTACAACGGCTACGGCGTAGGTCTCGTAGAGGTCTACGCTTCTACGACGTCTACGGCACAGGTCGCGTAGAGGTCTCGTAGAGGTCTACGCTTCTACAACGGCTACGGCGTAGGCCTCGTAGAAGTCTACGCTTTTACGACGTCTACGGCATAGGTCTCCTAGAGGTCTCTACGCTTCTTTGACGTCTACAAATTCAGACTCGTGTAATATTCGTAATAATATTTTAGTTCTTATCGATATGATTCGTTTGAGCAACCTATAGACTGTTTGCAAGTAGATATTAAAACTAGTGTTTACAATCGAAATAATTATGTTTCGATTGTAAGCAATAGTTTTAACTTGTTTCTATTCTTGGAATAACATTTACCTTAATTATTTTCACTATTATAAAAGATTTTTTTTTTATAATCTATTAATAGTTTACTTACCTTACTCGATGTTAACAACTGTTAACACCGTTTTTCTTTGATTAATCAAAAGAAGTTCAAATTAAATAACCTACTCCAACTGGTTCGAAGAGGTTTTTGATCTACACAGAGTAGCCAGTGTTTTTAGTTAGCCAGCGTTAGGTTAATTAAACTCCTTCAACTAACCAACTTCTAAATAATAAATAAAAGAAGAACTTTCCCGTGAATAATAGAAGCCGCTTCGCAAGTGTTGTAAAGAGCGAATGCAGTGAGTTTGTCGGAGGACGCGCCTGCCCCGGCCGCGGGCGCCGCTCCGCGCTGCGCTGCTCGCGGGTCCATCGCTCTGATGACCAGGAATCACTTGCATGGGCTTCATTAACGTGCATGTTTGAGGTTCTAAGGTTTTCTTTTTATTCATATTTTTATAATTCGTGAACATACAACATGTTCATTTCAGTTGATTACCTACTTAGAGATAACAAAGGAAAATTCTAAAAACGAAACGAAAAGAAAACTTCTGGTAATTACAAAGAAAAATATAACATACAAAGGAAATAACATTAAAGCTGCCTGTTACTTACGAAGTTGAGTTGGATGTTTTTTGTAGGTTGAAAAGTAAGGAGAAGAAATAAGGTTGGGAAAGGATTTGTACTGCTAATATTCAACAAAGTTTTAAAAAACTTTAATTACACGTATTGTTTGGGCATTTCAATGGCAATGACTTGCTACATGCGAGCAATTCAGATTTACTGGCGGCTGATTGTGAGGCTGGGGACAAGATGCTGTAGGAGCTTTTGTGCCTGAAATATTAATGACGAAACTAAAGCAACAAATAATTTGTTTATTTATTAGATACTAGCAGCGTCTCGCGGTTTACCCTGCGTATTTCCCGTTTTTGTGGGAATTCCGGGATAAAATATAGCTTATGAGTTATTCTAGACTATAATCTATTTCTGTGACAAATTTCATCCATTATCCGTTCAGTAGTTTTAGTGTGAAAGAGTAACAAACATCCATCCATAGTTACAAACTTTCGCGTTTATAATATTATTAGGATAGTTGGATTTTTACTCAAATATCCAGATTTCTTTCTCAAGTTATGAGATATTTAGGTACCACTACCCTATTAACGTAATGGAACTAATTCTACCTCAAATAAAGAATTGTGTTTTCTTTGAAAGTAATATTTCTATTATGAAAGAACTCCTTTGTTACGATCTATGACCATTGTGCAAGAACAGTCTAACGCGGTGAGATTTATGTATTTTAACTCACTAAATCGTATATATTAGCTAATTTAAGATGACAATGGAAGTGAGTGCCGCTCGTCGTCGGCACCGAATGCGTTAGCGCGAGCTCTCCGCAAGCCATCTCGTCTAGTAGTTGTAAACAAGCGACAAATAGTGTGACAAACAATTAAACATGATTTTCACAGAAATCGCTAAAGTATAAATTAATTGAACGCGACCGTGTTGAAATCCTTTTGCTTACCTACTACTTTTGATCTCGAAGGCGGTGACGTTTCGAAATGTCAATTCTTTAGGGATAATTCTTAGAAGTTCTCTGTTTCTGCTTCTCATTAAGGTTATCAAAAGACGTCTCGGAAATGCTGATACGGTAATCGTTAATAACGTTTAAGGGTTAATGGAAAAATTGTATTGACAGAAAGTCATTAATTTACATTGAGAGCCCCAAGGCGTCGAGTTGGCTTATTTTAATGACAGACACGAGACTGAGAGATATTATACACGATGGTCGCAATAATATATTAATGTAGTTGCTCGGTGCTGAGCTTTTTGTTAGCGAAAGTGAATTCAGCCCTAGAGTAGTCAGAGCAGAGCAGTCCTGTGTTAGCATACCTTAATTCTATTAACAAATACTGCGCGCGCGCCGCCGGCGCGTGTGTGTAACTGTAACTGCATTAGGTGCGCTCTCCGGCGGAGCCGCTCGGGGCGGTCGCTACCCGAGAGCTTGCAACTTGCTTTGAGTGAATTAGTTCACATTATTCATGGTTTGTTATCAAGCGCAGTTGCCAAGACAAAGCTAAACTATTAGTGCATAATTCATGAAAACAATCAAAACTTGATTTTCGCTCTCATTAATATATTATGTGCGTGCACTGTACCTCTAGGAACTTCAAATACAAGTTCAAAATAAAGTGCTACCAACTCGATACTAACCAAATATAAGCCAACATCTGTCTTCCTTCTATCTGTGACTTTCATTTGAGATGGTCCTATTCACTTTCACTCAATAGGGATTGTGCAATATTATATTATTCTGTGAATGTATCCAATTTGGCGAGAGGGTGCGTGTCACCGAGTTATAATGATGTCGCACGGCCCGCCCGCCCCGCCCCGCCCCGCCCCGCCGCCCGCGGATGCTCACCTATAATGGAACCGCGGAGCGAGCGACAGGCGCTCTCCTAGAGACTTCCAACGATGAAGTTTACTGTTGAAATTAAAATTACCAGGCAAGCGGACTATTGATCTGTTTGTACGCAAAACCCTGAATAATGTTTAAATAACCCTCGTTTGTTAGTAAAGCCATGCAGCGGCCATGAAACACAGCACATCTGCATGTTGGATAACGGCGTCTTGCGGTGATTTATACAAAAAGGTGGCAGTGAGATTCGTCCCACAGTCTGCAATACAGAGAGTCAAGTCGGTAATATCGGTTGTAATCTACGGAAGCGCAGTAACCAGATCTACGGGCCAACGCAGCCGCGTCGGAAACGAGCAGAGCCAGGTAATTAAACTAGTTAACACCTGCTCCGGGGCGTATTTTGTTGAACAAAGGGAATCGGTTCCGAACAAAAGTCGTTAGGAGCGCCGTTGCGAGGATTTGTCGCCGATAGCGGCGCTATCAGCTCCTAACGGGGCTACTATTTGTATGCAGCGCCCGTGCCGCCGGTCTCGATGGCAAAAAGCATTATGGCCAGTTCAGATTAGATGCAACTTTTTTAACTCTTTCGCTTTTTATCTATTGATTAAAGAGGGCTAGGACTTGGCCGGAGCTCTTTCGATTTAAAAATCATTATTGTTTTAAAAACTGAACCGATGTAGGAAAATAATTTAGCAATTATCGTACTTTGAGTGAACTTCTGCAACGTGTCGTTTAATAAGTGAAAAATTATTTACGAAATAAATAAATAATTCATCACACTTATTGGGCCCGCCCACGGTACTCGCACACCAGCGCAATACTTTCACACTGAATCATCTAGCCCCAATTTAGATAGATGTTGGATGTTAACTATGTACAATCAGCGTTCACATACATAATGACTTTACATTCCAATTACCTGGTTACCCGCAGAACATTATGAAATACCTCCAAAATTGAAAAGCATTGTGTGTTATTGCGAGGCCGCGCTCCATTGTGCGGCGGACAGGTGCGCTCCACTTTCCTCTCGGTCTGAAGCCGATTATTCAGCTCTCGGCGGAGGCAGCCGCGACCAGCTCCCCGCTGGCCGCTACTTCGAATCACTCGACTATTCGACCGAGGAGCTCACGCCTTACAAGTGCTATCATTTACAGTAGAGTATGTGTGCGACAGAAACATCGATAAAGATTTATATTAAATACTAGCTGGTGCCCGCGACTTCGTCTGCGCATGATTTGAGTACTCGCTTTTTTACTTGCGTAATTCCCTTTCTCGTGGTATTTTCGGGATAAAATAAAGCCTATGTGTTATTCCAGCTTATAATCTATCTCTGTGCCAAATTTCATCCAAATCCGTTCAGGAGTTTTTGCGTGAAAGAGTAACAAACATCCATCCATCTATCAATCTATCCATCCATCTATCCATTCATACTTACAAACTTACGCGTTTATCAGTTCAATTCAGTTTGGTTCCCCTGGGCTATACGGGTTTTCAAAAATTTCTCACAGAATCTGAACGATGCGTGTGTACGCGTCGTTCAGATGCTGTGAGAAGTTTTTGAAAACCCGTATAGCCCAGGGGAACCAAACTGAATTCCGGGATAAAATGTATCCCATGTCCAATCGTCCCGAGTTCCATTCGAATTCATTCACTTCCGTCGTTATGCGTGGTTAAAGAATTTTTCTTTCACCCTCTCTCCCAGGGGAACCTTACCGAATTCCGAGATAAAAAGTATCCCATGTGTTTCCTTGTACTATGAACTCAAATCGTCCCGAGTTTCATTCCAACTCATTCAGCAGTGATGCGCGGTAAAGGATTTTTAATTTCATACCCTCTCCCATGAGAACCTTACTGAATTCCGGGATAAAAAGTATCCTATGTCCTTCCTCGTAGTATGACCTATAATCATGCCGAGTTTCATTTCAATCCATCAAGTAGTTTCGGCGTGATGCGCGTTTACGATACAGACAGACAGACAGACAGACAGACAGACAGACAGACAGACAGACAGACAGACAGACAGACAGACAGACAGACAGACAGACAGACAGACAGACAGACAGACAGACAGACAGAAAGACAGACAGACAGACAGACATGAATGAAAAAAATTACAGTTTTGGCTTGAGTATCGATAATAGAGTGCCCTCCAAAAAAAATTTTCAAAATATCTTCAATGTACAGAATTGGACCTGTTACAGTTTTATTATAAGTATCTATACTTATTTTCCTACCTGTTACAGTTTTATTATAAGTATAGATACTTATAATAAAACTGTAACAGGTCCAATTCTGTACATTGAAGATATTTTGTAAATTTTTTTTGGAGGGCACTCTATTATCGATATTCAAGCCTGTCAATTGGACCTGTTACAGTTTTATTATAAGTATCTATACTTATAATAAAACTGTAACAGGTCCAATTCTGTACATTGAAGACATTTTGAAAAATTTTTTTGGAGGGCACTCTATTATCGATACTCAAGCCAAAACTGTAATTTTTTTCATTCATGTCTGTCTGTCTGTCTGTCTGTCTGTCTGTCTGTCTGTATCGTAAACGCGCATCACGCCGAAACTACTTGATGGATTGAAATGAAACTCGGCATGATTATAGGTCATACTACGAGGAAGGACATAGGATACTTTTTATCCCGGAATTCAGTAAGGTTCTCATGGGAGAGGGTATGAAAGTAAAATTACTTTACCGCGCATCACGCCGAAACTGCTGAATGAGTTGGGATGAAACTCGGGACGATTTGAGTTCATAGTACAAGGAAGGACATGGGATACTTTTTATCCCGGAATTCGGTAAGGTTCCCCTGGGAGAGAGGGTGAAAAAAAATTCTTTAACCACGCATCATGACGGAATTGAATGAATTCGAATGGAACTCGGGACGATTGGATATGGATACATTTTATCCCGGAATTCAGTTTGATTCCCCTGGGCTATACGGGTTTTCAAAAATTTCTCACAGTATCTCAACGACGCGTACACACGCGTCGTTCAGATGCTGTGAGAAATTTTTGAAAACCCGTATAGCCCAGGGGAACCAAACTGAATTGAACTGATAAACGCGAAAGTTTGTAAGTATGAATGGATAGATGGATGGATGTTTGTTACTCTTTCACGCAAAAACTGCTGAACGGATCTGGATGATCTGATTGGCACAGAGATAGATTATGAGCTGGAATTAGAAATAGGCTTTATTTTATCCCGAAAATCCCACGGGAAAGGGAATTACGCAAGTAAAATAGCGAGTACTCCAAATACTAATCATGCGCGAACGAAGTCGCGGGCACCAGCTAGTAGATAATAAATGTGAAAGTCTGTGAGAATGTTTCTTCAAACATTCTACGTTAAGTGTTTCCCTTACGGAGACTACTAACTACTTAATTTATTTAGATGAAACTTGGTATGTACACAGATTTGGATCTATCCATGAATTAATTTGTTTCTTTGGTTGTAATTTTCTTTGTTAGATATCTAGCCAAGTAAGTGTTATTTTAATATTGTATATTGTAACAAATATTGTAACAAATAAAAATAAAAATGAATTCTCTAATAATCTCTACACATAAGCTTATCTAACTTTGCAATATCTTTAAGGGCTTAAGTAAAGTTTCGACGATTTTTCTTATTCCTTGGTTTGATTCAATCAAATATTGCTTGAAATAAACTACGAAGTAAATAATTAAGTATGTTTTTTAATTTTTCATCATTTCAGAAAATTTTATAAAAAAAAATCCCTGTGTCGTATCGTAATCAGATTAAAGTAAAAAGAAACCTTTGTGTAAATAATGACCTGAAATTTTCAGTTTGTACTTACATAATTATAAATTCAACTACCCTTATGAAAGGATAAAATAGAGTTTTACGTTATTGAGGTTTTTAGTAACTAAATTAGGTAGTTAACTAGTAGCTCTATTTGCTTGGAACTTACACAAAATACTTATTAATAACGTATATGACTTCTTTGTAAAGCGGGAAAAATCGTATGGTGTATTCTTCCGCCACCTCTCGAAGCCACGGGCGGCAAGCTAGTTTCAGTATAAAAGATGTAACTAAACATTAGCCTAAACATTAGTCGGTTTGCGTGGATGGTTCATATTGTACCTATTTGAGTGAATGTGTACGCATTGTTTGTGATTTATGAAGTGTTGATAGCGGCGCCTCCTCGCTGTAGGCTGTCTGCGTCTATTGTAGTTCAGCACTCATTCGGTTGTTTGGAATCATTGCCGCGCACCAACATTGGCTTATTTATTTACCGACCGACAGGTGGAGCCGCTCTGTTGTCCACATCCATCCAAGTCCAATCCATCAGGTGAATTGTAATCGCACTAGATGCTAACATAGATACATACAGTGACAACAGATGATATACAGTGATTGCATATTGTGCATAATTGTATTGTGGTACATTTCTACAGGGGAATCTATAGGTACATTTATATAAATGAATGTATAGGTACATTTCTGTGGATATGAATCGAATCGGAAAACGAATTTTAAGGCGTCGGCGAGCAGTTAATGGCTTTAGCTAAATATTAGATTTAGAATAATTAAAGAGAGTAAGGTGCGAGGTGTCAATATAACCTTCGCTCGACATGGGGCGTCCCCTGACCTCACCCGCAGTTCACTTGAATATTCATGCTCGTAATGTAATGAATACCTACAATGTTTGAACTAGTCACGCTCTGTATCGGCCGGGCGGGGCGGTGCGCGGGGCGGGGCGGTGCGCGGCGCGGCCCGCTGCTCGCTCCAGTCAGGGTGCCCATTGCCGATGCAGAGCCGACCGATCCCGGATCGCGCGCTCATCCCGCCGTCACGCCGGCGCCGCCGCGGGGCCTTTACATGCTGACCAGAAGCTTACTTACAACTCTGTGATCTGTTATTATTTATTAAGTTTTCAGGGATATTCGGGTTCGTAAGTAAGTTATTGCGTTCCCAAAACACAAACTCTGCTTTGCTTGGAGCAATAATTTTATTTGCTATTTTTAACACCTTTATGGATTAATTTTCCGTCAATAACATACTAGATAGAGGAAAAATGACTGCTGCTACAGTGCGGGCATAAATACAAATGTGGGTAATCAAGCATATTCAGCACCCGACACAGTGTGCATATACACGTAACGAGGCCAGCTGGACAATTATCATAAAATGCAATAATAAAGCTCCAGGTATATGAGTTTAAAATAAAAGAGTGGAGCAGTAAAATGATGCACGTTCAAGGTACATAAATATGAAACCTTTTTACGGCGCCTCGTAAACTCCTCACGTATAAAAAGGTATTTATCAGAAACGCGTAAAAGAGCTTGTTTATAGGGTTCCGTAACTAAATTAAGAACGGCGCTAAACAGTGGGCTTCAGAGGCAACTGTGTTGTTATTGGTTTGTCTATCGAACTCAGGGATGTATCTTAATTTCTTGACGTGAAAAAAATATAATCAAAGACTTGCATTGCTAAGATTTTATGGAATTATATTAGAAAAGAACTAATAATCAAAGAATAGTTTTTACAATTGAAACAACTGATCTAACTGCAAACGGATGCTAACATTCTAGAGGTAACTCAACTGATCCAGATCAATACCAGTTGGTACCTAATAATTATATTTGCAATGCTCAAAGATACGTTCGCTGTGCGCTGCTGCCTCGACTGCAATGTCCTCGGGAGCTTCACTTTATATCTTGAAGCTCTATAAAATAGCTTATGCACGAGACCTCGTGAACTTGGCGGAGTCTCGCTCCCGCCGCCAGGGCGCCGGGCAGAAGGTAGCGGGGGGGGGGGAGCAGGCACCTGTTGGATAGCACCTAGCTCCAGATCTCATCTCGAGACCTATCTCTGCCGCCTCAAGCCGAATAATTTTCAAACCGAATGGGCTGAAGGCATCAAACTACATCATTCGGCCGCGCAACCAAACCCACGACGTTTATATAACAAAAATGTTAAACCTCTTTTTTGAGGGCTGAGGAGCTTTGTAGCTTTAAGATATACTAGCGACCCGCCCCGGCTTCGCACGGTATTATTAAACATATACTTAAACCTTTCTCTTGAATCACTATATAAATAAATAAATAAATAAATAAATAATTCCGGACAGTCCACACATCATCATCTAGCCCCAAGCTAAGCAGAGCTTGTGTTATGGGTACTAGATGTCTGATATACTTAATACAATACATTACATAGATAGATATTTTTTATTATATACATAGTATCTATTACATAAAACGCATCTAAATTCGTTGCGTAGTTTTAACGATTTAAGCATACGTACATAGGGATATAGGGACAGAGAAAGCGACTTTGTTTTATATTATGTGGTGATTTTCAATTCTGTTGTGATTTGAGCCAAGATTCAAGTAAACACCTTCTCCATTACAGCGAAACCTTTCACGTGTTACTACAAAGGAGTAAAATGCATTAAGTTTCACAAAGTCTATTGTTTAGCTGGTCGTGTAGACTCGCGGTGGACAGAGCTCTCCGGGCGCGCGCGAGTGCTCGCTAAAAGCGGACCACTTCGGGCTGCCCTTTGTGCTTCTAGTAAAGGCAGCCTTTAAATAGAAAATACTTTATTATACACTCAAAGACACATTAGCAAGCAAATATGTTTAAAAAGTTCTCCACTGCAAGTTCCCTATGTACGACGTTACGTGATCACTTTATTTTTCACAAATGAACTCAAAATACTATTTGACCTCCGGTTGATTGATACAGCTAATGATGCAGTGCATCGCATGCTGATCGAGGCCTAACGAGCATCGACTCACCAGAATATGATATGATGAATCAAAAGTTATAACATGAAAATACCACAGGCCGATTTCAATTTTGAGAATAGCTTAAGGTAGAATACCTACGTTTCAGATAATATACATTTCAAGAAAGGATTTTAATTAAATTCAGTGTTCTGTAGTCATTACACCTACTACTTCCGTGGAAGTGGTACAAAATGTACAGCGTGCAATTAGTAGGCAGCTACTTAAGGCGGTGCAATATCCGAAGTACCAGGGCTGTAGGAGAGGGCAGGAGCTGGAACGAGGTGCCTCGGCTGCGAGCGAGGCCGGGCCCCGAGCGGGAGGGCTGCCACGCTCGGGCAAAACTCTGCACGGATAAAATACTACACAATATACAGAAGTTTATCGGTTTTTGCTCAAATGTTGTTTTAGGCATGCCTAACAAACTCTACTGTATCTTTTGTACAAAGTATTTTTTATATTTAATTTGTCCATACATATTCAAAAACAGCAATTGAGTATAGAGAGGAGGGTTAGAAACAATATCGAACAGCACATTGTCTCTTACGCTTATTGGCTAAAAGTGAAACGTACCAGCCCTGGTTGTACCGATAGGAGCACTCGGAGCTGGCCGACACATGCACAGCGCACACATGCACAGCGCACTCTTTATTAAAACAATAAGCAGCCTCGCGCAACTTTATATCTCGCAGCGTTTGCAAAGCTTCCTCGCTAAATACTCTAATACAGTGGGATTACAATCAGGCGGCGACGCGGGCTCCCAGCCTGCCTCGCGGCTTACGGCGGCGCCTCTCAACAGAAGTAACTCCTTTGAGCTATTCATAATGGCAGCGCAAGCACTCACTTTGGGTAATTGAGATCGTATAGTATTTCTTTAGTATGTCAATAAATTATCTTTGGAAAACGAGGACTTTATTCACGTACAAGAGAACCTACGGTGATCAAAGGCCGCTCTTATTATGAAGATGAATAACATAATTACGGAAGTCGTTCAGCGAAAACCACTTTCTATGTGTTGATGATGATGATGCTGTTAGTAATTAGTGCAGCGGTTAGTTGGATCAACGGCTCTGCCGGGTCCGGCGGGGGCGGGCGGGGGCGGGCGGGGCGGGGCGGGGCGGGGGCGCCGTGGTTTCTAATTACGCGGCAAATTATAATAACACGGAGTGAAAACACTTGCAGCCGCCGCGCGACACTTCTTTAACGCGCCCGTAATTGCGTTACGTCACGACTCTGACACAAAACAAACCCACGGATGTAAAACACGTTCTTTTTTATAAAATAACGATGTCCACGTTGCCAAGAAACGTTATAATTATTTGTACCATGTTCTGTGCTCGACATATTACTATGTGCCTACTCGCTGTTGCTCAACATAACGTAACATTTTAATGAACAAACTTCTGCTCTCGACTTTTACAAAATAAAAATTTATTAGAGAACCTTAATTATTATAGTTAGATCATAAATTCATAACACAGTTATGATATAGTTATGATTAAATTAATTATTTACTGACGAGCGATGTGCCAACCGAAGAACATAATGAAATTACATAATATTACAAGTAATTAGCTTATAACAAAACTATACAAACCGCCCGCGATTTCGTTCGCGTGGACTTTAATAATATGTATACAAAGTATGTTGGTTTCCGTGTTAACTATCAACCAACGTCTTAAAAGCAATGCTTTTTTATTTGTAAGAAAACATAAATCTCATATCATCCTTCTATGAATGCTTTCTTCAATGACTATTTTAAGTACGTTACATTGATTCCTCTCTTCAATGGGAACCGCAGATTGATGGTCTCGCGGGCAGGCTTAGTAAACAGCATTTTATTTTATTAAGTTCAGCAGCCTATGCAGTGTGGTACATATCCACTGCTGGACATAGGCCTCTCCTAATGAGCGCCATAGTGCCCATAATTATGCATACCAATGAAAATTTAACTCAATCACATTGATGCGTGCGCGAATTGAACAAAATGATACCTCATCCTCTTTATAATAAGCTCGGCACTAACAGTAATTGGACAGCATTCACTGCCCGAACCAAAGAGCCGCAGGCATGAGGTGTATCGCTATTTACACTTTGAACGACGAAAACAAAACCAGGAAGTTTCCTATGAAACTTGTACGTCAATAAAGTTGGTGAAGTAGACTGGTGATGCCGCGGACGGAAGCTGCATTTCTTATTCCCACAGCGAGTTAATTACAGATGACTACAATATATTAACTTAGTTGCAAGTGAATATTTTGTAGTGTTTAGTATTATTACTGGCACCTATAATTTGTATGGCGCTAGTTCAATAAATAATAAAATGGTACCTAAGTGACAGGGAAATGGAGCAGGGTACTGTGATGTCGTCCGTGCGTGCAGAGTTCTCGTGATAAATACTCACGAGACTGTCGCCTGCTGAAGCAACGCTTGGTGAATGAGGGAGAAAGTGTGTGCACCTACTCCTGGTTTACTTTGTTCAATTTGTGTTTATTTTATATTGTTTTACAAGCATTGTATACAGCATATTGTTGTGCTTTCACCTCTAAATTCTTGATATACTTAACTTCAAAAAGCACATTTGTTTGGCTTCTACCCGATGTATTCATTCCAAAATTTGGCGTAATAATTACACAATATTCAAAGATTCAAAGATTCAAAGATATTTATTGCGTCAAACATGGTATAAAGGTGGTAAGTATAACTTAATAATGCACTCATGTCTCACTATATGCTAGCATGCAATAATAATTATAACTATAACTAATGACATACCTAGGATTTAGCATTTAAAAAATCATTTACATTATAAAAATTCATGTCATTAAGCCACCTAACCAATTTTACCTTAAATAAATAATTATTAGACAATTTAATTTCATTTGGTATCTTATTATATATTCTTACACATAGAGTCAAACAACTATTCATGATTTTCGCTGAATGCGGGGTATCCTTCAAAATAAGTCTATTTGGGTCTCTACATTGTCTAGGGTGTTTGTCACAAGCTTTTTTAAATAGGTTAATATTATTTCTTACAAACATGGATACTTCATATATATAGAGTGATGGTAGAGGTAACAGACCAAGCTCCTTAAACAAGGGTTTGCATGATTCATCAGGGGGGATGCCACAGATGGCTCTTATGCATTTTTTTTGAGCTATAAATGCTCTGTTCTTGTCAGTGCTGTTGCCCCACATTACGAGCCCATAGCGAAGAGCAGATTCAATGTAAGCATGAAAGGACGTCACTGCAGTTTTTATATTTGTTACCTTTTTGATTTGGTTTAGAGCGTACACAAATTTATTAATCTTTTTGTTTACTACGTCTATGTGTGCCTTCCAGTCCAGATTTTCGTCAATGATAATTCCTAGAAACTTTATTTGTGGAACTTCTTCTATCTTCTCTATATTTAACTTAAAATTATATTTCGTATGTTTAGATTTATGGAATTGTATATATTTAGATTTATTAAGATTTATTTTAAGATTGTTCATTTTAAGCCTATCAATAATTTTATCAACTGTGTTATTAATGTCAGTTTCATGGTCATTTTTATTATACAATTTTTTATCAGATGTCACAACTACACAAATATCGTCAGCATATAAAATGCACCTATGGTTTGTCACGTCAACTATGTCATTAATATACAATAAAAACAATATGGGTCCTAATATGCTGCCCTGGGGCACGCCAGATTTGTTGGTATTGTAGTCTGATGTAAATGTCATTAATTCGTTATTTCTAGTTAGTCTGTCGATAACAACGCATTGTTTACGGTTCTCCAAGTAAGAAGAGAACCATTGTAGAGTTGGACCTCTGACGCCAATGCTATCTAGTTTTCTCAGAAGTATGTCATGAGATACATAATCAAAAGCTTTAGATAGGTCGTAAAACAGTCCAGTCGTAAAGTTACCAGTGTTTAAACTATTTAACACTGTATCTACTAAGGTAAAAATGGCCAGAGAAGTCGACTTTCTTTTCTGGAAACCGAATTGTTCTTTTCTTATAGTATTTTCTTTGTCGCAATAACTCATGAGTCTTTTATACATACATTTTTCAAATATTTTTGAAAAGATAGGTATTAACGTTATTGGTCGATAGTTATCTACCTCTGTCCGTTCGCCCTTTTTAAATAAAGGTTTGACCATCGACAGTTTTAAGGCATCAGGAAAAGTAGCTGTTGAAAAGGATAGATTAATCAAAAAAGTCAATACAGCTGCTATTTCAGGAATGCTTTTTTTTATTATTACTGTGTTTATTCCATCATAGCCTTCAGACTTACTGTTTTTCAAAGCCAAAACTTCCTTTTTGACTTCAATTTCAGTCATAGGTAATAAAAACATTGAGTTCAATTTCGTTAAATTATTGGTTAATGTCCGGGATTCAGAAGATGTCAAATTGTTAGTCAAATTAGTATAATATTCATTAAAAATGTTCGCAATGTCAATAGGTTCTGAAATTATTTGGCCATTATTTATAATTGTATTAATACTATCGTCAAGTTTATGATAATTTGGAGTTTCTCTTTTAATCACAGTCCAGGTCGCTCTACATTTGTTTTTGCTATTTATTATGTATTTTATGTTTGAGATCCTTTTAGATCTGTAAATACATTTTTTTAGTATGCGAGAGTATGACCGGTAATTACGCTTATTTATAACTGTTTTATCCTTGTAGTATAAATAACGTAGCCTGCGTTGCGATTTACAGCTATATTTTAATCCAGGGCTTATCCAATTTTTGTTGAACTGCGTATCATTCTTAATTTTTATCCTAATTTTAGGAAAACAGAGGTTATAAAATAAGCAATAGAGTTCGTGGAAATCATTGAAAGCTTTATTTAGGTTACTCTCCGCATATATCTCGCGCCAAGAGAGTTTCATGAGGCATTCCTTAAATTTCCGTACATTTTCGCAACTAAGGTCCGTTTTATAAATAAAAAATGATGTCATTAATTTTTTGTTTAAATTGACTGGAAATGACAGAAGCTGTGCCGTATCATGGTCCGATAGATACAAGGGGAGTACAGATGCGGTTGCGTCCTTAATATTACTTAATATATGATCTATACAAGAGTCTTTTCGTGTGGGTACATTGATGTGAATTTTGAGGTCATTATTGTAGCATAAATCTTCTAAATAGTTACTTATTTTACTTTTTTTAAGTGTATTTATGTTCAGGTCCCCAGCTAATATAATTTTCGTCATTTTTTTATATTTTTTACGCGTTTCGTATAAAACCCGGTTCAATTTTACTAGAAAAATGTTAGGGTCAGATGAGGGGATTCTGTACAAACAAAAAACAAGTAGTTTTTGCGATAAAATCAAAAATAAAATAAAATATTAGAGCAAACGTTTCAGCAGACTAATTCTTGACTAACTAATTACATAAGCGGGTACCTACTTTCATTGTGAAAATAGTTGAGAAAGCTAGGGGAAGGGTTCTATTCAGCTGTTCTGCTGAGATATTTGTCATAAGATTGACCTTCAAACTGTTTGTAACAATCAAGCTCATTTAGTCGTCATACTTGTAATCGTTTGCTTAGCTACTGTCCGTGACGGTAGTTAGATACAATCAAATTCACGTTTGTTGTTACGACTTTAAAATAAAATTTCAATGTTGAAAATAACCATCGAAAACGACTCATCCTGTAGCAACAAAATTTAGACACAAAAAATATTGGTTTATTTAATTACATATCAATTAAACAGCCCAATAACCAGCTCAAGCTCTATTTTGATCTATTTTGTGTGTTGTCATAATAAGCCCTTTCAAGTAGGGTCATGTGTACGCTACCTTGATCGTTATTTTGGCCGCGGCTACACACACACTAAACAAGGCCATTATTATTATTATTTTATCAAAAGAGGCACTATTTATTTTATTTGTGCACTAATTATGTGCTATTCATATTCTACTTATTAGGCATTCAACAAAAGTCAATTCGATTATGAGTACTCTACCATCACGCACAGGTCGCGGCTCCCGCTCGGTGCCTACAATACCTACATTATTAGCGATACGCTGAAATGTAAGAGAGCTCTACAATAATATTTTTCTTAATAAGTTAGGTATTTAAATTATTTACTACTGAAGTCGATCATATCATGTTTATTATGTTAAGAGTGCAAAAGATAGGTAAAGCTCCGACACACCTATACACCTACACCTTGTCGAGATTATAATATGAATATATGATGTGTGACAGCTCGAAGGAAAACATAGCCTTTTAGACTAGAAAGCTCGAAGGAAAATATAGAATTTATAAGCTTTGGAAAATATTTCCTCGAGAAAAATTCTATTTCAGGAGCAATATTAAAATGAATTTTAATAAACGTCGTCAAGCTTTTTAAATATCAATTTCATAAATGAGTTATTTCAGTGAAAGGGATGATAAATTGTTCTCGTTTTCGGAAGGGTTGAGTGAAAACATGTTTTTAACACCAGATGATCCACAGCCGCCAGCCGGCGGGCGGGGGCGGGTGGCAGCGCCTTGTGCTGGAGCTTACAGGCCACTCTTCCATTGTTCTGAACAAAGGCGCATCTAGTAAAAACACATTATCATCGTATTTTGACCGGAGTTGTGTCCAGGTCTCTCGCATCTGGAAGGTTTTCAGCGCCTTTAACCGGCTCGAGTGGAATGAATGAAATATAATATATGTTTGGCCTCACATAGCTACTTCTAAAAGGTAAAACCGAAAAATAAGAAGAGCTGAACTTCGACGAGTAACTCTTTGATCCCCCGCATTTCCGAATTTCATTAGCTAATTGAGAAACGAAGTAGCAATGAAAGTAAATGGGTATAATTTAGTGAAGAACGTGAGTGCGTGTAATTACGTTTTCAAAAGCTCCAAGACACAAAGAGTCGAGTTTGTGCCGAAATGAGGGTGAAAATTATAAATGTCAACATTAGCGCGAGCACCGCCGCGGGAGGCCTCCTGCGGGGTCCATGGCCACGGGGCCTCGCGAGCACCGCCGCGGGAGGCCGCGAGGAGGCCTCCTGCCACTCCACGGCCGCGGGGCCTTCACTTACTACGGTTGATTCTTCCCTTGGAGTTTGGACCGAAGGCACCTAAAGCTGTTCTGATGACAACACTCCAACCAATCTGAGGACCGAGCCCGCGCCTTGGCCTTTCTCGGGTCCAAAGTCTTCGAGTTTCTTTCAGATGCCTCATAAACTTATATCATAACACGAGCGCCTATTGTTAGATACCGTTGAAACTACAGTTCGCCATGAAGATAAACGATGCATTAGGTACGCACGCAAATTGTATCGTGAAAAAAAATCTCAATTAAATATTCAGATAATCAGTGTGATCAACTTATTAATTAAAGAATTAATTAGTTCACGTCCAGTTTGACCCAACAGAAAAATCGAATTATTCTGAAAGCAAAAGTCGTTTGAATGCTCTTTCCCCAACTAGAGACACCCTGTAGTATTTATGTAGTTACCTACACGTGACCGAGGAAAGGTCGGCTCAAATATCATGACGGGCTCTCGGATATTGTGTTCGAATGAGGGTTAGTGTAGTTTACGATGTTTACTAGATTAGGGCAATTACGTGCGGCTCACTCTGGACATCGATACGACCCGACGCGTCGCGTCGCGTCGCGTGGCGTCGGGTCGACCGCACCGCCCGCGCCGACCGGCCTGACGGGAACACATTTGGATCTAGAGGTAAAATCTTCAAACAGGTTGGTCTGTCTAACGGCCACGTTGTGCTCTTTTTTTAAAGCTTTATTTCTCATCTCTGTCTAGCAAAATGGTTTATCTACTTATTTATGATCCACACGGGAATATTTGTAGGCGAGCCCAATCAACTCCAGTCCCTAGAGCTGATCAGAGACTCTGCGTGGATGAGCCGCCGCCACCTACCTGGAACACAACAATAACAAAAACCAGTCTAGACTCGCGAGCCCAGACGGAGCGTACTTTAGCCTTATCTGATTTCCAACTAGGTATGTTAAAAAGTCCTACAAAAGTATGGATTCTTTGAAAGACAACTTTAAGGTAACTTTTGGAACTTTATCAAGCTGTTTTAGACTTTCTCCGATACACTTAGAGTGTGCGCAGCGAGTCTTGCTACTTCGAACTTTCGTTTGAATACCATTCGCTTGAATACCAACTTTCGTAACGTAAAATCGTATCTAATTTATATGACTACTATGTAATTCAATCCTAGATTTACTTTTATCTCATAAAGCAGTTCCCATGGCATTAAGATGGGATCTTTGATGTCTTGGAGTACCGCAAAAATAGGTTTTCTTAATCCCGGAAATCATGCGTCCGATGCCGCGGGCAAGAGCTACCTTGTCATTATAAAAAGGCACAAACAGGAGCTTAAACTAGCGCTACCGCTTAATTTATCATATACCTAATTACGTTAAACAAAGGAATTTTCCAAATTCAAACGTTCAGTTTGAACATGAGATTTTTTTTAATGCATCTGTGGCTACCAAACTCTGTTTTCGTATCTCTTTCTAAAATAGACAAAACTAAACTACTACAGACTACTACAGTGTGAATTTTGGAAACTCATTTGTTTATCGTAATTATATGATAAAATAAGTGGTGGCGCCACTTCAGCTCCTGTTTGCGCTTCAGATGTGGTAGGAGTCCTTCTTTTAGAGGTAAGCTGAGAGAGGCTGACGTTGCTGAGAGCTGTAGCGCAACGTCATGATCATTTTTTATTTAAAAATAATTAATAATAAAATATGTGTCATTGTTTTCTCTGTATTTATGTTAAATGTTTATTATATTTTTATAAAATGTGTTTAAGTCTGTAATGTGTGTTAAGCAGCGACTAAATTAATGTCTATACTCGTATCTATGTCGTACTCCATGTGCCACGTGTAAGGGGGTGTACTGTCTGCTTACTTAAACCCGTGACGTCACTGCTGCATCGAGCTCATGCTCAAGGGTGTGGAGTCTACCTTCATCCTGAAGACCTCGCACGTTCCACGTTCCGACTCTGATGTTGCTGCGGGGTTGAACCTCGGTCCCTCCAGAGTCCTGTGTTCCATGAGACGCCTACGCCTGGGTCGCCTACTGTCCTGCGGCCGCCGCACATTGCACACTTTGACTCCCGGCAGCCGAGGCCGCTGGTCGCTACGCCGATTACCACCTAAACCTGCTTTTCATCTTGGACTTTCCCATTACTCTCGTGGGATAAATAGTCCAATGATAAGGGGCATTTTGAAAAATAATATTTCGAATTCTAATTAGTAGGAACATAATATCATTATCGATAAAATGTTAAATGCCAGGAAAGGCAGTATTAAGATTTATGACAAAAAGTAAGAAACCAATTCGCCAGAATATAAAAATGGTCCCAGGCCCTGGGACAGACAGGAAGACAACATTCACTGAACGCCTTTCATTTATTTATTCTAACACAAAGTCAACTCACAGACATTTCTGCGTTATTATTATAACCCAAGTGTAAGACATAGCTGTCTTCATTCCAAATAACTTTGTTTTTGTACGAATTTGTAGTAGAAAGGTATTAATATTCAACATTCAACAGAATTGCTTCACGGAGCTAGTACTTACAACCACCCATCCATACACAGAAATAAGGTGTATGTTTTGAAAAACCTTCATACAGACTCATTTGATGAATAGAGTAAGGTTTAATTGAAAGCTTTCCTTGAAACACAACTTTGAATGAGAGAGTTGAATGAATACAACATCGGGTAGTGCGGCCCTGACATGATACCAGCCGCACGTTTGGCCAGAGTTCATCAAAGTGCCGCCGCCTGTTTGTCGCATGTCGTGCGACGAGCTTTTAATTACCTATAATAAACCAACACTACCCCACTACAACTTTTGGCGGTTTCGCTACTAAAATAATTCTCTAATATTTTGCATACTAGAGCCTACTAAAGCTTAGTCTACTAAAGCTTAGAATTTAAGGCTTTTATCGAGTGCGGACTTTTCCACAGTCGCCTCGGGCCGGCTGGACTAAAAAACAGGTAGTTTCCGGTTCACAGACAAATATGAACTCAGCCTCGGAAAGTACGCATTATATTTGAAGCGGGCTCTAACGTTTAATCTGATCCTCAAATTCGATAAGACTATTAAATATCCGCAGTGGCTCGCGTCGGCTGATAAGATGGCGGGTGATGAACTGAATCGCTAGTTTGAACTAGGGGTGTTAGTGTGAACTGTCTTATCGTTGAAACCAGAGGTCGTGACATGCGTAGAGTCCAAAATAAATGAGAAAATAATGTTAATTTTAGTTTGATGAATTTTGTAGTTCTAAAGTTGTTGGTTTCCCTAGATAAATAAATAATGGTAAAATATATTATGTATTACCTGCTTTACCAGTACGAAAACAATGGATGCTGTGGGCCTGTGAAGTAAAGAACGACCTATTGCTGATCATGATGATGATGATGACTTTATGTTTTTAGATGATAATAGTAGCTTTTTTTACTGGAAAACCAAGTATTCATTTTTTTAAGGTTTGTTTTTATGCAGATACAAAAAAGCCAAGATACTTAAAGTATTAGTATGAGGAGTTTTCTTTCTACCAATAAGGTACTCCTTGTAGAGCAGGTTTTGTAAATCAGTATAAACCTAGGTAGCTTTGATGCTATGGAAGGTTTTTCTACAAAGTCGCAGTAGTTATTTTATTTATTGAGACGACGATGGATTAGTGAGTTAGTGATGTGAGATTGATTGATGACAGTAGGTATTTAGTTCGAATCTTTACGTAGGAATCTTTAAAATTATTTAGTAGTTGTGTAGTTTATAGCAATAGCTACTAATAGAGTAACAATTTGTCTAGGAAACTGTTCAATAGTGAGACGCGCTCCGCAATACCGAGTCGTGACTTGGCGCTCTGTCGCCGACCACTCGCCGAGGTGTCTCCTTCAGGTGCCACACTATTAACTGTTGGTCTGCTGAACAGGCAACTGACATCTACATCTACAACCTTTTCTGGTCCACTGCTGGACGCAGGCCTTCCCATGATAAGCGCCTCATTGGCATTCATCATATGGGAGTAATGAGTAATGTAACTGACATCTGTTAAGAGATAATTCAGTTTATAAATTATCACATTCGTGGAATCACCTAAATGTACCTATATTTAAATTAAAAACTGGTACTACGTTTTCCTAAGTATCTGGCATTATTTAAATGTTATAAGTTGTCAAAACAGATAGGTATCTTATCATACTCCCGGAAATTAAAACAAACTCGACAGACCTTCTTCAAACGTCAGTTGAGCATGATTAGGGTTCCGCGATGGAGGGAGCCGTGGAAGGGAGCCGTAAGTCGCAGTAATCCCGCGCCGGCGGCCGGAGCTCCGTGACGGGGCGGGACTATTCAATAATCCCCGCCGTACATCAACCGGCATTCCTATAAATTGCCCGCGATGATAGAAGCAGTTTTTGTGCGACCAGATATTTATACTTATATATATTCCGGGAATGGCTCTCCAATTTAAGTTTTGTATTCCCTGGACACGGAACAGAAATTAGAGCGAATGGACGTATGTTGTCGGCGATCCCGCAATTATCCCCGAGCGGCGATAGCGCGTCATTTGTCAGCCCGCTCGGCCGGCAAATTGCGGTCCCCATGCAAATACTCGCCGCCACCTTCGGGGCCCTGGGCCAGCTTCAAACACACCCACCGTGCAATAGACCTATTTGCAAGGATTCAATATAATATAGAAACATGTTTATATCGATATTGTGCAGAGAACTGTTATTATTGGCATGCACATTGGTTCCATGTCCGACCATATATTGAGAGTCCCTGCTCAGTCCTGCAGGGCTTCCTCGTGGCTTGGATTACTTTGAACAGTCTCAGCATGCAGTGCACCTGTCGGTACAGGCGTGCAGGCTCGGGCACACGACTCGTCAGTCAGTCGCGGTCTGATCACTTGTGCGTGTGCTCTGAGGCAGGCGCTCGGTCCGAGCCTCCGAACAGTGCTCTCTCGCGGTGCCGGTATAATGTCAAAAATAAAACAATTTATTTGGCTCAAAAACAGAATAGATCCTAAAGTTATTCACACAGAAAGACATAATTAATCGAGTCAGGACTGTATGCCTAAATAATTTCAAAGCAGTTCTATTTAAAAAAATATCTATTGGAAGTGAATCTACCTCTAAGAATTTATGAAATTAATATTTTAAAATTGTACTTAATCTTGTGGTAATTTAAAATGCAGCCCCGACAGTCTCGAGCTGGCAGGAGGAGACTAGCTGGCGCGCGAGCACTCTGCTAAACATCTGCGACAGAATCGAGAGAAGATAATAATAATAATATGATGACCTGATGTAGATCTCCTAAGTTCAGTAAATTGGCTACGTTTCGGTGACCTCTTTGGGGAAACTGAAGGCTTTGTCTGTGCAATTATGGATGAGGTAGTTAAGACGAACAATTACCGAAAGTATATCATGAAAGATGGCACGATCGATATCTGTCGAGCGTGTCATCTTCCAGGGGAGACCCTTCGTCATATACTTTCGGGTTGTTCGCACCTTGCAAACTCTCAGTACTTGCACAGACATAACCAAGTAGCCAAAATTATACATCAACAACTTGCTCTCCGATATGGCCTTACTGGTCCTGAAGTTCCATACTATAAGTACACACCGGCGCCAGTTCTCGAAAACAGCCGTGCCACGCTCTATTGGGACCGGTCTATCATTACAGACAGGACTATTCTTGCAAATAAGCCTGATATTGTACTGATCGACCGGTTAGAAAGATGGGCGGTGCTTGCTGATGTCACCATACCACATGATGTTAACCTCGTTAAAGCTGAGAAAGATAAACTCAGTAAATATCTTGATTTGGCTAACGAGGTTGTCAGCATGTGGGATGTTGATTCAGCAACCATCGTCCCGATAGTCGTTTCGGTTAATGGGGTAATAGCGAAGAGCCTCGATAAACATCTCAAGAGACTCTCGCTAGGAAGTTGGATCAAGGGTCAGATCCAAAAAGCGGTTCTCCTGGATTCGGCGCGTATCGTCAGGAAGTTCCTCTGTCTGCAACCCTAGTCACCGGCTGCTTGAGCCTAGCTTCGCGGCCGGTGATCCACCGTTTTGATATATTTTTTACTGTAGATTAGTTTTATATTATTTTTGTATTTTCTATAGTAAAAAATGTATTTTTTAACGAGTATTGAAATAAATAAAGTATAATAATAATAATAATTCCGGACAGTCTACACAGCATCATCTAGCCCCAAGCTAAGCAGAGCTTGTGTTATGGGTACTAGATGACTGATATACTTAATACAATATACTACATAGATAGATATTTTTTATTATACATATAAGATGCTTTGTGTATGTGAGTGTACGTGACAAACTGTAGGCATTGTGCCGTGGTGTCGAGGCGACGGCCGTCTGTCACGGTGACGAATGTGCTCGAGGGGCTGCAGATCCGCCCTCTGCTATACAATTGATTGCTTAGTTTGACGAAAACAATCGCTATATGGGCTAAACCATGATTAATGGTCAATCGATCACGCTGCCGTATCTGCTTTAGCCGACAGTGTTTGTCTATTGAATGCCGCGCCCGTGCCTCACCACTCCGGTGCTCAATCTCCGCCGGCTTGCTCTCGTCTCTCGGCGAACCTCACGTCGCTATAATTCAAGTATTTTGCTTATCTTTCGATATTATGACGTAAAAGCCCACCTTCGCGGCGTCTGTTTGTTAGTACTCGATTATTTCACACGTTTCTCTGTCGAAATAATATATCTTTTTTTATTTATCCGTAACGTATTAAGCGATATAAATATTTGTGTGAATCAAAGAGGTTACAATTGGCTTCTGACGGATGAGTATTGATGTTAAGGTACCTCTAGGCCATGGGTTGCGTGGAAGATAAAGCCGGTCGCATTCCTTAGTTCTTGGAACCGCTATTTATGAACGCACATTAGTGAGTTGTAAACAAAGCTTTAGATGAAATCAGCGGCCAACCGCGTTGCTTACAAACGCCCGTCCTCACTGTGTCGGTACAGTAACGTTCATCGAAAGTAATCACTTGTGAAAGTTATACTAAATCTCTTAATTTTGGTTTTATATTATTAAAAAAAGATTTCTATCTTCATTTTAGCCATCTAGTAAGTACGCATTTTACCAAAAAAAAGACCTTCTTTCAAAATCACTGTTTTAAAAACAGTTTTTGTAAAATCGTAGGTACCTATAAAATATCAGATTATCATTGAAAAAGCTTCAGACAAGTTTTTCTCCAACTCTAACAACCTAACAAGATAAACATTTCTTGCTCGCTTCTTTACATTTCCTTAAAAAGATTGAAGTGAACAAAAATCAAAGTGATCGCATAATTTCCTAGTTTATTTTTGTCCGTTGGTCTGGGTGTTTTCTATTTGTAATAAAATGACTACAAACTTAACACGGAGTCTAGCTATCGATAAACCTTCTGTGTACCAGATATAATATTATGTTTCTACTTGATTCGTCGTAGATACAACTAACATAGTTCATTATTCAAGCAGCATTACTTCCGAGTGAATCATCAGAGCAGCCTGTATCCGAGGACCTCGCTCCAGTGATCGTAGACATTACTTAGGTACTTATATCTTCCTCCGCAATTTGATTAATGTCCCAATTCTGATGTTATCTTCAGAAAGTCGTAAAAAACCAAGATGGAGAGAAAATCGGTGCCAAAACAACAGATAAGTTTTGTTATTTTGCGAAAGTGCCGTTATGTTTCTGCGTCGGTTGAAGTTCACCCCGTCTGCGGCCTACGGGCGGCGGCGAGCCGCTTTCGATAATCGTTTTAGGAAACAATGTAACATAGGTGTCTGAGAAGGTACATTAATCATTTGTCCGCAAAAAAATTCAACTTCGGCGTAAATAAAGTCGATTGCTATAAAAAAAGCTATTACAAGAAGTGTCCCTAGTGTGGAGGAGGCTCGCGATCCACCGCCGCTGCCCGATACTCACCCGACACAATGAGCAATGGAAACGGCTGAGGCTCAAGGTCGCTCACCTTCCAACGTTTATCAATAAGAACACTCAAACACTAATAATACGCTAACGCTAACAGATTGGAGCAAAGCTCGGAGCTCCATCTTTATCAATCACCTCCATTATGCTGCTAAAGTTGTCATACATCTTGCAGTAGGAGTGAGCTGAACACCATTAACTAGTCTGGGATTGGGAGTTAGAGGCAATAACGAGCCGAGTTAAATGAATATTGATGTTCAATCGGTTACTAATGTTATGATAATGTGTACTCCGTCGTAATTGCGTATTTACGGCTGCGGCGCGCGCGATGAGCGCCCTCCTGATTAGGTGTATCGAGAATCTGCTGCCTGCGATCATAATACAGAATACTTACTACTTAATACTTCAGACTAATTAGAGATAAGCACCTTTACCATTATATTACCTACGGGTACTGTCTAGGCTTCAGGTACTACACTGTACCAGGTGACGTATCACAATAAACCATCACGTCTGCTTGTTATTGCATTGAAATAATGGAATTCGTCTACTCGATTTGTTTTTATGATTGCTTCGCTGTACCTGTGTTCAATCAGTTTACAATAACTGGAAAATTATGATATTTTAATGGAAACTCAACCGAACAATAGATGCTTTTTTGTGTTCAGTTTAGTTTACATTGCATGCGTAGTACCTACTTATACATATTTTGTATATTTTTTTACTTTATCCAACAACTGTTCTGCTACCAGCGATTTCTACAAAGTGATTTCTGTAAATAAATAAGAATCACAAACCTAAAGCTTGCGTAGAGCCAGACATCACATGCCGACTTTCTCACACGGATCTTACAAAGTGTTTTCTCAAAGAGAAGCAAAACATATTTTTCTCCCTAACAAAGATAGCTGTAACAAAGACAGGCGTTATAAAATAGGACGAGTACGTCACAAAGAGAATTAGTCAATGAGTTATGGCGCTTGTTCCGTTTCCGCTAATGGCGGGGAATACATTACGCGGGACTCGCGTGACGAGACGTACAGGGGGCTCCGCTCGCGCACTCACTCGTTCAGTTTGCGAAGACACCTCACCGATAAAACCTCGTAGATATCCCACGTGTATAAGAAATTACGTATTTTCGATCTCTACCAATATTTTGTCAGCTTCTAGTAAGTTCCTGTAGAAGCCAACTGAAATCATCTGTTTGGTGTGTGAACTGAACCCTGTATGTGTGCGAGCGAGGTGGGCCTGCGCTATTATCATTTGTATTTGTCACACGCATGCTCTTGCTTTCGTTAACTGGATGATTAATGCTCGTCTGGAGGTCTCGATGGCCGAGTGATACCGAGGTTTCCCGAGGAGGCCCGAGGAGGCCCGAGAAGGCCTGAGGAGGCCCGGCGCTCGGAACAGCCTAGTCATGCTGATTTAGATCCCGTCGGCAGGTTCAAACATCTGGTATGGACCACCTCAAACCACTCGTTCGTGATGGTCCACAGCGCCCGCCCTTGCCATATTAGCCTTGATCATATTCTAAAATATTTGTACCTTATACATACATAGAAAAAATATAAATAAATCACAACCTTTCACTCAGTACGGGTAAGTAAAAAAATTAAATAATTTTCAGCATCATCAGCTTCGAGCTAAGCAGAGCTTGTGTTATGGGTACCTACTAGTGTATACTAACTAGATTCATTTCAGTGCTATAGAATAAGAAACTTTGGACCATAATCGATGCCCCGGCGAATAGAGTCGTGTTGATTTATCTATCAAAGTGATAATTAAATTATTCATAAGAATAGTAATGAAAAGTTTTATATTTGGACGTGGAGTTTCAATCACACAATTGTTCAAGCCACGTCTGCGCTCCCGCTGATCACGGCGGCTTTATGAGACTTCGCAATGCAATTATTCAAAATAGTTCGGAAACTTTATGAAATTAATATTGATTTATTCATCCGCAAAAACAATGTTCTGGATTTAGTACTTGAATAAAACTTATCGTTTTCATAAAATGGTATAACTAGTAAGGTATCAGATCTACTTTTGAAGGGTAAAAGAAGTACCTCGTTTGAATTGCACATTTGACCCGCAGCAGAAGTAAAGTTAGCTTGTATCTGTAATGTCCGTGTTACCTGTGCTACGTAAATAGCGTATGCGAGCGGTCGGCGCTACAACCGGTATACCTATGCAAACCGCCCGCCCGCAGCGGGAGAGACGGCCGAGGGCGGGCGGCGATTACAACTACAATCTCTTGCCACGTAAAAGAGGTGAATACCACACATATAAAAAAAAGTCGACCAAGATTAGAAGCAGTGGCTGGTTAATAATGAAACCTGATCGCATGCGCCCTGTCCGTCGCAGCACCGACGCCGCTCGCCGCAGGAACACAAGCGTACAGTATGAGGTAGTTTGTAACCCGCAGGCACCCGCGCTATGTATCTGCATCACTTGCTAAGTTCAAGTCCATTGTTTGCGCCTACTCCTCCAAACTGTGAAGGCTTACCTCCCCCTACTTCACCCCTACCCCGGTCATAGTTGATAGCTCCACTACCCCGCTTTGCATAGTTTTGCGAACACCCTTCAGATGTCGAGTCGATAGCGAGGGAAAAATTTATGATTTTGATGAAGGATTTGGAATTTATTAACTAAGATGGGAGGATTTTTATATTTTTAACATTTCAGCATACCATAACGTAATTAGGTAAGTACTAAGGACTTAGACATAAGTCTTGTAATGTAGTGAGATAGGTTTGATTGCTGGACGAGGTATTAAAGGCAAATTCACACATTCAGTGTAGTCACAGTTCAGGATCAGTGGATTTCCAAGTCGGTTCAGAAAACTGTCGATCCGTCAACGGTCCGACGATCTGTACCGAAACGAATAATCAATGATATTACAAGCGGCCTTTAACAAATTTTGTAGAAAACCATGATCAATTAAGTATTACCTAGTATTACCTAGTATTACCTACCATTTGCCCAACGCACTATGACCAACTGTTTAGCTGTTGGGAACTATTGTTAAAGTCCGCACACCGATGGCGCCTGGCGTCAAGTAAACAATAGCTCCGTAGTAAAAATTGTAATAAATAAGTAAAAGTTATTAAAAGTTGCCAAATACGAAAGAACTACATTATTTATGTGATAAATCATATGATCAAGTGTTATCTAGTAAAACAAACGGCCATAAACAACATAAAATCGAAGTCAAAAAACGTAAACAACTTTGAAGTGATCAATCAATTGACTTACAAATCTGTGTTGTGTGCTTGTGTGATTCTAAAACACCAGCTTTGGCTATACCAGGAGCTTATAAAATACAGTGGAATTCACGATACATATCCTTGTAATAATGAAATTGGAATATAATAAAATACTCTGAAGGTATGTAGTAAACCACTATTTTATCGGCAAGCATAGTGAG
Source organism: Eupithecia centaureata (assembly GCA_944547425.1). NCBI lineage: Eukaryota > Metazoa > Arthropoda > Insecta > Lepidoptera > Geometridae > Eupithecia > Eupithecia centaureata. The sequence goes on from OX155682.1 coordinate 15,670,236, forward strand.
TGAGTTGTGTACCCACAATTTTTTTGATTTGAAAATCGACAAACAACATAAAAGCATACATTACGTTAATTTCGACCTGCAATCTAACGTTTCCTTGGCCGAATGGTTAACAACGTAGACTGAGATCCCGGAACCCGAGGTTCGAATCCTGAAGAGAACGAATAATTCTGTTTTTGCACTATTTTATTTTTTGGGATTATACTTATTTTACTTATTTGAAAAATTATAACAAAAACAGTATGAATACAAGAAGTAGAGCTAAGATAAACACGAAAATCAAAGAAGGAGAAACAAAGCATCTGAACGACTATGTAAAAAGTATAGAGTTGTTAAAACGAGAACTAGATGACAAATGCCACGAAAATGAAGTGCTTTTGGAAGAACTTGACAACAATTCTAAAGAATTTGAAACTATGTGTAAACAAGTGACAGCTTTTAAAAAAAGAATTTATGAAGAAGAAACAAAAAATACCAACCTAGAGAATAAAGTGGAAGCTCTACTACAGGAAAATAAAGAAATTTTATTAGAGCACGAAGAATGGTCAAATAATGTAATATGTAAAGCAGACATAAATAAAATGATTGAATCAAAAAATGATGAAATTACACAACTTCAAATTAAATACAGTGATCTATTACTCAGATCAATAAACAACAAAAGGTCAAAAATTGGAAATAGAAAGCACAAGAAACATAATAGTTACAAAAAGTATACACTCAAAAAGAAACAAAACACTAACCTACATAGAATGAATAAACTCAAAGAGACGAAAAGAATTTTGTTAGAAGAACTACAACATAGAGAGCAAACCATAAACGCACTTAAGATTGAAAGTGAAAAATTATTGACTATGATATTTACATATGAACAAGACTTAAAACGAAATGAACTAACATTGAACAAAGTGTATTTTTTAGAAGGACAATTGACGAAACTGCAAGATATTATAGAAAATAAACTAAAAAAACCGACATTGAAATCTGAAGGATCTACAAATATAGCTGATGACAGTGAATCAGGTGAGAAGATAAGTAACGAAGAAACAAAGAAATGTACAGAAACACTAAAATACATGCCAAAACCACAGAAAACGACTGTTAACATGTATTCAGATATTAATGGACAAAATATGGGTAGCAGAATACTGAACTATCTACCTGAAAAATACAACATCATTAATTATTGCAAACCGGGTTCTGGTATTGATGAAATTCTAAGCAATTGTAAAGATACGAAAAGCGATGACCCGATTGTATTAGTGATTGGTGATCACAGAAGTTTTCAAGGAAATTCATTGAATTATTTCTCCTACGTAGACACTCTAGCAAGAGCCAATGTAAACCGAAAAATTATTATAACAACAATAGCATATACACATAAATATTATACTGACAATAAAATCATGCGAATGAATAGCAAATTATATACATTGGCAAATCAACATAAAAACATACATGTTATAGAAATTAATAATGACAGAAATGTACTTAGAAAAGAAACACTAGCTGAATGCATAGCTTCGACATGCGTACGCCAAATGAAGTTTTGCAATTTAATAGTACTAAGCCAAGACGAACACTTTAGTGAAAATTTTTTAAACCTCGCCCTGACCAAGCAAATCACATAAAAATACACCATAACGGTCAAATTACAAACAAAAAATGTAAGCCCGGTAAAAATGTTAACCGAAACTGTTGCGAGTTAAAAACAAGAAATAACATTTTATTTAATGTAGGACATCAAAATGTCCAAGGTATTAAAGGTAAAACCCTATTGTTAAACATGTTTCTGGAAAACGAAAATCTTGACATATTCTGTATAACAGAAACATGGATTAAGGAAGAGGAAACTTCTGGGTATGTTTTTGAAAACTATAAAATTGTGAGCGCTAGCTGTAGAAAAGCTTATAGATGCGGAGGCACTGCAATTCTTGTAAAAAATAATATTAAAGCCAAGTCTAGAACTGACATTTGTAAATTAAACATTGAAAAAGATTTTGAAATAAGTTGTGTAGAGACAAATAGAATAATTATTATAGTAGTTTACAGATCTCCTAGTGCTAATCTGGACGTTTTTGTAGATAAGTTGGAACAATGTCTAGAAATTTTAACAAAAAAATGTAAGAGTCACAAAGATATTCTATTATGTGGAGACTTTAATGTTGACTTTTCTACAAAAATGGAATACAATATGAATCAGAAAAATATACTAATTGATTTGCTAGATTGCTATGCACTGGATAGAAAAATTTTTGATGTTACACGGCTGGCCAAAGATTCACATACCTGTATAGACAATATTTTTGCAAATATAGATGTTGTAGATGCCAAAGTAGTGATGGGCATACATTCGGACCACTTTGCTCAATGCGTAAGTATTAATATGAAGAAAGAAAATAGTAGTTCGAATAAATTTATCAGTAAAAGACAAATTAATTTAAATTCCATTGAAAAACTCAAAGTTGATTTGCACAATGAATATCTAAATTCTGAGCCCTGTAATTTTGATGATTTTTTTGTATCATTTTTAAGAGTACTTAATGGGATCATGCCCGTCAAAACTAGATGTATAAGTTTAAGAAGGTCATTTAATGATTGGGCAACAACAGGACTTAAGATTTCCCAAAACAATATGAAACATCTCTACTACCACCTGTCCGTAACTAACGACGAAAGTGTGAGATCTTATATTAGATGTTACAGTAAAATTTTCAAAAAATGTTGTTTACAAGCTAAAAAAATTGATATCCGCAATAAAATCCTAACTGCCAAAAATCCCATTAAAGCTACTTGGAACATTATAAAAACCGAAACTGGGAAAAACATAATATTATGCGATAAAGACATAGAAAAAATTAAGGGTTTTGATAATAATAATTTGACATCTCCTTCTGACATTGCCAATCATTTCAATGACTTTTTTGCTCAAATTGCAACGACCTTGACTAGAGATCTCATCGATTCAGAGAATGAATCCATGAAATTTGTCCATCAATTTATAATGCCTAACGCAAGTAATTTTGTTCTATGTGACATTACGCCATTAAAGATAGTTAAAATAATTGATCAGCTGAAATCTAAGAATTCATGCGACCTCTGGGACATATCGTCGTCAGTTTTAAGACTTATAAAGAATGAAATCGCTACACCTTTAGCAAGTGCTATAAACCAGTGTATAAACCAAGGTTTTTTTCCTGACGTGTTAAAAATAGCTAAAGTAATACCACTTTTTAAGAAGGGCTCTCGTAGTGATGCTAATAACTATAGGCCCATATCCCTCCTACCTGTGTTCAGTAAAATCTTTGAGAAATATATTACAAATGAGCTGTACTTATTTATAGAAAAACACAATATACTAAATAGTAGACAGTTTGGGTTCCAGCGAAAAAAGAGCACCAACCATGCAATAGCTTCTTTAATAGAGGGTATATTAATCGATTTGGACAAGTCTAAAAGTACATATGGTCTGTTTTGCGATTTGTCAAAAGCTTTTGACTGTGTCTCTCATAAAATTCTTTTAAAAAAGCTAGAGCATTATGGTGTTCGAGATAAAGAACTGTCGATATTTTCTTCGTACCTGTCTAATCGGAAGCAAATTTTAGAATGCAATGGTTTTAAATCAGAATCTAACAACATAACCCTGGGTGTTCCACAGGGGTCCATCTTAGGTCCACTTTTATTTATTTTATATATTAATGACATTGTAGTTTGTCTCGAGAGACATCGGGACATGGTCCTCTTTGCGGACGACACGACTGTAATTGTAAGCGATAGGTGTAAGAAAACTGTAAGTGTAAAATTGGATAATCTAATAAGTAATATAAAGGAATGGTTTCATGCGAATAATCTCATACTGAATGTAGATAAGACTAATGTTGTAAAATTCTTTCTTGGTTGTGACAAATCTGATGACATTGTTAAACATATTATTGATAAGCACTTTTTGAATACCCTTGACACTATAAAATTTTTAGGAATTAACATTGACTCAAAATTAACATGGACTAAACATATTGACACCCTAGTTGGCAGACTTAAATCAGCGGTCTTTGCTATCAAAACTATTAGACAACTTAGTGATATTAAGGCTTCAAAAACTGTTTATCATGCGTATTTCCATTCTGTCATGACATATGGTATAATAGCATGGGGAAATGCCTGCCAATCCAAAAGAGTTTTCATATTGCAAAAACGGGCAATACGCGCGATTTTGCAAATGAAAAACATAGAATCATGTAAGGATAAATTTAAGGAATTAGGAATTATGACACTCATAGGCGAATATATATACCAAAATTTAATGTATGTAAAATTAAACATTGATAAATTTAATTTAAATGGAGACTCTCATGGCTATAACACCAGAACTAGAAATGATCTTGCTATCCCTATTCATAGACTTGCAAAAGTAGGTAAAAGTTTTGTATGCGTAGGTATTAAACTTTTTAACAAACTTGAATATGACATTCAGACCAAAGATATAAACAATTTTTGTAACACTATTAAAAAAATGTTAATTGAAAAATCATACTATACACTCGACGAAGCTATTGCTGATAATTTTACTGTTATATCTACCTAACTTTTATTATGTACCAGCTTGTACCAATTCTGTTTTAGTTTTTACGCAATTACTAATATTATGTAACATAAATGTAAAAAGATTGATTTTTGAAAATTGACTTTTCCAAGTGTACAAATGTATCTAACTGGAATAAATAAATACAATACAATACAATACAATAGTTATATGTACAGTAAAAACAACAATCGAGAAAAATCGTTATTTCCTCGAGACAAAACTGGACACTTCAAGTTGATCCGTGTAAGATAGATTGCAGCTTGATTTTTCCTCCTCGAGTCCAGCTACAATAGAACACTGGCATAACTTACAATAGAACACTGTACATAAGTGCGATAAATTTGTTTCTCAAGGTGAGAGATTGCTTTGAGCTCGTCACCCATTTTTCTCTGGAGGCCAAAAAATGAATGTTTCAAGTACGAAGTATCGTTAGGCGAGGCGTCCGCGCTCGCCGGCGCCGCCGCCTCCTGGACACAACCAGCTCACATTTCTTTGTAATACAATACAAAGCAATTCCTTATTCATAACGCCGAGTTCCAAGTCAAAAACATTATTAATCTAAGGTAAAAATACAAACAAATAATACAACCTAGATTACAATGGAGAGAGTAAAACATCGTGACATGCGTCATTGTTCGTTTGTAATCTTTGTAACTCGCTATCTGGGCTGGAGCACAACTTCTGCTTACTTCGGAACTAGATGATTCTGTGTCATGCGATATACAAAACAACAGTTATTAACGTAATTGAAAAATAAGTAAAAATAAAACATGCCATACAAACTAGTTTAGTTGCGTACAAAGAGTCGTATACTCATCTGCACTCAGGTCGGTGTTGCCAGCAGAGCCAGATTTAATGAATCCCGACGGCGCGGCGCGTTCATCAGGCTCTACGATGCAAATGGGCAATGACGAGATAAGTGCACTTATTCACTTATTCTTTGTTTAACTAAAGCACACGCGTCTAGACTAAACACAAGGCGATGTTTGCTCCGGCACAAACCACCCATACCTACATATTCAACCCTATACTCTACAGTGTACGGTACAAAATCCTCTGTGAGATGCCTCGCTTTCAAACGAGCATTATATCCTGTGCAGGAGCCCCTGAAAAGTCTACCAATTTAAAGTCTGTTCCAATAGAATAGGGTGTAAATTCGTTTGTAAGTTATGTGGAAAATTCCAGCTTCAGGCGATTTGGAGTTTTATTGTCGAGTAAATTCATGGCCCGTCCTTACAGCTTATGTTTAAGGACTTTATCTAAGTAAGCGCCGCGCCGGCTCAACAGTTTCGAGCGACTTCTTTTAAAGGTTACTCTCTTTTTCTTTGCCTAATTCTCCCACTTTTAATCAAACTTATAATTAGCCAACCTTTTATTCGTGGGTTTTTTATGTTGTTTTTTGTAATAACGAAGCGCGTGTGGTATGGAACAAGTTTTAATTGATTCTTCCTCGTGCTCCGACCGGCGACCTCGAGCCCGCCCCGCCCCGCCCCGCCCCGCCCCGCCGCGCCGCCGCCCCGCGGAGATGGTTTAGCCAAATCGGGCTTCGATAATTTGTTCATAACGAGTTTTTTGTAGATCCTCTCGTATTTCATCAGATCGGTCGGATCGTTGCCTAATTTTATTTTGTTTGTTGTTTTCTCCTCAACTCGGCAGCGCCCTACGATTGTCAGATCAACTTTTGTGTTTTAATTGATCTCCCAAAACTTCCGCCCGGAACATTTCATTATTCATTTCAATATTTTAGAAAAACAAACGTATCCCTATGCGTTTATTTTCTCGCGTAAATAATCAACCTAAAAATGTTCCACTTGTAAGTACTTGGAACCCTTTCCACTTCCAAGAAACTAGTTTTCTCGTTACAAGTAAAATAAAACTTAATTTAAAGTGCAGTTTAACTGATTTTCTTTCCAATGAATAGCGAAGCGCTGGCAAAGTAGATTATTCAATGAGACCGCTCCAATTAAAAGTTGTTCATTCTCACAGATCCCTCATTACCGCGCCCGCGTCACGTGGCTCTGTGGGTACATTACTTGGTGCATTTATCGGCTAACAGCAACCATTGCGTATAGTAGAGCTCCTTACTTGGACTTAACAGTAGGGGAAATGTAGGCAATGGGAGTCAGTCGGCAGTGGTGATCCCCTCAAAATAACAAAACTGAGCCTTCATTTCCCCTACTCGTATCTCTATTAATTTAAGAAACGAAATTATACATCCGTTGAAGATGGTTTCAAAACAAATCTTGTCATCCTAATAGTTGTTTGTCTAAGAACAAAATGCCTTTTCTCTGAGATGCTTCCTCCTGTCTCGCCGGCATACGTTACGCGCCGTCGCCGCCGCCCCGCCGCGCCGCCGCCGCCCGCCCGACGCACTACGTACGAAGGAGATGTCGTTAGCTTCCCCCCAGTGCAGCCGCACCGCACCGCCTCTCACAGCTAAAGGTCCCTCTCCACGGCACCACCGGGCCGGGCCTATGTTGCTGACCTCATCACCTAATATACAGCTATCATGGTTTTTAACACCAAAGTCATTTAACACGGAATATTTACCATGATTTGGTTTCAATTTTTTTTAAGAGATTGTGCCATGATCACATAAGAACTGTGTCAGTTCTTTCGCTTGAAACTGCGCCGAAATATCAAAAATTTAAGACAAATGAAATCATGGTAAATATCTTGGGTTTTATTTGTTTCTATTCCGGACTGCAAGATTAGCCCGCTCATAGTTTTATGCTTAAAACCAATTTTTTATGTTTATTTGTAAGAAGGAGAATATGTATCTACCAGGTTGCCTTGTTTAAAAAGGTTTATCTATACACTGGGTTATAAAAGAACACCAACGGACTGAATTCAAAATTCACAGAAGAAAGAAACCCGTCTGCTACATAGAATGAGAAGAGGAATGTCTGATTTGTTAACAAACAGTGTTGTCGAAAAGTGTCGCACCATCAGTCACGTCGTACCATCAGTATCCAATAGGACCGAAGTATCCAATAGAACTTCCCACTTCTGTGAATAGAACCGAAAGTACCTGGGCGAATGTATGGAATAAAACGTAAAACATTTTATGGCAAATAAATGATTTTGTATTTGTATTTTGTATCATGTAAGAGCTGTGCTGAGGTCTCTGGCGGTGACACGGCGGGCCTCCTCGTCTGAAAGGGCTGCACAAAAACCGCTCCCAAGACTCACCTAATATCTTCTTGGAAATTATGAAGTAGAGCACTAACTTCTTTGCTATGACAACGTACTTCTGTTACTACTACAACATTGACAGGATAATAAGTTTGCTTTGTGAACAGGTGTCGAGTCTTACGGCAATTTCCACTGCTTTTGTTTCCGTCCTCGGTCGGGTACCTGTTGCTCATCGAGAGCTCCTGTACCAACGTCTCCGCTCTTGTAAAAATATTTTTCTATTTTAGTCTTAAAAGTTCGAATGAGCAAGCACATCCTTTCAACTCATAGACTCAGAGGGAATGAAAGAAAATATAAAGTGGTGTGAAAAGGTAGTTCCTATTTGTATTCCATGTAGGAGGAATAACACAACTATGGCGTGGCGAGGCAGCCGCGGTCTAATCAGCGGTTATCTATAACTCAATCAGGCGCGCTGTTTGCTCGCCCTCCACTTACAGATTGAAATTACGTATACCTAGTATAGCGTTCGTAGTTCCTGCCCAATGAGTCTCGGCTACAGGCTGGCACTGATTTACGGCCCAGTTAATCTGACTGATAGCGTAGAATATTGCGAAATCAGGCTTATTGTTTAGAGGAAACGCCCGCGTTAATTCGCCACAAATAATGTTAATCTTATGTAATCGACTACAGCTTAGACTCTTGGTAAGATTCACAAAAAAGCACAAAAAATCTATGGCGAGTTTTTTTTTAGCTTCATATCATTTACAAAGCCTAAGAGATACGGTTTCATACTCCCAGATGAAATCGAACGTGTTTAGTAAAGCGAATTCTGAATTTAAATTCAATATTCCACGAGCAAGATATGATCTCTTTGAAAGGCTCAGCGCTGTGCAGTCTCAAGTTATTAGTTCAAAAGGAGCAAGCGGTGGCGGGCTCACTCGTGCAGCCAATATCCGGTGCGTCGGCCGCCGCCCAGGCCCAGGGAAGCGAGGCCCGACATCCGCGCCCAGCTCTCCTATCCACGAGCTCCGTCGTCCTCGCAACGTAGATCCTTGGAGTCGTCACGGTTATTTATTGAGACAATTAATATCGACAGGTTTCAATCAGCCCTCCCTCCGAGCCGGCGCCCGGCGGAGCGTGGAATTAATGTTATCGGATTCTGATGCATTTGCATTATGAGGAGGTAATTAATTTGAAAACTCAATAGATTTACTCTGCTTTAATTAACTCGTATTGTTAGTAATATAACGGGTAATGATTTGGTAGAAGGAAAAGGTCCATTGTTTCCTTGCTCATTAATTCAGATATTATTTCTGAGCACTGCTTTCTTGTTTAGGTATTTTTTGCGTTGTCTGCTGCTCGGGGATAATTAGCGGTGTCATTAGCAGGCGTGCTCTGAGTCGTAATAATGAACCTCAACCTCACAGGCCGTGCCTCTGTGAGGCCTCACCGCAGGGCCCGCGGCCGCCGCGCCTCGTCCGCGCCTCCAGACACATTGTCCATCCGCTCCGGCTATTATATTTACATGCAAATCTCACAAACTGCTCCGTTAGTTCGTCTAGTCTAGGCAATTCACGACAGAATACAAATTGCTTGTGTCGTATCACTGAGACTCATAATACTGAACGCTATGCATTGACTGTTACCAACTCGTGCTATAGTGTAGATATAGATACGATCTCAAGTTATGCCATTAGATGTGAAACGGCATGAATAGATACGCTCCGCTCTACTTGGCTCCGCTCGGTATATCATTATTGCATTCAAAATTTCAAACGTATCTTCATTCAACCTCTCAATATAACCCGTTCTTAAAACTTCGATCGACTCCAGCCCAAAGAATAAACTTTTAACAAGCGCACTTGAACCATTCAAATCAAATCTCAGTCAAATAATCCAGGCGTGAAGCTGAAACTTTAATGAATTCCCATTTAGTCTGAGACAAATCCTCTTGAGCTTAAATTTGATTTGTTTCGAGTCGAGAGGCGCCTCGCGCTCGGCGGCGGCGGGCGAGGCTGACTCCTACACATTGATAAGGTTCCTTCCATTTTCTTTCATATTATCATAAATATAAGTGAGTGAGGAATGGCCTCACCCGCGTCAGACCTGACCGCCTAAATCTGTACGTATTTGATCGGAAGAGCATTCATCTGGTGCTCAGTGAGTTTGCGAGGCGCGCTCATGATTGATGACGTCACGTGCTTCCGCACCACTGCCTCTCTGTGACACAGGTGCCGCGCTCCTGACCACTGACGCAGAAGGAACACCTAAGGGAGACTTACAGACAGGTCCATCAACGGAGGTCCTTTCTCATAACGATGTGATTTTTTTAACTAAAAATAGCATCATTACAGATCTTTTAGGGCAACTTGAGACCCAATCTACCTCCCTTGTGGACGTTGGAAAGTTTTTTGCTAATCCAATAGTTGAGGATAACTGCAAGATTGAATATTAGCTGTAATACGTGGTGGCTCTCTATAGTAAAAATAGTCTCGAATGTGAAGAAAGACATGTTATTGTTTTGTCCCTTTTGATGCAAATAAATGATTATGAATTATTATTATAATGAGAGGACTAATTGATCTACCTTTATAGCGTGTGAGTATACCGCCCTCAGGCTGCCTTTGAATGCATCGTACGTTAGGAAGAAGTTTTGCTGAGAGTAGGTATAAATCCCTCGTCGGCAGCTTACTTATTTATTCTAATGCTTTATTTTACAATAGTACATTGTTACCCAAGGGTTGAAAGTAACTTATTTAGTCCCGAGACGGGGTTGATTGTTATTCTGCCATTATCATGAACCATGCTAATGGCAGAATAAATGCTGAACCAAATTACTTGCTGAAAAAAATTACCTTAGCGGCAATACACTGAATTCAAAAAATACGAAAGACAAGGCAGTATGCCTTTATGGCTTTCGCCTGTCCTAGATGGACCAATAAATAAAAAAGAAATTAGCGACAATTTGATTAATTTGTTTTCTCATGTTTTTATTTATATTTCCTTGTATTCTTAATGAAAAGCACCGTGTTTACCTCGGGTGAAGTAACTTATTTAGTCCCTAGAACTATTGGCGCCCTCATTACACTCGGGCGCCAAACCCCGTCTCGGGACTAAATAAGTTACTTTCAACCCTTGGGTAACAATGTACTATTAATGGTCCCACTAGGGTAACCCAAAGGTCTGCCACCTGTTCGTATAGATAATTATTTTACTGCAGTCAAACTCCAACCAGCAAAGCAGTAGTATGACGTTTCCAATCAGACCATTCAATTGGTCAGAGTTTTAATTGTAGTCATAATTTGTATGATAAAATAGAAATAAAGTGGAAGAATATACCTCCAGGTCAATTACAGAGAGCCGTATTAATAAAATAGTAAATTTTCAAAGTAGAATGGAACTAAAGCCGCGTTGACACGGTCAGAGCCAGCTCGGACCTAGCTCTGACCGAGTTGTCTCATAGGAGTAGCTTCATACGAGTGTACTAGGATAGCTGTTGAAATTTATCATAGTTGACTCGGATCATTTTCGTCATTATTCCAATTAATTTTATGAGTCAAAAACAAAAAATGACGGATTTTGTGCGAAGTTGTTGTTGGACGCCCTTTTGTTTTCCAACTCGTATACGAGCTAGCTCGGATGAGTAGAACACGGTCCGAGTCTACTTAGCTCGGACGCCGTCGTCCGAAGCCACAATCCGAGTTGCGTCCGAGTAGGTATCAGAGTTCACTCGGTGCGAGCTGGCTCTGATCGTGTCAACGCTGCTTAACAGTATCTAATATATCTTGTTCTGATGACCCAAATGAATTATTTGACAAACTTTTGAATGTTCACAAGGACACAGTGAAGTATTCCAACCTAGAATATGCTCAGGGAGAGACAGGGTCGGATTTATTGATTGGGCCAGTCCTGTATTAAAGAATTAGGAATAGATATTACGATCTTATGCTTTTAGACAAACTATGTTATATAATCCTGGATTTCTGTTGTATGTTATGAAATATTATAAAACACTTAAGATTTGTCAAGGAAGCGAAGACTCCTTCAGTTCTACGGATGTCAGATAAGATAAATAAGAAAAACTCCAATTCCAACACATATTGAACGTAATTTTATTACAACTCACATTATTTATGACAAACTTATGATTATTTACAAGATATGTACATTTTTACATCGAATCAATGGTATACAAACAGCGGGTCCTTAGCTCGCTAGGCGATATACAATTAGAGTTTAATAAATTCTTCATTACAACCCTAGGCCGAGTCTGTTAGTGCGGTCACTCTCACTGCGCGTACTAACGCGTCGCGGCGCGGGGCGGGCGCGCGGGCGGCGGGGGGGGGGGACCGGGCTCGGGTGTCGAGGCGCCTCGTGCGCGGGGGGGGCGGCCTACAGGCACGTGTGTCCGTTGGAGGCGATGAGCGGCGCCTCGGGAGGCGAGGGCGCGGCGGAGGGGCGCGGCTCCAGAGGCAGCGCGTCCTCGGGCGGCGCCGAGCGCGACGTGAGCGCCGTGGAGGCCTCGGAGCGCTCGGCGGCGGCGGGCGCCAGCGAGGCCGCGCGTGACTCCAGCGCTAGCGCGCGCGCGCGGGCGCGCTTGCGCGGGATCACGCTGTTCTCGACGTGCAGCTGCGCGTTGACGTCCTTGCCGGCGGCGCACGTGCACGCCTTCAGGAAGCTCTTCTTGAAGTTGTCCGAGAGGAAGGCGTACAGGATCGGGTTCATGGCCGAGTTGGAGTAGGAGAAGCAGGCGGCCACCAGGAACACGGTGACGGTGACGCGCGACGCGCACTCCGTGGGCGGCGAGTAGATGAGCGCCACCTGGAAGGCCCAGTAGGGCAGCCAGCACAGCACGTAGACCGCGATCACGGTCAGCACCAGCTTGGTGACCTTGCGGTGCGAGCGCTTCTTCTCCTTGGAGCGGTGCTTGGGGCCGACGGTGCGCAGGCGCCGGATCACGAGGCAGTAGAACACGAAGATGAGCGTGAGCGGCGTCGCGAAGCCGAGCGCGAACGAGTACAGCGTGAAGGAGGTCTGGCCCTTGTTGAAGTCGTGCTCCGGCCAGAGGATGTTGCAGGAGGGGCCGTCGGCCGTCGGGATGAGCGTCGTGTACATGAAGATGGGCGCCATGACGAGGGCGGAGGCGGACCAGGCGGCGGCGGCCACGAGGCGCGACACGGCCGGCGTGCGCAGGCGCGGCGCCGCGATGGGGTGGCACACCGCCACGTACCGGTCCGCAGACATTATGCACAGGAAGATGGAGGACGTGAACTGGTTGATGCCGGTGCTGATCATGTACACCTTGCACATGGCGGCGCCGAAGGGCCAGGCGCGCAGCGACATGGTGGCCACGAGGAAGGGGATGCCGATGAGGAAGCACTCGTCGGCGATGGCCAGGTTCACGATGTACATGTTGGTGACGGTCTGCATGTTGCTGTAGCGCAGCACCACGTAGATGACGAGCGAGTTCCCGAGCAGCCCCACGCCGCACACCAGCGCGTACAGCACCTGCGTCACGGCCACCACCACGGGCAGGCTGACGGGCCCGCACGCCTCGTACGTCCCGTTGAGCGTGCCGTTGGCGCCCCACGACAGGTTGCCGGCGCCCCACGCGCCCTCCGCGCGCCCCCCCAGCCCCGCCTCCAGCTCCTCCAGCTCCATGCCTGCGCTCTGCCCCTCTCCACCTCACCTGTAACCAACGACACGACCCTGTACATAACTCTACTTTGTCCCTTCACACGACCCTTACTACTAGCTATGCCCATGGCTTTACTCGCGTAGTATAAATTTTTTGGCGCGGAATCACAACTTTTTCGAAACGAATGTAACAAATCAGAGATCATTTAAATCGGTCTAGCCATTTTTAAGTTATAAATGATAAGTTGTTAGTAATTTTTCTTACATTCAAGTTTATTTTATCATATATTGAATGATTGTGCGAACCATATAACCGTATATGTATGTATATAATTTGTATTTTTGAACCCTGATCAAACGAAATGTGCGGATACACGACATATATTTATCGATAAAAATGGGGATAAAAATAATTATATATTATTTATCTCAAAAACAAAGCAGTTTTAATATTTTTTTAAATGAAGACTACTTCATCGTTTCTTTTTGAGTAAATGGTCTATTTTATTCCAAGTAGTACCATTTAACTGGGTTATTGAGCTGTACTTTTTTGCATGTTGTATCAAATCCTCCAAAAACTGGGGGTCTATCTCTTTCCGTTGTCATGTTATTCACCATTTAAATTAGGTACTTTTCGCAATGTAGATTAAATCAGTTGAGATTCCTGTTGATCTTTGTAGTTTATAGAAAGTACCTAATTTAAATGGTGAATAACATGACAACGGAAAAAATATGTGTCGTGTTTCCGCACATTGCGTTTGATCAAGGTTCGAAAATACACATTGTAATTTTCATTCAATTATTCAGCAGAACAAAGACTTACAGCAAGAGCTTTCAGAGTGCAGAATAAAACTTTATAACTTAGAGTGTAAGCCCTTGCATTCAGCAACAAGTTTCTGTAGTACAGATCTTCACACTGAGCTAATGACCATTGATCCTGACATATCAAATGTGGATCTTACTACACCAAGTGGCCACAGTCAAAGCCGAACACCAGTCATTAAAGGGAGCGGTAAAATAAAAAAGTATATAAAATTAAGGAACTTTATTAGGAAGTCGGAGAAAAAAATTCATAAAAAAAACAACTTCTCAATAATGTCAAATTGAGTAAGGAAAAATGTAACTGTAAATTACAAGCAGAATTGGACTCCTGTTACAATTTAATAGGAAGAAACTCAAAAGATTTAGATCATATGACTGATAAAATTGCTAGTTTAGAAAGGGCACTTAAAGAAGTATCAGCTAAATATAAGCAAGCCCAAAAAGATACGCATGACCGCTCTCTCAAAATGCAGGACCTTTTAAATGAAAGTAAATTGAAGTACGGCATAACTGCACTCAAACAGATCTTGAGATAGCCACAATACACAGTAGCAATCATATTAAAGACTATGCTGAAGAAATACTGCTCCTGTCAACACTGACATCACCATGCATTGCTGGCGGCGCAGCTATCGCCTTCGGACGTAGCCCATTGCAAAAACTGCAGCAATAATTCAGCTCCTGGTGCAACCACTGAGGATCCAGCAGTTCAAGCAGACTTAGACTTAGACTGCGGTCAACATATTCGAAAGACTGTGATATACTCTGATAAGTTGGGTGCAGGCATGGGTCCAAGACTTAGTGACCTATTAGTACAAAATGTTTTAAATAATTGTTTTCCGAATACAAATGTAGATAGAATAACCGATTGTATTCAGAAAGA
This sequence comes from Eupithecia centaureata, assembly GCA_944547425.1. Lineage (NCBI taxonomy): Eukaryota > Metazoa > Arthropoda > Insecta > Lepidoptera > Geometridae > Eupithecia > Eupithecia centaureata. The sequence goes on from OX155682.1 coordinate 15,685,295, forward strand.
TAAGTCCTTGAATCAAGGCACCACTCTAATAGTCCAGCTAGGTAAATGTTGTATAAAACGGTCACAGTTGATTAGGCTTGTAGAAGTACTTTTGGAAAAGGTACAGAATGGACTAGAGAAACTAATAATTTGTTCCTTCCCCTACTCCAAATCACTGACAACAAAACAAAATGATATTTTATTCAAAAATAACTTACTAATTTACAACATGACATGTCGTCTTATTGATGTATTGTATTTTGAGACTAATATGTTTATTAGTAAAGCTTTTTTGACTAGGGACACAATGGACCTAAATAATCAATGTAAAACGAAAATTGCTAAATTGTTAGCATATAATATTTTTGATCCCGTTATAAATAGTATAACGCAGTTACCTGACGAGCCTGTACATGTACTCGTAGTTAGTAATAGTACTAATGAGGGCACTAAAGCTACAGCGTCAATAAACACAAATTTAAACTGACCGCGACGACAATGGGAAAGCAAAAAGCCACATTTCATATAGTCCATCAGAATATACAAGGCTTACCCAGCAAAGTCCTAGAATTAGAATTATTTTTGAACCACTTTAATGTAGATGTTATGTGTATAACAGAACACTGGATTGTAAAGAATCAGTTACTTCCCTTTTATAATAACTATTGTTTTGTAAGTTCATATAAAAGAAAAGCTGCAATACGTGGTGGCTCTCTGATTTTAGTAAAAAATAGTCTTAAATGTAAAGAAAGAAAAGATATTGTAAAACTCACTATTGAGAGAACTATTGAACTTTCTTGTGTGGAATTGGAGCGACATATCATAGTGTGTGTATACCGCCCTCCTAACGCAGATCAGGTTGCTTTTGAATGTACTATGGAAGAAGTTTTACTGAAGATATTTACATGTAGGAAGGATATCATTGTTTGCGGCGACTTTAATATAGATATTTTAGCAAATCCCCTCGCCGACAGATTGCTTAATTTATTCAAGTGCTTTAGTTTACAACATCTTTTTAACGATCCTACTAGGGTAACCCAAACATCTGCCACCTGCTTGGATAATATTTACTGCAGTCAAACTCCAACCAGCAAAGCAGTAAGTTAGGCATTTCCAATCAGACCATTATGGTCAAAGTGTTAATTTTAGCTATAATGATAGAAATAATGTAGAAAAATATAACTACAGGCCAATAACAGAGAACCGTATTAAGAATTTTCAAAGTAGAGTTGAACTAACAGTATCAAGTATACCTTGTTCTGATGACCCCAATGAATTATTTTCCAAACTTTTGAATGTCATACACAGGGAACACAGTGAAGTATTCAAACTTAAAACTTGCACAGTGAGAGACAGGGTCGGGTTTATTGATTGGGCCACTCCGGGTATTTATAGAAGTAGGAATAAACTATATGACCTTTATGCTTCTCGAGAAACTATGTTACACGATCCTGCGTTTCTATTGTATGTAACCAACTATTCTAAAACATTTAAGAAAGTCTGCAACACAGCAAAATGTCTATTTTTAAAGAATATAATAATAAAATCATCTAATAAAATAAAAGCAACATGGAGACTAATAAATAACGAAACAGGTAAATCAAAGCCACGTTATAAGGAAATAAGGTTAAAAATTCATAATTCAATTCTTATACATGAAAAAGATGTTGCCGATGCTTTTAAAGCATTCTTTTCTGCTATTCCTAAAATTGTTACCCAGTCTCTAAACTCCTCAGCATCAATGGCTGTTAAATTTTTAGAATCTTCAGTTGCAAAATGTAATGAGAGCTTTAACTTAAGTTATGTAAATGCTGATTATGTAGTGAAAACCTTTAAGTCAATTAATATTAAAAACACTGAGGATCTCTGGGGTATATCCACCAAAGTATTAAGTTCAATTATTAAGGAAATGGCTCCTTGTTTGGCCTATATTTTCAATAGCTGTGTCGACGCAGGATTTTTTCCTGATCTCATGAAATATAGTAAGCTGGTTCCTCTTTATAAATCCGGTAGTCACACTGATCCGGCCAACTACAGACCAATTTCAATACTTCTTGCTATGAGTAAAATTTTTGAAAAAATTATTCTCATCCAGGCTTCACCAAGGGTAGCTCAACAACCGATGCTGGTACAGTTCTATTAAGGCATATATTGGAGGCCTGGGATAAAGCCAAAAACGCTATTGGTGTATTCTGTGACCTTTCTAAGGCTTTTGACTGTGTGGATCATAGTACATTAATTGAGAACCTAAAACATTATGGAATTAAGAAAAAGGCTCTGGATCTTATGAAATCATATTTATCTGATAGAGTTCAAAAAGTAGATGTTGGTAAAGAAAGATCTACGGGCTCAAATATTGAATTAGGCGTACCCCAAGGTTCAATATAAGGTCCCTTTTTATTTTTAGTATATGTAAATGATCTCCCCTTTCTAGCAAAAGATCTTTGTGATATAGTCTTATTTGCTGATGATACATCACTAATTTTTAAAGTAGACAGAAATAAATATAATTATGTCGATGTAAATAATTCGCTTTCACAAATACTAAATTGGTTTACCGCCAATAACCTCTTACTTGATGCTAAAAAAACAAAATGTATAAAATTCATGTTACCAAATGTTAGAGAACTCCCAACTCAAATCATGTTAAATAATGAGATTGTTCACTTCGTAGACTCTACTGTGTTCTTGGGGTTGCATATTGATTCATCTCTTCAATGGCAACCGCAAATTGATGCTCTCGCGGGTAGGCTTAGTTCAGCAGCTTATGCAGTGAGAACAATTAGACATCTCACTGATCAGGACACAGCTAGGTTAGTTTATTATAGTTACTTCCATAGTATGATGTCTTATGGTATTTTGCTATGGGGACAGGTAGCTGATATTCAGACTATCTTTGTTCTTCAAAAAAGGGCGGTGCAACAATTTATAAATTAAAGCCACGTGACTCCTTGAGGGAATTATTTAAAGAAATAAATATTCTAACTGTAATTTCGCAATATATTTATGAAAATTTAATGTATACACACAAAAACAAGAGTAACTTTTTGAAAAATTGTGATGTTCACAATAGAAATACAAGAAACAAGGACAAACTACACATCCCTTCATTTAGATTACGAAAACTGGGGAAATCATTTATGGGTAATTGTGTGCGCTTCTATAATAAGCTTCCATCTGAAGCAACTGAACTTTCTATTCGTAGATTTAAACAGTACATAATATAAATCTTATCAAGAAGGCATATTACTCCATAAATGATTACATCAATGACGTTAGTGCTTGGCCAGATGTCGCTCAGTTCCACATCGACAATAGTATGTAATTATTTATAAGGCAAACATGTATTAGACACATAAGTTTTACACATGCTAGTGGTTTCTATTTCGCCTCTTCCACTAGTGGACAAAAAACTGAGGCGAACTGAACATCAATTATCACTTTATTTCTTATATTATTTTGATAACTATGTACCTATTAGGTAGTATTAAATTTGACTTGTCTAAGTGCTTATTTTGTAAGCCTAAAGAAATAAAGATTTTGATTTCTGATTATTTATATCTTATTCAACATTACAGAATTTTATTGCGCTATTATATTTTATAAAATGATTAAATAAATATTTAAGAAAAACCTTTATATGTGCTATAAGATGTTGATGAATTTCAAAATTCTGAGTTCACGGGAAGTACTTTGTAGATTTTGATTCTCTTGCGAGTGTCGAAAATATGCATCATTAACGGCCATATTTATTTTCACAGCTGACTTCAGTTTTGGATATGAATTTCAGCTTGATACCTCCACGCGTTCCTGAGAAAAAGGGTTTTGACAAACATTCACCCAGACACACGTATGTTATGTTAGTAGGACTAGCGACCCGCCCCGGCTTCGCAAGGTTTTATTATACGTACCTATAAACCATCCTCTTGAATCATTCTATCTATTAAAAAAACCGCATCAAAATCCGTTGCGTAGTTTTAAAGATTTAAGCAGACAAAGGGACATAGGGAAATAGGGACAGAGAAAGCGACTTAGTTTTATACTATGTAGTGATGAATATGGTAAGTGCCAAATTAAAACACCGGGTTGATGACTTATTGTCAATGCGCTATGAACGGGATGTGAATGTCTGGATGCGAGTCATAGACGATAACGACGGTGCAGCGTCCGTCGGGCCGGGCCCGGCGCCGGGCCTCGGGCGCGTTGGGCACGAGCCAACCGGGTATTTGCGTAACCTAATCTCGGCACTAACGGCGGTTTAAGTGCCCCTAAAAATGTAACCGTAAATAACATTCAACATTAATTGAAATTTATTCTTCGTAAAATTGTAATACCTACTTTTAGACTTGTTTGATTTATTGATTACCACCCACTCGCACGGAGATTATAGGAATATACTGACGAAATATTTGCCCTTGAAGCGGCAGCGGTGGCCCGGAGTACCTACGGCAATAAATCAAGATAATACGAGGAGAGAATACAATCAACCTAATCTTTATTTTGGTTAAACCAATAAATCGCGCCCCGAAAATTAGTATGGAGGATAATAAAGTGAACTGTTAGTTGGCGGCGACGGGCCGTCGGGTCGGGCGCGGCGACGAGCGGGCGCTGGCGGCGGACCCTACGGACCGAATTACTACCGAGCAAGCACTCGACCTTCCGGGTTTTATCGCAGGGGACTCGCAAATCACGGCCGTTCCGACGAGTCAGCAAGGCTTCCCGAAAAAACGCGAAGGACTAAATTAGGCAAAACCAATGGGAATAGAGTTCGTATCAGATAGGATGCTATCAGGGTGGAGTGATGTAGCGGGCGGACCTGCAGCCGCTCACATGGTGCGCGGCGCGGCGCGGGGCTTCGCTCGGGGCTCCGCTCGGGGCTCCGCTCGGGGCTGCGGGTCCGCTCGGGGCTGCTCTGAAACAAGGAGACACGCATCAGGCACAGCTACACTAACTCATTAAGCTTTCCGCAGAAGGGCACTCGCCAAAGGATTCAGGAGAGATTATTTAATTTGGAGTTTCGATTCCTAATAAATTTAACAGACAGCAAGTTTTAACAAAGGAACGTCCCAGCGTTACTCCCTCAATCTAATTATGAGGTAGTCGCTTGTGAGGCCCGTATCGGGCTAGGTCTACACTTATTGTCCATTAACATTAAAGTACTGAGCATCTACTGGGGTATTATTAGGGTCGGTGAAAGGGAATCTCAACCAACAACCAACTAGGTATTAAGTTCAATCGTTAAGGAGATGGCTCCTTGTTTGGCCTATATTTTAAGTACCTCCCACATCTACAATAAAGAACCTTACTGGAACTAACAACAACAAGATCTTATGATAGGTCATCCATACTATATATATTTATATCTATATAATTCAAGAAGAGGGCATTCAGGGGGCGAGCGGAATGTTGAGCTCTCGGTACGAGTCGTGTGCGCAGCTTCACGCACACCTCTCGCGTTTACTGTCGGTCATTAATTCGCACGCACAGTGCTATTATTTAGACTGCACAGCGGCCGGCTATTTCTGCACGACGACGGCCGCCACGCCCCAGGTCAACTCACCGATTGTAAAATTACCTTACCGGCGCCCTATTCCATTTCATGATCAAGTAGGTACTTAAATCAGCTAAGAGTCGGACCCTTCGGTAAGGCCGATGATTAACAACGATCGGTGGGGCTCTTTGTTCGCTGGTGATACAAAAATACGACTATATTTCATCCCGGATTACGGCTTAGCAGTTAAGTGGGTATTATTTGTGCAGGCGCGCTGTAGACGGCGACGGCTACATACACACAATAACAATACTATTAATATCTAAGTAGATAGAGCGTCGATAGCAGCGTCGCCATCGTCGACCCGCCAGGTCCCGCGGGCGCCGCCAGCGATGCACTCGGTCCACGCCGCGCGACCGCTCCCCGGTCTTAACTTAACGTATGTAGGTAACAACTTCACAGCCGCCGCCTTTTCAAACATTTATACTGACATCATGAAGCACGGCACTCACTCATTATTCACTTATAACAATGCTCCACAAGGAAGTTTAAAAAGGTTTGGGTGAGGCGCGGATATATCGCGGGATCTATGTCCTATCCTTGTAATCTGTCCTTGAAACCAAAGGTTCAGTATGAGAGTAGAGTCCAAAACCGGTGAAATAAATATAACAATATTTACAGATTTTTAAAACCAAAATCACCCTGTATATCTATGACTGCTGTACAGTACAACGGAGAGACGACTATCTCATGCATTTATCAGAGTTGTGACCGCGACGCGAATATTATAAAAACACATGTAGCATTTGTTTTAAAACTTGACCTGCTTGGTTTATTTCGGAATAAGAATAGATAAGTATACAATAGTATTTTTTTACACACTTCCTCTCCGCCGGGTGACTTTCAAATAGCATGCAGTGGCGAGTCGGCGCGGGCCACACACTTTACGCAAGAAGTGTAGACAACTGTTCACTTATTGTAGAAACTATGTTCATTCATTGTTGTTGATATTATTTTCGCGTACTTTCCCGTTCTCAATCAACATCTCATTGGGTGATGCATATCTTGTAAATTAAATATTGGTTTTGCATGAGATACCTATGTACATAGCGCGTAATGTGGTTTATTTACAGCGAAGAAGGCATTGTTAGTAATTGTTTATATTTGCTGCTGGGCGTGGGTAATACGCTAGTTATATCATGGATGATGATACGATACAATAAATGTAATGTCTGGTCTGAGGCCCCTCACCCTGGTGGAGAGGGGCCCCGCGAGGCCGCGCGTCTCGTCCGAGGCCGGCCCCCGGCGGACCCACACAACAGAGACAATGTCCACGAGTGAACCCAGCGACGCTGTATGCACATCGCATTATGAAACGTATAGAGAACGACCTCATTATGAATACAATTCTCAGATCCCTACAAATCCCTTCTCATTGTGCTCCTTCTTTTATTCAGATCCTCGCTGGCTCAGATTTGTTATTATTTCGCTCGCTTCGTTGTGCTTTGTGTAATCGCACAAGTGCCAGTGAAGCCGTATTTGCGATCAAAGTGCCTCCATCTCGAAGCTCGTTAGCGCTTTCATTTCAGTCTGCTTTTCATACAAAATGTAGGTAAGTGTTTTAGCTTTTCTTCTGTGACGTCAAACGGAATACATAATGAAGACGCGCTGTGACAAGCAGGCCGACAGCCCCGCTTGTCGGATGCAAGAGGATCCAACACGTGCCCTTTGCCTTTTAACACTCATCAGAAGCTCTACCCGCTGGATCAGGGGCCGACACGATGCCTGCAGAGTTCGCCGCTCTAATGATGTAAGTTCGGAGAGGTTCCGCCGCCAGCCAGCTATCTGCCGGCTAGTTGTATCCCTCCAGGCGACTTGTTGTCGCGCTCACGACATAGCCTGCTTGTCAGCTCTAAACCTCGCTTCTGTGCCGACGCTCGCGTCTCGCCGGTAACTATCTGTAATTGAGCGATCCTTCCGCAATGTTTAATGTGTATGTTAATAATTCTGCATAAAGCCACACTGCTTTAAAATTTGTTTGGATAAAAGCTCTCTTGCCTACCAATCGTACCAGTCCAACGGAATCGCCCGTATTACCGTAAGTTTAAAGAAATAACAAAGCAAATTTAATTTATAATTTTTTATGAAGAATAAAATCCATCTGACGTCGTTTCAGCCTTTTTTTCGAAAGTAAAGTAATGGAAAAAGAGGCTGCAATATCTTCAGAGATCTAATAGAACTTGAATACATTTTTGAAGGTAATTTGATTAGATTTGGCCAGTTAGTGGTCTGGAGCCGGCAGCGGGGCGGGGCGGGGCTGAGGGCGGCGCACAAACAGTTCAAGTAGTCGCGAGAGGCACTTTGAAATTTTGTTCCAAAATTCGAAAATAATAACAGAATTTAGATGTTAATGTTGAAAAAGAATCTGAATGTTATTTGAATCATATACACATGGCGAGAGTCATGGGAATGAAAGGGGCCGTGGCCAGAGGAACCTCTGCAAACTGGGCTTTACAGTACGTGTGTATCACCATATGTGAGACTTTGTTGATATTGAACAAACACAATGATTATGAAAACCTTTCGATTAGCAAAAAATCCTTTCCTGTTCCTGCCAAGAGAGGGCTAGTATTATTTGGTTGCAATATAACTGGTCACTAAAATGATATCGACGTCATGAATCATCAGCCGGTACACGTGACTGCTGATCGTACGCCTCCTCCCGACGATGACAAGTTGATGCAAGAGTGTTCCCCGCGCCTCCACCCACCGACTCCGGGGGCCGCCACAATGTCGTCCGTCCTTCGAGCGGGGGCTTTCCATCGCATCGCATCGCGGTCGCCATTTGAGAACCTTTACTCCCCAGTGGTTTAAGATCCTCCGAACTATAATGTCTGTGCAACGCCACTTCATGCCGTTAATATTGTGAGAGCAATGTCAGTTACTTTGATTCTTCTACGGATTTCCGTGTTTCGCATTCAATCGTTTCGAGGAAATTCGAGTTTAGCTCCCTCATCAGCTTGCTGAGCGACTTTGAGCTCATGTTGGAGGCCTGTAGTCATCGACCATGTCTCGGATCCGTAAGTCGTCACTGGCAACAAACATTTTTTTCTTTCTTGCTTCACGCTCTGCGGTATTTGTGACGAGACATATTGCGAAGTTTTCTAACGATCCTAGATGGATGCGTCGGGCTATCTCTTTTTATCTAAGTTGGATTTACCTAATCGGTACATTTGGCTTAAGTTGACATAAAGACAACCAACTTCGATTAACATGTATTTATTCGTCGTATGACTTGGAAAACAAACAGTTTTAGTAGCATACATGGGTAACATACATGGGTGCCATCTGAAACCCTTCCCACCGTTCTGTCGCCTTGGAGCTGCAGGGCTCGGCTGAAGCCCGCCCGGACCGCATGCTTGAAGGTGTCTTCAGAAGGCGGGTGTTAGTGGATCCAGTGTCAAGATGCGCTCCGGGCGCGCTGCGGACGCGCCGCGGTAATTACACAAGTCGCGTTAAATTAAACAAACACACGGACAATGCTATCTGTTTGTTTCAATGGTGCGATTACAGCTGTTTGTTTAGACTCACTGCCGCGATAAATAGCACCCGTCGGCGAATGTTCTCGAGTAGCTGCATGCTGCACGTTACGTTGTTCAGCGCACATGCACTATCCATACATTTACGTAAAAGTTATCAATTATAAAAGCGAAGTAAGTGAACACTCCCTGTATCGTTGTATATATCTGATAAAAGCCGACAGCAAACGTGATAATATAAAACATTATAATCAAAACCTGTCATTCAGAGTCGTGTTCCAGTTATTTGGGGAATTCATATCCATATTATATGCATCGGAAAATATCTATTATTTTACTTACCTACTAGTTTATCTGAAAAGCGGACAGAAAAACGTGAAAATAATCGGTAGTGATCGGCTCCGCACAAAACTACGGGAAATGGAACGACGGCAGGTCTTCTTTCATTGGTCCCTAACGAAGTACGTACTGTCGTGCGCTCCCGGTGCACTCCCTGGAGATGAAATATTCTCGAATGATCGACTTTCCACAATAGAGTAGAGAGTTACCTGTCCGCTCAGCTCCAACTCAGCTGTGCGCGGGTAGCTTATTAAATGGTTTTCGAGAACTGCAGATATTGCACTTTTTAAAGTCCGATCTCAAGTGAAATCCATTGTAGTCGGTTTCATTTTACAGCAAAATCAGAATTGTCAAATGTAGGAACATTCAAAGTTTAAGATAAGAGCTGTAATGAGCGTCCGTCTGGATCTCGGAGTGCCCCGCGTGTTCCACGCAGCAGCCCGCGCGGTCACATATATTTCTCAGTTACGTGATGTCGCTGACCCCTGTCCCGAAGGTGTCCCGCCTTCCCGCGCCTCCAGCGCTCTGAGCCTCGCGCCGCCCGACTTTAAAGAAACAATACCTACTGTTTCTGTTCTAATCTAATTATAGTATTTATTTGCTTCAATACAGGTTAGCAGTCTTCAATATAGTTTTTACTTTGGTAGCAATTGTTTTAGGAATTGTCTTCGTCTTCTCAAATAAGTTTCGGACCAAGAGTATGCTGAAGCGCTTAAGCATTATTATAATTTATGTAGCGTATTTAAGTTGAGGCAAATTGTTTCAAAAGTCTTAGGATAGAAATATGGCAAGTGGAATTTTTATTCGATAAAGTGAGAAGTTAGGACGACGGAGTATTTGACAAATTTATAACATGCTAGCGATGACGATTTCTTACTAGCGAAACAAATCTAAATATCACAAGATTAGGAAGGTTGTGAGAAAAGTTTAGCGCTGGCGGAGTATTGAGTTGCAGTAAAGCCTATAACTCTCAACCCATTGAATATAGACCCATAATTTTGTGGTTTGTGAGGGTCGCCAATGTCGCCATGAACCCACCTGTCGTCTGTTTTCAGCTTTACAGTAATATTTTTTATTCATTATTTATATACTTATTACCTACATTACGGAATGTAATATTCAATATTCTTATAGTAGGTACTATTATGTTCCGTTTAATACTTTTTAAATATTTGCATTATTGGCACTAGTGTTATGTGTAAATAGTACCCAGTGTCGGACCTAGAACCTTCTAGTGAGCTTCGACCGCGGATACCTTTAGACCTGCACGTGTGTTTTCGGCTCTAGGTGTGATCAACATATTGCCTGAGCAGTTCGGTTGTTATCTCGTCACGGCCGGCAGAGTCTGCACCGTGGAACTCATTGTTATTTGTACTTGTGAGCGAGTCACAGGTTCAAGATACATCGAGGTTAATGATCTACTCTCAATACATATATTATATTCCGCTCATTCTTGGTAATATTGTCATTGTTCGCGATGTACACAAAGTGCCTATTGGTAAAAGTAGCAATATCAGCATCTTTATTAATAATTTATTCAAAACCACATGAAATAGTACATTGTTATCGACATTGGTTTCAACCCTTGGATCACAATGTACTATTCCATGTGGTTGGAATAAATTATTAATACCTTGAACAAACGTCCCTCGTGTCGGTGGAGCAGGGAGATGTCCGAGTGGACAGCAGCGCGGCGCCGGCGGACGTCGCATGTCGTCCGCCGCACCACTGCGCCACTGCGCCTCCGCGAACTAGTTCCCCTGCATTGCGATGAAGAATAGTTCATCAAAACACTCTGATAGCCTTTGGAGACTATGAAGGTTAGACCGAACGCGATTTTTTTTAAATAATTCTTGAAATGGCTTCTGAACTGCATTAGATTCCACCTAGCCCCAGGTTACAATATGACTAACCTTCTGCCGAAAAAATTGTAAAACTAGAATAACATAAGAATAGCATGGTACAAATATTCCGAGCACAAGCAGTTACAGAATGGTGTGGGATCTTTTAATTAATCCGGACCAGTGGTTATCTTAATCAAGGTTCTCTCGTGGAAGTGATCCCCCGCCCCGCCCCGCCCCGCCCCGCCGACCCCGTTAACACGTGCGCCGCCTCGTTGCCCGCTGCGAACGCATTACGTCAAAGAGCATGCAATGCTAGTGCTTCATCTCGTAGACTACGGTTCTGCATCCGCCAAGTAGCTAATCTGCTTAGACTTTATAGCTCAAACGTTAAAGTAGGTTCTCGCGTGGAATTGAAGCAGTAAAGATATCCATAAACGGACCGTGCATCATCTGTATAAGGAGGCGCATTGAGTGAGTGGTCCGGGAGACGAGCGACGTCTCGCAGACCCGCGCCGCCCCACGACGAGCGACGTCTCGCTGACCCGCGCCGCCCCACGACGAGCGACGTCTCGCAGACCCGCGCCGCCCCACGACGAGCGACGTCTCGCAGACCCGCGCCGCCCCACGACGAGCGACGTCTCGCAGACCCGCGCCGCCCCACGACGAGCGACGTCTCGCAGACCCGCGCCGCCCCACGACGAGCGACGTCTCGCAGACCCGCGCCGCCCCACGACGAGCGACGTCTCGCAGACCCGCGCCGCCCCACGACGAGCGACGTCTCGCAGACCCGCGCCGCCCCACGACGAGCGACGTCTCGCAGACCCGCGCCGCCCCACGACGAGCGACGTCTCGCAGACCCGCGCCGCCCCACGACGAGCGACGTCTCGCAGACCCGCGCCGCCCCACGACGAGCGACGTCTCGCAGACCCGCGCCGCCCCACGACGAGCGACGTCTCGCAGACCCGCGCCGCCCCACGACGAGCGACGTCTCGCAGACCCGCGCCGCCCCGGGGGACGGTACAGAACCCGCGGAGTCTGCACGAGGCAGCGACCGGTCGCTCTACCGCCGAACCAAAAATCTATGTGTTATTTGACTGCCAACTATTTTGACTATTTATTGACAACATAATATTGTTAAGATTATTATTTACCACGATAAATTATTAACCGTTGAAATATATACGATAAAATATCACAAATTTCCAGCTATTTCAATCCAATTTATGTTTACAGGGCTCCAATTAATTGGCGTTGGTTTAATTAATATAGGTTGCTTACCTGATAGGTAGTCAACAAATAATATAAGAGAAAATATTTATTTTCCTCAGGGTGCAAACAATTTTCTATTTTACCTTAATAAGTCGCGTTGCCAACTTATTACGGGCCAATAAACAGGCTCGAATCTGCCCCTCGACGATAGTTCCCGTAAAATAACGGAATAAAGAAAATAAGACCAATCGGGGAAAATGAATGAAGTCTCAGATGTGTGTTACATTACAGGTCGCACGGCTCGGTGCGACGAGAGAGAGGAGCGCGGCCTGCGAGCGCGTTAACTGGAGCCCGGGCACGCGCTGCGACAACTAGCGTTACGTTTGAGTGGAGCGGCACTTCTGTTTTACTGCAGCCCACTTAAACGGAGAGTGCACGCTCGGGGAGGAAACGACGTCTCCGTGGGACGCCACTCGCCGCCGCATTAGCGCGGCCGGCGGAAGCCCGCAGCCCCGACCCGTACACAAATGAAGCCATAACTAATTAGTTTGATTTAGCGCCGCGCCGCCGCCGGCCTCCGCATCGCTGCATGCTCGCGGCGCCCGCTTGCATGCAGCGACAACTACTTTATCGTTAACGCCAAAAGGCCGTTTCGCTTTTTGCAGGTGTGGTGACACAGTTTAGGATATAGTACGCGGCGCAAACGCGTTTCGTTAATTCAGCAAATTACAGCGGCTAAGCCGAGACCTCAGTGTCCCACCTCAGTCACTCCAGCAACCTCCCTTAGGAAACACATAGCCTAATTAAGGTTTATAGATTATCGTTAAATGTCATTTTATGTACCCGTGTTTCTGTGTATTGAATAGACTCTGTAATCGCACAAACTATCTTTTATTCAACCAACCCACAGTAGCTTAAATAGACTTGTAACATAATTACAAAATTGGTGACCCCGACGTGATTATCAAACCCGACGTGATAGAATGTATTATTGTGGGCAGTGTTAAAGTGAAGAAAACAGTGGAGAAAACAGATGGAGTGACTCCCTCCCGATGAAGTCCACGCCTCGGGAGGTTAAAGAAACGCAAGCATAAGCAGAACATTACAGGATGACGCAATTCAACGGAAAGACGCCACGCCACGCGGTATGGAATGCGCAGCAGATGACGTCAGCAGATCCCTTTCCTACCTTCTACAGAAGCCCTATTGAGAAGATAAATATTGGCAGCGTATGACCGGGAAGTGGTTCATCCGCGGTCCAGACGCATTATATGGTTTAGCGGCAGATGAAGATTTATAGAGCCAGCTATATCTGAGGTATATTCGATCCTATAAAGAATGGTGTTTAGACCTGCAGATTCACTCAAGGATATTGCCCGGTTTGGAGTCGGTACGCTCACCGGAGGATCAGTGTTGGATTTTGGAGATATGGCTCATTCCCACTGCTTTGAGTGACTGGCATACGATGTTCCTGCGCTACATGGAGACCAAGAGAAATAAATCCTGTGATTTTGTGATTTGAAGATGCTGTTGTGTAGGACTGGACGAGCGAGACGTAGTTTTCAATAGTGTGTGTGCGTTAATTTTTTTTAGAAATTATAGAAATGAGTCTAGTTATTTTTTTTTCCGAAATGCTCTATAGTTGCTATAATAATGTTTTATGGAAAGTAAATTGTTTATTAAACACATTTGGTTTTACCTTGTTATATTATAACTATAGGGAATCCAGACATTGTTTATATTGTTAAAAATTTGTGTATTGACTGTTAAAGAAATTTTTTTTTTGTGTACTTACTTGTGTTGTGTTATGTTATGTACTATGATCCAGAAATGTGTATTGTAAAGAAATTGTTTATGCCGACTGTACTTAGTATGTGTACTAAAGAAATGTATTCGGTAAACAAAACATTTTATTGAAATTTAATTAAAGACGAATGTAGTTTAAAGATAACATTTTTATGGGGATATTAAATAAAACACTTATTTTTTTTACAGTTTAATGTCATTGTTCATTCTTATACAACTTTATTAAAAGAAAAATGTATTTTAAAGCTTTTCAAAAAACCATGTATGTAATTTTGTAGGCTGACTGTATTTTATCGTGTTTGTTGAAATTAACTTTGATTGTACTGTACCTACTTAGGAATGCGACTTCGTAACATGAGCGCATTGTCGATGTCAGCAAATTTGTGTATGAAGGCACGGACTTGTGCAGCTTTTAAGATTGTTTTGAATTGTAAAGTTTTGAATTGAAGATTACCTTTATGGATAAAATTTTTAATGTTAAAAATTTTGAAAAAGGGGAGGATTGATGTGGTGACACAGTTTAGGATATAGTACGCGGCGCAAACGCGTTTCGTTAATTCAGCAAATTACAGCGGCTAAGCCGAGACCTCAGTGTCCCACCTCAGTCACTCCAGCAACCTCCCTTAGGAAACACATAGCCTAATTAAGGTTTATAGATTATCGTTAAATGTCATTTTATGTACCCGTGTTTCTGTGTATTGAATAGACTCTGTAATCGCACAAACTATCTTTTATTCAACCAACCCACAGTAGCTTAAATAGACTTGTAACATAATTACAAAACAGGTATTGCCAAGTGCATACATTCCGAGCTCGACCAAGCTAACCTAACCTAATTGTAAACATAGAGATCTTGTTATGCTGATTGTTAGCCGGAATCGAAACTCACCTGTCTACTTAGATTAGGACTCCGTGCAGAGCGTGCGAAATTGGTATCTATGTAGATACATATAATACTTAATGTAATCTGATCACGCTCCTCGGAAGCAGGCGTGTTGAATCCCATCGTAGGTGCGAGTAGCTGCAGCCGCGCGGCCGGATATTGCCTGCTGATTCGGTAGGTAGCCGCTGGATTGCACTGCGATTGTCTCCGGGCAGATTACCATAATGAAATGGCTGCCCGATGACGACTCAATTCAGTGCAAACAACAAAGTACCTAGGACCAACGTTAGCTAATTTGGTTGAAAAACGTACAGACTGCTTGAATTGCGTTCTACAGCGAAATGTTAAAAAGTTGAACAAAGCACTACTACAGCCCTTGGGCATTTATGAAATCTGGGTTTGTTTCTCGTTCGCCTCACTCGTTAGCCCCATATTCCATATAAATCTACTTTTGCCCCACTATTAACCGAATTAATTTGTAGACGTCGCCGATGGTTATATTGCACCCGGTGGCCTGCTCTAATGAAATACAATAAACACGGCGGTGATTACCCCGCTGCCCCCCCTCCCCCTCCAGGCTCCCGTGACATCATCCGTCGGGTCAGCAGGACCCTCGGCCGACACGTGCCCTCTATTACCTTCGAATCGATCGATACTTTGTTTTCCCCGAGCCTAATAGTGCGGCCTCATGTTCATCGCCTGTTCGTTGATACAACAGTACGTCAGGAGGCAGCTGTAGATGTGGGCGCTAATCCGCCGCCTCCATGGACGGACATGCGCCGCGTGCCCGGTACATCTACAGATATACCTAAAGTTCGCTTCACCGCCACCAACTCACTTGAAATTCAAGATGCGAGATAAAGTCCGGCGGAGAGCCGAATTAGCTTAGCCGCTTTTGTCAGCAGAGGTTTGGTTTCATTAGAAAATTAGTGTTTTCAATTATTTCCATGTTAAATTTTGTTACTCTTTATTATTAGAGACACACACTGATAAAAATAATGTTAATTTAATGCGGTTTATTGTTGAAACTCTACTTGGATGTCCGTAAGTATCTCAGTGTTTTGGTACAAAACTACAGCTTTAAAGTAGTGGGAGTTGGCGGAAACTGATTCACGAATTCTTCGAGTCTACATTAATGGGAGCGCTCTTCAATGAACACGTTCTGAAAGAAATACATTCCTCAACAAACGGTGGCTACAAACGAACGGCTGTAATGTGGAATGGTGTTTATTTGCGCACGCGCTGAGTCTTCCAGCCGACAGGGACAACGTGCTGGAGACTGACGGACCATGCTGGGCTTATGTTACGACACAACTTGACACAAGCTATTAAACAATCACGACGTGTGAAACGCGCAGAATATATACCTAATGTAAAATTGTTTTCAAAAGGGTTTTTTCAAAAACTGCAACGATCAATCATTTCATATTCACTTAAATAACGATGTCCCATCATTCTACCTGTTAGTAGTATCCGGTAGTGGGCTCCCCAGCGACTCATTCTGAACATACTATGCGCCGAGTGTGTCTCGGCACACACTGAATGTTACCTGATCTTTAATTATGCTCCCTGTCTTCACAAGCTACCTCTATATCATCAATATCCTATTTTTTGCCAAATTTATATGTTTTATCCTTGTCAACTTGTTATATATTTTAGGGAAAAAGAAAAAAATGTTTTAAGTACTTACCTATAGATTGTACTCAGTAGACAAATACTTAAAATTAGTACATTAGGTAGGTACAGTATGAGGATTTTATTTATATTTTGGAAGCGGTTCTGCATAAATGCTACGTGTAGTAGATACCTGAGTACTAGGAAACTTAGCTATGTAGATATGTACGAACACGTAATGCTCATTTTCTGCCGGCTCCTGCAACCAGTAGGTAGCAGCTAGTGCACAGTGAGGGAAAGGTATGGTAGGTATTCAATTGTGGCTACTTACAAATCTTACTATTACAGTAAATGGGAAAGTCTGTGTGAATGTTTGTTACAAGTAATCTTTGTAACTACTTAAGTTACTTAAATGAAATTTAGTATGTAGACAGTTTAGGATCTACGTCTAGGACTTAGGCTATTAAAATTTGGAAATTTTAACCTCTGAAGGGGTTAAATAGGGTGATAAAATTTGTATGGATAATAATTTTTCCTTCGTTTGATCCACTCAAAACTCGGTATAAATAAAGTATGGAGTGAATAATTAAAAACGTATCATTTATTTTTACACAATAACCAGGACACAGAAGACTCATCACCCAGATCCGTGCTAGTTCGAAAACTTATTTTACACAAACGGTTCAACTAAATTACAAAGGAAAATCGTGTTTTGCCCCACCTCAATAGAGACAGTTCTGACAATTCTGTTTTGATCTTTGATTTGATTTCGCCTAGCTTGAGGAAATAACGTGACGAGTACAACGAGGAGGGTTTCCAGAAGCCGCGTGCCTTGATTGCCGCGCTTCTCTCGGATATTGCGTTGAAGGTGAACTGTCAGTACTGACGTAAATAACGGTAAAAAATGACAATGTCAGCTAATATGGAGTAATCGTCGAGTCAAATGACTAATCTTGAAAATGACTGAGCCGTTAGCTCGAGCGACATTGAAAGCTCGGGTAACTAATAATCAAATAATCAATATCTTTATTTCTTTAGACTTACAAAATAAGCACTTAGACAAGACAAATTTAATACTATAGGTAAGTACATAATTATCAAAATAATATAAGAAATAAAGTGATAATTGATTTTCAGTTCGCCTCAGTTTTTTGTCCACTAGTGGAAGAGGCGAAATAGAAACCACTAGCATGTGTAAAACTTATGTGTCTAATACATGTTTGCCTTATAAATAATTACATACTATTGTCGATGTGGAACTGAGCGACATCTGGCCAAGCACTAACGTCATTGATGTAATCATTTATGGAGTAATATGCCTTCTTGATAAGATTTATATTATGTACTGTTTAAATATACGAATAGAAAGTTCAGTTGCTTCAGATGGAAGCTTATTATAGAAGCGCACACAATTACCCATAAATGATTTCCCCAGTTTTCGTAATCTAAATGAAGGAATGTATAATTTGTTCTTGTTTCGTGTATTTCTATTGTGAACATCACTATTTTTCAAAAAGTTACTCTTGTTTTTGTGTGTATACATTAAATTTTCATAAATATATTGCGAAATTACAGTTAAAATATTTATTTCTTTAAATAATTCCCTCAATGAGTCACGTGGCTTTTATTTATAAATTGCACGCACCGCCCTTTTTTGAAGAACAAATATAGTCTGAATATCAGCTGCCTGTCCCCAAAGCAAAATACCATAGGACATAAAACTATGGAAGTAACTATAATAAACTAACCTAGCTGTGTCTTGATCAGTGAGATGTCTAATTGTTCTCACTGCATAGGCTGCTGAACTAAGCCTACCCGCGAGAGCATCAATTTGCGGTTGCCATTGAAGAGTTGAATCAATATGGAACCCCAAGAACACAGTAGAGTCTACGAAGTGAACAATCTCATTATTTAACATGATTTGAGTTGGGAGTTCTCTAACATTTGGTAACATGAATTTTATACATTTTGTTTTTTTAGCATTAAGTAACAGGTTATTGGCGGTAAACCAATTTAGTATCTTTGACAGTGAATTATTTACATCGTCAAAATTATATTTATTTCTGTCAACTTTAAAAATTAGTGAAGTATCATCAGCAAATAAAACTATATCACAAAGATCGGGTTGTTCGGGTAAACCGATCACGCAGCAAATATGCATTTCAGCTGCGCTTGCATTGAATGCGTATTTGCTCGCGAATACCCAAATATACTCAGTTCGCGATCGACCGCCATCGTCGCGGGTTCAAACCAAATCAATACCACCATTTCAACCATTAAAACCATAACTTAACTACAATAGTTTATTTTATATAAATAACATTGTGTGTCAAGTGAATATAGTCCGTACCAAACCATACCAGTGACTTTCCTTGACCACCTACCATACCACTAACAAAGGGCAGTTCGGAGTTCAACCAGTTACACCTACCACACAACCCCGAGCTAACCACAACCCTTTTCAAACAAATATAGTCTGAACATCAGCTGCCTGTCCCCAAAGCAAAATACCATAGGACATAATACTATGGAAGTAACTATAATAAACTAACCTAGCTGTGTCTTGATCAGTGAGATGTCTAATTGTTCTCACTGCATAGGCTGCTGAACTAAGCCTACCCGCGAGAGCATCAATTTGCGGTTGCCATTGAAGAGTTGAATCAATATGGAACCCCAAGAACACAGTAGAGTCTACGAAGTGAACAATCTCATTATTTAACATGATTTGAGTTGGGAGTTCTCTAACATTTGGTAACATGAATTTTATACATTTTGTTTTTTTAGCATTAAGTAAGAGGTTATTGGCGGTAAACCAATTTAGTATCTTTGACAGTGAATTATTTACATCGTCAAAATTATATTTATTTCTGTCAACTTTAAAAATTAGTGAAGTATCATCAGCAAATAAAACTATATCACAAAGATCTTTTGCTAAAACGGGGAGATCATTTACATATACTAAAAATAAAAAGGGATCTAATATAGATCCTTGGGGGACGCCTAATTCAATTTTTGAGCCCGTAGATCTTTGCCTAGTATCTCTACTAGAATTACTTTGTAGAGCGGACCCTCTCGCGAGCGGGCCTGCTTGTGGTAAGCGATCCGCGGCTACAGGTGACGTAGCGTTGTGTCTGAGCCGCCCCCGCCGGCGGCGGCGAGGCGGCGCGACGCGGGGAACATACATACATACACTACACGCGTGTCATACATAGTACTGATCGTCTCTCACCATCTACCCATCTGTCCCAAGGAATTCGTTTGACAAAAATAAGCTCCCCCAGAAAAAGCAACGGTGAGCATTTAAGGGCCATTATCCTCCCTCACTTATACTTATTTACTTACTAATAATAATTTTAGGAACAAAATTTCCTTTAGCTGAACTTTTTTTAAAAACACTATTCGTATCTTGGAACCACTGTAACCTGGTCCTGTAGATGGAGATCTCGTGTGGCACTCGCTCCCGCTCCGCTCGCCGGGGAGCGCCGGAGGAACCTCTTCATCAAGTAACACGAGCCGACACTTGCGGCTGCCTCGCGAGCCCCCACTCACGTCGTAATGACTACCGGCGGGGCCACGATAGCCCAATTATCTGACTTATCTTTTACTCCATAACAAAGAAGATAACCCTAGATGTGAGAAAGATTTCGTATTATCTTTAGCGTAAAATCACATTTTCTCCCCCAAATACTTGGCTCCCTATATATTATTATTGTGCCAGTAACACGCAGTCACCGCAATATTGTAATTTTTCGTGGATCTCATTCCCGAGTGTTTGTTCGCGCGGCTTATTAGCCACTTGTTGAGCGGTCGACGCCGCACGCCGCCCAGCGCCCCCGCCGCGCCGCCGCCGCGCCCCCGCCACGCCACCGCGCCCCTCCACGCCGCCGCCGCGCCCCCGCCACGCCACCGCGCCCCTCCACGCCGCGCCAAGTCACGCACGGACCATTACGAATCTCGTTTCCAACCAAACTAAAGCAACGCATGTTACTTATTTACAATGTGTCTTAGACGTCTTTTCGTAGAGCCAGTGTTCAATATTGTAAAAGTCAATAAGTCATTTATTTATAGTAACATAACGTTATATAAGTGTTTACAAAAGGCCAGGTTATGTCTAAATCTTTCAATATTTTTTATTAGCAAGTATTGCATAAGCACCAATGCAAAACTTGAAATTTTCCACAACAATAAGAAAACATTAAGGAAAAAGAGAGAATCGAGGTAGAATACTATAATTATTTTTCACGTTAAGGGCCCCTTGTTTCGAAGATTCAGGCCAGGGAGATTTTTCGAAGCCCGCGGGCGCGCGGGCGTCGCGCCGCTCTCGGGTTTGTAGGTGTTTACGCATCATTAATAGGAAAATAGCACTACAACATCCACCTCAGCAATTTGTACTAGAAAAGTGAGTTATCTAAAGATTGGTGAAAAATAAGGTCAATAAGTTTATTATTGTAGGCACAGTATTGAAAATGTTTTTGCGAATTGTACTCTGTAAGATCCTCAACTGAAACATATATTTTTTTCAGAAATTTACGTCAGTTTTTGACTGATTCATATTGATTTTAAAAACAGTATTTGCGGTATAAGGAGCCCTTAATTACATGTCACTTCCCAGGAGGTATGTACCTACATAATTCGAGGAATGGTCCATAGTTATTTATGTCATATCGTTCTAGAGGTACGAGACCAACAGAAAAATGTGGGTCTACGGCGTAGAGTATGTCGACGGCGTAGAGCATGTCTACGGCGTAGAGTATGTCTATGGCATAGCGTATGTCTACGGGGCGTATAGTATGTCTACGGCGTAGCTCTCTGTCAGCGAGGGGTCACGGGGCGTCGGGGGCGGGAGGGCGCGGGTGGGCCCGGGCGGCGACGGGGACTGATGTCTGGATGCAACGCTTAATCACGTGCGTTCTGCTCATGTAACGAGCTGCTGCTGATTTATGCTTTACGAGGGAAACATAATGGACGCGATACGGTATCAACTAATAACTATGAAGGCCCTATGAATCACGGCTTCATAAAAACCCGTTATATTTCCATCAAGCTTGATACCGTCGCCTCGTCCAGCAGTGCGCCTCTCCGCGCGGGCGGCCCTGTCTCACTGCACGCAGCGCGCAGCCTCGACTGCTCGCTGATGGATGCGATCCCTTGCCTCCCGGAACAGCTCCTGCGAGAGGCGAGCGGGGCCGGACCTGAACGTGGCCGAACAATGCAATGGTCCCGTCAACGACATCCCTTAATAAGTTTCCAGAACTTTGTTTTAGAGTTAAAGTGGAGTTCAAATCATAAGTTGCTCACTATAACAATCACAAGTGGAACGAGCGGTCGGACGAGTACAGTTTACACTAACGAGTTTGTTTAAACTGACGTCTAATGAGCGTGATGGCGTCCCGCGAAGCTGAATATACGCCCAACAAATACGCAAACAAATGAAAACATGGAAAGGGTGTTACGGAACAGAATGTGGTCAACAATATCGCATGAGCGAGAGCCGCTGCCTCCGCGCGCGTGACACTGCGGCTCTCCGGCTGCGGCTGCGGCTGGCTCGTACGAAAGCACTCAAAAAGTTACTTTATAAAACAAACCTTTGACTTGTGTGACGCGGTACTCAGCGCCCAGGCATTCGTTGAGCGAGTAGGTATGGTATGTGCGTGCTCGGCGGCCACAGCGCGAAGGCGCCGCCTGCGGATGAACCGTGCAGTAGCTGAGCGGCAACCGACCACTTCCTGTGTCGTTTGCACTACCGCTCTACTAACTTGTAAAGGTCGTAATAGAAAGGACTAATTGGAGAATTCCATTCCATTTACATTAAAAATTCCATCAGAGATTGGAGTCGGGATCAAAGCATCTTAATGATCCATTACGCAATTTTATGTATCTCATTTAGATTGAGTAAACAGCTTTGTGCGTGCCTCCCTCCGGGCTGCTCCGCAAGAAATGTGATTTGTTTGTGAGTGTGAGCGGAGCCTCGCGCCAAGCCCAGGCACGGCCCGCGGCTCCGGCCGCGTCGGCTGCGGCGCGAGGCTGATCGAGTTAGCTCGCTCCGGCGACCAGGCGATGCTAATCGTACGGATGCTCGTAATGTTCTTGCCGACGACTCTTGGTGAGATTGAGACAAAGTTCCGGTTTATTTCCGTGGATTTTGAAGAAAATTGTAATAGAATAAAGAACGCGCATCTTACCTTAAAAGCTTCCAGGAATTTATTTGAAGTGGGCGAGTGACGGGAGCTCGTCAGTTCCTTTAACAAGTCAGACATTTTTGATTACTTGCTTGCTTATTTTACGTTCCTGTTAAATGAGCAAATAAATAAAAAGGGAATACATTTATTTAAAACCGTTTTTTACTGTAATAAGTAAGTATTACACGGTTCCTGCTTCAAATGCCGAGTAGCCCATTTCGTAATCACCTTACTCTCATCACCGCTACTCTGCGTCCTCTGAGTCAAATCACTGGCAGCTTGTTGTAGTAGGAACAAATGGACTGCACGTCACGGAATAGTACCTACTACCGAGAAGATCCG
Organism: Eupithecia centaureata; assembly: GCA_944547425.1. Taxonomy (NCBI): domain Eukaryota; kingdom Metazoa; phylum Arthropoda; class Insecta; order Lepidoptera; family Geometridae; genus Eupithecia; species Eupithecia centaureata. Next base: position 15,708,520 of record OX155682.1, read on the forward strand.
CGGGTCATGTCCGGCATTGTGCGCCCGCGCACGACTCAATGCGCTCTATTGTCAATGAATGCGAGCCATTCACCGCCGCAGCCACGCAGCCGTCGCCGACAGCACAGCTACCGGAGATACAGTGTCGTAGCCAGCTACAACATACCGCACCGGGGATGCTGACAATGGCGCAACAAAAGAGTAATTGATGAACTTCACGTGATATCGCAATCCAACGAACATTTTTACTTCTATTGCTTCAACAAAAAAAACCTTTGATTTTATAAATTACCTGCTTATGAATGCATTCCAAAGATAAAATCTTTGATTTGATCTAAAACAGACATGCAGTTGAATAAAAATCCTACAATATATATTTTGTTTGTAAGCTCGGCCGTTTTACCTGTTTTATGTGGCTGTCCTACCGTATTCATTGTAATTGTCGCACGAGCGCCCCTCCTCCCCCTTATAATGCTCCGTCACCACGGAATACACGTCACTCTGTATGCGATATTTATTTATTTTTCTAACAGATGAAGGTTAATTATTGTTTGTTGGAAGGCTTTCCACCTGAATCCCTCTGATCCCAAAACGCTTTACGTGTCTTCTGTAAAAGAGCCCCCACAACTCCGAGTCGCGAATTACGGATGAAGAGATCGCTCAGTCAATTTGCATTTGTTACGCAGGGATGTTTCTCAAGTCGAGCGAATCATTAACAACAGAGTATTTACCAGACAGATTTTTTTCGACTGATTGAAGTTCTAGTCTAGGTTTACTAGACTAATTCGAGCCGCATTACAAGATACTGGCTCCATTAACTCCGGTTACATATTTGTTCGCGGCCGATTACCATGTTACTGAACTCATACACCCAAGAAATGGAACGGCCCGTGTTTGTTGACTTAATACACAGGTTTTAATTAGCTGGGTAATAATTCTTGGAGTCAGACACCGTCGTCGTGCGGCTACTATAATCAATAATCAATAATCATTTATTTCATTAATATCTAGAATAATACGTCACATTTGTTTGGCTTACTACATTTCAAAAATTACATAATGGGATACTAGGGGATACTAGGGACGTGCGTACAGCCGTACATGCAAGTTAGAACCCAATGATGCAGGCGAGTAGGCAGAGTATCGCAGGCCGCGGTGACGTCGCGGACAACACGGGGATAATCCCTTAGTAATGAGGAAAAGTTGAACGATTTCCGGCATCCAATGAACTCAGGTTGTTGTCGGTACCTACTCGGTGCTTCCGCAGCTCTCTGCCAATATTTGAGGGAACAAATACCCTTCAAACCCTTTCATGATATATTATCATCGTCGTGGGACGTTCTACCATAACATGTTTACCACGTACTCCAGTACGTACGTGCCAGCTCCCTAGGTAGTTTTCCAGGGTTAGGGTACATCTCGTCCAAGTGGACAACTCATCCAAGGACGAGTTTTCATTCTTATTTCAGATTCAGAACTATTTGTTCAAGATAAAAAAAAATTTAGAATACAAAAGCACTTTATTGAACACCAACAAAATACATCTGACTATAGTAGGCCAGAAGTTTACACGCAACGCCGCTATCTGAACGGGACGTCGGCCGTTAAACCGACAATCCGATATTTAAGCCGCACGAAATATTGCTAACTACTGCCAATAACAATTCATTGCAAACAAATATTTTGGAAAAGTTTACAACAGCGATAAGCGGCATGGAATCGCAACTCGTCAAGTTTATATACAATTCTTTATGTAAAACCTACATATAAACAAAATATCACTGATGAGTAGTCAAGCGTAATATAAGGAGCTGGGAGCGACTCGAACAGATGCTGGTATCGTCGTCGGCCAACCTTCGGAGCGAAAATTGTAATAAATAGATACAGTTTACGAGAAACGTGCATAGTTGTAATAAAAGCAAATAATATGTGGAAGTAGGTACCAGCAAGCGGCGGCCGGCGACGATGACATGTGAGTCGCACTCGCCGAGCTGCAGGCGATACACGAGCTCTCTGCTCCGCCGTGACGAGCGGACTCTACAAACGAAATGACGAGCGCATACTTGCGTAAGCGCATTGTCTGCGTCGCAACACCTTGTCTGTGAGCGCGCCGCTCCGAGGCTCGGACAGCCTGCCGGGGTCGCGGATGGCGGGACGCCGGATATTTCCGAGTTATTATTTTAAGAACCAATTACGGACCTCGAAGACAGCCGCGATTTATGAGGAGCCAGCTCTCGGCACGCCGCCGCCGCACTACAACCTAACAGGATTTTACTTATTAGAGTTACTCGATGTCTATCGAGTCCGGGAATAGTTCAAGGATACTCCTTGACCGTTTGCACCTTTTCAATAACATTTCTCATAGTTCTAAGTACCTGAGCACATGTGTGGAATATTTGTACATGGTACGTTTGTGTGTAGATATAAAGCTCAGTGAGACAGCCGTGCGGAGCGGCAGTGCGGGGCGCGGAGCGCGGGGGGACCCGGCTCGGCGAGGAGCTGCTCCGGCCGATAGTCTTCAGATCCAACTGAACGAGGACCTCCCGTACCCACGTCTTCTATCCAAGGAAACAACTCCAAGTCTCCTCGACATTGCCTCACGGCCTCCTCGATGCTATTTAGTAATATGTAGTCAAACAATCCTGACAGAAATAACGTTTCCTCGCTGCAATAAAACAGCGAGGAAGTAACGAGACGCAATTATCTGATTATTGCTGCAATCGCACTTAGCAATAATATCAATGCCATCGAGGAAAATACAGTCACATTTTCCTGGCAATAACACTGATTTGATTTGCATTCGTGCACAGATCTTACAATAGATAGGTATTGTTATTGTTTCACAATAAATCCAACAATATGCTGTACAGTAGCTATGTGCGTTTATAGTAGTGTGCTGCATACAATCGTTCTCTAAAACGGAGAGTATATCCTGTATCTTGTGAGTGGCAGCAGACTCGTGAGAGATGGAACGTGGTCAGTGCGGTCCACCGCATGCGCCCGGCTCCTCTCCACACTGTGTCCGAGGGCCGGCGCTCGTCTGCCTTCTGTTCAGCAGCAGCTGTCTGTCCGTTTGTACACGGACACGGAGACCTTGTCCCCTGCAGGCGCTGAGGGGCGGGGGCGGTCTCCTGTACTGTTCGGATAGTACCTACTTTCCTTTTGTTAACTACATCTGTCACTCACAATGTTTATTGTTTGACTCATTTACACACTATCTAACACGAGTAAGGGAGGCCAGTTCGTTAGAACCGCAATGGTCACGAGCGAAACTAATTGCGAAGTGTTCAAACTCCAGCTAGCAGGGCCGCCTCGAGCTTACCACTTCACCTGTAGGAACTTACTTGCAACGCGGTATTAATTTCAATTCCTAGTTTTAAATGATAAAACTTGGAAAGCACAAGTAGCGTTTTAAATTTGAAAACATTTTTTCAAAATTAATCTAGGTAATGCATGCAACATTTCAGTGAGAGATATGGCAGGGGCTGGTGGTAAAGTGTCGGGCCGTCGTCAGAGCTGTCCAATATGTGAGTGCACCCGCAGCGGCGCGGCGGAGCGGGGCGGGCAGAGCGGGGCGGGCGGAGCGGGCAGAGCGGGGCGGGCGGAGCCCGGCCCTCTACGATGCATTCCAGGGAACATTCGCGTTTTCGTACAGGAGTGATATCTTTTCGTGCGATCTGAATCCAATAATCCATAAAACATTTTGTTTGTCTTCAGCTTTCCTTTCCAAACATAAAAGTTTAGTAACTCCTTACGTCGTGTGGTGTCGGTGGCACGCGCGGCAATTAGCGGGCGCGCTGGAGCGGCGCGGGGCAGGGGCAGGGGCAAGGGGCGGGGGCAGGGGGCAGGGGCAGTGCGTTAAATCGCAATTACCCGAGTGGATGCCTCCTGTAACCTCCACTCTTTGTGAGCGCCCACTACTATTATAAATTAAGCTGAGCCCGCGGCGACACTCATCTCATAGTAGGTACACACCTATCCTCACCTATCCTCGCTCATTTGAGGGTGTTTGAAGGATAATCTGCTCAAAGATTAAGGTGGCATGTTGTTGCGATGTATCGAAAAACATAAGCCTATAGAACGTAAAGAGCGACAACCTTGATATCACTTTAACAACTAACTTTAACCCATAAAGTAGTCAGTTACGAACTTGTACAATATTGCCCGCGGAGTAAGTTTGAAAGATAAACTAGCCGAGGCTTTACTGGCGACATTGTCCATTGTGATGTTGGATCCAGGCCGGCCGCGCCCCGGGCAGTCTCACCTCGGTCGCACAGCACCACGCGGCGGAGACTGCTCACCCGTGACAATTCCGTAACGATTGCTATCGTTATTGCAAATATGCATGATGCATACAAGTTTTTTGTTATGTAGATATCAGAATACAACCCACCGATTCTTAAAAGCTTGATTGAACAAGTAAATGTTTGATTTTCCTATTTAACTTTCTGAAAAGTACTGACGATGTCTTCGAGGATTACAAAAATGTCAATCAAAGCAGGAATAAAAAAATTACAACTTAAAACTGTCAAAACAGGACTCGATAATTTTAAAAACTGGGTCACCCAATTATTCTTTTGGGTCGAAGAAATTGGGCTATTGGATCTTGAAATATGGCCCGCGAATTAGACGAATGATCCCGAGCGGTGCGACCGATGTAAAAGGACCCTCTCGATTCTCTGACTTTCAAACTGAACCATTATAATAACGGTTCACGTTAAAATTTAAACGTGTTGTATTCAGCTTGAACAACAAGGGTTTATATCAAGCAAATTATTTACACTGCTTGTTTTCAAACAAGAGAAAGTTTAACACCGTAAATACTAAATAGAGCAACTTTAAAATTTCGGCGGAAGTTAGTTCCAACTTCTTAGACCAAGTAACATGTATAATAAATATTTACCTACCGCTTATAAAAATAAATAGCAAACAAAGCATGTGGCAGACACGACCAGCCCATGAAAGCTCCGCAACTTACTGAGCTACACAGCTAGCTGCGGGTTTGTGTTCCGGATGCGGACTGTCCGTCTAACACCGGGTATACTGCGCTCATTGCTTGTTGCCAACCACATGTTTGGAATTCTGGATGTTTGTGGGAGACCAAGTCTGTGTATATTATATGTTAGTACGGGGAGGGGAGGACACCTACACTAATAAGATATCAGAGACCCCAGTACCTAACGACATGCAGGTGTGCTCCGTGCGCTTGGACAGGTCCCGTCTCGGCTCCATTGGAGGAGACCATTCGGTGAAGGTACTCGCTGACATATGTATTGCTTGGTTGTATTAGATCATGTACAAGTTTCGTCTTGGTCTTGGGCGTTAAGTTATATTTTTTAAAACAAGTAACTAAAGTGCTTGGGAAGAAAAATCCAATGAACTCGATCTCGACAGGGTTACGTCGTTTCTTTAAGGAGCTCCACTTGCTGTCTTTATCAGATATTAATGGAAATAAGCAAATTAGTTTAATTATTAAATTAAATAATTAATCAATCAGAGCTGCTCGATTGTATAAAGAAATAACTTCATTTCAGCAAATCGAGGATAAGAGAGCTAAAATTCAGTTGCAACTTTTGCCCCCCATAGCGTGCACTGATACGGCAACTTACATTTTAGAAGTTTTTATTTGTTCTGCTTTCTTGTTCGTTATATGAATAAAACAGCAGGTGATAACAATATAATGTGTGACCGCACAGATATACGATGAAATGAAATATGAAAGCGAAGACAGTATTGGTCTCAGTATGTCTGTGATCTCCGAGGAGGGGTGAGGGAGCCAGTGAGGGGGGATGCCAGGCCAGACCGAGCGCAGACCGGGGCTAGCCCAAGGGCCAGACCGGGGCTAGCCCGAGGGGACGGGCGCCCGGCTGCTGCGCCGGTAGCCCACAGCACGGAGAATGGAACGGGAAGACATATGTCTCCAACGAGATAGACTTTGCTGTTCACTTTACTGGCGAGGGTGCCACCAACAAACTATCTTATTGCCTTTTGTAGGCATTTTAGCTCGACAGCAATACACAAAAACATAAAACAAATAATTTATGTCACGGTTTAAAAATTGAATCAGCGTTTGTTTGTTCTCGCTGGAGGTTCCATAATCCACTTTTACTTTGTTTAACACCTCAAAGCTAAGTCTTGTTCATTAGCAGCACAAATAATATACAAGTCTTCTTCAAAGATTTTTTTTAATTAAAGCGAATTCTTCTCATTTGTTAGAGATTTAATCTGCGAATTCGTTTATGGTTTCATTAAGCGGGCCTTGCGACGCCCCTCGTCCCCGGCTCGGTGGATACTCTACGTCGGACAACATATTTTCTTAGCTTGTTTAAGCATTCCAAACTTTATTTGTATAAAAAATATTTTCATGAACTATTCGACTTATTAAATATGTATATTTTCATTTTTGTTAAAGTTGAAATGCGTAGGTGCGGTGTGGTACCTACGGCTGCGCACGCCTCCGCCTTTTGAACGCCTCCGCTTTCAAAATAATAGAGAGATATTTTCCAAAACGTCCCGCCCACGGGCGCCCGAGGCGAGGGCGGGATATCTTACAGAAAACAAAAATAAATAATTAAAGTAACAAGGATATCTGAGGACCTAACTACTCGGGACGAGTCAAAAAGGAGCGGAAGCAGAAGTACACAGCTAGTACGCGGGCCGGGGCATGTCGTGCCGCGCGGAACACAGGTGCGTACAGATAGCGCGAACATTGTATACACTTATCCAGAACTGCAGCTACGCGTACACTCTTGGGGAACGCGTAACCCGGCAGTGTTGCCACCTTAGTGGATATTCCACTAAAACTGGTGGTTTCGACCCCCGCTTTAGTGGTGAAATATTGCTTTTAGTGGCTAGTGGATTTTTCTAGCGGTTTGGTAAAATTGACTTTCTATTACTGAAAACGAGGCACGCACGAGACAGAGTTGACTCTGGAGCTCAGTGATTCTGACGGATCAGTCAGTGTGTGGCCTACTCAGATGTAAAAACTCCCGAAATAAAGTAAAGTAGAAATAATAATATATTTAAACTGAAAATATTGTAACTCAACCACTAAGTCATGCTTGAGTTACCACAGTGCCTGTGCACTCGTGCACCGCGGTGGCGCGCACGACTCGCTCAATTGACAGGGCTGGTAAGACGTTATAGCGGCCGAAAATGTTAAAATAATGAGGAATCTTGAGTATATTTCCATGGATTACATAAGGAGGCCTATAACGAGATGCGACGTTGTATTCGTACGCACGTACACACACTATGAGGTGTGTGAGGTATCCTCAGCTATTCGGTATGAGCAGTCGGCCACGCAGCGCGCGGGTCGAGCAGGCGGCGGCGGCGCGCGGAGGCCGCGCGGCGGGACTGCGGTGGTGACCAACACTGACGTGCGATTGTTGTTTCATGAGTTGTAAAGTTAGCAGGATGTGTGGCGAAGGAGCCGACGCTCGTGAGGCTCCAGTTCCAATGAGCCCTCATTGAACATCATCGCACAGCTGCGTCCGCCGCGGGGTGTCCGCTGTCGGCCGCTCGGCCAGAACTAAACGTTTCGCTGAAGTGAGACATTTCCAGCCGCTCGCCTCACTCTGCGCTATTTTATTTCCTTCAAAAATTCAGCAACAATTTGCATATCAAACACAACGTTCATATGCAAATACTTCGTATGACGTCATATAGAGGCAAAACAAAGTAACCAATTTTTTTTTGCGAGGAAACACCTTGAGCAGCTGATATAAAATGTAAAGACAGTACATTATGTATGTACACAACACAATAACTTGGGCAGAGCTCGTGTCGTGTCGGTGCTCGCTATGTGTGAGCGCGCGGGCAGTGGTGTCCCAAAGAATATCACTTTAACTTATTACTCACTCCCAAAGCTTTACAAGAAGGAGATAAGTTAGGAGGAGGATAGCAGATATTATATATTATTAAGGGGATAGAGTAGCTACATTTAGAAATCTGTAGTTCTTTACAAGTGTCATGCCAGACAGTCTTTGTTCCCCGCGGACGCCGCACTCCAAACTACCCTCTAAAAATACTTATAAAGAGATTAAAAATTAAAACTGTACCCAATTATATTATATAGTATGCGTATAGTAGGAATTACTTTTTAAAACTGTCTAAGGGCCTTTCTAATTGGGTATTATAGTAGAATTGTTAAAGGTTGCTGCTATTTTAGATAAACGAACCGGTAAATGGATGTAAACACAACGGCAGTTACAGGCCGCGGCGTCACGCGAGCGCGCCGCGCGGGACGAACGAGTTCCGGCCGCGCGCAGCGACGGGAAACAGACACGACCAGGAAACAGACGCAGACACGCTCCTACACTCGTGTTACGAGCCGAGAGGCCAGCCCTAGCTCGTTACTAGCTCCTCTATTGCCTTCACTAATGCTTTCACGCAGTGCTCTCAGCTTACGGGAATGTATTCCTAGTGTTTTACACATGGACTCATCCGTAGAACAAAGTCCTATCTGCAGAGTTGATGGTTTTCAGTAGACGTTAGAGAAGTTGTTGACATGTGTAACTCTTAAACGGTGAGACTTCTCATTCAGACTTTTTGGTATGTTGTTACAATGCCCTAGCCTAGTTAAATGCTTTTTAGTGTATATTTATTTTCCTTTTATTTCTGGAGATAGTGAGTCCTATATTAACGTAGGACGTTTTACGGCGGAACAGCGGTGGTCTGTTGTGAAGATAGAACGTTGTTTTACGGAAACGTCTTAGCGAAATGACGTTTTATATTAATATGGGTCGTTTTTTGTTGGAGTTATCTATTCTGTAAGAGTCCTATGTGGATAACTACCTTAAAATATTGTAATAAAATTATAACTTCTAAGTACTAAAAACGTTAACTAAGTTAAAAAATCATCAACATAAGTAATATAGCCAATATATGGCAAGATTTAGAACAACAAACACGTCATTTAAAATTCAGCTCATACAATATTTGAACGGCTAATATCATCGCCCTATTAGAAAAATGCTGAAGATGCGCATGAATAAATTTTAGACTAAGGTGCGAAATATTATGTAATATCTTCATGTGGTGATAAATATTTACGTGGATTTATCAGTTTACCTAAGACTACGTACGCCGATAAGTTTATGACAAACTCTGGGGGCAGCTGGCGAAGGTCTCCCTGCGACGCTTGTTGCGGGTTCAATTTCCACCTTGGGTCATATATGATATTTGTTCAGGCTATTTTCTATATATATAATATAGATAGAGTAATAAAATCTACCTATGTAAGTAGTATAATTCTTTGAGTATATCAGTTATCAAGTACCCATAATTACAAGCAATGCTTGGGGCTAGATGATTTTGTGTGAAGAATTGTCCATCTACATTTATTTTTAGACATGTTACCTGTTTCTGACCTGGTTATCATTTTATCATACGATATAGTATTTTAAGTTTTAACTATTACGCCAACAAGTCAGTTTTCGGTTAACGTTTAGTTCAATTAAGTTTCAAAACAGGGCGAAACGATACTGATTCTTACTATTGTAAATAATCTAAGTAAATATTTGACAAAACATGAAGATAGTTGTGTAAACTTCGCACTTTAGTTACTTAATTCAAAACAGATACAAAAATAGCTAAACTTATATTATATTATTTAATCACTTATTTATAATGAAATATAATTTAGAAAAACAATTAAAAACCAAATTAAGCACTTACTACTATAATTGAACATTGTTTCGGAATTTAGATCATAAATTGATCAGCAAAACATAATATTGCTTGTTTGGTTAGGTCATCATCCCAGTCTTCTTTTCTTTATGTTGATGAAATTCCGCTTCATGGATCAGTCTCATAGTTGCCAAAAAAAATTATAAAGACAACCGCTGTTAGCTTTCAACACAGGGAATTTGTCAGCGGCATTTGTATGTTGGCCTGATGATTTTCATCATCTACGACTTTTTAATTCTCCTAACAAATTTTTACCTTATTTCAAGGCATTAGCATTCAATGTCTGTCTGTTTTTAGGAGTCACGTTGCAATCAGGATATCATTGTGAAGATGCAGGCGAATTCATGTTGTCAATCAAAGTAATTTATATCGGAACAAGTAGGTACATAGGTTAAAATGACTATTGGAATTCGATGATGCCCGCAGAAGTTTTTAGTAAAACTGTACCGCAAATGCTGGTGTAGTAATCACCGATTACTTCACAAGCATTTGCGCACTTTTTAATCACATTGATTATCCACATGATTAGGACGGAATACGCAGGTAGCAGACCGAATGGACATTATTATAAGACGGCATAAAAATGTTGTTGGTAAAACCTTCTAGTTAAGAAAATTCATAATAAATACAGATTGATGAGTTAAAATTTTATCACCACAGATCCCCCCTGGTTAATTTTGAACTGGGGTACATCTGTGGTGAGAAACTTCTAACTCTTAATGCTATATTTATGGTGAATTTTCGTAACTATAATGAATTTTCAAAGAAAATAAACTAGCTTCATTGATGTAAACGTTCATGGCTGAGGTATTAGACACAACATTCGGTATTGAGCTATCGCAGGTAATTTCATCGGTCCACTATCTCATGCAGAATTTAATCCTGATCATATTTGCTAGTTCTTGCTGCACCTGGAAGCAAAGGCGGCTTTTTTTGGTATCATGCAGCTGTTATCAACATTCACAACTGGAATTGAAGAAAAAACTAAATATTTTTGTAGCTGTGTATAAAATACGTTCATATTTTATATATACTGAAAAATAATGTACTTAGCAATTATTTATTATTACACTAATTAGAAATAAAAAAATCTCAATATTTAATGATGTTTTGTGATGAACAACGTCCTAAATGATTTCATTATCCCACAAACAACGTTCTATCTTAACATCAAACCGACAAATCGTCTTACAGATTCCGAAGGAAAACGTCCTATAGTCATATGGAATCCTAAGAAGCTCAATAGTGTTCGCATAAAATGGTCCTAACGTATCATATGACTTAAATTGTTTACTGTTAATTATTAAATAAAAAATGATTATTCCTTTGAATATGCACTACGCCAAAGAATTTCTGTACAAAAAATGCGTTACACGACCTCTCCATCAAAAAACGTCCTATTTAAACATTGAACGCCTGCTACCTAAAACCGAGATAAAAAAGCAATATTTATATTTGAATTTAATGTATATTAAACCTATAAAAAACACATCGAAAGACTTTCTCTTTTCCTATCTCCTACGAACAACGTCCGAACTGACGAACGGACCGAGCGCACGTGCCGTGCGCCGCACCCGCGCGCCGTTGCATGATCACTTAGAACGTTTTTGGGCGGAGTTGATATCAGTAAGGACGTTGTTCGATTTTATATCTCCGAAACTAAGTAAGATACAAAAATTTTAAAAACGTACTTCTGTAGAGCTTGTTCTTCTTATATCGTTTCGCTATTAAAGTCATTTTTGGTCTATGATCACATAGAACTATGTTCTACGGATAAGTCGAATCAAGCTACGAACCATTTTCAATGTAGAATACAATAAGAATAAGAACAGAAACTGCACAACATTACTTCAATTTTTTGATTTATATAAAATATATGGAGTTCCATAAATTTATTATCCATATATCAAGTCAATCAAGTAGGTCAATGGATGTATATCCACACCTAAAAGTAATGAATTCTAGAAAAGATCAATTTGCATTCTAGGAAAGAACTTAAATCGACTGATAGTGCAACATCTGAAAAAAAAATCAACAATAAGGAAGTGATTTTTAATTAAATTTAGGAACATTCTGTATTGAGTTTTGTGCGAGTATAGAGAGCTGGCAGATTGCTGCCAGTAATTCGTTAATGGAGTCCCGAGGCGGGTAACAGCTCCGCTGTCGAATCCCTTCCAATCAGCGCCAGCCTCATGCGAGCTCATCTGTCTACTTAGTGGGCGCTTCTATCCAGCCTTCAGTCTCTACACCTACACACGTTTAGTACCTCTGCGGGGAAACTATAATAATTAGGTTGATACTTTGAACGAAGTAAAGTATTCCTGTTTCAGAAATTGTGAAATAAATAACTAGGTATTTAGTGGTAGTATGTACACCTTGTGTCTTCAGTTAGTTCAGTCAGTAACAGAAGGCCCTCAAGCCCGCGGGTTCATTTACAGCCGTCACATAAAAGTTTGTGGGCATTATAAAGCCGTAGTTGTGTTTTATGGAGTGCACCGCCGCCGCCGCGCCGCCCTAGGCCTCGACGCGGCGCGGCGGCGGCGCCCTCGCGGCTGTTTACGGCTTGATTGTTTTAGAGTCGCTAGTTTTGAGGTTTGGTGGGTCATAGGACTCTCCAAACGGTAAACCATAAAACCGCTATCAAAACTGTAGAGTGTTCTGTATCTGTGCAAAAGTTTGTTGCCTCGCGTCGTAGCAGCAAATCTAGGCAGGATGCACCGACTCCCCGGCCGGTCGCATTCGCGACGGAGGAGCACTGTCCACCCTGGAATTCTCAAGACTTCTTCTAAAAGCTAAGTAAGTTCTGTTCATGAATTGTCTCAATGTTGAAAACCACATGAGAAACAATGGTCTTGGTTGGAGCACGAGGAAGGGCGGCGCGCCGCCGGGCGAGGTGGATACGCGAGTGTCACGAGCACGATGAGGATATAAGCATGTTTAAATTATTTTATTACTACTTACCTTTGTCTTTATAATGTAACATTTTGTAGTGTGTATAAAGCAAGTTATTAATTAAGTACCTGGCGTGCGTGCGGCGCGGTCGCGCTCGGCTGCGCGGCGCTGCTGTGATTAGATATCCTTTTAATTAGGCCTGTACCTGTCGAGAGGTCCCCCCCCCCGCGCCCCGCGCCCCGCGCCCCGCCCGCTATCTCCTGATAGCACAGATTTGCCAAACTATCCGCGTTATCGGCCGTCATTAGGCCGATCACAGACTTCCTGAATGTTGATGTTTTCTGTTATTCAGTCTTCTCAATTAGGAAGCTTCATAGGCGTGCATGTGCCATAGAGAAAAGAATTACGTGGATGGAGTTTAATAGGTATATACCGGTATTTAAAGCGCAGGTATTAGTTTTCCATATGCATGTTTTGAATGGAGGGCCCTCGAGAGAGGGAGGGCGCGGCGAGGGCGCTCGGGCGAGCAGCCTCGAGGGCTCTCGGCGCTCTCCACCTCGGCGCCGCTTCTGCACTCATCTATTATATCAGGTGCAATTTAATTCACCCCTATATATCTCTGCTGCACACTACTATATATATAAATACCTATTTAATCTCGGAATACAAATGTATTGTCCTCTTTCGTACCGAGCTATGAATGACGCTCGTATCGAGCTATGAATGACGCGGAGCTCGTGAGTCGCTTCTGTGCCGCGCAGACTGAATCTCGGCGCGTACATAATGACTGCCCCATTTATAATACATTTCCGATGATCCAATTCTACATGAAATGCAGTCTCCTTTTGAAATGAATGTAATTTTGCACGACCAAGAACTAACAATAAAAGAATCGCTCAATGAATCCGTAAGAAGTTATAATGTGTGCGCCTGTGGCGGTGATCCGGCCCAAGTCTCGTAACGCATACTCCTCCCTTCCGCGGCATCCTCCTTGGTCCGAGTGCAGCGTGTTTGCAAACACCTATCGCCGCGCAAACAGACCACTCGCCCGACACGCGTGTTTACCTGCCGCACGTTATCAAGTGCCTCCGTTGTTCGAACAAAACAATTACCATAAGTTATTCAAGATATGCAGTTGTTTAGCAAAAATAAACCATTAGCGACATGTCTAATGTCCCAGTTAGCGGTAACGGGCGGCGGGCACGCACCCCCCCCCCTCCCCCCAGCGACACCCGCTCGCATCCACGTGTGGACATTATACAGGGTGTATCATTTAAAACGGTCAGTATTGGAAAGTAAGAAACTATAAGACATACGAAGATATCTTCTGAGGAGCCATGTCTTCGATTTTTGTGACAAGAAAAACTGCAAAACTCTTGTTAGTAAAACTCTTGACTCAGTCCGGGAATCGAACCCGGATGTTTTGAAAAATTCAACTAACACATTTTTAGTCTGATATCGATTGTGTAGGTTTTAAGGAGTAAATGTTACTATGAAACGTGATGTCTTAAATTAATAAAATGCATTGTTTTCATATCGTTTAATTTTTTTTCAATACGACATACATACGTGACAGTATGCGATAAAGGCGACAAGGGTTTATAAGGCAAGTATACCAAACGCTTGCATAGTTTAACCATAGACTGTCGAATTTTAATGTTGCGTCTTAGGTATGGTCGGAGTGGAAGGACAGGAAAATAATAATATAACCTTTTTTTATGGCGTCCTTATTAGCTCTCCTAGTTGAATAATAATAAAGGTCAGTCAATGGAAGATGAGAGCTGGGTATTTATTATAAGTGCTTAACAAAACAGCGGTAAGTAAAATGTACAAAGTACAATGTTATTCAGGGTGAAGCAACATGCAAAAACTGTATCATTTAAATTCCTATATTTTTAGCTTAGCAATGTTGATGTAGCCGAACGTGTAATGCGTGATGTTTATCGTTTTACGTGCTTTTCATGTTCCGTATTTTGTCTTCATGTTAACTAAACCTAATCAATAAACTAGTTGCGATCTACACGCCGTTGTTGGAGTTATCTTTTCTATCCCGGTACCTCTAACATTTCTTCGAGCCGGATTCACAGTCAAAATCCGCGATCGCGCTCACCACTGTCTCTCGAAGGACAAACTGGATAACGTACAATACTAAAACGTTATCCTCAATATACTACGTCGCATATATGGACACGTAGTATCGTGCGAATTGTGTTCCCTACATTCCTGTCGGAACCTACATCGCAGGGCAGCTGTTTGAAGGCGTATTGTGTTCCCTACATTGCTGTCGGAACCTAAATCGCAGAGCAGCGCTTGAACAAGTATCCTATATCAAAGAGGTCCTGTTTTACCTGCTAATTATGGATATCTTGAAGAAGAACCTTGAGGATATTCTCGAAGCCATGCTACGTATCGAGAACAACTTCCTCGAGGATCCAGCCAATCAGAAAAATCGAAAGCATCGCATGACAAGTATAAATAGACTAGACAAGCTTCTGGACTTCATGCAAAATAAGTCCAGTGGTCTAGTACCATCAAAAAAAAGTGAAAAGGATAAATCAGTGCTGCAGCCCTGGAAATCTAGTTCATCAATAATCAAGAAGGAAATGGAAAATAAATTGAAGCAGCCTACGAAACAAAATCCTTCTCAACTTAAGAAGCCCTTCAGCCAGTCAAAGGGATCATCAAGCAAGCTAAATACTCAACAACAATCAAGCTACAGTAAGTCAGGCGACCTTGGATTTATTTCAACAGCTTGCACATTATTGACCTGTCCTTATTGTAGCAACTATCACGCTATATACCATTGTGATGATTTCCATAAACTCAATAATACAGAAAAATTAAATACAACAATGCAGTTAGGCATTTGTCAAAATTGCCTACTTCAGCACGAGGAAGGTCAGTGCCGTTCAAGACGTACTTGTAGAGTTTGTTAAGGTCAACACAATACTTTATTGCATGACGCATTTGTGAAACCTAGAACATCATCAAATTCTAATGTTAAAATGATCACATAAAGCAACGATCAAATCCAACAGTCACCTAGTAATCAACAAAGTGGATTTGAAGCTCTTAATAACATCCAGGATATTATGAACATTCGATTTAAGGCGTTGGCGCAAGCTATAGAAGAAATACGCCACACCGTGTCAGCGTATCAGTTACAAACCGAATCAAATAATAAAAATCGAAGTCGAAAACCCCAACGTTCTACTCAAGCACGACGAAGAAAAGCACAGCGAGCCGACGCGGGATCACATTTGTCGCCGAAGATCTACTCGACGGCCCTTGTAGAAGACCCCAAGGCAGCAAAGCATCCAACAGCGTGTGTCGAGCAGAGCGTGGCGACTGTTTCGCTATGGCGCTCAGGGTTCAATATTCCCACGGCAGAAGAACGGAAGGAAACAGCGCCGAGTGTTTCGAGATGGAGCTCAGGGTTGAAAATTCCCAAGATAGAAGACCCCGAGGCCTCACAGCAGCAACAAGCGTGCAAACAACAATTTGTGACTACAGTGTGTGGAGAACAAGTTGTGATGTCCTTGAGGAATCGACTACGTAAATACGGGTTAGATATCTAAGCTGTGAAGAGCGAATAGATAAGAACAATCAGATCTCTACTATCTCATACAATTTTATATTTCGTTATGTTTCAATTTTCATTCTTTATAACAGTTTTAATATTTCGTCATGTTTTACATTTTTATTCAATTTTCTATATTATCATACTTATACAATTTTAATGTTTACATCTACATTCACCTTTACATGAATAGGTACTTTTGTTTGTTGTCAAGTTTTAACGAATACTTGTTATCTTTTGCGAGTCGCCAGGATGTACGAAGTACAATGTAATGTTGATTATTGGGAAGAATCTTAATTGTGTCTAAATTATCGTGTATACAATTCGTATTCTAACACATTATATTGTCTCTTTTTTCTAGTGGCCAAGATGTACAAAGTACAATGTTATTCAGGGTGAAGCAACATGCAAAAACTGTATCATTTAAATTCCTATATTTTTAGCTTAGCAATGTTGATGTAGCCGAACGTGTAATGCGTGATGTTTATCGTTTTACGTGCTTTTCATGTTCCGTATTTTGTCTTCATGTTAACTAAACCTAATCAATAAACTAGTTGCGATCTACAAGCCGTTGTTGGAGTTATCCTTTATGTCCCGGTACCTCTAACATAAAATTTTAAGTAAAGTGAAATGTTCCGAGGTACCCGTACCGCCAGTAGTAACAAGGTATTCAGGGTCGGTCAGGTTACAGGAGCGAGAGCCCGGCGGCGCGGCGCGGCGTGTCGGCGGCGCGGCGTGTCGGCGGCGCGGCGTGTCGGCGGCGCGGCGTGTCGGCGGGGCTCGGGACAGTTCATATTATACAGGTGTGAATTACAGTGACTTCAGTTCAATGAGCACGGGGAGACTACGGGGAAAGAATGATGGCTAAATTATAGCTGTACCAATGGAATGAGTATCAATCTATAGCTCCTCAAATTCGCAATAAAACTATTAATTATTCATGTTTAGAAAATAAACTGCGGAACAATACAACTCACATCGGGTTTTAAAACCGATATGTAAGAATAAATAAAAACGTCCCGGAATCCAATTTAGTGAAAAAATCTTGGTATTTGTCGTTGAAAGACTATTATGTAATTATTAACGCAGCCTGCAAGTTTCTCTATCACATGTATGTAGGTACCTTCACTATGCGACCCTTGTGTTCCCCCCGCACTTCATCGTGAACTCATAAACAACGTAAAGGAAGAAACTATTAAACCCATGCCCAAAAATTAATGTATTTCGTCGTGTAACGAACACGGATAAACTTAAAAAGCAAAACTATTCAATATTTTAAGACTAATCGAAAGTTTTATGATTCCATCGTTTTTCAGATTTTTAGGACATTGCCTAAAGATAAAGGGTATTTGCCATTGTTTTTACAAGGTAGGTAGGTCATCCGACAAACAGCTAATAACGGTTTCGCTAGAATTGAGTCCAATAATTGTAATCAATCCGATGCGCTGGGCGACAGCAATTAATTTATTTATTTGTATTTGAAGAAGACAGATCATCTACTAATCATAGTCTTTCTCTTTGACTTGTTTAGCGAACTGATCAGAGTTTATTTAGCTCTTGGCGCTCCGGTGGATGAGTCTGATAATTAATTCAATGTCGTCGTGTCATCGAGCCCAGACTATTTATCAAAACTGTGTGATTAACGATTTGAAATTTGGTTAAAGTGAAATAAAATGAGCTAAAACAATTTATAATTTTACGCAACCTGTAACTTGAATTTGCAATTTGGGGGTTAAAGGTGGAATTCCCCCAAAGAGTTACAGGAGAAGATCTTCCCTGTACCGGGTCGGCCCATCTGGCCCACTTACCCGGGGTCTTTCGACCGACAGTTGATGTCGGAAAGTTCTATATAGGCTAGATGTTGTAGAAACCAACGCTTGCGCGATCTAGGAATAATGGTCACGTGATCCACTTTTTGCACTCAGAATTTTTGTTATTTCATTTTTCATTTTAGTTCAGCTATCATCATGCTAGATGTCGCTACATGCAAAAACGAAGTCGTGTTCTAATTCCATTTCTAAGCCTCCTATCCGCGTGCTCGGACCCCGGGCGGGTCTTATCTTCGCACTGTTCACTCTCGTCAGTCGTCAAACTGAGAAAATCTTCCGAGGCACGCATTGCGTACACTTTCAGTTTAAGAGCCGTAGGTATTCAGAGCTCATAAAGTCCGGAGTCCAGTTCCATCAGCCATCTCGATCTAGGTGCATCCTGCGCTCTGTCCGTCACCAACGACGTTAGCTGTCCTGCTTGTACCCGCCGTCCCGCCGGTGTCGCGCCTCCTGCTCTCACGTGTTGTTGTGGAGGGCGCATGGGTCGGCCGACTAAATATTTTTATTCATCATAAAAATATAATATCTGGAATATTTCCTCGTGAAGCAGATGTTTGCGCGATGTGTACAAATGATGTTTGATGTACTAATAAATCTCCCGTAGGCATTTGTTTAGTAGATATGTTATGTATGCAGAAGTACAACGGCGCGCGTGTCTGTCCGCTGCTTTGTGGCGCACTCATTTTATAATAAGTTTGCTTATCACGGTGCTGTTTGAATGGCTAGTATTACACAGAATGTTTCAACTAATTACGTAGGTACTTTGAACATGTATGTAGCTAAAATGAAATCTGTTCCTGCATTTGCTGTCCTCTTCAGAAGGACTGCAAGTAGAAACGTTCAAATGAAAAGGGATTGATTATTTGGACTCTTTTTTTCAGTCGTGAACCGGGCTCTCGTTTGTATGCAATTTGTAATGTACGTTCGTGTTACTAAAACTGAGAAAATGGCTTGAATTCATTTTGACGCCCTGCATTTTTATGGGAAAAATCAAAGTATTCGTGTAATTGGTATGCTTCTACATGCCTCAATCTAAATCAAGCTATGCTGCGCTGTACTGCGCCATGCTGTGCTGTGTTTCTTATGCAACGTTTTTTTAACAATCAACCTCAATCTGTGCTGCACTTTGCTTAGCTTAGTAGTGTAGTCGTTTATCTCGTCAAAAATGACTTTATTTTCAAAAAAACGTTGACATTACGACATAGTTGAATCCGATGAAGATGAAAGTGAAGAAGAAGTGGATATGGATGTATAATGTAGCTCCTTTTAGTAAGCACAGTTCGGCACAGCGCGGCTCAGCACGGCGGGTAGCGCGCCTCGCTAGAGACTACTGCGGTTTTAAACAGAGCGTAGCCTCACACAGCGCAGCACAGCATGGTTTGTTTGTATCCTCATTAAAATATTAGACGAGCGAGTTGACCAAACATAGCACAGCGCAGGACAGCGCAGCACAGCTCGATTTGGATTTATCACCCTTAGACTTATCTTTCCCATATAAGTGTAAATTGGTAGCCTGTTTGGAAATCAAAAGTGAAACAGCGGTGCCGGCCGGTAGAGCCAAAAAATTTTAAGTCTATGGGTAGAGCTTTGATTATATACTTGTCTAGATAGATAGTTCGAGCGTCAAAACGCCAAAAAATATATCAGCCAACTGTTGGCTCATAAGCTGATCCCGCCTCGTCAGTGGCGACTCTGACTTTGTGCGGCGCACACGCGTTTCGTGACAAATAAAGATGACGATTTGCGCTATAAAAGTGTGCAGGAATTACAAAGGACGATTGAAAACAACTAAAGAAATTACTTTTCATCGGTAAGTACACTTTGAGTCACTGTAAGTTAACGAAACAATTTAATAATAAAGTTTTAATGTTGTCCTTAAATGCGATGCCATTTGACGCCATGTTAACTGGGTTGCCTGCTCTATGAATACAACATTTCCATAGTGAATAATAGCTAATTTGAAAAAAGTATTTAATCACGACCCAACTAATGTTTTTCGAGATTTTGCCGGCGCCGTAGATTGAGTCGAAACTGCTAAATACCCCCTGCCCCCCATAAGACTGCCCCTATTGAGGTTGCTACTAGGTACATGCCATAGAGATAGGGCGTTTCTGATTGCGGGATCGCTTTTATACGAACCCGTTTTCGTTTCTTATTCATCGTCATCATAATCATGATCAGCCTATATTAGTCCACTGCTGGACATAGGCCTCCCCTAATGAGCGCCATAGCGCCCTGTCTTCAGCTAGCCGCATCCAGCATCTGCCAGCAGTCCTTCGCAGATCGTCATCCCACCTGGCCGGAGGGCGTCCTACTACACTACGTTTGCCGAGTGGCGGTCTCCACTCAAGAACATGTTTACCCCAACGCCCCGCACCACAACGGGAGTCAAATGTATCTATATGTAAATAATCCAATTGTAAGCATGATTTTATGACTTGTATAAATATAATTAAGAACTACAATATTATAAATAAACTTTAATATTCAGTAATATTTTTACTTTTCCTTACACATATATTTTACTTAGTAATCCATAAGTACAACATTCTAAAAAGTAAATTAAAATTTAAAATCAAATCATTATAGATGATTCAAAATCTAAACATTTTTTCCCTATTATTATGGGAAATATTCAAGAGCTGGTATCACTCAGTAAAGCCACATGTGACGTAGCACGCTTGTAGTTACACATACTTGTGTGCGTAATTCGCACACAAGCGCTTCAAGTCTGGCCTATTGTTTTTGTTGCGATTGCAGCGCAACACTCCATCTAGACAAGTATATAATCAAAGGGGTAGAGCAGTGTTTGTTGTGAGCGGTGCGACAGGCGGTGCACAGCGGTGCTGGTAGAGCGGTGTGTGTTGTGAGCGGTGCGACAGGCGGTGCACAGCGGTGCCGGTAGAGCGGTGTGTGTTGTGAGCGGTGCGACAGGCGGTGCACAGCGGTGCCGGTAGAGCGGTGTGTGTTGTGAGCGGTGCGACAGGCGGTGCACAGCGGTGCTGGTAGAGCAGTGTGTGTTGTGAGCGGTGCGACAGGCGGTGCACAGCGGTGCCGGTAGAGCGGTGTGTGTTGTGAGCGGTGCGACAGGCGGTGCACAGCGGTGCTGGTAGAGCAGTGTGTGTTGTGAGCGGTGCGACAGGCGGTGCACAGCGGTGCCGGTAGAGCAGTGTGTGTTGTGAGCGGTGCGACAGGCGGTGCACAGCGGTGCTGGTAGAGCAGTGTGTGTTGTGAGCGGTGTGACAGGCGGTGCACAGCGGTGCCGGTAGAGCAGTGTGTGTTGTGAGCGGTGCGACAGGCGGTGCACAGCGGTGCCGGTAGAGCGGTGTGTGTTGTGAGCGGTGCGACAGGCGGTGCACAGCGGTGCTGGTAGAGCAGTGTGTGTTGTGAGCGGTGCGACAGGCGGTGCACAGCGGTGCCGGTAGAGCGGTGTGTGTTGTGAGCGGTGCGACAGGCGGTGCACAGCGGTGCCGGTAGAGCGGTGTGTGTTGTGAGCGGTGCGACAGGCGGTGCACAGCGGTGCCGGTAGAGCGGTGTGTGTTGTGAGCGGTGCGACAGGCGGTGACAGTGCTGCCGGTAGAGCAGTGTGTGTTGTGAGCGGTGCGACAGGCGGTGCACAGCGGCGCCGGTAGAGCAGTGTGTGTTGTGAGCGGTGGGACAGGCGGTGCACAGCGGTGCCGGTAGAGCGGTGTGTGTTGTGAGCGGTGCGACAGGCGGTGACAGTGCTGCCGGTAGAGCAGTATGTGTTGTGAGCGGTGCGACAGGCGGTGCACAGCGGTGCCGGTAGAGCAGTGTGTGTTGTGAGCGGTGGGACAGGCGGTGCACAGCGGTGCCGGTAGAGCGGTGTGTGTTGTGAGCGGTGCGACAGGCGGTGACAGTGCTGCCGGTAGAGCGGTGTGTGTTGTGAGCGGTGCGACAGGCGGTGACAGTGCTGCCGGTAGAGCGGTGTGTGTTGTGAGCGGTGCGACAGGCGGTGCACAGCGGTGCTGGTAGAGCAGTGTTTGTTTTGAGCGGTGCGACAGGCGGTGCACAGCGGTGCCGGTAGAGCGGTGTGTGTTGTGAGCGGTGCGACAGGCGGTGACAGTGCTGCCGGTAGAGCAGTGTGTGTTGTGAGCGGTGCGACAGGCGGTGACAGTGCTGCCGGTAGAGCAGTGTGTGTTGTCCGTGTGACGTGGTCGTGCTCGTGATTTAGAGCGCAGCGGTAATTAGTGCGTCATCAAGCGAGCCTCGGGCCCGGAACTGCCCGCTTCATTCGTGTTTGCTCCATTAATGCTTAATCACTGGTGGCCGTGTGGTATGAGTTTGCTTTCTGTTAAGCGGTTGTTTACATTGTTATAACACTTCTGCATACAGTGAGTACTGTTGAACCTTGGTCAAACGAGCTTTGTCGGATATGAATCATTATATTTATCGAAAAAAAAAAACAATTTATGAAGCTTTTTTTTCTTATGTATGGATTATATCACAATGATTTTGCAATATCCATTGAGGAAAATGGTGGATATTTTGAGAGTAAAATACATCAATTGTGGTATTATTTGTTTCCGTTACTATGCCCCACAGCTGGGCAAAGCCCTCTCTATTTCTCCCTATCTTGCCTTATTTCATACTAGCTGATGCCCGCGACTTCGTCCGCGTGGTATTATTTATTCCTTCAATTATAACAATTGCAGATCTAAATACCTTATAATGCTTCTTTAGAGACAACATTCGACATGAACTGGTTCGTAACAATGGTTGGCTGACTTACACGGGAGGAACCAACATAAAGCTTCATAAAAAGTATAAATGAAAATGATGCACATTTGGCGAATAATATGTAAACGCACTTTTTTCTTTCTCTATCCAGGGTAATGAAAATAATCTGAATCTTCAGATAAAACTACCATTCTATTGAGCAAGTATCGAATTTGATCAGACTACAACCGAGCTTGGAGTTGTTCTTCGGTTTCTTTCTGTCGTATTTCATTTACTCTCTGCCTTTCTCTTAGTAATAAATACTCACATTCCTGATGTATGCGTTCATAGCCATCCCTGGCTAAATGTTATCGTTGCTGGTGTCGATCATAAAGTCTTTCTAAAGTTCTAACAATATTTTGACGATCTCGGGTTACGTAAATGCTCCTCACGCTGGAATAAAGTTTGAGTCGTAAGATAATGAATGACTCTCACGATCAGCTGTAAGTCATGTTTCTCTTTCTTGGCTGGTTTTCAGCAATCGAGACGCAGCCTATGCTGAGAGCTCAAGCGAGACTCTCTTTCAGTTAAGGTCTCTGAGACTCGTGACAACATAATTATGGCATTCTCGATCAGCTGTAAGCCGTACATCCCGTTCTTGGCTGGTTTCAAGCGATCGAGACGCAGCCATGCGGCTACGCTAAGAGCTTTAGTGAGACTCTCTTTCAGTAAAGGTCTCTCGATACTTATGACAACGTTTGGCGTTCTCGAGCAGCTGTAAGCCATTCTCATCCCATCTCTTTCTGGCTGGTTTCCAGTGATTTAGACGCAGACGCCGCAGTAACGTTGAGAGCTCAAGCGAGACTCTTTGTCAGTAAGGTCTTTAAGACTTATGACAACTTATGGCATTCTTGATCAGCTGTAAGCCATCTCTTTCTTGGCTGGTTTGAGGAGATCGAGACGCAGCTGCAATTCGCTGATGATATATAGTCGTAATGGCAAAGTCGCTAGAGGAGCTGACCCACATGCTGAACGGCCCCGCGATGCATGGGTCTTGATATGAATTTGGATAAAACCAAAGTCATGATCAATGGCCAAATTGTTCCAGGACCGACCGTCATAGATGGCCACCTTCTTGAAATTGTTTCCGAGTACACTTACCTTATGCAGATTTTGAATTTAGGTAAAAACAATGTTGAAAAGGAGGACAAAAGTATGATCCCTAGGCTGCTTTTGGGAAACTACGTCAGGTCTTCAGGAATGTTTGAATACTAAAGTTTTCAATAGAGCGTCCTTCCCGCAATGACTTGAGCTGAGACGTGGACACTCACGGTAGGGCTGGTCCACCATTTCAAAGTCACTCAGCGAGCTATGGAAAGAGCTATGATCGCAGTTTCTTTGAATGACAGGATTCGTAACGAATACATCCGACGGAGCTCAAAGTAGCAGTAATAAAGATAAAGTGGCAGTGGGCCGGCCATATCTAGGGAAGAAACGACAACCCCTGCCAGGTGGGAACGATCTGCAAAAGACTGTTGGCAGATACTGAATGCGGTTACCGAAGACAGAGCGCTATGACGCTCATTAAGGGAGGCCTATGTTCAGCAATGGACTAAGTTTGTTGATGATGATGATAAGGTGCGGCTGTGGCTATGTTAAGAGTTCAAGTGAGACTCTCTTTCAATAAGGTCTCATTTTTAGCTTCTCTTGAGTACTGAGAGAGACTCGAACTTTTTTTAGGCATAGTGTACAACTAAAAATTTTAAATAAATATTATATCATAAGTACTCTATTTAATATCATAAGTATGTATTATGTCTCAGTTAATAAAAAAACTGAATATTGTTTTCAAAAAATACCTTACGATGTTAAACAAAGTTTTTTTTTTTAATTTTACCTAGAAAAGTAAAGAAAATGTAAGAAAACAATTTAAATTTAAGATATTACTTGAGACGTGGACACTCACGGTAGGGCTGGTCTACCAGTTCAAAGTCGCTCAGCGAGCTATGGAAAGAGCTATGCTCGGAGTTTCTCTGAACGATAGGATTCGTAATGAATACATCCGACAGAGAACCAAAGTTATCGACATAGCTCAAAGAATTAGCAAGCTGAAGTGCAGTGGGCCGGCCATACCTCGCGAAGAACCGACAACCGTTGGGGTAAACGTGTTATTGAGTGGAAACCGCGACTTGGCAAACGTAGTGTAGGACGCTCTCCGGCCAGGTGGGATGACAATCTGCGAAAGACTGCTGGCAGATGCTGGATGCGGCAAGCCGAAGACAGGGCGCTATGTTGCTCATTAGGGGAGGCCTATGTCCAGCAGTGGACTAATATAGGCTGATGATGATGATGGATTCAATAGAAAATATTGCTTTTAGTGATAGAATACAAATTATTTTATAATATCTTTGAGTCATGACCATCCGCAATAGCCCGCTCGCGCGTTCTGAGCCCGCGCGACAGACAGCCTTTGTGATATTCAGCAGTGAACTGAGCACTCTTGGTTTATGTACCGTATGTATACTTTCAAATGCGATTAGCAAAATGTAGTTAATATGAAATTACATGATAATGGCAGTATCAGTATTCATTACTTCCTCAATTTAAGTTTTTTAGCTATCCCAAGGGAACTCTTTAATTTATCGGGATGAAAAGTATCCTATATGTTGACCAGGGATCTAGGCTACCACCATAAAAAAATTCATTAGAATCGGTCCAGTAGTTTCGGAGATTATCCCGTACAAACAGACAGACAAACAGATAAACAGACAAACAGAGAAATAAGAAAATTGAAACAAAATGAAATCAATTGTATTATACTGCTTACTCGGTTTATGGCATTTTTTTTCATTGTACAGAAATTCGACCTCTACGATTTTATTATATGTATAGATGAAGTAAAACAAGGCATTTGTAAATTTTACCAGTTTAGATTCCTGTTGATCTTGGTACCTACATGAGAGAAAGTACCTAATTTACATATGTGGGAATAACTTAACAACGTAAAGATATGTTGTATATAGTATTATGTAGACGAGCGATGTGCCGGCGCGGTGGGCGAAGGCGCGCGGCGCAGGTTTGACTCTCGCCGCGGGGCGGGAAATATTGAATGACCTGCAAATATTTGATCCGGGGTTCTGAATGAATGGTTTCTTTGAAAAATAAAAAGTATCGGTCTATTTCATTTATTGTACATACTCTAACCCCTACTGACACAGTACCCTAACCATGAGCTACAAAATACTGTTATTTTTCTACAAATGTTTGTCAGGCATCCGCACATGTTGTTAGATAAAGGTCCGACAGTACATTCTCATTATAGATCAAGTTAGTTCGGCTGAAGAACCTCATTGTTGCTAGAGATTAGTTTTAGAATTCAAATTAGTGAAGGTAAATCAGTTAGGTTTATGTCGACCTTCACGGTTAGATTTAAAATAACACGTTAATTGTAATAATGTTCGTGAAATTTAAAGTATTTCTCCGAGATAAAAACTGGGGAAATCATTTATGGGTAATTGTGTGCGCTTCTATAATAAGCTTCCATCTGAAGCAACTGAACTTTCTATTCGTAAATTTAAACAGTACATAAAACTAAATCTTATCAAGAAGGCATATTACTCCATAAATGATTACATCAATGACGTTAGTGCTTGGCCAGATGTCGCTCAGTTCCACATCGACAATAGTATGTAATTATTTATAAGGCAAACATGTATTAGACACATAAGTTTTACACATGCTAGTGGTTTCTATTTCGCCTCTTCCACTAGTGGACAAAAAATTGAGGCGAACTAAATTTGACTTGTCTAAGTGCTTATTTTGTAAGCCTAAAGAAATAAAGATATTGATTATTGATTATTATGACACAATATCTCCCATAAAAAGCCGAGCAAAGTCACGAGCGGTCGCCAATAGCCGATCAATTTAATTCCCGACACGTAAATCCCTCGGAACACTAAGCCCCTCCAAAAGCCAGTACAACTTGAAACTTACCAGACCTACCTATTGTTCGAGAGCTTAGTCATACTCAAACTTTGTAAAATTAACTTGTTTCTTAAAGTGGCAGCGCCTATGAGTATGTGATATAAAGTAAGTCATTCACCAGCAGCGCGTCCACCCTCGGCTACGTTCAGCATTTCAATAAAATATTCTAAGAGAAAATCAATGTTCCGTAAGGGATGCACCTCGCTCGGGCCATGGGAAGGTGCTCTCTAAATCAGAAGCTGTCAGAAGCAGCGCGCGTCGAGCGGGGCGGGGCGGGGCGGGGTGGGGCGGCGCGGCGCGGGGCGGGGAGCTCCGAGACAGACACTAACATTTTTCTCCTCATACATCCTTCTATGAGTTTTCCAACTGAGGCGAAACCGCAGCATCAATCAGTGGAGTCATGTAGTTACGTTATTAGAAACAGAAACCACTAAATGAATTCAAATAAAACTTGGTCTAATAGATTTGATTTATCCCGGAATTCAGGACGATTCCCGTGGGTGAGGGGATGAAAGTCTAGTTCCATGGCGGCACATTGCGACGTAACTACTGAATGAATTCAAATTAATAAAAACCGGCCACTATCTAATCCAAAAGCTGTGCTTTGAGTATCTACATGGAAAAAATTCTGTTTACTTTATAACTGTTTTATTGTCATCCACAATATTCTTAAAAAAGGTCAAAACCAAAATACAGACGGTGGTGGCGGAACGGAACTATTCAAAAACAGAAACAGACTTGGAGGAAGAACAACATGCAAGATGAACGCGTCCAGACCGACCGATGCCCGTGTCTGTGTCACCTTGAATGATCCGACAAAACCGACACGACGACGCGGGACGGGCCGTGTCGCGGTGCGTATCGAGATCGCGTCCGCATATGTGATTATGACAGGCATGAGCGATACGGATACGGTGATCGGATCGGGCAAGTGATAAATATCTGGACCCGCTTTAACTTGTCCATGACCTGTAACACATGTCCGCCGACATCCGCCGGGGGCCCACCAGCCGAACCCATTTGCAAGGATCTAACACACGTCCTCTACACGCTCCACGTTGTCGGCACTAAGGTACCGCCCAGCGAGCCCACGGACAGCGGCGAAGATTCGATCGCGCGATGGACCACAATCTAAGGGTGCGTACTGACCAACGTTACGAGGTGTAACATATTACAAAGCGAGCATTCGTGCAGTCAGTACGTCGTGTTACGGCAAACGTAGTATTGCTAGAATCTTTGTCAAAGCGAGCATTCGTGCAGTCAGTACGTCGCGACGTACTGACTGCACGAATGCTCGCTTTGTAATATGTTACATTACACCTCGTAATGTTGGTCAGTACGCACCCTAATACTCAACGGACTACTTTTGACAGAAACGGCTTTTCCCGCTGTTATATGGATATCGTGCGAAACACAAACATCGCGTCATTGTGCGAGTAGTCGTTTATCCTCAGGCGTAGGGGCAGGTCGAGGCGCGGGCGCGGGGCGGGGCGGGCGGGGGGTCGGACATGGATCCTGTATTAGCGGGTAGGAAGGGACGGCTTGCGATGATTTGTTTGTTGACAGGCGACGTGGCGCGGCGGCGCAGCGCGACCGAGACTCCTTTTGAGATTTTTCATTATCATATATATATATATATATTATATTATAGATTATTATTAGATATAGATTATTAACAAAAACATGAAATAGGCAACAGCTATTTGTATTATTTGTATTTCTCTGAGTTTATTAATAATCTATCACACTAATTTGCTAAAGATTGTAGTTCGATCGAGCTGCAATTTTGAATAGATGTGTTGAAATAAAATATAAGTTAGTTTTTATTATTTCTCATGCGCGTTGAGCCGCGAGGCGCAGCTAGTAGATAATATTTCAAAGAGTTAATGTAGTTTAGAAAAGCTGTAGATAATCCTAAATTTTTGCATTAAATGTATATTCTCCGGACCTGATCAACACCTGCATGAATGATCAGTGGATCTGAGCAGCTGGTGGCTGCGTTGTTGGTTCATTGTAGAACAACCTCAACTGTGCTGATGATGTTCAAACATGTCCGCTCTGGCCTGAGCCACCAACCAGTCGTGTGATGGACACGCGTTGACTATAGCAACATTTCAGGTAACTGTTCGTCTGAAGCAATCGCTACTGTAGTGCTCCTGTAATGCTAGCGTACGCAGGCTCGCGTGGAGACTCTCAGCGCTATTCCGCGGCGAGGCTTTCGTTTGCATGTCCAGAGCGCGGCAGAGAGACTTATACTAACAAAAAGCTTTGCGCTCGCGGCTTCGCTCGCGTACACTAAACGATTTGTCCTACTCTTCTATCTACCCATTTTACACTTTTTTTATTCCTGAAAAACGTGTTTTAATTTTATGATATGATTATATATCAGTATCTTGAGGTCACAATCATGCTACCTTAAAAAATACAGACATCAATACGAATCTCAAATTTTAATAACCTATTTTACCCCAATTATGAGTTCAGTAACATTTTACATTTCTAGTATTCTCTGTAAGTTTAAAGCAAATCGAACCACTGGTTATAGAGGTACAAGAACTTCAACCGCCCTTTTCACCCCCTTACGCGGTGTCTTGCGTGAGCGGGCTGGACGCGAACGCGAAGCGGCGTGCGGCGCGGCGCGAAAACAACAAACAGTATAGGCCTATAAATAGAAGTATACGTGAACAAACGCACGTCGCGCCGCGCCGCGCCGCTTCGCGTTCGCGTCCAGCCCGCTCACGCAAGACACCGCGTTAGGGGTGAAATATCCAAAGATCGCTTTTGACCTATCCTCCTAATTTCAGGTTCGGGCTGGGCGTTGTCTTCAAACATCACTTATTCCTTACGTTCAGATGCTGGTTGGCATTTAGTGATATAAATATTTTGTAAATTATCGTCGATTATTTGAATCTATTAGTTCACTCTGTTTTGGGAATAGCAGTCATCCGTGGCGCCCCCTGTACCCGGGTGCGCGGGCGCGGCGCCCCGAGCGCGACGGCCGTGAGATGGCTCTCGATTGCTCTCCACTTGCCAACTAACAGAGACAAAGTGGACAATCTTCCCCAATAAAGTTGATAAATCGCCGGAATTACGGTTAAGGCGGGCTAAGTAGCTAAAAATGCGGCAGAAAAACCAGGAGAGTTGACAAGGGCTACCTCATAGATGGCGCATGCCTACCGTTAATGAGTATATTAGTTTTTATAAGATCGTGTTGCTGGCACCTGCGTAGGTAGGTAATAATGCTTTACTATGGGTAACTTTACCCTGTTTTGTACCTGATGTAACGACCTCCCCAAGTTCCTAGGTAATGCATAAGTAAATTAATAATATGCATGGTTAGGCATACCTATACTACATTTCATCATAATCATTGTAAAATATAATACTATAATCGCGAAGAAACGACAACCGTTGAGGTAAACGTGTTCTTGAGTGGAGACCGCGACGTAGCAAACGTAGTGTAGGACGCCCTCCGGCAAAGTGGAATGATGATCTGCGAAAGACTGCTGGCAGATGCTGGATGCGTCAAGCTGAAGACAGGGCGCTATGGCGCTCATTAGGGGAGGCCTATGTCCAGCAGTGGACTAATATAGGCTGATGATGATGTATTAGTCCACAGCTGGACATAGGCTTCCTAATGAGCGCCATAGCGCCCTGTCTTCAGCTGGACGCATCCAGCATCTGCCAGCAGTCTTTCGCAGATCGTCATCCCATTTTCCCATTTTTCAGATTGCTACGTCGCGGTCTCCACTCAAGAACACGTTTACCCCAACGGTTCAGCATCTATCAGCAGTGTTTCATATATCAGCCTATGCATTTTAAAATTCATTTCGAATATCACTTAGGGTCATACTACACGGGCGGTTCTCCCGTCGCGGGTATCCGCTCGACAAAGCTGCCGTAGACCATCAAACTACAAGAGATACGCGGGGATGATAAACCCGCGCAGAATGACGTATAGCGCGAAAGCGTCCATGTAGTAAGAACCGGTTATCAGCGGTGGTTTGAAGCTACTTGCGGCGATCGTATTGCTCCCGCCTAGCTGTGAACCGCGAAGGAAAATCATATCTTTCATATTTCATATTAAAATGTGATTAGTGCGGTCCAGAAGCGTATTCCCGCAGCGGGAGAACTTCCCGTGTGATATGAACCTTAGAAATCCACTGTCAGTTTAAAATGCTGAGATTTTGACAATTAGGGGAGAACAGGGCAACAAGAGCCTACTCCAGGAAAGTTTTAATAAAAATTTGACAAACTTGTCAAAATTCTTCCTATTATTATTATCAATTTCATATATTTGTATAGAATACCTATAGTTAAAATACGGGACTGGCATACAAGAGTCTCGAAATATGAAGAATTAAAAAAAAACTTTTCTTTATTATAAAATAGTACTCAACTATAGATATGTATTAAAGTACAATTTACAGTTTAACAAGTCAGTCGCTCCTTTTGCCTGTCAATTGCATTGAATGAGTGCCCATTTAATGCTAGAGAAAATATAATTAATTTTATATCAAAAAAATTGCAAAACTCTAACAGTAACACCAAACATAACATTTTTACAATCAAAATTAATCAATTAATTTTGCAAACAAAATGGAGAAAATAAATATAAAATTATTGATGGAAAACAAAAGATCCAGACTTTATGGATCCAAACAAAATGTACAAAATATCTCTCGAATCTGGACTATCACTGCCAGAACACTTTTTAAGGGCCCAGTTTCTACATCATCGGTACCACATATCTCTACTTTATCTACTACTTCTATCTAAACAAATTGCATTATTTATCTTCTTTTTTTTATTTTCTTTTTCAATTTTACCATATCACTCATTGCCCGGCCGCTTTCATTAGCCTACGTTCCCCTATGCCCGTCATTCTTTAGCATAGAGCTTATGCTAAATAATGACATAGCTCGGTCACTAGAGTGGATTCGAGTTCAAATTCGAGATTTTACAGATTGAGTCTGCAGATAATAGATAAAGATATAAAATAAGGAAATTTCATTTGCACTTTAGGTTATTTCAAGTCAAATAAAACACATTGGTAAATATAACAAATATGAGGTATAAAATCCCGTGATCCTCTATTTTTAATAAAAAAAAAAAATACAAAATCCAAATTCGTTTTTATTCCTTATTTTCAAATTTGATGAAAGCTAACTGTCTGCTGCAAAATAAAAATGCTACTAACGAAACTAACATACCTTATATCGCTAAGGTATGAATATATCCGAAATGCTACAAGATGATGGAATAGATAAAGTTTTGTTTGAGAAATAATGTACAATTACCAGGTTTTGAAATCGTCCAGAAATTTCGGGAAATCCCGGGAAATTTAGAACCTGGAATTCCCGGGAGCAAATCCTAATTTCCATCATAATATTTTTTTGTGCTATCTCTATTACGTTCCAGTTCCACTCTATGCAAAACGATATCATATCTCTGGATGCTAAATGAAATTAAATTTTGAAAATTTGTGTAGCGTACTGGTATTCTATATTCAAAAATTTGATTTGCCTAAATCCTAATTGTCAATCGAAATGAAACATAGTCAATCTGTCAGGGAACGCTAGCTAAGAGCCTGTCCAGGTGGAGCGTTTTACTCGCGAATGCTCTCGCGTTTAAACATTCCCGTTCTCCAGATACTAGAGCACTTTAACTACATCCCGTCCAGATGCTGGTGCGCGATTCCTCGTCTAGATAGTGGAACGCGCAATGCGAGTGGACGTATTTCGATCGAAATTGGAGAAAGATATCTTCGTTACCGTACTTTTTATAGACAAAATTGAAAAAAGAGTAGCAATATGGGAAAATTGAATCAATCAGAGATAATTCAATAGAACCATGAAACGTTAAGAAGAATTAGTAGAATTGGATGTATGTTACATCTTTGAAGTTCTTTTTGCTTCCGACGTTTCCAGAACTATTTTATTTGGTTCCATGTTTTTATCTGTCCCCGAGTCCCCCTAAAGTAACGCGCATAGGAGCGGACGTAAAACGCGCCATCTGGACAGGCTCTATTCGAATATTCACGATAAATATTACGTATGGATTGTCATTGAAGTCTGAGACGACATCAAGCACACGTCCAGCCTTGACAGCGGTCACGGTGGTACTGAGGCATGAGCGGCAGGCTCAGCGCCTGCTGTTAATCGAATAAATTAATATTTAAATGTATTGAGAATCTTCATCAAAAGACCAAGCTAACCGGATTCTAGATAAAAATGTTACCTAACTTTAACAATAACTCCCTAGTTGATGTTTATCGTAGCTATCAATATATTTTTATATTAAATTCTGAAACGTGCTATTTTGAAAACATATATTTATTGAGAAAAGTTTCTGCTGTTATGTTTTCAGCTTAGCTGTTAATCTATGTATGAACGTGAAGTAATATATATTTATAAATTTGAAATGTAACTTGCTCAGAAACATTTCCTATTTCTACTTAAAAATGACCAATTGTCGACATACAGGGCCTTAAATCTTAAATAAATATTGTCATCAGCGCTACCTCATCGCTCTTGCATGAAATTGTGAATTGTGAGGCAATCCAGCCCCGTCCGAGGGGCGCGTGGGGCGGGGGGAGAAGGTTACCCATTAACCTTACAATAAATTGGCGTTTGAACGCCGCGGCTCGACTACTAGAAGCCTAGAGCGACGGAAATATCAGACAAAGGCTTTCAAAGGCTCCGGATTTATCGTTTGCCGCCCCCCGCCCCGCGCCCGCCGCGTTCGTCCTCGGCTAGCAGACACCTCTCCGCCGGCCTGGAATCGCTTGCTATTATTCCACTTCAAGCTAAACAAAGTAAGAAGGCCACGAAGTTCCATCAAGGTAAGTAACCACGGGCTGGTTTAACGATCTGAGCCTGAAGCGATCTGTGGGCTGCTTGCATTTTATCTCGATGAGAAGACATCTCTGACTAAATATGTACATATTATCTTCTTTAAATAGATAGGAATATATCACATGAAGAGACCGTGTTTTATCAGGAAAGTATAATATACAACATCCATAGCAGACAACATTTATTTGCTGAAACGTTGCAAACGTTTCAGCAAATAAATATTAATAAATAAAAGTGATCCCTAGTTTTCTGCGCACAGAGAAGGGTGAAATAGTTCTGACTGTGCTAGCCTTGATCATTAAACACCTTAATTAGTTTAGGGAATCCCAAAAACATGAATTCTTTTTTCAGTTAAAAAAATAAATAAATCGATCTTTTAACATTGTTTGTTTTGTATTTTTTGGTGAAACCACTACAATATAATTTAACAGTTAAATTTGATTTTTTTGCATAGACTTATGTTTTAAGCCTTAACGGCAGACTACAAACCGGTTATACATAATATGTATAACCGACATACAGACCAACATAAATGTATTGTTATGACTTTGTCGAACAACATTAAGTTTCTATATCGTTTTTCATTTCATTTACCTGCGAAAATTACTTTAAAAGTGCGTATTTTAACATCGAAGAAAAGTATTGATTACCATTTCACGGATGATCTCATAACACTTTGTTTAGAAACCTATCAAAATACAATGAGCTCATAGATCTACTCCCGTTCCTTGCTTCACAATACAAGTACAAACAGTTCGTGTCCGTATGACACTTCACTATCACTGCATAGTATAAAACAAAGTCACTCTGTCCCTATGTCCTTATGTATGCTAAAATCTTTAAAACTACGCAACGGATTTTGATGTGGTTTTTTTTAATAGATAGAGTGATTAAAGAGGAAGGTTTATAATGTATAATAAAACCGTGCGAAGCCGGGGCGGATCGCTAGTTCTAAATAAATCGTTGGCATAAAATTTGCAAGTACTTTATAAATCTGGGCGAGTCAATCACTCAATATGTCAGTCGGCACTCTTTATCAATGAACATGTTCAGTTCTGACGACGACCTGTCTCGGCCGACATCCGAGCTCGCGGCCGACGGCGGCTGCACTCGAGTCTGCTTTGACTCTCCCGCTCTCTAAAAAAAGGTTCAATGTGGTCTATCTTACCTCAAGAGTCTCTCCGTTCTTTCCAAAATAATTAGTTCGAGAAGTAAACAATAGTTTTCACTGAAAATGTCGAATTCAAAACTTTGAAGTTGAGCCAGGCAAATGGCAAGCGGTGGTGTGTTCGCGAGTAAAGTTTGCGTGTGACCGGCGAGCGGGACGCGTGTGACCGACTCGGGCGCCGCGCGCTGACTACCTCGCCGCGACTCTCGTCGCTAGGCGCCCGCCCTCGCCTCGCGCTCTACGCCGTAGCGCGTAGCACCCGACGCCGCACCGTAGCAAACGCCTACGAGATTCGCTACGGCTTAGCTTGTCATCACATTCATCTAAATATTTTAAAACAAAAGTTGCATTGAAGGCTGACTGTTCGTTATTATTTTCACGTCCATACTGAACGAATCGACTCAAAGTATAGTAGGTCTTTACAAAACCTTAAGGAACATTACCTTTAAAGAATATCAGACCGCTTGTTTTGATACCTCCCTAGCAGTACTGAAGCCACGCAACTAATCACTTCACTATAGGCATATGAAATGGAAAAGAATCGCTTCGTAGAATCCTTGGATAATAAATTTTAAAAAAACCCCACCACCATACTTGGTAATCTAAAATAATCAAAAACAAAATTGTAAAATAAAATAAAATAAAATAAAATTGTATATTCAATGAACCTATGCATACACAGTGCATCAATTTTAAATTCATGAC
The DNA here is from genome assembly GCA_944547425.1 of Eupithecia centaureata. Taxonomy (NCBI): domain Eukaryota; kingdom Metazoa; phylum Arthropoda; class Insecta; order Lepidoptera; family Geometridae; genus Eupithecia; species Eupithecia centaureata. Next base: position 15,743,881 of record OX155682.1, read on the forward strand.
TATCGCCCCGCCCCGGCTTTGCACGGGTGCAATGCTATATATCTTACTAGCAGCGCCCCGCAGTTTCACACGCGTAATTCCCGTTTCCATGGGAATTCCGGGATAAAATATAGCCTGTGTTATTCCAAACAATAATCTATCTCTGTGCCAAATTTCATCCAGATCCGTTTGGTAGTTTTTGCGTGAATGTGTAACAAACATCCCTGCTTACAAACTTTCGTGTTAATGATATTAGTAGGATAATATATAATCTTACTATTATATATATCGAAGACAGGGCGCTACAACGCTCATTAGGGGAGGCTTTTGTCCAGCTGTGGACTAATATGGGCTGATGATGATGATTTAAATTTGATTTTCAATTGTAAAAATAAATAAATGATTATAATAAATAGGAAAGTCTTTGTGAATGTTTGATAAAGGTAATCTCCATTTAGATGAAATTTGGTATGTAAATAGATAAGGACCTGGAATAACATATAGGATAGTAAAATTTTGAAAAACTAACCTCTGAAGGGGTTTAATGGTTTGGTAAAGTTTTTATGGAATAATTATTCCTTGGTTCGATTCACTCAAAACTCGGTATGAATGAACTAAGATAATTAAACACGTATTTTTTTATTTTTACGCCAAAACCTCTTTAAATGGTGTGCCATACATTTCTGAAATTTGTATGAAAAAAACTCTGGTTCGCGGGCGGAGCCGCGGGGCGTATCTAGTTAAACACTACGTAGTGATTGTTTCACAAAACACACAAAGACAGCGCGCCTGGCGAGAGTACGCTCGCTAGGAACCGTTGTCTACAAATATTATTGTAAGTTATCATCAAGCTATCAACATAAAGATCTGAGATGACGCAAACGATCGCCGCACATCGGGCCGCACTCCAAGGACTCTGCTCAAAGCCAGCCTGCTCCAATCTGCAAGAGTGCCGACAACACCACACCAACTAACTACAGGCCCATTTCAATTAATTATAAACACAAAAATGTGAAAGTGACCGCTTTCACGCTTAAAGTACTGAACTGATTTAAATGAAATTGGTACAGAGCTAGTATGGAAGCAAGCCTGAGGAAGGACATAGGCTACTTTTAAAGCGAATAAAGGATTGAAATAGGGAATGAAAGTTTGTGGAAATGTTAGGTTTCTGTGACTGCCTAAAGTCACTGTCCGATGCGTACGCACGTACGAAAGTAGTCGCGGGCTGTGTCGCGGGCATAGCTGGTAAAACATTTTATATTATTTTTAATAACAGATGTCATTTGATTTTCATTTTGATACCACGCCATGTTTTTCACAAGTAGTGAGTAATTCCAGAGCATTTATTGCTCATATTTTGTTCAAATCTACATTATAACAGTTAAATGCAGGTTCGAACAAAATATTATAGTTACTGTATGTGAACGTTATAAATATTTTGCAGCGAAAACGCTGCCATAACTAGAGTTTATTTATCGAGGTCGTAAAGTGAACGAGGACCAAAATACCCAAACAGTGTGAGTGAATATAAATTAGGTTTTTCACTGAGACGGCGCACTTGAGGAGCGGGGAAAGGGGGGGGGGTTAGGGTCACGCACCTACAGTTTTCAAAAAATATTTAGAATAGACAATATCTATCTATAGTTGCCTATTCACGTTCACAACACATCTAATTGTGCGACGAAAATCTTATTACCTAACATATCCGTATTGTAAACCTATTGAATGAGTTCTCATAAGTTGTGTGTTCGAGCGGCGCCGCGCGCTGCGAGCCTGGGCGTCCACTCTTTTTCTTTGAAACGAAGTTTTGCAAACGAACGAATTTTAAACGAAGTTTCGGTGATGAACCTACTCTTTCATTTTCGGATACGCACCCAAAGTTCGGATTCATAGACAATTTTCGTGAATGAAGTTGAACGAATGATATGTGTAGGTCTTTAATCATGCCAATTACGGAATATTCTTTATTTTGTTAAATAAACAAAATGTTTCGCTTTGTTTTTAAATTTTACATCTATTCTGTAGTTTAATAACTATTTTCTGTTTTATCTAAGCAAAACATGTAATTAAACAACTACAATTTGACCAATTTCTACTTTTGACGTAATTTACCCGAGGCACTATACAGAACTCGTTATAATGCGACTAATTTTAAAAGTACAATTCATACAAAATTGGGTAGTAACATAAGGCAACCAAACATATCCATATAATTAATTTAGGTAGGTACTTATTTGTTTTGGTCCATTGCAACAAGTTATTTTTGCATTCTTTGTTTCGATAAAAACAAAGTTTGTTAATATAAATTATGTTTCTCAAGTGTTGTGATATCAAAAGTGCTTTTTTTATCGAAAACGTGATACACGTTCCATAGGAATGTTTCAAGTTGCATTGTTTTTGCTTCTCGACAAGTTGTTTGTGTTGGATTATAAAACTTTGTAAGTCTTAATAAATAGTATTATAAAATACGTCTCTCCTTTGGAGGTAGTAGAGGTACCAACTCCTGCCATAACTCTTCAAATAATTTCTATCTCAGTCTGTAATTCCCTAAATCAGACTTCCTTACAAACTCTAAGTCTGTAATATGATTGTTATTGAATTGATAGCGCAGGCTGCGACGGTTTCTTTTACGCTCTAAACGTTCATCACGAAGAGCAGGCACAATTAAAAGTAATCTTCCATTCATTTCAGTCAATTTTATTTATAAAATCAGCAAAATGAAAATCAAAAGGTAACCCTTTTGGTTTCGTCGATTTGAGGTTAAAACTCCGAACAAAGATCTGTCAAAATAAAATGTTCGTTTCGAACTTTCGTGAAAGAGAGTAGGTTTAGAAAATTTAAATGTCAAACAATTTTCGTTCGAACGAAGTTTCGTAAAGAAATGGAACCGGAGTAGGAATTACGCGAACTTTCGATCGTAGTTTCGATTTTCGTTGAAATAAAGTAGACCTCCTGAACTATTTCATCAGACTCATGACGAGTTAGCTACGGCTGTACCTCCGACGAAAACACTCCGACTCAACGATTCAACATAAGTACAGCATCGGTACCTAGTAGGTAGTCAGTGGAGGAGTAAGTGGAGACGCGGATGTATCTGATCTGTATCGGAGTGGAGCGCGCAGATCAGAGGTCGCGCTGCTTTGTGTTGTAAATAGCGCATTCACTCGCGTCTCGGTTACACTTGTACCCACTACAACGTGTATGTTGTACATTAGATATCACCACTATTCACACCCACCTATCGACTCGCATGCAGAGTGTCGCACGGGACTGACTCTAGTTCTAAACGTATGAGCTATCAGTGATGTGGCGACGGACGTAGTTCATTGAGTCAAGAAGCGTGCACTCCGAGGATGCGGCTGGTCCGTCCGCTCCAGCGTGTCCAGCGGTGGGCGCGCAGCCCGTCCCGCGGAGCTCCTGCCTCTAGGAGTCGACCAACAAGGGGCGCCGCGGGTTGTGGGGCTACGCTTTACCCTGTTGTCTCGCGGAATCATATTAGAAGCCCCGCAAATTAAAAGTATTAACTCTGAGTCTCAGCCCCCCGCCGCTCCTGCCTCGCCGCCCGCGACCTGCCTCTCTCCACGTGGCCTCAGTACACTTTACTTATTAATTGATTAATCTAAGTACCTAACGCACTCCTCGCCCGACGTTTTCCAGCTCTGGCTGCAATGTCTATAAACGCGCAGACGGCGCAATACAATTAATGTAGGTAGAGTATGTAGAGTAGATGTGCAACATGATAAACAAACCTTCGCTCATTGTATATATGTGTAGGTACAGTGACATTCGCCTGACAAGCAGCGAGCACATACCTCTCTATGTTCATGGTACAGTATGAGCGGTTTGTTTTCGATTCCCGAATCCTTGTGAGCCTTACATTCGACCGGCAGCACTGGCCCAGTCGCGTCCGCGGTTGTATCCGCGATGTGCCGACCCGCCTCCGCTCCGCAGGCAGCCTTCGATGACGTCTCCGTTCCATTTCAATATTAATATTTGCATACAGCGGTGCCCAAAGTAGCGCTCCACAAAATAACGCAAGTGAAGACGTCCGCACACCTACCCGACACAAGGGGACACACACGAACACTCGCAGGTACCTCACGTCACTGTTTAGGTACACATCATGTTATTATTACCGACTTTACTTTTGGATTTGTTCAAAAGAGTTAAAAAACTCAGTTTTGTCCAGAAGAACCCTCGTTAAATACAGTCTTTTTTTTTGTAGCGGTAAGTTACATTACATGCCTTTCTTTGAAGGATACTTCTTTATTGTCTTGTTGTAAATAGTATTGTATAAGTGATAAAATAATAATAAGTCATGTTTAAATAAGCTTGTCATTGACTTTGCGTCCGTAAAGCCAACAGTAAAGGTTTTTGTCTGAAACACAGCGCTGAGTGGCCCTCGGCACATGCTGAGCCAATGCCTGCTCCGGCACGAGGTCATAGAGGTGAAACTCGATTTGACGCGTATTCATTTGTGTAACTTTGAATGTAGACCTCCTTGTTCATTGTTAGTTTTTGTAATATAACTCAGTAGTACCTATAATAATAATAATAGCTAGCTAGCTTCGCGGTCGGTGATCCACCGTTTTGATATATTTTTTACTGTATAGATTAGTTTTATAATATTTTTGTATTTTCTATAAAAAGATAATTAAAATAAATAAAGTGAAATAATAATATATCATTTATTTTGACACAACAGTTATACAGTTAGAACGTCAGTTAGATATTGAATCCGTAGGGTCCTAAACTAGCCTAGGCTGTGTTTTAGGATCCAGGGCTTCTCCTTTTATAGTTTACATATTTGTGTCTTATTGAAGTTACTTACTTTATTTTAAAAATTATAAATAAAAAAACCTATGTATTGAAATAAATGTTTTTTATTCTATTCGTCTATACCTACTTACCTAACCTTAGAAATTACACTCACAGAAAAAAGAAGAAATCTAAATTATAATTTACATTAGGTAGCTAGCTAGGTAGGTACCTGTAAAAGCTAAAGCTACTTTGTTTTTTTAATTCAATGCCTAATAGGTAGACGGACACATTTTACTAGCAAAAACAAATTGTTCACATTATCTCTTACTAGCGACCCGCCTCGGTTTTGCACAGTTTTATTAATTTTATTAAGTAACTATACGTATATAAACCTTCCTTTCGAATCACTCTATCTATAAAAAAACCGCAACTAAATCCTTTGCGTAGTTTTAAAGATTAAAGCATACAGAAGGACAGAGAAAGCGACTTTGCGACCCTATATCCCTATGTCCCTTTGAATGCTTAAATCTTTAAAACTACGCAACGGATTTTGATGCGGTTTTTTTTAATAGATAGAGTGATTCAAGAGGAACGTTTATACGTATAATAAAACCGTGCGAAGCCGGGGCGGGTCTCTAGTTTGAATTATAAATTAATAACTCTTTATACTTACAAAACAAACATTTAGACGTCAAGTCGCTTAAATAGGCGTCACTATGGTGAGCTTTAGTTGGTAAGTAGTAACTACTTATACTGCTTATGTATGCCTGCCTGAACCTACCAAATGGTTATACATACATGTAGTACATAGAGTACCTACATACATTAACATTTTGAACGAATTACACCAATTTTTACATTACATTACATTAACAACCGAACATAGACCGCCATCTATGTGCCCGAGGTGAAACTGAAAGTGCGGCGCGCGGGCTCGCGGTGCGCGTGTTGAGTAGCGAGCCGGCGCCCGCGAAGTGCCGCGCGCGGCCGGGAGATGGCGCCCGCAAAGTGCCGCGCGCGGCCGCGAGATGGCGCCCGCTAACCGGATCTCACTCGTTACGGCCACAACAAACACGTTGTGACTAAAATTACTAAAACCTGTCTTGCGACTACAGAAAAATGTCTTGAGAAAGCTAGCGGTAGGTATTGTATTGGTGTTCTTTGCTTTTAATTTCAAATTGGATTTCGGGGTCAGCCCGGGCCAGGCCGGTTCCTGGGTGCGCGCCGGTCCACGTGATTGCTTTCAGAACCTATACACAGTATCTGTATATGTACCAGGTTCCTATCGGATATTTTGTAGCACTCTAAAAGCCTATTTAAAAAAAGGAATGTAGTCATACTAGAATCTTAGCAATAATCATAGTTATGACAATTTGTCTGAATTTATTTACTCATAGAAGAGGGCTCTCGAGCATCATAGATAGCGCCCTAGATAGCGCATCATTAGTGTCATTCTAATAGACATTTTGATTGTTCGGCGCCGTGTGTGTTTGTGTGTGTGTGTGATGTCCGTCCTCCAGTAGTGTGGGGGTTCCCCCGGGCGCGGAGGGTCGACAGTGCGTAGGGCTAGGGAGGGCAGCACCGCCCTGGCGCCCCGCAGCACGGCCGCCATAATGTGATCTGACTGTCACACCACATAATAATTTTCTCCCTGGCAGAGGTCAAAAACAAGTTTCATATCACGGCCACTCTCTTTTGACTCTGTCTTTCGTATTATTTTATTTACTTTTACTTTGCTGTTCGCCAGCAAAACAATGTTCACGTACATGGACAAAGTTCGCTTTGTTAACATACTTAAGTATTTTTTGAATAGTGTGAGAGTGACCATTTGCGCGACACTTGTGGACACTTACATAAGCGAATGACACTTTCGCGAAGGACTAATAATTCTTGAATAATCATTCAGACTTTCACGAAAAATCAGAAAATTCTTAATAACTGTCGAAATAGACGTCGTCGTAGAGAGTTTCGCAAATCGCAAATTTCGCCATTATTTAGGTTTTGTTCTCTTTCTTTTGACATAATAATATGTTGCTTTCCCATACCTCTTCCCTTCATACTCAATGACATTATGAGGTGTCGTTATAACGAGGAACACATTTTACCGTAGACCTTCGTAGCGCACGCTACGCTGCTGCGATGGCTCAGCGTAGCGTACAAAAGACTCCAACGCGACCCCACGTTTCTTATTATTATTACACACTGTAATTAATTCCTCGTAGCTTCAAAACTATGTTGTTGTATTTATTACATTACTTTGGTTGCTCTAGAATCTAGAGCTAGTCTAGATAACCTACGGACATTTGTTGATAGTCTATAGGTATGATACTGCCTATAGACTATCTATATGTACATAGATACATACTGCGGCAGTGTTTCGTACTGTACAAAGTACAATGATATTCAGGGCGCTATTAAACTTAAATTCATACATTACCTATAGCTTAGCAATACCGTACGTGTAATGTAGTGTTTCCATGTTCTGTTTTGAATCTTCATTTTAACTTAAATCTTATCAATCAACTAGTAGCGATCTAAACAACGGTTGGGGTTATCTTTACCTCTGACCTCTTAGTACGTGTAATGTAGTGTTTCCATCTTCTGTATTGAATCTTCATGTTAACTTAAATCTTTTTTTTATTATAATCATAATAATAATTAAATAATAATTCCGGACAATTCACACAACATCATCTAGCCCCAAGCTGAGCCGAGCTTGCGTTGTGGGTACTAAATGTCTGATATGCTTAATACATTACATTACATAGATAGATATTTTTTATTATACATAGAAAACACCCAGACCAACGGAACAAATTTCTGCAGATCGTACACAAATTTGTTCCGAGGCGGGAATCGAATCCGCAACCTCCCGCGTCGCAGGCGGACTTTCGCCCACCGCGCCATCGGTCGTCTAATCTTATTAATCGACTAGTTATCTTTACCTTCGAGCAGGATTCACAGTCTAAATCCGCACTCACGCTCACCGCTGTCTCTCGAAGGACAAACTAGATAACGTACGTTACTAAAACGTTATCCTTAGGATAATCCGTCGCATATTGTATATACGTAGTATATCGTGTGAATTGTGTTCCCTACATTGCCCGTCCGAACCCACATCGCAGAGCAGTGCTTAGACAAGTATCCTATGTACGAGTATATCAAAGAGGTCTTGTTTCACCTATAATTATGAATAAGTTAAGGAGAACCTTGAAGACTCTCACCTCTGCAGATAGAGAGAGTACTCACCGGGATCGGACACCCCTTCCTCGTGCATCCAGCCAGCCAGATTAATGGAAGCACCACACGTCCTTGTAGACGGACATACAGTCGTAAGGTATGGAAAACAAGCTCAGTGGTCAAGTACTAGTAATGAAAAGGGAAAAGCGTATATCAGTGTTGAAGGTCCGAAAATCCAGTAAAATCAAAATCAAGAAGGAATATGGAAAGGTACTTTAGTGTGCCGCCTCGAAATAAAATCGAGCTCGGATTTATTCCAACAGCTTGCCCATATTCAGTTCCGTTATTTTTTTTCTGTATAAACATTACAAAATATAAGATTACAGAGAACTAGTGTACATTTGAAACTAGTAACTACCTACTTGTAAACATTAATTACAAGCTCTTAAGACATTGGCTTTGAAATTATTTCAAAACTTATGAACTTTATGGATATTATTGGCCCGTTCTTATTGTAGCAACAATCACGCTATATAGGTACCTACCGATCTGTTGATTTATGATTTCAAGAAACTCAATAACAAAGATAAATTCAATGCAGCAATGCAGTTAGGCATCTGTCAAAATGGTCTACTTCAGCACGAGGAAGGTCAGTGCCGGTCAAGACCTTGTAGAGTTTGTCAACGTCATACTTTATTGTACGACGCATTTTGACAACCTTCTGGATCATCCGTGAATCCTCACGTGCAGCCATCTACGACTAATATTGAAAAGACCTCACGGAGCAAACATCGCATCCTCCTGTCACTCAGGAATCACTCACAAGGGAATTTGAAGTTTTAAGCAACATCGAGAATACTGTGAACATTCTATTTAAGGCGTTGGCTCATCATATAGAAGAGATTCGCCAGTGTGCATCAGTTACAAACCGAACCGGCCTATGTCCAGCAGTGGACTAATATTATCTGACGATGATGAAGAGCATTCAGATCTCTATATCTCATATAGTTATCAATTACATTTCGTTACGTTTTACATTTTCATTTACATCTTTTCACACTCAGATTAAATGTTTGTATTTTTTGTATAATTTCATTATATGTAGTTAAGTTTGATAGAATAAGTTTTTTTTGTTGTGTACATAGTCCTAAGGTAAATAAAAATATTTTCTTTCTTTCTTTTTCTTTCCACTAAGTACAATGACCGATGTAATTCATGGCTAAGGTTCGTGCGAAAGGTAGTTCACTTAACCCTAGAGACCTAACCTTCGTCGAATCGACGACTACGCAACAGAAATATTGCGATATTTTTTTTGTTCTTGTGCCAATCTTTATGTTGTTTCTTGTCAACTCGGTATTCGCTGAGCTTTTTCGGGAGGCGTTTGTGTTCGTCGTGTAAGAACCTTAGTTTTGGACATATAACCAAAATAGTCGTCGCTTCGACGAATGGTTAGGCTTTGCGTATAATTTTTTCACAGCTCTTGCATATTTTTTTTGCATCAATTACCATGGCTTCTGAATGTTTGTTATCTGATGAACATATAACGCGTTTATTATTCAGAGTGGTAGACGGTAGTGCTTTGGATGAATTGACTGATAATGAAAATAAGATGATCTTGAGGTGGATGATGCTGAAAGTGGTACTCAAGATGAACCTTTCGATCACGAGGATAACCAGGATATCATGGCTGTACCAAGTAATGATTAGGCGTGATTTTACGTAAAGATGCATATTATTGCATTATCTTCATAAAATTACGCCTACACTTAGAAGAACCAGGCTCAAAAACATGCTGAAAATTCGTCCGATGCCTGTACAACCCATGTAAAGACAAAATCTAGGAGCCGAGTCTGTTCTAGGTCAAGGTGAAGGTCAGTCATCATCCCGTCATGACCTCCAACCAGACTAGGCTCCAAATATGAAGAATCGCTAAGTCTGTTGTATAATCATCATCATCATCATCCGCATTCCGACTTCACCCACTGCCGGGTGAAACTTCAAACTTTTGTGCCTCCACACGGTCTTCGCCAGTCTCATCCAGTTGCACCCTGCGATTTTCATAATATCGTGGTATAATATTCATATAAAAAAGGCGCATGACTAACTTGTATTGCTAAAAATGCAACAGTAATTTGTGTTGAACACAAAGTGATTTTTTGCATAAAATGCGCTTCTAAGTAATAGGTTTTATGTGTTTTTCAGGATGAAAAGAGCGTTATAATTTATGTTCGTCAAAGAAATCAGGGTTATTATGTGTTGTTTTTCTGAAATATTTTTTTTTAATGTAAGCATCTCATTTGGTCTCCAAAAACTGGTGCTCTACAAAACATGGTGTAAAAGAAATATTTTCGCATTATAATACAAACTTATTGTTTTATTAAGTACAATAATACTGGGTTCCTATAATCAATTGATAAAATCACCTGAAACTGTAAGTATTTTTAAAATATTTGAGCTCAAAATATACTCGTCGCATCGACGAATGGTTAGGTTTTAAGGGGTATTTGCGAAGGTTAGGTCTCTAGGGTTAAATTCCTAAATGACGTATAGCTCACCAATGTCGTACGTGTGATGCGTGATGTTTATTGTTATAGGTATGTAATTATATCCATGGTCCGTATTAAATTGTCATGTTTATAAAAATTTAATTAATAAACCAGTTGCAATGTAAACACCGTTGGAGTTATCTTTTGTACCCTGATACCTCTGACACTGGCCCTTGAGTTATGAATGAATGTACAAATGTTCAGTCGCCTTCGGCTTAAACCTATGGTTTAAACAAATGATTCCTCCGTGTTCCTCTCTCCGAGCCGTGCTTCCAGCGCCGACCACCGCGAGCGACGAGCTCGGTGCTAGTCGGGGCTGCACTGGCGCCGGCCGCTCTGGACTGTGCAAGCCGCGAGGCCTGGCCGCTGTGCGCTCGCTGGCGGGAGCACAGCGCTCCCAGCGGAGGCAGCCAGCGTGCTGGCGAGCGTGCGCGCCGCGCCGGCTCGCGGGTCCCGTTCTATTTGCGTGTTTTGTCCGTGGAACGGAACTGTTTAAAAGCTGAACGTTAAGTAAAAGTGGAACGTGATGAACACAATCGTAACGTGGTCGACTACACGGCGTGCAGCGGCGGCATTCCGTACGCTTAGGTAACTGTAAATAGAGCAAGTAAATAAATTCCTCGTGAAGTAGGTTGTCCGGTCGCAGGCGCCTCGTGCTGTCGGCCGACAGTCATTACTTATTATTGAACGCATTACGTATTTGTTTCGGTTTAACAAAGTGTGGACAGCGCCGGACGAACAGCTAGAGATAAGCCTCGTTATCGAGCCGCCCCGCGCCCCGCACCGCGCGGTGCGACGCGGTGCGACGCGGTGCGACGCGGTGCGACCGGCCGTCCATCGCCACCCTCCGCGCAACGAACGCAATCGGAAAATAACGAAACTGCTCCAGATAACTAGGCGACCTCTCGCAGATATAAATCTCTTCACGTCATTTTGTATCTAAGTCGCGACGGTTTAAAGTGAATTTTGTATTGATAGCGGCGGAGGCGATACGGCGCGGCCCCTGACCCCAGATAGCCGAGGAGCGTCCTATCGCTCGGCGCAGGGTCACGCAATGTGGCGCAATCGACACCACATATTACTGATTATTGCAAGAAACTGGCTCGCTCTATCTACATACCTAACTACTATTTCAACGCTTCGTACGGTTTTATTTAAGTCTACGGCATAACAAAGTTATAAGAAAGCCTCCTCTCTAAATTATCTTCTCGTCTTATAGACGGCAGATAGGCAATGAAATAAGTTCTAAAGTAACCTAAAGTAACGAGAGTAACGAGACACCTTTAAGGTGATAGACAACACACTGATAGGTACTCAATTAAAGCATCGGAGGACAATCAGCAGAAGGTAATTATTGAATGACAAAAGGCAGGTGATATATCTTGGTAAATGTGCCGATAGTGTAGTGTGTCCGCAGTGGGTGCCGGAGCCGGCGCGCGCACGCCCCGGGCGCCGGCTCCGGCCCGGGACCGGACACCTAGCCACCGCCTCCGCGCACTGAACATCACGTCATCACGTGCTGCCTCATGCAACCTCACGTCGCAGACCGCTTGCTTCAATATTGTCATTCGGACCGTCCGTACCGTCCAAGATCGCGCAGTCCCCAGCTGTTCCGACACCGCTTCGTGTGTAACCTGATAAAACATCGAGCCGAGGGGAAGTGTTTGCATGCTTCGCCTTTGTAATACATTAGTGTGGCCCCGAGGGAGGCGCGGGGTGCGGAGGGCGCGCCTACACTTGACCAAACACGCGGATCTGTGTCGACGTGCAGGCGCGGGGCACGTGCGCCGGGCCCCGACCTCCTGCGGACGTGTCGGGTCCGGGCGCGGGCCGCCGCCGGGTCTCTCGCAGACCACTCGGCGGAACGAGGATACTTCGCCAACGAGCTCAGCAGAGCTGTCTTATGGGTACCACCTAGGTTCAGTACATTATAGTAAATAGAAAGATGTTCTACTTTACATAAAACCCCGGAACAAATGTCCACCGATCGTACAAATATTTGTGCTAAGGCGGGAACCGAACCTACCCCCCGCGTCGCAGGGGACCTTCCCCCGCTGCCCCTCGCATGCGGTTCGTCAATAAAAGTAGTTTGTGAGCGCCAGCTCAGAGCGCTGCCTATAGATTATAATAATGGAGGCACCGAGCCGGGCGCGGCGCCGGGATACAAATGGACGCATTGACTTTCAAATGGCGGCGCAGGCGAGTTCAATGTGACCCGTGCGGTGTGCAGCGGCCCAGCCGCGAGGCTCGAGCGGCGCCGCGCTCCACTCTCCGCCGCCGGGCGCTCCGCCGGCCGCAGCCGCCCTGTCTTTGTTTCGAATGGACTACAATGCTCTTGACCTCCGATGGCGATGACAGCGTTACCGGACTATGGCGGGCGCAGAGGGCGCCGCGCCGGTAAAGTTACGATGGGGCAACACGCACAAGGACCCCCACTTAGGTGCGAACCTCGGCTTGGGCTGTTGCCAGATGCTACAAGAGGGATGCTGAGTGTAGGTGCACGAATGCACCGGGCGGAAGCGGGGAATTCTTCGACCCCGCAACCGGCGGGGTCGGTTTTTGGTAGATCGAATAGTGTGCGGAAGCGAATGGGTTGCCGTCACCTCGGGGTCTTGGCGGTGATTGGGTCAACGGGGTCGCCGAGAACGTGTCTCGGACTGCGGAGAGGCCGCAGCCGCCCGCCCGCCTCAGCGTTGCTCGGTGCAGACGAGCCCGCCGGCGCTGTCGCCGACATCGCCGAAGCTAACGAAACGCTCACCGTATCTAATTAGCACGGACGCTATGGTGTCCTGGTGAGAACACGAACAGGACGCTGTCCTCTCGATGACCACCTTCCCCGCCGGCGCCGGCGCGCCGCGCGTCCTCTCTGCAGAGGATGTCTCAGCTATAGACACGGCGGCCCGCGAGGTCCTGACCGCGGGCGGGATCGACGCAGCGGACACAAATCTCCAGTTGCAGAGGTCACTGCGCGACTAAGGTCCCGGCAAGATTCTGCGCTTGAGTTAAGTTGGCTATGTTAGCCAAATTAACTCATTATGGACCAAACTGAGTCCAAATGCTAGAGTACTTCGAACTAAACCTAATGCACGAAGTGATGGAAAGCGTGTCTCGCAGCTCATCCAAATGACTTTACCATAAAACGACGGCGGACTCATTAGGTATATTTTTAGCGTCGCCCATTAAGCGACTATGAACATGCTCTGTTCGTAATTAAATTATTAATTATACATTCCGATGTCCGCGCGCGCCCGCGGCCGCGCCCGCGTCCCTCCGTGCCTAATGTTTATAAAATGCTCACTATTATTATTGTATGTTGAACTCCAGTAGCATACTGACTTACGGGCTTGTAGAAGCGCTTTTTTTGTAATAAAATATAAAGTTATTGATTTCTGTTTCTTATTGATACTCTATATCGAAGCACTAAAACCTAATTACATTAGTTACCTAAAACATTAAAAGAATTAGCAAGCGGACTTTTTAATAGCAGAGCGATCATAAACGGTTCGCGTCGAGCGGGGACGAGCGCCGCTCACGTGTTGAGACCGACGGCGGCGCGGACTGACCCCACACTTACCTACACGATTTAGTCTCTAACACTATAAAAACATTCCTAAGCAGTTTGAGGGATTCATTATGAATGTAAGCGGGTTAACAACGAACGTAGTTTGCGTTGGAAGAACACCATTCTTATTAAGTAAATGTTTATTCAGAACGAGGAAACCAAACGAGCAAGGTCACCATCGTCGTTTTGTAATTAGTATTTTAATTTAAAGTCGCCTTGCGCGTGGCTTTACGTCATGTAACTTGAATAAAATGAGTAGGTTGGTATGTATTTATGGTATAATAGTGTGTAGTAATATTTACTACGCGTAGTTTGACACGAAGGGACGGCGCGCCTGATGCGTCGTCGTCGCGTCTCGTCCAGTACATTATTCACCAAGTATGCCAGTGCCAGTCTTCAGTCGCCGGTCGCTAGTCGCCGGTCGCTAGTCGCCGGTCGCCAAGTCGCCGGTCGCTAGTCGCCACCGCATAACAATGTGAACTCTGACGCCAATGTCTATAATCTTATTTATTCAAAGACCTTGTTTTGTTTTGGATTTCAATTTAATAGATATCCTTGAAAACACATTTCACAGAACGTGTTTTTAGTTGTTATGGCCTAAATATTCTAATTCATTTTATACTTTTATTCTGAAATGCTAACAATAAACGAGGTTTTAGATTTTTTGATTTCGTTTGATACAATCGATCGAGCTATCGAGTGTTTGAACGTGCTTTGAGGACGCTTCTCGAGACTTACGTCTACAGTCATACAAACTGGCTAAAATGATAGCTGACTGATTTATTAACTTAATGGAACACATTAGGTACATAGATTGATATTATATACTATTATAGAAAGCAGCCCGAGCCGCGAAGCTCGTCGCGGGCCGCCGCCATGTAAGGCCCCTTTCTTGATTTATTGGCTCTGTGTCCACGGAGCCATTCTAGGGTCTGCGTCTTAGCGTCTCAAATTGGAGTTGACAGTGACAGCTCCAAAGTGACGTCTGTCTATTCTACTGTCTGGTCGCGATGTCATATAGGTGTCGACTCATTCCTTTCTTTTGTCCCGGACATCGACCACGGTTGGTCAGATTCCTACATAATCCTTGAATCCTCGTGATACCTCTTCAGCTGGTACGTATTCTGGCCATCAGCCTGTGCGTGGTTTCGCCAGCGGTCTGCCTAACCGTCCGTTGTTTCTGTAAAACTCCAGGATCCTGCACCAGGAATCCCAGAGTGACCTCGTGGTACCGTGGTTGCAGTAGCCTGCCCGTGAGAGTGAAGTGAAGAGGCCGTGTCGTCTTCCTCCTACGGTTTGGAGCGTTCGATCTCGATCAGGTATATTTCTATATAAATTTCTCAGCGCCACGTGTCGCTAGAGATAGTACGCGTTCTGTCTATAATATATCTATTTTGTCCTACAGCTATCTGGCTGCAGGATCTAGTTGAGGGGGTGAAATCTTTGTATGTGCTGTCCCTGGAGAGTGGTCGGAGAGCGACCGCTCGGAGGCTGTTCGGTGCGGTTCAGTGCAAGCCCCTTCTTTTGTGCCTGCCTGACCTTTGGACCGACAGCGCTAGCTTACTGGTAACACGGCTGGACCCTGGTCCCCGTGTCTCATTTACTTAATTGTGCTGTGACCCAAAACTAACCTCACTCTGGAACCATCCGGAACCCTCTGTTACTTACTCCACTCGCTGAACATCATCCGTGCTATAAATTAAATAACCATAGATTTCTTTATTATCTGGTTGCTAAGAAGTTTAATGTAGGCTACCACACCCTGTTATTTTACTCTATGCTCTACCGCTGATCATAATTTTACTTTACCCTAAGGCGCCCAACATTAACAATACTTTGCTCTTGTAAAATTAAATAAAACTATGTTGGTATTGTAACTCTATCTAAACTTTTATTTGTTTATCAACCTCCCCACAACTATAGGTCCTCCTTCCTCCTCCTTCCTTCCTCCCACTACTCATTTTTTAAAGCGTTACAGCCAGCCGAGCCACAAGGACAGGCTGTTGGCGATGATTACTACTACCATTACAATTATCATCGCCGAGTCTCCTAAGGCCTTCATTTGGCGAGAAAGTTATTTCAGTATTGTAGGACAATAGTCTATTTATTTGTGAGTAAAGCGAAGACAACCGCGCGCGCCGGCCATAATGAGCAACAGTAACGTCACAACGAGCTCGCTAGTTATAGTCACAGACGCACCCTCCACTCCACTCGAGTGACAGCCCCTAACGAGCCCTCGTGGAGCGGGGGGAGGTGTGCAGGGGGGGGGGCGGCACCTGTAGCGCGCAGACCTGTGGCGTACCCGCGAGCACTCACCGACACCTATCTATTCTGTGCCTACACCGAGTCAGTCTCTCTCCATGCTCATCTTACAGCAAGCTACTTCTTTTCGCTTCTTCGACAAGTTGATAAACGAATTCAGTGAAGACAATCAATAAAAAATTCATTTCTTATTTGATAAAAAATTTGCCTACAAATCAGCTACCACTCCGGAGCACAGTTACAGGCGCTGCAGCGCTGATCCGATACGTGCGAGTCACAGCCAGAGGTCGAGTCGCCGAGAGCCAGTGGGCGAGTCGCCGAGAGCCAGTGGGCGAGTCGCCGACAGCCAGGGGCCGAGTCGCCGACAGCCAGTGGTTGCTCTAACTGGCACAGCGGGTCGTCCTCGATCGCAGCGCAACCGCTGCTGCGAAACGTTTCACCCAAGGTGCTCTCCTCACCGTTTGTGTAACGTGTGAATCAGAACAATGAGTAGCGGCGGTGGGGGGGGGGTGGGGCAGCGGGGCGGGGCGGGGGCAGCGGGCCCTGACCTTGCCAACAAATAAATATTTATTATGAATAAATACATAGCAACGAATTTCATGTTTATTAAAGAGCGTTACTGGAACTTTTTACCGGATTGCGCTAGGAGGGTTATGTTTGTCGAGAGTATGTAAGTACGAGGTTTCCTTGTGAAGCCCTACGGCCTCACGGGAGGAACTGTCACCGGTAGGTACAATAGTTGGGCACGTGTCGGCGCCGCGACGACAGTAAGGAGACGAAGGAGAGGCGCGGCGCTCTGCCGAGCAGGAGGTCGGGGCTGCCGTCTGACGTGTTTATTGTTTAACTTCCTACTATTATAGTTCACTTTCGAACAATGTTGGTATCGCGCTGACGATGATGACTGGAAGCAACTAACGAACCTGAATGTAGCGCGGCGGGTCAAGTGAATCAGCCTACAATAAATAAACAAGGCGCGGCCGCACCCCGCACTAATCATGTTTGAGGTGAAAAAACGCGTTCCGCCACGCACCACCGCCCTTTATCATTCATTTGTACCTCGCCTGTTTTATTCGTTTCATACACGAAGCTATTTAACATTTCCATATTAATAAAGTAGATTCCCGGCTTCCACGGGGCAGTGACTAACGGGATCGATCGCGCTCCGTCCGCCGCGCTCGACTCCATCCACACTCCTGCCTGATGCTTTAGTAGGTAAGGTAGGTATCGGTTGTAGAGGCACAACATGAATGCGAGTTCAAGTAAACCGTTGTAAATATCGTTACGTTGGTGTTTAGGAGGCGGCTACACGATAGCGAAGCGAGGCGCGCTCGCGGCGGCCACGTGCGCGCACATGGTGACGCGGCCGCTCCGGCCAGCTGTGCAATTACGCTTAAACCACCCATCCAAATTGTACATATGAAAGACCTTTTAATGGCCTTCGTAATTTGAAATTGTATGGAAAAAACGCGCGCGATGGCCATTGAAATGGCTCAAGAATTGTAATTTGGATGGGCGGTTTTAGCGTAATCCCACAGCCGGTCTCACCGCACTGCACACACCCGCAGACACTTCCTGGACCGTTCATATGGTCCTCTAACCTGATGAAATCTAAGTATACGGTACTACGGACATGTGCGTCAGTGTCGGCCAGTCTGGTTGCCCCGTGCGCTCAGGAGGAGGCCTCACGGGGACGAGTGTGTATGTGCTGCCAGGAGAGGGGCCGAGGCCGCGCGGGCGCAGGGCGGGACACAGAATACGCACGAGGATGTACCCGCGCTCCCGTGCACTTGACGACACGATAGCGCGGCGCGCGCGCCACTCGCGGCCCTCGGCCCAGCGCAGAGAGCTCACAATACCGCGCGCCGCCGGCCGCGGGTTATCGCGCGCCCTCTTATCGCCCGCGCACACACGCACACGCCGGCGCCGCGGCCGCGGGCAACTAACTCTTTATTCTCTATATCCAGGGCATCCAGCCGGACATATTCATGCTCCTACATATATTGAACATTACAATAAGTCTTCCAGAGTGAATGCCGAAAGTGGGCTGCATATTAGTTTTTTATGAATAAAATAATAAAAGTGATTTCACTTGATATTCTAATTCTTACCATTGCCCACCGGAGACATGAAGAAGTATCAGGTAAACCTAAGTACTATTGCTTATGGTTACAGAGACAAATCTACCACAAATCCTATCTCCTCAGAGACCGGGATGAGCCACTTTGTGAGCTTGTAAAATCTTATTTATACGTCTTCCGGCTCATCAGATCGCGCCCGTCTACTCGCCATTTGTCTGCTTTCTGGTGGCTTTTCCCCTTGCCTGGCTGCACAGCGCAGCCGGTGCGGTGGAACCGTTGGTCTCCGTGCAGCGGCGCGTCCCTCGCGCAGGCCGAGTGTCCCGACATCCTTCAGTGGATGACGTCCGGCGCCTGCGCCCAGCGCCAGAGTGCGCCGGCAGCTAGCCCGGGCCACGCGGGCACGCGGGATTATAACGAACCTGAGGCTATGACTCTGATTCACTGGAAGATCCCCGGATCAGCCTTTACTTTGGGATGACATTCATTTTATCTATTCCTTGATTGTAAGTTTAGTTGTTAATGAAGATATTGAGCTAAAAAAAAGGAGTGCGATATGTGTAGATACTTTAGTTCTTTCACATCTGGCAGAGACATCAGCAAGGGCCGGCTCCGCAGCATCATCAGCGGAGTGATCTCGACCGAGGTCACCTCCTGGAGCCGTTTGGGACCCCTGGTTCTCGGGGCCCGGGGGCACGCTCAGTTGAAGAGTAAACATCTTACCGAACTTGTCATAGAGTCCTCAGGAGATTGGAATGCTGGTTTCTATTGTCCTCAGGAGATAGGAATGCTGGTTTCTATTTCGGTCAGCGAATCAGCTTTCCCATTCAAGGTGACAGTGCTCCTGGTGACGCCCCGGAGGCAGAGCGCCTGAATGCTTATATTTTTATGTGTTTGATGTACAAAGTTCTTTTCGTCCCCCATCTCGGAAAGAGCATTTTTGCTATTTGATATTAGAGGGCAAAAGCCGTTTTTATCTAGTTGAGGTTAGTAAATTGAATTTAGAACATCGTGTGCGTTTTTGTTTGCGTGTGTTTGTGAATTCAAAACAATAAGACTTCTACCTCCATGGTGTCAATTCTATCATACAACCTTCTTTAATTTGTTAATATCTGAGACTCGGAACCTTCTTGGTGGATTTTGTTTAATTAGCTTTTCTGTAATTTTTACCTATAATAATGTACAGGTAGTAGTTTATACTTAAACTGAAATAAAAGTATCTCGTGATCGTAAATGTTATTTTTTTGCACTTGGTAATTTTCTCGTGGAGGTGACCAAAGTTTCGCACGCGGTTAAAAACACTCTTTGTATAGCAAATATATTTTTTATTTATTTATTTAAGTACCAACTTAAATATAATGTTACAAATAAAAATCATAATTATAATAACACGAAGTAAACCACAGAGGTTTGTAAATTAGTGTTATTAGTGAGTCAGCCTCTACAGTAAACTATCGACAGGTTTGTTAGGTTTGACAATAATGTATTATCTTAATTTCTAGGTGTTAGTGTCAATTAATATGTACTTAGAACTACATTGTAAGTTGTGCTTATATTCCTACTATTATTTCCTTTAGATCTAAGAGACAGGACTCTTGTACACGTCATAAATAAATAAATAAATAAAATAAAATTTGTTATTTTATAAAAAAAAGAGTTTTGTAGTAAAATGGAATACTTACATTTCCGTTTGAAAGAAATATTAGAAACACATCACATCCAATTATATTTTTTAATTTTTTTTTGTAAATGTATGGTACTGTCATCATGTTAATTTCAATGAATTGATCACGTACCTAGGGATTCTCTAGGATCCTTATATAGATAGCCCGAACAACCCTCTTCTGTACCACGAATAAAGTGTTCGTGTGTGCAGCGTCACCCACACCAGTATACCTTAAGACAACATATGGAAGAAGCTGAAATAAACAAGTCTAGTAGTATCTACGTCTTAAGTTGACGGATTTATTGACTGCTTACTCTGCAGGTATAACTCTATTCGATAGCTTATACATATAAGAAACTAGATGCGCCCCGCGGCATCGCCCGCGAACCAGACGATTATTTTCGTACAAATTTCAGAAAGGAGATCACCCAGCTCGCATACATTTTTGGGCTAATTTTGAAAGTGCCGGCCACCTAAATTAAACTTAATATTATAATAGAGTGTAACAAAATGACCACTTTTTATTACTAGACTAAAGCTGTAAGTCAAGTCTGTGAGATAATATTCTAACTCAAAACATCCATTATATTTGTGTAGTAAAACCTAATTTTTATTATATTTCTTGTAATAATGTGCAACTTAGATATAAAAAAGGCCCGACCCGGCCGCCTCGCTATTCCTGGCTATGGTAGTGGCCATGGTAACGGCGGGGCAGGGGGTGCTAAGGATCACCGGCCTGCAGGCTACCACACAATTCCTAAACTGACCCTGGTAACGTACAACGGACGCACTCTTAGGCTTGACAATCATCTAGCGCAGTTGGAAGTGGAGTTAGAGAACATTAAATGGCATGTTCTAGGGTTGTGTGAAGTCCGTAGAGAAGGGGAGGACACCGTAACCCTAGACTCGGGCCATCTTCTCTACTTTCGCGAGGGTGATAAAACATCCCAGGGTGGCGTAGGTTTCCTCGTCAATAAGGCCCTCTCTAGCAACGTTCAAGAAATCTCCAGTGTGTCGACCAGGGTAGCGTACCTGATCCTTTGGCTATCTAAGCGGTATAGCATGAAGGTAATTCAGGTCTACGCACCGACCTCGGCACACCCGTATGATGAAGTGGAGGATATGTACGAAGACATATCCAAAGCCTTACACAACACCACTAAGGCTCACTTCAACGTTGTTATGGGGGACTTTAACGGCAAGGTGGGAATCCAGACTGGCAACGTATCCCGAATAGGCCCGCATGGTTATGGAGTTAGGAATCACAGGGGGCAAATGCTTGTCAACTTCCTTGAGAAAGAGGGGCTGTTCTTAATGAACTCCTTCTTTAAGAAACAGCCCCAGCGGAAGTGGACATGGTAAAGCCCCGACACCGTGACAAAAAATTAGATCGACTTTATCATGACGGATAGCAAGCACATGTTCAGAGATGTCTCAGTGATCAATACCGGATCTGATCACTGAATGCTCCGAGGCACTCTGAATATCAACTTAAAGCTTGAAAGATACCGTCTGATGAAGTCCACGCTCTGACCTAATCCAATCCAAATCATGGCGGGCACCGAGAAGTTTTAGTTTTGTTTTTTTTTAAGACGGTATTACTTCAGAGCTTCTGAAGGCAGGAGGAGCCCCCGTTATACAGAAGCTACAGAACCTCTTTAATACCGTCCTTCACAGTCGAAGAACTCCTAAGGCGTGGAGAGGGAGTTTGGTGGTGCTCTTTTTTAAGAAGGGCGATAAAACCCTCCTTAAAAACTATAGACCCATCACACTCCTGAGCCACGTCTATAAGCTATTCTCGCGAGTGATCACGAATCGTCTCGCCAGGAGACTCGACGAGTTTCAGCCACCGGAACAGGCCGGGTTCCGCGGAGGATATGGCACCATAGACCACAGTCACACAGTGCGGCAGATTATACAGAAGTCCGAAGAGTATAATCAGCCCCTGTGTCTCGCTTTTGTGGACTATGAAAAGGCCTTTGACTCCGTCAAAACCTGGGCTATTCTAGAATCCTTACAGCCAGCGATGCCAAGTAGACTATCGTTATATAGAGGTGATGAGGTGACAAAGCCGCCACTATGAGTGTCCAAGTACAGGGCCAGCAGTCTAAACCCATCCAATTGCGCAAAGGAGTGAGGCTGGGGGATGTCATATCCCCGAAACTGTTCACGAGCGCATTGGAAGATATGCTTAAGACTCTGGACTGGAAAGGTAAGGGCATAAACATAAACGGCAATTACATCTCACACCTACGATTCGCTGATGACATAGTCTTAATGGCGGAGTCGCTAGAGGAGCTGACCCACATGCTGGACGGCCTAGCCTCAGCCTCGCGACGCATCGGTCTTGGCATGAATTTGGAAAAAACCAAAGTCATGACCAATTGCCAAATTCATCTGGGACCGGTAGTCGTAGAAGGCCACCTTCTCGAAATCGTTTCCGAGTACTTACCTTGGGCAGATTATGCAGTTGGGTTAAAACAATTTCGAGAAGGAGGCCAAGAGGAGGATCCGTTTGGAAAACTACGTCGAGTCTTCTCGTTATCCATATCGCAATGTTTTACCGCAAAGACTGCTGGCAGATGCTGGATGCGTCAAGCTGAAGACAGGGCGCTATGGCGCTCATTAGGGGAGGCCTATGTCCAGCAGTGGACTAATATAGGCTGATGATGATGATGATGATGTTAACGGAAGAACTTATTTTATTTGCCCTTGGTATATACCAACTCAAACAGGCACGAAGTTATTATGCAGGACATTTACAGGCAACTGGTAGGTTCATCATTGAACTCGGAGGACAATATCAGGGAATGGACTTAGAACTTTGGTGTAATAATAAAAAATGTTTGTGATGCCGAGTTCTATTCAAATCAACCTTTTTTTTTTGTTGGCCGGCAAAATAAATATTAGCCCAACCTGGGTGATCTCCTTTATTGCACACCCCCCGGGGTTATTGTGTTAAAATAAAAAAAACGTGTTTTATTATTTATTTTATAGTTTCTTTATACCGAGTTTTGCGTAAATCGAACCAAGGAAAAATAATATTCCATACAAACTTTCCCTCCCTATTTAACCCTCTCAGAAGCTATTTTTTTTAATTTTATTAGCCTATGTCCCTTTCTAGGTTCTACACTATCTAAGTACCAAATTTCATCTAAATAACTTTAGTGATTACGGAGATTACTTATAACAAACATTCACACAGACTTTCCCATTTATTATAATAATTAGTAAGAAGTAAGATAATAAATTACTAGTAGTAATTTGTCGTTTTTGTTTGTTTTATTTATTCACAAAAAATTAAAGAAATTGTGTAAATTTAATTTCGTTCGAGAGACCTTTTTAAAGGAGCTTAAGTATATAAAATAGCATAAGTACTTATGTATACATAACACATTTCTACTTTTTTTTGTTATCTTTGTACTGTATTTGATGGTGTTTTAATACAAATCTAATAATCTTATTTAATTAATATAATTGGTCGTGTTGACCGTATAAATTAAATTAAAATAGAAAAATATTTTTTTCCCACTTATTAGGAACTGTATTTATTTATAGAGAGCTAGTATAAATAAGCTAGTATATATAAGCTAGTATATATAACATATGAGTGGTCCGGTCCGGTCAGAATAGACATCCAAGCTTACTAACATTCGCATAAAACTGAAAAGTAAAAAGTTCGCAAACAGGCGGAGGTTTTTTGGAACTATTTTACGACCATACGATTTTCTACAAAAATAATCCTTGCATCATCTTTCCAAAATCATTTTTTTGCTACGGCTTCAAATAAAAGAGGTGGTTCTCAATTGGACTCTATTTTAAACTTTTACCATTTCTGTAGGTGAACTGATTGTGATGTTTTTTTTTGGAAGCTGGTGCGTCTCATGTAATGCAATATAAATTGAATCAAGATCTGAGTACACATTTTTGATTATAATAATAATAATAATAATTTTTATTCAAGAAGAAAGGTCTTATAGGTAAACAAAACAAAGCAAACAATACAAAGTAGATAATTAAATCTTAGACCTATTTCACATATTGGTTTCGTCACCTCGCTCTAACTAAGTTCTAGACTTGTGATGTAGACGCGAGGGTTCTCTACCTCAGTAAGTTAGGCTTACACTAATTTTTATTTCTAGGATACATAGGAAAACTATACTTGTTAATACTATATTACATATAAGCCAAAAGAAAAATACAGTGTGTAGGTGAGTGTGTAAAGGTGTGTGTTATGTATGCATGTGAGTGAGTAGAGTATGAGTTGAATGTGCTTTTAACTAATTGTTTTTAGTAGGCTTTCTGTTTTATCATAGTTAAGGTTTAGTAAATATGATTTTAACTTATTTTTGCATTGTCTGTAATTTAAATTTTTTAAATCTATATATTTGCTGA
Organism: Eupithecia centaureata; assembly: GCA_944547425.1. NCBI lineage: Eukaryota > Metazoa > Arthropoda > Insecta > Lepidoptera > Geometridae > Eupithecia > Eupithecia centaureata. The sequence goes on from OX155682.1 coordinate 15,768,307, forward strand.
TGTTATTATACATGTATGGGCCTAAAAATGGAAAATGTCTATGTGCAAGCGACGTGTTAAAATTAACTGTTTTAAATATTTTGTCTTTTCGTCTTTTGTGTTCAATTTCTGTGTTTTTGTTGAAAATCATACTATGCTGTTTTAATAATATTTGTTGGATGCATAGTTGTCTAACTGTAAGTAATTGAGTGTCTGCATATAGTTTTGTTGTTGGGAACTGGTATGATTTCGAGTATGCTACTTTGATAATTGCTCTTTGTGCTCTCTCAAGAGGTAGGAGGTGAGTTTTTGCTGCGCCCCCCCACGATGTAGAGCAATATGTAATTATGGATTGACAGAGAGCGTAATATATTTGTAAAATATGGGATTCCGTAGCAGCGTGTTTAATTTTTTTGAAAATGGCAATTAGTTTTCTTAATCGAGTTTTCAATAGATTTATGTGTGGACCATATGTCATTCTAGAGTCTATAGTTATACCCAGGTATTTTATAGTGTCACAGCGTTCTAGAGCTGGGCAGGATGTACAGTTTGTTGCATTTGATGATAAGCAAAGTGTATTATGGGCTTTAATTTGGTAAGACGTGTTGGTAGAGTTAGGTTTACTAGATGTATTCAAGTAGAAAGCTACGTATTTAGTTTTTTCGGAGTTTAAGGTAAGTATGTTGTTGTAGAGTTTTTGGCAGATAGTATCAAAACCCTGTTGAGCCTGACTATATACCTTTTTATGATTATGATTATGATTATGCAGTAATGAAATATGAAGGGTTTTAAGTATTTATAGTAAATATGATGGTGTTTGTTAAACAATGTCGTATGTTCATGATAGCGTGCGTACTCCACCCACACTAACCCCTCTAATGTTATTGTTGCAAGTGTACCTGGCTGGGCCCCGGGAGGATTTAACTCTTTGCTAGCTACAGGCACTTAGTCTAGAGATGACGTGCCGATTCAGCTACTTGTAGGGCTGTCTCCGGGCTCACCGCCATGTCTGAACGCAGGCACCGCGCGACCGGGCGGCGAGTCGTCACACATATATCTATGTAGTTTGCAAAAGTAATGAATTACGACTCTAAATGGAAGTTATCCATAATTTTAGGCTGAAATTCGTGTTTAGGCGAGGCGGATGACGAGTATCGAGGGCGGGCGGCGGGCCGGGGGAATAATTGTCACAATAAACAGTCGGTAATGGAGTGGCGGCGGCGGCGGCGCGCCCAACGAGTTAATTAGTGAAATGACACCGCGCGCCGCTCCCAGGGCGCCGCCCGCGCCCCGCGCCGCCCGCCCTCGCCGACACCGCGCACCGTCCCTGACTGAAACTATTACTACTGTCTACTGAATGCTAAATAAATCTCGACGGAAACAAAATAGCTTTTAAAAATCATTTACATTTCTCTCAAACGCTAGAATAATAATGGCGTCTGTTGTGTAACTAACAACATTTTCCACATCCTAAAAGTTTGTACGGAAAATATTTTATCCTTGGTTCAATTCACTCAAAACTTGGTATAAAAACTATGGAGTAAATAATTAAACACATATTTTTTTTTTTTACACAATAGTCTCTAAGGGGTGTACAATAAATTTCTGAAATTTGGACAAAAAAATAACTGGTTCGCGGGCGAAGCCGCGGGGCGCATTTAGTTTAATAATACATCCATAAAACTTCGATCTCATAATTTATTAACGTTTCAAGAGCAGAAAGAAGTTCCATATCAGTGACTCAAAGACGAAAGGCGCATTCAGCAGGCAGAGGTACTGCCCTGTGCTCATTTTTATGCGAGATAACTTTGGGACCAGTTTTACTTTATAATATAGATTCTTAAATACCTACGTAGTAGTATGCTCAACTATCGTTGCCGTGAAATTCTAATTGTATTACAATTCTCAGGGTTACGTAGTCAACAAGGAAACCATACACCTAGTTTCGCGACGACGCACCCGGCCGTCCGTCTGTGCCTCATGTCCGTGGTTCAGCTCAGACACTATTTATTACTGAAATACGTTTTGTTTAATTCCGGACAGTCCACCCAGCGTCGCCAGCCCCAAGCTAAGCAGAGCTTGTGATGTGGGTACTAGACGAGTCATATAGGTACTTACTTTAATTTGGTCTGTGATTTATTTAAGTTTTGTTTTTTTATGATTGTTAACTTTAAACGCAGCATTAGATGGCATCGGGCATTGGTCGAAACTCTAGCCGAAACCAGTGTGGTACTGCTCTAAGACCTAGCGACCAGCACTTTCGAGCGGAGGTACCTACAACGCAGATCTACGTGTCCCGCGTTCATTACGATGTGAAGCCCATAGAGATAGCGGAGTACATCGTAAAGAAAGCCGGAATCAAATTGAGGGTCGAGAAGCTGGACTCTCGTCATAATGTTAGCTTCGGCTCCTTTATGGTGAGGGTTCCGACGGAGATGTTAAAGACCGTCATGAGCCCTGACTTCTGGCCGAAAGGGGTGAAGTTCCGGCGGTTCAAGGGCCGCCTATCACATGATAACCCGCGCCGAGACACACCGGCGACCACGCGTGTCCTTTAGTTATTAGTTAAACAAAATCTTATCAAGAAGGTGTATCACTCCATAAATTATTACATCTGGCCAGATGTCGCTCAGTTCCACACTAACAAAAGTATGTCATCGTATCGGAAAGTCTGTGTGAATGTTTGTTATAAGTAATCTCCGTAATTACTTAAGTTATTTAAATGAAAATTTGTACGTAGATAGTTTAGGACCTAGAATAAGATAAAGGCTAAAATTTTCAAAAATTAACCTCTGAGTGGCTTAAATAGGATGGTAAAGTTTGTGTGGAAAATTATTTTTCCTTGATTCGATTTACAAAAAACTCGGTATGAATAATGTATGAAATAAATAATAAAATACTTATTATTATTTTTACAAAATACGCCTAGGGGTTGTGTAATAAATTTCTGCCATTTGTATGGAAAAAAAAATTTGGTTCGCGGGTGAAGCCGCGGGGCACGTCTATTTAACTTTAAGCACACCTGTATGAGACACATTATTTAAGGTATACACGTGCTAGTGGTTTATTTTTCGCTCTTCCACTAGTGAACAAAAGTATGAAGCGAAGAGAAAAACAATCAACACCTTGTTTTTATTTTAAAAAAAATTATAGTAATAAGTCAAATTTTAAATTTAACTTGTCTAAGTGCTTATTTTGTTAGCCTTATAGAAATAAATAAAGTTATAGATTTCTTATAAAGAAATTCCGATTTGATTACCATGTATTGTTCGTATAGCTTTAAGTAAACATTAATTAGACTGAAAGAGGTTGGAGCGCGTTAAAGTCTTCTCTCGCAGCCTCCGCCGCGCGCCGCTCAGGGCGCGGCGGCTGCTCAGGCAACGTGGTACTTGGAGGCTCTAGCGGAAGATTAGTACTACTCGCCCCGACCTGTTTCAATTACATTAAGTACATCGTAATCAAATCGGAACTTCTTCATAATATCCATCGATCAGGTGAAACAACAATAAACGCATTCCGGACCACGAGCTCGTCACAATTGATATTGACAGAGTCGGTGGAGGCAGCCGTTCACTCGTTCGTTTCACTCGTGCGCGCAGTAGGTAGGTACAGTTTCGACATATTTAATGTTAATTTACGCAGTTTACGGACGTAAGTGAGGTAAAGGTGATGTTAGCGCCGAGCATCGCCCGCTGCGTGAATATTCATGGAGCCGACGGCCTCGGAGGCGCGGCGCGGCGCGGCGCGGGGCGGGGCGGGGCGGGGCGCGGCCTCCGCTCGCCGGCCGTGCTGGTGCGCGAGGCTGCCGCGCCGCCTCGTCTCCTGGCCGTGCTGCACGGCGCACCTCAAGGCCGCGCTGCACCTGTCCGCGCGCCCACCGGTACTGCTCTATTAATAGCGCACTGGCTCCGCGCGCCGCACTGCGCCGCCGACCGGTCGCCGCACTGCGCCGCCGACCGGTCGCACCCACACTCGCATCCAGCATTTGACGCGGTCCGTTGGTACTCAACACCTACTGTTTCTGCGCTTCAAATATTATGTACATTGTAGCGTTCCTGATTTCTGTTTGGGAGCACCTCCTCTCCTAATTAGTAGTAATTAGCTGACACAGCTATGTTTCTTGTTCGAGGCTTGGTTCACCTCAAACGAAACAACAGTATGGAGGATTGCCTGGATCCCGTCCTGACTTCTGACGTCGCAACTTCTTTTAAGCTCTAAAATAAATATGTACTTACCTACGTCAAAAGGACGCATCGAATACCCAAACGCGGAAACTAACTAAGCCGTTTGTCCGATCAGAAATCAGAAATTTCTGATTTCTGTTAGTTTCCGCGTTATCCAGAAGTTACAACTTACAACTATTACCTACTGTGAAATTTATAAGGTTTTTGTTACCAAATAAGTAATAAGTAAAATTTAAAAAAAAAATTATGTAAGATCTTTGACTTAGGCCGATAACTCCTGCAAGATTTCATATGGAGGTCATTACCTAGTTCTTTTGGCGCGAAGAGGTATGCTCATCCATGCTCCGACCAACTAACTAGTCTCCACCCGCAGAGGTCGCCCGCACTGCGCTAGCCGACACCTGCCTCCACGAGGTCGCTGCTCCTCGCGCACTGCGCCCGCGCACCGCTCCATCCAACCAAACTTAAATATCCAGCACCTACTACCTCCACACAAACATCATCGTGCATTGAAGGGACCCTGTGACGCAGAGGGCTTTACCGAGGTCATAAGGAAGAAACGGAAGCCCTCTAGCCGAAACCAGTGTGGTACTGCTCTAAGACCTAGCGACCAGCACTTTCGAGCGGAGGTACCTACAACGCAGATCTACGTGTCCCGCGTTCATTACGATGTGAAGCCCATAGAGATAGCGGAGTACATCGTAAAGAAAGCCGGAATCAAATTGAGGGTCGAGAAGCTGGACTCTCGTCATAATGTTAGCTTCGGCTCATTTATGGTGAGGGTCCCGACGGAGATGTTAAAGACCTTCATGAGCCCTGACTTCTGGCCGAAAGGGGTGAAGTTCCGGCGGTTCAAGGGCCGCCTATCACATGATACCCCGCGCCGAGACACGCCGGCGACCACGCGTGTCCATTAGTTATTAGTTTTTATACTTGAATATGTATTTTAGTTTTAAGGTATATATTTGATATGGACCGTAGAATAAGTTATATAAGATCTTTTTACTTGTTCTAATGTTGTCCGAAATAAATGACATTATTATTATTATTATAGTCTATTTGGTTTGGTACCTACGGATGAACCTTCTGGATGTATAGATGTTGTCAGAGATGAATGGCGGCGCACGGTAAATAGTGTTGGACAATCCTCACAGCATCATCTAGCCCCGAGCTAATAGATAGGAGAGTGCAATAGTGCAACACACACAGTGGTAGCCGGCAGGTGATGGCGCAAGCGTGGCCTGCAGCCGCGCTCCGGGCGGGACCGCATTCTGTTCATTTGCATGCAGCTAGCGACACTCGGAGCCCGAACGAGCCTGCGAGCGAACTGCCCGAAGCCCACGTCCCACCGCCGCCGCTCGAGAACCATCGGTTTCACATTTTATGCAAAGCGCGACCGACGTTTGACACTTTTATTTGAAACATTATTTTATAATTTACGTTATTTTATAGTGTCGTTGGCCGCGAAATGGAAAAGGCCAGGAAAGTATTCTAATGGCCGGCTGTTACATTTGCATAAATAGATATTATTGCATAGGTAAGGTTCCATGTGGTGGCTCTGTCCGCGAGCTCACTGTCCGGCTGTGCGAGCGACGCCGCCGCGCCCCGCCCCGCCGCGCCGTGCAGCCGCGGCGACTGCGCTACAGCCAGCCGTAGCAGTGCCGGATTTATATTTTTTATGAGTGTAGGCCACTTTTTTCCGCCGCCCCATGTTTCATTATTATAGGGCACGCCTCAATCAAATCTTTCACATATTTATTTGCCAGAATATAAGCTACAATGTAAGGTGTTAATTTAAAAATACGTCAAGTTATAATACAACTATTACATTGTAAATAACAAATACCTGAATACTAATAAATGAATTGATTGAAGCCTTCTTTTAATTGTGTATTAATAAAGTTTCCCGATAGAGTTTTAAATGTCTCTGGTAAAATGTATATAAATGTTTACTGTCGGGATAGGGCTCCCACACAAAACTGCGAACTCGCATCGCATCGCAAATATCTGCGAACTCGTACGATAACGTCCGATCTCATTTGCATCGCGCATTCCTGCCACATTACGGCATACTTGGTGACCCCCCTTTTAGTCCGCTCTGAGACAACTTTAAAGAAAGACGCGCGGCGCCTGAGCCGCCTTCTTTGTGTTGTAAAAAAAATATCTTCTTCAGTTCTCAACCCATAGCATAATATTTTAGTTTAGGCATATTTAAATACCACAAGCGAAAGCTGTTAAGCTTTAGTTTTAACCACCATTGTTGTATTCACATAAGTATTTTTAAGCTGTTTGTTTTCCATCTAAAATAAAATAAAATAAATAAAAATAAAATAGTACTTTCGTGTAAAATAGTTCATAATCGTAATAAATGGATGAACCCAGAATCTTCTTTTTATTTTATATCTATTTAACAATAATCTTTTTGTGATCCATCTGACTGACGCTACCTAAAAACACGTCCAATACGACTGACTAAACTTGAAGGTATGGTTACTCTACCAAACGGTTCGCCGCACAAAAAAGCATCGCAGAAATTCGCATCTCAAGTTCGTGTGACATCGCATCACATCGCATCGCATCGCATCAAATCGCAGTTTTGTGTGGGAGCCCTAGTGCGACTGTTTCTATGTCATTAGTAGTTAGCGCTGTGGAGTGCAATATATTGTACAAGTGTCTCCTAGATGTATCGTCACCATTAGTATTGTTGAAGGCATCGTCCAGCGAGCCCGGCCGCAGAGGCCCGGCCGATGAACAATTGTATGTTGTTCGAAGAGTGGCGGAGCACGGTCTTTAATCCGTCCTAGTCTAAAAGAGTGTGTCGCACATGAAGAAGGAACGCAATAGTTGTGGGCCCGAATGCCCTTTGAGAATGTAAGCACAGCGTCGCTCCACGTGGCGAGCCGCGGCCGTGACATACACGCGCACCGACCTTACGCACGTCACCTGAAATGGACACTATCATATTATGTACTTAATATTAATAGACAGGAGTTATACAAACGAGGGAACGGAAACTAAGAACCTAAATGTAAACCATAAAATTGTTTAAATTATAGATAATCACAGCTTTTACTTTACTTACTTATTTATTTTATCACTGATTTTAATTATGCTCAAATTTTAACATTCCATTAATTGATACGACCCTATCTGAGTCAAATTGAACATTGATCCATTTGCCTCAGCTTTAGGCTGTTCTCTCACTGGAGGGAGCACGCGAGAGCCGTCACTCGGCCGCAGTGCCGCAGCCCCGCTCTCTCGCCAAACGCGACTCTCACCCGACCGGTTCGTTTCGGCCGACGCCGCCGCCGCCGCTCTCAATCAAACTCGCTCATTTCTCGCTCTCAGGAATGCTCGTTGATGAAAAATAAAACAGACGAAAATTTGTAATGTGTTGTTCTATGTATGTCTGTTTGCGAGTGAGACCGCACTAGACCGCACTAAGTCTGCACTGCACTGCATCATCATGCTCATGCAGCATGCGTGCAGCGTGCAGCGTTCAGTGCGCAGTGTGCAGTGAGCATTGCGCAGTGTGCAGTGCGCAATGCGCAGTGTGCAGTGTGCAGTGCGCAGTGCGTAGTGTGCAGCGAGCAGTGTGCAGTGTGCAGTGCGCTGTGTGCAGTGCGCAGTGCGCAGTGCGCAGTGCGCAGTGCGTAGTGTGCCGCGTGCAGTGTGCAGTGCGCAGTGTGTAGTGTGCAGCGTGCAGTGTGCAGTGCGCAGTGCGCAGTGTGCAGCGTGCAGTGTGCAGTGCGCAGTGCGCAGTGTGCAGCGTGCAGTGTGCAGTGCGCTGTGTGCAGTGCGCAGTGCGCAGTGCGTAGTGTGCAGCGTGCAGTGCGCAGTGTGCAGTGTGCAGTGCGCAGTGTGCAGTGTGCAGTGCGCAGTGTGCAGTGTGCAGTGTGCAGTGCGCAGTGTGCAGTGCGCAGTGTGCAGTGAGCAGTGTGCAGTGCAGGGCGCGCATGACGTGCCTTCAGACTGCATCGGCCGCACGCCGGACCGTTGTACGAGGCGTGGCACGATCCAGATAACTCTATATAAATGTATATTCTATGCACTGACTTCACCTACATACTATATAAATTGTATTGAAAAAAAATAAACGATATGAAAACAATGCATTTAATTAATTTTAGACATCACGTTTTATAGTAACATTTACTCCTTTAGACCTATACATAATCAATATCTAACTTAAAATAGTGTTAGTTTACTTTTTCAAAACATCCGGGTTCGATTACCGGACTGAGTACAAGATTTCTTTAAATGTGTGAATGCAGTCTTGTCACTTAAATCGATGACATGGTTCCTAAGAAGAGATCTTCGTATGTCTTATAGTTTCAGACTTTCCCATACTGACAGATTTAAATGTTACACCCTGTATAACTGTAGTATCTACTGTATGATCCGTTACCTGACTCACAAACCAATCATGAATTTGTGACTTATCTGATCTTAACATACAATGAAAAACGCAACTACGACATTTAGTTTCGAAGAGTGGGATATTAAGATCTCGCCTAAACCAAAATTAACAAATTAGACAGCTATATAGAATGGCACCCTCTTTCTTATTTAGATCGCTAGAAAAAGGACGGTCACGTTTAAGTCTTAATAAATGAATTTAATTTAATTTAGGCGACATCTGACTCCCTTACACACCCAGTAGAGCTCGCGTGCGCGTTCAAATCTTCTGCAGGCGCGCGCGAGCCGCCGCCGCCGCCGCCGCCGCCGCCGCCCAGCGACTAACCGCATTTGTTACAAAACGAACATACAACATTCTCGGGAAACTTTGCTTCTGAAAGCTAAATTATTTAATTTATTTTATTTATTCTTTACAAAACATGAATGTTTTTACCTTGTGTGTTGATGAGTTAATGTAGTAAATAGGTGAGCGACTAAATAATAATAAAAAAAGACTGCGTGAGATGCATTAATATATATATATATATATAAATAAATAAATTCTAAACTGCAAAGTTAATAATTAAACACGTATTTTTATTTTATGAAACTACCCCTGGAGGCGTGCAATACTTTTCTGACAAATAAATTTCCATGCGGGGAGGACCTTATCTCCAAAACACACGCACGATAAACGAATAGTTATGTCCAAAGGGAAGATTTAACTAAACTATTTATAGTTTTCTATAGTTTGTTGGCGTGATTATTATGTTTACATACCCATGTCAAATAACAGCTTTCTTACAGCTTTGTTTAGCTAGGCCGCGGATATAGGTACAGACAAACAGAGGGACAATGCTAAACTGTAGGTAAGCCTCCCGTGTTGACTACGGAATCCTAAATTCGGTTCATTTCAACACATTGAACCTTCAATATTGAGTACAATAATATTTGGCGTTGGGTTAAATGCACGAGATTTTACGAAATAATTAGGTATGTTTAAAAACATCGGTTTCGATGTTAGCTCAGTTGCTAGCAGTTAATCCAGTTTCGTAGGACACTAACTGCTTCAGACACCAGTCAGTGCAGTCCGCTGAAACTGCATGTTGGAGACCGACAACTGGGAATGTATCTGGTCTGCGGCGGCGCGCGCACCCCGGGCCCCGGCGGCCCCGGCCCCGGGCGTCGCATCGCCTCGGGCGCGCACCCCGGGCCCCGGGCCCCGCGGCGCGCGCACCCCGGGCCCCGGCCCCGGCCCCGGCCCCGGGCCTCGCAACGCCTCGGGGTGTCCCGACAGCGGACTGCGCGGACCGCTATCGCTGCTTCACACTTAGTAATCGGTTAGTTATCGCTCTGATATTACTTTTAGGATTTTACTTATGCGCTTATCGTATTTTTTGGAGATAATGTCCTGCTTATCTTTAGATAGGTAGGTATTTGCTACACACCTACACGATGAAAAGTCCAACAAAGTACCTTAGAAGCTAAAACAAAGTAAGGTTTCTCCTTTGTTCGAAGGCAAAGGTGAAAAAAGCGATACGCACAATTATCGGCCAGTATCGATGATTCCTGCGCTGGCTAAAGTACTGGAGAACGGACTGAGCCAACAACGTCTTTCAGAGTTCCTGTTGTTGACCGATGCGCTGTCAGCCGACAATACGCGTACCGCGAGGGTCGGTCTACAACATCGATGACGCGGAACGTTGTTGGCCTAGTGGTCGCCGCGTGAGGGGAAGCAGCTGGTCGCAGAAAACCGCGGCCGGCGTGCGGTGGGCCGCAGTCTCACCGGGCAGGCGCGCCGTGCGGCGGCCCTATCTGAGTCAAATTGAACATTGATCCATTTGCCTCAGCTTTAGGCTGTTCTCTCACTGGAGGGAGCACGCGAGAGCCGTCACTCGGCCGCAGTGCCGCAGCCCCGCTCTCTCGCCAAACGCGACTCTCACCCGACCGGTTCGTTTCGGCCGACGCCGCCGCCGCCGCTCTCAATCAAACTCGCTCATTTCTCGCTCTCAGGAATGCTCGTTGATGAAAAATAAAACAGACGAAAATTTGTAATGTGTTGTTCTATGTATGTCTGTTTGCGAGTGAGACCGCACTAGACCGCACTAAGTCTGCACTGCACTGCATCATAATGCTCATGCAGCATGCGTGCAGCGTGCAGCGTTCAGTGCGCAGTGTGCAGTGAGCATTGCGCAGTGTGCAGTGCGCAATGCGCAGTGTGCAGTGTGCAGTGCGCAGTGCGTAGTGTGCAGCGAGCAGTGTGCAGTGTGCAGTGCGCTGTGTGCAGTGCGCAGTGCGCAGTGCGCAGTGCGCAGTGCGTAGTGTGCCGCGTGCAGTGTGCAGTGCGCAGTGTGTAGTGTGCAGCGTGCAGTGTGCAGTGCGCAGTGCGCAGTGTGCAGCGTGCAGTGTGCAGTGCGCAGTGCGCAGTGTGCAGCGTGCAGTGTGCAGTGCGCTGTGTGCAGTGCGCAGTGCGCAGTGCGTAGTGTGCAGCGTGCAGTGCGCAGTGTGCAGTGTGCAGTGCGCAGTGTGCAGTGTGCAGTGCGCAGTGTGCAGTGTGCAGTGCGCAGTGTGCAGTGAGCAGTGTGCAGTGCAGGGCGCGCATGACGTGCCTTCAGACTGCATCGGCCGCACGCCGGACCGTTGTACGAGGCGTGGCACGATCCAGATAACTCTATATAAATGTATATTCTATGCACTGACTTCACCTACATACTATATAAATTGTATTGAAAAAAAATAAACGATATGAAAACAATGCATTTAATTAATTTTAGACATCACGTTTTATAGTAACATTTACTCCTTTAGACCTATACATAATCAATATCTAACTTAAAATAGTGTTAGTTTACTTTTTCAAAACATCCGGGTTCGATTACCGGACTGAGTACAAGATTTCTTTAAATGTGTGAATGCAGTCTTGTCACTTAAATCGATGACATGGTTCCTAAGAAGAGATCTTCGTATGTCTTATAGTTTCAGACTTTCCCATACTGACAGATTTAAATGTTACACCCTGTATAACTGTAGTATCTACTGTATGATCCGTTACCTGACTCACAAACCAATCATGAATTTGTGACTTATCTGATCTTAACATACAATGAAAAACGCAACTACGACATTTAGTTTCGAAGAGTGGGATATTAAGATCTCGCCTAAACCAAAATTAACAAATTAGACAGCTATATAGAATGGCACCCTCTTTCTTATTTAGATCGCTAGAAAAAGGACGGTCACGTTTAAGTCTTAATAAATGAATTTAATTTAATTTAGGCGACATCTGACTCCCTTACACACCCAGTAGAGCTCGCGTGCGCGTTCAAATCTTCTGCAGGCGCGCGCGAGCCGCCGCCGCCGCCGCCGCCGCCGCCGCCCAGCGACTAACCGCATTTGTTACAAAACGAACATACAACATTCTCGGGAAACTTTGCTTCTGAAAGCTAAATTATTTAATTTATTTTATTTATTCTTTACAAAACATAAATGTTTTTACCTTGTGTGTTGATGAGTTAATGTAGTAAATAGGTGAGCGACTAAATAATAATAAAAAAAGACTGCGTGAGATGCATTAATATATATATATATATAAATAAATAAATTCTAAACTGCAAAGTTAATAATTAAACACGTATTTTTATTTTATGAAACTACCCCTGGAGGCGTGCAATACTTTTCTGACAAATAAATTTCCATGCGGGGAGGACCTTATCTCCAAAACACACGCACGATAAACGAATAGTTATGTCCAAAGGGAAGATTTAACTAAACTATTTATAGTTTTCTATAGTTTGTTGGCGTGATTATTATGTTTACATACCCATGTCAAATAACAGCTTTCTTACAGCTTTGTTTAGCTAGGCCGCGGATATAGGTACAGACAAACAGAGGGACAATGCTAAACTGTAGGTAAGCCTCCCGTGTTGACTACGGAATCCTAAATTCGGTTCATTTCAACACATTGAACCTTCAATATTGAGTACAATAATATTTGGCGTTGGGTTAAATGCACGAGATTTTACGAAATAATTAGGTATGTTTAAAAACATCGGTTTCGATGTTAGCTCAGTTGCTAGCAGTTAATCCAGTTTCGTAGGACACTAACTGCTTCAGACACCAGTCAGTGCAGTCCGCTGAAACTGCATGTTGGAGACCGACAACTGGGAATGTATCTGGTCTGCGGCGGCGCGCGCACCCCGGGCCCCGGCGGCCCCGGCCCCGGGCGTCGCATCGCCTCGGGCGCGCACCCCGGGCCCCGGGCCCCGCGGCGCGCGCACCCCGGGCCCCGGCCCCGGCCCCGGCCCCGGGCCTCGCAACGCCTCGGGGTGTCCCGACAGCGGACTGCGCGGACCGCTATCGCTGCTTCACACTTAGTAATCGGTTAGTTATCGCTCTGATATTACTTTTAGGATTTTACTTATGCGCTTATCGTATTTTTTGGAGATAATGTCCTGCTTATCTTTAGATAGGTAGGTATTTGCTACACACCTACACGATGAAAAGTCCAACAAAGTACCTTAGAAGCTAAAACAAAGTAAGGTTTCTCCTTTGTTCGAAGGCAAAGGTGAAAAAAGCGATACGCACAATTATCGGCCAGTATCGATGATTCCTGCGCTGGCTAAAGTACTGGAGAACGGACTGAGCCAACAACGTCTTTCAGAGTTCCTGTTGTTGACCGATGCGCTGTCAGCCGACAATACGCGTACCGCGAGGGTCGGTCTACAACATCGATGACGCGGAACGTTGTTGGCCTAGTGGTCGCCGCGTGAGGGGAAGCAGCTGGTCGCAGAAAACCGCGGCCGGCGTGCGGTGGGCCGCAGTCTCACCGGGCAGGCGCGCCGTGCGGCGGCCAGCGTGCGGTGGGCCGCAGTCTCACCGGGCAGGCGCGCCGTGCGGCGGCCGACGTGCGGTGGGCCGCAGTCTCACCGGGCAGGCGCGCCGTGCGGCGGCCGGCGTGCGGTGGGCCGCAGTCTCACCGGGCAGGCGCGCCGTGCGGCGGCCGACGTGCGGTGGGCCGCAGTCTCACCGGGCAGGCGCGCCGTGCGGCGGCCGGCGTGCGGTGGGCCGCAGTCTCGGGCAGGCGAGCCGTCCTCAGTACAGTTAGGTTAGGGAACCAGGTGTCGTCCCTAGAGCTAATAAAAAAATTAAATAAGGACTAATTCTAATAAAGAGTTACGTAGCCAGGCGCGGATCCACGGGGGGGGTCATGGGGGTCATGACCCCCCCCCTGGGCTGGGTCCAGGATCTAGGTTTGTCACAATATAGATTAAGTTTTTTAAACATTATTATAAATATTTCTGTACGTCGTCGTGGTCATAGACATAGAATTTTTTCACTACGTGTTGTGGTCACAAGATGACCCATCATGAGTCATCCCGTGATAACGACAGTGTGTAAACCTGTCGAAAATGCCGCCACTAGAAAAGGCTCTTATTTTTTACCTTGGTATTAATCCTTATCCATCTTCTTCCCGATCTTATCCTTATCAAAATTAATTACTTTAAATTCAAAACTGCCTTAATCTCTTTATCCAAGTTTTTGAGTTATTAGTAGGTTTTTCTGGTTACCTGTATTAACTTTGACCCTGGCTACGTTTAACGGAGAGGCTTGACCATCATCTAGCGCAGTTGGAAGTGGAGTTAGAGAACATTGAGTTCTTGGGTTGTGTGAAATCCGTAGAGAGGGGAAGGACACCGTAACCCTAGACTCGGGCCATCTTCTCTACTTTCGCGAGGGTGATAAAACATCCCAGGGTGGCGTAGGTTTTCTCGTCAATAGGGTACTCTCAAACAACGTTCAAGAAATATCCCGTGTGTCGACCAGGGTAGCGTACCTGATCCTTCGGCTATCCAAGCGGTATAGCATGAAGGTAATTCAAGTCTACGCACCGACCTCGGCACACTCGGATGATGAAGTGGAGGATATGTACGAAGACATATCCAAAGCCCTACAAAACACCACTAAGGCTCACTTCAGCGTTGTTATGGGGGACTTTAACGGCAAGATGGGAATCCAGACGAGACTGGCCCGCATGGTTATGGAGCTAGGAATCACAGGGGCCAAATGCTTGTCAACTTCCTTGAGGAAGAGGGATTGTTCTTAATGAACTCCTTCTATAAGAAACAGCCCAAAAGGAAGTGGACATGGCGAAGTCCCGACACTGTGACTAAAAATGAAATAGACTTCACACACACATCATGACGGATAGCAAGCACATATTTAGAGATGTGATCAACAGGTTCAACAGCAGACCTGATCATTGACTGCTCCGAGGCACTTTGAATATCAACTTAAAGCTTAAAAGAAACCGTCTGATGAAGTCGACGCTCCGACCTAATCCAATCCAATCCAAATCATGGCGGGCACCGAGAAGTTTCAGCAGCTTCTCTGGGATAGATTTGTTGCTTTGGAACCCACTGATGACGCTAACGAAACCCTACATAATCTAGTCGAAACGTTGAGGGACGAGGGCATTAAGTTCTGCAGAAAACAATGTACTGGCAGGAAGTCTAAACTCTAGGATGAGACTGGATCTGATTACAAGAAGACGGGAAACCACCCAAGTGACTTCATCAGAGAGGTCAGACCTGAAAAAACGAATCGCGAAGATGGCACGGCGCGACCTTCGGAGCTCCAACACACGCCTGATTGAAGAGGCGATAGATTGAAACCAAAGTATTCACTCAGCAGCTTGGCAGAAGCCACCTGACGAAACTGAAAACGCCCGATGGGAGGACCGTTTTGTCAAAGCCGGAGATCTCAGCCGAGAAAGAAGATTTCTATGGCCGTTTGTACACTGCACATACCCCTCGTTCCAGACGAGATCATGATACCAGAGCCACCCTGACACGCCACTATACCGACGAACTGCCAGATATCAAGATGAAATGAAATGAAATGCCAGATGTCAAGATGAAATCGATTTAGCTCTGAGGCAGCTTAAATATGGAAAAGCCCCGGCTGAGGACGGCATTACTTCAGAGCTTCTGAAGGCAGGAGGAGCCCCCGTTATACGAGCTATAGAACCTCTTTAATGCCGTCATTCACAGTGGGAGAACTCCTTAGGCGTGGAGTGGGGGTTTGATGGTGCTCTTTTTTAAGAAGGGCAATAAAACCCTCCTTAAAAACTGTAGACCCATCACACTCCTGAGCCATGCACGTCTATCTATAAGCTGTGCCGAGTGAGTCTCGCGAGTGGTCACGAATGTTATCGCCAGGAGACTCGACGAGTTTCAGCCACCGGAATAGGCCAGGTTCCGCGGAGGATGGCACCATAGACCACATTCACACAATGAGGCAGATTATATAGAAGTCAGAAGAGTATAATCAGTCTCTGTCTAGCTTTTGTGGACTATGAGAAGGCCTTTGACTCAGTCGAAATTTGGGCTATTCTGGAATGCTTACGACGATGCCAAGTAGACTAATATCGAGGTGCTGAGATGTCTCTACGATGCCGCCACTATGAGTGTCCCAGTACAGGACCAGCAGTCTAAACCCATCCAAAAAACCTTGGGCACATTGTGCAGTTAGGTAAAAATAATTTTGAGAAGGAGATCAAGAGATTCAGCTGGGCTGGGCAGAGTTTGGAAAACTACCTCGAATCTTTTCGTCATCCATACCGCAATGATTGCAAACGTAATTTTCAATCAGTGCGTCCTGCTCGTAATGACCTACGGAGCTGAGACGTGGACACTCACGGTAGAGCTGGTCAATCAGTTCAAAGAAGTTGCTCAGCGACCTATGGAAAGAGCTATGCTTGGAGTTTCTCTAAAGGATAGGATTCGTAATGAATACATCCGACAGATTACCAAAGTTATCGACATAGCTCAAAGAATTAGCAAGCTTAAGTGGCAGTGGCCGGCCATATTTCGCAAAGAACCAACAACCTTTGGACTAAAGGTGTTCTTGAGTGGAGACCGCGCTTTGGGAAACGTAGTGTAGGACGCCCTCGGGCCAGGTGGGATGACGATCTGCGAAAGACTACTGGCAGCTGCTGGATGCGGCAAGCTGAAGACAGGGCGCTATGGCGCTCATTAGGGGAGGCCTATGTGCAGCTGTGGACTAATATAGGCTGATGACGATGATGATGTGACTTGACCACGACTATGTGACCCCCCCCCTGGCACCAAAGCTGGATCCGCCCTTGTACGTAGCTTTAATTAATAAAGTGCGCGCACGCGAGGCATCAACGTAGAGATTTGAGTTGATAGTTCTCTAACATTATAGTACATGTATTTTATACATTTTTGTTTTTTTAGTATATATTTATACATTATTGGCGGTAAACCAATATAGTATTCGTGAAAGCGAATTATGTACATAACTAGATTATAATTTTATTTTTTTCAGTCAATTTTAAAAATTGTGAAGTATCATCAGCAAATAAGGCTAGATCACAAAGATCGTTTGCTAAAAATGGGAGTTTATTATTATACTAAAAATAAAAAAGGAAAAATATATCCCAGTAAGGCATCCCCCAAGGATATATGGGGGATGTCTCATATTAAAAAAAAGTATAAAGGGAATCAGTTGATTAGCTTTAGCAGCGGGGTCGGCTCACGCGGCCGCCGCAGCGGCTCGCGGTCGACGGCGGCCGAGAGGTGCGCGCGAGCAGGTGCGGGCTGACCTTCACCTGCGGTGTGCCTCACGGCAGCGGCTCCACACACAACTGTTGCAGAAAACCGTTAACACCGTTAACAGATTCTGCTGTTGGAAAACTATTACAACCTTTATTGAAAGCGGTACAATTTTAAAAAAAAATTTTTTTTTAATACATTATGTAGGTAAAGATGTGGAAGAAGAAAGAAATTTCAATTCATACACATTTCAGAAATTCATCGCACATAGAGGTAGTATTGTTGAATAGAGGTAGTGTTCTTTTTTGACTTTTGACTTTTGACTTTTAGTATTTTGCACCTAGTTTATTAAAACCGAGTTTTGAGTGAATCTAACCAAGAACTAATTTTCCAAAATTATAATATCCTGTTATTCTAAATCTTATGTAATCTACAAACATAATTTCATCTAAGCCAATTAGGTAGTTACAAAGATACGTTGCACGCCGCTCTCCTGCACCGCCTACTGCGCCGCCTACTGCGCCGTCAGGTGATGCTGTGGCAATTGTTTCATTCTTTTATTCATTTATTTATTCTTTCATTCATTTATTTATAAGGATTGAGAAATTCGGTCGTAACGTTGTTTTTTTCCCAAAGACAGTAATATTTTAGTCAATCTGGTAAAGGCATGATGTCTCCTGCTGGTATAAGAGTCGCCGAGGCCGCGCCGCGCCCCGCCCCGCCCCGCCGCCGCGTCGCTCCGGCTGACAGCGCGCCTCATTCCGAGTGCAGAGCGGCGGAGAGCGGCCTACATAAACACACAGAACGACTCGCACAACAATAACAATGTCCTCTAAAAATAGAGCTCTTATAATTTCCTCAGCGAAGCATCACCGCGCGACGCTCGCCGCCGAGCTGTCATTGCTCCGAGCCACGTGTTCAGAGGCGCACGCACCGCACCGCACAGCATCGCACCGCACCGTACCGCACCGCATCGCCGCTCCAACCCGTCGCTCTGAACGGCACGTCTGCCTCTGCTAAGTTATTCCCGGGATGATGTGCAGCAGCACTCGCGGAAACAGTTCAGTTGGCTCTGTTCGGGACAAGATGTGAGGTATCTGCTGCAGTAGGGACAGGACGAGTTGCTAGTTCGGTGCACGGCCATCATCTTGCTTCTGGCGGTGATATGATTACATGCCCTTGCACTTTGCTTCATTCGGATATACCTACTAGGCACGTGTTCTTGGAAATGATATTTTAAAAATTACAGTGACTGAGTATGGCTACAACCTCTACAACGAGCAATTCGCTTATAGCGAGCCTGAGTGCGTTTTCTCATGCCTCTTTTGATGCCAGATATTTCTTGAGGCAAATTCTCTCATTGTTCCATTTGGCCTATTTGGTTCTTCGACGTTCCTAGGAGCTGGGTTCCTCCGGTCCTCCCCTTCGTCCGAGGACGTCCCAAACATGTTCCTTATGTATAAAGAACGTGCTGGCCCGTTAACTTGGGTAATGGCAACTCCATTAAGGAACCGCGCTCCACGCGGGCGGGTTTTCATCATGAAGAAAAAATCAATGGGGCAAAAGGCATAGCATAGGGCTCTGTGATCTCAGGGATGTACCAGTATCAGTGCAGTTATGGATCTGATTTCGTACAGAGCAGGCCGTCAACAGTGACGGCCTGCTCTGTACGAGCTCCCAACCCAACCGATATCCCGCCCCACACCGCACCATAATCCACTGATTCGATGTAACTCGCTGCGTTGCGGCGTTCTCCTCGATATGCCTACACAAAAACGGCTTTGGTCATAAAACTCGCCTCCACCCGTCGCGTCGTCCACTCGGGCGCTGACGATCTGGATACTCGAGGCCTCACCTGAAGCTCAGGCGCCGAGGCCGGCACTTCTGAATCAAACTCATCAGCTACTCGTCTCACCGATCGTTCACTTGCCGAGACGTTACGGATTTACAACCGCGTGTGAACAACAGTTTTTCCAGGGTAGGGCCGTCCTCATGCGTCCTCATGCCCCATGCGCTACACGCACCCAACACTCTGCTCACTGAACAGAGGAGTTACCTGCCTTGATCATTGCTGCGGCGCTGGCGACTTCAGGTGCATCAAATCACTCTTGTTCCTCTTCAGTCACATCTCTCTCGTCTTGAAAACCTATTAAATAAAATGTTTCGCTACTACTTTCACTGGCAGGACAGCTACTTACAAAAGCTACTGGTATGCGTGATCTCGGAGTCAACCACGTATCAAAACTACTCTTTGACGTTCACATTGACAACATCATTAGGAAGGCTTCGGGATCGCTGGGATTTGCTGTGAATCTCATAAGAGCTGTACAAACGTCAAAACTTCTATATTAAAAAGAGTTTGCAAGGAGTCATGTAGAATACGCGTCTCAGATATGGCACTCGCGCGTTTACAGAACTACCTCTACATTGATTGTATGGAAGTATTCAGAGGCGGTTCTTAATTCAGTGATTCAGTAATATTTATTCACACAAAACATGGTACCTACATTACATTGTTAGAGGTCATTCGTTCTGCATGTGTCGCCAGAGTACAAGCACGTGAATATTATAATTATTAATACCTACTACTTAAACTAGGCCTACTCTTCTAATAAACATTAAAATTATTAAACATTATAAATATCTTATTAAATTATTGTAACATTCAATAAATTGTCAATTCACACGTCAATCTCACAGTATTCAAAATATGTCAAAATTTAAAATTCAAATAGTCATCAACAGAATAGAAACAATGGTCAATAAATAAATTAAATAACTTTCTGTTGAACAAGGGACCCTTTAGCTCTTTTATGTCGTTTGGCAATTTATAGTAAATTTTGATAGCCAGTTGAGATACCGTGCTTTAGATTAGACTAACGATCCCCTACAAATCATTTATGATGGGGCATAAGAATAATAACAGAGTAGAAGGGAAACTTCGCTCTGAACGCGCTCAAGGTCACGATATTAGCCTACGCGATTCTGCACGTTAAACGTGCAGTAGCAAGAGCAGGTTTGAGGGATACAAAAGAAATAATTTCCGGGATCCTAATATAACCTATGCAGGATCAAAAAGCTATCATGGGACACAACACCTAGGGAAGTTGAGGTTTCTGTTCAAAAAATAAAGACCACTAGTCTAAGACCAACTACAACAAGTGTGAAATTCCATTTTTCTTGGAAGATCAATTCAAGGTTTGCCAAAAGTGCTTAAAATAATTAGAATAGCTAGATTTTTAAGTTGATTTGTGATCCTCAGACCTAAAATGTACAAATGAAAAAATATAGTTTAAAAAACAGCTTTTATTTTAAAATATATACGCGTTTAAACTTTGGGGTTCTCCAGAACCCCATGTAGCAAAATCAGCTTGGTAAAATATGTGTAGGGTTCCAGGGTCAAATTTTGCCCACCAATTAACATGTGTCTTTTCTTGCTAATTATATTTTCTATTTTATATTTTTTTGATTAATTAGGTATCTATCTGCATATTCTACATTATATCGGTTCCGTATAACATTGATCACAAACTCGGCTGAACCAATTCTCATCAAAAGAAGTCACCTTTCACAAACAGTATCGAAATCGTTTGATCCGCTTCGAAGCTGGCCTCGGAAGGACAATTTCAACTTTCTCATTACGTACCTTAAAAGTACGTAGGTACCTACTTCATTTAATTATTGTTAAGGTAGCCTTCCGTTCCTAGCGACCGCGACGCGCGACCGCGACGCGCGACCGCGACCGGGTCGCGCGACCGTTGGGCGTGGCTCCATATAAATTCATACAAAACCGGTCGCGGTAGCCTTCCGTTCCTAGCGACCGCGACGCGCGACCGCGACCGCGCGACCGCGACCGCGCGACCGCGACCGCGACGCGCGACCGAAATCGGGTCGCGCGACCCACTGCTTTGTATGAATTTGTATGGAGCACTAAACACAAGGCGCGACCGCGGTCGCGCGACCGGTGGGCGTGGCCAGCGACCCAAGGGTCGCAGCGACCCAGTCGCGTCGGAGACGGTGCCGTCGCGCGACGCAGGCGAGAAGCCTTTCAAAATGGCACCGTTTTCATCACACGAGGACATGATATTAATAGAAATAATCAATAAAACAAAGGGACTTAATAAGTATATAATTTTTCGAAATTATATGCTGATTTTTAAATTAATAATTGATTGATACTATGTTTGGACATTATACAAAGTGATTTTTCGAACCTTGATCAAACGAAATGTGCGACACATATTTATCGATAAAAATCGGGATTTATCTCAAAAACAAAGCAGTTTTAATATTTTTTAAATGAAGACTACTTCATCTGGTTTTTTCTTCGTTTCTTTTTGAGTAAATGGTGCATTTTATTCGAAGTAGTCTCATTTGAAAGCTAGATAGTTGACCTAGCTAGGCCTAATTAGGTACTTTCTGCCATTTAGATGAAATCAGTTGAGATTTCTGTTGATCTTTGTACTTGACAGGAAGTACCTTATTTAAATGGTGAATAACATGACAACGGAAAGAGAAAGACCCCTAGTTTTTGGAAGATTTGTAGAATTAATTATGAAATTTAATACAACATGCAAAAAAGTACACCTCAATAACCCAGTTTTAAAGTTACAGAGAAAAAATTAAATAAAAATCGCTTTTTTTTTTGTCTAATTTCTAAAATAATATCATTTTTCTACGCTCATATACCGAATTTGTACTTTTTATTTATTTTATTAGCTAGGTAAACTATCTAACTTTCAAATGAGACTATTTCAAATAAAATACACTATTAACTCAAAAAGAAACATGTAGATTAAATCAGTTGAGATTCCTGTTGATCTTTGTACTTGACAGAAAGTACCTAATTTAAATAGTGAATAACATGACAACGGAAAGAGTCAGACCCCTAGTTATTTTGGAGGATTTGTAGAATAAATTATGTAGTTTAATAGAACATGCAAAAAAGTACACCTTAATAACCCAGTTTTAAAGTTACAGAGAAAAAATAAAATAAAAATCGTTTTTTATTGTCTAATTTCTAAAAAAAAAAATTTTTTCTCCGCTTATGTACCGAATTTGTATTTTTTATTTATTGTATTAGCTAGGTAAACTATCTAGCTTTCAAATGAGACTACTTTGAATAAAATACACTATTTACTCAAAAAGAAACGAAGAAAAAACCAGATAAAGTAGTCTTCATTTTAAAAAAAATATTAAAACTGCTTTGTTTTTGAGATAAATCCCGATTTTTATCGATGAATATGTGTCGTGTATCCGCACATTTCGTTTGATCAAGGTTCGAAAAATCTATATAAATAAGTTGCGTGGATTGCTCTCGTGTTCTTCATTTTTCGATAGTAGTCTTTTTACACCCTGTATAAAATATATTTTTAAGTTTGGTCCTTCATTTTTGTTCCACCTTGTACAGGCGACCATGGTCGCGCGGTCGCGGTCGCGCGTCGCGGTCGCTAGGAACGGAAGGCTACCTGCGACCGCGACCGCGCGACCGCGACCGCGCGACCGCGACCGTGCGACCGTGCGACCATGGTCGCCTGTACAGGGTGTAACAAAAATGAAGGACCAAACTTAAAATATATATTATTATACAGGGTGTAAAAAGACTACTATCGGAAAATGAAGGGTAGCAGCAATCAGACCATTATTCTGAACATATTTATCGAAAAAAAAATAACCTTTCTTGAAATTTTTATTTTTTTATCTAGTTACACACCCATAGTACAACACTAGGAAAACATATCAACTCGAAGAAATCATTTTTAAAAGCAAAAATAAATAAATTACAAAAACAAAGCTATGTATTTTGCACCCAAAGTACAGCGCAAAGTGATCAACCTCAACTCACTCAGGTGTTTAAGGTCACGTGCACTAACACGAGAGCGAGATACGTAACATATATAATTTCCAAACATCATCATCATCATCAGCCTATATTAGTCCATTGCTGGACACAGGCCTCCCCTAATAAGCGCCATAGCGCCCTGTCTTCAGCTTGCCGCATCCAGCATCTGCCAGCAGTCCTTCGCAGATCGTCATCCCACCTGGCCGGAGGGCGTCCTACACTACGTTTGCCGAGTCGCGGTCTCCACTCAAGAACACTTTTCCCCCAACGGTTGTCGGTTCTTAGCGCGATATGGCCGGCCCACTGCCACTTCAACTTGCTAATTCTTTGAGCTTATGTCGATAACTTTGGTTCTCTGTCGGATGTATTCATTACGAATCCTATCCTTCAGAGAAACTCCGAGCATAGCTCTTTCCATAGCTCGCTGAGCGACTTTAAACTGGTGGACCAGCCCTACCGTGAGTGTCCACGTCTCAGCTCCGTAGGTCATGACGGGTAGGACGCACTGATTGAAAACTTTTGTTTTCAAATATTGCGGTATGGATGACGAGAAGACTTTCCAAACATAGTATCAAACAATTATTAATTTAAAAATCAGCATATAATTTCGAAAAATTTTATGCTTATTAAGTATGTTATTATCTATGCCTCCGAAAAAAAGGTTTTTACTGACTAATTCTATTAATATCATGTCCTCGTGTGATGAAAACGGCGCCATTTTGAAAGGCTTCTCGCCAGCGTCGCGCGACGGCACTGCCTCCGACGCTGCGACCCTTGGGTCGCTGGCCACGCCCACCGGTCGCGCGACCGCGGTCGCGCCTTGTGTTTAGTGCTCCATACAAATTCATACAAAGCAGTGGGTCGCGCGACCCAATTTCGGTCGCGCGTCGCGGTCGCGCGTCGCGGTCGCTAGGAACGGAAGGCTACCTTTAGGTCGTTTTCCGCGAGGCACGAGGGTGTCTCGCCGGCGGGCCTCGCACAGCTACATGTAAGTATCATACATACATGACCCGTTCGCTCTCCGCCGCCGCCGCGCCGCTGTCGGTCCGTCCTTGCCTACTGCCCGCAGAGGTATGTAAGGACCTATGTATGATTAGATACAAAGTTTAATTCCTAACGGCAAGTAAGTGTCAGAGGTATCAGACAGAATAGAAAAGATAACCTTATCTGTGTTTAGATCGCAAGTGGTTCATTACATTGTAGCTAACACGGGAATATGGAAATCACATATTATACTTAC
The DNA here is from genome assembly GCA_944547425.1 of Eupithecia centaureata. Lineage (NCBI taxonomy): Eukaryota > Metazoa > Arthropoda > Insecta > Lepidoptera > Geometridae > Eupithecia > Eupithecia centaureata. Next base: position 15,792,526 of record OX155682.1, read on the forward strand.
CAACAACTTGCAATAAACATCCAGCATTATACGCAGGCATATCCAGCTTTGATAAATCTATACCTCGGTACCTAAGGGCACGTGCTTTCGTGCTAAATAATGTTGTACTTTGTTTGTACATCTTGGCCACTACCACAGATAACAGAAACGCCACTACAGTAAAGACAGCAATGTAATGTTTTACAATAAAATTAAAAGCTGTTTAACACAAGAATTCAGACACATCCCGATAGTGAACTCTACATTGCCCTTCTTACCAGTGCTACACCTACAACCCTCCAGTGGAACCATATGGAACACTTTCTGGGAAGCTCTCTGCCTTCTCTTAAATATTATCTTCTTATCATTAAGTAATTCTTAAATTACTATTTATTATATCTCTAATGGTTAGATTGAATTGATAACGCATCGTTAGAAACATTTGTAAGTTTTGTCAATAAAATGTGTGTATCGGAAGTGTCGCGGGGCGGGGCGGGCGGCGGGGCGCGGGTCAGCGCAGCGATAACCGCTGGCTGCCCCCCCTCCCCCCTCCCCCGCTCGGCTGTGACACCGCGCGCCGATAACACGCTCCTATCTATATTTATTGAGTGAGGCCGGCTCCCAGCGAGCGGCGGAGCGCGCCCGCGCCGCGGCCGGTCAACGACTCCCGAAATAGCGGCCCGCGCCGCGCCGCCGCGCCGCGCCGAGGAACCGGTCGCGCGACACTCTCCGACACTATAAAACTGAATTCGAAAGCAGACTCCACCTGACCGATTAATTGACTACAGCTTTCTCCGGCTTATCGAGTCTCGAACGGACGGAGGCGACATAAAACGGGGCCCGGGGGCCGCTCCGAGGGCCCCGCCGGCGGCCCCGGCGGGCCTCCCGACCGGCATCAGCTCCTCCTACGCAGGTGCATCTGCGACTGCGCCGCAGGAGGCTGCGGGTTCGATTCCCGCCCTGTGAAAAATGTTTGTACGATCTGCAATAAATTTGTTCCATGTGTTTTCTACATGACTTACAGGAATTTTCTAAACCAAAAATCCATTTAATTATATTATGTTATGTATTAAGTTACGAAAGTTTTCAATCAGTGCGTCCTACCCGTAATGACCTACGGAGCTGAGACGTGGACACTCACGGTAGGGCTGGTCCACCAGTTCAAAGTCGCTCAGCGAGCTATGGAAAGAGCTATGTGAGGAGTTTCTCTAAAGGATTCGTAATGAATACATCCGACAGAGAACCAAAGTTATCGACATAGCTCAAAGAATTAGCAAGTTGAAGTAGCAGTGGGCCGGCCATATCGCGCGAAGAACCGACAACCGTTGGAGTAAACGTGTTCTTGAGTGGAGACCGCGACTCGGCAAACGTAGTGTAGGACGCCCTCCGGCCAGGTGGGATGACAATCTGCGAAGGACTGGTGGCAGATGCTGGATGCGGCAAGCTGAAGACAGGGCGCTATGGCGCTCATTAGGGGAGGCCTATGTCCAGCTGTGGACTAATATAGGTACATCAGTAATTACAATCAAGGAATAAAAACAAATTAAAACTAATAAGTAGGTAAGTATAAGTATACGTACAATTGAAATAATTGAGTTAACTTTAGACGGTTGCAGTCTATAGAGTTATTTCAGGTGATCCATATCAATACCAGTCGGAAGCATACCCAAGACACTGGCTGCACGGCAATTCTGATGCGTTTTGCAGAAACCCAACAGCTCTCGGGTCGCGCGTCGCATCGACCAGGCGCTGATAATTAAAAAAAAACCGGAGAGCCTCGGTACCTACCCCACGGACCTAGGGTCTCGACTCCCAGGGGAGCAATGCGCAAGCTCTGTCGAGACCTGCATATTTGCGCCTCTCGAGATCCTCAGCCAGATCTGCCGCCGCACCAGTCCTCGGGCCTCTTGCCATCGTCACGAAACAGACCATTCGGTTCGAGAATAGCTGGTACGTTAGCGCTGACAAAGGCCCGCCGGATGATATCATTAAGGCTGGCATGACGAGATATCCGACCAGCGGCCCTCCCTAGTACACGATAATCCGTGATGACCAAGCTGTTCGACTGCAGTACCGCACTGGCATTGATGAGGCGCACAACACCTTGCACCCAACCGAATACATGTTGCGATACGGAAAGTAGCGGGATCCAATAAAGTGCCAGTGTTATATGAAGGAAGTGGTGGCCGCCCATGTCCTAAGTCCCATTTAGAAACGGCCAGGAGTCGGGCGGCGCCGCGCGCTCCGAGCCGGAGCACGTGTGTAACAAAACATTAGTACATCAGAGAACTAGTACCTCACCTACTCGTAACACAAAGCTCTGTTGAGCCGATCGCTAGATATTGCTGCCGCTGGGTGGATTGTTCAGCATTGTTTATTTATTTACATAATCTACTAGATGGCCCCCGCAAGACTTTATTTTCGTATAAATTTCAGAAATTTATTGTGTGGTTATTGTGTAAAAATAAAAAATATGTATTCAATTATTCACTCCATAGTTTATTTATACCGTGTTTCGAGTGAATCGAACCTTACCATCATATTTAAAACCCTCAGAGGATAAAATTTCCAAATTTTAATAGCCTATGTCTTATTCTAGGTCCTAAACTACCAAATACAAAACAACATACCAAATTTGATTTAAATAACTTAAGTAGTTACAAAGATTACTTAAGTCTGTGTGAATGTTTGTTATAAAGTAATCTCCTCATTAGTTATATTTAGATGAGATTTGGTAGGTATGTAGATAGTTAGGACCTAGAATGACACATAGGATATATTTTCTTTAAAATTAACCGCTGATGGGGTTAAATAGGGCGGTAAAATTTGTATGGAAAATTATTATTCTATTCTATTTACTAACATAGTCTAATCTATCTCTGTGTAATTTCATCCAAATCCGTTCAGTAGTTTTTGCATGAAAGAGTAACAAACATCCATCCATCTTTCCATCCATATCTACATAGATACTTTCGCGTTAATAATATTACTAGCGACCCGCCCCAGCTTCGCACGGTTTTATTATACGTATAAACCTTCCTCTTGAATCACCCGCATCAAAATCCGTTGCGTAGTTTTAAAGATTTAAGCATTCAAAGGGATATAGGGACAGAGAAAGCGACTTTGTTTTATACTATGTAGTGATTAGGATAGCTTATTGAAACAAACAAATAACCACGCACAGATAGATCACAGAGCGCCGCGCCGCCCCCCGGCTCTAAAATGCAAAAACCCGAATTTGCTTTCGAGATCCAAAACGTGCCCTCCCATTACAAAATCAAACGAGTTATTCTCAGTTCTCGATATCCATATTGTTCTCCTGTACGGTGCAGCGCATCCGTGCATTTAGGTATAAGTCACCAATTCTTGTAATATCATCAATAATATTAAGGTCAATTGTGACACGCGCCGACCACTTAGTTTATTGCATCAGTTCACGTTTTCACCTCATCACGGTAGGCGCGTACTCAATTATCATATTTTGTTAATTTTATCAATATAAGAGTTTTATTAATCATCTCTTCGTATCATTTAATAAAAGGTGTCCCGTACATCTTTTTGGTCCTTCGAGCCGGATTTCAGTAATTGAATAAGATCTGTTTGCAGTTGTAGTTGTTGTTTGTTGTTGTGTTGTTGTAGTAGAGAAATAAATTAAGACGCGGGCGAAGCCGCGGGGCTCAGCTACATAAGTGAAAACACATTTTTTTTCGTAGTTACTTAATTGCTTACTTAATAAATTAAAAAAATTATTTATTATCCTAGATTAACAGTAAATCATAATTATGAGAAAAACTTTACTTATCATGTGCAAAAGAAGTTGAGTCACGGTGCATCGCCTTGCCCTGTGAATGCTGACCTGGTATTGAGTGGGTCAATGTTTAATTTCCTGCTGAAATCATTGACAGTTCTACTCGCTCGCACTATTTATGAAATTTGTCGTTCCAACATGTTGGACATGCAGTACATAGGGGGTTGTGCCTAACTGCTTACGCGCTATATTGAAGTCTAATTTGCCAAGAAGTTCAAGACAGTCAACATCGTTGTTGATAATCTTAAGCCGCGTACAGATTGCTGTAACGTAACATGCAATGTATCACGCAATGAAAGAATTTGCCGTCCACACTGTCGCAATGTATCATGCAATGTAACAGAATTCACATAGTGTGGACGCCTCGCGAGCACGAACCGAGCACACTACGAGCGCGAACAGAGCATTTCAACTCGTGCTCGCCGCGATCCGCCATTTGTCGGTTTTTTCGCCGAACACAAAGGGGCGCGCAGTGTGCTCGGAGCGCCAGTGTGGACGGGATGTACTGCGGAACGCGCGCGAACGTTGAAAGAATGGAAGAAAACACAGCTACAGCAGAGCTGTTTACGTTACGTTTTTTTTCACATGATTGATGATAATCATAGAAGCATCGACAATCATCGTAGCCAGTAATAATCTATACTTATAATAAAACTGTAACAGGTCAAATTCTGTACATTGAAGATATTTTGAAAATTTTTTTTGGAGGGCCCTCTATTATCGATACTCAAGCCAAAAATGTAATTTTTTTCATTCATGTCTGTCTGTCTGTCTGTCTGTCTGTCTGTCTGTCTGTCTGTCTGTATCGTAAACGCGCATCACGCCGAAACTACTTGATGGATTGAAATGAAACTCGGTATGATTATAGATCATACTACGAGGAAGGACATAGGATACTTTTTATCCCGGAATTCAGTAAGGTTCCCCTTGGAGAGAGGGTGAAAGAAAAAATTTTAACCACGCATCACGCCGAAACTACTGAATGAGTTGGAATGAAACTCGGGACGATTTGAGTTCATAGTACAAGGAAGGACATGGGATACTTTTTATCCCGGAATTCAGTAAGTTTCCCCTGGGAGAGAGGGTGAAAGAAAACTTCTTTAATCACGCATCACGACGGAATTGAATGAATTCGAATGGAACTCGGGACGATTGGACATGGGAGACATTTTATCCCGGAATTCAGTTTGGTTCCCCTGGGCTATACGGGTTTTCAAAAATTTCTCACATCATCTGAACGACGCGTGTGCAACGCGTCGTTCAGATGCTGTGAGAAATTTTTGAAAACCCGTATAGCCCAGGGGAATCAAACTGAATTGAACTGAGAAACGCGAAAGTTTTTAAGTATGAATGGATAGATGAATGGATGTTTGTTACTCTTTCACGCAAAAACTGCTGAACGGATCTGGATGAAATGGCACAGAGATAGATTATAAGCTGGAATAAGAAATAGGCTTTATTTTATCTCGAAAATCCCACGGGAAAGGGAATTACGCAAGTAAAATCGCGAGTACTCCAAATAGGTACTAATCATGCGCAGACGAAGTCGCGGGTACCAGCTAGTTGTATAATAAATTCTCTCCGCGTGTTTTCGGCAGACTGAGCTATGTTCGCCGCGCGCATGCCGGAAAAGATGCGAACACGTACCTGCTCAGTTCGTGCGCGCGCTGCGTCCACACTTATGAAATGCTCCTTTCATGTTACATTGCATGTTACGTTACAGCAATCTGTACGCGGCTTTATGAATTTAAAATATAATCAACTATGTCCCGTCTATTTTTGAGTGCCAAGAAATGGAACCTCTTGCAGAGTTCATCATATGTAAATGATTTGTAAAGGATCGTTTGTCTATAGCACAGGTATCTTAAGAACCGCCTCTGGATACTTCTAATACGATCAATGTAGTTCTGTTAACGCGCGGGTACCTACCATACCTGCTGAGACGCGTATTCTACATGACCCCTTACAAACGGTCAATATAGAAGTTTAAAAGTTTGTTAACCTCTTAGAGATTCAGATGACAAATCCCAGTGATCTCTAAATGTTGTCAATGTGAACGTCAAAGAGTAGTTTTGATACGTGTTTGACTCCGAGATCACGCATACCAGTAGCTTTTGTAAGTAGCTGTCCTGCCAGTGCATAGCACGTCGGAATAGCCCGAGTTTACGAGTAAAACGTAGGTAGTAACTAGCGAAACATTTACTGGGATTCAATTCCGAGCTATTCCGAGCTTATTTAATAGGCAATAGTCTTCAAGACGAGAGAGATCTGACTGAAGACATGTCAAGATTGAATGTTACAGTTGAGAATATCTTTAATAATCTTCATATCCCGCAGGTTTGCTCGATGTTCTGACGATGATGTCAAAACAAGTTTATTTAAAGCATTTGTCAGTCTTTTACACGAGCAGCCTGTGGTTCAACTGCACTCAGAAAGCCGTCAACACTCTTCGCGTCCAATACAACAATGCCTTTAGGATGCTGTTAGGACTCCCGCGGTTCTGCAGCGCATCCGGCATGTTAGCCGAAGCGCGTGTGGACGGCTTCGCTGCCTGCATGCGCAACAGTGCCGGATTTATATTTTTTATGAGTGTAGGCCACTTTTTTCCGCCGCCCCATGTACAGAGCCGTTCATTATTAGCTGCGCACCCCCCCCCCCCCCGGTAGACATACAATTTTATTGTCTGCAATCGAGTGACCGTCCTCTGAAATCTGCCGCCCCCCTAGGACGCTGCCGCCCCCCTAGGACGCCGCCGCCCCTAGGCCGCGGCCTCTACGGCCTGTTTACAAATCCAGGACTAATGCGCAAAAAATCGGCCTCACTTTTGAGCAGAGTCCGCCGATCCACTAACAGCATCCTGATGATGATAGCGGATAAGCTAGATGGGCCGCTACAGATAAGTTATACTACCTAACATAATTAAATAGGAAGAATTGTTACTAACTATTTTATGGATTTTAATTATCTGAAATAAATGAGTATTACTATATCGTCAGCAAAGCATAGCGTATTTGATTGATGGAACCATAATCACAAAAGAACGAAAAAAGAGAGTTCTTTCGTGATCATGGGGCATGAAACTGTGCTCAATTATCGGAAAACTCAAAACAAATCAAATCATGTAAATTGTTTTAATAAATAACTTGTTCGTAACAAAAATCAAGACAATCTGCATTGTATTGTAGTCGCATACCAAGGTCGAGGCATCCTCGTCACCCTCGGCAGACGGCGAGGCAAAGAGAGCTGCGCCGGCTCACGAGTCCGTGCTGGGACAGAAGAGCTCGCTCTATTCTGTGTTCTGTGCTCTATTGCTATTGCTTGGAGTTTATTCAATTGGTTGACGACTCGCCTCGTTTCGCCATTATTATATTAACAGTTGGTTCTGAATCGTTTTTGGGGAACGTTTAGTGATAGGTATTTTGTTAAGAAGTTCGGGAGCGATATATTATGGTTGGTAGGTAATGATTTTTAGCAAAAATTTATAGACGAAAAAAAAATGTCTTTTATTAGGTGCGGTTCATGAACCGCAGCAGAACCTACCTACGGACGGACCGCAGCCGCGGAGCCATGCGTCTGAGATCAGCGAGGAAGAGTCGCGAGCGACACATTTGTTTGTAAGAACCAATGGCTGCTCCTGAGCCAGGCGAGGGAAGCGAAGCGAACCTGTGGGTTGAGAGCGAACACGCCCTCGCTCCTCTCCGGCGCACGCGCAGCCTCAGTGAGGCAGAACCCGGCCCGCGGACACCTGCACTACTAGTCCGGTCAAGTCGGATTTAAAAGTGCTATTTAATCACCGACTTGTTTGGAGTTCGAGATCGCAAGACAGGTTTTGGTTTTCAAACTACTTTAGTTAGCAGAACAGCGTCTTTCTTATATTAGGATTGAATACGAAATGAGAAGTTCATTAGGTATGCGCCTGGCCGGCCGCGGTCGCACACACCCGTGGCGAGTGTTGTGGTGCGGTCGTGAAAGTGTCGGGGCTGAAGGTGAAACTCCTAAATGAGAAGCTAAATTATGAAGATGCATGTAAATGGGCGACGGCCAGAGAACACACCGCGTCGTCCCCGCGCGCGACCCGCGCCGCCGCCGCTGTTGCGATATTCAATGCCTTGGCCCACATTTTTATACCCAATAATATATTATTTTTAAAACACAATTTCTTTCCAATTAATTCAGTTTTATTACTTTATGTCTAGAAAATATCAAATTCGAAGGGAAGAAATAAAATTTTAGGCAAATCAGTCTTTCAATCTTTAACAGTTCTGACTCCGTGTACCGAGGTATTTCTCGTACTTGAAACCGGGATTTCTTATTTCAGTGTGAGCATCAGATAGGTACTTATGTAGAGGTAGGTACACTAGGTAGGTGCGGGCGGTGCGACGAGTGTGAACCCAGGGTAGGAGGGGTGCGGAGATGAGATGCGGCGCGCTCGGGCGGGCGCCGGCGCGGGCTGCTCCGGGAGCAGACACTCTGGTGGTGCTCGGCCGGAGCGGGCCGGGGGGCGAGCGGGCCGGGGGCGGGGGGGGGACCCGTTCACTTAGTTAATGAGTTCAAAACGCATGCTCATTGCGAGCCACGAGGAATTTTAATTTGATAAGTGCGGTCATGCGAGCGCGGCCGGACCGCAGCACTGCGAGGCCGGACAGGCGGCGATAACAGCGACGATGGGCCGAGCGCCCGCGCCCCCCGGTATTCATATTTATGTTGAGAACAACCTAGTCGTACATTACTAACTACATAGGTAATTAAATTACTAGCAAACAAAACCAAACCAACAGCTTGGTAGGCGCCTATTGGGTATGCACAGTGTGTACCTACCGATGTAATAATTAGTTGAAATGAATATATAAATATGATACATGTGAAGGTATCGGTAATAATGTGTCGTTGCGGAGCATCAGGATTGGCAATCACAACCGGTTGCGCGGTAACGGTGTCGCTGAGGCGGCGCGCGCGGCTCCTCGGACGAACACCTAATTAATAAAATGAATGTCGAAGTGAGTCGCACACATGTGAGCAGCCGAGCCCGGCCGCGCCGACAGCGCGACACGTCGCCGCACGCGGCGCCACGCGGCGCCCGCGTTCCCACCCGTTACCTGAACCGGCTCCAACTTCGGCCTTCCAATTTCGGTTTTCCGTCTACCGACCGGTTCTTTCAGACGGATGTTCTCTCGCAGACTCGTAGAAAGTGGAGCGCGGACGACATCTTTACCTGACAGTATTAGAAATATGATTGGACTCTAATGCTGCCCGGTAAGATGCGAACCGCCACTCCTCTGAACGTTTCTTCGGCGCGTAGTCTCAGGCGCGAACCGGGCAGCAGCGGTGCATGCGGTCGCGCTCGGAACTAGGGACACGTGCGCGCGGCTCGGAGCGCGGGCGCGGACTGCCCGGCCGGCGGCGCTGGGCCGGCGGAGGCGCCGCCCCACGCCCCACGCCGCCGCCTCTCGCCGCGCGACCCTCGACCGCGACACTCGCCAGCGACCTTCCCACCGCGCATCACCCACCGACTCTCCCGCCCGCGACGCCACACTTCACTACCACCTAGCCTTACCTACCTAGTAATTATCATTATATGATTACCCTTATAAATGTACTAAGTGCCTTCGCTATTTTATAGACTCAATCGTAAAGTTAAATAAGTATTTGATGTCTGGGTTTCCTTACTATTCTATTCATCTGAGTTTGAGTCATATTGGACTACTTATCATGATATTCCAAACAATAAAGGGACATGATAGTCCAAACATAAGGGGATGCACGTTCGGTGAACTTCTCACTCAGGCTAGGTTCATAGCTAAACTGCTTAAATTTTATTTATTTACATTCATGATCACTTCATCAAACTTTGAATGATTTTACTGGCCAAAATACTGTGTAGTTTTGTTTTCCACAGTATTTAGGCCACTCATCCTGTTAAAATTAAAAAGGTACTTAATGCCTAAAATATAAGTACATAGTTAGGTATTAGTGCATCATAAATTAATTAATATTATTATTGATGTGGTATTCTAGCTTGGTAATGTTCATCAGTTTTCACCTCTTGAAGATAAATTTAAGAGGCATTTATTATTGAGGGGTCAAAGTTGAATGCTGATGAATGTTTGAGTGCCTCCTGCATGGACACCGGCTAGGCCTCGCTGGCTGAGCTGAATGCCCTCGCCTCTATCCTCGCTGGCCTGAAAAATAGCTTATTCAAGATAAAAGTTAATTATATCTTGAATTATATTAATTGAGCTACCTTTAGACTGTTTGCAACTGTCTGCAGTTAGCTCAATGGTATCAATTGTAAATACTAGTTGTAATTTTTCTATTCCTTGATTGTAATTTTCGTTGTTAATAAAGATTGGTTATTTAATTATATCTTAGTCATTCCTGAATCCTGGGACAGGCTGCTCATTCCCAATGTAGCTGCTCACTTTGACACTCAACTTTATTGTCACCTTATTCCTTAATTCTGAAGAAGTTAGTTAGCTACACAGTTTCTTATCTATTATTGGAATAACAGTTGGAATGTTCTGGAATATCAAATGGGCTGTGGATATGACACCAATGACTTGAGATAACCCTGCATAGTCTGTGCGCTGTGATTGCCACTCATTGATTATCACTATGTCCTAGTTTTGACCTAAGCATGAAGCTAAATATATATTGGTCTGGGTGTTTTCTATGTATAATAAAAAATATCTGTCTATGTAGTATAGAGGTATTGTATTAAGTATATCAGTCATCTAGTACCCATAACACAAGCTCTGCTTAGCTTGGGGCTAGATGATGCTGTGTGGACTGTCCGGAATTATTATTATGTTTTATATTTAACTGCAGTGAGCACTAAATATTGCACATTCTACAAAAGAGGCAGAATTACTCCAGTAATTACCAAGGTAGCCTTCCGCTCCTAGCGACCGCGACGCGCGACCGCGACGCGCGACCGCGACCGGGTCGCGCGACCCACTGCTTTGTATGAATTTATATGGAGCACTAAACACATGGCACGACCGCGGTCGCGCGACCGGTGGGCGGGGCTCCATATATTATTCATTCGCGGTCGCGCGTCGCGGTCGCTAGGAACATAAGGCTACCTTAACCTAACTGTTAGTATCTTACACATGTGGAACAAAATGAATATAAATCTTTTTACAAGCTTTTAATTTACTTAAATTCTACACATGCAGGCAAGTAAATTAAACTTGCATGTAGTTTGGTGACGATGCAATGTTATGGTGCCATTGAACTGACTTCTTTACTCTTCCACAAGTGGACAAAATTGTTCTTATTTGAAAATAATTTATGGTTTAAAATTTTACTTGTCTCTGTGCTTATTTTGTTTGTCTAAAGAAATAAAGTAATTGAGTTGTGGTCGGCTGCCGGAGACAGACTGGGCCCTGGGACTCATCTATGAAACAACTACCTCATCCAAGTTGGATGTGGTGACTTTTTAAATACAAGCTTACTTTTAACAGTTATTCTATTTATTGATAGGAACTTTTTTATCATTTAGTCTTGGCCAGGTGTTTCTTGTTTTAAAGAAATTTAATAGCTGTGAATGAAAAAACCTTATCTCAGTTGAGGACAACAGAATATTGTCACTTAACACAATTTTTATTTAAGAACAGACAATAGGATTTTCCTCGTGGCAACAATCATGACATTGTGGAAATCTTCTTGCCAAGGTATTGAACCACAGCTACAACATTGTGTTCAAGAAGGTTCTTCTAAGATTATGTAACGTACAAATAGTAAACTCTCGGAAATAATTATATTTTTATAGGACCATGGGGATCATTCTCTACACAAAGCCATAACAATCTTAAATTTGACCTCCTGTCTTTCTCAGTTGGCTATCGTGATAAATACTAAGTCAAAGGTAACGCCGCGCCAGAGGGGAGCTCATCAGACATACGTGTGGAGACGCCTCCTTGATCCACCTACCATATTGCAATATACCTATTTCGTTCCGTGCTGTGGTACCTTCTAATCAACATCATCATAATCCTTGCATAACCACAATACCGTACCTACCATCCTACTATACCTACCCTCCGAAATTTTTGTAGGTCCAACATGCGAAGGACAAACCTGAATAACGGAGTGGTTTTATTCTCATTGAAACCTGCCTCCTTTACAAGTACCTGTTTTGTTGTAAAACTACCTGTGACACTACCACTAAACACTCGTATCGTAACCTTTGGTTTTGTTAAAAAAAAAAAGGTAATTACATCATATTCAGAAGATATTTAGACCGTGCGTAATCTAACACAAATCCGCGTCACATTGAGTTCAGATATACTGTTCTAATAAATAATATGTAATATTTCTGTGTAAAGAAAACAGAAAACAGAAATAAAGATAAACAAAAACTTCAACTTCTTAATTAAAACTAACCAAAATTTTTCAATCTTTTCATGCTATTTGACTTGACTTGACTTCTTGATTATGGCTCTGCGTCTGGCTTGACGCAATTTTGCCAATGACCGTTTTGAAAACATCGCAAGCTTTTATTTATTATATAATGAGAAATATAAGAATATTAATAAGCAATATTTATACTTAATAAAGAAGAATTTTTCAAATTAGAACAAAAACTATTTTCCCGGCGATTAACTCAATTTTGACACTGACACCGTTACAAGATCAAATCATACCTTCAACTCTTTATATCATGGCTCTGCGTATGACTGAAGCCGGAGGCGGCGGCGGCGGCGCGCCGGAGCGGAGGCGATGGTGTGTGAGTTGTATCCTATTGAATCATATGAAATGAAAGCCTACACACACACCGCAGGCGGTGGCGGCGGCGGCGCGGCGCGGTGCCATAGGAAAAACCGGCAGGCGCCTTCGCCTCCGCTCCGCCTCCGGCTTCAATGTGTGGAGACTTTTAATCAGATCAATAATTTCCAATATACATAGATTTTAATGAACCTACACGTTACTCATACAGCATACTTCACATCGCACATATTTTTATACATCATACAGCATGCTGTTATCATACCATGCCATGGCATGATATGACATGACATGTCAGCAAAGAACACAAAGATTAGGATGAATTGATTAATAGACGTAGCCAGGTATCCAGACAGTTTCCTGCCGTGGCGCTTTAGCTGTTGGCTGGCTGGCGCAGCGCGTCTGACTGTTTTTCTGTTCTGTGTGTGTAGTATCCCTATAAAGTTTGTGTGTTCTGTCTTGACTGTTGTTGAATCACATTTTTACGCTAAATCTATGTTTATAAGCCTGATTTAGGTAGTTAATATGCGTGTAAAGGCTTCACTTTAGTCACATTCATAAGTTTTTATGATTTTTAAAGCAAACAAGTGGTTTTATGGTCTGTCAGTCAGTGGTGAAAGAAGGCAAAACATTAGTCTTGTTGTGTTTTCGAAGAAGTAACAAAAACAGGGAATGATAGTGAAATCAATGTAAAACGAAATTAATTAAAAAAATAAGTGCTTGAATAGTGTTTAGAAGGCATCAGTGGCGATGGCTTCTCGTTTCCCAGTAGGTGGCGGCGCGAGCGCGGGGGGCGGCGCGCCCGCGGCCGGCAGCCCGCTGCCTCCGCAGCGCTACCCGGCGGGCCCGGGCGCGCCGCCGGGCTCTGGCGCGCCGCCGGGGCAGGGCGCGCCTCTGCCGCCGAGGCCCTACCCTGGACCCAACTTTCCCGTGAGTCAACAAATTACTCATTAATTTTATTCGGATGGTAATTTAGGTTTTATAAATAATAGCTATTTAGTTTTATAGTTCCAATCTTGTGTGGTGATCAGGGAGTGCATTCATAGATTTAAACTTTCGAGAATCTATGTCCTATGTGATAAATTCAAGGAAATAAACATAATGACAATACAGAATTTATTAATAATACTGTTATTACAAGTCAACTTATATCTTGAAAAAAATTAAAATAAAATACCTATTAAAATCATAATATGGGCAACTTGAAAAATTCGTTGGTATTATACAGTACCAATTTAGTGAGCCACTTTCTGAGGTTTTTTTGACAGTACCATATCAATATATTTATAAAAACCTGTTGTACACTCATAGAAATATCAATAAGTTTCCTAAAAATAGCATTATAGGTAGGTACATAATGTTAATACTAGAAATAAAAATAAACTTGCTTTGCCTACAACTAGACTAAACAAGGTTAATGTATCTTTCAAAGGGAAATGTATAAGCTTCTACAACAAAACTCCAAGTGAGTTGCAAAAACTATCAGTAAATAAATTCAAACAAATTGTCAAAACCATTCTTTGAAAAAAGCCTTACTATAAAGTATCTGAATATTTAGATGTTAAAAAAGCTTGGGACGAGTTTTGCTCCAACTCGAAATTTAACAACCTAACAAGGTAAAGATTTCTGTTCACTTCTTTTCCTTAAAAAGATTGAAGTGAACAAAAAACAAAGTGAGACATTATTTCCTAGTTTTAAATTATTAATAACCTGAATTTTATGAGGTGTCCAAGTGTCCTGTAAGGTCTTAAGGAAATAAAGGACTTTGACTTTGAAACAGTACAGCACAAAATCTTATTAAGAAGGTGTTACTCTATAAATTATGACTTCTCTAAGACCTTATTTTGTAAGCCTAAAGAAATAAAGTTATTGATTTACTTGTTGTGCTCAGAGTAACAGTTTCCACAACTATTTTCAATTTATCTTGTCCATTTTTCATGAATGTTGTCTTTATTGTACACTGAGTCTATAGCATAATGCAATCCATTACAATTTGCTCTTAAAGCTGTATCCCAGTAGGCAAACTGTGAGCGGCCGACTGAGTGAGCCGCAAATTTGTGGCGAACAGCTACTCAGATCAGTTTGCTTACGTATCGCAAGCAAAGGAACCTGCGAGTCGACCGCTAACTGTGTCTCAGTTAGTCGGCACACATATTGCTGCAAACTGCTTACAGTGAGCGCAAACTAGCAAACTTTGAACACTCAATTTAAAATATATGGAAGGGTGTACTGAACTGATACGCCGCAAACTCAGTCGGCCGCTCACCGTTTGCCTATTGGGGACACAGCCTTATATGTAAATCAATCTTGTGTTTGTACATTCTTTTTGGATTATTTATTCTCGTTCTATTTGTGGAAATTGCTAAGCCTATCATTTTTTATGTTACATGTTAAATTTTATACTTGTAAAGCATGGTTTCCTTTAAATATTAAATATTATAGTTCAAGTTTGTGAATGTGTATAATATGTGGAAACTTAGGTTCTGGAATATACATAATAGACATAAACATTGGAGGTGGGGGAAACGGCAGTGAGCTGCTAGTGCGTAGTATAATAAGTGGAAGGATGCGTTCCAGGCTCGCAGCGGGTTCACGCCCCCTCCGGCGGGCGGCGGCGGCGGGGCGGGCGGCGGCGCGCGGCCGGCGTACGGCGCGGCGGGCCCCGGCGCGGCGGCCACGCCCCCGCCGCCCGCGCTGCGCCAGGCGCCGCCCCCCCCGCAGCCCAAGCGGCCCGCGCCCGCGCCTCTGCCGCCGCAGCACAAGCCGCCGCTCTACAACCCGTGAGTACCCGGCGCGGTGCGAGACGCCCCGCGCCGCTCTCTCGCTAACGATGCGCTCTCCCGCAGCGAGGCGTACGGCGCGGCCGGCGGCGGCGCTAAGCGCAAGAAGCGGCTGGCGGACAAGATCCTGCCGCAGAAGGTGCGCGACCTGGTGCCCGAGTCGCAGGCCTACATGGACCTGCTGGCCTTCGAGCGCAAGCTGGACGCCACCATCATGCGCAAGCGGCTCGACATCCAGGAGGCGCTCAAGCGGCCCATGAAGCAGAAGCGCAAGCTGCGCATCTTCATATCCAACACCTTCTACCCGGGTGAGTGTGCGGGGTGAGGCGGGGGGAGGGGGCGCTAGTGCGGCGCGGGCGAGTGACGTGGGGCGTGTTGCAGGCGCGGGCGACACGGCGGTGCCGTCGTGGGAGCTGCGCGTCGAGGGGCGCCTGCTGGACGACTCCAAGGGCGAGGGCGGGAAGGCGGGCGAGGGCGGCGCGGGGGCGGGTGCGGGGGCGGAGGCGGGAGGCGGCGGGGCGGGCTGGCCGCGCGCGCAGGTGAAGCGCAAGTTCTCGTCGTTCTTCAAGTCGCTGGTGATCGAGCTGGACAAGGAGCTGTACGGGCCGGACAACCACCTGGTGGAGTGGCACCGCACGCTGACGACGCAGGAGACGGACGGGTTCCAGGTGAAGCGGCCCGGGTACAAGAACGTGCGCTGCACCATCCTGCTGCTGCTGGACTACCAGCCGCTGCAGTTCAAGCTGGACCAGCGCCTGGCGCGGCTGCTGGGCGTGCACACGCAGGCGCGGCCCGTCATCGTGAACGCGCTGTGGCAGTACGTGAAGACGCACCGCCTGCAGGAGCCGCACGAGCGCGAGTACCTGCGCTGCGACAAGTACCTGGAGCAGATCTTCGGCGCGCCGCGGCTCAAGCTGGCCGAGGTGCCGGCGCGGCTCGGCGCGCTGCTGCACGCGCCCGACCCCATCGTCATCAACCACGTCATCGCGGTCGAGCCGCCGCACGACGCCAAGCAGACCGCCTGCTACGACATCGACGTCGAGGTGACTGCATTATACATACTGCTCGCTGCTCACTGCTACTGTCACTACTGCTGTATGTTACTACTGCTCTCCCTCCGCGCGCAGGTCGACGACACGCTCAAGGCGCAGATGAACAGCTTCCTGCTGAGCACCGCCAACCAGCAGGAGATCCAGGGGCTCGACTCCAAGATACACGAGACTGTACGTTTATTTATTTATTACTAATATTAATTCGGTCCTCGCTTTGCACCTAATTCTACATATTCCAAATGTGAAGTTATCTCGGTCCGCTGGAAGTACTTCCTGAACATAATTTGGACCGATTTATGCAAAAATGATCTAATCCACAACATATTTATGCAAAATTATCCAACCCACAACTGACTATATATATACTATGTTGTGGGTTGGATCATTTTTGCATAAATCGGTCCATTTTGATGACCGATGTGGCGCGGCGGTAAACGGCTGCGACGCAGAAGGTGGCGGGTTCGATTCCCGATATGTGATTTAGTACATCGAGACATGATGACAGTGAGCGTTGTCCGCTCGCGCCGCGCCCGTGGACTGACGCGCGCTCTCCGCAGGTGGACACCATCAACCAGCTGAAGACGAACCGCGAGTTCTTCCTGAGCTTCAGCAAGGACCCGCAGCAGTTCATTCAGAAGTGGCTGGTGTCGCAGTCGCGCGACCTGCAGACGATGGGCGCCGGCGGGGGCACGGGCACGGGCGCGGGGGAGGAGGAGCGGCGCGGCGCGGCGTGGGGCGGCGCGTGGTGCGCGGAGGGCGTGGCGCGCTACCTGCACGCGCGCGTGCAGCTGCGCCGCCGCGAGCTGGACGCCGCGCTGCTCGCGCGCGCCGCGCCCGCGCCGTCAGCCCCCGTCGCGCACCATCTGCAGCGCCTCTGAACTACTCTTTGTATTAAACGCGATACCGATGTCTGCATCTCACTCGTTTCATTGCCGGCCCCTCCTTACCTGCCATGCTTAGAGAGATACGTTCCTAGGAGACCATCTATATCTTTTTGAAATATTCTGAACTGCGTTCGTAGATTTTGGAAAGAAATTACTTACAGTCGAAAGGTGCATTGATACCTAATAATATCCATTGAAGAAAATAGGGTAGTCTCCTGGGTAAAGAAATTATTATATGTATTTAGTACCTATTCCGTGAGATTTTAGATACAGTGGTGGTCTAAGAACGATTTTAAATTATAGAAGTTATTTATTTAAATCGTGGTATACACAGAGATGTGGACCTTCTAAGAAGCAACTAGTTATGTTATTAAATAGCCACATTAATAGAGCAACCTTGCTTAGGAATGAAGAATAAAATCGCTAACTATTTTTTTTACATATTATTTATTTTACCAAAGTATCACATTCAAATAGTAGGTACCTACTGAAGCTGGGCAAATAATTAAGAACGATTTATTAAAGTGCTCGGTAATTATTTTGTTTGACACTTACATTAAAAAAAATCTGAACAATATGTAGCGAAGAAACTTTAAAAAGCAATTTCATAAATTTTTCACTAAATTAATAGTGAATAGCATATCCACGTCTTTTGATTACTGCTTTACACTGGCGAGGCATTGACTCTATTAATTTTTGACATTTGGCAAGAGAAATAGAGTTCCATTCTTCTAAAAAAACGTCGTACAGCTCTCTTAAATTCCCACACTGTGTATTTGAAACCTTTTTCTTTACTTCGAACCACAGATTCTCTATTGGGTTAGATCTGGGCTGTTAGCTGGCCAGTCTAAGACTGAAACTGATTCCGCTGTAAGAAATTCCTTTACGGTTCGCGCGGTGTGTTTTGGATCATTGTCATGCTGGAATGTCCAAGTAACCGGTAGAACGTCTTCAGCATAAGGTAACTTTGTTTCTTCCAGTATATTTTTGTACTGAAACTGATCCATGTTACCTTCTATCAATTTTACAGGTCCAACACCATGTCCAGAAAAGCACCCCCAAATTTTGACATTTCCTCCACCGTGCTTTAAGGTAACTTTTGTCCTACTTAGGGTCAAATGCTGTATTCGGGGGACGTCCTACATATCGTTTCCCATCAGAACATCCTCTGTTTATTTTCGTCTCGTCAGAAAAAAGTACATTTTTCCACTGTCGCAAAGTCCAGTTTTCATACTTTCTCGCAAAATGCAAGACGGGCTTGCCTGTGACAAAGTTTCAACATGGGTACGTTTCTTGCTATCCTACCGTGCAATTTTTCTTCTACCAAACGTCTTCGAATAGTGCGTGCTGAGATTGCTGAAGGGTTGTTTTCACCAAAATATTCTTTTCTCAGCTCATTGGACCCTTTAAAAGGATTTTGTTTAGCAATACCTACGAACGATGTTTCGGTCATCTCGAGGAGTTGTTTATATCTATTTAGGTACACGTGGAACATTCGAAGTAGTTTGGATACGTAGCAAAATGCTTTACAGCATGGAAAACCATCGTTTTTGAACATTGCAGATGGTCGGTTTTCTTTTTATAAGACCAATTCTTCCGGCGAAGTTTTATTACTTCCCTTGTAGATTTGTCACAACTTTTATTTTTTCCCGTTATTTTTATAAGAAGAAATCACTTTTAATCTATTACAGCACTAAATGGCGCCAAAATTATACAAACAGTTACCAAACCACTGAGTGTTCTCTATTTAAATTTGAAAAAAGGTATAAAATATTGAGCGTTCTTAATTACGTGACCAGCCAGTACATAGGAATACTATGTTTAGAAGTAGTCTCAAAAGTTTATCTATTTATTTTTAGCTAATCATTGGGTACCAATGTTTACAGTGGTATTATGTAAAAGTTTTATGATATCCAGAGAAATAAAAAAAATTGCATGCAATTAGTTTTGGTTAGTTTGAAAAAATCTTCGCTTTACATCAGCGTTCTTAATTATATGACCACCACTGTATATGTAGATTTTAAAGAAAAATGTAGGTATATTTAGGTACTTATTTTCCTTCTGTCAATAAAACAGAATGATTTTTATTTGTCAATCATACAAAAATAATTAAAAATCTCCTCGGTTAAAGTTCCTCGTGACGTTCGAGGAACTTTAACGGAGGAGGTTTTTATTTATTTTTGTATGATTGACAAATAAAAAAATACGTGTCCAATGTTTTTCGAGAATATAACCGACGCGACGGACTAATTAGATTTATTAAGGAAACTAGCCGTTCATCGTTAAAGAACAAAAGGTGTGAAGTTATTTACCTACCTATTCATGAAAATGGCGATCATCGATCATAATTAAGTCGGTAAACCTATGCAACAGTAGAAACACATCCGGGGTGTCAGCCTCAGAGTGGTGTCAAGTCGTCGCTCCTCTTACGGAGGTGTCACCCGCGCGCTGCGTGCGCTTGTTGTCGCGGGCGTGACGCGCCGCCGCCATAAAGATACGGCGCGCGTGTTGTCTGAGCAAACAGCGCGCTCCCCGCCCGCGCCGCGCCCCTCCCCGCCCGCGCCGCAGACATGCCGGAGGCGCGCGCGCTGGCGGCCGCGCCGGCCCCCCCGCGCCCCGCGCGCGACGCGCACCGTGAGTACCTCTTACCTGTTTTTGTATTTATTTATTTAAAAAAACAGTACATTACATTATAACGTTTCATTATTATAAACAGGACAAGTGCGTGTCGGGACACCCACACCATGACATAAGGTTCCCTACTTACCTACAGTTTTCATTATCTTGAACAAACTAATTTACTTACCTGTTTAAGGTACACGACAACGTTATCTAAGTTATTTTCGAGTACGAAGGTTTTCATTTTGCATACCGAAGTAGGTACATTTTATTATTTGTTTTATTTTTATTGTTTTACAAAATCAACAGCCCTTAATTTATAAACATTTCAAACCTTATTTAAGCATCTAGCTAACGGCCAATAACAGATTTATATTTTATAAAAGAAACTTAAAAAAGTGACTGCAGTTAAACAAATCATAACTTACAGAAATTAATAAAGGTATTATAAAAATTTAGTAAGTACAGTTAATTAGGAAGATGGAAAATTTGATCCTTAAGATTTAAATTTGAGTAATACTTTTATATCTACTTTCCTAGATTTCCAATCTTATTCAAATAATTACAGGATACCTAAACATAAAAATAAGTACCTATTATTTGTATTTGAAGAAAATATTTTATTTTAGGTACTTAAATTATTGTAAGTATACCTACTTAGGTAGTACTTAGTACTTACATTAAATATTTAAAGGAAAACCTTTAATACTTACAAAATAATTTATAGAGCGCCTCCTGCAAAACTTTTAGAACATCTCTTTTAAATCCTAACTTACTGACATTAAATATGTCAGTGGTGGTGTGAAATTGAGTCCTACCTATTGTAGAGTCTTTGTAGCCTGTTAAAGTCTCGACACACTGAAGCCGGAGGCGGAGCGGAGGCGAAGGCGTGCCGGTTTTTCCTATGGCACTGCGCCGCCACCGCCTGTGGTGTGTGTGAGTGTAGGCTTTCAAATGATTCAATAGAATACAACTCGCATGCCTTCGCCTCCGCTGCGCCTCCGGCTTCAGTGTGTGGAGACCTTTAAGGCGCAAACAGAACGTAAAGTTGCGCCCCCACTTATCTTATCATATAATTCCGTTAAACAAAGGAATTTCCAAAATTCAGACGTACAGTTTGTTAAACCTATCTTAACATTCATAACTCATAAGCTTTTTTTAATACATCTGTAGTAGTTTCATTTTGTCTATTTTAAGAAGAGATATGAAAACTAGAGTTTGGTGGGTCCAATTCGGTCCAAAGGCAACTTCGTATTTCTTCCTAAACTAGACAAAATTAAACTACTACAGATGCATTAAAAAAGCTTATCTTTAACAAACTGTAAGTCCGTGTGAATTTTGGATTTTTTTTGTTTAAAATGGAGGCGCCACTTCGGTCCTGTTTGCACCTCAACAATTAGGAATGACATGTCCATTGTCGGCCTTGAAGGCTTGTCATGGAATGAAAATTGCATGAGTCTTTATAGCTTACGGGCTAATAATGTTTTCTATAATTAATGTTTTATAAATTTATGTTGAATTCTTTCAATATATGAGGATTCTGTATACCTACAGCTACAATATTCAACGATACTTCGATCGAACTTAAGAGTAATATAGTAGCTTTATACAGACAATATCAGAAAACGGTTTACAGACCCGTATAATAAAACCTAAAATTTTAAACCTTTTAAATGATTTATTTACAATGGACTCTACATGTTATCTAATAGAATAGGTACTTAAGTCACGAACCAGTTCGGATACATCTGTTTCTTTGGCACAACTGATAATTAAATTTAATAGCAACTGAAACAACGTGACGCTTACTTTTTAGTAAGTTAGTCGGCTTTACTCGAGAACTAGTAGGTACCTAAACGGAATGAAAGTTGTTTGTACATACTCGTACCTAGTACATAACATAGGTACGTCGGTGCACTCTATTATCGAAAGAGCTGTCCATGGATCCCCACTCCACCACGGCTAAGGCCAGAATAAACTTCACACTAAGGTGGGCCTATATACTTACATATTTATTTATTTTGGAAACCCAACAAAAGAATCACACAAAAGAAAACAGTCATCAAAACAAATAGGACATAAAATCTATGTGTTCCCTTACTTGAAGGGCTTCCACAGCATGCACGCTGAATTAAAAAACATCTTAGTAAAACTAGAGTAGATAAGTATTTGTTTTTGTTAGATAGGTACATAAATGGCAAAACAAAATAGGAAGGGTGTAAACTGCAGAAGATACACAGTGTCACAGAATCATAACTTTAAAACAAAAAAGATACTTACATAAAGGTAAGTTTTCATTTATGATGAACTAGTTGCGCCCTGCTGCTTCGCCCGCATGGGAATTAATTTGTCAAATTTCAGAAATTTATTGCACGCCTCCTAGAGGTAGTTTAGTAAAAATAAAAAATACTTGTTAAACTAATTATTTACTTTGCAGTTTATTTATACCGAGTTTTGAGTGAATCGAACAAAGGAATAATTATTTTCCATACAAACTTAACCACCCTATTTAAACCCTCAGAGGTTAAAATTTCCAAATTTTAATATCCTATTTGTAATTCTAGGTCCTAAACTATCGCACCAAATGAGTTTAAATAACTTAATGACCTAGTTACTGAGATTACTTACTTATATTATACATAGGTATAACAAAAATTCACACAGACTTTCCAATTTATATTATGTAGGTAAGATAAAAGTGTTTGTAAGTAGGTACTGAGAATAAAATGTTAAACAAAATATGGATGCCTAAACATAGATCAGCTGAAAATGACTTGATGAAGTCAAACCTTTTAAAACTATCATGCGTCTGTCACGAAGAACTGGTCCCTTTTTCGGTTTTTGTAAATTCCCGCAATGTTCCAGGTTCCGGATCCGGATCCTTTCTCTGTGCGGTTCCTGTGCTTGAGGCTCAATACACTCTTACTCACATTAAGAAGCTATAGTCATTATAATACGGACCCAAATTTTTATTTATTTTATTTTATTTTAAAAATTATTTTAAATATTATTTTAATTTGCGAATCTCAACCATTATTGAGCCGTTTTACCCCATTTTCAGTAGATTTTTAAAAACTCTGAAATACGTGTTCATTCATTTTATATTCTATATAAGTATTCTCTGTAAGTTTCAAGCAAATCGAGCCACTGATGGAAAGAGTACAAAAAATAAAACAAAAAAAAAGTAGTTAAGGCAATTTAAAACCATATTGTTTGTTGTTTTCGTTTGAACGAATCTGGATGAAATTCGGCACAGAGATAGATTATAGTCTGGAATAACACATAACTAGGTAAGCTATATTTTATCCCGGAATTCCCACGGAAACGGGAATTACATCGGGTGAAACTGCGAGGCGCTGCTAGTCAAAAATAAAAGAAAATCATATTTTTTAATACCTATCTAAAAACTCTAAGTTTAGGCATATCTACCTACCTCTGGCTATGTTTCCACACTGTATGTTTGTTGACGCATCGTTCCAGCGGGCGGGCGATGCACGACGTGGCGGGCGCTGGGCCGCGTGGCGCTGGCGGAGGCTCTGGGCACAGCACTGCTCGTCCTGCTGGCGGGCGCGCCGCCGCCGCCGCCCGCGCCGCCGCCGCCGCTGCTCGCCGCGCTGCTCGTCGCCGCGCTCGTGCAGGTAACTACGTGTAGCCCTCTCTCTCTACACTCGGCTCAGGCGCTGGCGGAGGCTCTGGGCACAGCACTGCTCGTCCTGCTGGCGGGCGCGCCGCCGCCGCCGCCCGCGCCGCCGCCGCCGCTGCTCGCCGCGCTGCTCGTCGCCGCGCTCGTGCAGGTAACTACGTGTAGCCCTCTCTCTCTACACTCGGCTCAGGCGCTGGCGGAGGCTCTGGGCACGGCGCTGCTCGTCCTGCTGGCGGGCGCGCCGCCGCCGCCGCCCGCGCCGCCGCCGCCGCTGCTCGCCGCGCTGCTCGTCGCCGCGCTCGTGCAGGTAACTACGTGTAGCCCTCTCTCTCTACACTCGGCTCAGGCGCTGGCGGAGGCTCTGGGCACGGCGCTGCTCGTCCTGCTGGCGGGCGCGCCGCCGCCGCCGCCCGCGCCGCCGCCGCCGCTGCTCGCCGCGCTGCTCGTCGCCGCGCTCGTGCAGGTAACTACGTGTAGCCCTCTCTCTCTACACTCGGCTCAGGCGCTGGCGGAGGCTCTGGGCACAGCACTGCTCGTCCTGCTGGCGGGCGCGCCGCCGCCGCCGCCCGCGCCGCCGCCGCCGCTGCTCGCCGCGCTGCTCGTCGCCGCGCTCGTGCAGGTAACTACGTGTAGCCCTCTCTCTCTACACTCGGCTCAGGCGCTGGCGGAGGCTCTGGGCACGGCGCTGCTCGTCCTGCTGGCGGGCGCGCCGCCGCCGCCGCCCGCGCCGCCGCCGCCGCTGCTCGCCGCGCTGCTCGTCGCCGCGCTCGTGCAGGTAACTACGTGTAGCCCTCTCTCTCTACACTCGGCTCAGGCGCTGGCGGAGGCTCTGGGCACGGCGCTGCTCGTCCTGCTGGCGGGCGCGCCGCCGCCGCCGCCCGCGCCGCCGCCGCCGCTGCTCGCCGCGCTGCTCGTCGCCGCGCTCGTGCAGGTAACTACGTGTAGCCCTCTCTCTCTACACTCGGCTCAGGCGCTGGCGGAGGCTCTGGGCACAGCACTGCTCGTCCTGCTGGCGGGCGCGCCGCCGCCGCCGCCCGCGCCGCCGCCGCCGCTGCTCGCCGCGCTGCTCGTCGCCGCGCTCGTGCAGGTAACTACGTGTAGCCCTCTCTCTCTACACTCGGCTCAGGCGCTGGCGGAGGCTCTGGGCACGGCGCTGCTCGTCCTGCTGGCGGGCGCGCCGCCGCCGCCGCCCGCGCCGCCGCCGCCGCTGCTCGCCGCGCTGCTCGTCGCCGCGCTCGTGCAGGTAACTACGTGTAGCCCTCTCTCTCTACACTCGGCTCAGGCGCTGGCGGAGGCTCTGGGCACAGCACTGCTCGTCCTGCTGGCGGGCGCGCCGCCGCCGCCGCCCGCGCCGCCGCCGCCGCTGCTCGCCGCGCTGCTCGTCGCCGCGCTCGTGCAGGTAACTACGTGTAGCCCTCTCTCTCTACACTCGGCTCAGGCGCTGGCGGAGGTCCTAGCAAAGCTACACCTTATAGAATAGAAAAGAAAACATTTATTTACCTTACCTTATTGGTAAGAGGAGATTAACATCGATGTTTCTCCATCTCTTCGTATTTAGAAAACCTCTCCCAAGCTATTATATACAACAATAATTTTATATCTAGCTGGGTCTCCGTCCCCAGTGGAGTTCCTCAGGGATTATTGCTAGGTACCATGCTTTTCTTTATATTTGCGAATGATATTTCACAATGTTCACACACAGTAGTAATTTGACTCTTAGGTTTCATAACAAGTCCATAATACTTATTAGCTGGAAGTGAACCCATGCGATGTTGTTTACTTTCCAGTGCTTCGGTGGGATCTCGGGCGCGCAGCTGAACCCGTGCGTGACGGGGGCGGCGTGGGTGTGCGGCCGCATGCGGGGGGCCCGCGCGCTGTGCGAGGTGGCGGCGCAGCTGGGCGGGGCCGCGCTGGGGGCCTGGGGGCTCCACGCGCTGCGGCCCCGGCTGGCGCCGCTGGCCGCGCTCACGCTGCCGCCGGAGGGCGGGCGCGGCGCGGCGCTGGCGGCCGAGGCGCTGTGCGGCGCGGTGCTGGCGCTCGCGAACGCGGCGCAGTGGCGCGGGCCCCCGGGGGACTCGTGGCCGCTGCGCATCGGCGCCACCGTGGGCGCGCTGGCCTCCGCCGCGGGCCCGCTCTCCGGCGCCTCCATGAACCCCGCGCGCAGCTTCGGCCCCGCGCTGCGAGCCCGCCACTGGGACCACCACTGGGTGAGTCCTATCCTCCTCCACTCGTTCTTACCTACGGTCCTACAAAAGAAGACTTCCAGGGAGTCCCGTAATGTTAATCTTCCGGGAGCCTCGGCTGTTCTACTCAATGGCCGTCAATTATTTATTTATTTAGAAAACAGAACGTTTTTATTGTTTCCAGAGCAAATGAAACTAACCACAGCTTCTACTCAGTATGAATAAATAACTTATCTACACTAGACTGAAAAAATAAATATCACACTTTTAAGATGTTAATACATAAGTATATCATTTTCTAGAGTAGATTAATTCGATTTTAGAAACATAAAATAAAAATAAACTATTTTATTATTTATTAGATAAAAACTACAGTAAACTTATTATAATTTTTATTTTAATCTGTATGTAGGTAATGTAACAAGTAAATCTATTTGGTGACGTTTAGGGCCATCTACCGATGCATAGATACACAAATCAATAACGTGCTGGAACCATAATTTCAAGTTCAGAATAAGGTCAGCGCCATCTGTCGTCGAGTGGTGTATAAAAATGACGGGCGTTGAGTTGTTTAGCGAAAGCGCAGTTAGAAAATTAATTCTGTCTGTTGGAAAGGGAAGACACGCAAGAATCCTGCATCCTTACGAAAGAAGAAGTAAGGAGGCACTCGTCACGTCGCAGGAGAATTTTAGGTATCACAGACCGGTTACCGCGCCATCTATTAGTAACTGGAGATACCACTAGCGGCTAACTTGTACAGGATGATGCAGCAAGTGCACTAATAAATTCGTGAAGGACAGGTCAGGGTCAAGAAGAATTGCAAAGTGATTTTTGAGTCTTAGGATTTTCAACAGGATCGAAAGGGATAAGAAACGGTTTTTTATTGGTATTGATTTGGAGAGGGAGCCAAAATACGTTATTATTTTAGCATTTATAAAAAGAAAAAGAACGTATTATTTCTTTATAGAAAAAATATGATCACTAAATTCGGGATCGGGAATTAAACTCGGGAAAGGATTTTATCGATGGTTAGTTGACTTGAGGTCAGACGAATAAATGGTGACCTCAGAGAAAAAATAGAACACCCTGCCTCGGGTTTAAGGTCGCCCTAGCGTCGAGTAGCGGAACGAAAGGAGACGTTGTTTCTAGAACATTCTTTTGAAATTTAGTATAAATAGGGCCACGCCCGAAGATCCTGGCATTCTGGAAAAATTATTGCGAGGGGTAACTTTGCCTGTGTGGAGTCAGTAGTTTGTCGAATCAGTGCTGCGTGATCCCTGCCGTCGCTGCCGTTTTGGAGCCGCCTATCCCGAAAAATCTCTGCCGTACGAATAACAGCGAATCGACACGATCTTTTGCAAAATAGCGGGAAGGCGAGGGATTCAAGGAGTGACGAGCATCGGTGATCCTGGAACGTTCGGCTGCCAGCGCGGGACCCCCAAATCCAAAATAAGCGACGGGAATATAAAATTCAGGTACCAAGCGATTGAGAGAGGGGTTTTTCTCGGTGGAAGGGGGGTTTCACGGCAAGTTCCAATTCGGGAACACCGCCAGGATATAATGAACTAATGGGATTTCTTTTCGGGGAATTTCAGGATTCCAAAGGGGATACAAATCCCAAGAACTCGAGCGCCGATAGACGGCGAGGCCAACTCTCAAGCGGCTAGCTGCGTGAGAGGAGTCCACCCCGGTCGAAGAGCGAGCGCCGGGTTCGGGAGCACCGAGCGACAGGAGCGGTTCCAGGACTCGAGGGGCGAACGTGTTCGGCGACCGTTGAATACGGCGCGGCGACACGTCTTTCTAGAACAAGGTGTGTTCTTTCTAGTTGTTCGGGGGTCGGTTCCCCCCTTTCCTTTTTCCAGAATCCTAGGGTGTGTTTGTATTGGTCGGTCATATTTCTTTTGTGTCTTTTGAGTCTATAAATCGGAAGTTTCACAATATCGTGTTAGGGAAGTTACGGTTTAGGGAATTATACGGAAGGATTAGGCGAATAGGTTGGCAACTAGTTAGGGTTACAATTTTATACACATATAACTTATTTATATCTTTGTCGATAACGGCAACTACATTCTAGATAACTGACTAGTAAACTAAGCTACAGCAATTCTCTGCAAAACTCTAGCCTAAACGCCACCGTCAGACATTTTGATCTAAGTAAATTTAACTTTACCTATTTTCAGTACCTTTTGTAATGCATCTTTCGTCCAGTGGTTTTCCCCGTTGAATTCTAGTATTTATTATTAACGATTTTATTATTGAGGAGTAAGAAACTTTAATCAAAAGAACAGAACTGAGAAAGCCATTGAGCGGTCGGTGACATAAGTATTAATTTTGAATATTTAGTTAAGGTGATGAAGTTACAAGGTAACTCGTAAATTACAGGGTAATTCGTAAATTACAGGGTATTGAAGAATTTATTAGTTGATAATCTACATATTAAGTTTATTTCAAAATATAAGGTTTGTAAATGAAACTTTTTCTCTTTTTATTTATTAGCGTTAATTCCCTGTTAGCGAAATAGGAGTAACTTATCACGGTTTCCCGTTTTCTCAATTTGCTAGCCTGGCTGAGCGGGAACACGTGACAGTAATATTTCTCCGCCAAGCCGACTGGTCCTCGGGGGCAAAGAGACACAACCCTCTAAAATATGAGGACCCAGCGCAGGTTCACTTACTTCCTGGTTTTCTATTAAACTATTTTATATTATTTTATTACTAGTGCCTGGTGCGGAGCACCCGGATCCAAAGAGTTTTGATAGTTGATATCTACTCACCTATACTAATGTTATTATCACTATTAGAATGCTACATTATCCCTGAGTAACATAGGCATATTTATGAGTATAAAAAATAGGGATTCGTATTCGTACCCCAAAATGAGGCAAAATGTTTAAAAAAATATATGTCCACCCGTGTGTGTTCTGAGGAGCGGTGTGTCGCTTTGCAGGTGTACTGGGTGGGGCCGCTGGGGGGCGCGGCGGCCGGCGCTCTGCTGCACCGCGCGGCGTGGGCCCCGCGCGCCCGGGCCCCCGCGCCGCCGGGGGGCCCGCTCTGAACCACTGCTGCACCGCGCGGCGTGGGCCCCCCGCGCCCGGGCCCCCGCGCCGCCGGGGGGCCCGCTCTGAACCACTGCTGCACCGCGCGGCGTGGGCCCCGCGCGCCCGGGCCCCCGCGCCGCCGGGGGGCCCGCTCTGAACCACTGCTGCACCGCGCGGCGTGGGCCCCGCGCGCCCGGGCCCCCGCGCCGCCGGGGGGCCCGCTCTGAACCACTGCTGCACCGCGCGGCGTGGGCCCCGCGCGCCCGGGCCCCCGCGCCGCCGGGGGGCCCGCTCTGAACTACTGCTGAGCCCCACTAAGTGATGATCGGACCTCATCTTGTCGGAATGAGCTGCTACAACTCATTTTTTTATTGTTTGTAAACCTCTCAGGTTGAGGGTTCGATTCCCTTGTTGAGACAAATGTTCATAGTACGATCTGCAAATATTGTTCCGGGGATCTGAGAGTTTCTACGTTTAATAAAAAAAGTCTATTTATATGTTCCTATTGTATTGAGTACTAGCTGAGCCCGCGACTTTATCCTAGTGGAATGGACTTCGGGCAGTCACTTAAACCTTAAGTACATATTTCCATACAAACTTTCATCCCCTATGTTAATTGTTCAGTAGTTTTTGGAAATTTCGGGGTATTATTGATTTAATGACACGTAAATCATGATTTTAAAAAAAACCAACAACAATTTTTTAGACGATTAAATTTTCTATCATTTGGTGAAAGAATCATTAAAATCGCTTGAGGCGTTTAGAAGTAGTAAGAAATTTCATGTGTAAAATTAGAGGAAATTTAAGATTTTTTCCGACAAAAGTAACAAAAATATTTTAAAAAATGAACAACAATTTTAAAGTTCATATACTTATTAAAGATATCACACATATATTTTTTTTTAATTAGGACTATCCGTTTAGGAGAAGTAGGCATTCAAAGAGAGGTCTATTTTGTAGTTTGGCCCTACCTATCGCCTTAAACGTGAAAACGTAACAGACAGACAGTTACTTTTGCATTTATAATATTAGTAGGGAAGTTAAATTGCTGAAATCAAAGCATCTAGAACTAGCTAATAAAAATATATGTATCTAATATGTACCTTTATCAATCATACTAATATTATAAACGCGAAAGTTTGTATGGATGGATGTTTGTTACTCTTTCAGGCAAAAACTAGTACTGAACGGATATGGATGAAATATGGCACAGAGATGGATTACTTATAGTCTGGAATAACACAGGCTATATTTTATCCCGGAATTCCCACGGGAACGGGAATTACGCGGATAAAACCGCGAGGCGCTGCTTGTGACTAATTAATAAGGTGTATTTTCTTCGTTCTAGATGTTGACTTCTTTCTTCGTCTTCTTAGCCTTTTCTATCCTTTCCTTCTACTAGGTCTCCTTCAGGATTTGCCATCTCCTGCCGTATTGTGCAATTTCCATCCATTTGATGGAGTCGTTTATAGCCCCATGGCCTACATTCTGATAGTTTTTTGCATGATAGCGTATCGTCTTATTATTTAGTATTCGTTTGAGATGGAAGATTGAGTGTGAAACGGCACGTCGGTACCTAGGTATATGTTTTTTATGAGGCATATACCTATCGGTGGCCTATTTTTGCATTTCATAGAGGCTTTATGATTGCCCAGAACACAATCTGAAAGCTTGGTAGAGGAAAGTTGGCTATAGGTAGGTACCCCTTAACTTTCATCCGGCTCGAAGAACCAAAAGAGATGTTGGGGTTAGTTATCTCCTCGTTGAGGGCACTCCAGTTATAGTTAAGTTGTAGGTATAGCAACACCAAACCACTAATAACACTGGTCAACAAAATTTTGTAACAAGAATGGCGCTTGCTCATTTTAAATTACCTACCTACCCTCATTTTATTACCATATATATTTTGATTCCATTAGGTCTAGTTTTTGTGTTACAGCTACTACCTACAAAATTTAAAATCAACGAAATGAACCAAAAACTTTGGTTCATTTTCGCATTCAACGAATTTGTTTAGGTATTTGAAGAGCGTAGTGTTTTGTTCTGCTTTTACAGCCTGTCCAGATAGGGCGCTTTACGCGCGAGTGCCCTCGCGCGTTTCAATTTATATTGCGTCCAGATGCGGCGTTTTACGCGCGCTCCTACGCGCGATTTGTATGGGAGGGACCCAGGGACAGTTATAAACATGGAGCGAGACAAAGCAGTCAGTCGTGTTGTGGTTTGCATACCAAAATTGACAAAATATGTCAAAATTATCAGTCTCAATTTTTGTTCCAAATACGTCCACTCGCGTTGGAATCGCGCGCACCACTGGACGCAGCAATGGCGCCCGAGTATCTCTCGAGAGTCCAACTCGTTGCTCGCGTTTTACGCGCGAGCAAGGAATCGCGCAGCAGCATCTGGACGGAATGTATAGCGCTCTAGCATCTGGAGAACGCGCGAGTGGTTACGCGCGAGGGCACTCGCGCGTAAAGCGCTCTATCTGGACAGGCTGTTAGAGTAAAGTGATTCTTAAGTAATGTCAATAAAGTGTAAAAAATATCCTCACAAGTTTTTTTTTACATTTTTGGTGACATTACCTACTTTCAAAACTCATCAAAGGAATTTGAAACCCTTAGTAACTAAATACCGAAAAAAAATTATGTTAAGCAAGACTGGCCCAAAAGAGAACCAGGACTCCAGGATAAAAAAAAAAAATCCCTCCATTGGTGCAGCCTGAGAATGCATTTTACACGTAAACCTTCGGCTTATGAAGGACTTCGTGAAAGCCATGGACAGGAGAGGTGACGGCTTTTTATATTTGAAAGAAAAAAATCCTAAGCTAAGTGAAGCAAAAATTAAAGAGGGCACATTTGTTGGCCCTCAAATCTGGCAATTGATTGAAAATGATATATCTAACTAAAGGAAAGCTTAGTCATTTAGAAAAAATCAGCTTGGGCATCTTTTATGAAAGTAACTTCAATTTTTCCAGGATACCAATCAAGTGACTATAAATGTATTATCGCGGAACTTTTATTTACTTAAAAGGCTTTAGGCTGTAATATGTCGTTGAAAATACATGTTTTTCATTCACATTTAGACTTCTTTTCTGAAAATTTGGGCACCGCCAGCGATGAACACGGTCAAAGATTCCTTCAAGACATTTCAACCTTAGAGAAACTATATCAGGTCAAGTGGAGCCCACATAATATGTTAGGAGATTACTGTTGGATTAAAAACGAGACCTTCCTGAAGCAAAATTCAGAATAAAAACATAAAGTAAATTAATATTAATGTTGCAATAAATCGAAATAACTTCTTTTTGTTCATAAAAATCTTAACTTCTTTAATGGTACCTATTACAAAAAAACTATTCGTATTTGAATCATTTTAATTTTATTTCAAGTATCCTTATCCTTGTAATACTAAACATAATAAGACAAAAGTTTTCATGTTACATGCAAAAGTAGTTTTTTTGTTGACCAGTGTACCTAATAGTTTATAGATTTATTCACAAGTTACACGTTAATTAGGTAGGTACTAATCTGAGCCGCACGTAATGTTTAGGTATAGTTAGAGAAGAGACACATCGGCGCGTGGCAAAGGTTTCGTTAGGTACCTACGACTGTTGTTTAGTAATTCTAAGGTAAATCTGCTGTATGAGCGATATTGGCTCGTACACCCATGATTGCCAGAATAAATACTTACTTTCAAGAATATTCTCGAATCGTCTTTGTTTCATTGTAATGCCTCATACATACATACGTAACGATTTATCGTAGCGATAAATATGTGCAGACAAGTTTGCGCAGTTTTATCGATCGTGTGTATGAAAAATCGTTGTCCATAGGTAATCGTTCGTCGGTGGCAGTTGCAATTTCTATCAGATAAATCGTTGTCGATTACATTTGCACAGTTTTATCGTTGCGTGTGGACGGCGATCGCTCAGTTCGGTCGGCAGTAGGTACTTCACGGAGCTTGCTAGTGTAGTGTGCGCACGTACACATCGCTTTCATATAAACATGTAGGAAGACGAAAGAGTTGGACACCGCGAACTACTTCAAGATTTTATAGAAAGCTACAGAAACGAAACTTGCCTTTGGAAGACTACATGTAAGGATAACCACAACTGCCACAAAAAAAAATGCCGCCTACGACAGGCTAATCAAAAAATACAAACCATAACCAGGCCTAATATAGCAAGTGCCTCATAATCTTCCATTGTTAACATGTATCTTGCGCGAGCTTCTGCGGAGAACTGCCCGATCGACGTCGATATCGGAGGCGTGTGGGTGGGTGGAGGCACTAGGAACGTTCGATTTATCTGCACAGTCTTAAGTTACTTTAGCTTAGCGACTTTAACACGCTTATGTTTTTTTAATAGAGAACACCATTAATATATTAGGTACTTAGTTAATCAGATATACCTACTTCTTTAGGGCATCAACAAACAAAATGTTTGTTAATCTATATCATAATATGTAATAGACGACGTTGTTTAATTTTGTACCTACCTATTCATGTGATAAACAATCGGTATCTCCGGTCACAGGTCAGGCAGAGCAAGCACAAAATGTCGATATCGCGTGGGTACCTACTTACGGTGTAGGTAGGTATTGTTTACAACTAGACGAATGCACTGAAAGAAGCTCGTTTATTCGCACTGCTTGAGTCAAGGATGCGGTGAGGTACAAGCATAAGAATAAATAATAATTCTTATGGTACAAGGTACTTACAGGTATGGAGATGGTACAAATAAAACCTGTGAAAAGCGTTTACCTAACGTCTTTACCTAGTGTCAAATGAAAACCAAACATAAATAAATAAATAATGCTGGACAATCCACACAGCACCATCTAGCCCCAAAGTAAGCTACTCAAAGCTTGTGTTATGCCTATGGGTAGGTACTAGATAACTGATATATTTAATACATTTTATGTATACATAGACCGATATTTTTAACACCCAGACCAACGGAACAAATTTCTGCAGATCGTACACAAATTTGGTAGATGGAACATACCTATGGTCACTGTCATCCTATATGGCGATGTAGCCGATTTGAAATTGTTTTGGTTTTGTTTGGTCACCGTACGGTGACAGGTGAATGTCAGATTGAGAAAATGAAAATTTGTGTTTATGTTTTATTTGTAATTTTGTGTTTTATATATAATATTTAATCGAGAACTTAGTAAATAATGACTTGTGTAGCTGTGGGTTGTAAAAGCCGTTTGGGATCTTTATGTGAAGATAAACGCAAGATATCTTTTCATCGGTAAGTCTATTATCGTGATAGACGCGGATATTACGCGGATATTACATGTATTTTCTTTGCAATATGTTGAATAGTTTTTTGTACATAGAATATAATAACTGATTTACTACGTTATTTACAGCTCATTAGCAGTATAATTCTATAATTCACTAATATTATAGTACAATACGAAAAACTGACATCTGATGTACCATTTTGATGCCACCTAGTGAAGTACTGGTAGTTGTCGATAGTTTATTGTCGATGAATGTCTATTATTGGTTGACAAAATGATGATTCAAAAGTAAATTGTCGTAGTTTGAGAATTATACCTACCTACCGAGATAGTGCTACGGTACCTACATGGACCGTCTAAGTTGGAGTTAGAAATCAAAACTTGATTATGGTGTCGCTCGCTAGTAAGATCTAGGAGACTAAAGATTGAAATGTAGCTAGAAGTTCACAACTAATTCTTATTTTAAAGTTCTAGATATACAAAATTTCCAATAACAAAAGAAAAATAGAAACAAAACTTGAGAAGACATGTCTGGGAGCCATCATAGAATTCTCGTTAGTGTATTTTACATTTCCATGTTTCGTGTCACAGAATTGGATATTAAAGGAATTTTACAACAAAACTTTGAAAATAAAGGTTAAATGATAGCATCCAAGTGGTATCTAAGCACAAAATATTTCAGTTAAGTATAGTGGTTTTTTGAAGAGCATACGTGAAAATACTTTAAAAATAATTTCATTTATGTTAATGTAACTAAGTACCTACCTAAGTTTTCTCACTGCTCATATCCTAAATAACGACGGCAACCAACCATCACCATCACATACTCCAAACTTAATATAAAACCCCACAAACACCCAAAAAATATAGGTGATTAATGAATATTGGTATATCTTTTCAAGTAAAAATACTGCTTGTGGATTTTAAACATAACTGAATTTATTACAATAATAAATAATAATTTTATAACAATATATAATAATGCTGGACAATCCACAAAGCACCATCTAGCCCCAAAGTAAGCTACTCAAAGCTCGTGGTATGGGTACTAGATAACTGATATATTAAATACATTATTATACATAGAGGTAGATATACATTTCTTATAGTACATTGAAAACACCCAAACCAACGGAACATATATCTGCAGATCGTTCACAAATTAGTTCTGAGGGGTTCGATTCCCGAACCCGTAACCTCCTGCGTTGCAGGCGTACCTTCGCCCACCGCGCTATATCGGTCGTCATGATCAACATACAATGCAGCGGTTACAACAAACCTGCTTACTGAAATCATAATTTAATCGTATATAAAGTCATTATATACTAAGTTCTCGATTAAATATTAAATATAAAACACAAAATTACAAATAAAACATAAACACAAATTTTCATTTTCTCAATCTGACATTCACTTGTCACCGTACGGTATCAAACAAAACCAAAACAATATCAAATCGGCTGTACATCGCCATAAAGGATGACAGTGAACATATGCTCCATCTACCTTACGGAACGTAGGTACTTGATCTTAGCCTTGCTCCAAGACAATTTGCATCTTCTTCTTTTTTGTTGGCTTGCGTCTTATTGTTGCAATGGGCTCTCACAGTTACAAGTTGTTCAATCAACTATAGACTAACATAATGAAAAAACGGTTTACAATCGCCCGGATGAGCCGGCGCGCCCGCTCACCAGCTGCTTGTATTTTTATGCGCTTGTATTATAAGCGACTGCGCTCACTATAGTCAAGACTGTCTTGAGTCAGTTTTGTCGTGTCCGTCAAGTTAGCAGCCACACCATGGAATTTTAAGATTATAAATATGCCAATTAACTGTGCCGTCACTGCTGTATCCGGTGCCGCAAAGCATATAAATAGTGCTCCAGTACTTTATGAGATATTGAGGGATTTCACTGTGGCTGCTATCTTGACGTCAAGCTGGCAGCCCCGCTGATTGTGAAGAAACCAAAGCTAGATTTGAATTGTGAACTATGCCAAATAACTGTTCCCATGCATATCTAGTTGTGCTGTAAAGCTCAGAAATAGAGACCCTGTGGTTTAAAAGGTATTAGGCTCTAAACATCTACATACATTTGAGAAAACAGATGAGTACAAAAGTGTTTAGATTACGATTGCAATCAATCGCTAGATGGCGTTTATTGCAGCTAAAGCATTTACTCGCCTAGAAATAATAATAGTCGTTTATTATTATTTCTAGACGAGCAAGTACTGCTGAAGCCACAAAAGACGATAATATATTATGGACAAACATACAAATCTTATTTGTCTTTTATTCTTATTGATTGACACATTCTTCTTACGAAAAACTGTAGCTAAGCCACCATAGACACTGGAACAGTGGTCGTCATAATATTCTGGTCAAGTGCCACATAGGACAATGTGACGTACTACTCCGGGCCGCACTATATATATCATCATCAGCCTATATTAGTCCACTGCTGGACATAGGCCTCCCCTAATAAGCGCCATTATTATATATATATATATATATATATATATATTGTAAACTAGCAACAGGTGTAGTGAAATGTTGGTTACTACAATTACAGAACGTAAATTATTATATTTAATATTTTTCATTACTCATACTCGGAAAATAGGTCTGAAGTTGCCTGAAGAGCGGGTTAAAAGTGATACTTTTCAGCCCTAAGGAGAATGGTTTTCAACTGACAGCTATCACGATACTATTGGACCATGATAATGGCAGAATAAGAAAAACAAATGCAGAAACTAAAAAAAAATTCGTGTTAGCGGCCGGCAATTCACTGAATTCAAAAAATACGAAAGACAAGTCAGTATGTCTTTATGGCTTTCGCCTGTCCTAGATGGACTATAAAATTAAAAAAAAATGAGGTAATTCGATTCATTTGTTTTCTCATGTTTTTATTTATATTTCCTTATTATTTTTTGTTTTTCCTTATTGTTTTTATTTATATTCCTTGTATTCGTAATGAAAAGCACAGTGTTTACCTCGGGTGAAAGTAGGTAACTTATTTAGTCCCTCGAACTATTGGCCAAACCCCGTCTCGGGACTGAATAAGTTACTTTTAACCCTTGGGTAACATTGTACTATTTAACAGTTAAATTTCAGTTCAATACCTAATCAATTATTCTTTTGTGCTCTTTTACGTTCGCGTCTTTGGGACTACATGCAATTCTCATTGCATGTAGTCTCAAATGTCCCGTGTAATAATTGAACTGCCACGCACAGAAAATATTTTCACAGTGCTTGAAAAGTACATAATATTTATTTTATTTACACTGTTCTTGAGTCAATCAACGCGGGCCGCACAAAAATGGCCCACGGGCCGCAAGCGGCCCGCGGGCCGCAAATGACGACCACTGCACTGGAATGTAAAGTAAACAATCAGAAAACATGACCAGTGTGGCCAGCAAAGTCTACCTACACAAAAAAAAATAAACATAGGTAAAAACACCTTTGCTGAAATAAATAGGTATGTAGAGTCTATACATTCGTCTAAAACATTTTATACTTAGTGTCATGTACATTATTATATATCATGTCCTAAGCCGAAAGGGGGTGATTATAACTCCGAGAGAATCAACTTGTGATGAAGGATGTTTTTCATAAATAATATTTTTGTGTTTTTATGGTTATTCTTACACTTTCATTGTTGCTTTCAAAGGATCTTAGTTAATGTTTTTTATTTTGCCAAAAATAAGCAACTAAGTATAGAATTAAGTTTGGTTTTAGTGCTAATATAAGAAAAAAACATGTACCTAACTACCGTTTATTCGCCAAATGTCAAAACCCTTTTTCTGATCCTTTTTCTAAGACTTCGCTGTCTGTCCGTCTGTTGTCTGTCTGTTCGCTGTCTGCGTGTCACCAGGCTGTATCTTAAGAACAGTTGTCGCTATAATAATAAACACTAAAAACAAAATAAATTAAATATTTAAGTTGGCAACAACAAACACAACAAACGAGATTTTTTTATTAGCAACATGTAGACACTTGAATGATTTCATATTGTAACTAAAAAAGAAAAGTAACCATATGAAATTTGTATAGGTACTTGCCTACTGTTGTTTACCTAGTCGCGACTCGCACTTGGCCTATTTACCTGCCTTATTTTACATATTTAAGATTTATAGCGATAAAGTTCTGTGTACCATTTCAATTTACTATTTATTTACAATGCTTTTTTTTATTTTAGTTCGTCAGATTATAAGTTTAGGCGACGACGGCTGTCTTACTCAGCTCAAGAAACCATAGGAGTTTTTGAACTCCAACAAAGAAATAGCGATAGTAAATCGGGACAAGCAAGATTCATTCTAGTACGTTTGGTATAGGTACAACATCTTTGGGGACAAGCCAGAGAATACGTAGCACAGTGTTTTATGGGAGCCGATTTTGTGACATCCCATTTTTAATGCAGATTCCTATAGTTTGAATCTATTCAAATGCGAGAGTAAAACTCCCGCGTGTCTATTAATCATATTTACTGAGAAATTAATTTTCAAAAATTATTAAATTTTTTCGGAAAAAAACTTTAAAAATTCAAAACTTCTAAAATCTAAAAACAGTAATCAAATCGATAATGATGGTAGATAAAACTATCAAAGGCGCACTTTTTAGTGCAATAAGAAAATACCTAAGTTCAACAGTTAAGAAATTATTTGATTTTTTTCATTTTTAGTTTTTATTTTTTTTACGCGATAATCCGCCGTATTAGGACGAGATATTTCACCAAGCGGTTGTTTAAGGTGTCTTACATGTGCTCTATTAATATGACGACCTAATTCCATGGATTATTGGAGTTATAAGCATTTTTAGTTTTTCGTCAGGGTTGTCACTTCCAATGTCCGGATTCAAACCGGATTTAAATTTGTAATTTGAATGTAAAATTAGACTATTTAAATTATTTGACGACTGATGTGGCGCGGTAGATGAAGGTCTGCCTGCAACGCAGGAGGTTTCGGGTTCGATTCCCGCCAAAATGTGAATGTGTTCGGAACAAATTTGTGTATGATATGCATTACCATATACCTTTTATACCATATACCATTTTCGTTACTTCATCAAAATATTCCTTGAACATTTTTTTTTACACAAAACAACTTTATTAGCATATTATTTAAATTAATTGGGTTTCCCTCTGTGCTACCTTATTTTAATAATTTATCAGCCTCCTCGTTACCTCTTAAACCTATACATGACGGAACCCATTGCCACTTCAAACTTACCCCCCCCCCCAATGCAAGATTATGAATTCTATTCAAAATACCATAAGCTACCGAGACACCTCTGAAAAAAAAATTCAAAATCCGTTGCGTACTTTTAAAGATTTAAGCATACAAAGGGACATAGGGACAGAGAAAGCGACTTTGTTTTACTATGTATAGTGATAATGCTTAATAAGTCTTCTCTGCCTATGTTTATTTTAGATCAACTAATTCTCAGAGTCAATTTAAAAATATAAATTTTGTTAACTAAACGTACTAATAACATTGTTTTGGATTACGTATGAGCAATGTTTGTGTATTATTAAAACTTGTCGTTATTAATTGTGATTTGAAATATGCACTAAAAGTTTAACATTAAAATAAAATATTATACTGACAACCCTAAAGTCATAATGAATCATTTCATGATTCATCCAGTTATAAATAAAATTATAGCGTTTATAATCTTAAATTAAAATAGAACGGAATATTTTCCGTTTTCGACCTTGTGACAACCCTAACGTCGGAAAAAACCGGATATTCTTATTTCTGCGATACTTCAAATAATCCATCGAATTAGGTCGTGATATTAATAGGGCACATGTAAGACACCTTTAGCAACCGCTCGGTGAAATATCTCGTCCTAATACGGCGGATTATCGAGTACAAAAAATAAAAACTAAAAATGAAAAAATACAAATAATTTCGTAACGGTTGCATTTAGGTGTTTTCTTATTGCACTAAAAAGTGCGCCTTTGATAGTTTTATCTACCACCATTATCGATTTGATTACTGTTTTTAGATTTTAGAGGTTTTGAATTTTTAAAAAAAAATTCCGGAAAAAACTTAATAATTTTTGAAAATTAATTTCTCAGTAAATATGATTAATAGACACGCGGGAGTTTTACTCTCGCATTTGAATAGATTCAAACTATAGGAATCTGCATTAAAAATGGGATGTCACAAAATCGGCTCCCATAAAACACTGTGCGTAGGTACTATCCAAGAACTCAAATATTTCTAAGTCTTTACAAGTTTTTATGGAGGTATAATTGCCGAAAACGATATTTATAAAACCAAAATTCTAAAACAGTTCAGAAAAAGCTCAATTGTCGCAGCGTAAACAGAATTGTTTCAATTGACAGAGCAACTGGATAGAAATGTCAAATGGACACTCGCTTATACTACGGTTTGTCCCACAGAAGTAGGAATAATATAGAAATGCACGCGAATTACATACAAAACACTTGTCACCACCTGGCCTCCCACCCATGCTGTCACTACTACATACGCGTTTATTCAAACGCAGAGACACCCAAAGATTATTACACCGTGATTGGTGCTCACTGGCAAAAACGGTTGTCTGTGAACTTACGAATACATTGAAAAAAGCACACATCTCTAGCTTACGACCATCACGACCGGCCCTACCATGCGAGCAAGACGATATCGTAAGCTTCACATTACATTACTACGTGCGCTTGTATCGCTCCAAATGTTGATAAACTAATACAGCAATGGTGTGCAAAATAATGATAAATGAAATAAACTATGATTCTCATAGAAAATAATTACTCTCTGACAATTTTATTAAAAAACAGCTAAAATATTAAAAAAAATGACTTACTGATGAAATGTTATCCTTTTAATTTTGTAATTGCAATTTCCACAATTCTTTATGCTGCAACACATCATTTTTACACGTTCTTTCTCGTCCGCCGTTCAACACAATACTAAAAATCAAAATGCGCTTTGGTGACTCATTAGTCATCTTTGCGACGACAAGGTCACGCTAGAATGCGACTTCTAGTACCATATTATTCCTGCTTCTATGGTCTGTCCAGACAATTTTTGTTCAGAAGTCGGCCAAGTGTCACGTGACCGCTCACTGGCTGGTATTGGAAGTTCATATTACAAAAATGGCGAGCAGTTAATATGGGTCCCTGGCCCCCCCTGGAGAATATGCCTAGATACGCCAATGGTAGTAATTTTTAGGTATAATTTATTATAAGCTTTTAGGGGAGGTTTGGTTGAAAACTCAGCAAAAGAAATACTTATTTATTCGTAGGTAAGTACATTATATTTATGATATTATTAAATTAAAATTTTAAAAAAATATATAAAAAATTAATAAATTTAAGTACTTAATGCTAAGTTACGGTTGTTCTACCAATAAAAGCAGTAGGTATTTGGGTCATCGTCAGTGATGTACCTATACAAGCAACGTCCAAAGGTACGTTTAGATCTGTTCAACATCGGGCGATTTTGTGGAAAGCAACATGTTGAAAGCAACACTGTTGCCGTTTGTGGAATGAGTCTTTCAACAGAACGTCCACCGTTCTACAAAATTATACGCCTTGTTAAAACGTGTTGCTCTTGTACCCACATTTGATGGGTTCATTCAACATTATTGGCAACTGTAGAACGTATGTAAAATGAAACTGTGGAATCAGTCGCTGCAACAGATGTTGATCATTTTTGAACATACAACATTGTGGAACAGTGTTGCGTGCGACAATCCGTTGTTTCAACGAATGTTGAACAGATCTAAACTTACCTTAACAAAGACGCCATCTAGCGAGTCTAGTTGCAATCGTAATCTAAACACTTTTGTACTCATCTGTACTCTCCAATGTATGTAGATGTTTAGAGCCTAATATCTTATAAACCACAGGGTCTCTATTTCTGAGCTTTATAGCACAACTAGATATACATGGGAACAGTTATTTGGCATAGTTCACAATTCAAATCTAGCTTTGGTTTCTTCACAATCAGCGGGGCTGCCAGCTTGACGTCAAGATAGCAGCCACAGTGAAATCCCTCAACATCTCCTAAAGTACTGGAGCACTATTTATATGCTTTGCGGCTTCGGATACAGCATTGACGGCACAGTTAATTGGCATATTTATAATCTTAAAATTCCATGGTGTGGCTGCTAACTTGACGGACACGTTTTGTCTCACATAGACAAGTCTGACTTACGACTTACGACACAAACAAAACTGTTTTGTCTACCACACTGCGCACACCTAAAACAAAACTGTTTTACAACGCGCACCGTCTGCATCCAGTGATGCCATTTTAGGCGAATTATCGCCACTAATTCTACCCTAAGGGATCAAATGGATACCAAAAATTTTAATATTTTGAAAGGCTTCTACCATGGTCTAAGTCGATATCTCCTTCATTTAACTAGATCTCATGTGAATATTGATTTTAATAGTATGGGCTATGATGTCAGAGATAAAAGCTGTGTTCTTTTTAAAAAAAAGCTACAACCCAAAATAGTACAAATTAAGGTAAACTATCTAAAAAAAACTTTAAAATAGCCGAAAGTCTTATAAGGGTTAAAAGAACTGCCAAGACATATGTATATTTAAATTAGAAAATACACATTGTTAAGCCTATTCTCCTTATAGAACACTAATAGAATTCCCATAAGAGAACATAATGCACGAGTATTTATTGTACCTATAATCTTGTGAAATATTTTTAGAAAGTGCTTATTACTCTATTATTATTAATTCAATGGTGCTAATAGCTATAGAAGGAAAATTAAATTGAGTTAGGTAGGTAACTAGATCTAAATATTTAATGATGTCTTGATTTTTTTTTACTTCAGTTGATTATCTGCATTATTTAAGCTTATTCGTATATATCTA
The DNA here is from genome assembly GCA_944547425.1 of Eupithecia centaureata. Taxonomy (NCBI): domain Eukaryota; kingdom Metazoa; phylum Arthropoda; class Insecta; order Lepidoptera; family Geometridae; genus Eupithecia; species Eupithecia centaureata. The sequence goes on from OX155682.1 coordinate 15,835,351, forward strand.
CTATACTTAGCTAATTAATTACCTATAATATTTAGCTATTGATGGAAGTAATAAACTACTGTAAAAAAAATGTAAAGTTTCCTGATCATCATAGATAAAGCAACATATAGTTCAATAAATAAGGAAGACTTAATATCCCCGTTACGGCACAAAATTTGTTTACACAAATTTATAAAAACGGACCTTTTGCAATATTGGACAATTTTGGAGTTTTAGTAGGAGCTTTTTCATTTTGACTGCCGGCAACACTACAAGACAAGACTGTTTTGTCCATAGAATTATTATCTCCTAGAAGATGCGCACATGCTATCGCATTCACACACGAAAGAGAACAATTATAGGCAAATAGCCTGAGAAGAAAAGAGAAAGAAATACTTGGATTCTCTCTCATGCTGTGTGCTGGTTTTGTCTATTGTTGCGCACTTAGATGTGCGAAACAAATTGACGGACTTTGACGTAATTTCGTTTTTTCAAGACCTTAAATCAAGTTTTCATTCAAGAAAATGTGGTAGAGTGACTTAAAAAACATAACTGCACCTCATAGAGATAAAATTCTTTTAAAAAAATGGTTCTGAGCGGTGTTATAAAGTGTTAAAGCGACAGTGAAAAAATGAGCCGGATTTGTCATTCCACTCGTAGGTACAAGTTCTTTTGACTATAACAAGGTTTAAAATTAACAGCTTCTTAGATTCACACGGAGACAATGCTCTAAACTTGGGTTTTTTAGTAAATTTTAATAATTATAACCTAAACTTACGAAAGATTAGGGTTGCCTGCAATCGATAATAAAATTCCCAAAAGTACGCATTAACGTATATTATTAATACCTAATTTACACACTTTATTTTGTTACAGATTTCCTCTTAAACAATTATTTGCCTCTGGTTTGGATGAAAGTCAAGAACAATAAAGATTAAGAACCTAAAATCTTTTTATGGATATATAGCCAACGTTTTGTCTCGATGCAAAATTAGCAGGCGAATTTTCACCTCTCTCATGCAGTTTCAAATAAGATTTATGATTCAAATTTATCGCTCATTTTAATAAAATTCCCTTTTATGCATACAGCATCATCCAACCCCAAGCTAAGCAGAACTTGTGTTATGGGTACTAGATGACTGATATACTTAATACAATACATTACATAAATAGTTAATTATTATTATACATAGAAAACACCTAGTATACCCTAGAACAAAAATTTGTTGATCGTACAAAACTTGTTCCAAGGTGGGCATCGAACCCGCAACCTCCTGCGTCGCAAGCAGATCTTCGCCCACCGCGGTTCATCGGCCGTCATATATTGATAATTGTGATACCTTAAGTGTCGTTTTATTTCTTACATTACCTTACCTTATTTATAAGTTTGCTTATTATCATAATATAATCATAAATATACTATCATGTCGTAAGTATTCAAACTAGGATATAACTAGGTATTCGCTACGGGACCGAAGTATTAATTTAACAGACTTTGAGACTGAAATGAGAAAATTAGTCTGGGTAATAAATTTTCACGGCAACACCTCCCCTCGTATCAGTCTATCTCACAGGCGGCCACGCTATGTAGTCATCTATATTCTATTATACATCTATGGTTTTGTCTTTGATGTGCGCACCCGCATACATGCAAAGGGGAAGCCGACTGTCGTAAGTCAGACTTGTCGCCGAGTCTATGAGACAATTTTGTCTAATAGACGTCTTGTCTCAAGTGTGCGCGTCTTCATTACTTTTGTAAGGCAATAAGTTTTGACTCAAGTGTGCGGTCAGCCTAAGTAGACATCTACCCACAGCCAAATAGTAACGAAATTATCAGTAGTAGGTAAACAAAGTATCAAAAGTTTATCAGATTATAATAATATAGGTTATTTCCTACATTAGGACCTACCTAGTTAGGAAGGAACGATTACCTCGTGTGGTAGGTAATCGTGATAACCTTGAAAGCTTGCTGCAGGATTTGCTTCTATCTTTATTCTTTACTAGTTAATTAATACTAATATAGGGACTAATTAAAAGAGGAAAGATTTGCATTGGAATAAACTTAAAAACTATTGATGATAGAACAACAAAAATTCGACTAGGTAGGTAAGTAGGTACCTACTATATTAGAGACATATATCCAACTATTGTAGTTACTTATGTCGCTATAATAATCAAATAATCAAATAATCAATATCTTTATTTCTTTAGGCTTACAAAATAAGCACTTAGACAAGTCAAATTTAATTCGCCTCAATTTTTTGTCCACTAGTGGAAGAGGCGAAATAGAAACCACTAGCATGTGTATAACTTATGTGTCTAATACATGTTTGCCTTATAAATAATTACATACTATTGTCGATGTGGAACTGAGCGACATCTGGCCAAGCACTAACGTCATTGATGTAATCATTTATGGAGTAATATGCCTTCTTGATAAGATTTAGTTTTATGTACTGTTTAAATCTACGAATAGAAAGTTCAGTTGCTTCAGATGGAAGCTTATTATAGAAGCGAACACAATTACCCATAAATGATTTCCCCAGTTTTTGTAATCTAAATGAAGGGATGTGTAGTTTGTCCTTGTTTCTTGTATTTCTATTGTGAACATCACAATTTTTCAAAAAGTTACTCTTGTTTTTGTGTGTATACATTAAATTTTCATAAATATATTGCGAAATTACAGTTAGAATATTTATTTCTTTAAATAATTCCCTCAAGGAGTCACGTGGCTTTAATTTATAAATTGCACGCACCGCCCTTTTTTGAAGAACAAAGATAGTCTGAATATCAGCTGCCTGTCCCCATAGCAAAATACCATAAGACATAATACTATGGAAGTAACTATAATAAACTAACCTAGCTGTGTCCTGATCAGTGAGATGTCTAATTGTTCTCACTGCATAAGCTGCTGAACTAAGCCTACCCGCGAGAGCATCAATTTGCGGTTGCCATTGAAGAGATGAATCAATATGCAACCCCAAGAACACAGTAGAGTCTACGAAGTGAACAATCTCATTATTTAACATGATTTGAGTTGGGAGTTCTCTAACATTTGGTAACATGAATTTTATACATTTTGTTTTTTTAGCATTAAGTAAGAGGTTATTGGCGGTAAACCAATTTAGTATTTGTGAAAGCGAATTATTTACATCGTCATAATTATATTTATTTCTGTCTACTTTAAAAATTAGTGATGTATCATCAGCAAATAAGACTATATCACAAAGATCTTTTGCTAGTAAGGGGAGATCATTTACATATACTAAAAATAAAAAGGGACCTAATATTGAACCTTGGGGTACGCCCAATTCAATATTTGAGCCCGTAGATCTTTCTTTACCAACATCTACTTTTTGAACTCTATCAGATAAATATGATTTCATAAGATCCAGAGCCTTTTTCTTAATTCCATAATGTTTTAGTTTCTCAATTAATGTACTATGATCCACACAGTCAAAAGCCTTAGAAAGGTCACAGAATACACCAATAGCGTTTTTGGCTTTATCCCAGGCCTCCAATATATGCCTTAATAGAACTGTACCAGCATCGGTTGTTGATCTACCCTTGGTGAAGCCGAACTGGTTTTCATGGAATAACCTATTAAGGTTGAAGTGAGAAGTCAACTGGATGAGAATAATTTTTTCAAAAATTTTACTCATAGCAGGAAGTATTGAAATTGGTCTGTAGTTGGCCGGATCAGTGTGACTACCAGATTTATAAAGAGGAACCAGCTTACTATATTTCATGAGATCAGGAAAAATTCCTGCGTCGACACAGCTATTGAAAATATAGGCCAAACAAGGAGCCATTTCCTTAATAATTGAACTTAATACTTTGGTGGATATACCCCAGAGATCCTCAGTGTTTTTAATGTTAATTGACTTAAAGGTTTTCACTACATAATCAGCATTTACATAACTAAAGTTAAAGCTCTCATTACATTTAGCAACTGAAGATTCTAAAAATTTAACAGCCATTGATGCTGAGGAGTTTAGAGACTGGGTAACAATTTTAGGAATTGCAGAAAAGAATGCATCAAAAGCATCGGCAACATCTTTTTCATGTATAAGAATTGAATTATTAATTTTTAACCTTATTTCCTTATAACGTGGCTTTGATTTACCTGTTTCGTTATTTATTAGCCTCCATGTTGCTTTTATTTTATTAGATGATTTTATTATTACATTCTTTAAAAATAGACATTTTGCTGTGTTGCAAACTTTCTTAAATGTTTTAGAATAGTTGGTTACATACAATAGAAACGCAGGATCGTGTAACATAGTTTCTCGAGAAGCATAAAGGTCATATAGTTTATTCCTTCTTCTATAAATACCCGGAGTGGCCCAATCAATAAACCCGACCCTGTCTCTCACTGTGCAAGTTTTAAGTTTGAATACTTCACTGTGTTCCCTGTGTATGACATTCAAAAGTTTGGAAAATAATTCATTGGGGTCATCAGAACTATGAGCTATGTCTCCTATACGTTTGTAGTGTAAGTAATTTACGTTTTCTAAGTGTCTACTAGCTAGTAGGTACCTACTTCGGGCGGTACAGCTGCGGTCTTAGTTCAATAGTTTCGTACCTAGTACCTAGGTTCCGGTCCGGCCGAGTGCGCGGCGGGACGCTATCAGATCAGCCGCGAGCGCGGCGGCGGCGGCGGCCGCGCGGTGCTCGCACTCCGCTCGCGGCCGCAGCCCCGGACACACTCCTCCACCCTCACAGACAGACGGACATGCCGAGACACGGTCAGTACACTACACACCGCATCACGCACGCGTTCTACTATTCCGGGAGGTTACTTCCTGTCACTTGGTGCCTACTAACATGTCGAGTGCGCAACGCAATCGACGGTTTAGAATCTAAACCGTCGATTACCCCAACTTAAAAGCCGGTTCGGAAACCGATCGGAATTTATATTCGATTCGTTACATACGAAACTTGAAGTCCGCCATGCACTTTGGGTACCTACGACACGATAGGTGGGCTCTCAAACTGTTTTGATGACACAGTCGGCGGGCGGCGGCGGCGGCCGGCAAGCGCCGAGGCAGAGCTCGCGATAACCTCACCGAGTAGGTGACACCCGGAGGTGTACAATTTTACTGTCATCTGAATAACTGAGAGGTCACAATAAAATTGTACACTATATTATTTATGTTTTACACAATATGTTACTTCATATTTCATGTTAATGCCTTAGCTAGCACCCGTTTCCTAAAAAGGCTAATAATAATAAAGGATTCCGAACAAAGCACATTGAACATATACTTAATATGCATTAAGTATGTGTATTAAATAAACATGAAGGAGCATTGCGACGCCCTGCGCGGGCGGGTTATCGCTAGCTATAGATAGGCGGTGGAGCGCGTCCACCGACACGACACTATACCGTGTAGGACGTTCAGTGAAACTATACCGTGTAGGACGTTCAGTTAATGATTTAGTTATAAGTTACATTTTTTTATTACCTACCATATTGCTTGACATCTGCTTATTAAATTCACTAGATAGGGATGTAACTAGCAGCGCCTCGCGGTTTCACCAGCGGTAATTCCCGTTCCCGTGGGAATTCCGGGATAAAATATAGCCTATGTGTTATTCCAGACTATAATAAAAAATGAATAAATAATTTTAGGACAATCCACACAGTTCCATCTAGCCCCAAAGTAAGCTAATCAAAGCTTGTGTTATGGGTACTAGATAACTAATATATTTAATACATTATTTTATACATAGATAGATATTTTTATTATGCATAGAAAACACCCAGAGTAACGGATCAAATTTCATTAATATATCTGTGTGCCAAATTTCATCTATATTTGTTCAGTAGTAGTTTTTGCGTGAAAGAGTAACATCCATCCAGCCTGTCATACTTATAAACTTACGCATTTATTATATGACTAGGATTAAATGTAATATAAGGTATTTAGGATGAGGATGGTTTCTATTAATTATAATAGTACCTACCTATACAGGGTGTTAGTGTGAACAGCGTTATCCTTGAAACCAGAGGTTCAGCATCATGAGTAGAGTCCAAAACCGATAAAAAATAATTATTATATTTTTATTTTATTTTTGAATCAAAAATATTCAATACACCTTCTAAGTGGTAAAACTACAACACGAGTACATTGACGCGTCCCGCGCAGGTGTCGACCTATTGTTGATCAAACGAGCCGCCGCCATGCAAGTGTAGTACTTTAGTCTATTGAATTTTTTGATTATTCTGTGAATTTAGACAAAAAACAGTTTATCTTGCCTAGAAACAAACCTGGAAACTTGCCTGGTTTTCTAGGGTGACCATAATATCGCGTACAATATCGAAGACATAAAATATCCAAATAATGCCTTATCTCATAGGTTTTGGACTCTACTCATGATACTGAACCTCTTGTTTCAAGGATAACGCTGTTCACACTACCACCCTGTATAAATGTTCTTAGTCGCTACACTCTTAAAAGAGTGGTCGTGGTCGTCATATCAGGGAGGGTGGCAACACTGGCAACCTTCACAATCCGGCGCCATCCCTCTCGCAGCGCTGCTTTCCTGGTGCATGCGTGTAGGGGACCGTTTATTGCAGCTTTAATTCGGTTCGTCCAGCGCAAAGGGGATCTGACACGAGCTCTTGTACCGTCAAGTTTTCCTTGTACCTACTAGAAGCCGTTCCACAGACTCATCTCCTCGGCGCCAAACATGTCCGAAGAAAGTGAGAGTGCGACCTTGAACGATGGGAGAAAGACGCTGCTTGACACGAAGTTCAGTTAGTATTGAGACGTTGGTTCGGAATTCAGTCCATGATATCCCAAGCATTTTTCTCCAGCAACACATTTCTAGAGCGTCTATCTTCTTTTTCTCAGTTTCACTCAGTGTCCACGTTTCAGCGCCGTAGAGAAATATAGGAAACACTAATGCCCTGACCAAGCGCTTTTTCGTGTATTTTGTTGTTTCTGTTTCTCCATATTTTCTGGAGTTTATCCATAGCTGACCTTGGCTGACCTCGTGATAGCCATGCGTCGTTTGATTTCTTCCGCGCATCCACCGATGTTAGAAATGAGAGCACCTAGGTAGATGTATGATGGGACGACTGCACAATTCGATATTTTCTCAACGTCGTCGGGCGAGTTGTCATTTGCTCGGTCGATGATCATCATCTTCGTCTTGCTGCGATTTATCTCTTGCCCGAATTCATAGCTAACTTGTTCCATTCTTCGAATAAGCTCCTCCATGTTTCCTATGCTTGTTGCAAACAGGGTTGTGTCATCTGCGTACCGCAGATTGTATGAGCCCCGACCGGAATCACGGTCGGGGGTCAGACGATGGAGTCAGACCAGCCATCAAGTGTTATAATCATTACTAGGTCTGAGTAAATATTAAATAGCAGTGGTGATATTATGCAGCCCTGATGAACTCCTGGGGTGGGCACTGGGGTGGAAATTACAGGAAAATATTTCGTCTGCTCTGACTGAAGCCGTTCCTTCTTCGTACAGGTTTCTGAGTAGGTGAACCAGATGCGTAGGTGTTTCCATAGACATGAGTCTTCCAGAGAACAGGCCATTTTACCGAGTCGAACGCTTTACAAAAATTGACAATGCAGATATAAGTTGGCTTATTGAACTCTCTAGCCTTTTCGATAATTTGGTGCACTTTTAATATTTGTTCACGAGTAGTACCCTTTCCTTTGACTAGGCCAGCTTGTTCTCGAGAAATTTCTTTTGACAAAAACGACTTTAGCCTCTCATTTAGTATATGTAGTAAAATTTTGCTTGCGTGTGAGATTAGAGCAATAAGGCGGTAGTTACTACATTTTTTCGTAGAACCCTTTTTGTGTAGAGGAACATAGACAGTGCCTATTCTTGGAGGCCAAATTCCTGTAAGCCAAACTTTGTTACATAGGGCGTGAAAATATTTCAACAGCATATTCAGCCGATGCTTTGGTGGTTTTAATCGGTATGGCGTCCATTCCTGTGGCTTTATGGTTTTTTAGGTGTATGATAGCTACTCGTACTTCGTCTTTAAAAATGTTCGGTTTTATATCTTCGTTATTTGGCTCTGTAGGGCGGTAGTTGTGGGCTAGTGACTCATTAAACAGAGACTGACAGTACTCTTTCCAAGTCTCAGATCAGTCAGAAGTACCCCTTGCGAGTTCTCTATAGCCCAAGTTTTCGAGGTGAGAGTCTTAGTGATGGATCTTACTTTCTGGTGTAGGTCTCGTGTTTCGTGTCTGTCTGCATGATTCTCGAGTTCAAGACACAGATTTTTTGTTGGGCATTACGGTCTTGCCTACATGCTCTTTGTATACGAACGAGCAGATATCTTATTCAAATTATATCTCCCATGGCTTTCATGGTTCTTCTCTCTTCTACAAGGGTAAGAAAGAGTTTCATCACTCGTCCAGTGTTGGCGCTTACGAATCGAAACGGAAGGCTTGGACGCAGTGACAGCGCGGTTTCAAACAGTTTCTTAGCCACAATCCACATTTGATCCGGAGTCGCTGATTGAATATTGATGTTATTCCATTGAAACCAATTCTGCTGTGCTATTACGCTAAAACCGCCCATCCAAATTGATATTCTTGCGCCATTTCAATGGCCATCGCGCGCGTCCTTTCCATACGATTTCAAATTACGAAGGCCATTAAAAGGGCTTTTTAATGTCAGTTTTGTTTCATAAGTCAATTTTTTTTCAAAACTGACCTAAGAAAGCCCTTTCAATGGCTTTCGTAATTTGAAATTGTATGGAAAGGACGCGCGCGATGGCCATTGAAATGGCGCAAGAATATCAATTTGGATGGGCGGTTTTAGCGTAATAGCACAGCTGGTCAACTGAAGTTACAAATTTAGATTTATCAATGGGCTGGATTCTCTTTTGCTTCTCAGTTTTCCTAGCAACTCTGAGTTTGAGATGGATTCGTATTACAAGAAGTTGGTGATCCAAACCAGTCAGCTCCGGGCAGAGTGTGGACGTTCTTCACTGAGATTCTCCATTTCGAACCAATCATGATGTAATCGATCTGATTGCGACATTTACCATCACGTGAAATCCAGATGTAAAGTCTCTTTGGGTGGTTTTGAAAGAAACTGATTGAAATAACTAAGTTGTGTTCCGAGGCAAACTGTATGAGACGTTCTCCTCTTTCCGTTACTGAGGCTCTTAGGTAGGGCGAAAGCTGTACCTATAAATGCATGCTTCTAAATAAAATTCAATGACGTAGATTGTTAATTGTTATATGTATACTTACTAGAATGATCTAAAATAAGTTGTATAAAGTGAGTGTAAAAGTACCTGATTCACAAACAATAAATGAAATGAAAAGCGAACCGTGCACAGAGAGCGGAGGCGCGGCGGCGGCGTGGGCGCGGCGTTGGTGGCGCGCGCTGGCGGCCGAGCTGTGCGGCACGGCGCTGCTCGTGTGGCTCGGCGTGGGCGCGCTCGTGGCGCCGGGAGGCGGCGAGGCGCCGCTCGCGCACGTGGCGCAGGCCTTCGGCTGCGTCGTGGTGGGCTGCGCGGTGGCCTTCGGGCCCGCCAGCGGCGCGCACCTCAACCCCGCCGTGACGCTGGCGGCGGCGCTGAGCGGCGCGCTGCCGGCCGCGGCGGCGCCGGCCTACGCGCTGGCGCAGCTGGCGGGCGCCACGCTCGGGTTCGCGGCGCTGCTGGGCACGATGGCGCCGGCGCCGGGGCTCGGCGTGACGCGGCCGGCGGCGGCGGTGGGGCCGGCGGCGGCGGCGCTGCTGGAGGCGGCGCTGACGGGGCTGCTGGCGCTGGCGTGCTGCGCGCTGTGGGCGGCGCCGCGCCCCGACCCCGCGGCGCCGCTCAAGCTGGGCCTGCTGGTGGCGGGGCTCGTGTACGCGGGGGTGAGTGCGCGGACGGGCGCGGACGGGCGCGGGTGGACGCGCCGTGAGACTGACTCGCCGCTCGCTTGCAGGGCGCGGCGTCGGGCGCCAGCCTGAACCCGGCGCGCAGCTTCGCGCCGGCGCTGCTGCTGGGCCGCTGGGAGGCGCAGTGGGTGTACTGGGCGGGCCCGCTGGGCGGCGCGGCGGCCGCGGCGCTGCTGCACCGCGTCGCGCTGCGGCCGCCCGCGCCCCGCGCTCCGCAGCCCGAGGACCTGCCGCTCGGGGACAAGCCCTGACCGAGAGCCCGCTCCTTCCGATAAGCTTTTAATACAGCTCAATAATTTATCATCTCTGATTGTGGAAACCGCTTAGCTTATTATTTATATTTAATATATATAATAATATTTTGGTACCTTCTTATTTTAACATTTGTTATTAGTCGGTCAGGGGTCGTGCTTCAGACTGGAATCGCATGAGCGAACCGACAGACAGAGTTGTTCGTGTCGCAAATAGTAACAATTTTATTTCAAGTAACATCTTTTATTGGATGCAATTCATATTATAAAGTATTGTTTAGTAAACCTAAGTAACTATTTTGTACATTTGTATTCCGAAGCTTAGGAAACGATTATTATGATTTTTTTATATAAAACTTGAGGTGGTGGTGGAACACGGTTAGCTGCTATCATCTCGGTAGGTAAAAGTTCGAATCATAAAAAAAACACAGCCGTTTTTCGTCAGGCCCGAGCGCGCCGGCGGCAGTCTTGCACATTCATCATCATCATCATTTCAGTTCATTCAGCGCGGCGCAAGGCGGCGGCGGCGGCGGCGGCGGCGGCGGTCGGTGCTCAACGGAAGACCATTTGATTCAAAAGCCATTCCAAGATACATTATTTACTTACTAGGCTACAAGTCGCACCATTATGCCTCTAATTAATTTACAAACATTAACATATTTAAAGAAAATACACTAGGTCAAACGGGGACTAGGGGCATAGACTAACTAACATGGACAGTTGGTCGCATTATACACATATTGGATGGGAGATGTTGCAGTATTCTACCAAAGTGTGGAGAGGTTACAGCTTCGCATAGACACAACAGTTGCGGTTCCGATGCAGCCTCTACTTAACATTTGTGATAATTAATGATTCTTAGTTAGATATTTTTAGCGAACTAGATGAATCATAACGTAACAAGAGAACGTCTTAGAAGTAAGGTGTTGCCAGCGTAGAGAGAGAGTTCATAACCGCTTCAGGATGCGGCGGCGCTCCTTGGAGTCGCCGGGAGCGCGCTCGGGGCGGGCGCGCTTGAGACGCGGCGCGGGCGCGGGCGGGGGCGGGGGCGGAGGCGCGGGGCGCGCGTGGATGTCGGTGAGCAGGCGCGCGCGCCGCGCGTACTGCTGGTAGTCGTCGCGCAGCAGCGCCGCCGCGTCCGCGTTGAGCGCCGACTCGGGGTTGGGCGCGATGAGCAGGCAGCGCAGCGCCAGCAGCGCGTGCTCCAGCCCCGTGTCGGGCCGCCAGTCGCGCGCCAGCGTCGTCACGCACACCTCGCCGCTGTCCTGCGCCACGTTGGGGTGGAACACGCGCGTCAGGAACGTGGCGCGCGGCGGCTCCGCGGGGAAGCGCGCGCCCAGCGCCAGCCGCACGCGGAACACGCCGCCCTGGTACGGGGTCTCCGCTGACCGCACGGAAACGAAACCTCATTAATATCTCTACTTCTAATTATAAATTATGAAAATGATCATTCCGCATTAGGCTGTATGACGATGTTTCAAAATGAACACCGCCGGAGTTGAAGGCGCACGCTGCGCAGATGAGCGTGGAGACGGTGCTTCCATCGCACGCATCAATAGTAACGTAACAGAATAAACATCCCATGACCTAAACGACCCACGAGTGAATCTCTCTATCGGATGAATGACGGCTATGAGAGTAAGGTTGCGTACGGTTTGCGCGACAAGCTAGAGCTAGCGGAGCACCGCTAGGGTAGAAACATCAGTTGGAGGTGTCGTTACCTGGTCCGTCGATGGCGGCCAGCACGAGCGAGAGGTCGTCGCCCTGGGGCAGCAGCCGCACGCCGGGCGGCGGCCGCGCGGCCAGCTTGCGCAGCTCGCGCGCCACGCTGCGGGCCAGCGGAGCGCCGCCGTCGCCGCCGTTACCCGCGGCGCTCTCCGGACGCACGTTCTCAGAGTTCGACATGTTATCCTGACATCGCCCGCCGCACGCACGAAGCCGAACTGGGTCAGTTCTTAAATATGACTATGGAACATTCAATAATAAATAACTGTTTCCCTAATTCTAACCTGCATAATATTATGCAAAAAATTGATTTTAAAACTATTGACAGTAATTCAAATTTGATTATATTCCTTGGTAATAGGGGTAATGTGAACAAATCTGACCTAATTAGGTATATGGATAAACTGTGCTCATTAAATTTAAAACAAATTGTAATGTTCACATTCCCCTACAGCGACAGCTTGCCACATTCTGAAAATATACTTAGATATAAGTTAAACATGACATTGCATACTATTTCATGCAACAACAATGTACATGTGATTGATACTAACAGTATTGTTAGTAAAAAATATTATTTGACTCAAGGTAATTACTACCTTTCTAATTTTTACAAAAGACAGATAGCGATTTCGCTATCCTATTATTTTAAAACAACAGCCAAAAACTTGGCTATAACAAATGCTTCTTTTGAGCATTACAATAACTTAAAAAACAATACCTTGGAAGTTATTCCAATTAATTTAAATTAAAAATTAAGACAATAGAGGAAGTCTCTTGCCCTAAAAAGTCAAATAATATTAATAATCACAAGAAAAAACAAAGTTGTAAAATTAATGCAAAGCTTACTAGCTTGGTGCACCAAAATATTCAAGGTTTGAGAAGTAAATTATTAGAATTAGAGTTATACATGAACTCATTTGATATTGACATCATCTGCTTAAGGCCCCTATTACGAAAAAAGGCGAATATGCACTTATTCGTCGTCCAAATTCTATAGCTTTCGTTCGTTGCTTGAAATAACAATTTCTTGTTAATGGTAGATTGTTTCCTCAACTTCAGTAATAATTAACCAGATTTTAGATAACTTATTTGTTTATTTAGTTATAATCATTCTCCCGATGCTAGTTTAGGCAAAAACGCTCGGAGACCTGTTTTGGGAGCTCTAATTTGAAGATTCCATTGAATATAGACCATAAAACTATTTTTTTTAAGGTACCAAATATCCCATTCTTCGATAATAATTAAATACATTTTCGTTATATGCCTTTATATGAAGGGAAAAAATTCTAAACCGAGGTTAACTATCGATCGAAAAGGCTTCGAAACAAACCCTAATATCTCCAAAGTTCTACATCATTTTGACATAAAATTTATACCAAAATAATCTTCATTGTTTTCTTAAACTACAATATTAATTTTACGTTTTAAATCCCAACTAATTTTTTTTAATGAATTTATTAAAAAAGGTATATATTTCATTGTGCTGGCAATCTGCCCTCAGTACCGCGCGAGCGCTTGTCGAAGGTGGACCTATGTCACTTTTGCTCGCACTCTCCGTCGGACGAAACGCCCAAAAAATGCAGCGTTTATGAGCGAGTTGGAACGTTTTGATCGTTGTAAATATTTACATTCGCATTTCAATAATTAATATTAATTTAAAATTCGTAACATGATTATTACATATTTTACCAGATAGTTATTTTTATTATAACTGAGGTTTATCACAAGCCGAAATGGGGAAAAATAAATACAAATGCGTTACTAAACAAAAAAAAAAACTAAATATTCTATCGTTGAAGAAAGCAAGGTATGGTATTATTTTATTACCCTTTATATAAAATTGGTTTACCACTCACTGACTCACTCACTCACTGACTGACATGATTGTTCTCCCTGTTGGTGGAGGGGGAGGTATGTTTTTTTTTTCGGAAATGTGTAGGGGGGTGGGGGTGAGTTTGGGAAAATTTCTACTTTTTTAAATTTCGAACCCCCTTTAGGACCCCCCGGGGGTTCTTCGGCCGTGTGGGGGGGTGGGTCAGATTTTTTTGTGGGGTCGTATGGAGGGTTAGAATTCGTTTTGGGGGGTGAAATTTTTTTGACCCCCAAGACCCCCAACACCCCCCGCTTTTGACTTGCTACCGGAAAGCGTACCGATAGAGGATTTCGGATGGCGGGATCGTATAGAGGGTTTAGTCCTTAATAGGAAGGAAAAAAAAATTTAACCCCCCTCATGACCCCTTTTTAGAACCCCCCTTCGTATCTCCCGAACGGCTCGCGATGGAAAAAAAGTCTTTTCGCAGTCGCGTAGAGGAGGACGAATAGTAGGGTGGATCGAATTTTTTTTTTTAGAGTTTTCAACTTCTAATAGTGGTAAAAAGTTGCGTTTCTGGATCTAAAATAATGTTTATTAAACACTTTCAAAATAAAATTATGTTAAGAGCTGCCGCAAAGTCCTTGAAATATTGAATAATTTGAAAAAAAGAGCTATGTTCGGGAGCTCATGCGAATGACTAAATATACATTTTTTTGCTTTTAGTTTGCTTTCCTATGTCGTTAATAAGTTGTATTTGAGGAAAAGAGAACAAACAAAGTTACATTTGACCTTGGTCCCCATAAACATCTTCGCCTGATGCTAGTCGTCAACGCCGCCGACGTGACGTCGAGGGCCTCTACCACTATCAAAAAGAAAACTCGTTTTTTCTACTTTAGCCAAAACATGCGATCGCTACGGAGTATCGGATAGAGCTGCTGCTGCTATAGCATCGTCTGTTTTGCACGACATAAAATCAGATGTCTCAGTGATCGACTGAAATAAGTTGAGAAGAGAGCGGGCGAAGACACGGAAAATATTACAGATGTCAGTCGCGTTACAACAGTATCAGCTTTGTACTTTGATGTTAGGAAGGATGAGTCATTGAGATTTGTAAAAAAAGTGGCAGAAATTACAGAGAAACCATCATGGAGGAACACATTTCATTGGGGAAAGAGCCAGATTGTGTTTATTTGGGGTATGTTGTACCCACGAGCGGATCGGCTAAAGACATAGTTACGGATATTACAGACTTCCTTTCTTCAAACGGCATGTCTGAAAATAATCTTTTGGCCATAGGATGTGATGGGACAAATGTTAATACAGGCAAATACGGCGGCGTCATTCGGTTACTAGAAAAAACATCTGGGAAAACCACTACAGTGGATCGTATGCCATCTGCGTAATATGAATGAGCTTTCTCTTTGGCATTTGTTCCTTCATCTTGACGGATCGACTTCAGGACCAAGGTCCTACGCACGAGAAATAGGGAAGCTACTAGAAAAATGCGAGTTGATGCCAGTTATAGTATTACAATCGATAAAGGGCCCATTGCCAGCATCCGCCGCTGATTTAAGTACCGACCGAGTTATATTTGCATAAAATTGTATTGGCTGTGACAACCGGTATCTTTCCCGAAGATGAAGCCCATAAATCGCCAGGATAACTATCTCACGCAATGTGGCTTACGAAAGCTAATCGAATCTTACGACTCTACGTAGCTACTAAGTCACCTTCGCAAAACTTGATTACATTAGCTACCTTAAAGGTAACGTTATATTAGTTTTTTTTTGTTCAGAAACAACTTTTTTTAGTTTTTAATATTAAATATTATTTTAACTACATGTTTTTATCTTTTATTTAATCCATAAAAGTCATTATTTTAAATGTAGCAGTACCTGAAATGTTGGAGGTTTTATTAATTTTTTATAATTTTCAAAGGCAATGCGGCAGCAGAAGATAAATAGATAAAAAAATAAAAAAAATCGTACACAACACTTATACCATAACACAACTTTTCACCACTATTAGGTTTCGATATAAGAAAAAAAATTTTTTTTCATACAACCGCGATCCACCCTAACGAATAGTTGCGGAAGCCAAAAAAAGTTTGACACCTTTGCACCCCCAGACCCTCTTTTTTTTAAAAAAACCGTTTTTTGGCCAATTTTAAGGGTTTTATTTAGGGTGGAGCATCGAGGCGAGCGAAGCGAGCCGAGATGCGACACTGGGAACCAGCACGGCGAGCGAAGCGAGCCGTGCTGCATTCCCCCCACTACCCCCAGGACAACCCCTCGACCCCCCCCTGGGGTTCTTCGGCCGTGTAGGGGGTGGGTCAGATTTTTTTGTGGGGTCGTGTGGAGGGTTCAAAATCGTTTTGGGGGGTTACATTTTTTTACCCCTAAGACCCCCCAAGACCCCCACTTTTGAATTGCTACCGGATAGCGTACCGATAGATAATTTCGGATGGCGGGATCGTATAGAGGGTATAATCTTTAATAGGAAGAAAAAAAATCGACCCCCCCCCCCATGACCCCTTTTTAGAACCCCTTTTCATATCTCCCGAACGGCTCGCGATGGAAAAAAAATCTTTTCGTAGTCACGTAGAGGAGGACGAATAGTTGCGGAAACCAAAAAAAAATAGACCCATTTGCACCCCCAGACCCCCTTTTTTTAAAAAAAACTATTTTTTGCCCCATTTTTGAGGTTTTTTTAAGGTGGAGCATCGAGGCGAGCGAAGCGAGCCGAGATGCGACACCGGGACCAGCACGGCTCGCTTCGCTCGCTGAGCTGCGTTCCCCCCACGACCCCCAGGACAACCCCCTCGACCCCCCCCCCTGGGGTTCTTCGGCAGTGTAGGGGGGTGGGTCAGATTTTTGTGGAGTCGTGTGGAAGGTTCCATATCGTTGTGGGGGTTGAAATTTTTTTGACCCCCAAGACTCCCCGCTTTTGAATTGCTACCGGATAGCGTACCGATAGATAATTTCGGATGGCGGGATCGTATAGAGGGTATAATCTTTAATAGGAAGAAAAAAAATCGAGCCCCTCCTCGACATTTTTTATCGCAAAATATTGTCATGGGTTTCGATTTCGACCAATTCAGGAGTGTAGGTTACGAAAAGGGGTTCTAAATAAAAAAAAACAGCCTACACAACCGACGCGAGCTGCTTGCAGCTAAAAATTAGTTTTTTATTATAAAAACACCCAGACAAATTTCGATCACGTGATCGTTTCCGACTAAACCCAGGGTATGTTGCTACGAATTTGAGGTGTTTTTAATTTTTCCAAGTTTATTTTTCATTTAAGGCGTTTTTTTTATTTTCGTATAAACTGAGGATATAAATTACTTAATTATTTTTAATCCAATACGCCTTATTCATGTCCCTAAAATTAATCTTTGGTATCGTTTCACTTATTTTATTAATAACAATATTTAAATTAAAACAAGTTTATTGTTTGGAATCAATTAATCAATTCAACATGTATTTCATTCAATACATTTTTAAAAAAATAATAATTAGTCGCATACGTTTTTTATTGTAATAAAAAAAAATCTATCCATATACATATTGTATTACCTATATAATTATAATAGTTTTCTAGTTCCCATTACACAAGCTTTGACTAGCTAATTTTGGGACTAGATGGTGCTGTGTGGATTGTCCTGCATTATTATTATTATTATACCAGGGTACAAATAAAGAGCCTTTTCTTGCGACGACGGCGTTAATGATGGCGTTTTTTAAATGAATATTTATTATGACGTCACTGTAATAGTTAGACATATATTGTAGCGATATTTTTTGTAGATAATAATGTGTTCTGCAAAGTCGTAGTACATTGTTTTGTTCTATCATCAATAGTTTTCGTAGCGCACGCGCCGAAAGACATTTTGTGACTAACTTTTTTACACCTTGTTTTAGATAATTTAAGGTTTAGTAGGGATCCTTTTTTTTACTTATAAATATAGTCTATGTTGCTGAAGGATAAGTAGCATTCTAATGGTGAAAGTCTTCGAAATCGGTCACTTTGTGAGTTTATTCGTACATACATACAAATCTTTCACATTATAATATTACTAGTTGCGCCCCACAATTTAGAGCCGACGCGGAGAGCGGATGCGCTTATCTATTATTTACATACGTAATGGTTTTCAGGTAATGGTATCATGTTTTGAGTGAATGAGAGAAAAAGGAAAAGTTATTTTTCTTTTCCTAAAAATTTATTGCAAAAGCCCTAGGGGTTATATTGTAAAACATAAAAATACGTATTTAATTATTCACTTCAAAATTTATTTGCACTGTGTACAAAATTTACCACCCTATTTAACCCCTTCAAAGATTAATTTTCAAAATAATACTTCACATGTGTTATTCTAGGTAAAATAAATTAGTAGTTACTGCAATAATTATAACAAACATTCACACAGACTTTCACTTTTAATGTTATAGTAACATAGTAAGTATAAATAAAATTACCTACATAAAAACTATAAGACAAACAGATACTATTAAATTATTTATAAATCTATGGAAGCGATATTTGATTCACATAAAAAAATCATCTACCGAAATCAGTCCTAAGAAAACTTTGTAAAAAATACTGGTGGATCAAGATTTTATAGCAATACTCGCTTGCGTAGCACGATGCCCCGCCCACTCGGTGTCGAAATACCTAAATCAGCATAACGTAGATTTGTGAACCGCCTCTTAACAGAACACTGGCTAAAAAGCCATGAGCTCATGTTTAACTTTAGTAACCACCAAGTTGGTAGTTCTTTTTGCAGATCACATGCTATTCGTGGAGGCTCTTTAATATTACAACTGAACTAAATAAACTACTGAAATTCAAAGAACGTAAGGACATAATATGTATGTCTGTTGAAAGCCACATCGAAGTAGCATGTGTTGAGTTGGAGCAAAGTATTGTAGTAAGCGTATACAGCCCACCATCAGCTTCCTTTGAAATATTTGAAAACATAATGGATGATATCTTATTTAAAATAACAAAATCAAATAAAAATCTCATAATATGCGGAGACTTCAATGTTAATCTTTTAGAAGTTAACTCCCACAGTAGTAGATTAACTAATTTATTTAAATCTTATAATCTAAGTCCACTATTTATGGAACCAACTAGAATTACTGAAACCTCAGCAAAATGCATAGATAATATATTTGTTTGCCAAAATGATAAAATTGTAAGTAAAAATATAATCAGCAATTTAAAATCAGACCACTTAGGTCAACTCATAAAAATGAACATTCAATTGAAAAATTATAATTGTAAAAAGAACATAAAATATATACCAGTAACCACACATCGATTTGATCAGTTTAAATTGGATTGGGACTCTAAACCAGCACCTAACTACTCATACAACAACCCAAATGAGTCGTATAGCAGTTTTTTCAACAAATTCACCTATGCGTTCAATTCAATATTTACACCCAGGTCGATGGTGGTCTCTGAGAAACTTAACTTTAGCGAGTGGGCAACAGTAGGTATACATAAAAGTAGACAAAAGTTGTATGAACTGTATAGTGAAAAACAATACAATTTTAGTGAGGAGTTTAAAGAAAAAGTTAAAAATTATTCAAAATTGTTTCGGAAAGTTTGTCAAATTGCAAAGTCAAATTATATTAGCTCAAAAATTCGAAATAGTGAAAATGTAATCAAATCAACTTGGAAAATAATAAATAGTGAGACTGGAAAGGTTAGTAACTATACTAATGATTACAATTTAAAAATTAATAACTCTTCAATCAAAAATGATGTTGAAGTAGCCCAAGCATTTGAAAACTTTTTTACTAATATTCCAATCTCTACTACTAAGTGTCTTAACTCTTCTCAAGTAATCGCTGAGTCTCTACTTATAGAAAATGTACCTAAATGCGAAAATAAATTTAATTTCAATCATGTTGATGACAAAGATATAATTAAAGCCTTTAAACTTTTAAATATTAAGAAAACTGCAGATCTCTGGGGCATTTCTGTTAAAATTATTAAACCTTTGATTGATATAATTGCACCAGATTTAGCTTTCATATTCAATGAGTCCATTGATTGTGGCGTATTTCCTGATCTAATGAAACATAGTAAAATAACTCCACTGTTTAAATCGGGTAGTAGGTCTGACCCCACCAACTTTAGACCGATATCAGTACTGCCTACATTCAGCAAAGTTTTTGAAAAACTTATTTTACATCAATTGCTCAGGCATTTCAATGGCAATGACCTACTACATTGTAAGCAATTCGGGTTTACTCGAGGCAGGTCAACTACTGATGCTGGTGTAGAGTTGGTATCACATATTTTTGATGCTTGGGAGAAGTCGCAAGACGCTTTAGGCGTCTTTTGCGACTTGTCAAAAGCATTTGATTGTGTACACCATGAGACATTAATCAGGAAACTACATCACTATGGAATAAATGACACCTCTTTGGATCTTCTTTCATCTTACTTAAGTGACAGGATACAAAGAGTTGACATTAATGGGAAACGGTCTTCGGGGTCTGTAGTTACTATGGGTGTACCGCAGGGGTCTATCCTCGGTCCTTTCCTGTTTTTAGTTTATATTAACGACCTGCCTGATCTTGTAAAGAATAATCACGAGATTGTATTATTTGCTGATGATACTTCTTTAATTTTTAAAATGAAAAGACAAACTACAAATTTCGACGATGTGAATAATGCAATCTCAAAAGTTGTCCACTGGTTTAGCGTCAATAATCTTTTGCTTAACGAAACCAAAACGAAATGTATTAGATTTATTCTACCTAATGTGAAACAAGTTAAGGCTGATGTAAACGTGAAAGGAGAAATTTTAGACATTGTAGAAAGTACCGTATTCTTAGGAATCACTCTAGATAGTAAGCTTCAATGGGGCCCACACATAGATAAGCTATCGAAGAGACTCAGTTCTGCAGCATATGCAGTCAAAAAAATCCGTCAATTTACAGACGTGGATACTTCTAGACTTGTTTATTTCAGCTACTTCCATAGTATTATGTCTTATGGTATACTACTGTGGGGGAACGCTGCAGACATTAACACCGTATTTGTGCTGCAGAAGAGGGCTGTTCGTGCAATCTATAATATGGGTCCCAGAGAATCCCTCCGCAATAAATTCAAAGAAATAAACATAATGACAGTACCATGTCAATATATTTATGAAAACTTGTTGTACACTCATAAAAATATCAATAGGTTCACTAAAAATAGCGACATACATAATGTAAATACTAGAAATAAGAATAAACTCGCTTTGCCCACAACTAGATTAAACAAAGTTAATGTATCTTTCAAAGGGCAATGTATACGCTTCTACAACAAAACTCCAAGTGAGTTGCAAAAATTATCGATAAATAAATTCAAACAAATTATCAAAACTATTCTTTGTAAAAAGGCTTACTATAAAATATCTGATTATTTAGATGATAAAAAAGCTTGGGACGAGTTTTGCTCCAACTCTAAAACTAACAACCTAACAAGGTAAAGGTTTCTTGTTCGCTTCTTTACTTTACCTAAATAGACCGAAGTGAACAATAATCAAAGTGAGCACTTTATTTCATAATTTCAATTATTTTTTAACATGTATTTTGTGACGTGTCCAAATGTCCTGTAAGGTCTTAAGGAAATAAAGCACTTTGAATTTTGAATTTTGAATTTTGAACGCAGCACCCACCTACAGACTGAAAAACACCATTAAATTAGGTACTACCTACCGACCGACCACCGATAGAACGATTACAAACTGGATCTCACACTTTGAATAAATAACTTTGAACAAAGGGAGGAAGATTTACAATTGCTTTCAATTCGATTTTAATGATGAAATCAATTATTAGGTAAGTATTTGATGTGTTGTGTTTGTATAGATACAGCAAGCAAAGAAATAAATAACGTTCGGTTCGGATCGAAGTTTTTTTCTATTTGTCAGGCCAGGCCAATCTCTTGTTGTATTGTATGTGCTCGTGTTTGAATTTTTATGACTATTTTCCCGAATATTTTTTTTTCTATTTCTCAATCCAGTCCTCAAGGCAAAGAGAAACAAAACATGGTATCAAAATCGCGCGGGACTTTGTCAGCTTTGTCGTACCTATAGCATATGAATAAATAATAACTACGTAGAAAGGACTCTTCTTTGATCTAGTCCCAAACGCCGCCATTTATATACCTACTTCCCCCTTCACCTCGTTACGCCCCTCTGTCGTCCGTTTTGCCAGGGTTGCTACTACATTGTACCGCCGCGCCCCGCCGCCGCCGCGCCGTCGTCGCTAGGCGAGGCGAGTGAAAAAAGGAACGATGTTCACGTTCCTTTGATTAGGTGCCTACCTAATTAGTTAGATAGGAACCTACTAAAACACAATAATATTTAGAAAATATTACTTACATACCTCTCATTATCTTTTAGCAATCTAAAAAAACTTAACTTTGGCTTCGTTTTTGAGTTATTGTTACAACCGATCACACAATAACTTGACCGTGACGTCATACTATAGAGGTACCTACACAAACATTAAAATCCGAGTGCGGCATCGTCGTCGGCTGTGACGTCCCTACTGAATGGATCCGCCCGCCACCTGTGTGAAGTTGGCCCCCCGACTTTATTATTTTAATGATTTGATAATGCTAATCGTTTGAGAATCGTTTGAGAGGATTTTAGAGAAAAGAAAAATTGTTTTAGAGTAATTAGTTTTTGTGTAAAAACGATTTCATTTTTTAGTGTGAAGTTGGCCCCTTTTTCCTCAAAAAGCGACTTATACGTTTGATTTATTTTTTAATCGTTTGAGAATCGTTTGAGAGGATTTTAGAGTAAAGAAAAATTAATTTAGAGTAATTAGTTTTGTTGTAAAAAATATTTTAAGTTTTTCCTGTTTAATGTGAAGTTAGCCTCCAACTTCCTCAAAAATGGACTAAGACGTTTGATTTTTTTACTAATCGTTTGAGAATCGTTAGAGAGAAATAAAGAGAAAAGAAAAATTGATTTAGAGTAATTAGTTTTTTTGTAATAAATATTTTAAGTTTTAAATTTTTAGTGTGAAGTTAGCCTCCAATTTCCGCAAAAATGGACTAAGACGTTTGATTTATTTTTTAATCGTTTGAGAATCGTTTGAGAGGATTTTAGAGAAAAGAAAGTTTTATTTAGAGTAATTAGTTTTTAAGTAAAAAATATTTAAAGTTTTAGATTTTGTAGGTTAGAGTTGTAGGCGGTTTTCGTGATGTAGCGCCATCTAGGATAGATGAAGAGCACTTGATAGTCTTTGAGTTTTGGTAGTTGGTGTTGCTGTAAGCAAAATAAATATGTTTGCCTTAATGTTGCTAGTTATTACAATATTTGTGAAAAGAATGAATGATTTGACATTGACTTATGTACTCAACAGGTCTATCATGGCCAGAAATCAGCGCAATTTAAAAAAAAAATACGAATCTTTCTGTTTCAGTCTTACGAAACTAGGAACAAAAAAAAAAATCTATGGAGTTTACATGGCAAATAATGGCGGACCGGATATAGCCATCTGCGATCCTACTCTCTACCTACGTCAGCTTTGACGTCAGCCATCTTGCTTTGCTTGTTGTTCGTACTGGTGTTACTTGTTTGTTTATTTGTGAGTTGAATTTCCATAGTTTGATTTATGGATACTTGTTACTTATATTAGTGTCAAGTGATAGAAAGTTCAGTGAATCTAATATTACAAAAATGGCACCGAAAAGACGGTTTATAACATGTGAAATCTGTGGAAATCGAGCCAGTCGTAAAAACTTGGAAAAAAGGAAGTTTATGGCGAAATTTCCTTTGGATGAGGCTCGGTAAGCATTGACTATGATATATTTAGACTTATGTGAAAACCTAAGCAGGCTCCTAGTAAAAGAAATAGAAATTTCATTAATCTAAATTTTATTGTGTCCTAGACTAGTGATGTACTCGTATTGTAAGTATCGATATCGATAACTTCAGGGTTATTTATTTGTTATGCATAAAATTATGAATAATTGAGGTGTATGAAAGAGTAGCCTTGCCTAATTCGATGATTGTTCCATATTATCATTGTAATTTGGAATTTTTGCCTCAGAAATCACACTAATATTATAAATGCGAAAGATTGGATAGATGTTTGGATGTTTAGATGTTTGGATGTTTGTTGCCTCTTCACATTCTCATCGGGCAGAAATTTTGCATAGATGTAGCTCTACTACTTTTTATCCCACAGATCAGTTCCCTTTCCCATTTTCATTGGGAAATTATTTACAGATGCAGACAATGGGTTAAAGTTGTGGGCAAAGAAGATTTAATCTATGTCCCCATTGAAAAACTGCATTCACTGAAATATGTGTGTGAAGATCACTTTGAAAACAGAGCTTTTAATAAGAAAAAAAACCGCCTTAAGAAGTTTGCCGTACCATCAAAAAATTTAAAATCTGATCCACTTCCTGATGCAATGTTGCTTGAATTTCCTAGTCATATTTTTTCACACATGGACGTGGCAACAGTATCCCAGGTTGATGCAATCTCTGGACCCAGTCACTCAGGTACTGCCTTTTTTTAAACCTTTATTTGACAGCTTTATCTTTTTAAATCTTAATGATTAAAATTTTGATTGTTTTTCATTGTAGAATCACATTTGCCGGGACAGGAGCCGCTGGTTCAAGTATTAAGTGAAAAGAGTACACTTCAATCTAATAAAAGAAAATGCTTACCCAGCTTAGGTAAATACAGTATATGTATTAGATTATTATCTAGCCTCCTGTCTATCGGAAATACTTAACATGAAAAATCTTTATATATTTTTCATGGATAAAAAGAGAACCTCAGGCCTTAATTTTATTCAGTTCTTATATTATTTATTTATTGCTTTTAAATAGTGATAAGTTTATGACTTTTTTTAGAATATGTATGTTAGTCTAATAGGTACATATGTATTTATGATATGGGTCTCTCATACTTTGTTATTATTGTCTGAAATCAAGATTATGATTTTTTTAGAATATCTATATAATGATAGTCTAATAGGTATATAATATGTATTTATGATATGAGTCTCTGATACTTTGTTATTATTGCCTGAAATAAAGATTTATCATTATTATATTAGTTACAATTTCATTCTTATTTACAGAACCATCTACTTCTGGGCAGCCGTCGTTACTCGACCACGATTATAATATCATAAAAAAAGAGGAAGAACTTCGCTCTCATAAAAGAAGAAAGTTGTATGACAAAGGTAATAAGTACTATTGATATCAAGGTGCTATTATTCCAAGTTGGTGTAAAAGTATATATTATTCCAAGTTGATAAAAAGTAGCCTATGTCTTAATCCATGCCAGACGACTGGTATATGGTATATCAAATTTCATCCAAATCCGTTTAAGCGTGAAGGAGTAACAAACATATTATATATATATATATATATATAGAGATACCATTCCGGCAATTGTTGATCAGGCGCGACTCACAGCGAGCACTTTGTTGATCCGAAAACACTTGTTGATCCGATCCTCTTTTGTTGATCTATTATACATTTTCAGTAACAAATGTTGCTCCGACCAGATCAACAATTGACCTCACGGGGCCTTTGGCATTGTAATACCATTTGTTGATCCGATATACATTTCCATTTTACAGAAGTTGATCCGATTCAAATGAACCAATCAGAACGCAGCATTGGTCGAAACTGACAGCGACGTTGCCGCTTCGTGCGGGAGTCGTGGAGGTCGATGCCCACACGTGTGGAAACGAAATGACAGGGTAACGCTATGTTCTATGACATTTATTATTTATGACATCGCGTTACCTAGTCCATTTATTATTAGTTTGATAATTATGTACCAATTATTAAAATTTGACTTGATTGAGTGTTTTTTTGTAAGTCTAAAGAAATAATGATATTCATTTACTGAATAATTTTATTTAAAAACTAAAAATCCATTGCGAATACTTTTCTACGGACAAATGTTGATCCATCGATATTTTTTTTAACGATAACTAAGAACTTTTCTATTTTTTTATTTTTCTTTATACCTGAAAACTAAAACCGAAAAAGTGGCACTTTGTTCCTTAATATGACGTTCCTTGCGTTTACTTTAATAGGTTTTTTTAATTATTGAGTATCGTGTCAAATTAATTATTATTATTTTTAATTCATTTTTGAAACTATATGGATTGAAAATAAATGTGGGCGGCCGAAGGTATGCCTTTGGCACATGAGGTTGCGGGTTCGATTCCCACCTTAGAACAATAAATGTTTGTACGACATGTAAATATTTCTACGGGGTTCTGGGTGTTTTCTAAGTGTAATAAATTTCTCAATCTTTGTAATATTTTGTATTAAGTTACAGATATTTGTCATCTCGTACCCATCATAACACAAGCTCTGCTTAGCTTTGGGCTAGATGAGGCTGTGTGTAATTATTGAGTATCGTGTCAAATAAATTATTATTATCTTTAATTCATTTTTGAAACTATATGCTGCCTTTGGCACATGAGGTTGTGGGTTCGATTCCCACCTTGGAACAATAAATGTTTGTACGACATGTAAATATTTCTACGGGGTTCTGGGTGTTTTCTAAGTGTAATAAATTTCTCAATCTTTGTAATATTTTGTATTAAGTTACAGATATTTGTCATCTCGTACCCATCATAACACAAGCTCTGCTTAGCTTTGGGCTAGATGAGGCTGTGTGGATTGTCCAGCATTATTAATCTAGTTATTTATTTTACACTAAAAAACTACACATCAGAGATCACGGTAGTGGCCCGAGTAGAATAAACAATTAATTGCCCATCGTTATAATTGTTACAAAAAAAACCTGCTACCTTAAATTATTTTGGAGAACTCAAGTAGTTGCCTACCTTACGTGGTTAACCGGCTTAAAAAAATAACTAGTGTCAATGCCTTGATCGATGTTTAATTAAACGTCAATTATTTTAGACTCGTTACACCCCGCGGCTCCCCCCGCATGAAAATTTATTTGTCATATTACAGAAATTTACTGCACGCCTCCTAGCCTCTGCCGGGTAGTTCCGTAAAAATAAAAAATACGTGTTTAATTATTCATTTTGCAATTTCTTTGTACCGATTTTTAAGTCACTAGCAGCTGGTTCAGCCTACCGGTGATTAATACCCTACCTGTTTAGTTAAAGTAAAAAGATTATAGTTTTAAATTACCCAATATGCGAATTGCTAGCAAGGATCTTCACACATAATTCTGTAAAGTACCTAGCTACCTCCCATAGGTAAACAGGATCCTTTCATATTATGTAGAGACTAGGGTCATTGTTCTTCAGAGTTCAGTCAGACTCAATTCTTATCTATCTTACTATTTTAATAAATGGGAAAGTCTGTGTGAATGTTTGTTATTAGTAATCTCCGTATTAACTTTAGTTATTTAAAGGACATTTGGTACGTAGATAGTAGGACCTAGAATAAGACATAGGCTAGTAAAATTATCAAAAATTAACCTATGAGGGCGTTAAATAGGGTAAAGTTTGTATGGAAAATTATTTTTCCTTGGTTTGATTTACTTAAAACTCGGTACCTAAAAATAAAGTATGAAATAATTAAACACGTATTTTTCATTTTACCAAAATAACCCCCAGGGGCTGTGTAATAAATTTCTGAAATTTGTTTAAAAACCTGGTTGGCGGGCGAAGCCGCGGGGCACATCTAGTATCTAGTATTATAATAAATGGGAAAGTCTGCGTGAATGTTTGTTATAGGTAATCTCCGTAGCTACTTAAGTTACAGATGAAATTTGGTACGTAGATAGTTTAGGACCTAGAATATGACATAGGCTTTTAAAATTTGGAAATTTTTAACTCTGAAGGGGTTATTAGATGGGGTGGTAAAGTTTGTATGGAAAATTATTTTTCATTGGTTTGTTTCACTCAAAATGAACACTATGAATAAACTAAAAGTAAATAACTAAACACGTATTTTTTTTACGAAACTACCCCTAGTAGGCGAGCAATAAATTTCTGAAATTTGACAAATAAATTTCCATGCGGGCGAGGCCGCGGGGCGCATCTAGTTATTACTAAAGTAAATAATTTCCAAGTTGTAATATTGTATATTGTGTTATTCTAGGTCCTTAACTATAAACATATCAAATTTCATTTAAATAACTTAAGTAGTTACGGAGATTACTTATAACAAACATTATTTATTATAAAAGTAAGATTTGCAAATTACCCTAAACGTATCGTTGGTAGTTACTGATCATAAAAATGTTTTAGTAAACTACCTAGCGGGTCTCATCATAATCATCATCTTCGTCGCCAACCATTAATAGTCCACTGCTGGACACATGCTTTCCCATATGAATGCCCATTTGACTAGAGGACACCATACACTACGTTTACCGAGACGTGGTCTTCACTCAAGAGTACGTTTACCCCAGCGGTTGTCAGTTCTTCGCAAGATATGCCCGGCCCACTGCCATTTTAGCTTGCTGATTCTTTAAACTAGACTTTATCTCGCGGAGAATCGGCAACCGTTGGGGGTTAACGTGTTCTTCAGTGGAGACTGCGACTTGGCAAATGTAGTGTAGGACGCCCCGCCCTCCGGCCAGTTGGGATGACGACCTGCGAATGATTGATGGTAGATGCTGGATGCGACAGCGCTATGGCACTCATTACGGGAAGCCTATGTCCAGCTGTGGACTAATGTCGTCCTAAATAATGTTGCCCACTAGACAGTTTCGTGAGGTGAATGAAAATTCAGTTAACGGCACACTCCTACCTTCATTTGGGAAGTAGGATTTATAGTAGTGATATTTGTAGGAGTTCATTTGAGTCTAAAATATATGAAACATTTTAAAATCTTTCTCTTTATATTTTCGTTTGACGTGTAGTGCGTTCTGGCATTCTTAGATCGCTGTAGGATTGAACTCTGAAGCAGGTTCTCACTAGGTTCTTAGTTAAAAATAAAGGGAAATTTCATTAGAATTTAACGGTTCTGTTACCAAAAAAACCTTTTTACCAACTTCACACACCTAAGGCACATATCGAAGAAGAACATGACCTACAAACTGGTTGCTAAAGAGTTCAGTAATTTTTTGTGAGCTATAGTAGATTTCAAAAATACACATACCTACACAAAAATATTATTTTATAAATGTGATGTGCTTGGTCAGTGAATTTTAGCTATTTCTACTCTATTCTATTCAACCATCCGAAGGGAATTTGTAAGAACGAACGCTTTCAAGTCTATTAACTTCGATTAAGGAAGTCTCGAAAAGTCCCCCACTACCGCGCGTGCGGCGTTGCCGCTTTGAAAACAGACGAAGTAGTAATTTGTGGCTCCAGAGACTGCAGATCAACATTGTCTAAGCTAATGTGGCGCGTAGTATATATGCACCGGATGTGAAAATGACGTTTCGGTGTATTTTTTTTGACCGTTAGAAGATCAACAAAATTGGTGTATTTTGAGGATTTTCTAACGCGAGTATATTGAAAACGAGTCAATGCAGATCCAGCGTTGCCATGTGCTTTTGAAATTCGGATCGAAGTATATCTGTTTACTAGGTCCAGAGTCGAATGTACACATGAAAAAGGTGGATCAACATTTCTTAAGAAATCGTACTGGATCAACCATTACCGTGAACGGTTCATTATATATATATATATATATACAAACTTTTGCCTTTATAATATTAGTGTTAAGTGTGATATTTTTCAGGGTGAGTTTTAATAGTCTTAAAACTCAATGATTTAATAAAATAAAGAACCCCATATCTTCATTTTATTCAGACCAATCATATAACAACATATATTTTTTTTTTACAGAACCCTCTACTTCGGGGCACCCGCAGTTACTTGATCATGATTATACTACAAAAAAGGAGGAAGTCCTCTGTCATAAAAGAAAACAGTCTGACTCAGGTTAATTACTTAATATAGTATTATTCTAGGTCGGCTCTGCGTTTCATATTGGCATTAGCGGTTTCACCGGCGTAGACTCTGATAAAAGCCTGTCTTAATCCAGGCCATGATCCATCATTGTAGGTACTAAATTCATCCAAATCTATTCAGCCGCTTAAGCGCGAAAGTTTATATTATGTTTGTTACTCACAAACATACATCCAACTTTGGCCTTTTTATTATTAGGATGCAGTTAGACTTTTCACTATTTTAAAATCTGGGTCCTTTAAATACCTTTTTATTTTAATTACAGATATGGAAGTAACCCCTCGAAAAAAAAAGTTGATCAAGAAGTTAAATTTATACAAACGCAAAATATCTGTTTTGCGAGAAGGAAACATAATGCCACGTATCAAGTCATTAGCTCTAAAAACACTCATAAAAGCATATATACGCAACCGTGACAAAAAAGAGCTTGGTGATCCGTAATTTATAAGCATTATCTATAAGCACTTACACAACTTGTATAAACCTAACCTACCTTGTGAAAGACATTAAAACTGCATTTATTATTTATAGAATACTTTGTTTTTATTTTATTTAGAATCCGCATTTAAATCCAATCGCCACTCTACTATGTACATTGGACTAATGCGGATTCTAACCTAATCTGGTATAAAAATAGTATGATTTTATTGGAGCATCTATTTCACTCCGAACATCCCGATATCGATAAAACGATTCGATAAAACCGGCAGCACTATTTGATCTGTTAGGTTGGTACACTAGTTTTTCTCTTTTGTCTGTTGGCGACTCACGCGCCACATGCCGTGTAGCGAAATGCACACGTACGCCCGCCGCCCCGCGGTGACTCGCCGCGACATGCCAGATGTTCCCGCCAGTTGTAAAAAAGGGTCTAAAGGGCTTCGTAATTACGACTTTGTGATAAAATTTTTGTGAGAGGTAGTTGAATAACTAAGCAATGAGTTACAAAAACAATCTGACGAATAGAGCAGTAAACAAACAAAATAACAAAGGGTAAACTTGTCCTAGGTGGTAGTTTTGGAAAAATGGTATTAATTTGAAAATGAAACTGATAACGTGGTATTTTTTCTATGTATTTCAATAGTTCCTGAACTTAACTTAACATTTACATAAAAATACCGACATCGCTAGTACAAAAACACAAAGAAATATACACTGAAAATTTATCGGGTCAGCGAAAAAGTGCCGTCGATAAAGAGGCGGAAGTAAAAATATTTTTTTATTATAATTTTAAATGTCTAGAACAAAAATATGCACATTGCATGAAAGGCCAATTCAATTCGCTTAATATCCTGAAAGAATTTATAAAATACCGTGAAAATTGAAATTTTAATGATTTTTTAAAAAATACCATGTACGAACCAAGTCCGACCGCCAAGGTCATTTTGCAGGCTCAGATCCACTTTTTTGTATTATATTTCGAGCTAAATCACTTTTAAACCAATGCGTTATATCGTCACGTTTATTTTGATATATAGTTTATGTGAATTAATCATAATAAAACGATAAAAACACCATTCAACATCAACACTCGCGCACTTTGTAAACAATGGTTGGTGTCAACTTCTTTTTTTTTTTTTTTTTTTTTTTCTTCTTCTTGGACTCGCTAATCTTAGCATTTGCCATTTTCATGTTTTTTTTTTTTTTTTTTTTTTTTTTTAAATAAAAATTTGGGAAACTTAATTATATACAAAGCCTACTGCGTAACGAAATATGAACAGGATCAGGAGAGTTAGGAAATAAAGGGAACTATCTAATATATTATAAAAATTATGATTGTAAATATACTACAATTAACTAAACTATATATTGATATTATTTGTACAAATAAATGATGCTAAAGATTGGTATATACAGGGGTCTAAAGAGGAAAGGAGGGAAACAATATTAACAGGTAGAGGGATACGGAGGGAGATGAGCTCATCATAGAAGGCACTGTGGTCATATTTGCTACAAGAAAAAAAAATATGATTTTCGTCACCAAATTCATCACCGCATTCGCAAGAAGGGTCACTGACTATTTTCATCCGTGCCAAATGGGCTGGAGTGCATGTGTGGCCAAGCCGCATCCGAATTATAACTGTAGTGGCACGTTTATTCAATTTCATTTTAAAAAACCAAGGTTTGAGTGGAACTCCAGTTTGAATAAATCTGTAGTGTTTTGCCTTGTTACCCACGTTGCCTGCCCAAGACTCATCCCAAGCATTCTTGAGATAAGTCCTAGGTAGAGCAAGAAGATCTTGCGAAAAGTTTTTGTAGGGGAAAAGGTCCCCACACTCTACAGCTTCATTAGCAAGAATATCTGCCCTTTCATTGCCGACTATACCACAATGACTTGGGATCCATGCGAAGTGCACTGAATATCCATAGTCGTTGCATTGCAAAAGCTTATTTCTTGAGTCCATTATAATGTGGTAGTATGTTTTGGATCTAAATGGATATTTGATGAGTGACTGTAATGAACTCATTGAATCACTGAAAATAACAGTATTTTGAAGTTTCATTATTAAAATGTACTCCAGTGCTTTCAAAATCCCGTAGCATTCTCCAGTAAATACTGATGTTTCCGAAGGAAATTTTACTTTTTGTACAATATTATACTCCTTATGATAAATCCCAACGCCAACTTTTCCTATCTGAGAATGCTTGGAGGCATCAGTATAAATCTGATGCCAGCCACGCCAGCGATCATCAACGGCAGTTTTGAAATATACATTAGCATTTCTATCATCACGGTCTATATTGAGGTCAAAGTGTACGGTAGGAGAAAGTGTTAGAGCTTTATAGCTACAGTTGAATAAGGGAAGAAGATTAGATTGATGAATCGGGGCTGTCAACGATTTAAGTTTCTTAAAACTATTAATTAAATATGGAGGCCGTTTATGTTTCCAATATGAAGAAGTGGTTATGAGGTGAGAAAGATGTTGTATTTTGGAATGAAGCTGATGATTTGATATCTGAGAGGTACGGAAAAAGAATCTATCAGACAGATACTGACGTCTTAAATGTAATGGAGATTCACCACATTCTGCCTGAAGTGCAATAATGGGACTAGATTTCATCGCCCCCAAAATGATTCGCATTGCTCTAGACTGAATGCCATCCAAAGATTTGAAAGCAGCTGCTCTTCCAGGTTCTAATAAGAAAGTGCCATAGTCTAGCGTACTTCTTATGAGAGCATTGTACAAGAGTTTTAAAGAAAACGGATGAGCACCCCACCAAACACCAGATAGACCTCTTAGTAAATTCAAATATTTTTCACATTTCGTCACAACATATTCACAATGTGGGTGGCCCGTAAGTTTTGAATCTAATATTACACCTAAGAATTTAGCATAACTATTTACAGGAATAAGAACATTATCATAATATATTTTAGCAGGTATCGGATTGAACTGACGCGTAAATGTAACTACTTTGCTTTTAGACACTGAAAGTTCTAGACCATGCTTATCCAACCATAGCTTAAGAAATTTAAGTGAGTTAGTTAAATCAGAAGATCCTTTAACAATGGATCTACAAGAGGTGTATACAAGTAAGTCATCTGCATACTGTAGGATACTAACCATATTATTAACAGAAGCTTCTAAATCATATGTATAAATACTATAAAGGAGCGGACTCAAAACAGAACCCTGTGGTAGACCCTTCCACGCTACTCTTGTGAGATCAGAAGAATTTAATTTAATCACTCGTCCAGCTAACATGTTTTGAATAAAGTTAGACAAGATAGGTGGGATTTTCAAAAAGTTAAGTTTTTTAATCAACACTTCAATTAAAACATTATCATAGGCAGATTTTATATCTAAAAAAGTAGCTAAAACCAACTTATTAAGTGAATACGCTAGTCTAATATCTGTTATAAAGACACTAATACTGTCCATCGAACTTCTACCTTTTCTAAAGCCATATTGACCCTGAGGCAAAAGGTTCTGACTTTCAATAAACCACTCAATTCTATTTTTAACTAGGTGTTCTACAATTTTTAAGATAACTGGAGATAAGGCTATGGGTCGATATGATGCGGAATCTAATGAACTTTTTGTTGGTTTTAAGAATGGCAATACTATTTGAATTTTCCAATCTGAGGGAATGTCACCTGTCAACATGACGGAATTAATAATTGTTAGTAAATATTGCAAAGAATCTTCACCAAGATGAGCAAAGAAAGAATAAGGAATGCCATCGTTGCCAGGAGCCGTATCGCGGGTCACTGACAAAATGCCTTTCAGCTCGTGAATAGAAAAGGGTGCATCAAGGCCATTCGAACACACAGGATGTTGTGGTAGTGTTCGGGATATAAATAGTTCCTTTGGCGGTACTGTCGCTGGGGCCAAACGGTCTATGAAGCTATCCCTCAGGAAAATAGGCATTGTAGCAGAACTAGATTCATTAACCCCAGATCTATAACGTCTTATGTTAGCCCAGACTGTTGATGGCTTTGTTCTGGGAGAAATGGTTGAACAAAAGCTTTGCCATCCTTGCAGTTTCTTATCTTTCAATGTTTTTTTTGTTTTAGCAATAATATCAATCAATTTATTGAAATTGTCATCTGACATATCACAATTATAAATTATCTCTGCCTCTTTTCTTTGTGTTACAGCTAGACTACATTCTGAATCCCACCAAGGTGGTGATGCTAACTTTCCTAAAGCACTTTTTTTAAGAGGAAATGTTGCATTAGCTGTTTCTATCAATTTATTCACAAAAGTATTAGCACATGTAGATATACCCTGGGATATAGGAGGCAAAGTATTAATCTTATCTTCCATGAAGGCCTTGAAATCACACCATTTATCAGGGATAATTTTGTATCTCATTCTGGGTGGAGCTTTAGGAACATGATTAGCTTTAAATTTGGTAAATTGTAAAATAATGGGAAAATGATCACTTCCATGTGTAAATGGTTGTGTTTTCCATGTAATATCTAGGGCTAAACTAGGAGAGGTAATTGACAAGTCAACAGCACTTACATTTTCTGAGGGTTTTGTTCGCCGAGTTTGAGTGCCATCATTTAAAATACACAAAATCTGCCTATCTATTATGTCAAGCAGGTCTTTACCATGAGTATTGGTTAAAGAGCTACCCCAAGTTCTATGATGAGCATTGAAATCTCCCATGACAACACATGGTTTAGGTAATGAAGAGAACAGAGTTTCAATTTCGTCAAAAATTTGTGAGGAAGGATGTGGTACATAAATAGAGACAAAGCAGATGTTATTAATAATGCAAGCTATAGCGGTAAAATGAGTCATGTTATGTGAAGGTAAAATAAATTGAGTAAAGGAACAAGAATTTTTTATAAGAAGAGCGGCTCCACCCCATCCATCAGGTCTATCTTCCCTGAGACAGGAGAAACCGCTCAATTTAAACACAGAGCCTGGCTTAAGCCAGGTCTCTGTGAGTGCAAGTACAAAAGGGTTAAATTTATTAATTAAATATATAATTTCAGACTTTTTGCTGACTACACTCCTGCAGTTCCACTGAACTGCGGATCTGGTGTGATCCATTGTGGGTGTTTAAAATACTAATTGTGTCAATTATTTTAGCAGCGTTGGACGGTTCTATTATATTAGACTGTAATAAGGTGGTTAGAAGGGCTATGACATCATTAATGTTCAGTTGTTTTTTGTTGTTGTCCTCTGCAATAGCACAACCATTAGGCTGTGTTGTCAAAGGCTGACTAGTCAGATCACGGTGGACCCTTTGGTCATAACCCTTGTGCAGTTTTGGTGGCAGGCGAGGTTTTAAAAACACAGTCTTTCTGGATGAGGATGGGACTTGGGTTGTTGTGGGAGAAGGGAAAGATGGGACTTTATTTGTTGTTAAAATTGCAGCATAAGAATGTGTCATAGGTGGGTGTATTCTTGATGCTTCCGCATAAGAGATACACTTATCTGCCATTGACTGTTTTATTTTGGTTTGTCTGGTGTACTCTGGACAAGATTTACTAGTGGCATTATGTGCACCACCACAGGAACAGCAAGAAATGTAGTCTTCATTAACGTCACATGAGTCACCTGAGTGTTCTTGACCACACTTGAAACAACGTGGTTTGGACCGACACTGCAATTTGGTATGACCAAACCGACAGCAGTTGTAACATTGAATGGTTGGGTATGTGTACAGTTGAACTTGTAAGGCAGTATAACACATGAATATACGGTTAGGTAACACTTGCCCATCAAATGTTACAACAACCGTCTGTGTTGGCTTCCAAACTGGAGCTCCATTAATAATTTCCTTGAAATTGATTCGTCTTACTTTTAAGATTTTCCCACAGCCACTAGGTACTGTAGTGCACTCAATGATCTCCTCTGGAGATATGTCTGTAGGCACTCCTCGAATAACACCCATACGAGACACATTATAAGTTGGGATAAATGCCTTCAAATTATTTTTATTTAAGCTGTCATGGCCAACAAATGCATTAGCATCAATATGATTATTAAAAGCTATGGATACTCTGTTCCTACCAATTCTTTTGACACTACCATTCACAACATTATTGAAAGAGTTATGTTTCAAAAACTTTCCAAAGATAATGGGGTGGAGTGTGGAGCCATCATTTGGTGACTCAGTAATACGTTGCACATGTACAATAAAAGGAGCACTGTCTGTGGAGTCATACTGAGTTCGAGTAACCACTACTGGAGCCTGCGAAGATGGATTTGGTGATGATGTAATTTGTGTCGGTGTTGAGGCAATAGGGCTTGCCACAACAGGACTAGGGACAAAATCTCGGCTTACTACAGTTGTATCGCTATCGCTTGTGAACGGTAATTTCTTATCACAATGACATCCTTTTGATGCATTGGATCCATTTTTCCGCTTCTTTTTATTACAATGTTTGCACGTTTTATGTTTCAGCTTGCGTTTTTTTGAAACGGATGTATCCGTATCTACATCGGATTCATTAGATGGTAGTTTCTCAAAGCTATTGCAGATAGTTACATTGCTACCGACCTGAGGGACCGTGTCCCCAGGATCCGGCGGCTCCTCAAAGTCCATCAGAAAAAACTTTAAAAAACTTACCAGATGCTATAATATTTACACTACTCTACTTTATAAACAAAAAATATTAAAGAAAACAATGAATTCTAACTCTACTGATCAATATTTACAACAAAATTTAAATTTAAAAATTCGGAGGGAAAAAAATCGCGACCGCGCTGTTTGAAGCTTCCCGCCTTTTTTTTCTGTCAACTTCTTCTTTTTTTCCTGACTCTGACAGATGAATCTACTGACACTTCAGTGTTGCTGCTTGTCACAAATATATCCTAGTATGGAATTAAACACTTGGTAGGTTTTGGGAGCGTGGTAAATTTAAACTACCATCAAAACAATTGCCGCGCGCTCCGTGCAACCGTGGTTGCACGGGGCGCGCGACTGTTCGGGGAACTTGCAACCGCAGAGGGTCTGGGCGCGCGAGTCGTGAAGTGCCATGTAAATTAATGCTATTGGCTAGTATAGGACTCCCACCTCTTCAATATATTACATCCTCTTGGTTCTGTTTTTCCAAGATGTTTGTTTGTATTGATAGTTCTCTTGCTAAAATTATTTATTTTATTTGATTTGCTCTGTTTTAAAGTTCAAAAAGTCTTTGTATGCCGACATGCAACGGCCCACCGCACAAAATCTCAGTAAACTTCGCCTAAAGGACCGCCTTTTCGCAAGATTACATGCAAACAAGGAAATGAAATGGAAAAACTGAGCAAGGGCCAGATCCGCGAAGCGAGGGCGAGATGGACCTGCAGGGCCAGACCTTAGTCACGAGGACAACAAAGTCCAAAGAGAATAAAACCACTACAATTAAGTCCTCGAGATCATTGTTTGGCCTGTATTTGGTTTTTGCAAGTGAGAGTTGGTAAGTTTGTTTCATTTAATAGTAACTTACATTTGTATTCGTATTTAGTTATTTATTAAGCAAAAAATCTGAAAAATATTCTTAATAATAAAACACTTAAAACCAGAGAAGGTTTGTCCAGTGTCCACAGTCTCAGTGCAGTGTCACACATTTGGTAAACTTAATACATAAAAAAGAACTTCTAATAGTTCAGTCAAACTTATGTCTAGGATAATATAGTTATCACTATAAAATCCAATACCTACTAACCACATTTCTTATCAGTACAAGGTGACTAGCGGTCACCATCTGTAATATATCACACATTAAAAGTAACATTACATTTACATTTTACTTATATAATATATATATATTTATATAAGGTGCACCGAGGCGATTGCGACTATCAACTTTGAAGTTTTAACTTTATCTTTTGCCATAATCGTCCAGTAAGATAAAATTGAATTTCTAGTAAATCCATATGGTAAAGCATATATCTATGAAATATTTTACATTAAAATAACGTTGAATAATAGTGTATTTTAGATATATTTACAATACAGTCTCTGTTAAAACAGAAAAAGTTACATTGGCCCCACTTTGGGGCGAATGTGACTTTTTAGTGTAACTTGTTTGTGCTTATTGCTTTAAACCTAAGAATTATGTAACTATATAACCTTGAATCCATATTTACGCATAAACGATTTCAAACAGTACTAAAACGCAGTATGTAGCATAAAAAATGCTTTGCGTTTTTTCAGGGGCGAATGCAACTGCGCTCCATAGAATTAGTGTTGGGACTACATTCATCGATAACTTTTTCCTATGTGACTGTAACCGGCAACGATGGGTTCGGAAAATAAAACATGGTTAAATTTTTTAAATGTTATTTTTAATAAGAATATGACCAAAATACGAATAAATATTAAAAAAAAAAACAAATTACAAAATTCTAAATGCGTCTAAGAACCGCAATAAAACCAAATATCGCAATGCACAGTTTATTTACAAAATATCGACATACTATTCTATCGACACTAAACATCACTAGTGATTCACATTTTCCATACAAAAACATAAGGGCTATTGCAACTACCCTTAATTTATCCAAATAGGTACAATCGCCCCGCAAGACAAAAAAAAGAGGCGAAAGTAACTGTTGTAATATTATTCGAAATATGTGACGTAGGATTATATTTATTACCGGAAAAGCTACTTACGGTTAGTATTTCTACTTTTCTTCTTTTGAAACTGCACAGAAACTACGTTTTATATTTTTTTTTTATAAAAGTTTGCACGCAGGTCGTCAACAAACACTTGTCGAAAATGGCGTCTTTCAGAAAAAAGTCTGTCGGTCAAACAGTTTGATAGGTAGGACCGCCATCTGTCATTTTCTGGGACTAACACTAATTTCTCTGTTCACCAATAGATAGTGTGCTCATCAAAAACCGTTAGAATGAAAGATAAATCAATTAGTCACATTCACCCCATAGTTGCAATCGCCTCGGTGCACCTTAGGTATATAAATTATTAAAAATTATCTAGGAAGTATTTCTTATACACATAGTATAGTACATAGAAAGATGAACACTTGTAATTAAAAGTAAAGTCAATTTATTTGAAATACATTTTGTTTACCTAATACCATGACAAATACAACACAAGGACATTCATAAACGACAGGATGATTTTACCCTAAATTTATCAAAATAGAGCATAACTCAAGAATTGTGAACATGATCTTATGATAATTACCTTTTCTTGTTCTTACACTCCTGCATTTTACAGGATCTGGTTCCTTTGCCACCATCGGTACCTTCATCACCACCCTATATGCTGCCTCTACCAAAAGATGATGCAACCGCTTGATTGCAGACAAGCCAGAGCGGCAATTCCATCAACATCATCAAAGCTAACAAAATGCTTACTAAATCATAATAGAAAGGACATGCATATCCTGGTGGGAACACTAACAGGACACTGCCCACTAAATAAACATCTATACACCATCAAAACGATGGACAGGCTCATCTGCAGAGGATGTCTCAGCAACAACAAAACAACTGCACATAGTCCTGGAATGCGAGGAGTAGCAGTACAATGAACAGAAATCCCAAGATCACTCTGCAAAGCCTGCTAAGATCCCTGATAGATTCTGCGCTTCTGGATGGAATAAGGCTGGCTATGCTAGCAAAATGTGGATATAAGAATACTTCAACTATAAACCATCCTAAAAAACTGTGGCAGAGTGCCTCTCTGTGGAAGTGTTTTGTATGGAGGATGAATGAAGAAACCTATTTCCTTGATTGATTATCTTCGGCATTATTATTATTATTATTTTGATAACTATGTACCTATAGGTAGTATTAAATTTGACTAGTGCTTATTTTGTAAGCCTAAAGAAATAAAGATATTGATTTCTGATTTCATTTTTGTTCTTCTATTCAACTCTGTGCCTAGTAGTTGTTGTTTTATAAGTGTTATTATTTTAACTTCTTTTATTGTTGTAACTCAAAAATTGACCTATTGTCTGAAATAAAGCATTTTTATTATATTTATTATTATAAACAATCTACCAAATGAGCCGAGCCATAGCCGTTCCCTAAGAAGACCACCTAGCTGGAGGGAATCCACCACATACCATATGCTGGTTCATCAGGGCTTCTCAACCTCCAGTCAATCAAAGTCTGATTGAAAGTTCAAGCGAGAATGACAGGCAGATAGGCTGCTGAAATTATAGCAGCAACAATTGCTACTGCTGATCAGCTAGTATTTATTACCTATTATCTGTTTTTGTGTAAATCTATACCTATTCTGATTGGTTTTAAGTTTGATGACCATTCCTTTATAGTTTACTTGAAGCGCCCCGCGGCTTCGCCCGCGAACCAGTTTTTTTTCGTCCAAATTTCAGAAATTTATTGCACACCCCAGGGGGTGTGCAATAAATTTCTGAAAAAATTCTTCTTAATAAAAAAATTCTTCTTAAATTTCTTCTTATTGTGTAAAAATAAAAGATACGTGTTTAATTATTCTCTCCATAGTATTATTTAAAAACTTGGATGGTAGGTATAATGTTTGATAAAAACAACATTTTTAAATCTTGATTCTAGTTTTATTTCTTTAATTCAAGTGATATCAAACAACGTTACTTACTAGGTAGATAGGTTTTAAACTTTAACAGTTCTAAGTAGGTATATATACCTACTACTATACATCAGCCAAACTCGATGTAGAATGTTTGTAAACAAACCGCCCATACTTAACCTAAAATACACTCTGTTGCCGCGCCTTTTTATACGCAATTTACATTACTTGTCGATTTAAGATCCTTCCTTCACTAAATATTTCGTACACTCATATCTTAAATTCGACGCCAAGCAAGTGAATTTTAGTTTTTTGTGTCGTGTATAGGTATATACATACCAAATTTACTTGTCATGTCGTATTCATATGTACACGACATGACAGGTAGGTACCTACCTATGTTATGGGTGGATGGATGGACGGATGTAGGTAGGTAGGTATGTATTTATAGGTATGGTAGGTTGGTTGGTGATGCTGAGCGAGAGAAACACTGATAACTCCACAACAACGACACCACCACACTTTTCTCTCTGCTCTATCGAGATACCTCCACACATTTGAAAACAGAACCCACCATGAGGGTCATTGGTATTTCACATGCGCCATATAGGTAGTCCCACGTAGCGGCATATGGTATGCGGTTGTGACATAAATATCATTTTTCTCTACCCGCTGGTGCGGCTGACCGCACGTAAAAAAACTACTTTGTTTGCCTTGCGTCACACGTGGCGCGCGCGCAGAACAAAGGGTCACTGTCAACACAATTTAGTTAGAGTAATAAATAATGCTCGTAGCTATTTGAGCTCTTCTGAGAACTTACATAATTGTTTACTAAAATCACCGAGCGCAGACAGAAAACAATTGCGCGCGAAATGCTAGCGTCTGACTTTACACTTAACTTATTAATGACTGTGTACCTACCTCTATTTTTTGATTATCTGCGTGACATTTACTACTCTAATCTATGGATCTTTGTGTATGAATCAATAATTTAAATTAATTTAATAACAGAAGAACCTAACATAGGTAGGTACAATGAAACCAATAACCTACAACCATCATAAAAAAAACGTTTGATAATTCGAAAAGATGACCCACGACGTGGGCCCATAGCATGCCAGATGAAGTTCAAATAAAATTAAAATATAACCATTCTAAACCTTGAAACCAACACTCGTATAAGGAAGAGACTCATAGAAATAGTTAGCTCATATTTTTCATGTTAAACTATGGCGTATCGGGAAAGAAAAAACTGGTTAA
Organism: Eupithecia centaureata; assembly: GCA_944547425.1. Lineage (NCBI taxonomy): Eukaryota > Metazoa > Arthropoda > Insecta > Lepidoptera > Geometridae > Eupithecia > Eupithecia centaureata. The sequence continues at coordinate 15,877,095 of OX155682.1, forward strand.
AATTTAAATTTATTTATTAATATTTTAAACAGTTTGTAATCAACCTACCTTTGTGTGTAATCTACCACATTGCATTGCATCTACCTACTCTATTTTTGTGTGTTTTTTGTTGCTCTAGTACCTACGAGTCATTTTCGAGTAGGTACGGTCATGTGTACCTTGTACCTACACGCTAGCTACGAGTAGCTTGATTACCTATGCTAGCGTACCCACGGACACAGCGTCAGCGTGTTTAGTTCCTCTGCGCGCTGAGTTGTACTTTGTTGCGTCGTCCAGCAAGCAAGAGTGCGTGTACTGCGTGCGTGTACCTTACGTAATACGATAGCTTGTACAGTACAGTACATATTTTTAAACCTATACTTGTATATCTATTCTGTGGTCCCGCAAACTAGGTACCTGAATATTTTGCCTAGGTATACGAAATAATATGTAAGTTTGGATGGATGAGTGTTTCTTACTCAATCACGCCATTCACGCCAGAACGGCTGAAAGGATCGGGATGAAATTTGGAGCTGAGATAGATAGCGCATATAGTCTGGAATAGCACATAGGCTACATAAACAATACCTTCTGATTTACTCGTGCGAAGCCGGGACGGGCCGCTAGTATTATAAATGTGAAGGTTTAGTTAGATGCAGTGCCGGATTTATATTTTTCATGAGTGTAGGCCACTTTGTCCCGCCGCCCCATGTACTGAGCCGTTCATTATTAGCTGCGCACCCCCCCCCCCCCCCCCGGTAGACATACAATTTGATTGACTGCAATCGAGTGACCGTCCTCTGAAATCTGCCGCCCCCCTAGGACGCTGCCGCCCCCCTACGACGCCGCCGCCCCTAGGCCGCGGCCTATACGGCCTGTTTACAAATCTAGGACTGGTTAGATGGATGGATTGATAGATGGATGTTTGTTGCTCAATCGCGCCAGAACGGCTGAACGGATCTGGATGAAATGAGGCACAGAGATAGATTATAGTCTGATTTAGGCTATATTTTATTCCGGAATTCCCACGGAAACGGGAACTACGCGGGTACCTACTAATATTATAAACGCAATAGCTACTAATATTATAAACGCAATAGTTGTTATTGTACATAGGTAATATATTTGGTACTCTTTCACGCAAAAACTACTGAACGGATTTGGATGAAATTTGGCACAGAGATAAATGTGTACCTACCTAAGTAAAAAAAACTCATGAGATCTGATTTTTTATTTTTGATAAATGTGTACCTACCTAAGTACAAAGAAACTCGTGGGATCTGATTTTTTATTTCTTATGTTTGATAAATGTGTACCTACCTACCAGCTACCTACCTAAGTACAAAGAAACTCGTGAGATGAGATTTTTTTAATGTTTCATCTTTAAATCTAAGGTTTATCAAGTACCAGTATATCAATAAGTTTAAATAATTATCAAAATAATACATTAATATTTGACTTGTTGACTATTTTGTAAGCCTAAATAAATAAATTTATTGATTTCTATAAATTCTAGTACCAATCCGAAGTGCATTGAAAAATGACAAAAAAAAATATACATATACAATACATACAATCTATACATATAATAAAACTGTAACAGGTCCAATTCTGTACATTGAAGATATTTTGAAAATTTTTTTTGGATGGCACTCTATTATCGATACTCAAGCCAAAACTGTATTTTTTTTCATTCATGTCTGTCTGTCTGTATCGTAAACGCGCATCACGCCGAAACTACTTGATGGATTTAAATGAAACTCGGCATGATTATAGGTCATACTACGAGGAAGGACATAGGATACTTTTTATCCCGGAATTCAGTAAGGTTCTCATGGGAGAGGGTATGAAAGTAAAATTCCTTTACCGCGCATCACGCCGAAACTGCTGAATGAGTTGGAATGAAACTCGGGACGATTTGAGTTCATACTACAAGAAAGGACATGGGATACTTTTTATCCCGGAATTCGGTAAGGTTCCCCTGGGAGAGAGGGTGAAAGAAGAATTCTTTGACCACGCATCACGACGGAAGTGAATGAATTCGAATGGAACTCGGGACGATTGGACATGGGATACATTTTATCCCGGAATTCAGTTTGGTTCCCCTGGGCTATACGGGTTTTCAAAAATTTCTCACAGCATCTGAACGACGCGTGTGTGTGTACGCGTCGTTGAGATACTGTGAGAAATTTTTGAAAACCCGTATAGCCCAGGGGAACCAAACTGAATTGAACTGATAAACGCGAAAGTTTGTAAGTATGAATGCATAGATGGATGGATAGATTGATAGATGGATGGATGTTTGTTACTCTTTCACGCAAAAACTGCTGAACGGATCTGGATGTAATTTGGCACAGAGATAGATTATAAGCTGGAATATATAGGCTTTATAGGCATAGGCTTTATTTTATCCCGAAAATCCCACGGGAAAGGGAATTACGCAAGTAAAATCGCGAGGACTCGAAATACTAATCATGCGCAGACGAAGTCGCGGGTACCAGCTAGTATACAATATATAGTTACCTAACAGATTACCAACGTAGCATAATATTTCAAGTGGTTTTTCCTATGTGGTGCCCCCTAGTGTTCTCAGAGACCTAAAGAAATAAAGTTATTGATTTTTTGCAGCCTATCTGCCTGTCATTCTCGCTTGAACTTTCAATCAGACTTTGATTGACTGGAGGTCGAGAAGCCCTGATGAAGCAGCATATGGTATGTGGTGGATTCCCTCCAGCTAGGTGGTCTTCTTAGGGAAAGGCTATGGCTCAGCTCATTTGGTAGATTGTTTATAATAATAAATAAAATAAAAATACAAATGCTTTATTTCAGACAATGGGTTAATTTTTGAGTTACAACAATAAAATAAGTTAAAATAATAACACTTATAAAACAACAACTACTAGGCACAGAGTTGAATAGAAGAACAAAAATGCCGAAGATAATCAATCAAGGAAATAGGTTCCTTCATTCATCCTCCATACAAAACACTTCCACAGAGAGGCACTCTGCCACAGTATTTCAGGATGGTTTATAGTTGAAGTATACTTATATCCACATTTTGCTAGCATAGCCAGCCTTATTCCATCCAGAAGTGCAGAATCTATCAGGGATCTTAGCAGGCTTTGCAGAGTGATCTTGGGATTTCTGTTCATTGTACTGCTACTCCTCGCATTCCAGGACTATGTGCAGTTGTTTTGTTGTTGCTGAGACATCCTCTGCAGATGAGCCTGTCCATCGTTTTGATGGTGTATAGATGTTTATTTAGTGGGCAGTGTCCTGTTAGTGTTCCCACCAGGATATGCATGTCCTTTCTATTATGATTTAGTAAGCATTTTGTTAGCTTTGATGATGTTGATGGAATTGCCGCTCTGGCTTGTCTGCAATCAAGCGGTTGCATCATCTTTTGGTAGAGGCAGCATATAGGGTGGTGATGAAGGTACCGATGGTGACAAAGGAACCAGATCCTGTAAAATGCAGGAGTGTAAGAACAAGAAAAGGTAATTATCATAAGATCATGTTCACAATTCTTGAGTTATGCTCTATTTTGATAAATTTAGGGTAAAATCATCCTGTCGTTTATGAATGTCCTTGTGTTGTATTTGTCATGGTATTAGGTAAACAAAATGTATTTCAAATAAATTGACTTTACTTTTAATTACAAGTGTTCATCTTTCTATGTACTATACTATGTGTATAAGAAATACTTCCTAGATAATTTTTAATAATTTATATACCTATATAAATATATATATATTATATAAGTAAAATGTAAATGTAATGTTACTTTTAATGTGTGATATATTACAGATGGTGACCGCTAGTCACCTTGTACTGATAAGAAATGTGGTTAGTAGGTATTGGATTTTATAGTGATAACTATATTATCCTAGACATAAGTTTGACTGAACTATTAGAAGTTCTTTTTTATGTATTAAGTTTACCAAATGTGTGACACTGCACTGAGACTGTGGACACTGGACAAACCTTCTCTGGTTTAAAGTGTTTTATTATTAAGAATATTTTTCAGATTTTTTGCTTAATAAATAACTAAATACGAATACAAATGTAAGTTACTATTAAATGAAACAAACTTACCAACTCTCACTTGCAAAAACCAAATACAGGCCAAACAATGATCTCGAGGACTTAATTGTAGTGGTTTTATTCTCTTTGGACTTTGTTGTCCTCGTGACTAAGGTCTGGCCCCGCAGGTCCATCTCGCCCTCGCTTCGCGGATCTGGCCCTTGCTCAGTTTTTCCATTTCATTTCCTTGTTTGCATGTAATCTTGCGAAAAGGCGGTCCTTTATGCGAAGTTTACTGAGATTTTGTGCGGTGGGCCGTTGCATGTCGGCATACAAAGACTTTTTGAACTTTAAAACAGAGCAAATCAAATAAAATAAATAATTTTAGCAAGAGAACTATCAATACAAACAAACATCTTGGAAAAACAGAAAGATTCGTATTTTTTTTTTAAATTGCGCTGATTTCTGGCCATGATAGACCTGTTGAGTACATAAGTCAATGTCAAATCATTCATTCTTTTCACAAATATTGTATTATCTAGCAACATTAAGGAAAACATATTTATTTTGCTTACAGCAACACCAACTACCAAAACTCAAAGACTATCAAGTGCTCTTCATCTATCCTAGATGGCGCTACATCACGAAAACCGCCTACAACTCTAACCTACAAAATCTAAAACTTTAAATATTTTTTACTTAAAAACTAATTACTCTAAATAAAACTTTCTTTTCTCTAAAATCCTCTCAAACGATTCTCAAACGATTAAAAAATAAATCAAACGTCTTAGTCCATTTTTGCGGAAATTGGAGGCTAACTTCACACTAAAAATTTAAAACTTAAAATATTTATTACAAAAAAACTAATTACTCTAAATCAATTTTTCTTTTCTCTATAATTCTCTCTAACGATTCTCAAACGATTAGTAAAAAAATCAAACGTCTTAGTCCATTTTTGAGGAAATTGGAGGCTAACTTCACATTAAACAGGAAAAACTTAAAATATTTTTTACGAGAAAACTAATTACTCTAAATTAATTTTTCTTTTCTCTAAAATCCTCTCAAACGATTCTCAAACGATTAAAAAATAAATCAAACGTCTTAGTCTCATTTTGAGGAAAAAGGGGCCAACTTCACACTAAAAAATGAAATCGTTTTTACACAAAAACTAATTACTCTAAAACAATTTTTCTTTTCTCTAAAATCCTCTCAAACGATTCTCAAACGATTAGCATTATCAAATCATTAAAATAATAAAGTCGGGGGGCCAACTTCACACAGGTCCGCCCGCCGCACGTTGAACGACAGAATTGCGTAGGCTAATATCTAGTTCTAGTTCTTCTTGGTTATGGCTCTCCGTCATAGGCTAATATCGTGACCTTGAACGCGTTCGGAGCGAAGTTTCTATTCTACACTGTTTTTGTCTATTCTTATGCTTCGACTTCGATAAGGCAGTATGGTGTTGTTCTTCAACTTCTTAAGAGGCTCTGCAGTTTCATCAAGGGGTAAACAATAGTGCTAATAGATTAGATTAAATTAATAAACTAGATCTAGCATTACTACGTTCCGTAGTGCTCAAAGATGTATTATAGTAACTAGATGTAACATTATAAGGCCGGAAACATATTTACGTGTCCCAGCGTGTCGCAATGCTTACTGTCGCGGCGGTGAGTGTGCACACTATCGTGTCGCGACACGAGGTATCATGGCCCAGTGTTGCCATATATACAGATTTATCTGTATCTGTAGAGAATTTTGACCACAAATGTAGCCAAATCTGTAAAACTTATATTCAGATTAATACAGATCACATAGTCTATGATGAAATAATTGAATACTTTAGTTTATTTTGTTTTTGCGCTAAGATTTCTTGCCAACCTACTAATATTAAGGTGAAAAAATACAATGGTGTTTGCGCGGCTATTTGACGAGCGATCACCGCGCGGGGTTTACCCCTCCCCGCACTCCCGGTTAACTTCTAACTTTATAGACAGGCAGTTAGATATATCCATGAAGTTTGCGAACAATTATGTATATATAAGCAGTATCTCTGTAAAAAATAATATTTAGAGGTAACTTAGCGATGTTTTTCTATAGAGTCAAATTGGATTAATCTTGTTTTGACTCTCATAACTCACTAGCTAGTATCCTTAACTTTTGATTGCTATCAAAAACAATTAAAAACTTTGATATTATTAAACTTTAAAATTAATTTACCGTTTGGTACAAACGTGAGTTTTGGGACTCACGCCACCTTAATGTATTTCAGGAACCTGTTTGTGTTGTCAACGTGTTGTCCAATGCTTAAAATCATATTGGTGACCATTACTCAAACCTACCGATCATATTTTGTTTAACATTAACACTCCTTCTATGACTATAAAACTTTGTGGACCGGACACCGGCAAATTTAATAAAAAGTAAAACAAGAAACCATTTAGGATTATAGATATTTTATTCAGGATTATTCTCACTAAACAACTACTAAATACTATTAAAAATTATCGAAAACCGATTTCAAAAATGACAAAAAATATGTATCATCTTAACTAATAAAATTAAATATATTATTGAGTTGTCGAGAGAAAAATACATAGTTACTTTTTATTTTTTTCTTAAAATTCAATGGCCGAATACTTTGCCTAATTAGAATCATAGGCGCAGTAACAATCTGTAACATATCAAAAAGTGGACCGTAAAATACTTTGCCACAAAAGAATTATCGCCATTTTTGTTGCAAAAAAACAGTTAAAAGCGTTTTTCTCGCGATTTTTGTTTTGTTAGTTATTTAGTTTTCCAAGTACAGCGACGATTAAAAATGTCTTTTTTATTTCGATAGCTTACCATGCCACCCCATAAACATAAAATTCAGATTATAAACAGATTAAAGCTTCTTGTGTTCATACAGATTTTGTACAGATTTTTCGTGTGCGTTCGCCCAGCAAAAAGTATCGTCTTTTCAAGAATCGAATGATGCAGATAATCAGCGCCCTATGTCGTCTAAATGCGCCCGAAATTTTAAATTTGTGCCTCCAAGGGCTGCAGAGATATTTATGAATAATTGATTTTGCTGCACGAACGTTCGCCCAGCAAAACTTTTTTTAAAAAAAGGGTATAGCTGTATTTTAAATATGCAAAAAGATAGCTTAAATTATTTTTAGGCCGCTTTTTAATGTTCATTCGAATTTGGTCTGGTTATCTACCAAAAATATTTCGAATGGTTTTCTATCATTATTGTCTAAAGTATTGGGTATACAAAGATGATTTTTTGCATACGTATTCTTAAAATAGGGCGCTAATTATTGTAGAAGCATGTTTAGCATTGCAGCATTTTTGATCAAATGATCCTTGTACTCTTTACACGTTGAGTCATATATTACTTTTCGTTGACGAACAAGTTCTATAAGATCGTCCATTTTGCTGCAAATAAACTGGTATTACTAAATTAAAAAGTTTTCGCGCCACGAGCCACGCGCCAGTATAGAAACACATTTGCCTGTCGCGACATAACCCCCACCACCGCTCTGGCGCAATCGGTGGCTAGCAGTCTGCGACACGATAGACCGTGGCGCGACACGACACGCCATACAAGTATGTCCCTAACCATACTAAATGTATGAAACCGATATGCTTCTGGCGCGCCCCGACACACTGCGACACGCAAGTATGTTTCTGGCATAAAGACGAACATTTGACACTGTTTTGACTTCTTGCTCTTTGGGAGTATGCCATATGAAAAAAAAAAAAATAGATGTAATTCTTCAGTTCAGTTTCAGTTACATTCAAATACGTAGGTAGAGTCCTTTTCACGAAAGAAGTCCCTTAGACGCGGCGCTGTAGTAGTACGACCGAATGAAGCCAGCAAGCATATGGCATTCTGTCAAATTTAGTTCCACCAGTTGCCGAGGGACTTTTTTCGTGAAAAGGACTCTATGTGGCACTGACCTCTATATATACAAGTACGCGAGGTCCAGCGTACTTGTATAATATATAGAGGTCAGTGCTATGTGGTTAATTTGATTCTTGTCTGACATTCTACTGAAATGTGAAAATAGTGATGTGAAATTCTGTACTTAGCGATTAAATTATGATTTCAGTAAGTAGGTTTGTTGTAACCGCTGCATTGTATGTTGATCATGACGACCGACGTATCGCGGTGGGCGAAGGTGCGCCTGCAACGCAGGAGGTTACGGGTTCGGGAATCGAACCCCTCAGAACAAATTTGTGAACGATCTGCAGATATATGTTCCGTTGGTCTGGGTGTTTTCAATGTACTATAAAAAATGTATATCTATGCATAATAATGTCTTTAATATATCACTTATCTAGTACCCATACCACGAGCTTTAAGTAGCTTACTTTGGGGCTAGATGGTGCTTTGTGGATTGTCCAGCATTATTATATATTATTATAAAAGAGGATAATAAATTCAGTTATGTTTAAAATACACAAGCTGTAATTTTAATTGAAAAGATATACCAATATTCGTTAATCACCTATATTTTTGGGTGTTTGTGGGTGGGGTTTTATATTAAGTTTGGAGTATGTGAGTCAATAACGATTAAATCAATCAGCTGGTAATGATTGAAACTACAACCCCCTCAAGGATCTAGATCGACTTAACCGGTACCTGACCCTGTAGGTATATAAATAAAGACCTACTAAGGATATTTTGTTAAAACTTACATAAACTTGATAAATCTTCTTGATAATAAGTATGTTTTTATTTAAAATGGGGTTAAGCGGTGATGGTTGGTTGCCGTCTTTATGTAGGATATGAGCAGTGAGAAAACTTAGGTAGGTACTTAGTTACATTAACATAAAACGAAATTATTTTTAAAGTATTTTCACGTATGCTCTTCAAAAACTACTATACTTAACTGAAATATTTTGTGCTTAGATACCACTTGGATGCTATCATTTAACCTTTATTTTCAAAGTTTTGTTGTAAAAGTCCTTTAATAACCAATTCTGTGACACGAAACATGGAAATGTAAAAAACACTCACGAGAATTCTATGATGGCTCCCAGACATGTCTTTTCAAGTTTTGTTTCCATTTTTCTTTTGTAATAACAAACTTTTTCACTTCTATATATACAAAATATCCAATAGGATATTTTGTATATATAGAAGTGAAAAATAAGAATAAGTTGTGAACTTCTAGCTACATTGTAATCTTTAGTCTCCTAGATCTTACTAGCGACACCATAATCAAGTTTTGATTTCTAACTCCTACTAAGTCGGTCCATTTAGGTACCGTAGCACTATCTCGGTAGGTATAATTATCAAACTACGACAATTTACTTATGAATCATCATTTTGTAAACCAGTATTAGACATTCATCGACAATAAACTATTGACAACTACCAGTACTTCACTAGGTGGCGTCAAAATGGTACATCAGATGTCAGTTTTTCGTATTGTACTATAATATTAGTGAATTATAGAATTATACTGCTAATGAGCTGTAAATAACGTAGTAAAACAGTTATTATTTTCTATGTACAAAAAACTATTCAACATATTGCAAAGAAAATACATGTAATATCCGCGTCTATCACGATAATAGACTTACCGATGAAAAGATATCTTGCGTTTATCTTCACATAAAGATCCCAAACGGCTTTTACAACCCACAGCTACACAATTCATTATATACTAAGTTCTCGATTAAAAATTATATATATATAAAAAACAAAATTACAAATAAAACATAAACACAAATTTTCATTTTCTCCATTGGACATTCACCTGTCACCGTACGGTGACCACACAAAACCAAAACAATTTCAAATCGGCTACATCGCCGTATAGGATGACAGTGACCTTATGCTTCATCTACCTTTTACTTCACCCATGTATACCAACTGATATCCTTAAAATAATTTATTCCCTGAATAATATAAGCAGCGTTGGGTAGGATGGAATATCAACCCAAATTTTAAAAGCCTGTGGCTTTTAAAATTTGGGTTGATATTGGGTTGATCACTGCATAAGCGCTCCTATCAGCCATATTATAAACTTGAGTCTTTCGATAGGTATTTTTCCAGAGGCATTGAAAGTCTCAATAATAAAACCATTGCATATAAAAGAAAGTAAAAAAAAAATAGAAAACTACAGACCGATATCACTTATTCCTGTTATATCTAAAATATTTGAAAAATACATGTATAGACTAATTAATAACTATTTTGAATCCAATGAAAAATTAAATTGGAAGCCACATGTGGAAAATGTGTAAAAAAAATTGAACAGTCTATGTTTTACATAAATTGTCCACAGTTGTAAACGAAGAAACCCTTCTTACCGCTTACCATGGCCTGATCGCCTCAAACATCAGGTACGGCTTATTATTTTGGGGGAACTCTACAGACGTCGACAAGGTTAATTTAAGTTCCAAAAAAGGTGTGTTAGGGCTATGTTTCGCATTAAAGTAACAGATTCATGTCAACCACTTTTTAAAAAATACAACATTCTTACTCTTCCTTCGCTCTACATTTTGGAAACGGCTATGTTTATAAGACACAATCCGCACCTGTTTCGTTTTCAATCAGATGTTATACAACGCAATAGAAGAGATCAATTTAAAATTTGTACACTTAACTGTAAAAAAAAGGTTTTGCGCAAAAGTTTCTTTGCTATGGCACCAAAGATATATAATAAAATTCCACTTTTGATAAGAGAGCTACCTAGCACGATGTTTCAGAGAAAGCTTAAAACCATACTACTTTATAAATGTTATTATACAATTAAAGAGTTTCTAAATGACAAGAATGTTGACGAATGACCATACTAATAATTATTTTTAACTGAAAATTTGAACTAACTTTATTTTTGACATGTATATCTGATTCCGTTTTCTGTATTTTTGATTATTTTTACATAATTTATTTGTTAAGATGCATGTAATAAACTAATTGCACGCCCATAAAGGGCAAATTACATTGATACAATATCATTTTTTGTGTACCATCTTCAAACATGTAATTATGCAATAAATATACTTTGACTTTGACTACCGTCTGCAGTTAACTCTATTGTTTCGATTGTCTATACTAGTTTTAATGTTTTCTGTTCCTTAATTATGTATAATTTTCGTTACCTATTAATATTATGTTATTTATTAATATAAATATATTATGGCTGGGATGTACCAGGTAAATTAATTTTTAAAATTCACTTACAAAATAATAAAATCGAGTGTGCTACGTAACACCGAAAAACGGAACACATCTTAAGACAACATTTGATTTAGAGAAATATTACTATTTTATAACGGCAACACTGCAATGGTGGATAGGTAGTTGAAGTAGACAGGGGGAATTCTCAGATTTAACCTGTTTCAGGCGCAAATTTTAACCTTGAAAAATACTTAGTGGTGGAAAACCATTTTCCCCGGCAAAAATAGTTCGTGTCGTGACGTTATCTGAAAAATCAATTTTATTTTATTTTTTATTTTATTATGCTAAATTTTATTATTATGCTAAATATTATTATTTTATTATGCTAAAATTATATTTTATAAATTATACACCATTGTTTTCGTCGTAGAATTTCCTAATAGCCTTTGCCTTCTAAATGGTTTCAAAAATTTACGTGATAAAAAATGAGAAAAATGAATGTGTCGAGGCAAAATCAGTAGTAATTATAAGTTTATTAAAGAAAGAGAATTAATTTTTTATTGTAAATAAAAAAAAGTATAACAAACAGCATTAACATTAACATTTAGTTGTTTTGTGCAATTTTGTACTAAAAATTTACCGTATTTTGCCGTTTTTTTATTTTTACATAAAAACCATAATTTTGTACCATATACCGTATTTTTAGACTACGAACACCGTAATTTTACACAGAGAGAGTTGGAGACACTGGTAAGCACAGGCCATAATTAGAATAAGCCGTAATCAAGAAGTTGAAGTCGAACTTTTTGTATTCAGCAATTAGCATTTGCATTTTGCCGATTTTTGCCCTCAAAAGGAAGGAATCAAAATTAGGTATGGAATGCGGTGCGGTATGGGTGCGCGTATCGCTAGGTGCGTACTTCAGCGACGAGCGCGCGCGCTGCATGATGATGGTCCCTAGCGGCGGAGGCGCGCGGCGCGCGGGCTGGCTGGCGCGCCGCCTGCGCCGCACGTTCGGGCTGCCGCGCCGGCCCGCGCTGCTCTGCCAGGGCCACCTGCTGCCGCCCGCTGAGCCGCTGCCCACGCGAGCGCCGCTGCTGCAACTCGAGTGAGTACGAGACGAACTGATCTGCCACAATGAGCTTATCTAAACCTCAACTCCTTCAAGCAAGATAATATGCTTCGGTAGGTAAGGTTTACTCAAAAGCAATACTTACCTACTAATATTTTGACATTATGTATACAAAGAAAATTATGTAAGTAATATTACTAAGCATTAATAATATTGTATAACAAAATCATAAACCAAAATAACATAAAATACAAAAGTACAATCATATTATAGAATACTAACGATCCGCCCCGACTGCGCAAGGGTGCATTATAGGTTGGGGTGAAGTTTACGGGACGTAGGACTTAGAAAATTTTCGATGTTTTTTTCTTTTTAATCCTCACACCAAAATTCACCCATGAGGTGAGTTTTTCAATATTCGATTAGCCTGTGTGAATTTGATCCAAATAAGTAGTTCTAGAGAAACTGTTTTATAACAAACATTCACATAGACCTTCACATTTATTATATTAGTAGGATAAAGGTACAGATACACATGCTAGAAAGCAGGGATGATATGTTTTAAATCATTTGATTAAAATCAGTGATTTAAATCGCGATTAAAATCAAGTGATTTTTTTTTTTAAATTGTTGATTTAAATCAATACTTTTTTACTGCAACCAAAACAGCCAAAAAGTGTCCCCTCCTGACAAACTACAGCTCATACATAAGTATGCATACCATTATATGGTAGCTCAAAGTATTAGCAAGCTGAAGTGGCAATCGGCCGGCCATATCTCGCGAAGAACCGACAACCGTTGGGGTAAATGTGTTCTTGAGTGGAGACCGCGACTCGGTAAACGTAGTGTAGGACGCCCTCCGGCTAGGTGGGATGACGATCTGCGAAAGACTGCTGGCAGATGCTGGATGCGTCAAGCTGAAGACAGGACGCTATGGCGCTCATTGGGGGAGGCCTATGTCCAGCAGTGGACTAATATAGGTTGATGATTATGATGATGATGATTATAATGTTCGGGGGTTCCAAATTAGTCTCCCTTCTGAAAGAACTAAATTCAAACAAATAAGTGTCTGCAGTGAAACCTAAATGATTCTTTGTTCATTTGTTAATGTTGTCTTTTTTATTTTAATTATTTTTTTGTAAGATATTACAAAATGAAGTTTAGAAGAATATAATGTTTGTTGATTTTCGTAAATGTCAGTTTTTATAAATTTAATGCATTATTTTTTATTAAATAGGCAAATAAATATGCTACTTAATTTTTTCAATAGAAGAATGATTTCATTATATTGATATAACAAAAAATACAGGGTGTCCAGTGGCAGATTTCAATGTTTAAAAAACTGTAAAAAAAAACTACACTTCTGATATAAAGCAAGTTTATTTTAATTTTATAACAACAAATGCGGATTTCATTTTTTAAACCACATTCTCCAAATGGCGGCCATCGAGTCTGAAACACTCTTCCAGTCTAGCACGCATGTTTTCATAAACGCGTTTACAGAGCGACTGGGGAATCCTGCTGACTTCGGCTCGAATATTTTCTTTAAGTTGTGTCACAGTGCTCGGATTGGTTTTGTAAACAACAGATTTTAGGTATCCCCATAAGAAAAAGTCACATGGGCTTAAATCGGGTGATCTAGGTGGCCACGGAATGGTACAGTTTCGGGATACCTTTTTTTCAGGAAATAACTGCCGCACTGCATTCATGGACACATTAGCAGTATGAGCTGTGGCTCCGTCCTGCTGGAACCATGTGTTTCGGTTGAAGGATGGACTATTCTGTAGTTCTAGTCTAAAAAGTCACTTAACATCTGGGTATATCTCTCCGAATTCACAGTTACAGTTTGGCCACGTTGATTTTCAAAGAAATAGGGCCCTATGATTGCAGATGCAGGCATGGCACACCAGACTGTTACTACCGCTACCGATGGTGTAGGTCCTGGCCTGGGTCTATTCAATGTTGATCCTGTAGCTCTGAACCTTGCTACCCATGATTGAATGAGGTTGACCGATGGTCCATCACGTAATCGACGAATACCGTAACGATTATTAAATCAAAGACGTGCAGACAACGAAAATCCACTCGAATTGTACGCCTCGATGGCAAAAGCGCGATGCGCTCCACTCCACTGTTCCATGGCAACTAAAATATCCGCACCGCTTGCGCTTCTAACGACGCCCCCCGCGCTCCTCTATCGTACTGCGTTCAGAAACTATGTTTGCTCTAACTTTGAAATCTGCCACTGGACACCCTGTATGTTGTTTTATTCAATAAATAACTTACTTTCATACTGAAAACGATCAGATAATAAAAAAAAATAAAAAAAATCTGATTAAAATCAAATAAATCCGATTTAAATCAAATTAATCTGATTTTTTTATAAAATCATGATTTTTATCAACCCTGCTAATACATCATTAATAATGTTATAATAGCACTTACTTACTAACAATTGTTTTAATAATTAATTGATACGATGGCTCTGATCACCTTGCAAGCTTTGAAGGCATTGATAGTCCTCACCCTCCACGTCACGTCCTACGCGTGATTAAAAAATAAATACTGTTCCTATACTTTTAAGACACTAAAAGTGATGTTAACTAAATGAATAAATACAGATTTTTCTATACTTATGCTTTTGTTTTATACCTAAATAACTAAAAACCCAACAATGTCACGATCATGCACTGGTATAGATAAAGCCCAAACGTCACGATCGTGTAGGGGTAGTTACTGACCCAGGGGTAACTTGGGATTTTTTTTATTTGTTTTAGCAAATCCTTTTAACATCCCCCATCACATCCCACAGCAAAAAGATCGTGAATTAAAGAAAAAAAAATTTGGGCCTGAAAGGGATATGAGCTCTTTGACTGAAATGAATTATATTTGTTTTACTAATATTTATTTTTAAATTGTTGTTTTCAAGACAGGAAATTATTGAATTAAGAGAATTATTTATGTCATATTTATAAGAATTGATGTCTTTGAATTTAATTGTCACTGTGCTATCATCAGCAAATAATGTCATAGGTTGATTAATTATATTTGGGAGGTCATTTATATAAATAATAAAGAGTAAGGGGCCTAATACGCTCCCCTGGGGTACACTCCATATTTGATTTTTCTAACCGATGACTTGTAAGATACTTCGCACTTGGTTTTCCGATCCAGTCTCGTTATTGCTGTTATTTGTCGTCGATCTTTGAGATACGACGAAAGCAAGTCTGAGATATTTCCTCTGATGCCGTAGGCCTCTAGTTTTTTAATTAAAATATCATGGTCTACATAATCGAATGCCTGAGTCATATCGCAGAGAATAGCACAGACAGGAGTTTTATTATCTACTTGGGAAATCACATATTTATAGAATTCATATATTGCTAGATTAATTGTTTTTTCTTGTCTAAATCCTTTTTGTTCATTACACAGTATATTATTCTTCTCCAAGTATGAGTAAATTTCACCATATAAATATTTTTCAAATATTTTTGAGAAAATTGATAGCAATGCTATAGGCCTATAGCAGGCAGTCAGATCTTTGTTTCCTTTTTTAAAGTCATGCGCAATATTGTCTATGCAAGAGTTAGATATTAGACGTGTCGGTTGCTTTATCGTTAATTTTAGGTTATAATATAATAGTGTACATTCAAAATAATTTGTGACATTTGTTTACTTTTAGCATATCTATATTGAAATCACCGACTAAAATTGTATTTTTAATATTTAGCTTACTGTACTACTGTATACGTCAAAATTTTATCAAGTTTATTAAAAAAATATGTTAAAATAATCACGTGTTGTTTTAGGAGGCCTATAAATACAAATTATAACAATTTTTTATTCTAAAAGTTCCTTCAATAGCGCAACATTCAAAAATTGTAGGTAAGGAATGTTTTCTGACTTCAGATATTTCCCTCTCTTTCGTTCGTGGTCATTTTTTACTAGAATGCATGCTCCGCCTTTGCTTCTGTCACACCAGCTCAAACAAGCGGCTAAAGTGTAGTTCTGAAGGTCCAAATTTTGTTCTCTACCTTTTATGATGTTGTGTTCCGTGATACACAGGACGTCGATGTCCATTTTCTGATCCTGATTGGCATGCTAGTTTTGAGTATACTGTTGTATTAGCATCGTCCAGACATGCTTTTAACGCAGCCCCCACTACCCCGCTCCTCGGTAGTCTGCTAGTAAATCAACAGTTGGTCGATTTACTAGCAAACTACGAGCTAGCATGCTATTTTCAAGCAAGGCCCAATACACACATGCTACTTGATAGCATTTGCTTTAAAATAGCATGCTTTCGTGCTACTTACAAGCATGTGTATGAGTAGCTTAAAATTCAGTAATAAGTGTGAGCTAGTAGGGTAATGAAATGTGTGAGTGGCACGGAGTTGAAAAAAAGAGGAGGTGCCCTAAGCAACTCGGCCTCGTGATTCTCAACTAGGCCCTGACGTCATCAAAGTAGGTGTGTCCTAAGTCAGTATACGGTCGGCATTCGTCCTGAACCCACGTCCTTCAGCGCTGGATATATTAAGTATTCTTAAACATTTATTAAACAGGCTGCCATCTATTGTCGACTATCAAAAACAACCATGAATATAAAAAAATACAAAATATATGTAAATTTTTCAGAGCTGTCCCTCCGTCGGGTCGCGTGGTGGACGTCTCTCGGCAGCGCGCCTCCGACGACGACAGCGACTCGCCGGCGGCCCGAGTCCGCAGCGCCTCCGAGCGGCTCCCTCCGCCGCCCGCGCCGGACCAGGACTACCTTCCCAAGGACGAGGTGGACGGCGCGGGCGAGCCCCCCTCCCCCGCTCCCTCGCCCACTCTGGACGAGATGAAGAGGCGCGCGCTCGCGCTGCTGGAGGGCCAGGCGGCGGGCGGGCGCCGGCGCCGCCGCGTGCGCCGCCGCCGGCCCCCCGCGCCGAGCCCCTCCCCCCCGCCGCCGCCCGAGGTGCTGCGCAACGAGGCGGACGCGCCGCGCGCCCCGCGGCACGTGCGCGCGCTCTCCCCCCCTCCCTCCGCCGAACCCGCGCCCGCGCTCTCCCCGATGCCAGGCGGACACGATCCCTTTTTAACTTCATGATCTTGCACTTTTATAATATTACGATGATGCCCTCGAATGTAAAAATCTGTAACTTTAATTAATTTAAAATGCGTTTTATTTACTATCTCAGGAAGTAATAAGCTTACCCGTAGATGTAAAGAGCGTATTAGACCTTCCTAAATATCGGTGAACTCCCAACGAGTCACACCAAATCCGGTCACAGTGTGACTCGTTGGGATTTTTTTTCCCATCAAGTCACACTGTTACACAGGTGTGACACGTTGGGAGTTCTTCTATAAAAAAAAGTTGCAACGAGTAACAGTGTGACTCAATGGGAGAAAAAATCCCAACAAGTCCCATCAATTTATTTTCCTACAGGAAAATATAATAATATTGTAATAGTAGAAAGAAAAAGTGCTCCGCTGGAATCAAATGACATATTTATTACCAAAAAGTCAAAAATAGTATTTTTAATAAAAAATGAAACAAAAACAACTTTTAAATTATATCTTTTAATTTGGTGAACTCCCAACGAGTCACACCAAATCCGGTCACAGTGTGACTCGTTGGGATTTTTTTTCCCATCAAGTCACACTGTTACACAGGTGTGACACGTTGGGAGTTCTTCTATAAAAAAAAGTTGCAACGAGTAACAGTGTGACTCAATGGGAGAAAAAATCCCAACAAGTCCCATCAATTTATTTTCCTACAGGAAAATATAATAATATTGTAATAGTAGAAAGAAAAAGTGCTCCGCTGGAATCAAATGACATATTTATTACCAAAAAGTCAAAAATAGTATTATTAATAAAATATGAAACAAAAACAACTTTTAAATTATATCTTTTAATTTAATTATATCACAAAAGTGGATTGATAGTGTGGGCATGCACAAAGCGAAAACTTTGTAAAGGGCTTCTTAGAATCAAAGTAAGTAATTTACCATTTCATTCTTTTGACTGGTATCGACTGGTGTTGTACCTATATCGTAATAAAAGCTTGTGTTTACTTATTTTTATTTCCATGTTTAGTTCTTTAAATGAAATTCTATAATTTTTAATTGTTTTTTAACAACAAGGCATTGGTATCTACTTAGTACCTATCGGTAAACCCAAGTGGAAACCCAATGGCTGCAAGATGATTTTATAAAAACTTGGTGTGTTTTCGGAGAGGCTCATCGCACCACAAACGCCTTGGAATCATGGCATAGTAAACTAAATAAAGCCATAGGAAAACAGAATCCAAACATTATTATTATGCATTTATTGCACATTTTAAAAGAAGACTCTTTCCTACAAAGTGTTCGACGACAAAACGTGTCTTGTAAAAATAAACGAGCACAAAAGTCAATTTTAAAAGACGAATTAATTCAAGAAGCACAGCAGCTAGAGTTCATTCAAGGTCAAATGACAGTAGGTCATTTTCTAGAAATTGTACGGAATTAGGTTTACTTATACCAATATAACCAATAAAGAGTTATAAAAGGCTGATTATTTTATTATCCTGTATCTCATTTTCATGATAACGGGCCATATAGTGACCCGGTCCTTTGGGAGGCATGCGTGGGGCCGAAGCCAACAGCACAGAGGCCCTTTATGAGAGTTAATATGTAATTAATGTTAATATGTGATGATTTGCTGTTATAGATATAATTAAAAAGTTGTTTTTGTTTCATATTTTATTAAAAATACTATTTTTGACTTTTTGGTAATAAATATGTCATTTGATTCTATTTTCCTGTAGGAAAATAAATTGATGTGACTTGTTGGGATTTTTTCTCCCATTGAGTCACACTGTTACTCGTTGCAACTTTTTTTTATAGAAGAACTCCCAACGTGTCACACCTGTGTAACAGTGTGACTTGATGGGAAAAAAAATCCCAACGAGTCACACTGTGACCGGATTTGGTGTGACTCGTTGGGAGTTCACCTAAATATCGGACCCTGAATTTAGTCGTTCCTAAATTCAGGATAGTTTAATAGCATTTAGGAAGGTAGCATCCATTTAGGAAGAAGAATGGGTTCCGACGCTCTAACTAAATCTACATCGGCTCCTAAATCGGAAGGGTGTAATCACATTTAGGAAGTTTAGTCGCCACTCGCCCACCGTCGCGAGCGCACGTTTTTCTTTGTTTGTGTGCATACGCAAAATAAAATGACAAAAAAAAACAAACTCGCATCTATCTATCTATACTTATAATAAAACTGTAACAGGTCCAAATCTGTACATTGAAGATATTTTGAAAATTTTTTTTGGAGGGCACTCTATTATCGATACTCAAGCCAAAACTGTAATTTTTTTCATTCATGTCTGTCTGTCTGTCTGTCTGTCTGTATCGTAAACGCGCATCACGCCGAAACTACTTGATGGATTTAAATGAAACTCGGCATGATTATAGGTCATACTACGAGGAAGGACATAGGATACTTTTTATCCCGGAATTCAGTAAGGTTCCCATGGGAGAGGGTATGAAAGTAAAATTCCTTTACCGCTCATCACGCCGAAACTGCTGAATGACTTGGAATGAAACTTGGGACGATTTGAGTTCATACTACAAGGAAGGACATGGGATACTTTTTATCCCGGAATTCGGTAAGGTTCCCCTGGGAGAGAGGGTGAAAGAAAAATTCTTTAATGACTTGGAATTTGGAATGGAACTTGGGACGATTTGAGTTCATACTACAAGGAAGGACATGGGATACTTTTTATCCCGGAATTCGGTAAGGTTCCCCTGGGAGAGAGGGTGAAAGAAAAATCCTTTAACCACACATCACGACGGAAGTGAATGAATTCGAATGGAACTTGGGACGATTGGACATGGGATACATTTTATCCCGGAATTCAGTTTGGTTCCCCTGGGCTATACGGGTTTTCAAAAATTTCTCACGTAAAAATTTCGTAGGTACGCGTCTGAACGACTCGTACACACGCGTCGTTTTTGAAATTTTTGAAAAACCGTATAGCCCAGGGGAACCAAACTGAATTGAACTGATAAGCGTAAGTTTGTAAGTATGAATGGATAGATTGATAGATGGATGGATGTTTGTTACTCTTTCACGCAAAAACTGCTGAACGGATCTGGATGAAATTTGGCACAGAGATAGATTATAAGCTGGAATAACACATAGGCTTTATTTTATCCCGAAAAGCCCACGAGAAAGGGAATTACGCAAGTACAATAGCGAGTACTCGAAATACTAATCATGCGCAGACGAAGTCGCGGGCACCAGCTAGTTTATAATATCGGTAAGGATTATTTAATTCGACTAATATCCTACTAATATTATAAACGTGAAAGTTTGTAGGTATGGATGGATGGATGTTTGTTACTCTTTCACGCAAAAACTACTGAACGGCTATGGATGAAAAATAGCACAGAGATAGATTATAGTCTGCATTCTGGAATAACGCATAGGTTATTTGGATATTTTATCCCGGAATTCCCACGGGAACGGGAATTACGCGGGTGAAACCAAGGGGCGCTGCTAGTTAGGTATAAATGTGAATGTTTGGATGGATGGATGTTTGTTACTCAATCACGCCAGAACGACACAGGGACTTAGAAGATTTTGAATAAATTCATTGACATTGCTATAATTATAATATAATATTAGTCAAAGTCAAAGTGCTTTATTTCCTTTAGACCTTACAGGACTCTTGGACACGTCACAAAATTGATGTTAGGTACAAATTTTAATTAAAACTAGAAAATAAAGTGCTCACTTTGATTTTTGTTCACTTAGGTTGTTAGTTTCCGAGTTGGAGCAAAACTCGTTCCAAACATCTTTATCCTCTAAATAATCTGATATTTTATAGTAAGCCTTTTTACAGAGAATAGTTTTGACAATTTGTTTGAATTTATTTACTGACAATTTTTGCAACTCACTTGGAGTTTTGTTGTAGAAGCGTATACATTGCCCTTTGAAAGATAGCTTAACTTTGTTTAGTCTAGTTGTGGGCAAAGCGAGTTTATTCTTATTTCTAGTATTTACATTATGTATATCGCTGTTCTTAGGGAACCGATTTATATTTTTATGAGTGTACAGCAAGTTTTCATAAATATATTGACATGGTACTGTCATTATGTTTATTTCTTTGAATTTATAACGAAGGGATTCTCTGGGACCCATATTATAGATTGCACGCACGGCCCTCTTCTGCAGCACAAATATGGTGTTAATATCTGCAGCGTTCCCCCACAGTAGTATACCATAAGACATAATACTATGGAAGTAGCTGAAATAAACAAGTCTAGAGGTATCAACGTCTGTGAGTTGACGGATTTTTTTGACTGCATATGCTGCATTAATACTTTTCATTAATTAATTCACTTAATTTTGTAATCAAGCGATCTATAGTAGGTATTATTGAATTTGTTGTAATCACTACATAGTATAAAACAAAGTCGCTTTTTCTGTCCATATGTCCCTATATCCTCATGTCCCTTTGACTCCTTAAATCTTTAAAACTACGAAACGGATTTTGATGCGTTTTTTTTAATAGATAGAGTAATTCAAGAGGAAGGTTTTTATGTACCTATAATAATATCCATGAAATAGTGGAAAAATACTGTTATTTTTGAGGTTTCTAATGTGATGTCGTAAATAGTTAATTTTTTCTGCTTACATTGCAAACGCAGGCTAAACCCTACGAGATTTATCAAAATAGAGTGAGTGGGGGGAAGCTTTGAGCTTTTCAGCTCATTTATTTTTCCCGTATTCCGGTATAATTTTTTTCCAAGTTTCAAGCACTACACACTAATAAGGCGGGTCCACACCGGACGATCCATCACTCTTCGATCACACACGGCAGGATTGCGTTTCGTCGAGTTTGTATTTTTATGCGCAAATATTTATACCACTGCTACAGCAATGATGCCAATAAATATAGAATAAAGATTGCTGCTGCCACAGCAATTCGACGCCACCACTGTACGTGTGACTCCATCTCCAGACACAGTTCGACTAATCACGGATCACCTATGGATCGCGTGGTTCAGGATCGCAGTTTCAACAAACTGGATCGGTCTAGTACGGTTCACGATTTTGGATCGCGGATCGCGGGATCGCCAATCCATTTTGGATTGTCTGGTGTGGACCCGCCCATTGAATTTTAGCGGCAAATTGTAATTTCTCGTAAAATATTTCGTTGACGTTAGTGGCAGCGGGTTTGGCGCGAAAAAGTTGTACATGTCTGCTCTCGACAAGGCCTGGCGGCCGACTGATGACAGGCGCGCGACGCGGAATGGACGGACAGCGCGCAATTTCACTGGTCTTTATTTATAAATGTACAATTTGCAACAAAATAATGTTCTTTCGCAATAAAATAAAAACATAATTCACTAAAGTATATATTAGGGAACATGTGGTCGAAATTTCATTGTAATAGGTTAAATTACTAGGAAATAAGCCCAATTTTTCCGTATTTAGAGGTAACTTTGCGATGTTTTTCTATAGAGTCAATTGAGTTATGGAAGTCAAAACAAGATTAATCGAATGATTAATCTTGTTTTGACTTCCATAACTCACTAGCTAGTATCCTTAACTTTTGATTGCTATCAAAAACAATTAAAAACTTTGATTTTTTTAAGCTTTAAAATTTATTTACAGTTTAATATAAACGTGAGTTTTGGGACTCACTCCACCTTAATACATTAGAGTACTTAAGTGGGGGCAAGATCGAACGGTTTTTTGATGAGATGGTCAGTGTTGTTTTTGAATCCTTGTAGAAGAATAGATATTAACTTTATTTAAAAGTAAATTAGAAATAAATAAAAGGCAAAGACTAGATTTTTATAATAATTATGTTCATAACAGCCTGATAAAGCTTTCCAAAAAGTAGAAAACTGTAAATAAAAATATGATTTTCACTAAACTGAAACAGGGGGAAGATGAAAAGGTGACGGGGTAAGATCGAAAAAAAATCTAAAATCGTTAAAACGTGTCTTAGGCAACGTTAATGGTCCTTAGTCTATAGTGTTAAGTAATTAAAAAAGTTTTAACTGACTGTAGTGGCAAAATCTGTTTTTAACAGAGATATAACAGATTTTTAGAAACTTGTATTCCGAACTTACCCCACTGGGGGAAGATTGAAGTAGAGGTTCTCAAACTTTTCCGCCAATTTGCTTAAGTTTTGACTGAAGAAAAAATCATTATCTATCAATCAAAAACTGTTTTTGTTTCACATGATATCTGTATGAATATTCTTTTTATCACCATAATACAGGGTGTTAGTGTGAACAGCGTTATCCTTGAAACCAGAGGTTCAGTATCATGAGTAGAGTCCAAAACCTATGAGATAAGGTTAATGCCTGTTTTAGTTTCGCAGTATTTTGATATTTTATGTCATAGATATTGTCCGTGATATTATGGTCACCCTAGAACCAGGCAAGTTTCCAGGTTTGTTTCTAGGCAAGATAAACTGTTTTAAAACAAGTCTAAATTCACAGAATAATCATAAAATTCAATAGACCAAAGTACCTTGGTAGGCAGGTATTTTTGGCGTACTTAACCCTAGGCCAGTTCTTATTCTATTCATAAATGTTCGTCCCTCAGACGAATGAAACGTCATTGCGAGTAAAATACACTTGCGATGTATTTGGTTGTATGACTTATGAAGGTGCTTAAAAGGTGTATCTGATTCGATTTACAACTTTGAATCATTTTAACGTTTTGCGCGGTCTGTGAGACGAATGTTATTGAATCTAGGGTTAAAGTTTATCACCAATCAATTTTATCTACTATTCAATCTAAATTTCAGTTCTTTGTACAGTGAATGAAATTCACTTACCAAAATAACACTTCACCATCACGCAACCACCGCACGTTTTCTCACTCGTAGATTAGGTATTATTACACACTCGAGAAAACACAAATTAGTACCTAATTTGTCAGCTTATTAAACACCTTACGAACACTTGCATTTTGCATGACTGGGCATGGTGAACTGGCCATATGTACGTACGTACGTAGCCTTTGTGTCTTTGGGATAGTTTCCTAGCTTAGCACACGTTATCCTGGGATGGAAACAGCTGAGCTCTGCGTACATCGTACGAGCCAAGTTCACCAGAGCGATGGCATAAGGCCGCACCATTTCAGTCCACTTTTATTTACATTTTTGTAAGACTTCGTAACTCGTTCGTACTGAAAACAATTGACGCGCGAAAATCTGTGTCAACGACGCGACGACGTGCTCTCCGTCACGCTGGCGGTCTGTCACTGAGGAGCGATCGGACGGCGCCTGCGCGAGCAGGCGGGCGGCGCGTGCGGCGCGGTGAGGTGTGGGGGGCGCGGCAATGAACACTTGCATGGCGGGCGGCTCGTTTGATCAAAACAGGTCGACACCTGCGCGGCCCCGTCAATGTACTCGTGTTGTAGTTTTACCACTTAGAAGGTGTATCGAATATTTTTGTTTCAAAAATAAATTAAAAATAGAATAATTATTTTTCATCGGTTTTGGACTCTACTCATGCTGCTGAACCTCTGGTTTCAAGGATAACGCTGTTCACACTAACACCCTGTATAATTGTTTTTTTTTCTTTTGTAGTAAATTTTTAACGTATTTTCTTTTATGTTGGTCTTCTTTTTTATTTTACATTTCTTAGCATGCCTAGTTCTTGTTTCTTTATTACTTTCAGCATTTTTTTATTTATTTTCTTATTTTTCTTGCTGAAATTTTATCGTAGCGCTGGCAGTGGTATAGGGTATATGGGTAATGGTATATGAGTAATGTTTTATTCGCTGGAACAAAAAAATAATATTTTTTTATATATTAATTATTTCACAGACATTTTCTGCCCATGTACTAACTACTTAATAACAACAATTAATTTATTCATTTAAAATGCCAAATTGACTGAATTAAATATCTAAATTAAGTAAATACAAAATTTAACTTCGTTAATACTCAATTCCTTAAATGAAAAAATAAAAAGTGAACTTCGATAATCAGTCACGGGATAAATTTTCAAAAATGTGACCTGCCTTCCACAAACTCAGAGATACAGTTTGAGAACATCTGGCTTTTAGTATGAAATCTGAAAAAGGGTCAAGATTAAAACTTTTATATGTTCGTCTCACCTTCCCGTTAAATGAAATAGGGGAAAGACGAAAAGTTGAAATAAATTCCAAAATACGAGAAATATATTGATTTAGAGGTATAATTATATAAATATCAACAAAAAATAATAAGCAGATGTTTCAATTAAACACTCGTAATTTAATTTACAAGACACGGGGCAAGATGAAATCACTTTTGTGAATCCTGAAAAATACACTGTCTTTGAAAATTGCACTTTACACACAACCAGGCGTTCTCAGCCGCAACCGCTGACTGAGGTCTGATGATAAGTAACAAATTGGTGGCCCCGATGATGTTGCCAGCACTGCAATAAGTGCTATAAATCTGGTGTTATTGAAGACTTTTATCTTACCCCTTTTTTCATCTTCCCCCCACTCACTCTTAGGTTAGGTTTTTTTTTTTTGTTTTGTTCTACGACCTCCAACGTTATCGGAGTCTTTTTGTATCTTTTCCTTATTTGAGCCTGATTCATACTAGTTCTCGCATTTATGCCTCTCGCACTTTCATACTTCATACTAATTCCTTTCATTCATCACCTATTAAGTATGTAGTATTATTGTATGTTTTTCTTTTCTTTCTTTGTGTCAAGTATAATAAAGAGTTATCTATCTATCTCACTGACCTCTATATATACAAGCGTACTTGTATAGATACAGGTCAGTGATCTATCTACATAGTAGAGTAGGTTACTAAGTGTACGGTGTCCATTGCTCGCTACGAAAATAATTGAAAATCTTTAAACATTTTTATCTTCGGCTAGAATTTTTTTTTCGGTCTGCGAATTTTTTTTTTGTTGATGGTTAGGGGTCCTCTGCCATCCCCCTTATTTTTCGGTAGTCGTCTGGTAACACCCGGTATTTTGTAAAATGTAAGAAAATATGTAAAAACCCAGTGTAAATCAAACAAAATTCATAAACCCTGTATAATGTAAGAAATTAGGTTAGGTTAGGTTTTTTTTTTTTTTTTTTTTTTTTTTTTAATTCCTGGTTTCCTCCAACATAATCGGAGTCCTTATCTACCTTGAGCCTGATTCATACAAGTTCTCGCTTTAATTCTTCTCGCACTTTCATACTATACCATTCATTCATCATCTTTTATACTTATTGCGGGAGGGATGCCCGCCTAAGGGTTGAGCTATCTATATTTCTTTGTTTCTATTTCTACAAGGGAGTTTTTACCATACCTTATTCTATCTTATACATATTGCAGGTGCCATTATAAAATTCATTGCTGGGTCCTTTATATTCAGTAATATAAGTGATCAGCAAATGTTATATATCCTTATTTCTTCTTATTACTATATTTGCTATATTTAAACAGTAATCTATAAAGTCTTTTAATATATACTTATTACTCATAAAATCTTTTACATTTTCTACCCTTAATGTGATGTCCAATCTTTGCTCAGCTTCATATCTCCGTACGCCAAATACTGGGCACTCAAATAGAATGTACTCTACGGTTTCCTTTTTGCTGCTTTCGCAGGTGCATGACGGACTCTCCTTACACCTGAACCTATTCAGGTATTCAGAGAATCCACCATGCCCTGTCATTATTTGCGTGATTACACCAGAGGGCCTTAACATTTTGATAATTTTATGAGACTTAATTATGTCGGGAAAGAAGATTTTTGTTACCGCTGCATTTTCGCTGGTAATGTATCTCCTGTTCCATTCGTCAAGAGTTCCTATACGGATATGTCGCTTAACGAATGAAACAGGGCATGCGTCATATAGTGGTGAGGTCTTAGTTTTCAGGGCGGCGTCCTTTGCCAGCGCATCAGCTCGCTCGTTGCCCTCCAGTCCTGCGTGTGCTTTAATCCAATACAAATCAACGCATTTGTTCTGTACCCTGCTTGCTTTTAAGTTCTTTCGAGCTTTTACTGCAAGAGGGTGAGTGGAGCTGTTGTTTGTAATGGTTTGAAGCGAGGACTGTGAGTCACTGTAGATACCGAAGCGGGTTTCTGACATCTTCAGTATTTCCTCAGTAGCTTTGTATATTGCCAGTAATTCTGCCTGGTAGACAGTGCAGTGTGACGAAAGCTTCAGTTTGGTTGATTTGGTCTCGGTCTGATTATTCCAAATGGATAATGCAGCTCCGACTTTCTCGCCAATCTTACTACCGTCTGTGAACATCCGTACTGCGTAATCGCTGTGGATATTCACCTGCTCTTGGTCTTCCAGACGCACGAATTCCAGGCTCATATACTCAGCTGGGTGAGGGTTTTCTGAGAATGCCGACATTTTCTCCACTTCTCTGTCTCCTAGCGCGGGCTGGATCACCCCCTTCCTTGCCTCGTACAGGGCGGCTGCTTCTTGTACTCTGAGGTCGAGTGGTAGTAATCCAGCCAGCGCCAGTGCAGAATTTAGAGAAGCAGTTCTATATGCTCGGCATATTTTTTGAGCGAACCCGCGCTGGACGGAGTTAAGCAGTTTCTGAATGCCCAGTTTTTTGGTTGCTGGGGCCCATACGCTTGCTGCATACAATACAGTTGGCTCAACAACTGCATTATAAATAGCCCTAACAACTTCCGGGTGCAGACCCCAGCTTATCTTAGCTGCTCTGGATAGTTGTTTGAAGATACTGACAGCTTTCCTACAGACGATTGACGCGTGCTGATTAAAAGTCAGCTTATCGTCAATCGTTAGCCCCAGTATCTTCATTTCCTTTGACATAGCTATGTCGATCCCGCCCATCCTCAGAAGCGGAGCATCATATTTAAGTTTTCTGGTCACTATCATCGCAATTGTTTTGTGCGGCGCAAACTTTAACTTATTTTTGATGCCCCACTCCCGAACATAAGCGAGAGCGGCGTTTCCCTGTCCTTGGATATCCAGTGCAGTATTCCCGTCGAAGACCATCACTATATCGTCCGCGAATGCTTGGCAATAGTCACCTCTCTGCTCTAGGCCTTTGAGCAATGGATCAATGAGCAAGTTCCACAATACAGGTCCGCCGATTGAGCCTTGAACGCATCCTTTGTGGGTGGGTCTGGTAATTTGTTCTCCAGCGTATCTTACGTTTACCGTCCTTCCGTCCAGGCAGCTGTCGATGACTTTTCTTATATTGACTGGGCATCCTTCCTCTGCTAGTCGGACTCTGAGCGCTGGCCACCAAGCGCCGTCGAAGGCGCCCTCTATGTCCAATGATACAACTGTAATAAGTTTTTTAAGTGCGAGTTTTTCGTGAATCCGTTTCATCAGAGCATAGAGGGCGTCATCGGTGCTTTTCTGTGGTACGAATCCGAACTGGCGGGTACTGAGCTTTGGAAGAACGTGGTACTTAACCCTGCCCATAAGCATCTTCTCAAAGACCTTGCCCATGATCGGGAGGAGTCCTGTCGGCCTGTATGATTTCGGGTCTTGGTAGTTCTTGATGAGTTGAGTTGATGACCCAGCGCTTCAAATGAGATGTACGAAACAAAGGTTAGGTTAGGTTAGGTTAGGTTAGGTTAGGTTAGGTTAGGTTAGGTTAGGTTAGGTTAGGTTAGGTTAGGTTAGGTTAGGTTAGGTAAGGTTAGGTTAGGTTAGGTTAGGTTAGGTTAGGTTAGGTTAGGTTAGGTTAGGTTTTTTTTTTTTTTTTTTTTTTTTAATGGTGTAGAGTATACTCATTCCGTTGGAAGCTCCGCGCTAATGGGATACACTTTGCTTCCAACTGTTTGAGTTATTTGTGTTGTGATTATTTAGTTAATAGAAGTGTTGTCTATAAGTGTTGTGTTTGCGTTGTTTCAATGTGAAGTCATGGTATTGTTTAGGAAGGTTGTTAGGGAAGGGACTTGTTTAATTTTTATTTAATTATTCAAATTCCAGAGGAATCTTTACTATATGTACAAATTAATGTTCCGTTGCATGTCGGCTACCGCTGGCTAGCGAACGGAGATACATTATGTCAGCATCTTGCCGAAGCTTGCTATTAGGAGTTCTGCCAACAAGGTGATCCACTGGGTAGCCGGCATACAGGGTTAACATACTTATATAAATATAAGATGGGAGATTTGAAAATATAATGATAACTATGCTATGATCTATTGAGTTCATACAGTTTGTTCGTAATATTTACATTTCTTGTTGTTCATGTCGGCAATTTAGCGCTATAGTTGCTGGCTGGAAAGTTGCCCGCGAGCAAGTTGTTGCGATCCACTTGCCGGCAATAACCGGCAAGCGGTCCAAGGCAAGCCGTGCTTGTTGCATTGTCCCGTTGGCATCACGCCAGAGCTAGGCAGTCTTTCCTGACAGATGCTCGGGCATTCCGCCGGCAGGACAATGTTACATATAATTCAAAATGAAGATTTTAATACAATCATGGTATTCTAAGGTACCAAACAGTAGCAATTTATCTACATGAGACAGGTAAGTGATGTCACGTTAAAAATTATGTGGAAACATGTATTATTACAAAATAGCTTAAAATAATTGTAATTATCTAAAAACAAGTTATAATAAAGAAGTATAAAAGAAAGTAGTAGTTTTTTTTTTTTTTTTTTTTTTTTGTTCTTTTGTTTTTCTTTTGTTCTTTTTTTTTTGTTTTTGTTTTTCTTGTTTTTTTTTTTTTTTTTTATTGCAGAAGATTATAGGTGATCAATTGAACTTGCAAAGTGAAGTTCGATCATTATTATATGAGTCACTTCATTCGAAGATATAACTAACCAGGTAGTACTTTAAACCTACTAGGCAGTCGCACGATTTTAAAAGTAAATCGATTTACTCGATTTCATGTTTTTTTTTTTTTTTTTTTTTGAGGGTAGCCATGCCTTAGCTGGCACTGTCTGCAAGGCGATGTCTTCATTTCTTCAGAGAAAATTTAAAATTTATTGGGTGGGTAGAATCATACCTACTATGGGTGGGTGATTTTATATCTTCGAATGAAGTGACTCATATAATAGTGATCGAACTTCACTTTGCAAGTTCAATTGATCACCTATTGATATTTCGTCACTTCATTCTTCAGATATAATTAACCAGGTAGATGTTTAGAGTATGCATCATTTGCAATCAAATATGCTTTTATAAAATCAAAATAAAATTTAAATTTAGAATTATAATACAAGCTTTACCCAAAATTAGTAGGTAGTTTGTTAGTATTTTTACTAACTATAGGTACCTACTGCAGAAAGACATCCTCAAACATTTTACAATGTAAGTTATGTTATTTTCTATTTGTTTTTATCGTTACCTAATACTTATAATCAAATAAGTAGGTACAAAAAGTAATTCGTTATTTTTCATTAATAAAGATTTTGGTTTAGGGAAAAATCCCTTCTTATAGGGCGATTGTAAGTCCTAGCAAAGTTTTGTGAGGATCCATGCCATCCGACCGTTTTCTGGAAAAAGTCAAACGAGACCTCAACGGAAGCCGCCGCTAATGCGTGTCTAGCGCTAGAAACGCTAAATATGGTCATGTCAACTCCATTCTCCACTTTACATCAGCAGGACTCAATCTTGAAGTCATTAATCATTAATCCAGCGCAGCAGCTGGATAAAGCTTTGAATTTTCTTTGATAAATTGCAAGATCAAGGTCTGGTTCACCAGCAGTAAGAGTTTTTATAAGATCAGAAAATTGGATTTGTTACTTTTATATATTTTTGTTTGACACTTTATAAGCTAAAGCGTTTGAGCCCCTTATGCAGGTATTACTGTCGTAATGACCGATGTAATGACCAGCAAAGTCAAGCACTAACCGAGAACCCCAAGTTAAACAATGATTTGGAATAGAGGGGTTTTGTTTGTATGTAAATGCCGTTTAGCATACGTCTAATGTTACCACCCAAAAGCAATGATAGTGCTGACCGTTGCAAATAAAAGGTTGATTAGAGTACCTCTGCTGAACTGTTATATTTTGAAAGTGAGTAGGTACATCCGCTGGTTGAGAAGTCTATAAGTCACCAGCAATAACATTTTAAATATTCATAGGTATTTACAATAATGTGTTCTGATTACGTCAGTTTAGAAACAATAAACTCCCAAATTTGCTACCACCCACTGTGGGTGGTATGTACGTTAATACTACTAAAGACGGTGGATAACATTAAGTTTTAGACTAGACTTGCTAGAGGTGGGATAGTTTGCTGTTTAAAAGTAGTCCTGAGCTTCGCGGTTCCCAAGGTAGGACTTCTTTGTTATGATATTTAGTGGGATTGAAAATGATATTTTTTATAATGTAAATTATTCTAATATAGTATTTCAAAATCTAATACCGTCTTTAGGAAACCAGGAACCTGTCCAATTCCAGTTGCTTCATTGCTTAAATTTCTTAAGCACTTTAGGACAACAGAATATGGCGGGAATGCATAGAAGTTGCTTTTCTGCTATCTAATCGTTAACGCGTCTATCGCCGAAGTATCTGGATTTCGATTGTAGACTGTATAGTCGAACATTTCGTATAGGTGCGGAAAGCAAAATGGTTGAGCAATGGAATAGTCCTCACTCTATATTAGGTATAGGCAGATATGTGTCGATATTAATTTAGCGTGATCCTTCACTAGCTACGATGCACTAGCGTAACAATTTAAAACCATTTGTAATGTAGTAAGGAGCTCATACAAAATCAAGAAGCTTCTATAAAGACTTCTATGGCAAAATATATATATACCTATATTTTTATCACCATGTAACTTACAGATAGGTAATAGTTCAACTATGTTTACTACATTCTGGTGGTAATAATTGTATGTTTCCGATACATAAAATGTCACTGAGATAAATATAAAGCGTTAGTATTTTTTAGTAGCCTTATTTACAGGCAAATAAGCTTCTTTAAGGAATTAATGAATGAATAAAGGTTTATTGCAGCTAGGGATCCGTGTTTAGGAATCAGTTTAAGCACGATCCTATGATCCGTCATCTTAAAATGAATGAATTTAATGAGAGTTATTAAATTCAACATAAAAGGTTTATGAACTTTAGAATAAGTGGTCACAGTTAGTGAAAATAAAGACTCCTTGAGAGCGACCACAAACTAAAATAGCCCCTATGTATCTAATTCGATTAAATTATTAATCGCTGTTAGCATTTCAAGTTCATCATCGCAAGAAAGATGACTAAGTACCCTTTTCTATTGTACAGTATAAATAGATAGTTAATTTTTCGACTAACTAACTCTAACTCTACTAGTTAACTTCATAGAATAACTTAAATCCAATCAGTTTTATAATGGAACGACAATTATAAAAATGTAGGTTATGCTCAGGGTGTACCCAATTTTATAATTGCGGTGCCGGAGCACGTGGCTTGCTCCAGTTTAGAGTCTGAGCTGTCGGCCTCGCTCCTGCCTGAGGCCCCCTGTAACCTGCGGGGTTACCTCCCCCCCCCCCCATAGTTCATGTATAACGACGTATATGTATAAGGAGGGCTGTTCTGTTCCCCACCCGGGGGCGACTGGTCGTCGGATGGACTGACGCCACTACTGGTGCCTTTGCGGATGCGGTTATTTATTTTTTAATATCAGTAACTATAGTAATTTTTATAGCCTTTTAATCTTTAAACTAGTCTTAGTGAGAGCTTCTGACCAAATAATTACATCGTGGTCTTCATTCTGGATAAGATTTCATCACGATCCAGACCGGGAGTTGATAAGTTTCCCTTGACAATTTTATAACGTATGTATAAGAATTTTATAATAACTTCAATAAGTACCGAGAAGCCCCTGTTAATAGCAGTGGTGCCTAGCTTAACTGCTGCTGAGCTGAGTCGACTCTCTTATCCTCTGTCCTAGTGGCATCAGATATTGTAGCAGCAATTTTACGTTTTAAATTGAGTGCTTGTAAGAAACGCAGTTTTCTGAATTGCAAGACAAAAAACGGGCAGAGTAAACCAAAACATATAATATATATATACCAATACTTATCCATCATGCATGACAATGTCTCTTTGAAACCCACTGAGAGTTTTAAGAATTAGTTATAATTTACCTCGTACGAGCGTAAAAAGTGCACCTAATGCTTAATAGAATTGCCATGTGTTGTTCGACAGACAACCAACAGGCGAACCCAATGACCTACTTAACAAGAGTGATCTATATTGAATCTAATTATATAAATATTTAATTTAATGGTACTGTGATAATCCACGTTTACCATTTATTCAATAAGAGGCCACGTGCTAACTTTCCGTTAACATCAAGGTTCTAATTTGCAAAAATAAGCAACTACCAGACTTAGTTGTAGTTTTATAATATGTCGCTTTGAGAAAACCCACGTATAACCTTTAGCATAGCAGGTTATAATTTGAGAGTGTAAATGTCAGCAAGTAAAGCACCAAACGTGGTCCCAACCCAACAAAGTGTAATTATTGTAATATTTTGTTTTGTGAAGATCTATGATTTGACTTCTAGCATATAGCAGCCGTGGTGGTTCTAATTTGCGAACCTAAATGTAAGTCAGTACCATACGTGGTAGTGTAATTGTTGTAATAAAGCGCTTTGGGAAACCCACAGTTAACCTCTAACAACCATTGAGGTTCTAATTTGTGAAAATAAATACAAGCAAGCATAATTGGTTATGTAATAGTTCCAATATTTGCTTTGTGAAAACGCACGGTTAACCTCTAAGCATAGAACAGTCATCGTTGTTCGAATGAGCGAAAATAAATGTTAGCAAGTTTTTATTCTATTATTTGCTTTGTGATAACCCTCGGTTAACCTCTAAGCATAGAACAGTCATCGTTGTTCGAATTAGCGAAAATAAATGTTTGCAAGTTTTAGTTCTATTATTTGCTTTGTGATAAGTAGTGATAACCCTCGGATAACCTTTTGCATAGAACAGCCATCGTTTTGACCCACAGTCAATCTCCAGGCCTAAGTAGGTAGTTACCCACCTGAGGTAAAATCTACCTTCTTGCTTTACGTACATTTCGCAAAAGTTTGTATTTCGTAAAAGTTTGCAAGTTTTAGTTCTATTATTTGCTTTGTGATAACCCTCAGTTAACCTCCAGCATAGAACAGCCATCGTTTTGACCCCAGGGTCAATCCCCCAGGCTTAAGTAGGTAGTTACCTACCAGAGGTAAAATCTACCTTCTTGCTTTACGTACGTTTCGCAAAAGTTTGTATTTCGTAAAAGTTTGCTAGTTTTAGTTCTATTATTTGCTTTGTGATAACCCTCGGTTAACCTCCAGCATAGAACAGCCATTGTTTTGACCCCAGGGTCAATCCCACAGGCTTAAGTAGGTAGTTACCTACCAGAGGTAAAATCTACCTTCTTGCTTTACGTACGTTTCTCAAAAGTTTGAATTTCGTAAAAGTTTGCAAGTTTTAGTTCTATTATTTGCTTCGTGATAACCCTCGGTTAACCTCCAGCATAGAACAGCCATTGTTTTGACCCCAGGGTCAATCCCACAGGCTTAAGTAGGTAGTTACCTACCAGAGGTGAATCTACCTTCTTGCTTTACGAACATTTTGCAACAACACTTGAAAAGATAATAGCACTTTGCTTACCTTGTTCGCTTAACTCCAAATCTGACGAATACACTATTATTCGTCGGCGTTTTTTATTCTCCTTCTCTTAATTTTATCATTATAACATTAAATCATGTCGAAACTTTACTTCGGCATGAGGAATAAATTTATTTTACAAGAGGGAGCTGTTACGTCCGTACGCTGCCTCGCACGAAAAAAGAATGAAGACATCGCCTTGCAGACAGTGCCAGCTAAGGCATGGCTACCCTCAAAAAAAAAAAAAAAAAAAAACATGAAATCGAGTAAATCGATTTACTTTTAAAATCGTGCGACTGCCTAGTAGGTTTAAAGTACTACCTGGTTAATTATATCTGAAGAATGAAGTGACGAAATATCAATTGTTATTCACTCGTAACTATGATAAAAAGAACCCTGTTATTACGAGGTACAGATTTCTGATACAGGGATGTATGCTCCGAGGTCACTGGCTGCCTGTTTGGGGGCAAGCCAACTTGCCATGGTAGTGCGTAGTGTTGCTGTTGGGACGGCAAGTTAAGTTGCTGGGTGTCAGGTTTTTGGTGGCAAGAAAGGCAAGCCGGGACGTTTCCTATGTTGGCAAGTTTTCTTGCCTTGGTGCTGCTCAGTGTAACTAAATGCCTGTGAAGGGGCAAGTATACTTGCCACAGTACTGCGCAGTGTATTATGACGGGGTGGCAAGTCAAATTGCTGGATGACAAGTTTCGGCTTGCTTTGCCTGCCGGGTGGCAAGATTGGCAAATCGAAACGGTGATGTTGCATACGTTGGCAAGTTTGCTGTACAAAATATTTTGAATCTGGATAGATATTCTTTATGATAGCTATGGTTGGTGAGTGTCTGTGTTGTATTTATGAGTCTTGCTGGGGAATTTGTATAATGTAAAGCCAGGAATGTTGTTATCGAAAGATTGTGAGATGCCAATGTATGGTTACGTAATTGATATGAGATCTAGAGGAGTATTATGGATATTGTTGAGTAGTTCATGAAGTGCATTTCTGCTGCTACCTAGGTTCATTTGTAAAAGTTGAAGTGGCTTAAACGCCATAGTTAACCCTTTGCAGTGTTCTATTCTTCATGGATATCAAACGGGGGCAGTGCATTGAGGTGGCACTATGGGTGGAGTTTTTGTTGGTGTTGTGTTTATTATTAAATTCTGAGCAATTGTGACAGTTGACTTTAGAAGAGTCAGCTTTGACTGGGCAGTCCTTGTAAGTATGTTGGGTTGATGAGCAATGGGAGCATACAGTTAGAGTATTATTGCATCGGTTTTTTGTGTGACCAAATTGTAGGCATTTAAAGCACTGAAGCAGAGGGATATGGTTCGAGACATGGACACGTTGGTGATTAATATTTATGTGTTCAGCCTCAATGATGGCTTTCCAAACTGGAGGGGTGGTCATGAAGATTGCATTGTAAAGATTATCATTTCTATTACGCTGAATGAATTTCAGGGAAATATCATCCCAACCTAGCAGGGTTTTTTTGATACAGTCATTTTGTCCGCAGATGGTATTAGTAAGGCTTTCAGTTGAGATGTTTTTTGAAATGCCTTTGAGAACAAACATTGGTTTCAGGCTGGATGTGGACCTGGCAGTGACCTCAGAGCTTGGGTTATCAATCTTTTTGAGAACGGCTTCAACATGCTCGTTTTTATCAAATTCTGCTACAATCTTATTATTAGATGTGAATTTAATGTGGGCTGGAGAGAAGTTGGTGTCTGTGAAGCAGACGCTCTTCCTCCAGGCCTGAAGAGTGTCAGTATGACTTGTTACGTCGCCTTTTGGCGATATTATGATTGCAGGCCTGTAGGAGTGAGCAATATACTTAGGATCACTTACAGCTAGCTTTTTATTGTGGTCGACGGCAGGTCGGCTAAGATTTCCTGATTGGTTAGGTTAGGTTAGGTTAGGTTAGGTTAGGTTAGGTTAGGTTAGGTTAGGTTCCACGACTGGTGGACTAACCTAACCTAACCTAACCTAACCTAGCCTAACCTAACATAACCTAACCTAACCTAACCTAACCTAACCTAACCTAAACTACGTTAGGTTAGGTTAGGTTAGGTTAGGTTAGGTTAGGTTAGGTTAGGTTCCACGACTGGTGGACTAACCTAACCTAACCTAACCTAACCTAGCCTAACCTAACATAACCTAACCTAACCTAACCTAACCTAACCTAACCTAACCTAACCTAACCTAACCTAACCTAACCTAACCTAACCTAACCTAACCTAACCTAACCTAACCTAACCTAACCTAACCTAACCTAACCTAACGAACCGAACCGAACCTAACCGAACCTAACTGAACCTAGCCTAACCAAACCTAAACTAACCTAACCTAACCTAACGAACCGAACCGAACCGAACCGAACCGAACCGAACCGAACCGAACCGAACCGAACCGAACCTAACCGAACCTAACCTAACCGAACCTAGCCTAACCAAACCTAAACTAACCTAACCTAACCTAACCTAACCTAACCTAACGAACCGAACCGAACCTAACCATTTTTTGTAGATAATTTTATGATTTTCAATTTTTGTCGATATATTTTTATGATAAAACTTACCGTTTTGATGAAAATCGTGAAAAATGAAGGGGAATTTATGTAGCTTCGAATGTCTTAATTGACCGGACTAAATAACTTTTATCTTATGTTTAATCTAAATTATGTCTCATTCACTCCTTCTTCGCTATTAAAGTTATGTTATTAAAAAACTACTACTAAACTATTACCAAAATATATGAAGTTTAGGTTAGTAAATATATGCATAATTTATAAGTTTAACAACTTAATTATTACAGGTTAAATAAAAATTTAATAAAATTTATTGTACAGTATAAACAATTGAAAAAACACTGACTCTATAGGTACCAACAACGATAGGACCCTTCAAAAAATACTACCCGAATGAGAATAAATCACCCCTATTTTAATTATACTGATGTGGTGTATGGACCTTATTTTCTGGGTATAATCTAAAACTTGATGGTATGGTAGGTACATGTGCTTTGCAAGACACCAAGAAGAGTAAATTAGACCTCTGGCGGAAGGTCTCGAAGATAAGGTAGATAAGGAGGATAGGATTATGATAAGATAGATTGTGTATAAGGTCAGTGAAAGTACCTAGAAATAAATGAATAATGCACTTTAAAGGGGTCATTTTATTTAAGTCATAGATATCCTTATAGAAAAATTACTCAATTGGTTGGTTAGTGAAATATAGATTTTTAAAAAATCGATATCAAAAATTACGAGTTTTTGACCTCATTTAACCACCTAAATAATAATGCTCAAAATACCAAGAAAATATCAATACCATAAATGGACTAATTTAAACGAACGTTTTTAATGTAGTCGTTAGTTATTCCTTAATAAATAAATAAACTTGATCCATTACTATCTTGGAAGAATCATATTGAGTCGACCTGTAGAAAAATGGCGAAAGTAATTTACGCGCTTAAGCAACTTAGACCCATTTCTTTAGATAAAGCTCTGAAAGACATGTATTACGCATATATTTACTCAATTATGTCTTATGGTATCATTTTATTGGGGAGCTCTACAGATTACGAATGTATTCTTAAATTACAAAAGCGTGCCATAGAAATACAGAGAGTCATGTCGTGATCATTTCAAAAACCTTCGGATATTAACATCAGTAGCGGTATTCATAATGGAGGTCATAAGATACGTAAAAAATAATTTGAAAGAATATAAAATCAGAGGCGAAAGTAGCAAACGTGCCACGCGGCAGAAAATGATGCTAGAGCCGATTCACCATCGACTAAATATGGCAAAACAGCTTCCTAAAATAATGGGCCAAAAGCTGTATAACAAGCTCCCGATAGATCTTAAACCAGGTCCAAAAACCAGGGCTAAAATACTTTCAAGTATTTTTGATACTTAAAGTATTACGTACGGGTGGCGTGGGCGCGACTCGTAGCGCGTCACGCACCTTGGAAGTAAAATACTTGCATAGAAAGTTAACTCTTTCAGTCTTGGTGGGTAGTGTCAGTAACCACCTCTTCTCTAATTTTTTAATTAAAATCCAGACCTTGTAGCGGCAATATATTGAATTATTATGAAAGTTCAGACCATACTTGACGTGACGCGGCCAATTGTGAATAATTTCAGTGAGTGACAATTCAGTTGCTTTGAATTGATTGTTGCCGTATCGTACATTTTAGAGATTCGTTGATACAAAGCTATATGAAACAGGTAAGTAAGCTTTTATCATATATTTTTTTATTCAATGTCTTTTTATATATCTCTTTTATACATGTATCGGTAAAAGAATTATTAATTTTATGTTTTCGATAAGTATTTAGAACAAAAGTGTGGTGGTTAGTAACGCTAACCACCGTGACTGTTGCAGGTTTTTAGTCTTAGTCTATAATGCAACGTAGACGTATAAAAAAAATTGAATTTTTCTTATTTATTTCAGAACTAGCAGCGCCCCGCGGTTTCACCCGCATAATTCCCGTTCCCGTGCGAATTCCGGGATAAAATGTAGCCTATGTGTTATTCCAGACTATAATCTATCTTTGTGCTAAATTTCATCCATATCCGTTCAGTACTATTTGCGTGAAAGAGTAACAAACATCCATACTTACAAACTTTCGCGTTTATAATATAAGTAGGATGTCACCGGCTAACAGATAGAGAAATGGAAGAGTTCTTATTGGAAGACATTCCTTCAGGTGGCGATAGTATTTGTAGCGATGATGATGCCGAAGAGGATACCGAAAATGAGAAAAATCCACTGGTATTAGGCGATTTGATAGGAGAAGTTCAAGTAACTGATGATGCTAATTTTGATGGTGATGATGACCTGCCTTTGTCTAGCTTAGTAAGCCGGAATTCCGATCCTGTCGAGTCCAACACTTTGAGTTCAAACAGACCAATTACAACAGCTCCAAAATGGAAGAAGAGTTTTCTGAAAGTGTGGGGATAGCTGAAATGGAAAGTTCAGTATTTATTTTATCAAACTGTCATGATCCTAAAAATGTTGAAAAAGTTAACCACAGTGTCTTGTCCAGAAGCAGTAAAAGACTACAACGCAAATATGAACTTTGTCGATAAATTTGATCAACTAAAAGGAAGCTATGCTGTGGACAGAAAATCCCACAAGTGGTGGCTCAGGATTTTTTTCACTTCCTTGATGTTGTGTTGGCAACAACGCTTTCGTAATTTATAAAGAACTACGGTGTTCTCTACGCCAAGACCTATCAAAATAGACGTTGAAAGAATTCAGACGAAGTGTTTACAAGGTTTACTGACGCCAGCATATCTCAGACAAAGACACGATTCAGTGAACAGCAATCGCAGCTCCACAGCCTCTTCTCCAGGACCTGCACAACTCAAACGACAAAAACCTACATCTGAGAATCTGAGAAAATACACCTGGAATGAGAGTACTACTTCTAGAAGATGTTGTAAATGTAGACATGTATAGTGCAATACATGTTTCTCTGATTTTCATAAAAAGTAATTAAAAGTTTAATTTGCCAGCGGAAAAGTTCAATAAACATTATAATTTTAATAAATAATAGACACCATACATCTTAGTTTAATTTGTACCAATAGTCATGGTGGTTAGTGTGACTAACCACCTCCTACCTTGAAAGCCTTAATACCTAAACTTTTTTTCTTACTTTTTTTGATATTTTATTTGTAATTGATGCTAAAACAAACATAAAAATGTTTATAATATTCTCAATGTAAAAGCGTGAATGAAAGAGTTAATCCTAGTTTGCATGAGAATAAAGCTCGTAATTGTGTGAGCAAAAAAATACTTGCAAGCAAAACCAGCCAGGCTAAAATACTTTCATAAGATATTGATCCGTGCGCATTTTGTTATAGAGAACAAAATAGTATCTACGACAAATACTTGTAACAAATTACTTTTCCAATATTTTAATTTATGAGCATGGATAGATTCATACCTGCTTTTAGGTTTTATTTTCTAGTAAGTACTATCTATTTAATAGTACCTAACTTTACCGATTAAATGAGATACCTAATAAGTAATTTATTTTTGATGTTATTCACTTATGAATTCAGTAAGGTGCATGAATTTAAATAAGAAGGTAACCTTAGATCACTATCTATGTACCTATCTAATTATAACAGTCATAGCATAGAGATTGGGACGTGTGCTCTTCATTGTAGGCGTGGAATTAGATTTTAGTTGTAAGTACCTAGTTATTATGAAAACCCAACGCCTACATAAAATTAATAGCACACCGACGTCTGCTATTAGTTTTTTGTAGGGGGCGTGTTTTACTAGTACTTACCTAAGGAAGGGAGACTCGCTTCTCACTCTACTCTCTAGGTAGGTACTCGTATCGTAGGTTTGAAGAATATCTACTTGATACTTTAAGTTTCAATTTGTTATTTTGATTGATTTAATGAAGACTCATAAATTACAAGTTTAACATACTGCTGGCGATCGCGCAGATAGTCGGCGAAAAGTCTGAGAAGATTATGCGCGAAGCCTATGGCGCTTAGTTTGGATATCGAAGTAGAGCACGTCCACCTGACAACCAAGATCTATACTCTACAAGTGTCAAGAGATTGGAATTGACCGACCGCTTATCTCTAAAACTATGCTGTGCATTGCATAAGAAGGTCTTAACTTGTGCGTATATGATTGTATGTAAGACGATTTCAAGTACCTTAGAAGGAGAAGACAAGATGGCGATCGGACGATACTCCTCAACAGTAAGTTTATTCGAGTTTTTTGGGATCGGTGTTACCCTTGACACCTTCCAATGTGCCGGATATCTACCTGTCCGTAATGCCAAATTAAAAATGTGATACAGCGGGGATACCATGCTCTTACCGACTGACTTTATAAGAGCCGGTGGCACGGCGTCCGGCCCTATCGAGCTTTTAACTTTTAACTTTTTGATTCCGTAGAGCACATCTGCAGGAGTAAATTCAGCAATATAGTTGCTGTTACAGCTCTGGTCCCAAGCGTTGGATTTTTCACCCATCAAAAGGGAACGTGAGCTGGGTTTAGACCGTCGTGAGACAGGTTAGTTTTACCCTACTGATGGCTTGTCGTTGCGATAGTAATACTGCTCAGTACGAGAGGAACCGCAGTTTCGGACATTTGGTTCATGCACTCGGCCGAGCGGCCGGTGGTGCGAAGCTACCATCCGCGGGATTATGCCTGAACGCCTCTAAGGCCGAAGCCAGCCTAGCCGAATCCGGCAAGGATATGCTCACTGTGGAGCCCCGAGAGTCGGGAGGCTCTAAACAATGTGACTTTACTAGTTGCGCTTTACTTCGTAAGGCGTGACGTCGAAGCCCATTTGGACCGCGGAGATCGGTGCGTACGGTTTAACACGTGCACCACGGCTCCTTCTGGTTCGGATATAACTCAGTTCGATGTCGGGGCTCGGAATAGTCTGTAGACGACTTACGTTCCTGGCGGGGTGTTGTGGTCGGTAGAGCAGCGTCGTGCTGCGATCTGTTGAGACTCAGCCCTACGCCAGGTGATTCGTCCGAGGACGAGTTTAATTTTTATAGTATTGTTATTCTATGAACATGTAAAACGGCAAGGTCCGAGTCTAACTTTACTAACTTTACTAACTTTACTAACATTACTAACTTTACTAACTATACTAACATTATTCATTTTAACATTACTAACATTACTAATAACTTTAACATTACTAACTTTACCAACATAACTAACTTTACTAACTTTACTAACATTACTAACTTTACTAACATTACTAACTTTACTAACATTACTAACTTTACTAACTTTACCAACATAACTAACTTTAGGTACTAACTTTACTAACATTACTAACTTTACTCACATTACTAACTTTAGGTACTAACTTTACTAACATTACTAACTTTACTAACTACGAATATACATTGTACCTGATGATGAACTTCGATTGCATGCAACCTTTAGACTGTTTTGAACGGTCTGCAGTTAGCTCGATTGTACGATATATACTGGTTTTATTTTTTTCTATTCCGTTTATTTTTCTACATTTTTTTAAATTAAGCTCTTGTTAGCTTGTTCTTGTAATTTTCAGTACTTTACTTATTTACCTTATAGAACTTCATTAACAACGAAAATTACAATCAAAAAATGTATACCTACTTGTAAGTATACAATTCAAATCATTGAGCTAACTACAGACGGTCGAAAACAGTCTAGAGGTAGGTATCTCATTTGTTTACTTTATTAATTTAAGAAAGGAAATAACAATCAAGGAATAGAACCTTATTAAAACTATTATTTACAATATTTTGGTAGGTTGAAAACAGTCTAGAGTTAGCTCAACTGAATGAAAGAATGGATGAAAACTCTTTATTATACTTAAAATGTACCACAAAAAGGCTGAAAATGATACATAAAAATACTGCAAACTAAGACTAAGTATAAATAAATAAATAATAATAA
The DNA here is from genome assembly GCA_944547425.1 of Eupithecia centaureata. NCBI lineage: Eukaryota > Metazoa > Arthropoda > Insecta > Lepidoptera > Geometridae > Eupithecia > Eupithecia centaureata. Next base: position 15,920,281 of record OX155682.1, read on the forward strand.
ATAATTTCGGACAGTCCACACAGCATAATCCAGCCCAAGCTAAGCAGTTAAGATAGATAAGGGCGACCCTATCGCTAAAAGCGTTCTCTTCCAGGCAACCTTTGGATGGACCGGATATAAAAGAACAATATAGACGGTGGTAGTTACATTAGATCTACTTCTCTAGATAAATGGAAAAGAAAATAATACATACCCAATAAGCTACCAATGTTATAAACTTACATAAACATGTAACTTTATATAGTTAGATAAATAATGTACCACACGTTCATGTGGTGATTCCGGGAAAAATGTATAAAATGTTACCTATGTGTTATTCCAGACTATGATCTATCTCTTTGCCAAATTTCATCCATATCCGTTCAGTAGTTTTTGCATGAAAGAGTAACAAATATCCATCTATCCATCCATACTTACAAACTTTCGCGTCTAAAATATTACTAGCGACCCGCCCCGGATTCGCATATTCATTAAAATATGCAAATTTTAATATTTTTGAGTTATGCACATTAATGTAGTAAATACAATATCAATACAATATCGAGCTCGTATTTTTTTACCTGATTATGAGACTAGATGCCGTAAGTTCCACTTTCTTCCACTCTTTAAACGCAGACAAGTGGCTGATTTGACTTACCTAATTAATATAGCAAACGGAACTGTTGATTGCCCAGAGCTTCTTGAGCAAATAGGACTGCGCACATGCACTCTTGCACCTATCGTAAGGACTAATTATAGGCAGAACGCATTTGTTTATAGAGCTTCTAGCTCGTTTAACTCATTAGTACATGAAAACAGCAATATAGATTTATTCAACACCAGTTCAAGTAAGCTTAAACGCTTGCTTAATGATACATTTTTCGTTTTAGTTTGAGAAATTCTCTTGTTTGTGCTTGTACTTAGTATAAAAAACAATCTATTTTTCTTTTTTAGTTATTGTTATTGCTAGTAAGTCGTCAACTTAACTTCTTTGTTTAAGCAGTTTTACTAATAGGTTTATATTAATAAGTTACTTTTAATATATCTAGTTTTTTGTAAAAAAAAATTAAGTTAAAATTAATACCTATATGTCTACTTTCTGTAAATTCATCTCAAGTCAACAGATCTCAAGTTGCTGCTTTAATTTATTATTTGTGAAAACTTTTAATTGGCCTTAATTTAAAAATTCTTTGTATCTACTCATTGTCTAGCTGTAAGTTTTCCTAAAATTGTAAAAATAAAATAAAATAAATTTGAAGTATGTTTTTTGTTTTAATACAATAATACCTAAATTATGTCACAGTAACAGCTGATTTCTGGAACGCAGATCATCTTAATAGTTAACTAATCAATGTTCAAATCACTATTCAAGTGTCATTTGGGTTTCTCGAACATTGATTACGTACTTATATTTTGAAAAACAAAACTCTTGTCAAATAACATAATACGCTAATTAGGCCTGATTCTTTGTTCAAGCTCTTGTCAAATCAATAAATAACTAATCGGCGATTTTGCTCTAATTAGTTGAAATTATTACAACAATTTGCTGTATTTTTCCAAGTTCTAAACCGGGTATAATACATAAAAAATCAACAGGTTGGTAATCCAAAAGCCATACACTACATAGTATAAACTAGAGTCGCTTTCTCTGTCCCTATGTCATTATGTCCCTTTGAACGCTTAAATCTTTAAAACTACGCAACGGATTTTGATGCGGTTTTTTTTAATAGATAGAGTGATTCAAGAGGAAGGTTTTTATGTATAATAAAACCGTGCGAAGCCGGGGCGGGTCGCTAGTTTTCAAATAAAATGTAAATGTGACTAACATGATCAAAATCGTGACTTAACTGTTTTGTGACATACCTGTATTTTGTATACTCATGTGAGTCACATTTATTGTAAAGCAGAGTTTACATGAAACTGTCATCATTTTTAAAAGAATAATAGAATTTTTAATGTTATAAAAAAAAACTTAAAGATATACTGAACTGAAAGAATGACAGTCGTAAGATGATCAATGATTAGTTACCTAATTATCATCTAATCAGCGTTCGTACACCCCGATTTGATTTGACCAGTGTGTTAAATTAATCACTTTATCAACTGATTTACGATTTGAACAACGTTCTAGAAACCGGCTGTTAGTGATGCAAAATGAGGAGGTTCTCATGACGTATGCAAAGAACGATGGCAAGAATTTTCGGCTATCGTGTACACGTATCGCAAGGGTATCAACCGATAGCTCCTAAAATTTTCCCAAGAGTTTTGTACTTAGATTTTGTCCTGACTTGGATATATTTAATTGATAGGGAGAGTTTCTTTTCGTTCCTGCATTATAATAATAATATGGCTAAAACATAATAATTTTTCAGCAAATCGACAAAACTTACTCATCTGAAAGTGAACTATCAGTGCTACTAACTATTGTACTTTTGTTTTCAATTGTACATATTTCAATGTTAATTACTGTATGTGTGTGCTAAATAAATGTTTTACCTATCTAACTACTGTTGTTGTTTGTAAATGAAGCCAAACTCATGTACCTAGGTATAATAATAATTTTTACATAGTAAAAAACAAAGTCGCTTTTTCTGTCCCTATTTCCCTTTGACTGCTTTAATCTTTAAAACTACACAATGGATTTTGATGCGGTTTTTTTAATACGTTACCTCTAGATAGAGTGATTCAAGAGGAAGGTTTATACGTATAATAAAACCGTCGAAGCCGGGGCGGGTCGCTAGTTAGTTATAAAATAATAACTCAATCAAATTGGAAACAAATATGTTAATACCTAGGCACCTACTAATTCAAATGTTTGGTTCCAATCCAGGGATGTACTGTAGCTATCAAGTCTATCCAATTTCCTCCAAGGTACGAAATTTCATCTAAACAACTTATGTAGTTACGGAGATTACCTATAACAAAAATTCACACAGACTTTCCCAATTATTATAATAGTAAGGTAAGATAGTATGATAAGACTTGGACCAAAAGTAGAAAGCGCCGGCCAATGAAAAAAAATATGAAATATTTCGGTAGAACATATTAATAACGTCTCGATAATTTTTAGCTATGGCGGCTATGCTGTGCTATTATTATTTAAGTGGTTAAATGAGGTCAAAAATTCGTAATTTTTGATATCGATTTTTGAAAAATCGATATTTCAGTAACTAACCAAATGAGTAATCTACTACCTCTACATAAAAATAAGTCGGGTTTTCCTTCCTGACGCTATAACTCCAGAACGCACGAACCAATTTCCACGGTTTTGCATTCGTTGGAAAGGTCTCGGGCTCCGTGAGGTTTATAGTATTTTTTTTTTATTTTTTTTTTATTTGCAAACATGAGTAATAGAGGTGTTGATTTATAAAGAGGCACAACATGTTCTACCTTAGTCTAGGGCATGCAAATATACAAAGTTTAATGTTCTCTAATTAATTACAATTCAAATATCTTATTAAAATTACAAATAAAATTCAATTAAAAATAAACTGCATTACTAATTAATTATTTAATATGTCCTTATCCGATAAAAAATAATTAATATTGTAATAACATTTTGACGTCAATGTATTGTAGAGTTTATTCTTAAACTGTTGCAGCGGTAGCAATTTAAGGTTGCTCGGCAATTTATTAAAAATTTTTGGCGCCATTCCATAAAAACTTTTACTAAGTAGAGCTGTTTTTGCACTGGTCGAACACAGGCGTTGTTGGTCGCGTCTACTGCGGGAGTGACTTGACTTTTCAAATAAATTAATATTAATTTTAACAAAAACCGCTATCTCAAAAATGTAGAGTGCTGGAAATGTAAGTAAAAATGCTGTAAAGCAGGGTTTACAACTGTCAGTTGGCTTCAGGCCATACATAGCCCTTAAACATCTTTTTTGTGACTTAAAGATCTTTTCTCTGTCCGTGCAGTTTCCCCAAAACATAATGCCGTACCGCAATTTAGATGACACGTAGCTGTGATACACGGTTTTAAGTGCATCCATACCAACGATTTTTCGCAGTTTGTAGAGCATGTATGCATATTTGCTGAGTGCCTTGCATACTTCATCAGCTTGTATTTGCCAGTTTAATTGCCTATCGATTGTAAGACCTAAAAATTTAGTATTGGCGGTTAACTCTACTATTTGATTTTTATATTGAGTTTGAGTTTCAGGCATAGGTATTGTCATGAACGTAGCCAGGCATGTGCTCAGTGTGGGGCAGGCACCAGGTCTTACCCCGGTATTGTATAATAAAACCGTGTGAAGCCGGGGCGGGGCGCTAGTTTTTTATAATGATATCTATGACTTAAATGAAATGTCCCCTTTTAAGTGAACAATTCATTTATTTCGAGGTACTTTCACTGACCTTATACACAAATCTATCTTATCATAATCCTATCTTATCTTCGAGACCTTCCGCCGGAGGCCTAATTGACACTTCTTGGTGTCTTGCAAAGCACATGTACCTACCATACCATCAAGTTTTAGATTATACCCAGAAAATAAGGTCCATACACCACATCGTTATAATTAAAATAGGGGTGATTTATTCTCATTCGGGCATTATTTTTTGAAGGGACCTATCGTTGCTGGTACCTATAGAGTCAGTGTTTTTTCAATTATTAATACTGTACTATAAATTTTATTAAATTTTTATTAAACCTGTAATAATTAAGTTGTTAAACTTACAAATTATGCATATACTTACTAACATATATTTCATATATTTTGGTAATAGTTTAGTAGTAGTTTTTTAATTACATAACTTTAATAGCAAAGAAGAGGAAATGAAACATAATTTAGATTAAACATTAGATGAAATTTATTTAGTCCGGTCAATTTTGAGATTCGAAGCTACATAAATTCCCATTCATTTTTCACAATTTTCATCAAAACGGTAAGTTTTATCATAAAAAATATCGACAAAAATTGTAAATTATCTACAAAAAATGGTTAGGTTCAGTTCGGTTCGGTTCGGTTCGGTTCGGTTCGGTTCGTTAGGTTAGGTTAGGTTAGGTTAGGTTTTTTTTTTTTTTTTTTTTTTTTTTTTTTTTTTTTTTTTTTGACCTAGTGGGCCTACTGTCTACCCGCGATGGGGTAGCCCGCGAGTCTGCTAAGTCCTATCCATTACCTCTGACAAGAGTCAAGAGTCTTTTTCAAACTTCTTTCATTCTTGTCTATCTTTCTTCCTTCATTCCTTATCTTTCTTCTATACATCGATCTTTCTCTCGTTTTAAAGGGGGAATATCTTTATTCACACAAAAAATTACAAATATTACAATCTTTTATCTATTCTATTCTTATATCTATTTCTACGTTCTATTCCTGCTATACTTTATTTAACTTTTATTTACATCCTTAGTTTAACATCTCCTTCTTTTCCAAATTATATATTTTAATTGTTGCACAGACATATAATCATTATATGGTGCCAACAGTTTTTATTTATCAACCTTGTTCCTATTATTTACAATTTTTACCATTTGTTTACAATAACGGAAGAAGATGCCGCGTTCCGTACTGTTCCCCATTATTATTCCCAGGTTTTCTGTGGTCAGGCTTGTATCAAGCTGCTGGGTCAGGTCATGTCTTATTTTACTATGAATGGGACATTCCAGGATAACGTGCAGAAGTGATTCGTCTATGTCTGGATCACAGAGGCACGACGGACTCTCCTTGCACTTGAATCGGTGCAAGTACTCGGAGAATCCACCGTGCCCCGTTAGTATCTGGGTCAGAATCCCCTCTGCCGGTCCCATCTTCCGCATGACTTTGTGGGCTGTTACAACATCAGGCAAAAAGACTTTTGTGACCTTCGCTGTGTCCCCGTTCTTGTACCTCTGGTTCCATATGTCTAGCGTTTCCTCACGAATCAACCTCTTGACATATGAAACCGGGCACGCATCGTAAGCCGGTCTGGATTTCAACTTTGTGGCAGCTTCTTTCGCCAAGGCGTCCGCCCGTTCATTGCCCGCGAATTCAGCGTGAGCCTTGACCCAAAAAAGAACAACTTCCTTGCGCTGGGACCTACACTCCGCAAGATTTCTCCGGATCTCAGTAGCTAGGGAATGTACAGCATAGTGATTCGTTATCGTCTCTAAGGACGATCTAGAATCACTGTAAATCCCGTAGCTTCCCTCGGAGGTTTTCAGAATCTTGCGGGTTGCTTCGCGGATAGCTAGCATTTCCGCCTGGTACACTGTGCAGTAAGACGGCAGCTTCAATTTTCGGGTTCCGGTTTCTACAGTCTCGTTCCATATGGAAATGGCCGCACCCACTCCCCCGTCAATCTTGCTGCCGTCCGTGAAAATTCTGACTGCTTGGCGGTTGTACTCACTGAGTTCTTCCTCAGTGTCCAGGTTTTCGAAATGCAGCTCGGCCCTTTCCGCTGGATGTGGTGTGCTGCTATATGGTGTCATCTGTTCTATCTCTCTGTCCGCCAAATTCGCTGGCCGGGATACTCTCTTCTTTGCCTCATAAAGGGCGGCTGCCTCTTTGACTCGAAGGTCGAGAGGGAGCAACCCGGTTAAAGCGAGTACGGCGTTCAGAGAGACAGTTCTGTATGCTTTGCAGAGGCGCTGAGCGAAGCCTCTCTGGACTACATTCAGCTGCCTCTGCACGCACAATTTTTCAGCAGCGGGACCCCATACGCTAGCTGCGTATAGAACTATCGGCTCGACACAGGCTGTGTATATGGTCCTAATAATTTCCGGGTGGAGACCCCAGCTGATCCTGGCTGCTCGTGATAGCTGCTTATAGACGTTCAACGCCTTTTTGCAAGTATTTGCAACGTGGCTATTGAACGTTAGTTTGTCATCTATCACGAGCCCCAGGATCTTCATCTCCTTGGACATGCAAATGTCGATCCCGCCCATGGTCAGGTGTGGGGTGTCATACTTTTTCTTATTAGTAAGCAACATCGCACAAGTTTTATGCGGAGCAAATTTCAGCTTATTTCTGACACCCCACCCTCGCACATATTCGAGAGCGGCGTTTGCACGTCCCTGGATCTCCAACGCTGAATCACCATGAAGCACCAGGGCAACGTCGTCTGCGAACGCCTGGCAATACTCTCCCCGTTGCTGTAATCCTTTTAGTAGGGGGTCGAGAAGGAGGTTCCAGAGTATTGGGCCGCCGATAGAGCCTTGGATGCAGCCCTTTGTTGTCCTTCTATAGACCTCTTCTCCTGCGTACCTCACTCTCACCCCCCTATCCTCCAGGTACGAGTCTATCACTCGTCTGATGTTAGCTGGGCATTTTGCCTCCGCCAAACGGACTCTTATAGCGGGCCACCAGGCGCTATCAAAGGCCCCCTCTATGTCTAGGGATATCAGGACCACCATCTTCTTCTCTCTGATTTTATCCCTAATGTGATTAGTGAGAGCATAGAGGGCGTCTTCCGTGCTTCTCTGGGGCATGAATCCGTATTGACTTTGGCTAATACTCGGTACAAGGTGCCACTTTAGTCTTGCAACAATCATCTTCTCCAGGACTTTTCCCATCACTGGCAACAGCCCGATTGGTCTATAGGCTTTTGCAGCTGTGTAGTCATCTTTCCCTGGTTTTCTCAGCACTATCACAGTTGCTTCCTTCCAGATCTTCGGGAAAGAGCCTAATTCGAGGCATTTGTTAGCCAGTGCTAGGAAAAGTTCCGGATTGGAGTCTATTGCTTGCTTGCAAATATCAGACGAGAGTCCGTCCGACCCAGGAGCTTTCTTCGGGTTGAAGCTATCGACGGCAGCTTTAAGCTCTATGATGGTAAACGGTGGATCATGCTGCTCATCATGCATCGACGCGTTTACTTTTCCAGCTAGCTCTCTTAGCCGTTGATGTTCTTCGTTGTCTTCGCTCTCCTTGTCGTCTGGGTAAAAGACCTCTGCTAACATTTGTGCTGATTCCTTCGGGCTCAGGGTTCTTCCGTTTAGTTTTAAAGGTATGTCTTCCTGCCTCTTTTCCGTACATTTCAGGACCCTATATATCCCTTCCCACATTCCTTCTCTATCTTGTTTCCCACAAAAACCTTTCCAACTCTTAACTGCACTTTTTACAGCTCCTTCCTCATACTCTTGTTTTACTTTCAGGTACTCGTCGATGACCCTCTGCCTTCTCCTAGGTGCGGCGCAACGGATTCTCCTCTTCATTGTGAGTACTTTTCTTTTCAGGTCTTCGAGTTCTTCCGACCACCACGGTAAGTTCAGTTTTTCTATTTGTTTTTTCTTTGGTAAGATTTCGATGCAAATTTTCCTGATTGTTTCCATTAATAAGACTACTGTTTGTTCTAATTTTGATTTACATGTTATTTCATTAATTAATCCTACTGTTAATTTATTTACTACTGCTAACTCGGCCATTTTCTCACGAAACTGAGCCCAGTTTGCCTTTTTTGTGTTAAATAACCTGGTTGTTCGTTTAATGTTCATTCCCTTTGATATTTCCAAATTAATTTTAAAAAGTATTGCGTTGTGGTCTGAACTCACCATGGTGTCTTCAACTCTCCATTCCTCTACCACACCAAGCATCTCCGTAGCGCAAGCCGTCACGTCTACGTTGCTGGTGTATCGTCTGCCTCCCCTAACAACTTCGAAGGTAGGCAGGTCTCCCTCGTTGAGGACCTGGAGGCCCATTTCTACTAGCGATCCAGCCATCTCTTCTCCTCGGCTATCCACCTCACTGCTGCCCCACCAGGTACTCTTAGCGTTGGCGTCTCCACCAATCAGCACTTTTGAGGTGCCAAGGTTATGTACGATAGCTTTGAGCTGCTCCAAGTATGGCGCTATCGGTGCTGGGTGGGGTTCGAAGTAATATGAGATGATGACGATCTCCCAAGCCACAGTCCGGAGTTTTACTACCACTATATTGTTGGTCGTGTAGTTCGGGTACTGTACAACATCTAGGTCATCGTCGAAGACAGCAATAGCTGCCTTGACTGGGCCCTGAACTTGGCTGTGGCTTTGGAAGATCCTCACCCCTCTGTACCCCTTTACCCGACGAATTGCACCGACATATGGCTCCTGGAGCAGCGCAAAGGCTATTTTGCGTTTGTCGGCTTCTATCATCACCTCATTCGTCGCTAGGTCCATCCTACGCAGGTTTACCTGGGCTCCTAGGTACGACTTATGCTGATTGGTTGCGCTTGGGGTGCCTTTAGCAATACGCTATGGAGGCTCTTGCTAGGGCCTCCCATTTACGTCTGACAGGGCATTCTCTGTCAAAGGCATTGTGCTCTTTGTTTTCAATCCCAGCCTTTGCACAGTTACAGCATGATGGTGGTATCGCAGTGAGGAAGTCCTCACATTGGTCCCTCTTGTGCGGGCCCCCGCAGTGGCTACATTTCTCCAGCGTCCCGGTGCAGAACCGCCTGCCGTGGCCGTAGCCAAGGCAAAGCGAGCACTGCACCAGAGGAGATTGGTCAGCAACCTTCACTCTCTGGAGATCAATGTGCAGGTGGCCCGCATCTATCATCCTCCTCCATACCTGTGGGGACACCCTCACCACGACATGCTGTGTGAGTGGGTTTCTAGCCTTCCTTCTATAAGCAATCTCCAGCTTTTCTTCTTGCTTTATGAGGTCCCTATTCTGGTTTCTGATGGCCATCATGATGTCAACATCTGTGTTGTACTTCATGACGTCCACCAAAATTACCAGAGGGTCCTTGTTCTTTACATCTTCCACTTTTAGATCTTGTGAGGCTTTGCTTAATTTTTCCCTTATTAATTTCTTTTCCTTTTCGGTTTTACATCCAATTATAATCTTTCCTTTTGCCTTTCTGACTCTTTCTACGTTCAAACCTCCTTCTTTTGCATTGACAGCTTTTCTTATCTTTTCCAGCACCTGATCCCCTGTTTCCTGTCCATTGTAATGTTTATTACTTGTTTTATACAAATTAATACTTACTTGCTTGTAATTACTTGTAAGATATATTAGGGACTGCTTATTTATTTAGCTTAGGTCACTTTTAAAGCTCTCATAATGTGTTGAGAAGTTATGAACCTGAAATGTAATGTTTATTACTTGTTTTGTAGGATTATTACTTACCTGCTTGTAAGTACTTGTAAGATATGTTAGGAACAGCTTATTTCTTTAGCTTAGGCCACTTTTAAAGCTCTCATAATGTGTTGAGGAGAAGTTCTGAACCTTAGTTCAACTCGTCTTATTCTTCCTATCTAAATATGAGAATCTATCCATGTATTCATAACAAAAACTTACGTATAACAGAGGATCCTGCTCTAGTATACTCTTTGAACACTATTTTAGGGCTTCGCCTTAGATATTTATGCCGTAAATATCAGAACTTCGGCATTTTTACCTAAAAATACATTTTCACCTCACTTGTTAGAGCAGATTTTTCTGATCTAAATCCTTATTTTATTTTATTAGTAATGTAGCTGCTTCACATAGAAATTCATGTTTGTTATGACAGTCTTGTCATTTTTTATACGTTTGACATGTCAAATTTTCTTCATATTTGTAAAACTAGCCATAGTTTGCATAGATTTTAGTTCAAACCTCTTGTTAAAATCTTAGCTGAGCCTGGCCGTTATGACTACTTTTAAATTTCCGACTATTCGACGAGATTTCATATAAATAGCAGAACATCGCTACAGTCGGGGAGTTGAATTCGAAAAGTCAACGAAGTAACATCAAGTATTGTAAAACCTTCTGCTCTACCTGGAAGCCTGAAGACTGGTCTACCTCAATCCCTGGAAGCCCGAAGCTTGGTGAAGAACATCTCCACCTTGGAATCCTGGGCCTGGAGAAGACATCCCTAATAGCCGATCCCGAGGCTGCTTCGACGAATTCGTATCTGACTTCCTGGAGGTCGGCGACCCTGGCTGGCCACTCTACCGCCGCCAGAGGCTAGCCTGTCCTCTATCAGATACTGAAGCTTTCATCTCGGGCTACGGGGATTGTCCCTTTGTCCCTCTGCGGGAGACTCTACTCTGTGACTCCTCTTCTTACATCTCCCGTTGCTCCAGGTCTCACGACACCAGTACCACTTCACGGCTTTCCAGACTCCGGGTCCTAGCGGTCGGCGGTCACCACCTCAACCGTCGCTATTCAAGGCTGAGGCGAGACTTAGCGGCTGCGTTCTCTCGCTACATCTACACGTCTCTCAAGCTGCCAGTTAAGGACTTTAACCTTGTGCACTAGATTTCGCGATCGGAAAGACTTTGTTTTTATATCTAAACTTTATTAATTTAAATACACTTGCTAAAAACTTCAAGCCTTTTTCTTCTCAACCAGAAGGTCTAAATTCTCTAAATTATTAACTGCAACGTTCAGCCCTTTCATAGATAGCCGGGTGGGCTGTAACGTGACAGTTTGGCGCCCAATTAAAAAGAACCTCTCTCTCTCTCTCTCTCTCTCTCTCTCTTTAAACTCCTTTAAATTCTCTCTTTTAACTTCTGAACTCTTCTAAATTCTAAAAACAAAGTCTCTCACTTATCTCATCATTTGGTTCATATTTAGATAAACTAATAATTTTTTTAGATTCATCATCTCCTACTAATTTCAAATTTAACTCACCTCTACGACTTTTAAAAGGTATCTCTATATACTGAACTACTTCCTTAAACTCGTCTCTCTCTATTTTGTTTAAACAATGGCTAGGCCAATTAAATATTCTTGCCTAAACAAGCTCGAACTCGAATACGAGATAATTATTAGAGCTGAGCAACCAGCTGAAAATGTTACTTTACTTAAAGAACAAATAAATAAGTTGAGTCATATCACTCCTGATATGTTACCAACTTCTCCATTTTCTCCCAAAGATGATATAGAACAAGCTCAACTAACTCTTGATTATACAGAAGGAAAAATTGCTAATATAGAAAACACGGGTGACATAAGTACACTACGAAAAATAGAAACCTTTATTAATCACCTTCACTATCGTTTAGTACGAATAAAGGCAATTCCTTCACTAATCGAAGCATGTTCTACACTTCGATCTAAATTTTATACTTTAGAAAAAAGATTCGAGAAACTGACCTCTTATTCTGCAACAGTAGATGAGTCTTTAGACAATCTGACACCTCTGGTTACTCATACACCTATAGTTACTCAAACATCTCCAATCACTCAGACAACTATGGTCACTGAGACACTTCTGAACACTCAAACACCTTGGGTAACTCAGACACCTCTGGTCCCTCAGACATGTATCCAAACTTCCTCAATTTCTCAAGACTGTCCGATACCTCGGCCTATGATGCAAGAAATTAACTCTTCACAAAATTTCTCTAAAGAATTAAAATTCTTTACTTTCAATGGAAAGACATGTCCTAGATCTTTTCTTCAAAAACTAGAGAATTTAGAATCTCACGTAGTATTTCCGACAGTCAACTATGCAGGCACGCATTCGAGATATTTTCTGGTGATGCTCTCCATTGGTTCAGATTTCAGTACAATCGAAACCCTACCCTTACCTGGAGAGAAATACATGATCTACTTATCAAAGACTTTGGCACTTACGACTACGATTACAAATTACTTGAGCAAATAAGAAAAAGAACCCAAGGCGTCACGGAAAAAATAATAGTTTACGTTTCTATAATGTACGGAATGTTTGACCGTCTCACGAAAAAATTAACAGAAAGTGAAAAACTTGAAATTTTGCTCCATAACGTAAGACCATGCTATTCAGTATTTATCGCTCTTAAAGATGTTAACTCTATCGATTCTTTAATATCGACTTGCCAAATGTTCGAACGCGTTTCGGAAAGGGAGCGCGATTTTCACGAACCAAAATGCGACGAATTCTCGTGTGCTACAGAATTCGCATATCGGCCCTCGACATCTTCTAAACCATCTCAAAACACGGGATACACTCAGAACGTAAAATATTCTAACGCGATCGCAAATAACAGTCAACCGCTAAATAACTCTCAAAACTCTCAGGAGAGCAGAACATTTAATTCACGGGAAGAATTCTGTTTACGTTGCCGCGTTAACGGCCACGCTTTAAAAACTTGTACTAAACCAAGATACTTGATTTGCTTTAAATGCGGTCGCAAAGGCGCGAAAGTAACTGATTGTCCTGACTGTACTTCTAATAATCAACCAAAAAACTAGCTGAAGACTTGAATAACTCTATCCCAACTAAACATAATAACTTTGATGAACAAGACTGGAATCAATGGTTACAGACAATTCGAAATTTTATGCTCTGCTACAAAACAGCTTCTGTGTTATATGACAAAGAAAGAGATTATAACCGACCTTTTATTAATGTAACTATCAATAACTTACCGTTCTCAGGTTTACTGGATAGTGGAAGTTGTACTACTATTTTGGGGAATAATTCTCATAAACTTATTGAGAAGTTGGGTTTCAAGTTATTCAAGTCATGTAATCAAATCATGGTCGCTAATAAACAAAAATCAACGTCTCTTGGTTATTTCAATCTACCGATTAAATTTAATAATCAAACTCGAATAATAAAAGCTCACGTTTTTCCGGAAATCTATCCTTCACTGATCCTTGGTTGGGATTTTTGGAAACAATTTGGCCTTTCTCCTAAGATACTTGCTCTTGAACTTGAAGTTAAAACTAATGATAACACTATTTGTGCTATCGAGAATAAAATTCTAACAATCGATCACCTTTCTGATAGTCAAAAAAGAATTGCCTCTGATATAATCCAGCGTTTTAAAAATATCTCTTTCGAAGAGAAAGGCAAGCTAGGGCGTACTAGTTTGGTCTGCCATCGTATAGATACTGGCGATAGCTTGCCTATTAAACAACGTGGTTATCGTCTTTCCCCCGAAAAGCAAAAAGCTCTTATAAAAGAAGTAGATAATATGATAATACTGGATGTAATTGAAAAATGTGATAGTCCTTGGCTATCTCCTGTTATTATTACTCCTAAAAAGAATGGTGAATGGCGATTTTGCGTTGATAGTAGGAAATTGAATGCAGTTACTCGTAAAGACGCACACAGTCTTCCCTTCGTGTCTGAAATACTAGACAATCTTAAAAATGCTAAATATCTCTCAAGTATCGACATTGCTAAAGCTTTCTGGGAAATTCCTTTAAATCTTGATGACAGAGACAAGACTGCATTTTATGTGCCTGGCAGAGGAATGTATAGGTTTAAAGTCATGCCTTTTGGCCTTACTAATGCTCCTGCGACTCAACAGAGGCTTATGGATGCTTTATTCACTCCTGAATTTGATAACAAAGTATTTTGCTACTTAGACGACATCGTTATTATAAGCGAAACATTTGATGAACATATTTCTCTACTTCTTAAAGTTCTTCAAAAACTTTCTTATGCTTCTCTAACTATAAATTTTGAAAAGAGTAATTTCTTTCGTAAAGAGATTAAATACCTCGGGTATATCGTTGATGAACAAGGTTTACGTGCCGATCCTAGTAAGATTCAAGCTATTTTAGATTATCCTATCCCTACTTCAAAGAAAGAAGTAAGAAAATTTTTGGGAACATGCAGCTGGTTTCGTCGTTTCATTCCTAACTTTAGCTCTATTGCCTCACCTCTAAGCAAATTGACTTCCTCAGGAAAGAACGCTCCTAAAAAGTTTGCTTGGAACGCTGATGCAGATTCTGCTTTTGCAAAACTTAAAAATTGTTTAATTTCAACTCCGATTCTTGCTTGTCCTAATTTTGAACTTCCATTTTCTGTTCATTGCGATGCTTCGAGTTTTGGTATTGGTGCCATGCTTACTCAAGAACAAGACAATAAGGAAGTGGTTATAGCATATATGAGTAAATCCCTTAATAAACATGAGCAAAACTATTCTACTACTGAACGTGAAACATTAGCTGTTATAACTGCACTTGAACACTGGCGTTGCTATCTTGATAATGGTAAACAGTTTACAGTTTACACGGACCACGCAGCACTAAAATGGTTTCAAAATCTTTCAAATCCGTCTGGAAGATTAGCTCGTTGGACTTTACGTCTATCTTGCTTTGATCTTAATCTGAAACATAAAAAAGGAAAAGATAATGTAGTTCCAGACCTTCTCTCGCGTCATAAAATTCCTGATAATGCCGTTTTGGGTAATGCTGCACCTATATCTAATAATGACGCGTCCCAATTGGAAGTGTTTAATAAACTATTTACCAATTGTCGAGATAATCCTGACACTTATCCTAATTATAAAATACTCGATAATAAACTATACAGATACACATCTACACCTGATTACCTTAACGAAGATTTTGTTTGGAAGGAAGTTCCTATACCTTCTGATAGAATGAATCTTATTAAATCTTTTCATGGTGACACCGATAATCCTCATCTTGGTATCTTTAAAACTTACAAGAAATTAGCACTTCACTATTATTGGTCTGGAATGTTTAAAGACGTAGCAAAATTCTGCTGCACTTGTGTTAAATGTCTTTCGTACAAACACTCGAATCATTCACCTTACGGTCCTATGGGTAAGCCTAAAATTTGCTCAAGACCTTTTCAAACTATCTCCTTAGATCTAATGGGTCCTCTCCCAATGACTAGACAGCGTAACCAGCATATTCTTGTGGTTACTTGCTGTTTCTCTAAATATTGTGAAATCTTTCCTATTAAAAAAGCTACAGCCTCTAACATTATTCAACATGTGGAGAATTCTGTGTTCTTGATACATGGGGTTCCTCAAACTATAATTATGGATAATGGTTCTCAATTCCAATCTAATGAATTTCAAGGGTTCCTTAATAAATATAAAGTTCCATTCAAGAGTTACTCGCCCAGATATTGCCCTCAAGTTAATCCTACAGAGAGATATAACAGAACCATCATTACAGCTCTAGCTCAGTTAGTTGGAGAAGACCATAGGTCATGGGATTTGCAGTTGCAAAAAATTCAATTTGCCGTAAATACATCTGTAAATTCCACAACTGGTTTTTCCCCTTCTTTTCTTGTTTATGGTCGTGAAACTATACCATGTGGTTCACTTTACACCCAATGTTCTAATTTGGATGAAGTGATATTTCTTCCTCGGGATGACTATGCAAGGAATATCGGGCTATTGTCATCTATTTTCGATAAGGTACAGGTTGCATTGTACACGGCACACGCTAAGAACTCTGGTCACTACAACCTAAGACACACTTTTAAAGAATTTAACGTAGGAGACACCGTTTGGCGTAAAAACTACGTACAAAGCAATGCCGGTGCCTACTTCAGTGCAAAGTTAGCCCCAAAATTTGTAAAATGTACCGTTATCGAAAAATTATCGCCCCTTGTTTTCATTTTGGAAGATACTGATGGTTTGAGAGGAAAATGGCACATAAAGGATTTTAAGTAGGTATTATTTTTTTAAGTTAATTTTAAGTTGTTTCTTAACTTGTTAATACTCCACAAACTAATCTTAAACCTTCTGGCTTATTTTTTTTAAACTCTTTTAATAAAAGTTATTTTAACTTGTTTCGAGCGGACGCATAACTCGTAAAATAAGCCATAACGATGCACATACATGAATTTGTAAATATCTTTAACTTAACGCTTTCCTTACTTAAAGCGACTCTCTCTCTCTTTTACGCGGTCTGCGTATCGCGTCCTTTTCTTGAATAAAGGAACTCTCTCTTAATGCGGTCTGCGAATCGTATCTCTTACTTAACTTAAAACTTGTAAATATCTTAACTTTGTTAATATTTATAAACGGGTTTTCAAAAAGGTGCGGGTTACGACACCTAATAAAAAAAAATAAGCCTACGTTATCTTATAGGTGTATTCCTATTGACTATTTCCTTGTGGAGTATGCGTCATAGAATGTGAACCATATCCCCTCCGTATGATAGAATGTGAGTGAACGATGAATGTTTGAAAGATGATATATGTTAGATCAAGGTCTTATTCTTAACCTCAAAATTTTCTCTAGTCGAAAATTTTTCCGGGGTTGTTGGGGAAATGTAATGTTTATTACTTGTTTTATACAAATTAATACTTACTTGCTTGTAATTACTTGTAAGATATATTAGGGACTGCTTATTTATTTAGCTTAGGTCACTTTTAAAGCTCTCATAATGTGTTGAGAAGTTATGAACCTGAAATGTAATGTTTATTACTTGTTTTGTAGGATTATTACTTACCTGCTTGTAAGTACTTGTAAGATATGTTAGGAACAGCTTATTTCTTTAGCTTAGGCCACTTTTAAAGCTCTCATAATGTGTTGAGGAGAAGTTCTGAACCTTAGTTCAACTCGTCTTATTCTTCCTATCTAAATATGAGAATCTATCCATGTATTCATAACAAAAACTTACGTATAACAGAGGATCCTGCTCTAGTATACTCTTTGAACACTATTTTAGGGCTTCGCCTTAGATATTTATGCCGTAAATATCAGAACTTCGGCATTTTTACCTAAAAATACATTTTCACCTCACTTGTTAGAGCAGATTTTTCTGATCTAAATCCTTATTTTATTTTATTAGTAATGTAGCTGCTTCACATAGAAATTCATGTTTGTTATGACAGTCTTGTCATTTTTTATACGTTTGACATGTCAAATTTTCTTCATATTTGTAAAACTAGCCATAGTTTGCATAGATTTTAGTTCAAACCTCTTGTTAAAATCTTAGCTGAGCCTGGCCGTTATGACTACTTTTAAATTTCCGACTATTCGACGAGATTTCATATAAATAGCAGAACATCGCTACAGTCGGGGAGTTGAATTCGAAAAGTCAACGAAGTAACATCAAGTATTGTAAAACCTTCTGCTCTACCTGGAAGCCTGAAGACTGGTCTACCTCAATCCCTGGAAGCCCGAAGCTTGGTGAAGAACATCTCCACCTTGGAATCCTGGGCCTGGAGAAGACATCCCTAATAGCCGATCCCGAGGCTGCTTCGACGAATTCGTATCTGACTTCCTGGAGGTCGGCGACCCTGGCTGGCCACTCTACCGCCGCCAGAGGCTAGCCTGTCCTCTATCAGATACTGAAGCTTTCATCTCGGGCTACGGGGATTGTCCCTTTGTCCCTCTGCGGGAGACTCTACTCTGTGACTCCTCTTCTTACATCTCCCGTTGCTCCAGGTCTCACGACACCAGTACCACTTCACGGCTTTCCAGACTCCGGGTCCTAGCGGTCGGCGGTCACCACCTCAACCGTCGCTATTCAAGGCTGAGGCGAGACTTAGCGGCTGCGTTCTCTCGCTACATCTACACGTCTCTCAAGCTGCCAGTTAAGGACTTTAACCTTGTGCACTAGATTTCGCGATCGGAAAGACTTTGTTTTTATATCTAAACTTTATTAATTTAAATACACTTGTTAAAAACTTCAAGCCTTTTTCTTCTCAACCAGAAGGTCTAAATTCTCTAAATTATTAACTGCAACGTTCAGCCCTTTCATAGATAGCCGGGTGGGCTGTAACGTGACACCATCCTGCGTAGTCACGGCTATGGAATGTAGTGCCGGCCGCACCAAGGGGTGTCCCTTTGGTGGTTCCGCTGTCACACATGCATAGCTGCGTGTTCCGTGCTCATCTCTATGCCTTACTAATTCTTCTTGTAGTCTTTCCATTTTTTCACTATTTTCCTCTATCTTCTTAGTGTGTTCTTCCAGCTTCTTCAGAAATTCTTCCTCTTTCCTTTCTCGTGCTGTTTCTTCTTTCTGGGCTTTTTCTGCCTGCTCGTCCTGTTCCTTTTCCTGCTTTTTATGCTCCGTATCTCTTCCTTTTTGTAGACCGCTAGCTTTTGTCTCTTTCTGTAAAATTTTTATTATACCATCCATCTCCTTAACTAGGGCGAACAACCTGTCTGCGGATTCAAAAACCTTGTCAACCAGTTCCTTTTTTGTATTTCGTGACATTTTCAGGGTCGTTTACAAATGCCTCACTATGTTTCTGCCCTCAGTCAGTTTATCTCCATTCCTAGGCGGGCTCCCCGGCGCTTCCAGTGAGTGTCGGCGCACTAGTTCGGCAACATTGCCCTCCAGTGGCAACGTTCTCGGTTTCAGCACCGAAGGGGCCGTTGGGGTGGAGGTATGGGTTGCCTTGGTAGGCGCCGCCAGGTTCTTATGCAGGAGCACTGTCTTGTTGAGGTTTGTGTGTCCCGGTCCTTTTATTTGTTCGCTGCGTTCTGCGGAGATAGGGGTGTCAGGGGTGGTTTGAAGGTCCTCCAGTAAATTAGCCAGCAGAATGTCCTCCGTTGGTGGGTCCGCTGAGGGACCCTCCGCTTCGTGTGTGACCAAAGACGGGGAGCTCTCCAGCCGCTCAGTTGCAACTGGTCGGTCCTCTGGTTGTGAAGCGGGGGGTGTTCTGGAGCACGGCATCTTGCTCCAATTACTCAGGAGGACAGGCTAAATGTTTCAAGCAGACCCGCGGTCTTTGTAATTAAAAATGGTAAAAACAGAAAAAAACACAAACACAAAATACCATGTACAATGGATGATTAAATTAATATAAACAGTGGCCCACTAATATTAGGTAGTTCGGTGTAAAATGCCGAATTTCGTCAGAATACTGTTTTAATAATAATATTATATTATTTGGTTACTAATTATAACAAATGTTTTTCTGTTACAGGTACCACGATGGGCATCCGCAACGAGTCAACAATCAATTAATTAAAAGTTTGTATAAGTTGAAAAAGAAGATTACAATTTGTATAAGGTAGAGTCTAGCTCTAGGTCAATATAATATAATACACTGTGGTTTAAAAACACAAATTCAAAGGTTTTCTAGTGCCTACCGGTGATAATAAATAAATAACTTAATAAAATAATTTTGACTCTACATGTAGAGTCAAAACTAGAATGGCTCTACAGCGCTGCCAACGCCTAATCAGACACAAAAAATCCCACTCAGATTGGGGCACTAGTTTGGGAGATACGGACGTTTGAAGTTTTTCAAGATGGCGAAACATGGTTAGGTTAGGTTAGGTTAGGTTAGGTTAGGTTAGGTTAGGTTAGGTTAGGTTAGGTTAGGTTAGGTTAGGTTAGGTTAGGTTAGGTTAGGTTAGGTTAGGTTAGGTTAGGTTAGGTTAGGTTAGGTTAGGTTAGTTAGGTAAAGTCAGGTTAGGTTAGGTTCCACGACTGGTGGACTAACCTAACCTAACCTAACCTAACCTAGCCTAACCTAACCTAACCTAACCTAACCTAACCTAACCTAACCTAACCTAACCTAACCTAACCTAACCTAACCTAACCTAACCGGTCTCAAATTGTCTGTGAAACAGTGAAGTTCAAATTGGGACATAAACTACTGATCTGATTGCTTAGTACATTTTGTTTAGTTTGTACATATTGTACAGTTTGTACATTTTGCGTAGACACTCGATGTGCTTTTGCCGACTCTGCTAATATGCGTATCACACGTTCGCCGATACGTCGGCCAACTTCGTCACCAGAAGGGACTCGGGACTGTCCTGAACAGACTTCACAAGACTCTGTTCTTCTACCAAATGTGGAACTTTCAAGCCAGGAATCAACACCAACGCCTACTTCTTCACAGGATGAATTTTGGCAGAATTCTGGCAGTGTTATCAACCAACTGCTCCTCTCCGAATCCAGAGATGAAAATTCACTACACAACAGCTCTAAAAATGCTAGCAAGGCATTTTCTGCTGAAGTCTCCAGTGAAGCTGTAAAAATCAAGAATCTTTTGAAAGAAGGAAAGAGTCTCACAAAGATTAACAAAGAAAATATTCTCAAAATTTGTGACAGCCTTATCTCATCGGCTAACACTTTCTCCAACTCTCATCATGAACGCGAAACATGTGAGCCCCCTAGATCTGCGAAACAGGACCAATTTGATTCGCTCAAGGAGATAATGGAAGCTGAGCTTACGGACATCAAAAAGCTTGTCAACAAAAGTGTTTCGATGTTACAAACATTGAACTCCACTCAGCCTCCTCAACCTCAACCGGAACGTAATGTTACCAATCGTATTGTTGTTGACCATCCTAAGAAGACACAAGCTAACAGACCGGCCATCATCGTTACGCCAAAAGGAGAAGCCTCAAGAACCAAGCAGGATGCAATTGATGCGTTCAGGAAAAGCATCAGCTTCAGGAAATCATCCTTCGCACCAGCACGGGTGCAGGCAGTTTCAAACGGAAAGCTTCGGGTGGAATTCGACACCCAAGATCAGTGTGAGGACACTATGAAACGCCTGGCCGACCCATCATCTCATGTAAGTGCTGAACCCGCTCGTAAGTTATGTCCCATGATCATCCTCAAAGGAATTTCTAGGGATGTTCCCCCTGAAGATATTTCATCTATTATTAAGGAACAAAATTACCAACTTGCTGAACTCATGCTTAACGATGATGATCTGCGTCTTCGCTTTAAGAGAGATAACCGAAATCATTCTCTTTACAATGCAGTTTTCGTGGCCCACCCCCGCCTTTATCGTGCAATGGTTGACATGGTTCGCGTTTGTATCGACCATCAGCGTGTTCGCGTGGAGGACTTTTCTCCATTTATCCAGTGCCATAAATGCCTTCAGTTTGGCCACTTGCGCAGTAAATGCAGCTCAGCCACAAAGCCTTGCGCACACTGCGCTGGGGTGGATCATGATATTGACCGTTGCCCGCTTAAAAATAAATCCTTCACAGCAAAATGCATTAACTGTTCCACTCACAATAATAAATTTAATGCTAAAATAGATACTAGACACCGCGCAAATTCCGATCAATGCCCAAGGCTACGCGCCATGCGAAACAAAATTGTAAATAGGGTCGATTATGGATTTTGAAAACCAGCTAAGAATAGTTCAGTGCAACATTGACAAATCGCGAAATTGCCAACATGAATTCATACATTCTTTTATTAATAGTGATCACCAAATTGCTTTAATATCGGAGCCGTACACAGGTTCAAGCAATGATGTGAAACCAATAAAGGGCATAAATATATATCAGTTCCCAAACAACGGCCGAATCAAAGCCTGTATTTTTGTCAAGTCAGGATTCGCTACTGTTTTAGGTCTCACTCAATTCTCAACACCTAATCTATCAATAATACAATTAAAAACAAGATCTCATAACATCCTCATTTCATCTATATACATTGAACCAGGTAAAGACGAATTCAACACAATGGAACGGCTTGACTTCTTTTTAAAATCCTCTCAAGGAATGCAGTGCGTAGTGGGGGGTGATTTCAATGGATGGCACAGTGTATGGGGTAGTACGAATATAAACGCCCGTGGTAGGAAAATATTAGAAATTACTGATGGAAATGACCTATACCTTTGCAACTCAGGAACTGTCCCAACATTTGAAACTGTCACGCATGGTCGCCAGCGAAGTTCCATTATTGACCTCACTTTTGTGTCGGGTTCAATTTTGCATAAAATATCGAACTGGAGGGTTAACTTAGAATTCTGTAAATCCTCACAGCATAATGCAATAGATTTCACACTTGATATTCATCTCCCTAGCACTTCTCACCAAGATAACTCTTCTACTTTTCGCTATCAGACCAATAAGGCATGTTGGCCCATTTTCAAAGACTCACTTCATACTCGCATGGTAATTTCTGACATCTTAGAGAGAGACATCACTAACCTAGACACCTTTGGGCTGGACAAAATAATTGACGATATCACAGATGACATACACCTTGCTTGTGAAAATTCCATGCGTATCAGAGGCAGTAACCATCCTAATCAGTCTCGAAAACCACCCTGGTGGTCAGAAAAATTAGACTCTCTAAAGAAGGAGGTAATTAATATACATCATAGGATTCACAGAGCCAAGAAACAAGGATTCTATCTCGGTGATCTATTAGAGGAACAAATAGCTATAAAGAAATCATATGCGGACGAATTACGAAACGAATCAACTTCTAACTTCCGTCAATTCTGTGAAATGCAAACAAAAGAAAACGTTTGGTCTATGACCAATAGACTACTAAAAGAGACAAATCCTCAAAGTCCACCATCAACGCTTAAACACGGAAATAAGTACACTACTGATGCAAAAGAAACCGCCACAGTCTTACTGAACCATTTTTACCCCGATGATTTACCTGACACAGAGCCTCGACATCATTTCCTAAGAGCTGAACATTCGATAGATTCTGAAGACGATCCACCGTTCACTGAGGATGAGATACTCGAACATCTTAAGTACATGAACCCTAACAAAGCTCCAGGGCTCGATCATCTCACTTCAGATATATGCTACCAGTTCACCCTGGCTTATCCTAAGTTGATTACGGCCATTATGAATCGATGCCTTGATCTTCAGTATTTTCCAAAGAAATGGAAGATAGCTTGCGTCAAAATTATTCCAAAACCCGGTAAGTCAGACTATAGCACCTTAGGATCATTCAGACCAATAGGACTTATACCGGTGTTTGGAAAACTACTTGAAAAATTGTTCATAAAACGTATCACATACTTAGCAGCTAAAAATGGACTTAGCAACCAACGGCAGTATGGATTTCGCGAGCAGACCAGCACCGTCCATACAGTTGGAAATGCAATAGACATCATCAAGCAGGCCAAAGCAGATAAACAGCTAGTAATTGCAGTCTCGCTGGACATTGCAGCGGCATTTGACAACGCCTGGTGGCCTGCCCTCTTTAATAGACTTCGTCAAATCAAATGCCCCAAAAATATTTTCGGACTGATCAAAAACTACGTACGTGACCGATTCGTTCAGTTGGATCACGCAGGAGAACATATCACCAAACGAATGTCAAAAGGATGTATCCAAGGATCAACCTGTGGACCGGTTCTCTGGAACCTCATTTTGGACGAGCTGCTTGACATGCATCTCCCTTCAGGATGTCACTTACAAGCTTATGCAGACGATGTCCTTCTGATCGTCACGGGTAAGAGCATTGATGACCTTATGTCTTCCGCTAACACCACTTTATCCAGGATTGTGGAATGGGGCAAAAGCGTCAAATTGTCTTTTGGGCCTTCTAAAACTCAAATTATTGCTTTCACACCAAAAGCAAAGAACGTCAAAATTTCTATGAATGGCCACGAGCTTTCTTATCTTAAGGAAATCAAACTACTTGGCATCATTTTAGACGAAAAACTTATTTTCAAGGCACATGTGAAATATATTACCGACAAAGCTATGCGAATCTTTAATAAATTATGCATGTACACTCGTCCGACCTACGGCGCACATCCCGAAAACGTTCGGCTTATTTATCTCCGAGTTATAGAACCCATTGTTACTTATGGCGCGGCAATATGGGGTCATATAGTAGAGAAGAAGTACGTTCAAAGAATCCTCCTCAGAATGCAGCGCGGATTTGCAATCAAAGCTATAAGAGGATTTCGAACCATCTCAACCACAGCTGCCCTTGCTCTGGCCCGTTTCATGCCAATAGATTTGAAAATACGAGAAGTTTTTGTCACTGAAACCACAAAGTTGTCAGGAATCACCAATCACCTTCCAAGTGATATCCAGTTCGAGAACCCTACACCCATCCACGAGCTTCTGCACCCGTCAAAGAGAATAACTTTCACCCCAACTCCCGACAGCGCAAATTCAACATTTCCCGATAACTCTACGCTTATATTTACCGACGGTAGTAAGCAAGAAGATGGTACTACAGGTGCAGCTTACGTCTGTTTTGATCCTGGTGGGACCACACCTAAATTAACCCGCAAATTCAAACTTCATGACTGTTGTACAGTTTTTCAAGCAGAACTTCTGGCTATCCTGGGCGCTTGCCAGTGGGCTGAACATCGTCGTTCTCCTTACACAGTAATTTTCACAGATTCACTTTCTTCTATCAAAGCTTTAGAAAATCGAAGCAACACCCATCCAATCGTAGCGAAAATCCATCAAACAATTTATAATATAACTGTCAGACAGTCGCTTCATATAAGCATCTCATGGGTAAAAGGCCACTCTGGTGTTACTGGAAATGAGTATGCAGATGCAGCGGCTAATGCTGCAACAAAGCTCCGAGTAGCTTACCAATACTCAAAATTCCCTATCTCTTTCATTAAAACACTAACACGAAAAGAAAACTACGAAACCTGGCAGGAAAGATACTCTAGCTCTCCAACTGGAGCTCATACTAAGCTTCTTCTTCCTTCCCTACGCGATATACACGACTTAGCAGAAGTAAGCAAGACTAGCTTTAGCATGACGCAGATCCTCACGGGACATGGGTTTCACAAACAATATCTTAAAAGATTTAAAATCACCGAGGATGATCACTGTCCATGCGACGGGACATCAGCACAGGACATTCAACATCTGTTAGAGAATTGTCCGGTATTTGGTGCCAAGAGATTTGAACACGAGCAAATTTGCCGTAGATTTGATGTTTCTCCGTATATTCTAACTGATTTGATTAAAAAGGAAACCTGTATAGATTCGTTTATAAATTTTATTGAAACGATTGTAAATAGACTCAAGTCACTTAATCAAACGTAAACGTTATTAGTATGTATTATATATGGTACCTACCTATGCGTGGTCAGTCCTCTGAAAGACTCAGATCTTAAGATCTGATATCGGGACAGTGAACTGATCCATTGCTTCCTCTAACTCTCTTTTAGTTTTAAAAATGTGTATTGTTGTTAACTTTGTCTTGTTATTTGTGTACAGCTCGCACGATGGTAGCCGAAGCAATCGTCCATGCGGCTTGTACGGTTTGTATTGCCGTGATATATTTCCTTCACAAATTGTACAGCGCGGGCAGTGAGTACATTTTGTACTGTCCGGTTGAATGCATGGACTGTACAATCTGTACAAACGGCACTCAGTTTGTATGAATCACGCCGATTGTATCTTTCACTATTGTTATGACGGTGGTTCGAACCATTATCTCTTTGGTGCAGAGTGTGCGAGCTGTACTGACTGTGCAAATTATATTTCATGTCATCAATCTTCTTTGTGTTACCAAATTTCTCGAATTTGTACTGTGTGGACTGTACAAGCTGTACAAAGCTGTGCGGACTACGCAGCTTGCATGGGTACCTTGAGCAGCAGGATGTACGGTTTGTACGGTTTGTATCGCCAACCTTCCTTTAAGAATTTAAATTTGTGTTTTTGTACAAGATGTACTAACCGCACTGTAATCTGAGCAAATTGTAAGTACTGTGTTGGCTGTGCATACAGTACAATCTGTACAGTTTGTACATAAAGTACAACTAATGTAATGTACATAAAGTAGAAAATAATGTAATTAATTTTTATTTGAACAACATGACACTATAATTGATAAAGATTTGAACATGGTAAAATAACATATTAGAGTCTAAATAGGTATTAAAATGTAAAGAACTGTCCCCTGATATCCGGAAAGGGTACAGATCGATCTATCATAAGCATATAACAGTACAAACTGTACAGTTTGTACATATAGTTTTGTCAAAAAAAAAAAAAAAATGTGCCACTTATAGTAATTAATGTAAATAACCTTGTTATGCTCGCCTACTCCATAGTAATAAACATATTAGAGTCTAAGAATTATAATGTTAAGAACTATTATACTAATTGAAATGTAAGAATTATAATGTAAGGAACTGTTTCCTGAAAGACTCAAGTCTTATGACTAGATATCAGGAAAGGGAACAGATCTATCATTATCATTTGTATAACTTAAAATTTTTGTGAAGCTTCCGACTTTTGAAATGTATCAACTCGCAGTCCAATGTCGGGAGCAAATGTGAAACAACCTATTATAAATGTGAAAAATACTGTTATATTAATGTGAAAAATAAGACTACATGTATATCAAAAAAAAAAAAAAAAAAAAAAAAAAAAAAAAAAAAAAACCTAACCTAACCTAACCTAACCTAACCTAACCTAACCTAACCTAACCTAACCTAACCTAACCTAACGAACCGAACCGAACCTAACCGAACCTAACTGAACCTAGCCTAACCAAACCTAAACTAACCTTACCTAACCTAACGAACCGAACCGAACCGAACCGAACCGAACCGAACCGAACCTAACCGAACCTAACCTAACCGAACCTAGCCTAACTAAACCTAAACTAACCTAACCTAACCTAACCTAACCTAACCTAACCTAACGAACCGAACCGAACCGCACCGAACCTAACCTAACCATTTTTTGTAGATAATTTTATGATTTTCAATTTTTGTCGATATATTTTTATGATAAAACTTACCGTTTTGATGAAAATCGTGAAAAATGAAGGGGAATTTATGTAGCTTCGAATGTCTTAATTGACCGGACTAAATAACTTTTATCTTATGTTTAATCTAAATTATGTCTCATTCACTCCTTCTTCGCTATTAAAGTTATGTTATTAAAAAACTACTACTAAACTATTACCAAAATATATGAAGTTTAGGTTAGTAAATATATGCATAATTTATAAGTTTAACAACTTAATTATTACAGGTTAAATAAAAATTTAATAAAATTTATTGTACAGTATAAACAATTGAAAAAACACTGACTCTATAGGTACCAACAACGATAGGACCCTTCAAAAAATACTACCCGAATGAGAATAAATCACCCCTATTTTAATTATACTGATGTGGTGTATGGACCTTATTTTCTGGGTATAATCTAAAACTTGATGGTATGGTAGGTACATGTGCTTTGCAAGACACCAAGAAGAGTAAATTAGACCTCTGGCGGAAGGTCTCGAAGATAAGGTAGATAAGGAGGATAGGATTATGATAAGATAGATTGTGTATAAGGTCAGTGAAAGTACCTAGAAATAAATGAATAATGCACTTTAAAGGGGTCATTTTATTTAAGTCATAGATATCCTTATAGAAAAATTACTCAATTGGTTGGTTAGTGAAATATAGATTTTTAAAAAATCGATATCAAAAATTACGAGTTTTTGACCTCATTTAACCACCTAAATAATAATGCTCAAAATACCAATAAAATATCAATACCATAAATGGACTAATTTAAACGAACGTTTTTAATGTAGTCGTTAGTTATTCCTTAATAAATAAATAAACTTGATCCATTACTATCTTGGAAGAATCATATTGAGTCGACCTGTAGAAAAATGGCGAAAGTAATTTACGCGCTTAAGCAACTTAGACCCATTTCTTTAGATAAAGCTCTGAAAGACATGTATTACGCATATATTTACTCAATTATGTCTTATGGTATCATTTTATTGGGGAGCTCTACAGATTACGAATGTATTCTTAAATTACAAAAGCGTGCCATAGAAATACAGAGAGTCATGTCGTGATCATTTCAAAAACCTTCGGATATTAACATCAGTAGCGGTATTCATAATGGAGGTCATAAGATACGTAAAAAATAATTTGAAAGAATATAAAATCAGAGGCGAAAGTAGCAAACGTGCCACGCGGCAGAAAATGATGCTAGAGCCGATTCACCATCGACTAAATATGGCAAAACAGCTTCCTAAAATAATGGGCCAAAAGCTGTATAACAAGCTCCCGATAGATCTTAAACCAGGTCCAAAAACCAGGGCTAAAATACTTTCAAGTATTTTTGATACTTAAAGTATTACGTACGGGTGGCGTGGGCGCGACTCGTAGCGCGTCACGCACCTTGGAAGTAAAATACTTGCATAGAAAGTTAACTCTTTCAGTCTTGGTGGGTAGTGTCAGTAACCACCTCTTCTCTAATTTTTTAATTGAAATCCAGACCTTGTAGCGGCAATATATTGAATTATTATGAAAGTTCAGACCATACTTGACGTGACGCGGCCAATTGTGAATAATTTCAGTGAGTAACAATTCAGTTGCTTTGAATTGATTGTTGCCGTATCGTACATTTTAGAGATTCGTTGATACAAAGCTATATGAAACAGGTAAGTAAGCTTTTATCATATATTTTTTTATTCAATGTCTTTTTATATATCTCTTTTATACATGTATCGGTAAAAGAATTATTAATTTTATGTTTTCGATAAGTATTTAGAACAAAAGTGTGGTGGTTAGCAACGCTAACCACCGTGACTGTTGCAGGTTTTTAGTCTTAGTCTATAATGCAACGTAGACGTATAAAAAAAATTGAATTTTTCTTATTTATTTCAGAACTAGCAGCGCCCCGCGGTTTCACCCGCATAATTCCCGTTCCCGTGCGAATTCCGGGATAAAATGTAGCCTATGTGTTATTCCAGACTATAATCTATCTTTGTGCTAAATTTCATCCATATCCGTTCAGTAGTATTTGCGTGAAAGAGTAACAAACATCCATACTTACAAACTTTCGCGTTTATAATATAAGTAGGATGTCACCGGCTAACAGATAGAGAAATGGAAGAGTTCTTATTGGAAGACATTCCTTCAGGTGGCGATAGTATTTGTAGCGATGATGATGCCGAAGAGGATACCGAAAATGAGAAAAATCCACTGGTATTAGGCGATTTGATAGGAGAAGTTCAAGTAACTGATGATGCTAATTTTGATGGTGATGATGACCTGCCTTTGTCTAGCTTAGTAAGCCGGAATTCCGATCCTGAAAGTGAGTCCGAACTCAAAGTGTTGGACTTTGAGTTCAAACAGACCAATTACAACAGCTCCAAAATGGAAGAAGAGTTTTCTGAAAGTGTGGGAATAGCTGAAATGGAAAGTTCAGTATTTATTTTATCAAACTGTCATGATCCTAAAAATGTTGAAAAAGTTAACCACAGTGTCTTGTCCAGAAGCAGTAAAAGACTACAACGCATATATGAACTTTGTCGATAAATTTGATCAACTAAAAGGAAGCTATGCTGTGGACAGAAAATACCCACAAGTGGTGGCTCAGGATTTTTTTCACTTCCTTGATGTTGTGTTGGCAACAACGCTTTCGTAATTTATAAAGAACTACAGTGTTCTCTACGCCAAGACCTATCCAAATTGACGTTGAAAGAATTCAGACGAAGTGTTTACAAGGTTTACTGACGCCAGCATATCTCAGACAAAGACACGATTCAGTGAACAGCAATCGCAGCTCCACAGCCTCTTCTCCAGGACCTGCACAACTCAAACGACAAAAACCTACATCTGAGAATCTGAGAAAATTCACCTGGAATGAGAGTACTACTTCTAGAAGATGTTGTAAATGTTGACATGTATAGTGCAATACATGTTTCTCTGATTTTCATAAAAAGTAATTAAAAGTTTAATTTGCCAGCGGAAAAGTTCAATAAACATTATAATTTTAATAAATAATAGACACCATACATCTTAGTTTAATTTGTACCAATAGTCATGGTGGTTAGTGTGACTAACCACCTCCTACCTTGAAAGCCTTAATACCTAAACTTTTTTTCTTACTTTTTTTGATATTTTATTTGTAATTGATGCTAAAACAAACATAAAAATGTTTATAATATTCTCAATGTAAAAGCGTGAATGAAAGAGTTAATCCTAGTTTGCATGAGAATAAAGCTCGTAATTGTGTGAGCAAAAAAATACTTGCAAGCAAAACCAGCCAGGCTAAAATACTTTCATAAGATATTGATCCGTGCGCATTTTGTTATAGAGAACAAAATAGTATCTACGACAAATACTTGTAACAAATTACTTTTCCAATATTTTAATTTATGAGCATGGATAGATTCATACCTGCTTTTAGGTTTTATTTTCTAGTAAGTACTATCTATTTAATAGTACCTAACTTTACCGATTAAATGAGATACCTAATAAGTAATTTATTTTTGATGTTATTCACTTATGAATTCAGTAAGGTGCATGAATTTAAATAAGAAGGTAACCTTAGATCACTATCTATGTACCTATCTAATTATAACAGTCATAGCATAGAGATTGGGACGTGTGCTCTTCATTGTAGGCGTGGAATTAGATTTTAGTTGTAAGTACCTAGTTATTATGAAAACCCAACGCCTACATAAAATTAATAGCACACCGACGTCTGCTATTAGTTTTTTGTAGGGGGCGTGTTTTACTAGTACTTACCTAAGGAAGGGAGACTCGCTTCTCACTCTACTCTCTAGGTAGGTACTCGTATCGTAGGTTTGAAGAATATCTACTTGATACTTTAAGTTTCAATTTGTTATTTTGATTGATTTAATGAAGACTCATAAATTACAAGTTTAACATACTGCTGGCGATCGCGCAGATAGTCGGCGAAAAGTCTGAGAAGATTATGCGCGAAGCCCATGGCGCTTAGTTTGGATATCGAAGTAGAGCACGTCCACCTGACTACCAAGATCTATACTCTACAAGTGTCAAGAGATTGGAATTGACCGACCGCTTATCTCTAAAACTATGCTGTGCATTGCATAAGAAGGTCTTAACTTGTGCGTATATGATTGTATGTAAGACGATTTCAAGTACCTTAGAAGGAGAAGACAAGATGGCGATCGGACGATACTCCTCGACAGTAAGTTTATTCGAGTTTTTTGGGATCGGTGTTACCCTTGACACCTTCCAATGTGCCGGATATCTACCTGTCCGTAATGCCAAATTAAAAATGTGATACAGCGGGGATACCATGCTCTTACCGACTGACTTTATAAGAGCCGGTGGCACGGCGTCCGGCCCTATCGAGCTTTTAACTTTTAACTTTTTGATTCCGTAGAGCACATCTGCAGGAGTAAATTCAGCAATATAGTTGCTGTTACAGCTCTGGTCCCAAGCGTTGGATTTTTCACCCATCAAAAGGGAACGTGAGCTGGGTTTAGACCGTCGTGAGACAGGTTAGTTTTACCCTACTGATGGCTTGTCGTTGCGATAGTAATACTGCTCAGTACGAGAGGAACCGCAGTTTCAAACATTTGGTTCATGCACTCGGCCGAGCGGCCGGTGGTGCGAAGCTACCATCCGCGGGATTATGCCTGAACGCCTCTAATGCCGAAGCCAGCCTAGCCGAATCCGGCAAGGATATGCTCACTGTGGAGCCCCGAGAGTCGGGAGGCTCTAAACAATGTGACTTTACTAGTTGCGCTTTACTTCGTAAGGCGTGACGTCGAAGCCCATTTGGACCGCGGAGATCGGTGCGTACGGTTTAACACGTGCACCACGGCTCCTTCTGGTTCGGATATAACTCAGTTCGATGTCGGGGCTCGGAATAGTCTGTAGACGACTTACGTTCCTGGCGGGGTGTTGTGGTCGGTAGAGCAGCGTCGTGCTGCGATCTGTTGAGACTCAGCCCTACGCCAGGTGATTCGTCCGAGGACGAGTTTAATTTTTATAGTATTGTTATTCTATGAACATGTAAAACGGCAAGGTCCGAATCTAACTTTACTAACTTTACTAACTTTACTAACTATACTAACATTACTCATTTTAACATTACTAACATTACTACTAACTTTAACATTACTAACTTTACCAACATAACTAACTTTACCAACATAACTAACTTTACTAACTTTACTAACATTACTAACTTTACTAACTTTAGGTACTAACTTTACTAACATTACTAACTTTACTAATATTACTAACTTTACTAACTTTACTAACTTTACTAACTTTACTAACTTTACTAACTTTACTAACTTTACTAACATTACTAACTTTACTAACTTTAGGTACTAACTTTACTAACTACGAATATACATTGTACCTGATGATGAAATTCGATTGCATGCAACCTTTAGACTGTTTTGAACGGTCTGCAGTTAGCTCGATTGTACGATATATACTGGTTTTATTTTTTTCTATTCCGTTTATTTTTCTACATTTTTTTAAATTTAGCTCTTGTTAGCTTGTTCTTGTAATTTTCAGTACTTTACTTATTTACCTTATAGAACAACCTTCATTAACAACGAAAATTACAATCAAAAAATGTATACCTACTTGTAAGTATACAATTCAAATCATTGAGCTAACTACAGACGGTCGAAAACAGTCTAGAGGTATCTCAGTTGTTTACTTTATTAATTTAAGAAAGGAAATAACAATCAAGGAATAGAACCTTATTAAAACTATTATTTACAATATTTTGGTAGGTTGAAAACAGTCTAGAGTTAGCTCAACTGAATGAAAGAATGGATGAAAACTCTTAATTATACTTAAATGTACCACAAAAAGGCTGAAAATGATACATAAAAATACTGCAAACTAAGACTAAGTATAAATAAATAAATAATAATGAATAATTTCGGACAGTCCACACAGCATAATCCAGCCCAAGCTAAGCAGTTAAGATAGATAAGGGCGACCCTATCGCTAAAAGCGATCTCTTCCAGGCAACCTTTGGATGGACCGGATATAAAAGAACAATATAGACGGTGTTAGTTACATTAGATCTACTTCTCTAGATTAATGGAAAAGAAAAAAATACATACCCAATAAGCTACCAATGTTATAAACTTACATAAACATGTAACTTTATATAGTTAGATAAATAATGTACCACACGTTCATGTGGTGATTCCGGGAAAAATGTATAAAATGTTACCTATGTGTTATTCCAGACTATGATCTATCTCTTTGCCAAATTTCATCCATATCCGTTCAGTAGTTTTTGCATGAAAGAGTAACAAATATCCATCTATCCATCCATACTTACAAACTTTCGCGTTTATAATATTACTAGCGACCCGCCCCGGATTCGCATATTCATTAAAATATGCAAATTTTAATATTTTTGAGTTATGCACATTAATGTAGTAAATACAATATCAATACAATATCGAGCTCGTATTTTTTTACCTGATTATGAGACTAGATGCCGTAAGTTCCACTTTCTTCCACTCTTTAAACGCAGACAAGTGGCTGATTTGACTTACCTAATTAATATAGCAAACGGAACTGTTGATTGCCCAGAGCTTCTTGAGCAAATAGGACTGCGCACATGCACGCTTGCACCTATCGTAAGGACTAATTATAGGCAGAACGCATTTGTTTATAGAGCTTCTAGCTCGTTTAACTCATTAGTACATGAAAACAGCAATATAGATTTATTCAACACCAGTTCAAGTAAGCTTAAACGCTTGCTTAATGATACATTTTTCGTTTTAGTTTGAGAAATTCTCTTGTTTGTGCTTGTACTTAGTATAAAAAACAATCTATTTTTCTTTTTTAGTTATTGTTATTGCTAGTAAGTCGTCAACTTAACTTCTTTGTTTAAGCAGTTTTACTAATAGGTTTATATTAATAAGTTACTTTTAATATATCTAGTTTTTTGTAAAAAAAAATTAAGTTAAAATTAATACCTATATGTCTACTTTCTGTAAATTCATCTCAAGTCAACAGATCTCAAGTTGCTGCTTTAATTTATTATTTGTGAAAACTTTTAATTGGCCTTAATTTAAAAATTCTTTGTATCTACTCATTGTCTAGCTGTAAGTTTTCCTAAAATTGTAAAAATAAAATAAAATAAATTTGAAGTATGTTTTTTGTTTTAATACAATAATACCTAAATTATGTCACAGTAACAGCTGATTTCTGGAACGCAGATCATCTTAATAGTTAACTAATCAATGTTCAAATCACTATTCAAGTGTCATTTGGGTTTCTCGAACATTGATTACGTACTTATATTTTGAAAAACAAAACTCTTGTCAAATAACATAATACGCTAATTAGGCCTGATTCTTTGTTCAAGCTCTTGTCAAATCAATAAATAACTAATCGGCGATTTTGCTCTAATTAGTTGAAATTATTACAACAATTTGCTGTATTTTTCCAAGTTCTAAACCGGGTATAATACATAAAAAATCAACAGGTTGGTAATCCAAAAGCCATACACTACATAGTATAAACTAGAGTCGCTTTCTCTGTCCCTATGTCATTATGTCCCTTTGAACGCTTAAATCTTTAAAACTACGCAACGGATTTTGATGCGGTTTTTTTTAATAGATAGAGTGATTCAAGAGGAAGGTTTTTATGTATAATAAAACCGTGCGAAGCCGGGGCGGGTCGCTAGTTTTCAAATAAAATGTAAATGTGACTAACATGATCAAAATCGTGACTTAACTGTTTTGTGACATACCTGTATTTTGTATACTCATGTGAGTCACATTTATTGTAAAGCAGAGTTTACATGAAACTGTCATCATTTTTAAAAGAATAATAGAATTTTTTATGTTATAAAAAAAAACTTAAAGATATACTGAACTGAAAGAATGACAGTCGTAAGATGATCAATGATTAGTTAC
Organism: Eupithecia centaureata; assembly: GCA_944547425.1. Classification (NCBI taxonomy): domain Eukaryota; kingdom Metazoa; phylum Arthropoda; class Insecta; order Lepidoptera; family Geometridae; genus Eupithecia; species Eupithecia centaureata. The sequence continues at coordinate 15,955,179 of OX155682.1, forward strand.
CTAATTATCATCTAATCAGCGTTCGTACACCCCGATTTGATTTGACCAGTGTGTTAAATTAATCACTTTATCAACTGATTTACGATTTGAACAACGTTCTAGAAACCGGCTGTTAGTGATGCAAAATGAGGAGGTTCTCATGACGTATGCAAAGAATGATGGCAAGAATTTTCGGCTATCGTGTACACGTATCGCAAGGGTATCAACCGATAGCTCCTAAAATTTTCCCAAGAGTTTTGTACTTAGATTTTGTCCTGACTTGGATATATTTAATTGATAGGGAGAGTTTCTTTTCGTTCCTGCATTATAATAATAATATGGCTAAAACATAATAATTTTTCAGCAAATCGACAAAACTTACTCATCTGAAAGTGAACTATCAGTGCTACTAACTATTGTACTTTTGTTTTCAATTGTACATATTTCAATGTTAATTACTGTATGTGTGTGCTAAATAAATGTTTTACCTATCTAACTACTGTTGTTGTTTGTAAATGAAGCCAAACTCATGTACCTAGGTATAATAATAATTTTTACATAGTAAAAAACAAAGTCGCTTTTTCTGTCCCTATTTCCCTTTGACTGCTTTAATCTTTAAAACTACACAATGGATTTTGATGCGGTTTTTTTAATACATTACCTCTAGATAGAGTGATTCAAGAGGAAGGTTTATACGTATAATAAAACCGTCGAAGCCGGGGCGGGTCGCTAGTTAGTTATAAAATAATAACTCAATCAAATTGGAAACAAATATGTTAATACCTAGGCACCTACTAATTCAAATGTTTGGTTCCAATCCAGGGATGTACTGTAGCTATCAAGTCTATCCAATTTCCTCCAAGGTACGAAATTTCATCTAAACAACTTATGTAGTTACGGAGATTACCTATAACAAAAATTCACACAGACTTTCCCAATTATTATAATAGTAAGGTAAGATAGTATGATAAGACTTGGACCAAAAGTAGAAAGCGCCGGCCAATGAAAAAAAAAATGAAATATTTCGGTAGAACATAACGTCTCGATAATTTTTAGCTATGGCGGCTATGCTGTGCTATTATTATTTAAGTGGTTAAATGAGGTCAAAAATTCGTAATTTTTGATATCGATTTTTGAAAAATCGATATTTCAGTAACTAACCAAATGAGTAATCTACTACCTCTACATAAAAATAAGTCGGGTTTTCCTTCCTGACGCTATAACTCCAGAACGCACGAACCAATTTCCACGGTTTTGCATTCGTTGGAAAGGTCTCGGGCTCCGTGAGGTTTATAGTATTTTTTTTTTATTTTTTTTTTATTTGCAAGCATGAGTAATAGAGGTGTTGATTTATAAAGAGGCACAACATGTTCTACCTTAGTCTAGGGCATGCAAATATACAAAGTTTAATGTTCTCTAATTAATTACAATTCAAATATCTTATTAAAATTACAAATAAAATTCAATTAAAAATAAACTGCATTACTAATTAATTATTTAATATGTCCTTATCCGATAAAAAATAATTAATATTGTAATAACATTTTGACGTCAATGTATTGTAGAGTTTATTCTTAAACTGTTGCAGCGGTAGCAATTTAAGGTTGCTCGGCAATTTATTAAAAATTTTTGGCGCCATTCCATAAAAACTTTTACTAAGTAGAGCTGTTTTTGCACTGGTCGAACACAGGCGTTGTTGGTCGCGTCTACTGCGGGAGTGACTTGACTTTTCAAATAAATTAATATTAATTTTAACAAAAACCGCTATCTCAAAAATGTAGAGTGCTGGAAATGTAAGTAAAAATGCTGTAAAGCAGGGTTTACAACTGTCAGTTGGCTTCAGGCCATACATAGCCCTTAAACATCTTTTTTGTGACTTAAAGATCTTTTCTCTGTCCGTGCAGTTTCCCCAAAACATAATGCCGTACCGCAATTTAGATGACACGTAGCTGTGATACACGGTTTTAAGTGCATCCATACCAACGATTTTTCGCAGTTTGTAGAGCATGTATGCATATTTGCTGAGTGCCTTGCATACTTCATCAGCTTGTATTTGCCAGTTTAATTGCCTATCGATTGTAAGACCTAAAAATTTAGTATTGGCGGTTAACTCTACTATTTGATTTTTATATTGAGTTTGAGTTTCAGGCATAGGTATTGTCATGAACGTAGCCAGGCATGTGCTCAGTGTGGGGCAGGCACCAGGTCTTACCCCGGTATTGTATAATAAAACCGTGTGAAGCCGGGGCGGGGCGCTAGTTTTTTATAATGATATCTATGACTTAAATGAAATGTCCCCTTTTAAGTGAACAATTCATTTATTTCGAGGTACTTTCACTGACCTTATACACAAATCTATCTTATCATAATCCTATCTTATCTTCGAGACCTTCCGCCGGAGGCCTAATTGACACTTCTTGGTGTCTTGCAAAGCACATGTACCTACCATACCATCAAGTTTTAGATTATACCCAGAAAATAAGGTCCATACACCACATCGTTATAATTAAAATAGGGGTGATTTATTCTCATTCGGGCATTATTTTTTGAAGGGACCTATCGTTGCTGGTACCTATAGAGTCAGTGTTTTTTCAATTATTTATACTGTACTATAAATTTTATTAAATTTTTATTAAACCTGTAATAATTAAGTTGTTAAACTTACAAATTATGCATATACTTACTAACATATATTTCATATATTTTGGTAATAGTTTAGTAGTAGTTTTTTAATTACATAACTTTAATAGCAAAGAAGAGGAAATGAAACATAATTTAGATTAAACATTAGATGAAATTTATTTAGTCCGGTCAATTTTGAGATTCGAAGCTACATAAATTCCCATTCATTTTTCACAATTTTCATCAAAACGGTAAGTTTTATCATAAAAAATATCGACAAAAATTGTAAATTATCTACAAAAAATGGTTAGGTTCAGTTCGGTTCGGTTCGGTTCGTTAGGTTAGGTTAGGTTAGGTTAGGTTAGGTTAGGTTAGGTTAGGTTAGGTTAGGTTAGGTTAGGTTAGGTTAGGTTAGGTTAGGTTAGGTTAGGTTAGGTTAGGTTAGGTTAGGTTAGGTTAGGTTAGGTTAGGTTAGTTAGGTAAAGTCAGGTTAGGTTAGGTTCCACGACTGGTGGACTAACCTAACCTAACCTAACCTAACCTAGCCTAACCTAACCTAACCTAACCTAACCTAACCTAACCTAACCTAACCTAACCTAACCTAACCTAACCTAACCTAACCTAACCTAACCTAACCTAACCTAACCTAACCTAACCTAACCTAACCTAACCTAACCTAACCTAACCTAACCTAACCTAACCTAACCTAACCTAACCTAACCTAACCTAACCTAACGAACCGAACCGAACCTAACCGAACCTAACTGAACCTAGCCTAACCAAACCTAAACTAACCTAACCTAACCTAACGAACCGAACCGAACCGAACCGAACCGAACCGAACCGAACCGAACCGAACCGAACCTAACCGAACCTAACCTAACCGAACCTAGCCTAACCAAACCTAAACTAACCTAACCTAACCTAACCTAACCTAACCTAACGAACCGAACCGAACCGAACCGAACCGAACCTAACCATTTTTTGTAGATAATTTTATGATTTTCAATTTTTGTCGATATATTTTTATGATAAAACTTACCGTTTTGATGAAAATCGTGAAAAATGAAGGGGAATTTATGTAGCTTCGAATGTCTTAATTGACCGGACTAAATAACTTTTATCTTATGTTTAATCTAAATTATGTCTCATTCACTCCTTCTTCGCTATTAAAGTTATGTTATTAAAAAACTACTACTAAACTATTACCAAAATATATGAAGTTTAGGTTAGTAAATATATGCATAATTTATAAGTTTAACAACTTAATTATTACAGGTTAAATAAAAATTTAATAAAATTTATTGTACAGTATAAACAATTGAAAAAACACTGACTCTATAGGTACCAACAACGATAGGACCCTTCAAAAAATACTACCCGAATGAGAATAAATCACCCCTATTTTAATTATACTGATGTGGTGTATGGACCTTATTTTCTGGGTATAATCTAAAACTTGATGGTATGGTAGGTACATGTGCTTTGCAAGACACCAAGAAGAGTAAATTAGACCTCTGGCGGAAGGTCTCGAAGATAAGGTAGATAAGGAGGATAGGATTATGATAAGATAGATTGTGTATAAGGTCAGTGAAAGTACCTAGAAATAAATGAATAATGCACTTTAAAGGGGTCATTTTATTTAAGTCATAGATATCCTTATAGAAAAATTACTCAATTGGTTGGTTAGTGAAATATAGATTTCTAAAAAATCGATATCAAAAATTACGAGTTTTTGACCTCATTTAACCACCTAAATAATAATGCTCAAAATACCAATAAAATATCAATACCATAAATGGACTAATTTAAACGAACGTTTTTAATGTAGTCGTTAGTTATTCCTTAATAAATAAATAAACTTGATCCATTACTATCTTGGAAGAATCATTTGAGTCGACCTGTAGAAAAATGGCGAAAGTAATTTACGCGCTTAAGCAACTTAGACCCATTTCTTTAGATAAAGCTCTGAAAGACATGTATTACGCATATATTTACTCAATTATGTCTTATGGTATCATTTTATTGGGGAGCTCTACAGATTACGAATGTATTCTTAAATTACAAAAGCGTGCCATAGAAATACAGAGAGTCATGTCGTGATCATTTCAAAAACCTTCGGATATTAACATCAGTAGCGGTATTCATAATGGAGGTCATAAAATACGTAAAAAATAATTTGAAAGAATATAAAATCAGAGGCGAAAGTAGCAAACGTGCCACGCGGCAGAAAATGATGCTAGAGCCGATTCACCATCGACTAAATATGGCAAAACAGCTTCCTAAAATAATGGGCCAAAAGCTGTATAACAAGCTCCCGATAGATCTTAAACCAGGTCCAAAAACCAGGGCTAAAATACTTTCAAGTATTTTTGATACTTAAAGTATTACGTACGGGTGGCGTGGGCGCGACTCGTAGCGCGTCACGCACCTTGGAAGTAAAATACTTGCATAGAAAGTTAACTCTTTCAGTCTTGGTGGGTAGTGTCAGTAACCACCTCTTCTCTAATTTTTTAATTAAAATCCAGACCTTGTAGCGGCAATATATTGAATTATTATGAAAGTTCAGACCATACTTGACGTGACGCGGCCAATTGTGAATAATTTCAGTGAGTGACAATTCAGTTGCTTTGAATTGATTGTTGCCGTATCGTACATTTTAGAGATTCGTTGATACAAAGCTATATGAAACAGGTAAGTAAGCTTTTATCATATATTTTTTTATTCAATGTCTTTTTATATATCTCTTTTATACATGTATCGGTAAAAGAATTATTAATTTTATGTTTTCGATAAGTATTTAGAACAAAAGTGTGGTGGTTAGTAACGCTAACCACCGTGACTGTTGCAGGTTTTTAGTCTTAGTCTATAATGCAACGTAGACGTATAAAAAAAATTGAATTTTTCTTATTTATTTCAGAACTAGCAGCGCCCCGCGGTTTCACCCGCATAATTCCCGTTCCCGTGCGAATTCCGGGATAAAATGTAGCCTATGTGTTATTCCAGACTATAATCTATCTTTGTGCTAAATTTCATCCATATCCGTTCAGTAGTATTTGCGTGAAAGAGTAACAAACATCCATACTTACAAACTTTCGCGTTTATAATATAAGTAGGATGTCACCGGCTAACAGATAGAGAAATGGAAGAGTTCTTATTGGAAGACATTCCTTCAGGTGGCGATAGTATTTGTAGCGATGATGATGCCGAAGAGGATACCGAAAATGAGAAAAATCCACTGGTATTAGGCGATTTGATAGGAGAAGTTCAAGTAACTGATGATGCTAATTTTGATGGTGATGATGACCTGCCTTTGTCTAGCTTAGTAAGCCGGAATTCCGATCCTGTCGAGTCCAACACTTTGAGTTCAAACAGACCAATTACAACAGCTCCAAAATGGAAGAAGAGTTTTCTGAAAGTGTGGGAATAGCTGAAATGGAAAGTTCAGTATTTATTTTATCAAACTGTCATGATCCTAAAAATGTTGAAAAAGTTAACCACAGTGTCTTGTCCAGAAGCAGTAAAAGACTACAACGCAAATATGAACTTTGTCGATAAATTTGATCAACTAAAAGGAAGCTATGCTGTGGACAGAAAATCCCACAAGTGGTGGCTCAGGATTTTTTTCACTTCCTTGATGTTGTGTTGGCAACAACGCTTTCGTAATTTATAAAGAACTACGGTGTTCTCTACGCCAAGACCTATCAAAATTGACGTTGAAAGAATTCAGACGAAGTGTTTACAAGGTTTACTGACGCCAGCATATCTCAGACAAAGACACGATTCAGTGAACAGCAATCGCAGCTCCACAGCCTCTTCTCCAGGACCTGCACAACTCAAACGACAAAAACCTACATCTGAGAATCTGAGAAAATACACCTGGAATGAGAGTACTACTTCTAGAAGATGTTGTAAATGTAGACATGTATAGTGCAATACATGTTTCTCTGATTTTCATAAAAAGTAATTAAAAGTTTAATTTGCCAGCGGAAAAGTTCAATAAACATTATAATTTTAATAAATAATAGACACCATACATCTTAGTTTAATTTGTACCAATAGTCATGGTGGTTAGTGTGACTAACCACCTCCTACCTTGAAAGCCTTAATACCTAAACTTTTTTTCTTACTTTTTTTGATATTTTATTTGTAATTGATGCTAAAACAAACATAAAAATGTTTATAATATTCTCAATGTAAAAGCGTGAATGAAAGAGTTAATCCTAGTTTGCATGAGAATAAAGCTCGTAATTGTGTGAGCAAAAAAATACTTGCAAGCAAAACCAGCCAGGCTAAAATACTTTCATAAGATATTGATCCGTGCGCATTTTGTTATAGAGAACAAAATAGTATCTACGACAAATACTTGTAACAAATTACTTTTCCAATACTTTAATTTATGAGCATGGATAGATTCATACCTGCTTTTACTTTTATTTTCTAGTAAGTACTATCTATTTAATAGTACCTAACTTTACCGATTAAATGAGATACCTAATAAGTAATTTATTTTTGATGTTATTCACTTATGAATTCAGTAAGGTGCATGAATTTAAATAAGAAGGTAACCTTAGATCACTATCTATGTACCTATCTAATTATAACAGTCATAGCATAGAGATTGGGACGTGTGCTCTTCATTGTAGGCGTGGAATTAGATTTTAGTTGTAAGTACCTAGTTATTATGAAAACCCAACGCCTACATAAAATTAATAGCACACCGACGTCTGCTATTAGTTTTTTGTAGGGGGCGTGTTTTACTAGTACTTACCTAAGGAAGGGAGACTCGCTTCTCACTCTACTCTCTAGGTAGGTACTCGTATCGTAGGTTTGAAGAATATCTACTTGATACTTTAAGTTTCAATTTGTTATTTTGATTGATTTAATGAAGACTCATAAATTACAAGTTTAACATACTGCTGGCGATCGCGCAGATAGTCGGCGAAAAGTCTGAGAAGATTATGCGCGAAGCCTATGGCGCTTAGTTTGGATATCGAAGTAGAGCACGTCCACCTGACTACCAAGATCTATACTCTACAAGTGTCAAGAGATTGGAATTGACCGACCGCTTATCTCTAAAACTATGCTGTGCATTGCATAAGAAGGTCTTAACTTGTGCGTATATGATTGTATGTAAGACGATTTCAAGTACCTTAGAAGGAGAAGACAAGATGGCGATCGGACGATACTCCTCGACAGTAAGTTTATTCGAGTTTTTTGGGATCGGTGTTACCCTTGACACCTTCCAATGTGCCGGATATCTACCTGTCCGTAATGCCAAATTAAAAATGTGATACAGCGGGGATACCATGCTCTTACCGACTGACTTTATAAGAGCCGGTGGCACGGCGTCCGGCCCTATCGAGCTTTTAACTTTTAACTTTTTGATTCCGTAGAGCACATCTGCAGGAGTAAATTCAGCAATATAGTTGCTGTTACAGCTCTGGTCCCAAGCGTTGGATTTTTCACCCATCAAAAGGGAACGTGAGCTGGGTTTAGACCGTCGTGAGACAGGTTAGTTTTACCCTACTGATGGCTTGTCGTTGCGATAGTAATACTGCTCAGTACGAGAGGAACCGCAGTTTCGGACATTTGGTTCATGCACTCGGCCGAGCGGCCGGTGGTGCGAAGCTACCATCCGCGGGATTATGCCTGAACGCCTCTAAGGCCGAAGCCAGCCTAGCCGAATCCGGCAAGGATATGCTCACTGTGGAGCCCCGAGAGTCGGGAGGCTCTAAACAATGTGACTTTACTAGTTGCGCTTTACTTCGTAAGGCGTGACGTCGAAGCCCATTTGGACCGCGGAGATCGGTGCGTACGGTTTAACACGTGCACCACGGCTCCTTCTGGTTCGGATATAACTCAGTTCGATGTCGGGGCTCGGAATAGTCTGTAGACGACTTACGTTCCTGGCGGGGTGTTGTGGTCGGTAGAGCAGCGTCGTGCTGCGATCTGTTGAGACTCAGCCCTACGCCAGGTGATTCGTCCGAGGACGAGTTTAATTTTTATAGTATTGTTATTCTATGAACATGTAAAACGGCAAGGTCCGAGTCTAACTTTACTAACTTTACTAACTTTACTAACTATACTAACATTACTCATTTTAACATTACTAACATTACTACTAACTTTAACATTACTAACTTTACCAACATAACTAACTTTACCAACATAACTAACTTTACTAACTTTACTAACATTACTAACTTTACTAACTTTAGGTACTAACTTTACTAACATTACTAACTTTACTAATATTACTAACTTTACTAACTTTACTAACTTTACTAACTTTACTAACATTACTAACTTTACTAACTTTAGGTACTAACTTTACTAACTACGAATATACATTGTACCTGATGATGAACTTCGATTGCATGCAACCTTTAGACTGTTTTGAACGGTCTGCAGTTAGCTCGATTGTACGATATATACTGGTTTTATTTTTTTCTATTCCGTTTATTTTTCTACATTTTTTTAAATTAAGCTCTTGTTAGCTTGTTCTTGTAATTTTCAGTACTTTACTTATTTACCTTATAGAACTTCATTAACAACGAAAATTACAATCAAAAAATGTATACCTACTTGTAAGTAGGTATACAATTCAAATCATTGAGCTAACTACAGACGGTCGAAAACAGTCTAGAGGTAGGTATCTCATTTGTTTACTGTGCGATCCCACTAGCAGGGCCTAGACGAAGGAGCGGGTGCACACTTTCTATTGCTGGATTGGAGAACTCCGTTGAAGGTGAAGATGGCGTGGAATCAAAGACTGTTCTTGAGAAGAGCTTCTATATTCTCTTACTGCAGTACTGGATTGCTATTACTATAAGTTCACTATTTACTATTCACTATTAAAGACTGAATGTTTACTATATCGTGTCTAAAAACTGAATGAATCTCGGCGGACAAGCTCGGCCTTTTATATGTCCGTCGAACAAAACAAAACATTCCAGAAAACTCGATAAATATCTAGAAATAATTCTATCCCTTTCATCTCTACACACGCCGTCCTTGTCTTACATTTCCACAGTTTTCCGGAAGCTATATCTATCTCTTTCATTGCTATTTGTCTCTGTCTTTCCTTTCGATTCGTTCGAGAAACTTTGCATACATTTGAAAGACTAGAATATTCTTAAGGCACTGAATGACTCTATGGAGTTCGAGAATGTTCTACACTATTCTACAGGCTTCGAAATCGTCTACTTTCTCTATCTATCTATCTCTATCTATCTATCTCTATCTATCTATCGTTCTACTTTCTACAATGTTCTGGAATGATCTCGCACATTCCAGAACTTTCCAAAGCTTTCTACGAATTCCCGAAAGCTCTAGATTGTTCTATTCGACAAGGCGTAGTACATAAACCTTATTTACATAAAGATAGGTACATAAATTGCTCTCTTACAACTATTACATGCTTTATGGCCTATTGTGGTTAACAAGTACTTATTCTATTCTATGTTAACTGCAAAATATGTACGATTCTGAACTCTACAACTTAATCTAAAGCAATATACTAGTTACCTTAAAACTTAACTAGACGTTGTCCTGCACATTCTCCCGCCGTGCAAATATTTGCATTACTCTAGGTGCTTGGACGACGATGTCTCAATCGGCAGGACTACTATTTTCCTAACTGGCCGTCGCAGGATTCCACCCTTTGTTGCTACGTCGACTGTGCGTACTATTCCGTCAGGGCCGGGAAACGTTGCTATGACTCGTCCTCGGACCCATACGTTTCTCGGGAGGTTGCTATCAATTAGTTGTATGAGATCGCCAATCTTGACACTGGGTCCTTTCCCATGTGGCTCCCGCCGGTGTTGTAGCTCGGGTAAATATTCGTGTAGCCATCTTGTCCAAAAGATGTCAGCTAATCTCTGTGCCGCGCGCCAGCTAGTTTTTGAGATGGTGTCTTTTTCGTTGAAGGTACCTGACACTTGTTCCCAAGCACTGCTTATAAGAAGATGCTCCAGGAAGTATAAAATGCCACGAGATGGTTTTCTTGGCGACTTCTTCCGCTGTTGCTTCATCGGGTGTTCTTCTGAGTTCTTCGTCAACTCCCTTCAGGTTTGTTGCAATATCCGACCAGATTTCACTAGGACGACCGCGTTTTGCTATCACTCGACGAAGTGCTATTAATTTCTTTGACGGTGAACTTGAAGTTCCCATGACCACCTTGATATCTGCTTTCACTGCCGTCTTGTGTTGACGGAATCTCAATATATCTCCTTGAAGCGATTGAAGATCTGGTCCCTTAAGCAGCAGGTTATTTAGGACTATTCTTTTAGTTCTTGCTGCTGTTTCATGTACCACCCTTAGTTTCTCTAGCTTCATGGGATTGACTACCACGAAGTGAGGGAGGTACCGTGTTCTATTGGGCGTCTTCTCTTTAGGTGCAAGCTCGTCGTCACCCTTTTCTATAAGTGCTTCTATTTGTTCTTTATAATTATTTTTCAGATTATCGTCGCGATCCAATTTCCTTTCTATACTGAAGAGTAGTGAGTTCTCATAGATCTCGGGAAGACTATCTTCTTTTCGCCAAAGTAGAGCTGTTTCGTATCTTCTATTTTCTTCGTTGTGGACTGTATTCTTTTCTAAGATACGAAGGGCTTGCTCTTCTGGGTCCATCCTCGGTCTCTTTGGATTAATGCAGAGCACCTTTTCTTCTATATCATTATCAAATGCTTCTGTGAGTTGAGATACGACATGAAAGTTACGGCCAAGTGTCTGTGGTCCATGGGTCTGTGCTCCATGTAGAACCCAACCGAGCGACGTAAGAGATGCTACCGGTTGGTTTACGTTTCCTTTTCTAACCTTCTTTGTTAAGAGAAGGTGCCAATTATCTTGACCGACGAGTATCTGTGGCTTTGCATTGTCGTAACTCAGTGTTTTTCTGATATCTTGCAGATGTTTGCAAGCTTTGACTTGCTCTGCGGAAACCTTTTGAGACGAAACTTTGAGATTCTTCACTGTTCTGGCTTGTATGCGTTCTTCGTGATTGTTCAATCCCTTAATCATAAATTTGACTCTTCTTGACTGTCTTTCCGCAATTTTGAATGCGTTGATCGCTTCTATTTTGAGAGGATCGATTGGTCCCTTGGCTCCTATTGCATCGGCGACGTCTTCATCTATTAAAGTGACCGTCGATCCATCATCCAGTAGTGCGTAAGTTTCTATGGAACCTTTTGGTCCCGACGCATGTACTGGTATGATCTTGAGATATGACTGCTTGTTGGTAGTCCACGCAGAGTTAATAGATTCATTCTCTTCACTGGAGTCCGCTGCCTTATTTGATCGATCACAGTGTAGCATCTTGTGGTGTGTGTACTTGCAACTATTAATACCACACGTTTTTGCTTGGCAGTGATGGTTTCTTCCTCTATATCGCAGGCACCTAAAGCATAGGCGTTTCTCCTTAGCGATGTCCCATCTGGCGCTGACTTCCGTTGCTATGAACTCCTCGCAATCTTCTATCTTGTGTCCCGGTTTTTGGCACACAGTGCATTTCTTTCTATCTATTTGATTGTTATCTGAGGCTGTGTTTACCTTTTGAGGACGCTTCTGTGAAGAATTGGCTTGGTACGATGATGTTGCTTCGGGTAGCGCATAAGGAGCGCACAATTCAGCTTCCCTTCTCATGAACTTCTCGAACTTCATCAGATCCGGCTCTTCTTTTGGCTGCATGGCGGCGAAATCGAAGTAACGATATCGCAGTATTGGAGTTAGCTTATCGACGAGGGCCTTCGAGACTTCCGGGTTGTAGAGGTAGAAGACGCAGTTGAGGGTTTTCAGAGTAGACACGGCGTTGGTCACTTTGGTAGAGAATATGCAAATATCCCTCGGTGACTCGTTCAAGCGCGGTAGTGCTCGAAGTGCATCTAACTCTGACATAGCGATTGACTCTGGTCTTCCAAATCTGTTCTCGAGTGTCTTGATGATGTCCGATGGATGTCTGTTCGTGATAAGCAGGCTCTCAACAGCTTCTCTGGCTTTACCCTTCAGATTTTTCCGTAGGCGGTTTATGTTCTCGACCTGTGAGAACATGTGTTGAGTTTCTCTATATGCTGCCTGGAAGGGTAGCCAGTCCTGGTGGCAACCATTGAAGATGGGTAGCTCAATAAATCGTGGCCGCTGACCCGCTTCTTTGACAGCGAGTGTGATGGCTGCGGCTAGCTGACTGAAGTCCGATTGAACAGCTCCCGCCGGTGTGCGCTGCACTCTTTCAGTTATTCTTTCAGTTTTCAATGATTCCGGCAGTGCCACAGGTTCTTTCTGAAGTTCTTCATGTTTTATCGGTGGTTCAGGCGTGTTACATAGCCAATTTTCCACTTTGGTGTGTGTTTCCGCACTTGGAAACTCAGAAGCGTTGTCATCCTCTTCATCCTCGCTGTCTTCTGCTTCTAGCACAGCCAGACGCGCTGTGGCTAGTTCGACTTGGAGACGGGCGAGTTCTTCTTTAGCCTTTGCTATCTTCAGTCTTTTTCTTGAACTATTGGATCCAGCGCGTGATTTCTTCTGAACGTGATGGTCCGGTAACATGCCTTCCTTTAGACATGGATCCAGTAGTGTCTGCATCGATCCCTTGTTCGCTATATGAATCCCGCGGCTAGGTGGGGATGAGTGGGATGATAGTGCAGACGGCGGGGCAGTAAGTTGACCTATGCTTCTTCTCGAGGTCATATCAGTGCCAGCGGCGGCAGTGGCAGAGGTAGTCGCCGTTGGCTCCGCGGCGGACGTGATTACAGTAGACGCGGTGACAGAGGTTGCCCATGGCAGACATGATGGCTGGTGACCCCGTGACAGAGGTGGTCGCCGTAGAATCCGAGTCCGTGTTCCTCCCGTCGTCCATGTAAAGGCAGGTGCCCCCGACGTACCGGCTCTGGTGGTCGGTGGCTGGCGTCCCTTTCCGACGGAGCGTGTGACTGGCATGACGATATCTTCAATTCCAATCTTCTTTCAAGGCTTCCTCAGCGATCCGGCTCGAAGGACCATAAAATGTGCGATCCCACTAGCAGGGCCTATACGAAGGAGCGGGTGCACACTTTCTATTGCTGGATTGGAGAACTCCGTTGAAGGTGAAGATGGCGTGGAATCAAAGACTGTTCTTGAGAAGAGCTTCTATATTCTCTTACTGCAGTACTGGATTGCTATTACTATAAGTTCACTATTTACTATTCACTATTAAAGACTGAATGTTTACTATATCGTGTCTAAAAACTGAATGAATCTCGGCGGACAAGCTCGGCCTTTTATATGTCCGTCGAACAAAACAAAACATTCCAGAAAACTCGATAAATATCTAGAAATAATTCTATCCCTTTCATCTCTACACACGCCGTCCTTGTCTTACATTTCCACAGTTTTCCGGAAGCTATATCTATCTCTTTCATTGCTATTTGTCTCTGTCTTTCCTTTCGATTCGTTCGAGAAACTTTGCATACATTTGAAAGACTAGAATATTCTTAAGGCACTGAATGACTCTATGGAGTTCGAGAATGTTCTACACTATTCTACAGGCTTCGAAATCGTTCTATAGGCTTCCGGAAGTTTCTACAATGTTCTGGAATGATCTCGCACATTCCAGAACTTTCCAAAGCTTTCTACGAATTCCCGAAAGCTCTAGATTGTTCTATTCGACAAGGCGTAGTACATAAACCTTATTTACATAAAGATAGGTACATAAATTGCTCTCTTACAACTATTACATGCTTTATGGCCTATTGTGGTTAACAAGTACTTATTCTATTCTATGTTAACTGCAAAATATGTACGATTCTGAACTCTACAACTTAATCTAAAGCAATATACTAGTTACCTTAAAACTTAACTAGACGTTGTCCTGCACATTTACTTTATTAATTTAAGAAAGGAAATAACAATCAAGGAATAGAACCTTATTAAAACTATTATTTACAATATTTTGGTAGGTTGAAAACAGTCTAGAGTTAGCTCAACTGAATGAAAGAATGGATGAAAACTCTTTATTATACTTAAATGTACCACAAAAAGGCTGAAAATGATACATAAAAATACTGCAAACTAAGACTAAGTATAAATAAATAAATAATAATAAATAATTTCGGACAGTCCACACAGCATAATCCAGCCCAAGCTAAGCAGTTAAGATAGATAAGGGCGACCCTATCGCTAAAAGCGTTCTCTTCCAGGCAACCTTTGGATGGACCGGATATAAAAGAACAATATAGACGGTGGTAGTTACATTAGATCTACTTCTCTAGATAAATGGAAAAGAAAATAATACATACCCAATAAGCTACCAATGTTATAAACTTACATAAACATGTAACTTTATATAGTTAGATAAATAATGTACCACACGTTCATGTGGTGATTCTGGGAAAAATGTATAAAATGTTACCTATGTGTTATTCCAGACTATGATCTATCTCTTTGCCAAATTTCATCCATATCCGTTCAGTAGTTTTTGCATGAAAGAGTAACAAATATCCATCTATCCATCCATACTTACAAACTTTCGCGTTTATAATATTACTAGCGACCCGCCCCGGATTCGCATATTCATTAAAATATGCAAATTTTAATATTTTTGAGTTATGCACATTAATGTAGTAAATACAATATCAATACAATATCGAGCTCGTATTTTTTTACCTGATTATGAGACTAGATGCCGTAAGTTCCACTTTCTTCCACTCTTTAAACGCAGACAAGTGGCTGATTTGACTTACCTAATTAATATAGCAAACGGAACTGTTGATTGCCCAGAGCTTCTTGAGCAAATAGGACTGCGCACATGCACGCTTGCACCTATCGTAAGGACCAGTGCCGGATTTATACTTTTCATGAGTGTAGGCCACTTTGTCCCGCCGCCCCATGTACTGAGCCGTTCATTAGCTGCGCACCCCCCCCCCCCCCGGTAGACATACAATTTGATTGTCTGCAATCGAGTGACCGTCCGCCCCCCTAGGACGTTGCCGCCCCCCTAGGACACCGCCGCCCCTAGGCCGAGGCCTATACGGCCTGTTTACAAATCCAGGACTGGTAAGGACTAATTATAGGCAGAACGCATTTGTTTATAGAGCTCCTAGCTCGTTTAACTCATTAGTACATGAAAACAGCAATATAGATTTATGCAACACCAGTTCAAGTAAGCTTAAACGCTTGCTTAATGATACATTTTTCGTTTTAGTTTGAGAAATTCTCTTGTTTGTGCTTGTACTTAGTATAAAAAACAATCTATTTTTCTTTTTTAGTTATTGTTATTGCTAGTAAGTCGTCAACTTAACTTCTTTGTTTAAGCAGTTTTACTAATAGGTTTATATTAATAAGTTACTTTTAAGATATCTAGTTTTCTGTAAAAAAAATTTAAGTTAAAATTAATACCTATATGTCTACTTTCTGTAAATTCATCTCAAGTCAACAGATCTCAAGTTGCTGCTTTAATTTATTATTTGTGAAAACTTTTAATTGGCCTTAATTTAAAAATTCTTTGTATCTACTCATTGTCTAGCTGTAAGTTTTCCTAAAATTGTAAAAATAAAATAAAATAAATTTGAAGTATGTTTTTTGTTTTAATACAATAATACCTAAATTATGTCACAGTAACAGCTGATTTCTGGAACGCAGATCATCTTAATAGTTAACTAATCAATGTTCAAATCACTATTCAAGTGTCATTTGGGTTTCTCGAACATTGATTACGTACTTATATTTTGAAAAACAAAACTCTTGTCAAATAACATAATACGCTAATTAGGCCTGATTCTTTGTTCAAACTCTTGTCAAATCAATAAATAACTAATCGGCGATTTTGCTCTAATTAGTTGAAATTATTACAACAATTTGCTGTATTTTTCCAAGTTCTAAACCGGGTATAATACATAAAAAATCAACAGGTTGGTAATCCAAAAGCCATACACTACATAGTATAAACTAGAGTCGCTTTCTCTGTCCCTATGTCATTATGTCCCTTTGAACGCTTAAATCTTTAAAATTACGCAACGGATTTTGATGCGGTTTTTTTTAATAGATAGAGTGATTCAAGAGGAAGGTTTTTATGTATAATAAAACCGTGCGAAGCCGGGGCGGGTCGCTAGTTTTCAAATAAAATGTAAATGTGACTAACATGATCAAAATCGTGACTTAACTGTTTTGTGACATACCTGTATTTTGTATACTCATGTGAGTCACATTTATTGTAAAGCAGAGTTTACATGAAACTGTCATCATTTTTAAAAGAATAATAGAATTTTATGTTATAAAAAAAAACTTAAAGATATACTGAACTGAAAGAATGACAGTCGTAAGATGATCAATGATTAGTTACCTAATTATCATCTAATCAGCGTTCGTACACCCCGATTTGATTTGACCAGTGTGTTAAATTAATCACTTTATCAACTGATTTACGATTTGAACAACGTTCTAGAAACCGGCTGTTAGTGATGCAAAATGAGGAGGTTCTCATGACGTATGCAAAGAATGATGGCAAGAATTTTCGGCTATCGTGTACACGTATCGCAAGGGTATCAACCGATAGCTCCTAAAATTTTCCCAAGAGTTTTGTACTTAGATTTTGTCCTGACTTGGATATATTTAATTGATAGGGAGAGTTTCTTTTCGTTCCTGCATTATAATAATAATATGGCTAAAACATAATAATTTATAAGCAAATCGACAAAACTTACTCATCTGAAAGTGAACTATCAGTGCTACTAACTATTGTACTTTTGTTTTCAATTGTACATATTTCAATGTTAATTACTGTATGTGTGTGCTAAATAAATGTTTTACCTATCTAACTACTGTTGTTGTTTGTAAATGAAGCCAAACTCATGTACCTAGGTATAATAATAATTTTTACATAGTAAAAAACAAAGTCGCTTTTTCTGTCCCTATTTCCCTTTGACTGCTTTAATCTTTAAAACTACACAATGGATTTTGATGCGGTTTTTTTAATACATTACCTCTAGATAGAGTGATTCAAGAGGAAGGTTTATACGTATAATAAAACCGTCGAAGCCGGGGCGGGTCGCTAGTTAGTTATAAAATAATAACTCAATCAAATTGGAGACAAATATGTTAATACCTAGGCACCTACTAATTCAAATGTTTGGTTCCAATCCAGGGATGTACTGTAGCTATCAAGTCTATCCAATTTCCTCCAAGGTACGAAATTTCATCTAAACAACTTATGTAGTTACGGAGATTACCTATAACAAAAATTCACACAGACTTTCCCAATTATTATAATAGTAAGGTAAGATAGTATGATAAGACTTGGACCAAAAGTAGAAAGCGCCGGCCAATGAAAAAAAATATGAAATATTTCGGTAGAACATATTAATAACGTCTCGATAATTTTTAGCTATGGCGGCTATGCTGTGCTATTATTATTTAAGTGGTTAAATGAGGTCAAAAATTCGTAATTTTTGATATCGATTTTTGAAAAATCGATATTTCAGTAACTAACCAAATGAGTAATCTACTACCTCTACATAAAAATAAGTCGGGTTTTCCTTCCTGACGCTATAACTCCAGAACGCACGAACCAATTTCCACGGTTTTGCATTCGTTGGAAAGGTCTCGGGCTCCGTGAGGTTTATAGTATTTTTTTTTTATTTTTTTTTTATTTGCAAACATGAGTAATAGAGGTGTTGATTTATAAAGAGGCACAACATGTTCTACCTTAGTCTAGGGCATGCAAATATACAAAGTTTAATGTTCTCTAATTAATTACAATTCAAATATCTTATTAAAATTACAAATAAAATTCAATTAAAAATAAACTGCATTACTAATTAATTATTTAATATGTCCTTATCCGATAAAAAATAATTAATATTGTAATAACATTTTGACGTCAATGTATTGTAGAGTTTATTCTTAAACTGTTGCAGCGGTAGCAATTTAAGGTTGCTCGGCAATTTATTAAAAATTTTTGGCGCCATTCCATAAAAACTTTTACTAAGTAGAGCTGTTTTTGCACTGGTCGAACACAGGCGTTGTTGGTCGCGTCTACTGCGGGAGTGACTTGACTTTTCAAATAAATTAATATTAATTTTAACAAAAACCGCTATCTCAAAAATGTAGAGTGCTGGAAATGTAAGTAAAAATGCTGTAAAGCAGGGTTTACAACTGTCAGTTGGCTTCAGGCCATACATAGCCCTTAAACATCTTTTTTGTGACTTAAAGATCTTTTCTCTGTCCGTGCAGTTTCCCCAAAACATAATGCCGTACCGCAATTTAGATGACACGTAGCTGTGATACACGGTTTTAAGTGCATCCATACCAACGATTTTTCGCAGTTTGTAGAGCATGTATGCATATTTGCTGAGTGCCTTGCATACTTCATCAGCTTGTATTTGCCAGTTTAATTGCCTATCGATTGTAAGACCTAAAAATTTAGTATTGGCGGTTAACTCTACTATTTGATTTTTATATTGAGTTTGAGTTTCAGGCATAGGTATTGTCATGAACGTAGCCAGGCATGTGCTCAGTGTGGGGCAGGCACCAGGTCTTACCCCGGTATTGTATAATAAAACCGTGTGAAGCCGGGGCGGGGCGCTAGTTTTTTATAATGATATCTATGACTTAAATGAAATGTCCCCTTTTAAGTGAACAATTCATTTATTTCGAGGTACTTTCACTGACCTTATACACAAATCTATCTTATCATAATCCTATCTTATCTTCGAGACCTTCCGCCGGAGGCCTAATTGACACTTCTTGGTGTCTTGCAAAGCACATGTACCTACCATACCATCAAGTTTTAGATTATACCCAGAAAATAAGGTCCATACACCACATCGTTATAATTAAAATAGGGGTGATTTATTCTCATTCGGGCATTATTTTTTGAAGGGACCTATCGTTGCTGGTACCTATAGAGTCAGTGTTTTTTCAATTATTTATACTGTACTATAAATTTTATTAAATTTTTATTAAACCTGTAATAATTAAGTTGTTAAACTTACAAATTATGCATATACTTACTAACATATATTTCATATATTTTGGTAATAGTTTAGTAGTAGTTTTTTAATTACATAACTTTAATAGCAAAGAAAAGGAAATGAAACATAATTAAGATTAAACATTAGATGAAATTTATTTAGTCCGGTCAATTTTGAGATTCGAAGCTACATAAATTCCCCTTCATTTTTCACGATTTTCATCAAAACGGTAAGTTTTATCATAAAAAATATCGACAAAAATAGGTGATCAATTGAACTTGCAAAGTGAAGTTCGATCACTATTATATGAGTCACTTCATTCGAAGATATAATTAACCAGGTAGTACTTTAAACCTACTAGGCAGTCGCACGATTTTAAAAGTAAATCGATTTACTCGATTTCATGTTATTTTTTTTTTTTTTTTTGAGGGTAGCCTTGCCTTAGCTGGCTGTCCGCAAGGCGATCTCTTCATTTCTTCAGAGAAAATTTAAAATTTATTGGGTGGGTAGAATCATACCTACTATGGGTGGGTGATTTTATATCTTCGAATGAAGTGACTCATATAATAGTGATCGAACTTCACTTTGCAAGTTCAATTGATCACCTATTGATATTTCGTCACTTCATTCTTCAGATATAATTAACCAGGTAGATGTTTAGAGTATGCATCATTTGCAATCAAATATGCTTTTATAAAATCAAAATAAAATTTAAATTTAGAATTATAATATACAAGCTTTACCCAAAATTAGTAGGTAGTTTGTTAATATTTTTACTAACTATAGGTACCTACTGCAGGAAGACATCCTCAAACATTTTACAATGTAAGTTATCTTATTTTCTATTTGTTTTTATCGTTACCTAATACTTATGATCAAATAAGTAGGTACAAAAAGTAATTCTCTATTTTTCATTAATATAAGATTTTGATTTAGGGAAAAATCCCTTCTTATAGGGCGATTGTAAGTCCTAGCAAAGTTTTGTGAGGATCCATGCCATCCGACCGTCTTCTGGAAAAAGTCAAACGAGACCTCAACGGAAGCCGCCGCTAATGCGTGCATATTTAGCGCTAGAAGCGCTAAATATGGTCATGTCAACTCCATTCTCCACTTTACATCAGCAGGACTAAAGCTTGATGTCATTAATCATTAATCCAGCGCAGCAGCCGGATAAAGCTTTGAATTTTCTTTGATAAATTGCAGGATCAAGGTCTGGTTCACCAGCAGTAGGAGTTTTTAAAAGATCAGAAAATTGGATTTGTTACCTTTTAGGTATATTTTTGTTTGACACTTTAATGAGCTAAAGCGCATGAGCAGGTATTACTGTCGTAATGACCGATGTAATGACCAGCTAAGTCAAGCACTAACCGAGAACCCCAAGTTAAAAAATGTTTTGGAATTGAGGGGTTTTGTTTGTATGTAAATGCCGTTTAGCATACGTCTAATGTTACCACCCAATAGCAATGATAGTGCTGACCGTTGCAAATAAAAGGTTGATTAGAGTACCTCTGCTGAACTGTTATATTTGGAAAGTGAGTAGGTACATCCACTGGTTGAGAAGTCAATAAGTCACCAGCAATAATATTTTAAATATTCATGGGTATTTTCAATAATGTGTTCTGATTACGTCAGTTTAGAAACAATAAACTCCCAAAGCTACCACCCACTGTGGGTGGTACGTTGATACTACTAAAGACGGTGGATAACATTAAGTTTTAGACTGGACTTGCTAGAGGTGGGATAGTTTGCTGTTTAAAAGTAGTCCTGAGCTTCGCGGTTCCCAAGGTAGGACTTCTTTGTTGTGATATTTAGTGGGATTGAAAATGATATTTTTATAATGTAAATTATTCTAATATAGTATTTCAAAATCTAATACCGTCTTTAGGAAACCAGGAACCTGTCCAATTCCAGTTGTTTCATTGCTTAAATTTCTTAAGCACTTTAGGACAACAGAATATGGCGGGAATGCATAGAAGTTGCTTTTCTGCTATCTAATCGTTAACGCGTCTATCGCCAAAGTATCTGGATCTCGTTTGTAGACTTTATAGTCGAACATTTCGTATAGGTGCGGAAAGCAAAATGGTTGAGCTATTGGAATACTCAATGGAATAGTCCTCACTTTATATTAGGTATAGGTAGATATGTGTCGATATTAATTTAGCGTGATTCTTCTCTAGCTACGATGCACTAGCATGACAATTTAAAACCATTTGTAATGTAGTAAGGAGCTCATACAAAATCAAGAAGCTTCTATAAAGACTTCTATGGCAAAATATATATATATTTTTTATCACTATGTAACTTAGAGATAGGTAACTATGTTTTACTAGGTTCAACTATGTTTACTACATTCTGGTGTTAATAATTGTATGTTTCCGATACATAAAATATCACTGAGATAAATATAAAGCGTTAGTATTTTCTAATAGCCTTATTTACAGGTAGAAGCAAATAAGCCTCTTTAAGGAATTAATGAATTAATGAAGGTTTATTGCAGCTAGAAATCCGTGTTTAAGAATCAGTTTAGGCACGATCCTATGATCCGTCATCTTAAAATGAATGAATTTAATGAGAGTTATTAAATTCAACATAAAAGTTTTATGAACTTTAGAATGAATGAAGTGGTCACAGTTAGTGAAAATAAAGACTCCTTGAGAGCGACCACAAACTAAAATAGCCCCTATGTATCTAATTCGATTAAATTAATAATCGCTGCTAGCATTTCAGGTTCATCATCGCAAGAAAGATGACTAGGTACCCTTTTCTGTTGTACAGTATAAATAGATAGTTAACTTTTCGAGTAACTAACTCTAACTCTACTAGTTAACTTCATAGAATAACTTAAATCCAATCAGTTTTATAATGGTTAGCCGACAATTATAAAAATGTTGGTTATACTCAGGGTGTACCCAATTTTATAATTGCGGTGCTGGAGCACGTGGCTTGCTCTAGTTTAGAGTCTGAGCTGTCGGCCTCGCTCCTGCCTGAGGCCCCCTGCAACCTGCGGGGTTACCTCCCCCCCATAGTTCATGTATAACGAGGTATATGTATAAGGGGGCTGTTCTGTTCCCCACCCGGGGGCGACTGGTCGTCGGTTGGACTGACGCCACTACTGGTGCCTTTGCGGATGCGGTTATTTATTTTTAATATCAGGAACTACATTAATTTTTATAGCCTTTTAATCTTAAAACTAGTCTTAGTGAGAGCTTCTGACCAAACAATTACATCGTAGTTTTCGTTCTGGATAAGATTTCATCACGATCCAGACCGGGAGTTACGAAGTTTCCCCTTACAATTTTATAACCTATATATAAGAATTTTATAATAATTTCAATAAGTACCGAGAAGCCCCTGTTAATAGCAGTGGTGCCTTAGCTTAACTACTGCTGAGCTGAGTCGACTCTCTTATCCTCACTCCTATTGGCATCAGATATTATAGCAGCAATTTTACGTTTTAAATTGAGTGCTTGTAAGAGAGCCCAGTTTTCTGAATTGCAAGTCAAAAAACGGGCAAAGTAAACGAAAACATATAATATATACCAATACTTATCCATCATACTTGGCAATCTCTCTTTGAAACCCACCGAGAGCTTTAAGAATTAATTGTAATTTTACCTCTTACGAGCGTAAAAAGTGCACTTAATGCTTTATAGAATTGCCATGTGTTGTTCGACAGACAACCACCAGGCGAACCTAATGACCTACTTAACAAGAGTGATCTATATTGAATCTTATTATATAAATATTTGATTTAATGGTACTGTGATAACCCACGGTTACCATTTATTCAATAAGAAAGCACGTGTTAACTTTCCGTTAACGTCAAGGTTCTAATTTGCAAAAATACGCAACTACCAGACTTAGTTGTAATTTTTATAATATTTCGCTTTGCGAAAACCCACGGATAACCTTTAGCATAGCAGGTTATAATTTGAGAGTATAAATGTCAGCAGGTAAAGCATCAAACGTGGTCCCAACATAGTGTAATTATTGTAATTTTTGTGAAGATCTATGATTGACTTCTAGCATAAAGCAGCCGTGGTGATTCTAATTTGCGAACCTAAATGTAAGTCAGTACCATACGTGGTAGTGTAATTGTTCTAATAAAGCGCTTTGGGAAACCCACAGCTAACCTCTAACAACCATTGAGGTTCTAATTTGTGAAAATAAATGCAAGCAAGCATGGTTATGTAATAGTTCCAATATTTGCTTTGTGAAAACCCACGGTTAACCTCTAAGTATAGAACAGTCATCGTTGTTGAATTAGCGAAAATAAATGTTAGCAAGTTTTTATTCTATTATTTTGCTTTGTGATAGCCCTCGGTTAACCTCTAAGCATAGAACAGTCATCGTTGTTCGAATTAGCGAAAATAAAAGTTTGCAAGTTTTAGTTCTATTATTTGCTTTGTGATAAGTAGTGATAACCCTTAGAACAGCCATCGTTTTGACCCACAGTCAATCTCCAGGCCTAAGTAGGTAGTTACCCACCAGAGGTAAAATCTACCTTCTTGCTTTACGTACATTTCGCAAAAGTTAGCATTTCGTAAAAGTTTGCAAGTTTTAGTTCTATTGTTTGCTTTGTGATAACCCTCGGTTAACCTCTAGCATAGAACAGCCATCGTTTTGACCTCAGGGTCAAACCCCCAGGCATAAGTAGGTAGTTACCTACCAGAGGTAAAATCTACCTTCTTGCTTTATGTACGTTTCGCAAAAGTTTGCATTTCGTAAAAGTTTGCAAGTTTTAGTTCTATTGTTTGCTTTGTGATAACCCTCGGTTAACCTCCAGCATAGAACAGCCATTGTCTTGACCCCAGGGTCAATCCGACAGGCTTAAGTAGGTAGTTACCTACCAGAGGTAAAATGTACCTTCTTGCTTTATGTACGTTTCGCAAAAGTTTGCATTTCGTAAAAGTTTGCAAGTTTTAGTTCTATTGTTTGCTTTGTGATAACCCTCGGTTAACCTCCAGCATAGAACAGCCATTGTCTTGACCCCAGGGTCAATCTGACAGGCTTAAGTAGGTAGTTACCTACCAGAGGTAAAATCTACCTGCTTGCTTTACGAACATTTTGCAACAACACTTGAAAAGATAATAGCACTTTGCTTACCTTGTTCACTTAACTCCGAATCTGACGAATACACTATTACTCGTCGGCGTTTTTTATTCTCCTTCTCTTAATTTTATTATTATAACATTTAATCATGTCGAAACTTCTCTTCGGCATGAGGAATAAATTTATTTTACAAGAGGGAGCTGTTACGTCCGTACGCTGCCTCGCACGAAAAAAGAATGAAGAGATCGCCTTGCGGACAGCCAGCTAAGGCAAGGCTACCCTCAAAAAAAAAAAAAAAATAACATGAAATCGAGTAAATCGATTTACTTTTAAAATCGTGCGACTGCCTAGTAGGTTTAAAGTACTACCTGGTTAATTATATCTGAAGAATGAAGTGACGAAATATCAATTGTAAATTATCTACAAAAAATGGTTAGGTTCAGTTCGGTTCGGTTCGGTTCGTTAGGTTAGGTTAGGTTAGGTTAGGTTAGGTTAGGTTAGTTTAGGTTAGGTTAGGCTAGGTTCGGTTAGGTTCGGTTCGGTTCGGTTCGGTTCGGTTCGTTAGGTTAGGTTAGGTTAGGTTAGGTTAGGTTAGGTTAGGTTAGGTTAGGTTAGGTTAGGTTAGGTTAGGTTAGGTTAGGTTAGGTTAGGTTAGGTTAGGTTAGGTTAGGTTAGGTTAGGTTAGGTTAGGTTAGGTTAGGTTAGGTTAGGTTAGGTTAGGTTAGGTTAGGTTAGGTTAGGTTAGTTAGGTAAAGTCAGGTTAGGTTAGGTTCCACGACTGGTGGACTAACCTAACCTAACCTAACCTAACCTAGCCTAACCTAACCTAACCTAACCTAACCTAACCTAACCTAACCTAACCTAACCTAACCTAACCTAACCTAACCTAACCTAACCAGTCGCGCTCCAAACGCCATCGAAAACGCCACGAAACTCGGCCGCTCCGCACGGGAAAATTCCTAAAAATAGTATTTTTCAACGCAAAAGTAAAGTGCGATACACGAAAAGTTGCGGAAAGTGACGGCGCATACACTCCCGAAATCCGTTTTGAGTTTAGTGTTTCCAACAAAAAGTTGTGAGTGAAAAAGTGAAATTTTTGAAAATTTAAAAGTTTTGGAGGCGATTTTCTCGGATTCTGCAGCGACGACCTACAATTTTTATTTGACCCCTGGAAGGACCTTTTGGAACCTACACGTTGGACGCTTTTGCTGATTTTTTCCGCGCAGGCGCGCGGAAATAAAGCCAGAAAAACAAAAACCACGTGGCCACGTGGTACCCGATCCAGACAATATTTCACCTTTTTGGAAGAGGAACTACGTGGACGTCACCCTATCGAGCACAGAGGCGTTTCCAGGATCAAAATTTGTTAAGTTTTGACGAAGATATTCAATTTCAAAAATTTTACAAACTTTAAAGAATTATATCTCCGAAACGAAATCTTGTACGTATATTTTTAAAATCATTTTCTTATAGCTCTTCAAGCAATCTTCAACTTTTGAAAATTTCAATAAAATTTGATAAGTACTTTTTGAGATATGATTTTTTGAAGTTTTTAGAGTTCCACGTGGTACCAGTTAGGTTACCTATTTTATTGTTTTTTTGACAGCTTCTATTGAAGCTTTAATTAAGAAAGACTATTTCTTAAAAAAATCCATATTTTTTTTGTGAAAAATCCAATTTTTTAAATTATTTACAGTAAATTTTTGTGTTTTTTCCAATTATTTCCTTAAATAATCAAATTAAAAATTAATTGATCTCAAAATTGTAACTAAGACTTAAAGACCTTTATAACAAGCCCAAACACGGGTAAATTATCTTTAAAATTAAGAAAGTTAGACTCAGGACGGCCATTTTGGCGGCCATCTTGAATAATTTGTAATTGTATTTTCTCCTTAACCGGAGGGCCTAGAAAGTTGGGGTTTTCGTTGTTTCTGTCATCAGTGCTTGCGTTAGCTCTCTGCGAAGTCCCGACTCTAGGTAGAGCTCTGACTCTACCGACTTAGACAGGGCTCACGAAAGCACGACCCACGATATTTAACGCTTCCCACAGAAAACCCCAGTTCGATCGGTCCACCAGTTGCTGAGATACGGCCCTTCCGCACTGCGGCGGCCATTTTGTTTCGCCATATTGTTTTTACTTAAGTTGTCATAACTCCGAAACCAGAGGTCCGAATTCCACGCGGTTTTCTTTATAGTGTTGTTCAGCACTTCTGCAGGCTTCTTATTAAGGTCCAGACTCTAGGTAGAGCATCGACTCTACCAACCTAAACCAAGGCTGTAGAGGTGTTGTGCATTTCTTGTAGAAGGATCTGTAAAAAACCCCAGCTGGATCGGAGGAAAGATAGCTGAGCAGTAGCACTTTTTGTTTTAGGCGGCCATTTTGTCCGCCATTTTGAAAATATTAAAATCGTCGTAGCTCCGCAGCCAGACTTCCGATTTAAATGCGGTTTTCAATCTAGTTCATAGCATTAAGGGTTCCTTCGAACAAAACATTTATCGAGACTCTAGGTAGAGTCAGTTATAGTGACATGTCCTTTCTGGCTTCTTGTGAAGCAACAAAGCTCCGTATCTCCTGAATTACTAGATCAATCATTGACGGGTCGTTTTTATAGATAGAGCATTTGATTGTTGGTATTACACTACTCTACTTTTGCTCTACTTTTGCTTTCCTTTTCGTTGTAGAATTTTCTTTTCAAACTTTACTTTTCTTCAATTTCCTAATCTTACTCGTTACGTGACCCTCTGACAATCCCTAACACGATGTTTGGCATCCGAACCCCGGCAAAAGGGCAACAAGCCACAATTAAAGACCCCCAGCACCCAACAACATCTGGGTACAAACCGGGAGCGACCCTTCAAAAAAGCCCAAGCCCCGTTAAGGCACCAAGCGTTCGGAGAAGTATTGGAGAGTGGGAGTCTGGGAAACCGGACTCCATTCCTAAGCCTCTGACCCCCCCTGCGAAAGCAGCACTAGTGGAACCCCCGAAACACAAAAAAGCACACTTAGAGACGAGCAAACCTGTAGCCAAGTTGTCTGTGGAGGAGGTAGCAGGGAGCCCACCAACACAGCTGAAGGTGAAGTACACAGACCGGTTGATGGAGGCAAGGGCTTGTGTTACCAAGGTCAAGCTTAATTTATCGAACTCGCGAAACACGAAGACTGAGATTAAGAATGAGGTCACACAGGCCGTTGATAGACTCTACCAACTTATAAAAGAGTCTGAGAGTGTGAAGGGACAAGGAAAGAAGCAATCAGAAAAGGAGGCAGAGCCGGATAGGGGAAGGGATACCGAGAAGGATAAGATACAAACAGAGATGATTAAAAGGATAGAAGATCACACAAGACTCTTAAAAGAAAATAGTGAGAAGATGGAGAGACTGCAGGAGACAATAGAAAGGCAGACCTATGCGAGTGTAGCGGCAGCGCAACCTAAAAGATGGCTCCCAGAGCATACCGCGCTACACTCGATAGTAGTTACAGCCAAGGATGAAACGGAAACTGGAGAGGATGTTATGAACAGGATAAGGAAGGTAGTCAACGCTAAGGATGGGAATGTGACTGTGGAGAGGGTAAGGAAAGCGAAGGACAGGAAGGTGATCTTGGGGTGCAAGACAGAAGAGGAAAGGCAGAAAGTCAAAGAGAGGCTCAGGAGCGCTGAGGAGTACCTTAGCGTCCAGGAAGTACATAACAAGGACCCGCTTGTCATCTTCAAAGATGTACTAGCATGCAACACCGACAAGGAAATCCTCAACGCTCTCTGGAAGCAAAACTCTAAAGTACTAAAAGAGCTCCGGGAAGAAGATAATAAGACCGAAATCCTCTATAAGAAGCGCACTAGAAACCCCCAAGCCAGTCACATTATCATGAGGGTATCTCCCAAGGTTTGGCAATGTTTGGTCCATGCAGAGACCGTCAAGATAGACCTCCAACGGGTGAGAGTGATGGACCAGTCTCCACTGGTACAGTGCTCACTTTGCCTTGGATACGGTCACGGGAGACGATTCTGCAAGGAGACCATTGAGAAGTGCAGTCACTGCGGGGGACCCCACATGAGGTCCGAATGCGCGGACTGGCTTGCCGGATCTCCACCAGTATGCTGCAACTGTACCCATGCAAAATTTGAAAAGGTAGACCACAATGCATTCAGCAGCGAATGTCCCATTCGCCGGAAATGGGACACGCTCGCCCGAGCCACAGTCGCCTACCAATGCTAAAGTGGTCTCAAGCTCACAAACTTCCCCAGCCAGCGCAAAGTCCTATCTCATAGCCCAAGCAAATCTGCAACGCAAACAACTCGCAACGCAAGAAATCATGCTTGAAGCTAATAAGAGAAGAATGGCGTTTGCGCTACTTCAGGAGCCCTACGTTGGTGCAATAGGCAAAATGAGGGACTACGGAGGAGCCAGGATCTTCCAGAACACAGTTCAATGCAACGGCCCAGTTAAATCGGCTATCGCCGTGTTTGATAGTGATATAGACGTGATACTACTTCCTGATCTCACTACGAACAATATCGTCGTAGTGAAAGTCAAAACAAGTGCCTGGGAGATCGTGGTTGTTTCGTTTTACTTTGAGCCTGAACACAACGACATTGAGCCATACCTGGAGCAGCTGAGGAAGATTCGAAGGCAAACCACACCGAAAAACCTCATACTGGGAGGCGACGCGAATGCCAAAAGTATCTGGTGGGGAAGCGGGAAAGTGGACCAAAAAGGAGAGGACTTGGCTGGTACGTTTGAGGAAATGAACTTGCAGGTACTCAACGAAGGTAATACCCCCACCTTTGATACCATCAGGGGTAATAAATCTTACACCAGCTTCGTGGACGTGACGGCTTGCACGCTAGAGGTGCTTAATCTGGTGGAAGACTGGAGAGTAAATGAAGCAATGATTAGTTCAGACCACAACATTTAAATTAAGATTAAAAAGAGCAAAAGGTATAGACATAAAAAGAACAACAAGAGTGTACAATAACAAAAAAGCAAATTGGAGCCATTTTCATGAGAAACTGGCCCAATTCTTACAAGAAAACAAAATAAACACAGAAAATATAAATAAACTCAACAATAAACTAGAACTAGAGCAAACAATAGTAACATACATAAATATAATAATAAAAGCAACAAATGAATCTATACCAAAAAAGAAAGAAAACACTAAACTTACCCTGCCGTGGTGGTCCGAAAAACTAGAGAAGCTGAAGAAAGAAGTTGCCACTAGAAAGCGTCGAATCCGCTGTGCAGCGCCGGTCCGAAGACAAAAGGTCGTTGATGAGTACCTGCAAGCAAAAGAAACATATGAGAACACAGCCAAAGAAGCTCAGGTTGTGAGCTGGAAGAAGTTTTGTGAAAAACAAGATAAGGAGGGACTATGGGAGGGTATATACAGGGTAATTGGACGAGCAACAAAGCGACAAGAAGACAATCCCCTGGCGAAGGATGGGAGAGTGTTAAGCCCGTACGAATCTGCTAAATTTCTTGCAGAAACGTTTTACCCAGAGGACTTAATGAACCAGGACAATGAAGATCACCGACGCACACGTAAAGAAGCCAGCCAAGTAAACGACTGGGTCCATGATGAAAAACATGACCCACCGTTTACAATGGACGAGCTAAGATTTGCGGTTAAATCCTTCAATCCCAAGAAAGCCCCGGGAGGAGACGGCCTAACCTCCGACATCTGTAACGAAGCCATTGCGCACGATCCGGAAGTATACCTCACCTTGGCAAACAAATGCCTGGAACTACAGCACTTCCCGAACATCTGGAAGGAGGCGATAGTTGTAGTCTTGAGGAAACCAGGCAAAGATGATTACAGCAATCCCAAATCATACAGGCCTATAGGCCTGCTGCCTGTCATGGGAAAGGTGTTAGAAAAGATGATTGTTGGGCGTATGAAATGGCACTTGATTCCCAAATTGAGTACTCGACAGTACGGCTTTATGCCTCAAAGGAGCACCGAGGACTCCCTCTATGACCTTATAAACTACGTACGCTTAAAACGAGATCAGAAAAAACTTGTCACGATGGTCTCACTGGACATAGAGGGAGCCTTCGATAACACTTGGTGGCCCGCAATACGAGTCAGACTGGCCGAAGAGGATTGTCCCGTTAACATCAGGAGGGTCATAGACAGCTATCTACAGAACCGAATAGTAAGATTAAGATATGCGGGTCAGGAATTCGAAAAACACACGAACAAAGGATGCGTTCAGGGATCAATAGGAGGCCCCATACTCTGGAACCTCCTATTGGACCCTCTCTTAAAAGGGCTCGAAAGTAGGAATGACTACTGCCAGGCCTTCGCCGATGATGTGGTTTTGGTGTTCGCCGGAGACACAGCACTGGATGTGCAAAGACAGGCCAATGCCGCCCTCACCTATGTTCAGGAGTGGGGTGTCAAAAACAAGTTAAAGTTTGCGCCACATAAAACAAACGCAATGGTTATTACCAGAAAACTAAAATTTGACACACCACTGCTGAGGATGGGTGGGATCGATATAGGCATGTCCACAAACATTAAGATCCTGGGGCTCACAATAGATAGCAAGCTTACTTTCCACAATCACGCGGTTAATGTGTGCAGTAAAGCACTCAACATCTATACGAAGCTATCTAGAGCCGCCAGGATCAGCTGGGGTCTCCACCCGGAAGTTATCCGTACCATCTACATAGCTACGGTGGAGCCAGTTGTAATGTATGCCGCCAGTGTGTGGGCGCAGGAAACTAAGAAATTGTGTGTACAAAAACATCTTAATTCAGTACAAAGAGGTTTCGCACAAAAGTTGACCAAGGCTTACCGCACCGTCTCCCTGAACTCGGCTCTGGTGCTTTCTGGACTTCTCCCGCTTGATCTGAGGATACAAGAGGCAGCTGCCCTGTACGAGGCCAGGCGGGGAAAGCCTCAGACAGTACTAAGAGACAGGGAGGTAGAGAAAATGGTGCGATACGCAGAGACCCCCCACCCGGCAGAGCATATAACTCTAGAGTTCATAAACTTGGTAGACCAAAACGACGTAGACCATCATAACAACCAGGCAGTAAGAATATATACTGATGGCAGCAAAATTGAGGGCAAGGTTGGAGCGGCACTTACCCTATGGGAAGGTGAAGCCGAGACCAAAACCCTCAAAATAAAGCTGGAATCTTACTGCACGGTCTACCAAGCAGAACTTCTGGCCATATGCAAAGCCACCGGGGAAATACTTAAGCGCTCTGAAACTACGTTCGGTATATATAGTGACAGTCGCGCGGCTTTG
This sequence comes from Eupithecia centaureata, assembly GCA_944547425.1. Taxonomy (NCBI): domain Eukaryota; kingdom Metazoa; phylum Arthropoda; class Insecta; order Lepidoptera; family Geometridae; genus Eupithecia; species Eupithecia centaureata. Next base: position 15,987,034 of record OX155682.1, read on the forward strand.
GAATCAGTGACGAACCCAAGTTCCATCCACCCTCTAGCCGTGGAGGTCCGTCAAAACCTCAGGAACATAAAAATTCAGAATAAAGAAGTTACTTTATTCTGGATTAAGGCCCACGCTGGACTGGTGGGGAATGAACGGGCAGATCAGTTGGCCAAAGTCGCAGCACTTAAATCCAAACGAAGGCCTGACTACGACCTCTGCCCCGCTTCATTTCTCAAGCGGCAAATTCGCATTGACACGCTTGAGAAATGGAATGAACGGTACACCAGAGGTGAAACGGCAGCGATCACAAAAGTATTTTTCCCCGACGCAATAAAAGCACACAAAATCGTCAAAAAAATAGAGCCCACTGGTTTACTGACGCAGGTTATGACAGGGCACGGTGGATTCTCCGAATATTTGGCTCGGTTTAAATGTAAGGAGGATCCATCGTGCATCTGTGAGCCGGGAGTAGCGGAGAGCGTAGTACATATTTTATTTGAATGCCCGACGACAAGTCTCAGGAGATACGAAACTGAACAAGACCTAGATTGTGAAATAGCTACAAACACTGTGTTTAGAATAATGCTAGATAATAATATAAGAGATAAGTTTATAGAATATTGTATTAATATAGTCAAACCTGTAATAAATAGAAATAAAGATAAATAAGCTATGCGGTATATATATTATGAAGATATATATAACTGCCATAAAATGTAATCATAGAATAAGCAAATTGAGAATGAAGATATAGATACGATATAAATAACATAAGATGAAAAGGAAAGTTAAATCAGTGAATGTTAAATCGATACAAGACAATAAAGATTCTGTATTACCCCTATCCCTTCCCAAAACACATTTAAAGAACAGAAGAAGCTATGTAAAGATATAGACCGAATCAAGTGTAAACTGATATATTAAAACATTAAAGGCGGCTATCCCAACCGCAAAAAGTATATGAGACGATGAATGAAAGGCAATACGTATGAGAATGAAAGTGCGAGAAGACTACAAGCGAGAACTGGTATGAATGAGGTAAAAACACAGGTCGAAACAGGCTCCGATAACGTCGGAGGAAAGTAGGAAAAAAAAAAAAAAAAAAAAAAAAAAAAAAAAAAAAAAAAAAAAAAAAAAAAACCTAACCTAACCTAACCTAACCTAACCTAACCTAACCTAACCTAACCTAACCTAACCTAACCTAACCGAACCTAACCTAACCTAACCTAACCTAACCTAACCTAACCTAACCTAACGAACCGAACCGAACCTAACCGAACCTAACCGAACCTAGCCTAACCAAACCTAAACTAACCTAACCTAACCTAACGAACCGAACCGAACCGAACCGAACCGAACCTAACCGAACCTAACCGAACCTAACCTAACCGAACCTAGCCTAACCAAACCTAAACTAACCTAACCTCACCTAACCTAACCTAACCTAACCTAACCTAACGAACCGAACCGAACCGAACCGAACCTAACCATTTTTTGTAGATAATTTTATGATTTTCAATTTTTGTCGATATATTTTTATGATAAAACTTACCGTTTTGATGAAAATCGTGAAAAAATGAAGGGGAATTTATGTAGCTTCGAATGTCTTAATTGACCGGACTAAATAACTTTTATCTTATGTTTAATCTAAATTATGTCTCATTCACTCCTTCTTCGCTATTAAAGTTATGTTATTAAAAAACTACTACTAAACTATTACCAAAATATATGAAGTTTAGGTTAGTAAATATATGCATAATTTATAAGTTTAACAACTTAATTATTACAGGTTAAATAAAAATTTAATAAAATTTATTGTACAGTATAAACAATTGAAAAAACACTGACTCTATAGGTACCAACAACGATAGGACCCTTCAAAAAATACTACCCGAATGAGAATAAATCACCCCTATTTTAATTATACTGATGTGGTGTATGGACCTTATTTTCTGGGTATAATCTAAAACTTGATGGTATGGTAGGTACATGTGCTTTGCAAGACACCAAGAAGAGTAAATTAGACCTCTGGCGGAAGGTCTCGAAGATAAGGTAGATAAGGAGGATAGGATTATGATAAGATAGATTGTGTATAAGGTCAGTGAAAGTACCTAGAAATAAATGAATAATGCACTTTAAAGGGGTCATTTTATTTAAGTCATAGATATCCTTATAGAAAAATTACTCAATTGGTTGGTTAGTGAAATATAGATTTTTAAAAAATCGATATCAAAAATTACGAGTTTTTGACCTCATTTAACCACCTAAATAATAATGCTCAAAATACCAATAAAATATCAATACCATAAATGGACTAATTTAAACGAACGTTTTTAATGTAGTCGTTAGTTATTCCTTAATAAATAAATAAACTTGATCCATTACTATCTTGGAAGAATCATATTGAGTCTACCTGTAGAAAAATGGCGAAAGTAATTTACGCGCTTAAGCAACTTAGACCCATTTCTTTAGATAAAGCTCTGAAAGACATGTATTACGCATATATTTACTCAATTATGTCTTATGGTATCATTTTATTGGGGAGCTCTACAGATTACGAATGTATTCTTAAATTACAAAAGCGTGCCATAGAAATACAGAGAGTCATGTCGTGATCATTTCAAAAACCTTCGGATATTAACATCAGTAGCGGTATTCATAATGGAGGTCATAAGATACGTAAAAAATAATTTGAAAGAATATAAAATCAGAGGCGAAAGTAGCAAACGTGCCACGCGGCAGAAAATGATGCTAGAGCCGATTCACCATCGACTAAATATGGCAAAACAGCTTCCTAAAATAATGGGCCAAAAGCTGTATAACAAGCTCCCGATAGATCTTAAACCAGGTCCAAAAACCAGGGCTAAAATACTTTCAAGTATTTTTGATACTTAAAGTATTACGTACGGGTGGCGTGGGCGCGACTCGTAGCGCGTCACGCACCTTGGAAGTAAAATACTTGCATAGAAAGTTAACTCTTTCAGTCTTGGTGGGTAGTGTCAGTAACCACCTCTTCTCTAATTTTTTAATTAAAATCCAGACCTTGTAGCGGCAATATATTGAATTATTATGAAAGTTCAGACCAAACTTGACGTGACGCGGCCAATTGTGAATAATTTCAGTGAGTGACAATTCAGTTGCTTTGAATTGATTGTTGCCGTATCGTACATTTTAGAGATTCGTTGATACAAAGCTATATGAAACAGGTAAGTAAGCTTTTATCATATATTTTTTTATTCAATGTCTTTTTATATATCTCTTTTATACATGTATCGGTAAAAGAATTATTAATTTTATGTTTTCGATAAGTATTTAGAACAAAAGTGTGGTGGTTAGTAACGCTAACCACCGTGACTGTTGCAGGTTTTTAGTCTTAGTCTATAATGCAACGTAGACGTATAAAAAAAATTGAATTTTTCTTATTTATTTCAGAACTAGCACCGCCCCGCGGTTTCACCCGCATAATTCCCGTTCCCGTGCGAATTCCGGGATAAAATGTAGCCTATGTGTTATTCCAGACTATAATCTATCTTTGTGCTAAATTTCATCCATATCCGTTCAGTAGTATTTGCGTGAAAGAGTAACAAACATCCATACTTACAAACTTTCGCGTTTATAATATAAGTAGGATGTCACCGGCTAACAGATAGAGAAATGGAAGAGTTCTTATTGGAAGACATTCCTTCAGGTGGCGATAGTATTTGTAGCGATGATGATGCCGAAGAGGATACCGAAAATGAGAAAAATCCACTGGTATTAGGCGATTTGATAGGAGAAGTTCAAGTAACTGATGATGCTAATTTTGATGGTGATGATGACCTGCCTTTGTCTAGCTTAGTAAGCCGGAATTCCGATCCTGTCGAGTCCAACACTTTGAGTTCAAACAGACCAATTACAACAGCTCCAAAATGGAAGAAGAGTTTTCTGAAAGTGTGGGAATAGCTGAAATGGAAAGTTCAGTATTTATTTTATCAAACTGTCATGATCCTAAAAATGTTGAAAAAGTTAACCACAGTGTCTTGTCCAAAAGCAGGAAAAGACTACAACGCAAATATGAACTTTGTCGATAAATTTGATCAACTAAAAGGAAGCTATGCTGTGGACAGAAAATCCCACAAGTGGTGGCTCAGGATTTTTTCACTTCCTTGATGTTGTGTTGGCAACAACGCTTTCGTAATTTATAAAGAACTACGGTGTTCTCTACGCCAAGACCTATCAAAATTGACGTTGAAAGAATTCAGACGAAGTGTTTACAAGGTTTACTGACGCCAGCATATTTCAGACAAAGACACGATTCAGTGAACAGCAATCGCAGCTCCACAGCCTCTTCTCCAGGACCTGCACAACTCAAACGACAAAAACCTACATCTGAGAATCTGAGAAAATACACCTGGAATGAGAGTACTACTTCTAGAAGATGTTGTAAATGTAGACATGTATAGTGCAATACATGTTTCTCTGATTTTCATAAAAAGTAATTAAAAGTTTAATTTGCCAGCGGAAAAGTTCAATAAACATTATAATTTTAATAAATAATAGACACCATACATCTTAGTTTAATTTGTACCAATAGTCATGATGGTTAGTGTGACTAACCACCTCCTACCTTGAAAGCCTTAATACCTAAACTTTTTTTCTTACTTTTTTTGATATTTTATTTGTAATTGATGCTAAAACAAACATAAAAATGTTTATAATATTCTCAATGTAAAAGCGTGAATGAAAGAGTTAATCCTAGTTTGCATGAGAATAAAGCTCGTAATTGTGTGAGCAAAAAAATACTTGCAAGCAAAACCAGCCAGGCTAAAATACTTTCATAAGATATTGATCCGTGCGCATTTTGTTATAGAGAACAAAATAGTATCTACGACAAATACTTGTAACAAATTACTTTTCCAATATTTTAATTTATGAGAATGGATAGATTCATACCTGCTTTTAGGTTTTATTTTCTAGTAAGTACTATCTATTTAATAGTACCTAACTTTACCGATTAAATGAGATACCTAATAAGTAATTTATTTTTGATGTTATTCACTTATGAATTCAGTAAGGTGCATGAATTTAAATAAAAAGGTAACCTTAGATCACTATCTATGTACCTATCTAATTATAACAGTCATAGCATAGAGATTGGGACGTGTGCTCTTCATTGTAGGCGTGGAATTAGATTTTAGTTGTAAGTACCTATTTATTATGAAAACCCAACGCCTACATAAAATTAATAGCACACCGACGTCTGCTATTAGTTTTTTGTAGGGGGCGTGTTTTACTAGTACTTACCTAAGGAAGGGAGACTCGCTTCTCACTCTACTCTCTAGGTAGGTACTCGTATCGTAGGTTTGAAGAATATCTACTTGATACTTTAAGTTTCAATTTGTTATTTTGATTGATTTAATGAAGACTCATAAATTACAAGTTTAACATACTGCTGGCGATCGCGCAGATAGTCGGCGAAAAGTCTGAGAAGATTATGCGCGAAGCCTATGGCGCTTAGTTTGGATATCGAAGTAGAGCACGTCCACCTGACTACCAAGATCTATACTCTACAAGTGTCAAGAGATTGGAATTGACCGACCGCTTATCTCTAAAACCATGCTGTGCATTGCATAAGAAGGTCTTAACTTGTGCGTATATGATTGTATGTAAGACGATTTCAAGTACCTTAGAAGGAGAAGACAAGATGGCGATCGGACGATACTCCTCGACAGTAAGTTTATTCGAGTTTTTTGGGATCGGTGTTACCCTTGACACCTTCCAATGTGCCGGATATCTACCTGTCCGTAATGCCAAATTAAAAATGTGATACAGCGGGGATACCATGCTCTTACCGACTGACTTTATAAGAGCCGGTGGCACGGCGTCCGGCCCTATCGAGCTTTTAACTTTTAACTTTTTGATTCCGTAGAGCACATCTGCAGGAGTAAATTCAGCAATATAGTTGCTGTTACAGCTCTGGTCCCAAGCGTTGGATTTTTCACCCATCAAAAGGGAACGTGAGCTGGGTTTAGACCGTCGTGAGACAGGTTAGTTTTACCCTACTGATGGCTTGTCGTTGCGATAGTAATACTGCTCAGTACGAGAGGAACCACAGTTTCGGACATTTGGTTCATGCACTCGGCCGAGCGGCCGGTGGTGCGAAGCTACCATCCGCGGGATTATGCCTGAACGCCTCTAAGGCCGAAGCCAGCCTAGCCGAATCCGGCAAGGATATGCTCACTGTGGAGCCCCGAGAGTCGGGAGGCTCTAAACAATGTGACTTTACTAGTTGCGCTTTACTTCGTAAGGCGTGACGTCGAAGCCCATTTGGACCGCGGAGATCGGTGCGTACGGTTTAACACGTGCACCACGGCTCCTTCTGGTTCGGATATAACTCAGTTCGATGTCGGGGCTCGGAATAGTCTGTAGACGACTTACGTTCCTGGCGGGGTGTTGTGGTCGGTAGAGCAGCGTCGTGCTGCGATCTGTTGAGACTCAGCCCTACGCCAGGTGATTCGTCCGAGGACGAGTTTAATTTTTATAGTATTGTTATTCTATGAACATGTAAAACGGCAAGGTCCGAGTCTAACTTTACTAACTTTACTAACTTTACTAACTATACTAACATTACTCATTTTAACATTACTAACATTACTACTAACTTTAACATTACTAACTTTACCAACATAACTAACTTTACCAACATAACTAACTTTACTAACTTTACTAACATTACTAACTTTACTAACTTTAGGTACTAACTTTACTAACTACGAATATACATTGTACCTGATGATGAACTTCGATTGCATGCAACCTTTAGACTGTTTTGAACGGTCTGCAGTTAGCTCGATTGTACGATATATACTGGTTTTATTTTTTTCTATTCCGTTTATTTTTCTACATTTTTTTAAATTAAGCTCTTGTTAGCTTGTTCTTGTAATTTTCAGTACTTTACTTATTTACCTTATAGAACTTCATTAACAACGAAAATTACAATCAAAAAATGTATACCTACTTGTAAGTATACAATTCAAATCATTGAGCTAACTACAGACGGTCGAAAACAGTCTAGAGGTAGGTATCTCATTTGTTTACTTTATTAATTTAAGAAAGGAAATAACAATCAAGGAATAGAACCTTATTAAAACTATTATTTACAATATTTTGGTAGGTTGAAAACAGTCTAGAGTTAGCTCAACTGAATGAAAGAATGGATGAAAACTCTTTATTATACTTAAATGTACCACAAAAAGGCTGAAAATGATACATAAAAATACTGCAAACTAAGACTAAGTATAAATAAATAAATAATAATGAATAATTTCGGACAGTCCACACAGCATAATCCAGCCCAAGCTAAGCAGTTAAGATAGATAAGGGCGACCCTATCGCTAAAAGCGATCTCTTCCAGGCAACCTTTGGATGGACCGGATATAAAAGAACAATATAGACGGTGGTAGTTACATTAGATCTACTTCTCTAGATTAATTGAAAAGAAAAAAATACATACCCAATAAGCTACCAATGTTATAAACTTACATTAACATGTAACTTTATATAGTTAGATAAATAATGTACCACACGTTCATGTGGTGATTCCGGGAAAAATGTATAAAATGTTACCTATGTGTTATTCCAGACTATGATCTATCTCTTTGCCAAATTTCATCCATATCCGTTCAGTAGTTTTTGCATGAAAGAGTAACAAATATCCATCTATCCATCCATACTTACAAACTTTCGCGTTTATAATATTACTAGCGACCCGCCCCGGATTCGCATATTCATTAAAATATGCAAATTTTAATATTTTTGAGTTATGCACATTAATGTAGTAAATACAATATCAATACAATATCGAGCTCGTATTTTTTTACCTGATTATGAGACTAGATGCCGTAAGTTCCACTTTCTTCCACTCTTTAAACGCAGACAAGTGGCTGATTTGACTTACCTAATTAATATAGCAAACGGAACTGTTGATTGCCCAGAGCTTCTTGAGCAAATAGGACTGCGCACATGCACGCTTGCACCTATCGTAAGGACTAATTATAGGCAGAACGCATTTGTTTATAGAGCTTCTAGCTCGTTTAACTCATTAGTACATGAAAACAGCAATATAGATTTATTCAACACCAGTTCAAGTAAGCTTAAACGCTTGCTTAATGATACATTTTTCGTTTTAGTTTGAGAAATTCTCTTGTTTGTGCTTGTACTTAGTATAAAAAACAATCTATTTTTCTTTTTTAGTTATTGTTATTGCTAGTAAGTCGTCAACTTAACTTCTTTGTTTAAGCAGTTTTACTAATAGGTTTATATTAATAAGTTACTTTTAATATATCTAGTTTTCTGTATTTTTTTTAAGTTAAAATTAATACCTATATGTCTACTTTCTGTAAATTCATCTCAAGTCAACAGATCTCAAGTTGCTGCTTTAATTTATTATTAGTGAAAACTTTTAATTGGCCTTAATTTAAAAATTCTTTGTATCTACTCATTGTCTAGCTGTAAGTTTTCCTAAAATTGTAAAAATAAAATATAATAAATTTGAAGTAAGTATGTTTTTTGTTTTAATACAATAATACCTAAATTATGTCACAGTAACAGCTGATTTCTGGAACGCAGATCATCTTAATAGTTAACTAATCAATGTTCAAATCTCTATTCCAGTGTCATTTGGGTTTCTCGAACATTGATTACGTACTTATATTTTGAAAAACAAAACTCTTGTCAAATAACATAATACGCTAATTAGGCCTGATTCTTTGTTCAAATCAATAATTAACTAATCGGCGATTTTGCTATAATTAGTTGAAATTATTACAACAATTTGCTGTATTTTTCCAAGTTCTAAACCGGGTATAATACATAAAAAATCAACAGGTTGGTAATCCAAAAGCCATACACTACATAGTATAAACTAGAGTCGCTTTCTCTGTCCCTATTTCATTATGTCCCTTTGAACGCTTAAATCTTTAAAACTACGCAACGGATTTTGATGCGGTTTTTTTTAATAGATAGAATAATTCAAGAGGAAGGTTTTTATGTATAATAAAACCGTGCGAAGCCGGGGCGGGTCGCTAGTTTTCAAATAAAATGTAAATGTGACTAACATGATCAAAATCGTGACTTAACTGTTTTGTGACATACCTGTATTTTGTATACTCATGTGAGTCACATTTATTGTAAAGCAGAGTTTACAGGAAACTGTCATCATTTTTTAAAAGAATAATAGATTTTTTTATGTTATAAAAGAAAACTTAAAGATATACTGAACTGAAAGAATGACAGTCGTAAGATGATCAATGATTAGTTACCTAATTATCATCTAATCAGCGTTCGTACACCCCGATTTGATTTGACCAGTGTGTTAAATTAATCGCTTTATCAACTGATTTACGATTTGAAAAACGTTCTAGAAACCGGCTGTTAGTGATGCAAAATGAATTGTGTATTTTAAACGACTTCGAAAAAGGAGGAGGTTCTCATGACGTATGCAAAGAATGATGGCAAGAATTTTCGGCTATCGTGTACACGTATCGCAAGGGTATCAACCGATAGCTCCTAAAATTTTCCCAAGAGTTTTGTACTTAGATTTTGTCCTGACTAGGATATATTTATTTGATAGGGAGAGTTTCTTTTCGTTCCTGCATTATAATAATAATATGGCTAAAACAATAATTTATAAGCAAATCGACAAAACTTACTCATCTGAAAGTGAACTATCAGTGCTACTACCTATTGTACTTTTGTTTTCAATTGTACATTATTTCAATGTTAATTATTGTATGTGTGTGCTAAATAAATGTTTTACCTATCTAACTACTGTTGTTGTTTGTAAATGAAGCCAAACTCATGTACCTAGGTATAATAATAATTTTTACATAGTAAAAAACAAAGTCGCTTTTTCTGTCCCTATTTCCCTTTGACTGCTTTAATCTTTAAAACTACACAATGGATTTTGATGCGGTTTTTTTAATACATACCTCTAGATAGAGTGATTCAAGAGGAAGGTTTATACGTATAATAAAACCGTCGAAGCCGGGGCGGGTCGCTAGTCTATAATATAAAAATGAATCGCAAAATGTGTTGGTAAGCGCATAACTCAACAACGCCTGGACCAATTTGGCCAAATCTTTTTTTAAAATGTTCGTTGAAGTTCAAGGATGGTTTTTACGGCGAGAAAAATATGATATTTGACAAATAATTTCCCCGCGGGCGACGCTGCGGGGCGCAGCTAGTTAGTTATAAAATAATAACTCATTACCCCTAACACCCCTACTAATTCAAATGTTTGGTTCCAATTCAGGGATGTACTGTAGCTATCAAGTCTATCCAATTTCCTCCAAGGTACGAAATTTCATCTAAACAACTTATGTAGTTACGGAGATTACCTATAACAAACATTCACACAGACTTTCCCAATTATTATAATAGTAAGGTAAGATAGTAAGATAAGACTTGGACCAAAAGTAGAAAGCGCCGGCCAATGAAAAAAAAAAATGAAATATTTCGGTAGAACATAACGTCTCGATAATTTTTAGCTATGGCGGCTATGCTGTGCTATTATTATTTAAGTGGTTAAATGAGGTCAAAAATTCGTAATTTTTGATATCGATTTTTGAAAAATCGATATTTCAGTAACTAACCAAATGAGTAATCTACTACCTCTACATAAAAATAAGTCGGGTTTTCCTTCCTGACGCTATAACTCCAGAACGCACGAACCAATTTCCACGGTTTTGCATTCGTTGGAAAGGTCTCGGGCTCCGTGAGGTTTTTAGTATTTTTTTTTTATTTGCAAACATGAGTAATAGAGGTGTTGATTTATAAAGAGGCACAACATGTTCTACCTTAATCTAGGGCATGCAAATATACAAAGTTTAATGTTCTCTAATTAATTACAATTCAAATATCTTATTAAAATTACAAATAAATTCAATTAAAAATAAACTGCATTACTAATTAATTATTTAATAATATGTCCTTATCCGCTAAAAATTAATTAATATTGTAATAACATTTTGACGTCAATGTATTGTAGAGTTTATTCTTAAACTGTTGCAGCGGTAGCAATTTAAGGTTGCTCGGCAATTTATTAAAAAATTTTGGCGCCATTCCATAAAAACTTTTACTAAGTAGAGCAGTTTTTGCACTGGTCCAACACAGGCGTTGTTGGTCGCGTCTACTGCGGGAGTGACTGGACTTTTCAAATAGATTAATATTAATTTTAACAAAAACCGCTATCTCAAAAATGTAGAGTGCTGGAAATGTAAGTAAATTTAATGCTGTAAAGCAGGGTTTACAACTGTCAGTTGGCTTCAGGCCATACATAGCCCTTAAACATCTTTTTTGTGACTTAAAGATCTTTTCTCTGTCCGTGCAGTTTCCCGAAAACATAATGCCGTACCGCAATTTAGATGACACGTAGCTGTGATACACGGTTTTAAGTGCATCCATACCAACGATTTTTCGCAGTTTGTAGAGCATGTATGCATATTTGCTGAGTGCCTTGCATACTTCATCAGCTTGTATTTGCCAGTTTAATTGCCTATCGATTGTAAGACCTAAAAATTTAGTATTGGCGGTTAACTCTACTATTTGATTTTTATATTGAGTTTGAGTTTCAGGCATAGGTATTGTATAATAAAACAGTGCGAAGCCGGGGCGGGGCGCTAGTTTTTTATAATGATATCTATGACTTAAATGAAATGTCCCCTTATAAGTGAACAATTCATTTATTTCGAGGTACTTTCACTGACCTTATACACAAATCTATCTTATCATAATCCTATCTTATCTTCGAGACCTTCCGCCGGAGGCCTAATTGACACTTCTTGGTGTCTTGCAAAGCACATGTACGTACCATACCATCAAGTTTTAGATTATACCCAGAAAATAAGGTCCATACACCACATCGTTATAATTAAAATAGGGGTGATTTATTCTCATTCGGGCATTATTTTTTGAAGGGACCTATCGTTGCTGGTACCTATAGAGTCAGTGTTTTTTCAATTATTTATACTGTACTATAAATTTTATTAAATTTTTATTAAACCTGTAACAATTAAAATGTTAAACTTACAAATTATGCATATATTTACTAACATATATTTCATATATTTTGGTAATAGTTTAGTAGTAGTTTTTTAATTACATAACTTTAATAGCAAAGAAGGGGAAATGAAACATAATTTAGATTAAACATTAGATGAAATTTATTTAGTCCGGTCAATTTAGACATTCGAAGCTACATAAATTCCCCTTCATTTTTCACGATTTTCATCAAAACGGTAAGTTTTATCATAAAAATATATCGACAAAAATTGAAAATCATAAAATTATCTACAAAAAATGGTTAGGTTCGGTTCGGTTCGGTTCGTTAGGTTAGGTTAGGTTAGGTTAGGTTAGGTTAGTTTAGGTTTGGTTAGGCTAGGTTCGGTTAGGTTAGGTTCGGTTAGGTTCGGTTAGGTTCGGTTCGGTTCGGTTCGGTTCGGTTCGGTTCGGTTCGGTTCGTTAGGTTAGGTTAGGTTAGTTTAGGTTTGGTTAGGCTAGGTTCAGTTAGGTTCGGTTAGGTTCGGTTCGGTTCGTTAGGTTAGGTTAGGTTAGGTTAGGTTAGGTTAGGTTAGGTTACGTTAGGTTAGGTTTTTTTTTTTTTTTTTTTTTTTTTTTTTTTTTTCCTAGTGGGCCTACTGTCTACCCGCGATGGGGTAGCCCGCGAAAGTCTGCTAGGATTTTCTCGTTCCTTTGACGTGTAATGAATCAAAGTCTGTTTGCTTTTTATTTCTATTCTACAGGGGGATACATTCATGCCCACGCAGGGCTACAGGATTTATGTCTAATTATTAACTACTTTTTACAATATTGTTTTTACTTAATTAATTACTTTCTAGGGTGCGGAGGTTACATCAACTTATTCTATTTTAGCTTCATTTTCAACATAACATTTTCTCTTATATTTATCTTATCTCTAAATATTATACTTTCTATTCTCTTATGCTTATTTATACCTATTTATCTTATGCTGTTCTATATATTGTTCAAAATATACATACACCATAATTTATGTACCTACTTATTTCTTTTTACAACATATTTTGCAATATCCGTACAATACATTAAAAATCTGTCTCTAGTGTCATTGTTTGTGATTAACTGATTGAGATTTTCTGTGGAGATCTGAAGGCTTAAGGTTTGCTCAGCTTCATAACGTTTGAGTGCAAAAACAGGACAGTCTACGAGGATGTGCTTCACTGATTCGGCCACACCAGGCTCGCATATACACGATGGATTTTCCTTACACTTAAACCGGTTTAAGTATTCGGAAAACCCACCGTGCCCCGTGAGGATCTGCGTCAGCAAGCTCGTGGCCGGAAATTTCCTGACACATTTGTACGCTAGCACAGCGTCTGGGAAGAAGAGTTTGGTGACCCCTGCTGTCGTGCCGCTTATGTACCGCCGGTTCCATTCGCCAAGCGTGTTCTGTCGTATCTGACGCTTGACGAATGAGACCGGACAGTAATCATAATCGACTCGTCTCTTTGAGTTTGCAGCAGCTTCCTTCGCGAGTTGATCGGCGCGTTCGTTCCCCTCCAAACCTGCGTGGGCTTTGATCCAGAATAAAGATACCTCTTTATTCTGGACGAGGCTCGATGACAGATTTTCGCGAGCTTCCACGGCTAGAAGGTGAAGAGAACGATTGTTCGTCACCGATTGCAGCGCTGACCTCGAGTCGCTGTAGATCCCAAAAGACAGCTCTTTACGCTTGAGGATCTCCCTAGTGGCTTTGCAAATTGCCAGAAGTTCGGCCTGATAGACTGTGCAGTAAGACGGCAATTTAAGCTTGAGGGCTTGGATCTCGGCATCACCAATCCAGAGGGATAGTGCTGCTCCGACTTCGCCCTCAATCTTACTGCCGTCGGTGTAAATTTTTACTGTCGAGTCATGATCTGGTTCTTGGTCTATCAAGCCGAACTCCAGGCATATATGCTCCGACGGATGTTTTGTCTGAGCGTACGGCACAGGTCTTTCCACCTCCCTACCCATTAGGTCTGGCCGGGGTACCCCCCTCTTCGCCTCATACAGGGCAGCTGCCTCTTGTATGCGGAGGTCGAGTGGGAGTATCCCGGCCAGAGTCAGGGCAGCGTTCAGGGAGACGGTGCGGTACGCTCGCGTAAGCTTCTGGGCAAATCCTCGTTGGACCGCGTTTAGCTGCTTCTGGATCATTATCTTCTCCGTTGCCGGTGCCCAGACACTGGCCGCGTACATGATTACTGGCTCTACGGCCGCCGTGTAAATAACCCTAACAACTTCAGGGTTCAGGCCCCAGCTGATCCTGGCGGCTCTAGATAACTGCTTATAAATGTTCAACGCCTTCCTGCACACGTTGGCAGCATGGCTGTTGAACGTAAGCTTGTTATCTATCGTGAGCCCCAGGATCTTGATCTCCGATGACAGGTTGATGTCGACCCCGCCCATGCTAAGGAGTGGTGTATCATACTTAAGTTTTCTAGTTATGACCATTGCATTGGTCTTATGTGGCGCGAACTTTAACTTGTTTCTGATACCCCACTCCCTAACATAGGCGAGGGCGGCATTTGCCTGTTGCTGGACTTGTAGAGCCGTGTCCCCGTCAAACACAAGGACCACGTCGTCTGCGAACGCCTGACAGTAATCCTGCCTATCCTCAAGTCCTTTCAGTAACGGATCTAATAGGAGATTCCACATAATGGGACCCCCTATCGACCCCTGGACGCAGCCCTTCCTAGTGACCTTTATGTGCTCCTCCCCCGCGTACCTGACCCTGACCTGCCTATCAGATAAATAACTGTCTATTAGCCTTCTGATGTTGATAGGCGTCTCCTCCTCCGCCAGCCTGCACCTTATCGCGGGCCACCAGGCACTATCGAAGGCTCCCTCTATGTCCAATGATATCATGATAACGATCTTCTTTTCATTCAGTTTTATTTGTATGTGGTGTATCATGTCATAGAGGGAGTCCTCGGTACTCCTCTTGGGCATAAAGCCGTACTGACGCCCGCTCATCCTTGGTATAAGGTGCCATTTCAGCCGCGCCACGATCATCTTTTCGAGGATCTTTCCTGGCACCGACAACAACCCTATAGGCCTGTAAGATTTCGGGTTTGTGTAGTCGTCCTTGCCTGGCTTCCTCAATACCACTACTGTGGCATCCTTCCAGATGTCTGGGAAGTGTGAGAGAGCCAGGCATCTATTTGCCAGTGCCAAGAAAGCCTCTGGATCTCTCCTTATAACTTGGCTGCAGATGTCGGCAGTGAGACCATCTGCTCCCGGAGCTTTTTTGGGGTTGAAGTCTTCCACCGCTGTTCTGAGCTCCTCCATCGTAAACGGTGGGTCATGAGGCTCATCATGCACTGCACCGTTTACTTGGTCTGCTTTTGTTCTGGTCAGTCGGTGGTCGGCATTATCCTCTTCCACTCTGTCTTCCGGGTAAAAGATATCTGCCAAGGTTTTAGCAGACTTCTTTGGACTCATTTGCCTCCCATCCTTCACAAGTGGTATATCTTCCTGTCGTATGGCCGTTCTTTCAATAACCCTATAAATCCCTTCCCATAATCCTTCCTTATCCTGCTTCCCACAGAAGTCCTTCCAGCTTGCCGTCTTTGCTTTTTCTATCTCCTCTAAATAATTATTTTTTGCTTTCAGATACTCCTCTACGACTCTGGGTCTTCGGGCTTCTGCAGCTCCTCGGATGCGGCGCTTCAGGGTGATGGAATGTCTCTTCAGCGCAGCGAGTTCTTCGGACCACCATGGAAAGGTAAGTTTCTCTACTGTTTTCTTCTTTTTTAGTGTTTGTTTGCATGCCTGGGTTATTGTATCTATGTATTTAACTATTGTGTGTTCTAATTCTAAGCTATCGGTTATTTGTTCTATTGCTTCTTTGTTAATATTATTTTCTATTTTTAATTGGGCCAATTTCTCATGAAATAGGCTCCAATTTGCTTTCTTGGTGTTGTACAGCCTGGTTGTTCGGCTTATGCTTACCCCTTTTGCTTTTTTAAGCGCTACGTTGAAGGTGATTCCGTTGTGGTCCGAATTCGTTAAGTCATCCACCACCCTCCACCCATTTATAAAGGCCAACATATCCTCAGAGCAGGCAGTTACGTCTGGATGGCTGGTGTAGGAAACTCCCCCTCTAATGGTGTCAAAAGTAGGGGTGTTCCCCTCGTTCAGCACCTGCAGGCCGAGCTCTTCTAGTGTGCCCGACATGTTCTCTCCTCTGTCATCCACTGTAGTGCTACCCCACCAGGTACTCTTTGCGTTCGCGTCTCCTCCGATTATAAGTCTACTAGGGCCGAACTCCTCCGTTATCTTCTTTATTTGCTCCAGGTATGGCTCTATAGGTTGGGTTGGCTCGAAGTAGAATGATACGGCAACGATCTGCCAGGCACTGGATCGGATCCTCACCACCACGATGTTATTTGTGGTGAGTTCTGGGCACTGCAAGACGTCGAGGTCGTGATCAAACACTGCAATCGCTGCCTTAACAGTCCCTTCTCCGTGGTCAGTGTTCTGGTAGATCCTCACCCCTCTGTGTCCCTTCACTCTACCGATACCACCCACATAGGGCTCCTGGAGCAGCGCAAAAGCCACCTTTCTTTTGTCGGCTTCAATCATCAGCTCGTTGGTAGCCGTTTGCATGCGTTGGAGGTTGGCCTGGAGGACGCGGTAGGGTTTCTTTTCAGGCGCGGTTGCTACGCAGTAGATGTCAGTGGAGCCCTTAGCAGTAGGCTACAGAGGCTCGTGCCATAGCGTCCCATTTTCGTCGTACTGCACACTCATCGCTGAAGGCATTATGCTCCGTTGCATCTAACTTTGCATGCCTACAGTTGCAGCAGGAGGGTGCGACGCCGCTCAACCAGTCCTCGCATTTGGACCTCATGTGGGGGCCCCCACAGTGGCTGCACTTTTCAATGCTCTCTCTGCAGTGGCGTCGGCCGTGGCCGTAACCAAGGCACAGAGAGCACTGAACCAGTGGTGACTGGTCCGCTACCTTCACTCTCTGAAGGTCGATGTGAACCTCTCTCTCGTCCATTACCAGGTTCCAGATCTTGGGGGAAACCTTGATGACAATATGGCACATATGAGGGTTCCTGGCCTTTCTTCGGTAGCGGATTTCGATTCGGTCATCCTGTTTGTCGAGATTCCTGAATATGCTTCCATTTTGATTTCTCAGGGCTCTTGTGACGTCCTCGTCACTATGATAATTCAAAACGTCCCTGAGAATCAAAAGTGGGTCTTTGTTCTGGATCTCTTCGACGTTCAGGTATGACTCCACCTTTTTGAGCCTTTCCTTTACTTTCTCCCTTTCCACCTCTGTCCTGCATCCCACTAATATCTTCCCGTCTTTTACCTGTCTAACTCTATCCACCTGTATCCCACCTTCTTTGGCATTGACTGCTGTTCTGATTCTATCAAGAATCTCTTCTCCTGTCTCCTTCTCGTTTTTGGAGGAGATCATTACAGAGTGTAACGCAGTCCGTTCATGGGGCTGTTTCCTGTGTAGGCCTGCAGCTACTCCTGCGTAAGATGTTCTCTCCTGTGTCTCACTCTGTTTCCTGATCTCCTCTTTCAGGCTTTCCATCTTCTCCATGTTTTCTTTCAGCAGCTTACTATTTGCTTCTAACTGTTTACTCAATTCATCTTCACCAATTCTTTTTGTTCCAGTTCCCGTATCTACAATTTCAGTTCCTTTCACTTCTTGTTTCGGCTTCTCTGTCACTGTAGTCTTAGCTTTGATGTTTTTTGACTCTGCCTCTGCTTCTTTAACAAGTTCAAACAATCGATCTACGGCTTGTGTGACACTTGCTTTAATGTCCGTTTTTAGGTTCCTCGAGAGTTCGAGGTTTGTCTTTGCTTTGCAGAGGCATGCCTTCGCCTCAGCAGTCCTATTTGGGAATTTTTCATTTTTTGACGCTGTAACTCTTCCTTCTTGTGAAGAGACTTTCAGTTTTGGGGCTAGGGTCGTTTTGCGCGGTGGAGTCGGTGTCTTGGGCTGTAGTGATGCAGATTTCCTGCCTTTCACTAACTCCCACTCTCCCACGCTCCGCCTCACGTTGGATGTCTGAGGCTGCTCGTCTGCCTGCTGTGAGGGGCCTGCATGTTCAGCTCGTGGTGATGATGATGATGAATCAGAGGTCAAATCAACCAGGTGATTCGTTTTCTTCACTGGCGTGTGAAGGGCAGCAAACATTTTGTCGTCAATGGAATGTCGTCAATATACACGGTCAACAAAGAAAATAAAAGCAATAATAAAGGTAAGTTTGTATAAGTTGTATAAATATTTTTGATTGTCTTATTCTAATTTTTTGTTTTCTGTTTCAGGTCACCCGGGGTCAAATCGCACAACTCTTGAAGAATTGCAGTCGCAACTCTACTCTAGATACGAGGAGTCACAAGGTCACAAGGTAAAAGCAGGTAAGTTTCCTAAAATAGAGTTGGTAGAGTTAAGCTCTACTAACTTCTTTGTCAATCTATTCAAAAAGTGTCAAAAACGCAAATAAACAAGTAAATATATAAATTATAGAGCTTGTGCTCTATGTAGAGTTACCTACTGTATACCAGAAGAAGGGTCTAAAAATTGTCTATTTAACCGAAAAAATCCCATTCAATTCAGACAAAGGGTAACGGAGTTATCGAAGATTGAAAATTTCCAAGATGGCGGACAAAATGGCGGCTTTGGAGTGTAATCCTCGCAGTTTCGTCAATATCGCTCCTACAGCTCTGCGGTTTGGACTACTGTTGTGAGCACAATACTCAGATTCAGTGGAGGTGTAAAAAGGGGGGGGGGGAATGAGTATGTAAAACTGGAAATCTAGGGTGAGGATCGGTAAGTCTGGAATCCAAAAATAACTCCACAGAAAATCCCGACAAGCTACGACACCTAGATCAAAAGTTACAGAGCGTTGAAAATTTTCAATATGGCGGACAAAATGGCCGTCAAACTACAACTTTGCTATTTATGGAGCGAAATTACCCGAGTTTGGGCTTAAATGATAGGTCTTGTCAAGCACAATACAACTGTAGACCACTCAATAAAAAATTTTTGCCCCCGGATTTTTAAAGTCTAAAAAAACATGTAAAAATCACAAAATATGCCGCCAATTTTCGAAAAATGGTCTTTTTGAAAACAGAAAACGTGAAAAACTATTAAAATAAAATGTCTAAACTATCTACATTCACAGAATTTAAAAAATAATAATATTTAGGGTACCACGTGTTCCCATACAAATTTCAATGATTTATATCTTGAAAACCAGTTGATAAAGGTACTTAAATTTTTTTGTTAACTTATAGAGCGCCTGAAGGACTACCAGAAACTACATAGAAATAATAACGTTACAGATCTTATTTAAGAGATATAAATTTTTGAAAAGTGACATAAAATTAAAATATCGATAACTATGCGAAAACTTAACTTATTTGAATTTCAGAAGCGCCTCCCAGTTGCCTGCAGTGATGTCAACGTGGTCCCGATGAGAAATCGCCTCCAGCAGTCCGGGGTCACTGACCTCGTGGCCACGTGGTTATTGTTTTTTTGCCTTTATTTCCGCGCGCCTGCGCGGAAAAATTCGGCAAAGGTGTCAAATTGATGGGGCTCCAGAAGGTCTTTCAGAGGGTAGAAGAAAAAAGATAGGTCGTCGCTGCCAATTTTGAGAAAATCGCCTTTGAAGTTCAGAAATCTCTTGAAAATCCACTTTTTCACTCACAGCTCTTCGGAAAAATCACCCAGCACAAAACGGTTTTCACGGCTATATGCGCCGTCACTTCCCGCAACTTTTGGTGTATTGCACTGCACTGTAGCGTTTAAAAATACTATTTTTCCGATTTTTTCCGTGCGGAGCGTCTCAATTTCGTGGCGTTTTCGACGGCGTTTGGAGCGCGACTCGGTTAGGTTAGGTTAGGTTAGGTTAGGTTAGGTTAGGTTAGGTTAGGTTAGGTTAGGTTAGGTTAGGTTAGGTTAGGTTAGGTTAGGTTAGGTTAGGTTAGGTTAGGTTAGGTTTGGTTAGGTTAGGTTAGGTTAGGTTTGGTTAGGTTCGGTTCGGTTCGATTCGTTAGGTTAGGTTAGGTTAGGTTAGTTAGGTAAAGTCAGGTTAGGTTAGGTTCCACGACTGGTGGACTAACCTAACCTAACATAACCTAACCTAGCCTAACCTAACCTAACCTAACCTAACCTAACCTAACCTAACCTAACCTAACCTAACCTAACCTAACCTAACCTAACCTAACCTAACCTAACCTAACCTAACGAACCGAACCGAACCTAACCGAACCTAACTGAACCTAACCAAACCTAACCAAACCTAAACTAACCTAACCTAACCTAACGAACCGAACCGAACCGAACCGAACCGAACCGAACCGAACCGAACCTAACCGAACCTAACCGAACCTAACCTAACCGAACCTAGCCTAACCAAACCTAAACTAACCTAACCTAACCTATCCTAACCTAACCTAACCTAACGAACCGAACCGAACCGAACCGAACCTAACCATTTTTTGTAGATAATTTTATGATTTTCAACTTTTGTCGATATATTTTTATGATAAAACTTACCGTTTTGATGAAAATCGTGAAAAATGAAGGGGAATTTATGTAGCTTCGAATGTCTTAATTGACCGGACTAAATAACTTTTATCTTATGTTTAATCTAAATTATGTCTCATTCACTCCTTCTTCGCTATTAAAGTTATGTTATTAAAAAACTACTACTTAACTATTACCAAAATATATGAAGTTTAGGTGAGTAAATATATGCATAATTTATAAGTTTAACAACTTAATTATTACAGGTTAAATAAAAATTTAATAAAATTTATTGTACAGTATAAACAATTGAAAAAACACTGACTCTATAGGTACCAACAACGATAGGACCCTTCAAAAAATACTACCCGAATGAGAATAAATCACCCCTATTTTAATTATACTGATGTGGTGTATGGACCTTATTTTCTGGGTATAATCTAAAACTTGATGGTATGGTAGGTACATGTGCTTTGCAAGACACCAAGAAGAGTAAATTAGACCTCTGGCGGAAGGTCTCGAAGATAAGGTAGATAAGGAGGATAGGATTATGATAAGATAGATTGTGTATAAGGTCAGTGAAAGTACCTAGAAATAAATGAATAATGCACTTTAAAGGGGTCATTTTATTTAAGTCATAGATATCCTTATAGAAAAATTACTCAATTGGTTGGTTAGTGAAATATAGATTTTTAAAAAATCGATATCAAAAATTACGAGTTTTTGACCTCATTTAACCACCTAAATAATAATGCTCAAAATACCAATAAAATATCAATACCATAAATGGACTAATTTAAACGAACGTTTTTAATGTAGTCGTTAGTTATTCCTTAATAAATAAATAAACTTGATCCATTACTATCTTGGAAGAATCATATTGAGTCGACCTGTAGAAAAATGGCGAAAGTAATTTACGCGCTTAAGCAACTTAGACCCATTTCTTTAGATAAAGCTCTGAAAGACATGTATTACGCATATATTTACTCAATTATGTCTTATGGTATCATTTTATTGGGGAGCTCTACAGATTACGAATGTATTCTTAAATTACAAAAGCGTGCCATAGAAATACAGAGAGTCATGTCGTGATCATTTCAAAAACCTTCGGATATTAACATCAGTAGCGGTATTCATAATGGAGGTCTTAAGATACGTAAAAAATAATTTGAAAGAATATAAAATCAGAGGCGAAAGTAGCAAACGTGCCACGCGGCAGAAAATGATGCTAGAGCCGATTCACCATCGACTAAATATGGCAAAACAGCTTCCTAAAATAATGGGCCAAAAGCTGTATAACAAGCTCCCGATAGATCTTAAACCAGGTCCAAAAACCAGGGCTAAAATACTTTCAAGTATTTTTGATACTTAAAGTATTACGTACGGGTGGCGTGGGCGCGACTCGTAGCGCGTCACGCACCTTGGAAGTAAAATACTTGCATAGAAAGTTAACTCTTTCAGTCTTGGTGGGTAGTGTCAGTAACCACCTCTTCTCTAATTTTTTAATTAAAATCCAGACCTTGTAGCGGCAATATATTGAATTATTATGAAAGTTCAGACCATACTTGACGTGACGCGGCCAATTGTGAATAATTTCAGTGAGTGACAATTCAGTTGCTTTGAATTGATTGTTGCCGTATCGTACATTTTAGAGATTCGTTGATACAAAGCTATATGAAACAGGTAAGTAAGCTTTTATCATATATTTTTTTATTCAATGTCTTTTTATATATCTCTTTTATACATGTATCGGTAAAAGAATTATTAATTTTATGTTTTCGATAAGTATTTAGAACAAAAGTGTGGTGGTTAGTAACGCTAACCACCGTGACTGTTGCAGGTTTTTAGTCTTAGTCTATAATGCAACGTAGACGTATAAAAAAATTGAATTTTTCTTATTTATTTCAGAACTAGCAGCGCCCCGCGGTTTCACCCGCATAATTCCCGTTCCCGTGCGAATTCCGGGATAAAATGTAGCCTATGTGTTATTCCAGACTATAATCTATCTTTGTGCTAAATTTCATCCATATCCGTTCAGTAGTATTTGCGTGAAAGAGTAACAAACATCCATACTTACAAACTTTCGCGTTTATAATATAAGTAGGATGTCACCGGCTAACAGATAGAGAAATGGAAGAGTTCTTATTGGAAGACATTCCTTCAGGTGGCGATAGTATTTGTAGCGATGATGATGCCGAAGAGGATACCGAAAATGAGAAAAATCCACTGGTATTAGGCGATTTGATAGGAGAAGTTCAAGTAACTGATGATGCTAATTTTGATGGTGATGATGACCTGCCTTTGTCTAGCTTAGTAAGCCGGAATTCCGATCCTGTCGAGTCCAACACTTTGAGTTCAAACAGACCAATTACAACAGCTCCAAAATGGAAGAAGAGTTTTCTGAAAGTGTGGGAATAGCTGAAATGGAAAGTTCAGTATTTATTTTATCAAACTGTCATGATCCTAAAAATGTTGAAAAAGTTAACCACAGTGTCTTGTCCAGAAGCAGTAAAAGACTACAACGCAAATATGAACTTTGTCGATAAATTTGATCAACTAAAAGGAAGCTATGCTGTGGACAGAAAATACCCACAAGTGGTGGCTCAGGATTTTTTTCACTTCCTTGATGTTGTGTTGGCAACAACGCTTTCGTAATTTATAAAGAACTACAGTGTTCTCTACGCCAAGACCTATCAAAATTGACGTTGAAAGAATTCAGACGAAGTGTTTACAAGGTTTACTGACGCCAGCATATCTCAGACAAAGACACGATTCAGTGAACAGCAATCGCAGCTCCACAGCCTCTTCTCCAGGACCTGCACAACTCAAACGACAAAAACCTACATCTGAGAATCTGAGAAAATTCACCTGGAATGAGAGTACTACTTCTAGAAGATGTTGTAAATGTTGACATGTATAGTGCAATACATGTTTCTCTGATTTTCATAAAAAGTAATTAAAAGTTTAATTTGCCAGCGGAAAAGTTCAATAAACATTATAATTTTAATAAATAATAGACACCATACATCTTAGTTTAATTTGTACCAATAGTCATGGTGGTTAGTGTGACTAACCACCTCCTACCTTGAAAGCCTTAATACCTAAATTTTTTTTCTTACTTTTTTTGATATTTTATTTGTAATTGATGCTAAAACAAACATAAAAATGTTTATAATATTCTCAATGTAAAAGCGTGAATGAAAGAGTTAATCCTAGTTTGCATGAGAATAAAGCTCGTAATTGTGTGAGCAAAAAAATACTTGCAAGCAAAACCAGCCAGGCTAAAATACTTTCATAAGATATTGATCCGTGCGCATTTTGTTATAGAGAACAAAATAGTATCTACGACAAATACTTGTAACAAATTACTTTTCCAATATTTTAATTTATGAGCATGGATAGATTCATACCTGCTTTTAGGTTTTATTTTCTAGTAAGTACTATCTATTTAATAGTACCTAACTTTACCGATTAAATGAGATACCTAATAAGTAATTTATTTTTGATGTTATTCACTTATGAATTCAGTAAGGTGCATGAATTTAAATAAGAAGGTAACCTTAGATCACTATCTATGTACCTATCTAATTATAACAGTCATAGCATAGAGATTGGGACGTGTGCTCTTCATTGTAGGCGTGGAATTAGATTTTAGTTGTAAGTACCTAGTTATTATGAAAACCCAACGCCTACATAAAATTAATAGCACACCGACGTCTGCTATTAGTTTTTTGTAGGGGGCGTGTTTTACTAGTACTTACCTAAGGAAGGGAGACTCGCTTCTCACTCTACTCTCTAGGTAGGTACTCGTATCGTAGGTTTGAAGAATATCTACTTGATACTTTAAGTTTCAATTTGTTATTTTGATTGATTTAATGAAGACTCATAAATTCCAAGTTTAACATACTGCTGGCGATCGCGCAGATAGTCGGCGAAAAGTCTGAGAAGATTATGCGCGAAGCCTATGGCGCTTAGTTTGGATATCGAAGTAGAGCACGTCCACCTGACAACCAAGATCTATACTCTACAAGTGTCAAGAGATTGGAATTGACCGACCGCTTATCTCTAAAACCATGCTGTGCATTGCATAAGAAGGTCTTAACTTGTGCGTATATGATTGTATGTAAGACGATTTCAAGTACCTTAGAAGGAGAAGACAAGATGGCGATCGGACGATACTCCTCGACAGTAAGTTTATTCGAGTTTTTTGGGATCGGTGTTACCCTTGACACCTTCCAATGTGCCGGATATCTACCTGTCCGTAATGCCAAATTAAAAATGTGATACAGCGGGGATACCATGCTCTTACCGACTGACTTTATAAGAGCCGGTGGCACGGCGTCCGGCCCTATCGAGCTTTTAACTTTTAACTTTTTGATTCCGTAGAGCACATCTGCAGGAGTAAATTCAGCAATATAGTTGCTGTTACAGCTCTGGTCCCAAGCGTTGGATTTTTCACCCATCAAAAGGGAACGTGAGCTGGGTTTAGACCGTCGTGAGACAGGTTAGTTTTACCCTACTGATGGCTTGTCGTTGCGATAGTAATACTGCTCTGTACGAGAGGAACCGCAGTTTCGGACATTTGGTTCATGCACTCGGCCGAGCGGCCGGTGGTGCGAAGCTACCATCCGCGGGATTATGCCTAAACGCCTCTAAGGCCGAAGCCAGCCTAGCCGAATCCGGCAAGGATATGCTCACTGTGGAGCCCCGAGAGTCGGGAGGCTCTAAACAATGTGACTTTACTAGTTGCGCTTTACTTCGTAAGGCGTGACGTCGCAGCCCATTTGGACCGCGGAGATCGGTGCGTACGGTTTAACACGTGCACCACGGCTCCTTCTGGTTCGGATATAACTCAGTTCGATGTCGGGGCTCGGAATAGTCTGTAGACGACTTACGTTCCTGGCGGGGTGTTGTGGTCGGTAGAGCAGCGTCGTGCTGCGATCTGTTGAGACTCAGCCCTACGCCAGGTGATTCGTCCGAGGACGAGTTTAATTTTTATAGTATTGTTATTCTATGAACATGTAAAACGGCAAGGTCCGAGTCTAACTTTACTAACTTTACTAACTATACTAACATTACTCATTTTAACATTACTAACATTACTACTAACTTTAACATTACTAACTTTACCAACATAACTAACTTTACCAACATAACTAACTTTACTAACTTTACTAACATTACTAACTTTACTAACTTTAGGTACTAACTTTACTAACATTACTAACTTTACTAATATTACTAACTTTACTAACTTTACTAACTTTACTAACTTTACTAACATTACTAACTTTACTAACTTTAGGTACTAACTTTACTAACTACGAATATACATTGTACCTGATGATGAACTTCGATTGCATGCAACCTTTAGACTGTTTTGAACGGTCTGCAGTTAGCTCGATTGTACGATATATACTGGTTTTATTTTTTTCTATTCCGTTTATTTTTCTACATTTTTTTAAATTTAGCTCTTGTTAGCTTGTTCTTGTAATTTTCAGTACTTTACTTATTTACCTTATAGAACAACCTTCATTAACAACGAAAATTACAATCAAAAAATGTATACCTACTTGTAAGTATACAATTCAAATAATTGAGCTAACTACAGACGGTCGAAAACAGTCTAGAGGTATCTCAGTTGTTTACTTTATTAATTTAAGAAAGGAAATAACAATCAAGGAATAGAACCTTATTAAAACTATTATTTACAATATTTTGGTAGGTTGAAAACAGTCTAGAGTTAGCTCAACTGAATGAAAGAATGGATGAAAACTCTTAATTATACTTAAATGTACCACAAAAAGGCTGAAAATGATACATAAAAATACTGCAAACTAAGACTAAGTATAAATAAATAAATAATAATAAATAATTTCGGACAGTCCACACAGCATAATCCAGCCCAAGCTAAGCAGTTAAGATAGATAAGGGCGACCCTATCGCTAAAAGCGATCTCTTCCAGGCAACCTTTGGATGGACCGGATATAAAAGAACAATATAGACGGTGGTAGTTACATTAGATCTACTTCTCTAGATTAATGGAAAAGAAAAAAATACATACCCAATAAGCTACCAATGTTATAAACTTACATTAACATGTAACTTTATATAGTTAGATAAATAATGTACCACACGTTCATGTGGTGATTCCGGGAAAAATGTATAAAATGTTACCTATGTGTTATTCCAGACTATGATCTATCTCTTTGCCAAATTTCATCCATATCCGTTCAGTAGTTTTTGCATGAAAGAGTAACAAATATCCATCTATCCATCCATACTTACAAACTTTCGCGTTTATAATATTACTAGCGACCCGCCCCGGATTCGCATATTCATTAAAATATGCAAATTTTAATATTTTTGAGTTATGCACATTAATGTAGTAAATACAATATCAATACAATATCGAGCTCGTATTTTTTTACCTGATTATGAGACTAGATGCCGTAAGTTCCACTTTCTTCCACTCTTTAAACGCAGACAAGTGGCTGATTTGACTTACCTAATTAATATAGCAAACGGAACTGTTGATTGCCCAGAGCTTCTTGAGCAAATAGGACTGCGCACATGCACGCTTGCACCTATCGTAAGGACTAATTATAGGCAGAACGCATTTGTTTATAGAGCTTCTAGCTCGTTTAACTCATTAGTACATGAAAACAGCAATATAGATTTATTCAACACCAGTTCAAGTAAGCTTAAACGCTTGCTTAATGATACATTTTTCGTTTTAGTTTGAGAAATTATCTTGTTTGTGCTTGTACTTAGTATAAAAAACAATCTATTTTTCTTTTTTAGTTATTGTTATTGCTAGTAAGTCGTCAACTTAACTTCTTTGTTTAAGCAGTTTTACTAATAGGTTTATATTAATAAGTTACTTTTAATATATCTAGTTTTCTGTATTTTTTTTAAGTTAAAATTAATACCTATATGTCTACTTTCTGTAAATTCATCTCAAGTCAACAGATCTCAAGTTGCTGCTTTAATTTATTATTAGTGAAAACTTTTAATTGGCCTTAATTTAAAAATTCTTTGTATCTACTCATTGTCTAGCTGTAAGTTTTCCTAAAATTGTAAAAATAAAATATAATAAATTTGAAGTAAGTATGTTTTTTGTTTTAATACAATAATACCTAAATTATGTCACAGTAACAGCTGATTTCTGGAACGCAGATCATCTTAATAGTTAACTAATCAATGTTCAAATCTCTATTCCAGTGTCATTTGGGTTTCTCGAACATTGATTACGTACTTATATTTTGAAAAACAAAACTCTTGTCAAATAACATAATACGCTAATTAGGCCTGATTCTTTGTTCAAATCAATAATTAACTAATCGGCGATTTTGCTATAATTAGTTGAAATTATTACAACAATTTGCTGTATTTTTCCAAGTTCTAAACCGGGTATAATACATAAAAAATCAACAGGTTGGTAATCCAAAAGCCATACACTACATAGTATAAACTAGAGTCGCTTTCTCTGTCCCTATGTCATTATGTCCCTTTGAACGCTTAAATCTTTAAAACTACGCAACGGATTTTGATGCGGTTTTTTTTAATAGATAGAGTGATTCAAGAGGAAGGTTTTTATGTATAATAAAACCGTGCGAAGCCGGGGCGGGTCGCTAGTTTTCAAATAAAATGTAAATGTGACTAACATGATCAAAATCGTGACTTAACTGTTTTGTGACATACCTGTATTTTGTATACTCATGTGAGTCACATTTATTGTAAAGCAGAGTTTACAGGAAACTGTCATCATTTTTTAAAAGAATAATAGATTTTTTTATGTTATAAAAGAAAACTTAAAGATATACTGAACTGAAAGAATGACAGTCGTAAGATGATCAATGATTAGTTACCTAATTATCATCTAATCAGCGTTCGTACACCCCGATTTGATTTGACCAGTGTGTTAAATTAATCGCTTTATCAACTGATTTACGATTTGAAAAACGTTCTAAAAACCGGCTGTTAGTGATGCAAAATGAATTGTGTATTTTAAACGACTTCGAAAAAGGAGGAGGTTCTCATGACGTATGCAAAGAATGATGGCAAGAATTTTCGGCTATCGTGTACTACACGTATCGCAAGGGTATCAACCGATAGCTCCTAAAATTTTCCCAAGAGTTTTGTACTTAGATTTTGTCCTGACTAGGATATATTTATTTGATAGGGAGAGTTTCTTTTCGTTCCTGCATTATAATAATAATATGGCTAAAACAATAATTTATAAGCAAATCGACAAAACTTACTCATCTGAAAGTGAACTATCAGTGCTACTACCTATTGTACTTTTGTTTTCAATTGTACATTATTTCAATGTTAATTATTGTATGTGTGTGCTAAATAAATGTTTTACCTATCTAACTACTGTTGTTGTTTGTAAATGAAGCCAAACTCATGTACCTAGGTATAATAATAATTTTTACATAGTAAAAAACAAAGTCGCTTTTTCTGTCCCTATTTCCCTTTGACTGCTTTAATCTTTAAAACTACACAATGGATTTTGATGCGGTTTTTTTAATACATACCTCTAGATAGAGTGATTCAAGAGGAAGGTTTATACGTATAATAAAACCGTCGAAGCCGGGGCGGGTCGCTAGTCTATAATATAAAAATGAATCGCAAAATGTGTTGGTAAGCGCATAACTCAACAACGCCTGGACCAATTTGGCCAAATCTTTTTTTAAAATGTTCGTTGAAGTTCAAGGATGGTTTTTACGGCGAGAAAAATATGATATTTGACAAATAATTTCCCCGCGGGCGACGCTGCGGGGCGCAGCTAGTTAGTTATAAAATAATAACTCATTACCCCTAACACCCCTACTAATTCAAATGTTTGGTTCCAATCCAGGGATGTACTGTAGCTATCAAGTCTATCCAATTTCCTCCAAGGTACGAAATTTCATCTAAACAACTTATGTAGTTACGGAGATTACCTATAACAAACATTCACACAGACTTTCCCAATTATTATAATAGTAAGGTAAGATAGTAAGATAAGACTTGGACCAAAAGTAGAAAGCGCCGGCCAATGAAAAAAAAAAATGAAATATTTCGGTAGAACATAACGTCTCGATAATTTTTAGCTATGGCGGCTATGCTGTGCTATTATTATTTAAGTGGTTAAATGAGGTCAAAAATTCGTAATTTTTGATATCGATTTTTGAAAAATCGATATTTCAGTAACTAACCAAATGAGTAATCTACTACCTCTACATAAAAATAAGTCGGGTTTTCCTTCCTGACGCTATAACTCCAGAACGCACGAACCAATTTCCACGGTTTTGCATTCGTTGGAAAGGTCTCGGGCTCCGTGAGGTTTATAGTATTTTTTTTTATTTTTTTTTTATTTGCAAACATGAGTAATAGAGGTGTTGATTTATAAAGAGGCACAACATGTTCTACCTTAATCTAGGGCATGCAAATATACAAAGTTTAATGTTCTCTAATTAATTACAATTCAAATATCTTATTAAAATTACAAATAAATTCAATTAAAAATAAACTGCATTACTAATTAATTATTTAATAATATGTCCTTATCCGATAAAAATTAATTAATATTGTAAAAACATTTTGACGTCAATGTATTGTAGAGTTTATTCTTAAACTGTTGCAGCGGTAGCAATTTAAGGTTGCTCGGCAATTTATTAAAAAAATTTGGCGCCATTCCATAAAAACTTTTACTAAGTAGAGCTGTTTTTGCACTGGTCGAACACAGGCGTTGTTGGTCGCGTCTACTGCGGGAGTGACTGGACTTTTCAAATAAATTAATATTAATTTTAACAAAAACCGCTATCTCAAAAATGTAGAGTGCTGGAAATGTAACTAAATTTAATGCTGTAAAGCAGGGTTTACAACTGTCAGTTGGCTTCAGGCCATACATAGCCCTTAAACATCTTTTTTGTGACTTAAAGATCTTTTCTCTGTCCGTGCAGTTTCCCGAAAACATAATGCCGTACCGCAATTTAGATGACACGTAGCTGTGATACACGGTTTTAAGTGCATCCATACCAACGATTTTTCGCAGTTTGTAGAGCATGTATGCATATTTGCTGAGTGCCTTGCATACTTCATCAGCTTGTATTTGCCAGTTTAATTGCCTATCGATTGTAAGACCTAAAAATTTAGTATTGGCGGTTAACTCTACTATTTGATTTTTATATTGAGTTTGAGTTTCAGGCATAGGTATTGTATAATAAAACAGTGCGAAGCCGGGGCGGGGCGCTAGTTTTTTATAATGATATCTATGACTTAAATGAAATGTCCCCTTTTAAGTGAACAATTCATTTATTTCGAGGTACTTTCACTGACCTTATACACAAATCTATCTTATCATAATCCTATCTTATCTTCGAGACCTTCCGCCGGAGGCCTAATTGACACTTCTTGGTGTCTTGCAAAGCACATGTACGTACCATACCATCAAGTTTTAGATTATACCCAGAAAATAAGGTCCATACACCACATCGTTATAATTAAAATAGGGGTGATTTATTCTCATTCGGGCATTATTTTTTGAAGGGACCTATCGTTGCTGGTACCTATAGAGTCAGTGTTTTTTCAATTATTTATACTGTACTATAAATTTTATTACATTTTTATTAAACCTGTAATAATTAAAATGTTAAACTTACAAATTATGCATATATTTACTAACATATATTTCATATATTTTGGTAATAGTTTAGTAGTAGTTTTTTAATTACATAACTTTAATAGCAAAGAAGGGGAAATGAAACATAATTTAGATTAAACATTAGATGAAATTTATTTAGTCCGGTCAATTTAGACATTCGAAGCTACATAAATTCCCCTTCATTTTTCACGATTTTCATCAAAACGGTAAGTTTTATCATAAAAATAAATCGACAAAAATTGAAAATCATAAAATTATCTACAAAAAATGGTTAGGTTCGGTTCGGTTCGGTTCGTTAGGTTAGGTTAGGTTAGGTTAGGTTAGGTTAGTTTAGGTTTGGTTAGGCTAGGTTCGGTTAGGTTAGGTTCGGTTAGGTTCGGTTAGGTTCGGTTCGGTTCGGTTCGGTTCGGTTCGGTTCGGTTCGGTTCGGTTCGGTTCGGTTCGTTAGGTTAGGTTAGGTTAGTTTAGGTTTGGTTAGGCTAGGTTCAGTTAGGTTCGGTTAGGTTCGGTTCGGTTCGTTAGGTTAGGTTAGGTTAGGTTAGGTTAGGTTAGGTTAGGTTAGGTTAGGTTAGGTTAGGTTAGGTTAGGTTAGGTTAGGTTAGGTTAGGTTAGGTTAGGTTAGGTTAGGTTAGGTTAGGTTAGGTTAGGTTAGGTTAGGTTAGGTTAGGTTAGGTTAGGTTAGGTTTGGTTAGGTTAGGTTAGGTTAGGTTTGGTTAGGTTCGGTTCGGTTCGATTCGTTAGGTTAGGTTAGGTTAGGTTAGGTTAGTTAGGTAAAGTCAGGTTAGGTTAGGTTCCACGACTGGTGGACTAACCTAACCTAACATAACCTAACCTAGCCTAACCTAACCTAACCTAACCTAACCTAACCTAACCTAACCTAACCTAACCTAACCTAACCTAACCTAACCTAACCTAACCTAACCTAACCTAACCTAACCTAACCTAACCTAACCTAACCTAACGAACCGAACCGAACCTAACCGAACCTAACTGAACCTAGCCTAACCAAACCTAAACTAACCTAACCTAACCTAACGAACCGAACCGAACCGAACCGAACCGAACCGAACCGAACCGAACCTAACCGAACCTAACCGAACCTAACCTAACCGAACCTAGCCTAACCAAACCTAAACTAACCTAACCTCACCTAACCTAACCTAACCTAACGAACCGAACCGAACCGAACCGAACCTAACCATTTTTTGTAGATAATTTTATGATTTTCAATTTTTGTCGATATATTTTTATGATAAAACTTACCGTTTTGATGAAAATCGTGAAAAATGAAGGGGAATTTATGTAGCTTCGAATGTCTTAATTGACCGGACTAAATAACTTTTATCTTATGTTTAATCTAAATTATGTCTCATTCACTCCTTCTTCGCTATTAAAGTTATGTTATTAAAAAACTACTACTAAACTATTACCAAAATATATGAAGTTTAGGTTAGTAAATATATGCATAATTTATAAGTTTAACAACTTAATTATTACAGGTTAAATAAAAATTTAATAAAATTTATTGTACAGTATAAACAATTGAAAAAACACTGACTCTATAGGTACCAACAACGATAGGACCCTTCAAAAAATACTACCCGAATGAGAATAAATCACCCCTATTTTAATTATACTGATGTGGTGTATGGACCTTATTTTCTGGGTATAAT
This sequence comes from Eupithecia centaureata, assembly GCA_944547425.1. Taxonomy (NCBI): domain Eukaryota; kingdom Metazoa; phylum Arthropoda; class Insecta; order Lepidoptera; family Geometridae; genus Eupithecia; species Eupithecia centaureata. The sequence goes on from OX155682.1 coordinate 16,019,894, forward strand.
CTAAAACTTGATGGTATGGTAGGTACATGTGCTTTGCAAGACACCAAGAAGAGTAAATTAGACCTCTGGCGGAAGGTCTCGAAGATAAGGTAGATAAGGAGGATAGGATTATGATAAGATAGATTGTGTATAAGGTCAGTGAAAGTACCTAGAAATAAATGAATAATGCACTTTAAAGGGGTCATTTTATTTAAGTCATAGATATCCTTATAGAAAAATTACTCAATTGGTTGGTTAGTGAAATATAGATTTTTAAAAAATCGATATCAAAAATTACGAGTTTTTGACCTCATTTAACCACCTAAATAATAATGCTCAAAATACCAATAAAATATCAATACCATAAATGGACTAATTTAAACGAACGTTTTTAATGTAGTCGTTAGTTATTCCTTAATAAATAAATAAACTTGATCCATTACTATCTTGGAAGAATCATATTGAGTCGACCTGTAGAAAAATGGCGAAAGTAATTTACGCGCTTAAGCAACTTAGACCCATTTCTTTAGATAAAGCTCTGAAAGACATGTATTACGCATATATTTACTCAATTATGTCTTATGGTATCATTTTATTGGGGAGCTCTACAGATTACGAATGTATTCTTAAATTACAAAAGCGTGCCATAGAAATACAGAGAGTCATGTCGTGATCATTTCAAAAACCTTCGGATATTAACATCAGTAGCGGTATTCATAATGGAGGTCATAAGATACGTAAAAAATAATTTGAAAGAATATAAAATCAGAGGCGAAAGTAGCAAACGTGCCACGCGGCAGAAAATGATGCTAGAGCCGATTCACCATCGACTAAATATGGCAAAACAGCTTCCTAAAATAATGGGCCAAAAGCTGTATAACAAGCTCCCGATAGATCTTAAACCAGGTCCAAAAACCAGGGCTAAAATACTTTCAAGTATTTTTGATACTTAAAGTATTACGTACGGGTGGCGTGGGCGCGACTCGTAGCGCGTCACGCACCTTGGAAGTAAAATACTTGCATAGAAAGTTAACTCTTTCAGTCTTGGTGGGTAGTGTCAGTAACCACCTCTTCTCTAATTTTTTAATTAAAATCCAGACCTTGTAGCGGCAATATATTGAATTATTATGAAAGTTCAGACCATACTTGACGTGACGCGGCCAATTGTGAATAATTTCAGTGAGTGACAATTCAGTTGCTTTGAATTGATTGTTGCCGTATCGTACATTTTAGAGATTCGTTGATACAAAGCTATATGAAACAGGTAAGTAAGCTTTTATCATATATTTTTTTATTCAATGTCTTTTTATATATCTCTTTTATACATGTATCGGTAAAAGAATTATTAATTTTATGTTTTCGATAAGTATTTAGAACAAAAGTGTGGTGGTTAGTAACGCTAACCACCGTGACTGTTGCAGGTTTTTAGTCTTAGTCTATAATGCAACGTAGACGTATAAAAAAAAATGAATTTTTCTTATTTATTTCAGAACTAGCAGCGCCCCGCGGTTTCACCCGCATAATTCCCGTTCCCGTGCGAATTCCGGGATAAAATGTAGCCTATGTGTTATTCCAGACTATAATCTATCTTTGTGCTAAATTTCATCCATATCCGTTCAGTAGTATTTGCGTGAAAGAGTAACAAACATCCATACTTACAAACTTTCGCGTTTATAATATAAGTAGGATGTCACCGGCTAACAGATAGAGAAATGGAAGAGTTCTTATTGGAAGACATTCCTTCAGGTGGCGATAGTATTTGTAGCGATGATGATGCCGAAGAGGATACCGAAAATGAGAAAAATCCACTGGTATTAGGCGATTTGATAGGAGAAGTTCAAGTAACTGATGATGCTAATTTTGATGGTGATGATGACCTGCCTTTGTCTAGCTTAGTAAGCCGGAATTCCGATCCTGTCGAGTCCAACACTTTGAGTTCAAACAGACCAATTACAACAGCTCCAAAATGGAAGAAGAGTTTTCTGAAAGTGTGGGAATAGCTGAAATGGAAAGTTCAGTATTTATTTTATCAAACTGTCATGATCCTAAAAATGTTGAAAAAGTTAACCACAGTGTCTTGTCCAGAAGCAGTAAAAGACTACAACGCAAATATGAACTTTGTCGATAAATTTGATCAACTAAAAGGAAGCTATGCTGTGGACAGAAAATACCCACAAGTGGTGGCTCAGGATTTTTTTCACTTCCTTGATGTTGTGTTGGCAACAACGCTTTCGTAATTTATAAAGAACTACAGTGTTCTCTACGCCAAGACCTATCAAAATTGACGTTGAAAGAATTCAGACGAAGTGTTTACAAGGTTTACTGACGCCAGCATATCTCAGACAAAGACACGATTCAGTGAACAGCAATCGCAGCTCCACAGCCTCTTCTCCAGGACCTGCACAACTCAAACGACAAAAACCTACATCTGAGAATCTGAGAAAATTCACCTGGAATGAGAGTACTACTTCTAGAAGATGTTGTAAATGTTGACATGTATAGTGCAATACATGTTTCTCTGATTTTCATAAAAAGTAATTAAAAGTTTAATTTGCCAGCGGAAAAGTTCAATAAACATTATAATTTTAATAAATAATAGACACCATACATCTTAGTTTAATTTGTACCAATAGTCATGGTGGTTAGTGTGACTAACCACCTCCTACCTTGAAAGCCTTAATACCTAAATTTTTTTTCTTACTTTTTTTGATATTTTATTTGTAATTGATGCTAAAACAAACATAAAAATGTTTATAATATTCTCAATGTAAAAGCGTGAATGAAAGAGTTAATCCTAGTTTGCATGAGAATAAAGCTCGTAATTGTGTGAGCAAAAAAATACTTGCAAGCAAAACCAGCCAGGCTAAAATACTTTCATAAGATATTGATCCGTGCGCATTTTGTTATAGAGAACAAAATAGTATCTACGACAAATACTTGTAACAAATTACTTTTCCAATATTTTAATTTATGAGCATGGATAGATTCATACCTGCTTTTAGGTTTTATTTTCTAGTAAGTACTATCTATTTAATAGTACCTAACTTTACCGATTAAATGAGATACCTAATAAGTAATTTATTTTTGATGTTATTCACTTATGAATTCAGTAAGGTGCATGAATTTAAATAAGAAGGTAACCTTAGATCACTATCTATGTACCTATCTAATTATAACAGTCATAGCATAGAGATTGGGACGTGTGCTCTTCATTGTAGGCGTGGAATTAGATTTTAGTTGTAAGTACCTAGTTATTATGAAAACCCAACGCCTACATAAAATTAATAGCACACCGACGTCTGCTATTAGTTTTTTGTAGGGGGCGTGTTTTACTAGTACTTACCTAAGGAAGGGAGACTCGCTTCTCACTCTACTCTCTAGGTAGGTACTCGTATCGTAGGTTTGAAGAATATCTACTTGATACTTTAAGTTTCAATTTGTTATTTTGATTGATTTAATGAAGACTCATAAATTCCAAGTTTAACATACTGCTGGCGATCGCGCAGATAGTCGGCGAAAAGTCTGAGAAGATTATGCGCGAAGCCTATGGCGCTTAGTTTGGATATCGAAGTAGAGCACGTCCACCTGACAACCAAGATCTATACTCTACAAGTGTCAAGAGATTGGAATTCACCGACCGCTTATCTCTAAAACCATGCTGTGCATTGCATAAGAAGGTCTTAACTTGTGCGTATATGATTGTATGTAAGACGATTTCAAGTACCTTAGAAGGAGAAGACAAGATGGCGATCGGACGATACTCCTCGACAGTAAGTTTATTCGAGTTTTTTGGGATCGGTGTTACCCTTGACACCTTCCAATGTGCCGGATATCTACCTGTCCGTAATGCCAAATTAAAAATGTGATACAGCGGGGATACCATGCTCTTACCGACTGACTTTATAAGAGCCGGTGGCACGGCGTCCGGCCCTATCGAGCTTTTAACTTTTAACTTTTTGATTCCGTAGAGCACATCTGCAGGAGTAAATTCAGCAATATAGTTGCTGTTACAGCTCTGGTCCCAAGCGTTGGATTTTTCACCCATCAAAAGGGAACGTGAGCTGGGTTTAGACCGTCGTGAGACAGGTTAGTTTTACCCTACTGATGGCTTGTCGTTGCGATAGTAATACTGCTCTGTACGAGAGGAACCGCAGTTTCGGACATTTGGTTCATGCACTCGGCCGAGCGGCCGGTGGTGCGAAGCTACCATCCGCGGGATTATGCCTAAACGCCTCTAAGGCCGAAGCCAGCCTAGCCGAATCCGGCAAGGATATGCTCACTGTGGAGCCCCGAGAGTCGGGAGGCTCTAAACAATGTGACTTTACTAGTTGCGCTTTACTTCGTAAGGCGTGACGTCGAAGCCCATTTGGACCGCGGAGATCGGTGCGTACGGTTTAACACGTGCACCACGGCTCCTTCTGGTTCGGATATAACTCAGTTCGATGTCGGGGCTCGGAATAGTCTGTAGACGACTTACGTTCCTGGCGGGGTGTTGTGGTCGGTAGAGCAGCGTCGTGCTGCGATCTGTTGAGACTCAGCCCTACGCCAGGTGATTCGTCCGAGGACGAGTTTAATTTTTATAGTATTGTTATTCTATGAACATGTAAAACGGCAAGGTCCGAGTCTAACTTTACTAACTTTACTAACTATACTAACATTACTCATTTTAACATTACTAACATTACTACTAACTTTAACATTACTAACTTTACCAACATAACTAACTTTACCAACATAACTAACTTTACTAACTTTACTAACATTACTAACTTTACTAACTTTAGGTACTAACTTTACTAACATTACTAACTTTACTAATATTACTAACTTTACTAACTTTACTAACTTTACTAACTTTACTAACTTTACTAACATTACTAACTTTACTAACTTTAGGTACTAACTTTACTAACTACGAATATACATTGTACCTGATGATGAACTTCGATTGCATGCAACCTTTAGACTGTTTTGAACGGTCTGCAGTTAGCTCGATTGTACGATATATACTGGTTTTATTTTTTTCTATTCCGTTTATTTTTCTACATTTTTTTAAATTTAGCTCTTGTTAGCTTGTTCTTGTAATTTTCAGTACTTTACTTATTTACCTTATAGAACAACCTTCATTAACAACGAAAATTACAATCAAAAAATGTATACCTACTTGTAAGTATACAATTCAAATCATTGAGCTAACTACAGACGGTCGAAAACAGTCTAGAGGTATCTCAGTTGTTTACTTTATTAATTTAAGAAAGGAAATAACAATCAAGGAATAGAACCTTATTAAAACTATTATTTACAATATTTTGGTAGGTTGAAAACAGTCTAGAGTTAGCTCAACTGAATGAAAGAATGGATGAAAACTCTTAATTATACTTAAATGTACCACAAAAAGGCTGAAAATGATACATAAAAATACTGCAAACTAAGACTAAGTATAAATAAATAAATAATAATGAATAATTTCGGACAGTCCACACAGCATAATCCAGCCCAAGCTAAGCAGTTAAGATAGATAAGGGCGACCCTATCGCTAAAAGCGATCTCTTCCAGGCAACCTTTGGATGGACCGGATATAAAAGAACAATATAGACGGTGGTAGTTACATTAGATCTACTTCTCTAGATTAATGGAAAAGAAAAAAATACATACCCAATAAGCTACCAATGTTATAAACTTACATTAACATGTAACTTTATATAGTTAGATAAATAATGTACCACACGTTCATGTGGTGATTCCGGGAAAAATGTATAAAATGTTACCTATGTGTTATTCCAGACTATGATCTATCTCTTTGCCAAATTTCATCCATATCCGTTCAGTAGTTTTTGCATGAAAGAGTAACAAATATCCATCTATCCATCCATACTTACAAACTTTCGCGTTTATAATATTACTAGCGACCCGCCCCGGATTCGCATATTCATTAAAATATGCAAATTTTAATATTTTTGAGTTATGCACATTAATGTAGTAAATACAATATCAATACAATATCGAGCTCGTATTTTTTTACCTGATTATGAGACTAGATGCCGTAAGTTCCACTTTCTTCCACTCTTTAAACGCAGACAAGTGGCTGATTTGACTTACCTAATTAATATAGCAAACGGAACTGTTGATTGCCCAGAGCTTCTTGAGCAAATAGGACTGCGCACATGCACGCTTGCACCTATCGTAAGGACTAATTATAGGCAGAACGCATTTGTTTATAGAGCTTCTAGCTCGTTTAACTCATTAGTACATGAAAACAGCAATATAGATTTATTCAACACCAGTTCAAGTAAGCTTAAACGCTTGCTTAATGATACATTTTTCGTTTTAGTTTGAGAAATTCTCTTGTTTGTGCTTGTACTTAGTATAAAAAACAATCTATTTTTCTTTTTTAGTTATTGTTATTGCTAGTAAGTCGTCAACTTAACTTCTTTGTTTAAGCAGTTTTACTAATAGGTTTATATTAATAAGTTACTTTTAATATATCTAGTTTTCTGTATTTTTTTTTAAGTTAAAATTAATACCTATATGTCTACTTTCTGTAAATTCATCTCAAGTCAACAGATCTCAAGTTGCTGCTTTAATTTATTATTAGTGAAAACTTTTAATTGGCCTTAATTTAAAAATTCTTTGTATCTACTCATTGTCTAGCTGTAAGTTTTCCTAAAATTGTAAAAATAAAATATAATAAATTTGAAGTAAGTATGTTTTTTGTTTTAATACAATAATACCTAAATTATGTCACAGTAACAGCTGATTTCTGGAACGCAGATCATCTTAATAGTTAACTAATCAATGTTCAAATCTCTATTCCAGTGTCATTTGGGTTTCTCGAACATTGATTACGTACTTATATTTTGAAAAACAAAACTCTTGTCAAATAACATAATACGCTAATTAGGCCTGATTCTTTGTTCAAATCAATAATTAACTAATCGGCGATTTTGCTATAATTAGTTGAAATTATTACAACAATTTGCTGTATTTTTCCAAGTTCTAAACCGGGTATAATACATAAAAAATCAACAGGTTGGTAATCCAAAAGCCATACACTACATAGTATAAACTAGAGTCGCTTTCTCTGTCCCTATGTCATTATGTCCCTTTGAACGCTTAAATCTTTAAAACTACGCAACGGATTTTGATGCGGTTTTTTTTAATAGATAGAGTGATTCAAGAGGAAGGTTTTTATGTATAATAAAACCGTGCGAAGCCGGGGCGGGTCGCTAGTTTTCAAATAAAATGTAAATGTGACTAACATGATCAAAATCGTGACTTAACTGTTTTGTGACATACCTGTATTTTGTATACTCATGTGAGTCACATTTATTGTAAAGCAGAGTTTACAGGAAACTGTCATCATTTTTTAAAAGAATAATAGATTTTTTTATGTTATAAAAGAAAACTTAAAGATATACTGAACTGAAAGAATGACAGTCGTAAGATGATCAATGATTAGTTACCTAATTATCATCTAATCAGCGTTCGTACACCCCGATTTGATTTGACCAGTGTGTTAAATTAATCGCTTTATCAACTGATTTACGATTTGAAAAACGTTCTAAAAACCGGCTGTTAGTGATGCAAAATGAATTGTGTATTTTAAACGACTTCGAAAAAGGAGGAGGTTCTCATGACGTATGCAAAGAATGATGGCAAGAATTTTCGGCTATCGTGTACTACACGTATCGCAAGGGTATCAACCGATAGCTCCTAAAATTTTCCCAAGAGTTTTGTACTTAGATTTTGTCCTGACTAGGATATATTTATTTGATAGGGAGAGTTTCTTTTCGTTCCTGCATTATAATAATAATATGGCTAAAACAATAATTTATAAGCAAATCGACAAAACTTACTCATCTGAAAGTGAACTATCAGTGCTACTACCTATTGTACTTTTGTTTTCAATTGTACATTATTTCAATGTTAATTATTGTATGTGTGTGCTAAATAAATGTTTTACCTATCTAACTACTGTTGTTGTTTGTAAATGAAGCCAAACTCATGTACCTAGGTATAATAATAATTTTTACATAGTAAAAAACAAAGTCGCTTTTTCTGTCCCTATTTCCCTTTGACTGCTTTAATCTTTAAAACTACACAATGGATTTTGATGCGGTTTTTTTAATACATACCTCTAGATAGAGTGATTCAAGAGGAAGGTTTATACGTATAATAAAACCGTCGAAGCCGGGGCGGGTCGCTAGTCTATAATATAAAAATGAATCGCAAAATGTGTTGGTAAGCGCATAACTCAACAACGCCTGGACCAATTTGGCCAAATCTTTTTTTAAAATGTTCGTTGAAGTTCAAGGATGGTTTTTACGGCGAGAAAAATATGATATTTGACAAATAATTTCCCCGCGGGCGACGCTGCGGGGCGCAGCTAGTTAGTTATAAAATAATAACTCATTACCCCTAACACCCCTACTAATTCAAATGTTTGGTTCCAATCCAGGGATGTACTGTAGCTATCAAGTCTATCCAATTTCCTCCAAGGTACGAAATTTCATCTAAACAACTTATGTAGTTACGGAGATTACCTATAACAAACATTCACACAGACTTTCCCAATTATTATAATAGTAAGGTAAGATAGTAAGATAAGACTTGGACCAAAAGTAGAAAGCGCCGGCCAATGAAAAAAAAAATGAAATATTTCGGTAGAACATAACGTCTCGATAATTTTTAGCTATGGCGGCTATGCTGTGCTATTATTATTTAAGTGGTTAAATGAGGTCAAAAATTCGTAATTTTTGATATCGATTTTTGAAAAATCGATATTTCAGTAACTAACCAAATGAGTAATCTACTACCTCTACATAAAAATAAGTCGGGTTTTCCTTCCTGACGCTATAACTCCAGAACGCACGAACCAATTTCCACGGTTTTGCATTCGTTGGAAAGGTCTCGGGCTCCGTGAGGTTTATAGTATTTTTTTATATTTTTTTTTTATTTGCAAACATGAGTAATAGAGGTGTTGATTTATAAAGAGGCACAACATGTTCTACCTTAATCTAGGGCATGCAAATATACAAAGTTTAATGTTCTCTAATTAATTACAATTCAAATATCTTATTAAAATTACAAATAAATTCAATTAAAAATAAACTGCATTACTAATTAATTATTTAATAATTATGTCCTTATCCGATAAAAATTAATTAATATTGTAAAAACATTTTGACGTCAATGTATTGTAGAGTTTATTCTTAAACTGTTGCAGCGGTAGCAATTTAAGGTTGCTCGGCAATTTATTAAAAAATTTTGGCGCCATTCCATAAAAACTTTTACTAAGTAGAGCTGTTTTTGCACTGGTCGAACACAGGCGTTGTTGGTCGCGTCTACTGCGGGAGTGACTGGACTTTTCAAATAAATTAATATTAATTTTAACAAAAACCGCTATCTCAAAAATGTAGAGTGCTGGAAATGTAACTAAATTTAATGCTGTAAAGCAGGGTTTACAACTGTCAGTTGGCTTCAGGCCATACATAGCCCTTAAACATCTTTTTTGTGACTTAAAGATCTTTTCTCTGTCCGTGCAGTTTCCCGAAAACATAATGCCGTACCGTAATTTAGATGACACGTAGCTGTGATACACGGTTTTAAGTGCATCCATACCAACGATTTTTCGCAGTTTGTAGAGCATGTATGCATATTTGCTGAGTGCCTTGCATACTTCATCAGCTTGTATTTGCCAGTTTAATTGCCTATCGATTGTAAGACCTAAAAATTTAGTATTGGCGGTTAACTCTACTATTTGATTTTTATATTGAGTTTGAGTTTCAGGCATAGGTATTGTATAATAAAACAGTGCGAAGCCGGGGCGGGGCGCTAGTTTTTTATAATGATATCTATGACTTAAATGAAATGTCCCCTTTTAAGTGAACAATTCATTTATTTCGAGGTACTTTCACTGACCTTATACACAAATCTATCTTATCATAATCCTATCTTATCTTCGAGACCTTCCGCCGGAGGCCTAATTGACACTTCTTGGTGTCTTGCAAAGCACATGTACGTACCATACCATCAAGTTTTAGATTATACCCAGAAAATAAGGTCCATACACCACATCGTTATAATTAAAATAGGGGTGATTTATTCTCATTCGGGCATTATTTTTTGAAGGGACCTATCGTTGCTGGTACCTGTAGAGTCAGTGTTTTTTCAATTATTTATACTGTACTATAAATTTTATTAAATTTTTATTAAACCTGTAATAATTAAAATGTTAAACTTACAAATTATGCATATATTTACTAACATATATTTCATATATTTTGGTAATAGTTTAGTAGTAGTTTTTTAATTACATAACTTTAATAGCAAAGAAGGGGAAATGAAACATAATTTAGATTAAACATTAGATGAAATTTATTTAGTCCGGTCAATTTAGACATTCGAAGCTACATAAATTCCCCTTCATTTTTCACGATTTTCATCAAAACGGTAAGTTTTATCATAAAAATATATCGACAAAAATTGAAAATCATAAAATTATCTACAAAAAATGGTTAGGTTCGGTTCGGTTCGGTTCGTTAGGTTAGGTTAGGTTAGGTTAGGTTAGGTTAGGTTAGGTTAGTTTAGGTTTGGTTAGGCTAGGTTCGGTTAGGTTAGGTTCGGTTAGGTTCGGTTAGGTTCGGTTAGGTTCGGTTCGGTTCGGTTCGGTTCGGTTCGGTTCGGTTCGGTTCGGTTCGGTTCGTTAGGTTAGGTTAGGTTAGTTTAGGTTTGGTTAGGCTAGGTTCAGTTAGGTTCGGTTAGGTTCGGTTCGGTTCGTTAGGTTAGGTTAGGTTAGGTTAGGTTAGGTTAGGTTAGGTTAGGTTAGGTTAGGTTAGGTTAGGTTAGGTTAGGTTAGGTTAGGTTAGGTTAGGTTAGGTTAGGTTAGGTTAGGTTAGGTTAGGTTAGGTTAGGTTAGGTTAGGTTAGGTTAGGTTAGGTTAGGTTTGGTTAGGTTAGGTTAGGTTTGGTTAGGTTCGGTTCGGTTCGATTCGTTAGGTTAGGTTAGGTTAGGTTAGGTTAGTTAGGTAAAGTCAGGTTAGGTTAGGTTCCACGACTGGTGGACTAACCTAACCTAACATAACCTAACCTAGCCTAACCTAACCTAACCTAACCTAACCTAACCTAACCTAACCTAACCTAACCTAACCTAACCTAACCTAACCTAACCTAACCTAACCTAACCTAACCTAACCTAACCTAACCTAACCTAACCTAACCTAACCTAACCTAACCTAACGAACCGAACCGAACCTAACCGAACCTAACTGAACCTAGCCTAACCAAACCTAAACTAACCTAACCTAACCTAACGAACCGAACCGAACCGAACCGAACCGAACCGAACCGAACCTAACCGAACCTAACCGAACCTAACCTAACCGAACCTAGCCTAACCAAACCTAAACTAACCTTACCTCACCTAACCTAACCTAACCTAACGAACCGAACCGAACCGAACCGAACCTAACCATTTTTTGTAGATAATTTTATGATTTTCAATTTTTGTCGATATATTTTTATGATAAAACTTACCGTTTTGATGAAAATCGTGAAAAATGAAGGGGAATTTATGTAGCTTCGAATGTCTTAATTGACCGGACTAAATAACTTTTATCTTATGTTTAATCTAAATTATGTCTCATTCACTCCTTCTTCGCTATTAAAGTTATGTTATTAAAAAACTACTACTAAACTATTACCAAAATATATGAAGTTTAGGTTAGTAAATATATGCATAATTTATAAGTTTAACAACTTAATTATTACAGGTTAACCCTCTGTATCATAGTGTAGGCTGTAACCAACATACCAATCGATCTCCCTTATAATTGGTATGATTAATTGTATTTCGTTACAAAGCAATGAATGTCGTAGCCTACAAACCAAAGAAACGACCGAGTACCAAGAAATTGCAAAAGATGGCATTATTTGTCAAAAAATTTAATTCGAATGTCTACCGCCAGTAATTTGAAAAAGTACATGAAAGTCACGATTTCAAAAATCCGAAAAAAATAGTTTTTGTGAGTGTTTAGCTGCAATTTTGAAAAAATGGACCGGTAAGTATATCAACTTTATTATATAATTATGAGTTTTAGTAAATTCATGGTAAATATGAGTTTTTTTTCAAATTTGTGTTTGTTGATCGTCGTCTACATTGACCGATAAGAGGTAATTTGGTAGTAGAAAGTGGAAGACCCTCATTTTATTTTTTTGAGTTTTAACTTTTTCCAGGAGGGCTATAAGCGGACTTTGGCAGATAGTGACATTGACCACGCGCTTCAGGATGGCTCAGACAGTAACGATTGTTTGGATTTTGACGAGGATAGCCAGGAGGACCCTGAGTTTATACGACGATAATGGTCTGATTGCTCAATGTTGGCTACGAACAACACTCCCTATTTTCTAAAATATATTCGGAAAAACAAAAAATAAAAAAATACGTGTTTTTTATTTTATTTTTATCAACCTGAATACAAAAAATTTGAAAAATCGACGTTCTTGAGTGATAGAGGGTTAAATAAAAATTTAATAAAATTTATTGTACAGTATAAACAATTGAAAAAACACTGACTCTATAGGTACCAACAACGATAGGACCCTTCAAAAAATACTACCCGAATGAGAATAAATCACCCCTATTTTAATTATACTGATGTGGTGTATGGACCTTATTTTCTGGGTATAATCTAAAACTTGATGGTATGGTAGGTACATGTGCTTTGCAAGACACCAAGAAGAGTAAATTAGACCTCTGGCGGAAGGTCTCGAAGATAAGGTAGATAAGGAGGATAGGATTATGATAAGATAGATTGTGTATAAGGTCAGTGAAAGTACCTAGAAATAAATGAATAATGCACTTTAAAGGGGTCATTTTATTTAAGTCATAGATATCCTTATAGAAAAATTACTCAATTGGTTGGTTAGTGAAATATAGATTTTTAAAAAATCGATATCAAAAATTACGAGTTTTTGACCTCATTTAACCACCTAAATAATAATGCTCAAAATACCAATAAAATATCAATACCATAAATGGACTAATTTAAACGAACGTTTTTAATGTAGTCGTTAGTTATTCCTTAATAAATAAATAAACTTGATCCATTACTATCTTGGAAGAATCATATTGAGTCGACCTGTAGAAAAATGGCGAAAGTAATTTACGCGCTTAAGCAACTTAGACCCATTTCTTTAGATAAAGCTCTGAAAGACATGTATTACGCATATATTTACTCAATTATGTCTTATGGTATCATTTTATTGGGGAGCTCTACAGATTACGAATGTATTCTTAAATTACAAAAGCGTGCCATAGAAATACAGAGAGTCATGTCGTGATCATTTCAAAAACCTTCGGATATTAACATCAGTAGCGGTATTCATAATGGAGGTCATAAGATACGTAAAAAATAATTTGAAAGAATATAAAATCAGAGGCGAAAGTAGCAAACGTGCCACGCGGCAGAAAATGATGCTAGAGCCGATTCACCATCGACTAAATATGGCAAAACAGCTTCCTAAAATAATGGGCCAAAAGCTGTATAACAAGCTCCCGATAGATCTTAAACCAGGTCCAAAAACCAGGGCTAAAATACTTTCAAGTATTTTTGATACTTAAAGTATTACGTACGGGTGGCGTGGGCGCGACTCGTAGCGCGTCACGCACCTTGGAAGTAAAATACTTGCATAGAAAGTTAACTCTTTCAGTCTTGGTGGGTAGTGTCAGTAACCACCTCTTCTCTAATTTTTTAATTAAAATCCAGACCTTGTAGCGGCAATATATTGAATTATTATGAAAGTTCAGACCATACTTGACGTGACGCGGCCAATTGTGAATAATTTCAGTGAGTGACAATTCAGTTGCTTTGAATTGATTGTTGCCGTATCGTACATTTTAGAGATTCGTTGATACAAAGCTATATGAAACAGGTAAGTAAGCTTTTATCATATATTTTTTTATTCAATGTCTTTTTATATATCTCTTTTATACATGTATCGGTAAAAGAATTATTAATTTTATGTTTTCGATAAGTATTTAGAACAAAAGTGTGGTGGTTAGTAACGCTAACCACCGTGACTGTTGCAGGTTTTTAGTCTTAGTCTATAATGCAACGTAGACGTATAAAAAAAATTGAATTTTTCTTATTTATTTCAGAACTAGCAGCGCCCCGCGGTTTCACCCGCATAATTCCCGTTCCCGTGCGAATTCCGGGATAAAATGTAGCCTATGTGTTATTCCAGACTATAATCTATCTTTGTGCTAAATTTCATCCATATCCGTTCAGTAGTATTTGCGTGAAAGAGTAACAAACATCCATACTTACAAACTTTCGCGTTTATAATATAAGTAGGATGTCACCGGCTAACAGATAGAGAAATGGAAGAGTTCTTATTGGAAGACATTCCTTCAGGTGGCGATAGTATTTGTAGCGATGATGATGCCGAAGAGGATACCGAAAATGAGAAAAATCCACTGGTATTAGGCGATTTGATAGGAGAAGTTCAAGTAACTGATGATGCTAATTTTGATGGTGATGATGACCTGCCTTTGTCTAGCTTAGTAAGCCGGAATTCCGATCCTGTCGAGTCCAACACTTTGAGTTCAAACAGACCAATTACAACAGCTCCAAAATGGAAGAAGAGTTTTCTGAAAGTGTGGGAATAGCTGAAATGGAAAGTTCAGTATTTATTTTATCAAACTGTCATGATCCTAAAAATGTTGAAAAAGTTAACCACAGTGTCTTGTCCAGAAGCAGTAAAAGACTACAACGCAAATATGAACTTTGTCGATAAATTTGATCAACTAAAAGGAAGCTATGCTGTGGACAGAAAATCCCACAAGTGGTGGCTCAGGATTTTTTTCACTTCCTTGATGTTGTGTTGGCAACAACGCTTTCGTAATTTATAAAGAACTACAGTGTTCTCTACGCCAAGACCTATCAAAATTGACGTTGAAAGAATTCAGACGAAGTGTTTACAAGGTTTACTGACGCCAGCATATCTCAGACAAAGACACGATTCAGTGAACAGCAATCGCAGCTCCACAGCCTCTTCTCCAGGACCTGCACAACTCAAACGACAAAAACCTACATCTGAGAATCTGAGAAAATTCACCTGGAATGAGAGTACTACTTCTAGAAGATGTTGTAAATGTTGACATGTATAGTGCAATACATGTTTCTCTGATTTTCATAAAAAGTAATTAAAAGTTTAATTTGCCAGCGGAAAAGTTCAATAAACATTATAATTTTAATAAATAATAGACACCATACATCTTAGTTTAATTTGTACCAATAGTCATGGTGGTTAGTGTGACTAACCACCTCCTACCTTGAAAGCCTTAATACCTAAATTTTTTTTCTTACTTTTTTTGATATTTTATTTGTAATTGATGCTAAAACAAACATAAAAATGTTTATAATATTCTCAATGTAAAAGCGTGAATGAAAGAGTTAATCCTAGTTTGCATGAGAATAAAGCTCGTAATTGTGTGAGCAAAAAAATACTTGCAAGCAAAACCAGCCAGGCTAAAATACTTTCATAAGATATTGATCCGTGCGCATTTTGTTATAGAGAACAAAATAGTATCTACGACAAATACTTGTAACAAATTACTTTTCCAATATTTTAATTTATGAGCATGGATAGATTCATACCTGCTTTTAGGTTTTATTTTCTAGTAAGTACTATCTATTTAATAGTACCTAACTTTACCGATTAAATGAGATACCTAATAAGTAATTTATTTTTGATGTTATTCACTTATGAATTCAGTAAGGTGCATGAATTTAAATAAGAAGGTAACCTTAGATCACTATCTATGTACCTATCTAATTATAACAGTCATAGCATAGAGATTGGGACGTGTGCTCTTCATTGTAGGCGTGGAATTAGATTTTAGTTGTAAGTACCTAGTTATTATGAAAACCCAACGCCTACATAAAATTAATAGCACACCGACGTCTGCTATTAGTTTTTTGTAGGGGGCGTGTTTTACTAGTACTTACCTAAGGAAGGGAGACTCGCTTCTCACTCTACTCTCTAGGTAGGTACTCGTATCGTAGGTTTGAAGAATATCTACTTGATACTTTAAGTTTCAATTTGTTATTTTGATTGATTTAATGAAGACTCATAAATTCCAAGTTTAACATACTGCTGGCGATCGCGCAGATAGTCGGCGAAAAGTCTGAGAAGATTATGCGCGAAGCCTATGGCGCTTAGTTTGGATATCGAAGTAGAGCACGTCCACCTGACAACCAAGATCTATACTCTACAAGTGTCAAGAGATTGGAATTCACCGACCGCTTATCTCTAAAACCATGCTGTGCATTGCATAAGAAGGTCTTAACTTGTGCGTATATGATTGTATGTAAGACGATTTAATTTTCAAGTACCTTAGAAGGAGAAGACAAGATGGCGATCGGACGATACTCCTCGACAGTAAGTTTATTCGAGTTTTTTGGGATCGGTGTTACCCTTGACACCTTCCAATGTGCCGGATATCTACCTGTCCGTAATGCCAAATTAAAAATGTGATACAGCGGGGATACCATGCTCTTACCGACTGACTTTATAAGAGCCGGCGGCACGGCGTCCGGCCCTATCGAGCTTTTAACTTTTAACTTTTTGATTCCGTAGAGCACATCTGCAGGAGTAAATTCAGCAATATAGTTGCTGTTACAGCTCTGGTCCCAAGCGTTGGATTTTTCACCCATCAAAAGGGAACGTGAGCTGGGTTTAGATCGTCGTGAGACAGGTTAGTTTTACCCTACTGATGGCTTGTCGTTGCGATAGTAATACTGCTCTGTACGAGAGGAACCGCAGTTTCGGACATTTGGTTCATGCACTCGGCCGAGCGGCCGGTGGTGCGAAGCTACCATCCGCGGGATTATGCCTAAACGCCTCTAAGGCCGAAGCCAGCCTAGCCGAATCCGGCAAGGATATGCTCACTGTGGAGCCCCGAGAGTCGGGAGGCTCTAAACAATGTGACTTTACTAGTTGCGCTTTACTTCGTAAGGCGTGACGTCGAAGCCCATTTGGACCGCGGAGATCGGTGCGTACGGTTTAACACGTGCACCACGGCTCCTTCTGGTTCGGATATAACTCAGTTCGATGTCGGGGCTCGGAATAGTCTGTAGACGACTTACGTTCCTGGCGGGGTGTTGTGGTCGGTAGAGCAGCGTCGTGCTGCGATCTGTTGAGACTCAGCCCTACGCCAGGTGATTCGTCCGAGGACGAGTTTAATTTTTATAGTATTGTTATTCTATGAACATGTAAAACGGCAAGGTCCGAGTCTAACTTTACTAACTTTACTAACTATACTAACATTACTCATTTTAACATTACTAACATTACTACTAACTTTAACATTACTAACTTTACCAACATAACTAACTTTACCAACATAACTAACTTTACTAACTTTACTAACATTACTAACTTTACTAACTTTAGGTACTAACTTTACTAACATTACTAACTTTACTAATATTACTAACTTTACTAACTTTACTAACTTTACTAACTTTACTAACTTTACTAACATTACTAACTTTACTAACTTTAGGTACTAACTTTACTAACTACGAATATACATTGTACCTGATGATGAACTTCGATTGCATGCAACCTTTAGACTGTTTTGAACGGTCTGCAGTTAGCTCGATTGTACGATATATACTGGTTTTATTTTTTTCTATTTCCGTTTATTTTTCTACATTTTTTTAAATTTAGCTCTTGTTAGCTTGTTCTTGTAATTTTCAGTACTTTACTTATTTACCTTATAGAACTTCATTAACAACGAAAATTACAATCAAAACATGTATACCTACTTGTAAGTATACAATTCAAATCATTGAGCTAACTACAGACGGTCGAAAACAGTCTAGAGGTATCTCAGTTGTTTACTTTATTAATTTAAGAAAGGAAATAACAATCAAGGAATAGAACCTTATTAAAACTATTATTTACAATATTTTGGTAGGTTGAAAACAGTCTAGAGTTAGCTCAACTGAATGAAAGAATGGATGAAAACTCTTAAGGCCCCTATTACGAAAAAAGGCGAAAATGCACTTATTCGTCGTCCAAATTCTATAGCTTTCGTTCGTTGCTTGAAATAACAATTTCTTGTTAATAGTAGATTGTTTCCTCAACTTCAGTAATAATTAATCAGATTTTAGATAACTTATTTGTTTATTTAGTTATAATCATTCTCCCGATGCTAGTTTAGGCAAAAACGCTCGGAGACCTGTTTTGGGAGCTCTAATTTGAAGATTCCATTGAATAAAGACCATAAAACTATTTTTTTTAAGGTAAAAAATATCCCATTCTTCGATAATAATTAAATACATTTTCGTTATATGCCTTTACATGAAGGGAAAAAAATCTGAACCGAGGTTAACTATCGATCGAAAAGGCTTCGAAACAAACCCTAATATCTCCAAAGTTCTACATCATTTTGACATAAAATTTATACCAAAATAATCTTCATTGTTTTCTTAAACTACAATATTAATTTTACGTTTTAAATCCCAACTATTTTTTTTTATGAATTTATTAAAAAAGGTATATATTTCATTGTGCTGGCAATCTACCCTCAGTACCGCGCGAGCGCTTGTCGAAGGTGGACCATGTCACTTTTGCTCGCACTCTCCGTCGGACGAAACGCCCAAAAATGCAGCGTTTATGAGCGAGTTGGAACGTTTTGATCGTTGTAAATATTTACATTCGCAATTCAATAATTTTTAAATTCGTAACATGATTATTACATATTTTACCAGATAGTTATTTTTATTATAACTGAGGTTTATCACAAGCCGAAATGGGGAAAAATAAATACAAATGCGTTACTAAACAAAAAAAAACTAAATATTCTTTCGTTGAAGAAAGCAAGGTATGGTATTATTTTATTACCCTTTATATAAAATTGGTTTACCACTCACTGACTCACTCACTCACTGACTGACATGATTGTTCTCCCTGGAGGGGGAAGTATGGTTTTTTTTTCGGAAATGTGTAGGGGGTTGGGGGTGAGTTTGGGAAAATTTCCACTATTTTAAATTTCGAACCCCCTTTAGGAACCCCCGGGGGTTCTTCGGCCGTGTGGGGGTTGGGTCAGATTTTTTTGTGGGGTCGTATGGAGGGTTAGAATTCGTTTTGGGGGGTGAAATTTTTTTGACCCCCAAGACCCCCAACACCCCCCGCTTTTGACTTGCTACCGGATAGCGTACCGATAGAGGATTTCGGATGGCGGGATCGTATAGAGGGTTAAGTCCTTAATAGGAAGGAAAAAAAAATCGACCCCCCTCATGACCCCTTTTTAGAACCCCCCTTCGTATCTCCCGAACGGCTCGCGATGGAAAAAAGTCTTTTCGCAGTCGCGTAGAGGAGGTCGAATAGTTGCGGAAGCCAAAAAAAGTTTGACACCTTTGCACCACCAGACCCTCTTTTTTTTAAAAAAACCGTTTTTTGGCCAATTTTAAGGGTTTTTTTTAGGGTGGAGCATCGAGGCGAGCGAAGCGAGCCGAGATGCGACACTGGGAACCAGCACGGCGAGCGAAGCGAGCCGTGCTGCATTCCCCCCACTACCCCCAGGACAACCCCCTCGACCCCCCCCTGGGGTTCTTCGGCCGTGTAGGGGGTGGGTCAGATTTTTTTGTGGGGTCGTGTGGAGGGTTCAAAATCGTTTTGGGGGGTTACATTTTTTTACCCCTAAGACCCCCCAAGACCCCCACTTTTGAATTGCTACCGGATAGCGTACCGATAGATAATTTTGGATGGCGGGATCGTATAGAGGGTATAATCTTTAATAGGAAGAAAAAAAATCGACCCCCCCCATGACCCCTTTTTAGAACCCCCTTTCATATCTCCCGAACGGCTTGCGATGGAAAAAAAATCTTTTCGTAGTCACGTAGAGGAGGACGAATAGTTGCGGAAACCAAAAAAAAATAGACCCTTTTGCACCCCCAGACACCCTTTTTTTTAAAAAAACTATTTTTTGCCCCATTTTTGAGGTTTTTTTAAGGTGGAGCATCGAGGCGAGCGAAGCGAGCCGAGATGCGACACCGGGACCAGTACGGCTCGCTTCGCTCGCTGAGCTGCGTTCCCCCCACGACCCCCAGGACAACCCCCTCGACCCCCCCCCTGGGGTTCTTCGGCAGTGTAGGGGGGTGGGTCAGATTTTTGTGGGGTCGTGTGGAAGGTTCCAAATCGTTGTGAGGGGTGAAATTCTTTTGACCCCCAAGACCCCCCGCTTTTGAATTGCTACCGGATAGCGTACCGATAGATAATTTCGGATGGCGGAATCGTATAGAGGGTATAATCTTTAATAGGAAGAAAAGAAATCGAGCCCCTCCTCTACATTTTTTATCGCAAAATATTGTCATGGGTTTCGATTTCGACCAAGTCAGGAGTGTAGGTTACGAAAAGGGGTTCTAAATAAAAAAAAACAGCCTACACAACCGACGCGAGCTGCTTGCAGCTAAAAATTAGTTTTTTATTATAAAAACACCCAGACAAATTTCGATCACGTGATCGTTTCCGACTAAACCCAGGGTATGTTGCTACGAATTTGAGGTGTTTTTAATTTTTCCAAGTTTATTTTTCATTTCAGGCGATTTTTTTTATTTTCGTATAAACTGAGGATATAAATTACGAATTTTAGGTAAATTTTTAATCCAATACGCCTTATTCATGTCCCTAAAATTAATCTTTTGTATCGTTTCACTTATTTTATTAATAACAATATTTAAATTAAAACAAGTTTATTGTTTGGAATCAATTAATCAATTCAACATGTATTTCATTCAATACATTTTAAAAAAAATAATAATTAGTCGCATACGTTTTTTATTGTAATAAAAAAAAATCTATCCATATACATATTGTATTACGTATATAATTATAATAGTTTTCTAGTTCCCATAACACAAGCTTTGACTAGCTAATTTTGGGACTAGATGGTGCTGTGTGGATTGTCCTGCATTATTATTATTATACCAGGGTACAAATAAAGAGCCTTTTCTTGCGACGACGGCGTTAATGATGGCGTTTTTTAAATGAATATTTATTATGACGTCACTGTAATAGTTAGACATATATTGTAGCGATATTTTTTGTAGATAATAATGTGTTCTGCAAAGTCGTAGTACATTGTTTTGTTCTATCATCAATAGTTTTCGTAGCGCACGCGCCGAAAGACATTTTGTGACTAACTTTTTTACACCTTGTTTTAGATAATTTAAGTTTTAGTAGGGATCCTTTTTTTTTACTTATAAATATAGTCTATGTTGCTGAAGGATAAGTAGCATTCTAATGGTGAAAGAGTCTTCGAAATCGGTCACTTTGTGAGTTTATTCGTTACATACATACAAATCTTTCACATTATAATATTACTAGTTGCGCCCCACGGCTTCGCCCGCTTGTAAATTTATTTGTCAAATTGAGAACTATATTGATGTCCAAGGCTGAGAATAATCACTACGTTTTATTCTTTAGTGGGTAGGCCACGTTTTGGAATTTAGAGCCGACGCGGAGAGCGGATGCGCTTATCTATTATTTACATACGTAATGGTTTTCAGGTAATGGTATCATGTTTTGAGTGAATGAGAGAAAAAGGAAAAGTTATTTTTCTTTTCCTAAAAAATTATTGCAAAAGCCCTAGGGGTTATATTGTAAAACATAAAAATACGTATTTAATTATTCACTTCAAAATTTATTTGCACTGTGTACAAAATTTACCACCCTATTTAACCCCTTCAAAGGTTAATTTCAAAATAATACTTCACATGTGTTATTCTAGGTAAAATAAATTAGTAGTTACTGCAATAATTATAACAAACATTTACACAGACTTTCACTTTTAATGTAATAGTAACATAGTAAGTATAAATAAAATTACCATAAATTACATAAAAACTATAAGACAAACAGATACTATTAAATTATTTATAAATCTATGGAAGCGATATTTGATTCACATAAAAAAATCATCTACCGAAATCAATCCTAAGAAAACTTTGTAAAAATTACTCGTGGATCAAGATTTTATAGCAATAATCGCTTGCGTAGCACGATGCCCCGCCCACTCGGTGTCGAAATACCTAAATCAGAATAACGTAGATTTGTGAACCGCCTCTTAATTATACTTAAATGTACCACAAAAAGGCTGAAAATGATACATAAAAATACTGCAAACTAAGACTAAGTATAAATAAATAAATAATAATGAATAATTTCGGACAGTCCACACAGCATAATCCAGCCCAAGCTAAGCAGTTAAGATAGATAAGGGCGACCCTATCGCTAAAAGCGATCTCTTCCAGGCAACCTTTGGATGGACCGGATATAAAAGAACAATATAGACGGTGGTAGTTACATTAGATCTACTTCTCTAGATTAATGGAAAAGAAAAAAATACATACCCAATAAGCTACCAATGTTATAAACTTACATTAACATGTAACTTTATATAGTTAGATAAATAATGTACCACACGTTCATGTGGTGATTCCGGGAAAAATGTATAAAATGTTACCTATGTGTTATTCCAGACTATGATCTATCTCTTTGCCAAATTTCATCCATATCCGTTCAGTAGTTTTTGCATGAAAGAGTAACAAATATCCATCTATCCATCCATACTTACAAACTTTCGCGTTTATAATATTACTAGCGACCCGCCCCGGATTCGCATATTCATTAAAATATGCAAATTTTAATATTTTTGAGTTATGCACATTAATGTAGTAAATACAATATCAATACAATATCGAGCTCGTATTTTTTTACCTGATTATGAGACTAGATGCCGTAAGTTCCACTTTCTTCCACTCTTTAAACGCAGACAAGTGGCTGATTTGACTTACCTAATTAATATAGCAAACGGAACTGTTGATTGCCCAGAGCTTCTTGAGCAAATAGGACTGCGCACATGCACGCTTGCACCTATCGTAAGGACTAATTATAGGCAGAACGCATTTGTTTATAGAGCTTCTAGCTCGTTTAACTCATTAGTACATGAAAACAGCAATATAGATTTATTCAACACCAGTTCAAGTAAGCTTAAACGCTTGCTTAATGATACATTTTTCGTTTTAGTTTGAGAAATTCTCTTGTTTGTGCTTGTACTTAGTATAAAAAACAATCTATTTTTCTTTTTTAGTTATTGTTATTGCTAGTAAGTCGTCAACTTAACTTCTTTGTTTAAGCAGTTTTACTAATAGGTTTATATTAATAAGTTACTTTTAATATATCTAGTTTTCTGTATTTTTTTTTAAGTTAAAATTAATACCTATATGTCTACTTTCTGTAAATTCATCTCAAGTCAACAGATCTCAAGTTGCTGCTTTAATTTATTATTAGTGAAAACTTTTAATTGGCCTTAATTTAAAAATTCTTTGTATCTACTCATTGTCTAGCTGTAAGTTTTCCTAAAATTGTAAAAATAAAATATAATAAATTTGAAGTAAGTATGTTTTTTGTTTTAATACAATAATACCTAAATTATGTCACAGTAACAGCTGATTTCTGGAACGCAGATCATCTTAATAGTTAACTAATCAATGTTCAAATCTCTATTCAAGTGTCATTTGGGTTTCTCGAACATTGATTACGTACTTATATTTTGAAAAACAAAACTCTTGTCAAATAACATAATACGCTAATTAGGCCTGATTCTTTGTTCAAATCAATAATTAACTAATCGGCGATTTTGCTATAATTAGTTGAAATTATTACAACAATTTGCTGTATTTTTCCAAGTTCTAAACCGGGTATAATACATAAAAAATCAACAGGTTGGTAATCCAAAAGCCATACACTACATAGTATAAACTAGAGTCGCTTTCTCTGTCCCTATGTCATTATGTCCCTTTGAACGCTTAAATCTTTAAAACTACGCAACGGATTTTGATGCGGTTTTTTTTAATAGATAGAGTGATTCAAGAGGAAGGTTTTTATGTGTAATAAAACCGTGCGAAGCCGGGGCGGGTCGCTAGTTTTCAAATAAAATGTAAATGTGACTAACATGATCAAAATCGTGACTTAACTGTTTTGTGACATACCTGTATTTTGTATACTCATGTGAGTCACATTTATTGTAAAGCAGAGTTTACAGGAAACTGTCATCATTTTTTAAAAGAATAATAGATTTTTTTATGTTATAAAAGAAAACTTAAAGATATACTGAACTGAAAGAATGACAGTCGTAAGATGATCAATGATTAGTTACCTAATTATCATCTAATCAGCGTTCGTACACCCCGATTTGATTTGACCAGTGTGTTAAATTAATCGCTTTATCAACTGATTTACGATTTGAAAAACGTTCTAGAAACCGGCTGTTAGTGATGCAAAATGAATTGTGTATTTTAAACGACTTCGAAAAAGGAGGAGGTTCTCATGACGTATGCAAAGAATGATGGCAAGAATTTTCGGCTATCGTGTACACGTATCGCAAGGGTATCAACCGATAGCTCCTAAAATTTTCCCAAGAGTTTTGTACTTAGATTTTGTCCTGACTAGGATATATTTATTTGATAGGGAGAGTTTCTTTTCGTTCCTGCATTATAATAATAATATGGCTAAAACAATAATTTATAAGCAAATCGACAAAACTTACTCATCTGAAAGTGAACTATCAGTGCTACTACCTATTGTACTTTTGTTTTCAATTGTACATTATTTCAATGTTAATTATTGTATGTGTGTGCTAAATAAATGTTTTACCTATCTAACTACTGTTGTTGTTTGTAAATGAAGCCAAACTCATGTACCTAGGTATAATAATAATTTTTACATAGTAAAAAACAAAGTCGCTTTTTCTGTCCCTATTTCCCTTTGACTGCTTTAATCTTTAAAACTACACAATGGATTTTGATGCGGTTTTTTTAATACATACCTCTAGATAGAGTGATTCAAGAGGAAGGTTTATACGTATAATAAAACCGTCGAAGCCGGGGCGGGTCGCTAGTCTATAATATAAAAATGAATCGCAAAATGTGTTGGTAAGCGCATAACTCAACAACGCCTGGACCAATTTGGCCAAATCTTTTTTTAAAATGTTCGTTGAAGTTCAAGGATGGTTTTTACGGCGAGAAAAATATGATATTTGACAAATAATTTCCCCGCGGGCGAAGCTGCGGGGCGCAGCTAGTTAGTTATAAAATAATAACTCATTACCCCTAACACCCCTACTAATTCAAATGTTTGGTTCCAATCCAGGGATGTACTGTAGCTATCAAGTCTATCCAATTTCCTCCAAGGTACGAAATTTCATCTAAACAACTTATGTAGTTACGGAGATTACCTATAACAAACATTCACACAGACTTTCCCAATTATTATAATAGTAAGGTAAGATAGTAAGATAAGACTTGGACCAAAAGTAGAAAGCGCCGGCCAGTGAAAAAAAAAAATGAAATATTTCGGTAGAACATAACGTCTCGATAATTTTTAGCTATGGCGGCTATGCTGTGCTATTATTATTTAAGTGGTTAAATGAGGTCAAAAATTCGTAATTTTTGATATCGATTTTTGAAAAATCGATATTTCAGTAACTAACCAAATGAGTAATCTACTACCTCTACATAAAAATAAGTCGGGTTTTCCTTCCTGACGCTATAACTCCAGAACGCACGAACCAATTTCCACGGTTTTGCATTCGTTGGAAAGGTCTCGGGCTCCGTGAGGTTTATAGTATTTTTTTTTATTTTTTTTTTATTTGCAAACATGAGTAATAGAGGTGTTGATTTATAAAGAGGCACAACATGTTCTACCTTAATCTAGGGCATGCAAATATACAAAGTTTAATGTTCTCTAATTAATTACAATTCAAATATCTTATTAAAATTACAAATAAATTCAATTAAAAATAAACTGCATTACTAATTAATTATTTAATAATATGTCCTTATCCGACAAAAATTAATTAATATTGTAATAACATTTTGACGTCAATGTATTGTAGAGTTTATTCTTAAACTGTTGCAGCGGTAGCAATTTAAGGTTGCTCGGCAATTTATTAAAAAATTTTGGCGCCATTCCATAAAAACTTTTACTAAGTAGAGCTGTTTTTGCACTGGTCGAACACAGGCGTTGTTGGTCGCGTCTACTGCGGGAGTGACTGGACTTTTCAAATAAATTAATATTAATTTTAACAAAAACCGCTATCTCAAAAATGTAGAGTGCTGGAAATGTAACTAAATTTAATGCTGTAAAGCAGGGTTTACAACTGTCAGTTGGCTTCAGGCCATACATAGCCCTTAAACATCTTTTTTGTGACTTAAAGATCTTTTCTCTGTCCGTGCAGTTTCCCGAAAACATAATGCCGTACCGCAATTTAGATGACACGTAGCTGTGATACACGGTTTTAAGTGCATCCATACCAACGATTTTTCGCAGTTTGTAGAGCATGTATGCATATTTGCTGAGTGCCTTGCATACTTCATCAGCTTGTATTTGCCAGTTTAATTGCCTATCGATTGTAAGACCTAAAAATTTAGTATTGGCGGTTAACTCTACTATTTGATTTTTATATTGAGTTTGAGTTTCAGGCATAGGTATTGTATAATAAAACAGTGCGAAGCCGGGGCGGGGCGCTAGTTTTTTATAATGATATCTATGACTTAAATGAAATGTCCCCTTTTAAGTGAACAATTCATTTATTTCGAGGTACTTTCACTGACCTTATACACAAATCTATCTTATCATAATCCTATCTTATCTTCGAGACCTTCCGCCGGAGGCCTAATTGACACTCCTTGGTGTCTTGCAAAGCACATGTACGTACCATACCATCAAGTTTTAGATTATACCCAGAAAATAAGGTCCATACACCACATCGTTATAATTAAAATAGGGGTGATTTATTCTCATTCGGGCATTATTTTTTGAAGGGACCTATCGTTGCTGGTACCTATAGAGTCAGTGTTTTTTCAATTATTTATACTGTACTATAAATTTTATTAAATTTTTATTAAACCTGTAATAATTAAAATGTTAAACTTACAAATTATGCATATATTTACTAACATATATTTCATATATTTTGGTAATAGTTTAGTAGTAGTTTTTTAATTACATAACTTTAATAGCAAAGAAGGGGAAATGAAACATAATTTAGATTAAACATTAGATGAAATTTATTTAGTCCGGTCAATTTAGACATTCGAAGCTACATAAATTCCCCTTCATTTTTCACGATTTTCATCAAAACGGTAAGTTTTATCATAAAAATATATCGACAAAAATTGAAAATCATAAAATTATCTACAAAAAATGGTTAGGTTCGGTTCGGTTCGGTTCGTTAGGTTAGTTTAGGTTTGGTTAGGCTAGGTTCGGTTAGGTTAGGTTCGGTTAGGTTCGGTTAGGTTCGGTTCGGTTCGGTTCGGTTCGGTTCGGTTCGGTTCGGTTCGGTTCGGTTCGGTTCGGTTCGTTAGGTTAGGTTCGGTTCGGTTCGTTAGGTTAGGTTAGTTTAGGTTTGGTTAGGCTAGGTTCAGTTAGGTTCGGTTAGGTTCGGTTCGGTTCGTTAGGTTAGGTTAGGTTAGGTTAGGTTAGGTAAGGTTAGGTTAGGTTAGGTTAGGTTAGGTTAGGTTAGGTTAGGTTAGGTTAGGTTAGGTTAGATTAGGTTAGGTTAGGTTAAGTTAGGTTAGGTTAGGTTAGGTTAGGTTAGGTTAGGTTAGGTTAGGTTTGGTTAGGTTAGGTTAGGTTAGGTTAGGTTTGGTTTGGTTAGGTTCGGTTCGGTTCGATTCGTTAGGTTAGGTTAGGTTAGGTTAGGTTAGTTAGGTAAAGTCAGGTTAGGTTAGGTTCCACGACTGGTGGACTAACCTAACCTAACATAACCTAACCTAGCCTAACCTAACCTAACCTAACCTAACCTAACCTAACCTAACCTAACCTAACCTAACCTAACCTAACCTAACGAACCGAACCGAACCTAACCGAACCTAACTGAACCTAGCCTAACCAAACCTAAACTAACCTAACCTAACCTAACGAACCGAACCGAACCGAACCGAACCGAACCGAACCGAACCGAACCTAACCGAACCTAACCGAACCTAACCTAACCGAACCTAGCCTAACCAAACCTAAACTAACCTAACCTGACCTAACCTAACCTAACGAACCGAACCGAACCGAACCGAACCTAACCATTTTTTGTAGATAATTTTATGATTTTCAATTTTTGTCGATATATTTTTATGATAAAACTTACCGTTTTGATGAAAATCGTGAAAAATGAAGGGGAATTTATGTAGCTTCGAATGTCTTAATTGACCGGACTAAATAACTTTTATCTTATGTTTAATCTAAATTATGTCTCATTCACTCCTTCTTCGCTATTAAAGTTATGTTATTAAAAAACTACTACTAAACTATTACCAAAATATATGAAGTTTAGGTTAGTAAATATATGCATAATTTATAAGTTTAACAACTTAATTATTACAGGTTAAATAAAAATTTAATAAAATTTATCGTACAGTATAAACAATTGAAAAAACACTGACTCTATAGGTACCAACAACGATAGGACCCTTCAAAAAATACTACCCGAATGAGAATAAATCACCCCTATTTTAATTATACTGATGTGGTGTATGGACCTTATTTTCTGGGTATAATCTAAAACTTGATGGTATGGTAGGTACATGTGCTTTGCAAGACACCAAGAAGAGTAAATTAGACCTCTGGCGGAAGGTCTCGAAGATAAGGTAGATAAGGAGGATAGGATTATGATAAGATAGATTGTGTATAAGGTCAGTGAAAGTACCTAGAAATAAATGAATAATGCACTTTAAAGGGGTCATTTTATTTAAGTCATAGATATCCTTTGTCACGAAATGAAAGAGAGAGTATATTGTGACAAGAGTATATTACAAACAACCACGTTTTATATATTACAGAGTATTCTAACTATAGAGAAATTAAGGATATTACAGAGTATCCTAACTAAAGTGAGAATAAGGATATTACAGAGTATCCTAAAGAGTGAATAAGGATATTACAAGATTAATCCTCGGTTGTAGAGCAACCCTAAGAAGTTAAGTGTATCCCTATACGTTGGATGACCCTTATAATAGAGAGGTACCCTTAGGGCTTGTTTCACGATCCAAAAGTAAGTTCCCGTTAAATTAACTGGCAGTTATCTATGGTGCTGTCTCTTTCATATTAAAGTGGACAGTACCCGACGACAATACTATTATCTGTCAAGTAAATTAACAGGAACTTACTTTTCGATCGTGAAACAAGCCCTTAAGCTTTTGAATCTGTCATAGAGCAACCCATAGAGAATAAAGGTGAGCCTCGTATGAAACAGACCTTAAGGTACTACCTGACTATTGTTATCAGTTACCAGAGACAAATATAGAACCCTTAGTATATTTGGGTATAGTATTTGGAACTCGTATGTAACGGTCCTTAAGAGAGAAACTATCATTTGAGCCCTAGCCTATAGACAGAGCGTTTTGGAGCAGTCCTAATGTCTATGGTATAGATACTAAGATGCCTACGTCAATCTCTCGACATTATCAGTCAATACTATTACCTATACTGCTACCTGTATAAGTTAATTTTCAATCTGGCTATAGCTCCCTAATAACTCCTCTGCCTACTCTAGCCTATCGAGGTAAAGTAAAAGAATGAATTTTCAATCTACCTATAACTCCCTAATAATGCCTTTGCCTACTCAAGCCTATCGAGGTAAAATAAAAAGACTTCCTAACTAGTATTTTTTTTAAAACGTGAGAATTAGAAAGAGCCTAAACCTACGAGAAGGAAAAGAAAACAAGCGCCCTTTTCTTTTTGTTAGAGCACGTGTGGAATGGAGAAAACCTTAAGCTTAAGGTGAATAAAGGAAAACAAAACGACCTTATGTATAAGTCTTGAGCGCGTTAGCTTGAGGAAGTTTGCGTCTTCTAGGCCGCCTCCTCGAAGACGAAAAGGGATGGTCTCAGCACCGCTTCACCGCCGGTGTCGCCGCAATGCGGTGCGGTTTTCATGTAATCCGTTCACTGCGCCGTCTTCGCTCCGCCCGTTACTGCTGCGGCACGAAGCGGTTGTTCGAACCGCACTCCGTCACTACTTCTCCGTCGGCGTCGCCGCAATGCGGTGCGGTTTTCATGCAACCCTCGCCGTCTTCGCTCCGCCCGACTGCTGTGGCACGAAGCGGTTGTTCGAACCGCACTCCGCCAGGACCCAGTCAGCGGCCGTCGTCACTCACGGTTATGGAACGTTGACCCCCGCTCCCGGAGTATGCACGACATGTGAAAAATGGAAAGATTTAAGTTATAGGTACGTTACGGTGGATACTTCTTGCGCGCCGAATCAGGAGGCACTGGCAAATAGAATTCCGCAGTTCATTAAAAGGGATAGCTGATCTCTAGCGGACCGCTTGAGGTGGCCTCAGAGTTTTTAACCCCCTGGAAGAGAAATCACTGCGTGTACACTTTATTATCGGTCACTGTACTCCGGGATATTATAAAATTCAAGGACGATCTCAATGTATTCAAATCGTTAGCCTTCCACAAAATCAAATCGACCAAATTCTTCCAGTTTCTTCAGTCAAGTCCAGTTTTTCATGTTTTCTTTCTTGTCATTCTTTTTCTAGTTTTCTTTCCTACTTTATACAAATTCAAAAATGACAGATTATTTCGTAAATAAGGTCGACTTACTATCGAGTTTGAAGCCTCCTTTGAAAACGAACCCTACATTATCACCCCAACCAAAGCAAAAAAAAATTAAAATAACTAAATTATTTTCATTTTTTTTTTCTTTATTTAAACAAATTATAAATAAAATTTTGGAATTATTCAGATCTAGAACGATATAACATACTATTTCACAACTAAGATTATTTAAAACTAAATGCGTCTAAAAAGACTACTAAATAACCAACGACGGATACTCAGTCCGAAAGTCGGTGAAACAAAGCGGTTAAAACCAAGCTCTTCAATATGACAACGTACAGGATGTCAATACAGCAAAATAGTAATTACCGACTTCAATATGAAAATGTATCGAATACAGACACAGTATAATGTGTCAAAGGTACAATCAAAGTAATACTTGATTGTATACAAGAAAACATCAATACGCAAGGAAAATAATGGCAACATCATCATGACAATATAACATGGTACCGGAAGACATAATCGGGAAGATTGTAATGACCCATTACAATATGACGACATAGAGAATGGAAAAAATCCAAAATATTTAAGACTCGCTAAATATAGGGTAACAAAATTCACACTTCCGCAAAGTGGGAAAGTGGGAGAAAAATCGCGTGAAGAGAAAAAAAATAATGCGTTAGTCATTGCGTTCCCTTAACTATAAGGTGCAAAATTAACATTTACGCAAAGTGAGTGAGTGAGAGAAAAGATAGCGCTAAGAGAGAAAATTAATGCATTAGTAATTGCATTCCCTTAACTATAAGGTGCAAAATTCACATTTACCCAAAGAGAGTTGAGATAAATCGTGAGAAGAAAGACAAAATATGCAGTAGTTCAACAAGTTAGTGATTACACAGGCCTAAACTCAATCCTCGTACATCCACATCCATAGTAAAGATACAAATATATATTCTATAAACTTACATTCATCCACATCCATTCTAACCCTAATGTGTACCAAAACCAAGTTATAAACTACTGTAGCACCAGCCGATGTCGGAAATGGAGCTAAAGTATTTTATATGTTCTAATAGACCTACCGACAACGACGGTATGTTATTTTTTTTAAAATCTACGGATGGATTACCATAACCGTTTCATGACAATTCGAAGGCAACAATTGTTGAAAAAAGTAAATCGATACATGGTTAAATTAATAACCAACAATTAAAAATATAAAACTTATGAGATATAAAATCGTATAGCGAGATATAATTACTTTTAAACGAAATGCCAAATTTACATCGCAGTATAAAAGTTACAGATTTTAGAAAAGTATAAGTGCCAAAAGAAAATATTAAGATTATGACTTAAAGTCCTTTACATGCCATTTGCCTTTAACACCATTACTGTCCTCTAGGACAAATACGAGTGGAGATAATTTCTTTATAATAACACTTTTTACATATTTCGGAGCTAATTTGGAACTAAAGTATGTTCCAGCATTGCTTTGAACAAAATTTTTCCTCCAAACAGTATCGCCCACATTAAATGTTTTAAAAGGGTGTCTAATGTCATAGCGTGATGCATTTTTAGTGTGAGCTATGAATAAGGCAGCTTGAACTTTATCAAAAATCGCCGATAATTCACCAATATTATTGGCGTAAATATCCCTAGGTAGAAAACAAATTTCATCCAAATTTACTGTTTTTGTATAAACAGAACCACAAGTTATGACTTCGTGACCGAAAACGAGAAAAGACGGAGTAAACCCAGTTACTACGTTAACTGAATTATTCATAACAAATTGAGTTTTTCGTAAATGAACATCCCATGAACGATGATCCTCCCCAACCAACGAAGCGAGCGCAGTGCCAATTGTTTTATTATACCTTTCAGTCGGATTTACTTGCGGAGTATAGTATGGAGTGAAAAATTTAAAAGGAATATTATATTTGTCCAACAAATTGTGGAACTCATGACTTTGAAATTGTACTCCGTTATCCATAATTATTGACTGCGGAATACCATGAACCAAAAAGACCTCATTCTCCAATATATCTACAATATTTTTAGCCGTTGCTCGTTTCAAAGGGAAAATTAAAGTATACTTAGAAAAACTACAATTTACCACGAGGATAAATTGATTACGTTGACGGGTCATAGGTAATGGACCCATTAAATCCAGAGAGATAGATTGAAAAGGTCTAGAACAAATTTTAGGTTTACCCATTGGACCATAAGGTGCATGATTAGAATGTTTATAAGTTAAACAAATTTCGCATTTGTTAATAAACTTTGCAATATCTTTAAACATACCTGACCAAAAGTAAAGTAATGATAACTTTTTGTATGTTTTGAATATTCCTAAATGAGGCATTCCCGAAACCCCATGGTATTCTTTTATTAAATCCTCTCTGCTATCAGGATGTGGAATTTCTTTCCAAACAAAATCTTCATTAATTAAGTCTTTAGAATCGAGTTTACGATAAAGTTTACCATTTATAACTTTATAATTCGGATGTGCCACAGGATCATCTTGGCAACTTTGTAAGAGATCATCGAAACTACTAGCAGTATTCTGAACGGGATCGGAATGAATTGCAGCAATTTTATTATTTGACTGATTAGCTCTAGAAAGTAAATCAGGGACCACATTAGTTGAACCTTTTTTGTATTTTATGACAAAATTAAAAGTTGATAAACGAATTGCCCAGCGGGCCAATCGACCAGAAGGATTAGTTAAATTTAAAAACCATTTAAGAGCTGCATGGTCCGAGTAAACGGTAAAAGTATTGCCGTTGTCTAAATAACAACGCCAATGTTCTAGCGCGGTAATAACAGCAAGAGTTTCTCGTTCGGTCGTTGAATAATTTTGCTCATGCTTATTTAAAGCCTTACTCATGTAAGCAATAACAGTTTCAACACCCTCATGTTCCTGAGTAAGCATTGCGCCAATACCAAAATTAGACGCATCACAGTGTACCGAAAACGAAAGATTAAAGTCCGGACAAGCAAGTATAGGTGTGCTTGATAAAAATATTTTTAATTTCGTAAAAGCTTCATCCGCGGCCGTATTCCAAGAAAATTTTGGGGCCTTCTTTCCCGTAACCGTTAACCTATTGAGAGGCGACGCTATCGTACTAAAATCAGGTATAAATCTACGAAACCAACTACAAGAACCAATAAATCTCCGAACATCTTTTGCACACGAAGGAACAGGATAACCCAAAATAGCTTGTATCTTTTCTGGATCAGCCCGTAAACCATTAATGTCAACTATATAACCGAGGTATTTTAGCTCTTTTCTGAAAAATTGGCTTTTGTCGAAATTTATAGTTAAATTAGCATACGATATTTTATCAAGAACTTTATTAAGCAACGAAATATGCTCATCGAAGGATTCACTGACTACAATAATGTCATCAAGATAACAAAAAACTTTGTTTTCAAACTCCGGAGCTGGAGTAAACAACATGTCCATCAACCGTTGTTGTGTAGCTGGAGCATTAGTCAAACCAAAAGGCATTACAACAAATCTAAACATCCCACGACCTGGCACGTAAAATGCCGTTTTATTCCTATCCGAGGGATTTAACGGAATTTCCCAAAAGGCTTTAGCAATATCAATACTAGATAAGAACTTAGCATTTCTAAGCTGATCTAGTATTTCATTCATAAAAGGCAAACTATAAGCATCACGACGTGTAACAGAATTAAGTTTTCTACTATCTACGCAAAAACGCCATTCACCATTTTTCTTTGGTGTAATCAAAACAGGAGACAACCATGGACTTTCACAACGTTCTATGACCTTCCATTTCAACATTTTGTCAACCTCATCAATAAGAGCTTTTTGTTTTACAGGAGACAACCGGTAACATCTTTGCTTAACCGGAGCTACGTCCCCAGTATCAATATTATGACATATTAAATTAGTACGACCAAGCTCACCTTTTAATTCAAAAGAAATATTTCTGAATTGTTCTATTAAATTATCCGCAATTGGCTTATGTTTATCATTTAACTGTTCATAAGCCAGAATCTTAGAAGAATCCTTGAGAACAGGCGATTCTTCAATAGTATTACAACATGGAAAAAGTATTTCAGGAATCAAATTAAATTTCTTCCAAAAGTCAATACCTAAGATGAGAGATGGATTGATATCAGGAAAGACAAACGTTTTAATTACGTGCGTTTGTTTATTAAATGTCATTGGAATCATAAAATGACCAATTGAATTAATTTTCTGCCTACTAGCAGTTTGAATCGACGGAGAGTCAGACTTGAATAGCTCATACCCTAACTTCAAAATATTTTTATACGAATCATTACCCAAAATGGTAATAGAACTACCACTATCCAATAAACCAGAAAAACAATCTTTATTGAAGTAAATGTCCACAAAAGGTCTATGATTATCCTTTTCGTTAGCAAAAGAGACCAAAGACAAGCTATAAGAGTTAAAGAAGTTCTTCACAGTTTTAAGCCAGTTGTTCCAATCAACCGGATCAAAATTATTAGAGTTGTTCATGCTGTTATTCGAGTTATTCAAGTCATTTATTAGATTTTTGTTACATTTAGGGCAGTCTGATACCTTAACCCCTTTTTCTCCACACTTAAAACAAACCAAATCTCTCGGAACTGTACAAAACCGAATGGTATGACCATTCGTTCTGCAACGCACACAAAAGAAATGTGAGTTAAACTTCTCTGGTTCGGCAAGAATTGAGTTTTGATAAAAACCTTGATTTGTATTTGTTTGAGGCCTAAACCGAGGCGCCTCATAATTCTTTCGTTGAAATGATGATGGTTGAGAGAATTGGACCACATTTGACGAACTAGTAGAAATCTGAGACCGATTTTGTAGAGTTTGTTTAGAGCTCGAAGACTGATTATAGTTAAACTCGGTAGCTCCTAGATACGATGTGGCTACCGGTTCCTTAAAATTTTTATCTTTATCCGCGTAGCATTCAAAATTTTGACACGTTTCGATAAGCGAGTCAATCGAGTCCACCTTATTGATTGCTACATAAGGTGAATATGATGGTCGAATATTCCTAATGACGATCGCTAATTTATCTGATTCAGACAACTTTTGGTTTAATTTGTTAAACATTCCAAACATTATAGAAACATAGATAATGATGGATTCCTCTTTACCCTGAGTGCGTAGACGGATAGCTTCTAGAAGTTTTGCATCGTGATTTGGATCACCAAAATCCTTTATCAAGTTTTTCGTCAACAAATCCCAAGTCAGATTAGAGTATCGGCTTCTTATAAATCTGAACCAGTGTAACGCATTATCTTTAAATATTTCGAACGCGTGGTCGACTAGTGCGTTTCTTTCTACGCACCGGGAAATCGCGAAATTTTCCAGCTTTTCAATAAAAACTCTGGGACAAGTTTTCCCATCGAACGAGAATCTGCGGAGTTCCCCAACATATTTACTCGGGTGGGAACCCGAAGCACACATTGTAACATTCATTTTAGGTTCCGGTGATTCCGCATTCAAGTAATTGATAACCGGAGATTCTACCGTTAAACCCGAACATTTTGTGCAGCTCCACGATGTGGACACTGCACCTATTAGGAATCAAAAAACAATGGGCACTCACAGCATCCGACGACTTCGTCTGCTGCGGAGAATCTGCCACAATGATTGCATTTGATCGGCATATTCACTTACATTTAAGTCCGGGGATACTGTGGAGAAAAAAAATGTTAATGTCTGTTTATTAATTATTTGACTATGACTCTATTGCCGAAAAAAGAATAAATGCCGAAAAGGTTATCGAAAATTTTAGGGAAACAGAGTTTCTTTTTAGAATTTAGGGGTGAACTAGATACAAAACGTGGTTGTTTTTTTTTATCTATGGGCGCCAACTGTCACGATGTTTTCATGTAATCCGTTCACTGCGCCGTCTTCGCTCCGCCCGTTACTGCTGCGGCACGAAGCGGTTGTTCGAACCGCACTCCGTCACTACTTCTCCGTCGGCGTCGCCGCAATGCGGTGCGGTTTTCATGCAACCCTCGCCGTCTTCGCTCCGCCCGACTGCTGTGGCACGAAGCGGTTGTTCGAACCGCACTCCGCCAGGACCCAGTCAGCGGCCGTCGTCACTCACGGTTATGGAACGTTGACCCCCGCTCCCGGAGTATGCACGACATGTGAAAAATGGAAAGATTTAAGTTATAGGTACGTTACGGTGGATACTTCTTGCGCGCCGAATCAGGAGGCACTGGCAAATAGAATTCCGCAGTTCATTAAAAGGGATAGCTGATCTCTAGCGGACCGCTTGAGGTGGCCTCAGAGTTTTTAACCCCCTGGAAGAGAAATCACTGCGTGTACACTTTATTATCGGTCACTGTACTCCGGGATATTATAAAATTCAAGGACGATCTCAATGTATTCAAATCGTTAGCCTTCCACAAAATCAAATCGACCAAATTCTTCCAGTTTCTTCAGTCAAGTCCAGTTTTTCATGTTTTCTTTCTTGTCATTCTTTTTCTAGTTTTCTTTCCTACTTTATACAAATTCAAAAATGACAGATTATTTCGTAAATAAGGTCGACTTACTATCGAGTTTGAAGCCTCCTTTGAAAACGAACCCTACACCTTATAGAAAAATTACTCAATTGGTTGGTTAGTGAAATATAGATTTTTAAAAAATCGATATCAAAAATTACGAGTTTTTGATCTCATTTAACCACCTAAATAATAATGCTCAAAATACCAATAAAATATCAATACCATAAATGGACTAATTTAAACGAACGTTTTTAATGTAGTCGTTAGTTATTCCTTAATAAATAAATAAACTTGATCCATTACTATCTTGGAAGAATCATATTGAGTCGACCTGTAGAAAAATGGCGAAAGTAATTTACGCGCTTAAGCAACTTAGACCCATTTCTTTAGATAAAGCTCTGAAAGACATGTATTACGCATATATTTACTCAATTATGTCTTATGGTATCATTTTATTGGGGAGCTCTACAGATTACGAATGTATTCTTAAATTACAAAAGCGTGCCATAGAAATACAGAGAGTCATGTCGTGATCATTTCAAAAACCTTCGGATATTAACATCAGTAGCGGTATTCATAATGGAGGTCATAAGATACGTAAAAAATAATTTGAAAGAATATAAAATCAGAGGCGAAAGTAGCAAACGTGCCACGCGGCAGAAAATGATGCTAGAGCCGATTCACCATCGACTAAATATGGCAAAACAGCTTCCTAAAATAATGGGCCAAAAGCTGTATAACAAGCTCCCGATAGATCTTAAACCAGGTCCAAAAACCAGGGCTAAAATACTTTCAAGTATTTTTGATACTTAAAGTATTACGTACGGGTGGCGTGGGCGCGACTCGTAGCGCGTCACGCACCTTGGAAGTAAAATACTTGCATAGAAAGTTAACTCTTTCAGTCTTGGTGGGTAGTGTCAGTAACCACCTCTTCTCTAATTTTTTAATTAAAATCCAGACCTTGTAGCGGCAATATATTGAATTATTATGAAAGTTCAGACCATACTTGACGTGACGCGGCCAATTGTGAATAATTTCAGTGAGTGACAATTCAGTTGCTTTGAATTGATTGTTGCCGTATCGTACATTTTAGAGATTCGTTGATACAAAGCTATATGAAACAGGTAAGTAAGCTTTTATCATATATTTTTTTATTCAATGTCTTTTTATATATCTCTTTTATACATGTATCGGTAAAAGAATTATTAATTTTATGTTTTCGATAAGTATTTAGAACAAAAGTGTGGTGGTTAGTAACGCTAACCACCGTGACTGTTGCAGGTTTTTAGTCTTAGTCTATAATGCAACGTAGACGTATAAAAAAAATTGAATTTTTCTTATTTATTTCAGAACTAGCAGCGCCCCGCGGTTTCACCCGCATAATTCCCGTTCCCGTGCGAATTCCGGGATAAAATGTAGCCTATGTGTTATTCCAGACTATAATCTATCTTTGTGCTAAATTTCATCCATATCCGTTCAGTAGTATTTGCGTGAAAGAGTAACAAACATCCATACTTACAAACTTTCGCGTTTATAATATAAGTAGGATGTCACCGGCTAACAGATAGAGAAATGGAAGAGTTCTTATTGGAAGACATTCCTTCAGGTGGCGATAGTATTTGTAGCGATGATGATGCCGAAGAGGATACCGAAAATGAGAAAAATCCACTGGTATTAGGCGATTTGATAGGAGAAGTTCAAGTAACTGATGATGCTAATTTTGATGGTGATGATGACCTGCCTTTGTCTAGCTTAGTAAGCCGGAATTCCGATCCTGTCGAGTCCAACACTTTGAGTTCAAACAGACCAATTACAACAGCTCCAAAATGGAAGAAGAGTTTTCTGAAAGTGTGGGAATAGCTGAAATGGAAAGTTCAGTATTTATTTTATCAAACTGTCATGATCCTAAAAATGTTGAAAAAGTTAACCACAGTGTCTTGTCCAGAAGCAGTAAAAGACTACAACGCAAATATGAACTTTGTCGATAAATTTGATCAACTAAAAGGAAGCTATGCTGTGGACAGAAAATCCCACAAGTGGTGGCTCAGGATTTTTTTCACTTCCTTGATGTTGTGTTGGCAACAACGCTTTCGTAATTTATAAAGAACTACAGTGTTCTCTACGCCAAGACCTATCAAAATTGACGTTGAAAGAATTCAGACGAAGTGTTTACAAGGTTTACTGACGCCAGCATATCTCAGACAAAGACACGATTCAGTGAACAGCAATCGCAGCTCCACAGCCTCTTCTCCAGGACCTGCACAACTCAAACGACAAAAACCTACATCTGAGAATCTGAGAAAATTCACCTGGAATGAGAGTACTACTTCTAGAAGATGTTGTAAATGTTGACATGTATAGTGCAATACATGTTTCTCTGATTTTCATAAAAAGTAATTAAAAGTTTAATTTGCCAGCGGAAAAGTTCAATAAACATTATAATTTTAATAAATAATAGACACCATACATCTTAGTTTAATTTGTACCAATAGTCATGGTGGTTAGTGTGACTAACCACCTCCTACCTTGAAAGCCTTAATACCTAAATTTTTTTTCTTACTTTTTTTGATATTTTATTTGTAATTGATGCTAAAACAAACATAAAAATGTTTATAATATTCTCAATGTAAAAGCGTGAATGAAAGAGTTAATCCTAGTTTGCATGAGAATAAAGCTCGTAATTGTGTGAGCAAAAAAATACTTGCAAGCAAAACCAGCCAGGCTAAAATACTTTCATAAGATATTGATCCGTGCGCATTTTGTTATAGAGAACAAAATAGTATCTACGACAAATACTTGTAACAAATTACTTTTCCAATATTTTAATTTATGAGCATGGATAGATTCATACCTGCTTTTAGGTTTTATTTTCTAGTAAGTACTATCTATTTAATAGTACCTAACTTTACCGATTAAATGAGATACCTAATAAGTAATTTATTTTTGATGTTATTCACTTATGAATTCAGTAAGGTGCATGAATTTAAATAAGAAGGTAACCTTAGATCACTATCTATGTACCTATCTAATTATAACAGTCATAGCATAGAGATTGGGACGTGTGCTCTTCATTGTAGGCGTGGAATTAGATTTTAGTTGTAAGTACCTAGTTATTATGAAAACCCAACGCCTACATAAAATTAATAGCACACCGACGTCTGCTATTAGTTTTTTGTAGGGGGCGTGTTTTACTAGTACTTACCTAAGGAAGGGAGACTCGCTTCTCACTCTACTCTCTAGGTAGGTACTCGTATCGTAGGTTTGAAGAATATCTACTTGATACTTTAAGTTTCAATTTGTTATTTTGATTGATTTAATGAAGACTCATAAATTCCAAGTTTAACATACTGCTGGCGATCGCGCAGATAGTCGGCGAAAAGTCTGAGAAGATTATGCGCGAAGCCTATGGCGCTTAGTTTGGATATCGAAGTA
Source organism: Eupithecia centaureata (assembly GCA_944547425.1). NCBI lineage: Eukaryota > Metazoa > Arthropoda > Insecta > Lepidoptera > Geometridae > Eupithecia > Eupithecia centaureata. The sequence goes on from OX155682.1 coordinate 16,060,449, forward strand.
GAGCACGTCCACCTGACAACCAAGATCTATACTCTACAAGTGTCAAGAGATTGGAATTCACCGACCGCTTATCTCTAAAACCATGCTGTGCATTGCATAAGAAGGTCTTAACTTGTGCGTATATGATTGTATGTAAGACGATTTAATTTTCAAGTACCTTAGAAGGAGAAGACAAGATGGCGATCGGACGATACTCCTCGACAGTAAGTTTATTCGAGTTTTTTGGGATCGGTGTTACCCTTGACACCTTCCAATGTGCCGGATATCTACCTGTCCGTAATGCCAAATTAAAAATGTGATACAGCGGGCGGGGATACCATGCTCTTACCGACTGACTTTATAAGAGCCGGTGGCACGGCGTCCGGCCCTATCGAGCTTTTAACTTTTAACTTTTTGATTCCGTAGAGCACATCTGCAGGAGTAAATTCAGCAATATAGTTGCTGTTACAGCTCTGGTCCCAAGCGTTGGATTTTTCACCCATCAAAAGGGAACGTGAGCTGGGTTTAGACCGTCGTGAGACAGGTTAGTTTTACCCTACTGATGGCTTGTCGTTGCGATAGTAATACTGCTCAGTACGAGAGGAACCGCAGTTTCGGACATTTGGTTCATGCACTCGGCCGAGCGGCCGGTGGTGCGAAGCTACCATCCGCGGGATTATGCCTGAACGCCTCTAAGGCCGAAGCCAGCCTAGCCGAATCCGGCAAGGATATGCTCACTGTGGAGCCCCGAGAGTCGGGAGGCTCTAAACAATGTGACTTTACTAGTTGCGCTTTACTTCGTAAGGCGTGACGTCGAAGCCCATTTGGACCGCGGAGATCGGTGCGTACGGTTTAACACGTGCACCACGGCTCCTTCTGGTTCGGATATAACTCAGTTCGATGTCGGGGCTCGGAATAGTCTGTAGACGACTTACGTTCCTGGCGGGGTGTTGTGGTCGGTAGAGCAGCGTCGTGCTGCGATCTGTTGAGACTCAGCCCTACGCCAGGTGATTCGTCCGAGGACGAGTTTAATTTTTATAGTATTGTTATTCTATGAACATGTAAAACGGCAAGGTCCGAGTCTAACTTTACTAACTTTACTAACTTTACTAACTATACTAACATTACTCATTTTAACATTACTAACATTACTACTAACTTTAACATTACTAACTTTACCAACATAACTAACTTTACCAACATAACTAACTTTACTAACTTTACTAACATTACTAACTTTACTAACTTTAGGTACTAACTTTACTAACATTACTAACTTTACTAATATTACTAACTTTACTAACTTTACTAACTTTACTAACTTTACTAACATTACTAACTTTACTAACTTTAGGTACTAACTTTACTAACTACGAATATACATTGTACCTGATGATGAACTTCGATTGCATGCAACCTTTAGACTGTTTTGAACGGTCTGCAGTTAGCTCGATTGTACGATATATACTGGTTTTATTTTTTTCTATTCCGTTTATTTTTCTACATTTTTTTAAATTAAGCTCTTGTTAGCTTGTTCTTGTAATTTTCAGTACTTTACTTATTTACCTTATAGAACTTCATTAACAACGAAAATTACAATCAAAAAATGTATACCTACTTGTAAGTATACAATTCAAATCATTGAGCTAACTACAGACGGTCGAAAACAGTCTAGAGGTAGGTATCTCATTTGTTTACTTTATTAATTTAAGAAAGGAAATAACAATCAAGGAATAGAACCTTATTAAAACTATTATTTACAATATTTTGGTAGGTTGAAAACAGTCTAGAGTTAGCTCAACTGAATGAAAGAATGGATGAAAACTCTTAATTATACTTAAATGTACCACAAAAAGGCTGAAAATGATACATAAAAATACTGCAAACTAAGACTAAGTATAAATAAATAAATAATAATGAATAATTTCGGACAGTCCACACAGCATAATCCAGCCCAAGCTAAGCAGTTAAGATAGATAAGGGCGACCCTATCGCTAAAAGCGATCTCTTCCAGGCAACCTTTGGATGGACCGGATATAAAAGAACAATATAGACGGTGGTAGTTACATTAGATCTACTTCTCTAGATTAATGGAAAAGAAAAAAATACATACCCAATAAGCTACCAATGTTATAAACTTACATTAACATGTAACTTTATATAGTTAGATAAATAATGTACCACACGTTCATGTGGTGATTCCGGGAAAAATGTATAAAATGTTACCTATGTGTTATTCCAGACTATGATCTATCTCTTTGCCAAATTTCATCCATATCCGTTCAGTAGTTTTTGCATGAAAGAGTAACAAATATCCATCTATCCATCCATACTTACAAACTTTCGCGTTTATAATATTACTAGCGACCCGCCCCGGATTCGCATATTCATTAAAATATGCAAATTTTAATATTTTTGAGTTATGCACATTAATGTAGTAAATACAATATCAATACAATATCGAGCTCGTATTTTTTTACCTGATTATGAGACTAGATGCCGTAAGTTCCACTTTCTTCCACTCTTTAAACGCAGACAAGTGGCTGATTTGACTTACCTAATTAATATAGCAAACGGAACTGTTGATTGCCCAGAGCTTCTTGAGCAAATAGGACTGCGCACATGCACGCTTGCACCTATCGTAAGGACTAATTATAGGCAGAACGCATTTGTTTATAGAGCTTCTAGCTCGTTTAACTCATTAGTACATGAAAACAGCAATATAGATTTATTCAACACCAGTTCAAGTAAGCTTAAACGCTTGCTTAATGATACATTTTTCGTTTTAGTTTGAGAAATTCTCTTGTTTGTGCTTGTACTTAGTATAAAAAACAATCTATTTTTCTTTTTTAGTTATTGTTATTGCTAGTAAGTCGTCAACATAACTTCTTTGTTTAAGCAGTTTTACTAATAGGTTTATATTAATAAGTTACTTTTAATATATCTAGTTTTCTGTATTTTTTTTTAAGTTAAAATTAATACCTATATGTCTACTTTCTGTAAATTCATCTCAAGTCAACAGATCTCAAGTTGCTGCTTTAATTTATTATTAGTGAAAACTTTTAATTGGCCTTAATTTAAAAATTCTTTGTATCTACTCATTGTCTAGCTGTAAGTTTTCCTAAAATTGTAAAAATAAAATATAATAAATTTGAAGTAAGTATGTTTTTTGTTTTAATACAATAATACCTAAATTATGTCACAGTAACAGCTGATTTCTGGAACGCAGATCATCTTAATAGTTAACTAATCAATGTTCAAATCTCTATTCAAGTGTCATTTGGGTTTCTCGAACATTGATTACGTACTTATATTTTGAAAAACAAAACTCTTGTCAAATAACATAATACGCTAATTAGGCCTGATTCTTTGTTCAAATCAATAATTAACTAATCGGCGATTTTGCTATAATTAGTTGAAATTATTACAACAATTTGCTGTATTTTTCCAAGTTCTAAACCGGGTATAATACATAAAAAATCAACAGGTTGGTAATCCAAAAGCCATACACTACATAGTATAAACTAGAGTCGCTTTCTCTGTCCCTATGTCATTATGTCCCTTTGAACGCTTAAATCTTTAAAACTACGCAACGGATTTTGATGCGGTTTTTTTTAATAGATAGAGTGATTCAAGAGGAAGTTTTTTATGTATAATAAAACCGTGCGAAGCCGGGGCGGGTCGCTAGTTTTCAAATAAAATGTAAATGTGACTAACATGATCAAAATCGTGACTTAACTGTTTTGTGACATACCTGTATTTTGTATACTCATGTGAGTCACATTTATTGTAAAGCAGAGTTTACAGGAAACTGTCATCATTTTTTAAAAGAATAATAGATTTTTTTATGTTATAAAAGAAAACTTAAAGATATACTGAACTGAAAGAATGACAGTCGTAAGATGATCAATGATTAGTTACCTAATTATCATCTAATCAGCGTTCGTACACCCCGATTTTATTTGACCAGTGTGTTAAATTAATCGCTTTATCAACTGATTTACGATTTGAAAAACGTTCTAGAAACCGGCTGTTAGTGATGCAAAATGAATTGTGTATTTTAAACGACTTCGAAAAAGGAGGAGGTTCTCATGACGTATGCAAAGAATGATGGCAAGAATTTTCGGCTATCGTGTACACGTATCGCAAGGGTATCAACCGATAGCTCCTAAAATTTTCCCAAGAGTTTTGTACTTAGATTTTGTCCTGACTAGGATATATTTATTTGATAGGGAGAGTTTCTTTTCGTTCCTGCATTATAATAATAATATGGCTAAAACAATAATTTATAAGCAAATCGACAAAACTTACTCATCTGAAAGTGAACTATCAGTGCTACTACCTATTGTACTTTTGTTTTCAATTGTACATTATTTCAATGTTAATTATTGTATGTGTGTGCTAAATAAATGTTTTACCTATCTAACTACTGTTGTTGTTTGTAAATGAAGCCAAACTCATGTACCTAGGTATAATAATAATTTTTACATAGTAAAAAACAAAGTCGCTTTTTCTGTCCCTATTTCCCTTTGACTGCTTTAATCTTTAAAACTACACAATGGATTTTGATGCGGTTTTTTTAATACATACCTCTAGATAGAGTGATTCAAGAGGAAGGTTTATACGTATAATAAAACCGTCGAAGCCGGGGCGGGTCGCTAGTCTATAATATAAAAATGAATCGCAAAATGTGTTGGTAAGCGCATAACTCAACAACGCCTGGACCAATTTGGCCAAATCTTTTTTTAAAATGTTCGTTGAAGTTCAAGGATGGTTTTTACGGCGAGAAAAATATGATATTTGACAAATAATTTCCCCGCGGGCGAAGCTGCGGGGCGCAGCTAGTTAGTTATAAAATAATAACTCATTACCCCTAACACCCCTACTAATTCAAATGTTTGGTTCCAATCCAGGGATGTACTGTAGCTATCAAGTCTATCCAATTTCCTCCAAGGTACGAAATTTCATCTAAACAACTTATGTAGTTACGGAGATTACCTATAACAAACATTCACACAGACTTTCCCAATTATTATAATAGTAAGGTAAGATAGTAAGATAAGACTTGGACCAAAAGTAGAAAGCGCCGGCCAGTGAAAAAAAAAAATGAAATATTTCGGTAGAACATAACGTCTCGATAATTTTTAGCTATGGCGGCTATGCTGTGCTATTATTATTTAAGTGGTTAAATGAGGTCAAAAATTCGTAATTTTTGATATCGATTTTTGAAAAATCGATATTTCAGTAACTAACCAAATGAGTAATCTACTACCTCTACATAAAAATAAGTCGGGTTTTCCTTCCTGACGCTATAACTCCAGAACGCACGAACCAATTTCCACGGTTTTGCATTCGTTGGAAAGGTCTCGGGCTCCGTGAGGTTTATAGTATTTTTTTTTATTTTTTTTTATTTGCAAACATGAGTAATAGAGGTGTTGATTTATAAAGAGGCACAACATGTTCTACCTTAATCTAGGGCATGCAAATATACAAAGTTTAATGTTCTCTAATTAATTACAATTCAAATATCTTATTAAAATTACAAATAAATTCAATTAAAAATAAACTGCATTACTAATTAATTATTTAATAATATGTCCTTATCCGACAAAAATTAATTAATATTGTAATAACATTTTGACGTCAATGTATTGTAGAGTTTATTCTTAAACTGTTGCAGCGGTAGCAATTTAAGGTTGCTCGGCAATTTATTAAAAAATTTTGGCGCCATTCCATAAAAACTTTTACTAAGTAGAGCTGTTTTTGCACTGGTCGAACACAGGCGTTGTTGGTCGCGTCTACTGCGGGAGTGACTGGACTTTTCAAATAAATTAATATTAATTTTAACAAAAACCGCTATCTCAAAAATGTAGAGTGCTGGAAATGTAAGTAAATTTAATGCTGTAAAGCAGGGTTTACAACTGTCAGTTGGCTTCAGGCCATACATAGCCCTTAAACATCTTTTTTGTGACTTAAAGATCTTTTCTCTGTCCGTGCAGTTTCCCGAAAACATAATGCCGTACCGCAATTTAGATGACACGTAGCTGTGATACACGGTTTTAAGTGCATCCATACCAACGATTTTTCGCAGTTTGTAGAGCATGTATGCATATTTGCTGAGTGCCTTGCATACTTCATCAGCTTGTATTTGCCAGTTTAATTGCCTATCGATTGTAAGACCTAAAAATTTAGTATTGGCGGTTAACTCTACTATTTGATTTTTATATTGAGTTTGAGTTTCAGGCATAGGTATTGTATAATAAAACCGTGCGAAGCCGGGGCGGGGCGCTAGTTTTTTATAATGATATCTATGACTTAAATGAAATGTCCCCTTTTAAGTGAACAATTCATTTATTTCGAGGTACTTTCACTGACCTTATACACAAATCTATCTTATCATAATCCTATCTTATCTTCGAGACCTTCCGCCGGAGGCCTAATTGACACTTCTTGGTGTCTTGCAAAGCACATGTACGTACCATACCATCAAGTTTTAGATTATACCCAGAAAATAAGGTCCATACACCACATCGTTATAATTAAAATAGGGGTGATTTATTCTCATTCGGGCATTATTTTTTGAAGGGACCTATCGTTGCTGGTACCTATAGAGTCAGTGTTTTTTCAATTATTTATACTGTACTATAAATTTTATTAAATTTTTATTAAACCTGTAATAATTAAAATGTTAAACTTACAAATTATGCATATATTTACTAACATATATTTCATATATTTTGGTAATAGTTTAGTAGTAGTTTTTTAATTACATAACTTTAATAGCAAAGAAGGGGAAATGAAACATTATTTAGATTAAACATTAGATGAAATTTATTTAGTCCGGTCAATTAAGACATTCGAAGCTACATAAATTCCCCTTCATTTTTCACGATTTTCATCAAAACGGTAAGTTTTATCATAAAAATATATCGACAAAAATTGAAAATCATAAAATTATCTACAAAAAATGGTTAGGTTCGGTTCGGTTCGGTTCGTTAGGTTAGGTTAGGTTAGGTTAGTTTAGGTTTGGTTAGGCTAGGTTCGGTTAGGTTAGGTTCGGTTAGGTTCGGTTCGGTTCGGTTCGGTTCGGTTCGGTTCGGTTCGTTAGGTTAGGTTAGGTTAGTTTAGGTTTGGTTAGGCTAGGTTCAGTTAGGTTCGGTTAGGTTCGGTTCGGTTCGTTAGGTTAGGTTAGGTTAGGTTAGGTTAGGTTAGGTTAGGTTAGGTTAGGTTAGGTTAGGTTAGGTTAGGTTAGGTTAGGTTAGGTTAGGTTAGGTTAGGTTAGGTTAGTTAGGTAAAGTCAGGTTAGGTTAGGTTCCACGACTGGTGGACTAACCTAACCTAACATAACCTAACCTAGCCTAACCTAACCTAACCTAACCTAACCTAACCTAACCTAACCTAACCTAACCTAACCTAACCTAACCTAACCTAACCTAACCTAACCTAACCTAACGAACCGAACCGAACCTAACCGAACCTAACTGAACCTAGCCTAACCAAACCTAAACTAACCTAACCTAACCTAACGAACCGAACCGAACCGAACCGAACCGAACCGAACCGAACCGAACCGAACCTAACCGAACCTAACCGAACCTAACCTAACCGAACCTAGCCTAACCAAACCTAAACTAACCTAACCTAACCTAACGAACCGAACCGAACCGAACCGAACCTAACCATTTTTTGTAGATAATTTTATGATTTTCAATTTTTGTCGATATATTTTTATGATAAAACTTACCGTTTTGATGAAAATCGTGAAAAATGAAGGGGAATTTATGTAGCTTCGAATGTCTTAATTGACCGGACTAAATAACTTTTATCTTATGTTTAATCTAAATTATGTCTCATTCACTCCTTCTTCGCTATTAAAGTTATGTTATTAAAAAACTACTACTAAACTATTACCAAAATATATGAAGTTTAGGTTAGTAAATATATGCATAATTTATAAGTTTAACAACTTAATTATTACAGGTTAAATAAAAATTTAATAAAATTTATTGTACAGTATAAACAATTGAAAAAACACTGACTCTATAGGTACCAACAACGATAGGACCCTTCAAAAAATACTACCCGAATGAGAATAAATCACCCCTATTTTAATTATACTGATGTGGTGTATGGACCTTATTTTCTGGGTATAATCTAAAACTTGATGGTATGGTAGGTACATGTGCTTTGCAAGACACCAAGAAGAGTAAATTAGACCTCTGGCGGAAGGTCTCGAAGATAAGGTAGATAAGGAGGATAGGATTATGATAAGATAGATTGTGTATAAGGTCAGTGAAAGTACCTAGAAATAAATGAATAATGCACTTTAAAGGGGTCATTTTATTTAAGTCATAGATATCCTTATAGAAAAATTACTCAATTGGTTGGTTAGTGAAATATAGATTTTTAAAAAATCGATATCAAAAATTACGAGTTTTTGACCTCATTTAACCACCTAAATAATAATGCTCAAAATACCAATAAAATATCAATACCATAAATGGACTAATTTAAACGAACGTTTTTAATGTAGTCGTTAGTTATTCCTTAATAAATAAATAAACTTGATCCATTACTATCTTGGAAGAATCATATTGAGTCGACCTGTAGAAAAATGGCGAAAGTAATTTACGCGCTTAAGCAACTTAGACCCATTTCTTTAGATAAAGCTCTGAAAGACATGTATTACGCATATATTTACTCAATTATGTCTTATGGTATCATTTTATTGGGGAGCTCTACAGATTACGAATGTATTCTTAAATTACAAAAGCGTGCCATAGAAATACAGAGAGTCATGTCGTGATCATTTCAAAAACCTTCGGATATTAACATCAGTAGCGGTATTCATAATGGAGGTCATAAGATACGTAAAAAATAATTTGAAAGAATATAAAATCAGAGGCGAAAGTAGCAAACGTGCCACGCGGCAGAAAATGATGCTAGAGCCGATTCACCATCGACTAAATATGGCAAAACAGCTTCCTAAAATAATGGGCCAAAAGCTGTATAACAAGCTCCCGATAGATCTTAAACCAGGTCCAAAAACCAGGGCTAAAATACTTTCAAGTATTTTTGATACTTAAAGTATTACGTACGGGTGGCGTGGGCGCGACTCGTAGCGCGTCACGCACCTTGGAAGTAAAATACTTGCATAGAAAGTTAACTCTTTCAGTCTTGGTGGGTAGTGTCAGTAACCACCTCTTCTCTAATTTTTTAATTAAAATCCAGACCTTGTAGCGGCAATATATTGAATTATTATGAAAGTTCAGACCATACTTGACGTGACGCGGCCAATTGTGAATAATTTCAGTGAGTGACAATTCAGTTGCTTTGAATTGATTGTTGCCGTATCGTACATTTTAGAGATTCGTTGATACAAAGCTATATGAAACAGGTAAGTAAGCTTTTATCATATATTTTTTTATTCAATGTCTTTTTATATATCTCTTTTATACATGTATCGGTAAAAGAATTATTAATTTTATGTTTTCGATAAGTATTTAGAACAAAAGTGTGGTGGTTAGTAACGCTAACCACCGTGACTGTTGCAGGTTTTTAGTTTTAGTCTATAATGCAACGTAGACGTATAAAAAAAATTGAATTTTTCTTATTTATTTCAGAACTAGCAGCGCCCCGCGGTTTCACCCGCATAATTCCCGTTCCCGTGCGAATTCCGGGATAAAATGTAGCCTATGTGTTATTCCAGACTATAATCTATCTTTGTGCTAAATTTCATCCATATCCGTTCAGTAGTATTTGCGTGAAAGAGTAACAAACATCCATACTTACAAACTTTCGCGTTTATAATATAAGTAGGATGTCACCGGCTAACAGATAGAGAAATGGAAGAGTTCTTATTGGAAGACATTCCTTCAGGTGGCGATAGTATTTGTAGCGATGATGATGCCGAAGAGGATACCGAAAATGAGAAAAATCCACTGGTATTAGGCAAAATTGTAAAAATAAAATATAATAAATTTGAAGTAAGTATGTTTTTTGTTTTAATACAATAATACCTAAATTATGTCACAGTAACAGCTGATTTCTGGAACGCAGATCATCTTAATAGTTAACTAATCAATGTTCAAATCTCTATTCAAGTGTCATTTGGGTTTCTCGAACCTTGATTACGTACTTATATTTTGAAAAACAAAACTCTTGTCAAATAACATAATACGCTAATTAGGCCTGATTCTTTGTTCAAATCAATAATTAACTAATCGGCGATTTTGCTATAATTAGTTGAAATTATTACAACAATTTGCTGTATTTTTCCAAGTTCTAAACCGGGTATAATACATAAAAAATCAACAGGTTGGTAATCCAAAAGCCATACACTACATAGTATAAACTAGAGTCGCTTTCTCTGTCCCTATGTCATTATGTCCCTTTGAACGCTTAAATCTTTAAAACTACGCAACGGATTTTGATGCGGTTTTTTTTAATAGATAGAGTGATTCAAGAGGAAGGTTTTTATGTGTAATAAAACCGTGCGAAGCCGGGGCGGGTCGCTAGTTTTCAAATAAAATGTAAATGTGACTAACATGATCAAAATCGTGACTTAACTGTTTTGTGACATACCTGTATTTTGTATACTCATGTGAGTCACATTTATTGTAAAGCAGAGTTTACAGGAAACTGTCATCATTTTTTAAAAGAATAATAGATTTTTTTATGTTATAAAAGAAAACTTAAAGATATACTGAACTGAAAGAATGACAGTCGTAAGATGATCAATGATTAGTTACCTAATTATCATCTAATCAGCGTTCGTACACCCCGATTTGATTTGACCAGTGTGTTAAATTAATCGCTTTATCAACTGATTTACGATTTGAAAAACGTTCTAGAAACCGGCTGTTAGTGATGCAAAATGAATTGTGTATTTTAAACGACTTCGAAAAAGGAGGAGGTTCTCATGACGTATGCAAAGAATGATGGCAAGAATTTTCGGCTATCGTGTACACGTATCGCAAGGGTATCAACCGATAGCTCCTAAAATTTTCCCAAGAGTTTTGTACTTAGATTTTGTCCTGACTAGGATATATTTATTTGATAGGGAGAGTTTCTTTTCGTTCCTGCATTATAATAATAATATGGCTAAAACAATAATTTATAAGCAAATCGACAAAACTTACTCATCTGAAAGTGAACTATCAGTGCTACTACCTATTGTACTTTTGTTTTCAATTGTACATTATTTCAATGTTAATTATTGTATGTGTGTGCTAAATAAATGTTTTACCTATCTAACTACTGTTGTTGTTTGTAAATGAAGCCAAACTCATGTACCTAGGTATAATAATAATTTTTAAATAGTAAAAAACAAAGTCGCTTTTTCTGTCCCTATTTCCCTTTGACTGCTTTAATCTTTAAAACTACACAATGGATTTTGATGCGGTTTTTTTAATACATACCTCTAGATAGAGTGATTCAAGAGGAAGGTTTATACGTATAATAAAACCGTCGAAGCCGGGGCGGGTCGCTAGTCTTTAATATAAAAATGAATCGCAAAATGTGTTGGTAAGCGCATAACTCAACAACGCCTGGACCAATTTGGCCAAATCTTTTTTTAAAATGTTCGTTGAAGTTCAAGGATGGTTTTTACGGCGAGAAAAATATGATATTTGACAAATAATTTCCCCGCGGGCGAAGCTGCGGGGCGCAGCTAGTTAGTTATAAAATAATAACTCATTACCCCTAACACCCCTACTAATTCAAATGTTTGGTTCCAATCCAGGGATGTACTGTAGCTATCAAGTCTATCCAATTTCCTCCAAGGTACGAAATTTCATCTAAACAACTTATGTAGTTACGGAGATTACCTATAACAAACATTCACACAGACTTTCCCAATTATTATAATAGTAAGGTAAGATAGTAAGATAAGACTTGGACCAAAAGTAGAAAGCGCCGGCCAGTGAAAAAAAAAAATGAAATATTTCGGTAGAACATAACGTCTCGATAATTTTTAGCTATGGCGGCTATGCTGTGCTATTATTATTTAAGTGGTTAAATGAGGTCAAAAATTCGTAATTTTTGATATCGATTTTTGAAAAATCGATATTTCAGTAACTAACCAAATGAGTAATCTACTACCTCTACATAAAAATAAGTCGGGTTTTCCTTCCTGACGCTATAACTCCAGAACGCACGAACCAATTTCCACGGTTTTGCATTCGTTGGAAAGGTCTCGGGCTCCGTGAGGTTTATAGTATTTTTTTTTATTTTTTTTTATTTGCAAACATGAGTAATAGAGGTGTTGATTTATAAAGAGGCACAACATGTTCTACCTTAATCTAGGGCATGCAAATATACAAAGTTTAATGTTCTCTAATTAATTACAATTCAAATATCTTATTAAAATTACAAATAAATTCAATTAAAAATAAACTGCATTACTAATTAATTATTTAATAATATGTCCTTATCCGACAAAAATTAATTAATATTGTAATAACATTTTGACGTCAATGTATTGTAGAGTTTATTCTTAAACTGTTGCAGCGGTAGCAATTTAAGGTTGCTCGGCAATTTATTAAAAAATTTTGGCGCCATTCCATAAAAACTTTTACTAAGTAGAGCTGTTTTTGCACTGGTCGAACACAGGCGTTGTTGGTCGCGTCTACTGCGGGAGTGACTGGACTTTTCAAATAAATTAATATTAATTTTAACAAAAACCGCTATCTCAAAAATGTAGAGTGCTGGAAATGTAAGTAAATTTAATGCTGTAAAGCAGGGTTTACAACTGTCAGTTGGCTTCAGGCCATACATAGCCCTTAAACATCTTTTTTGTGACTTAAAGATCTTTTCCTAACCGAACCTAACTGAACGTAGCCTAACCAAACCTAAACTAACCTAACCTAACCTAACGAACCGAACCGAACCGAACCGAACCGAACCGAACCGAACCGAACCGAACCGAACCGAACCGAACCTAACCGAACCTAACCTAACCGAACCTAACCTAACCGAACCTAGCCTAACCAAACCTAAACTAACCTAACCTAACCTAACGAACCGAACCGAACCGAACCGAACCTAACCATTTTTTGTAGATAATTTTATGATTTTCAATTTTTGTCGATATATTTTTATGATAAAACTTACCGTTTTGATGAAAATCGTGAAAAATGAAGGGGAATTTATGTAGCTTCGAATGTCTTAATTGACCGGACTACATAACTTTTATCTTATGTTTAATCTAAATTATGTCTCATTCACTCCTTCTTCGCTATTAAAGTTATGTTATTAAAAAACTACTACTAAACTATTACCAAAATATATGAAGTTTAGGTTAGTAAATATATGCATAATTTATAAGTTTAACAACTTAATTATTACAGGTTAAATAAAAATTTAATAAAATTTATTGTACAGTATAAACAATTGAAAAAACACTGACTCTATAGGTACCAACAACGATAGGACCCTTCAAAAAATACTACCCGAATGAGAATAAATCACCCCTATTTTAATTATACTGATGTGGTGTATGGACCTTATTTTCTGGGTATAATCTAAAACTTGATGGTATGCTAGGTACATGTGCTTTGCAAGACACCAAGAAGAGTAAATTAGACCTCTGGCGGAAGGTCTCGAAGATAAGGTAGATAAGGAGGATAGGATTATGATAAGATAGATTGTGTATAAGGTCAGTGAAAGTACCTAGAAATAAATGAATAATGCACTTTAAAGGGGTCATTTTATATATGTCATAGATATCCTTATAGAAAAATTACTCAATTGGTTGGTTAGTGAAATATAGATTTTTAAAAAATCGATATCAAAAATTACGAGTTTTTGACCTCATTTAACCACCTAAATAATAATGCTCAAAATACCAATAAAATATCAATACCATAAATGGACTAATTTAAACGAACGTTTTTAATGTAGTCGTTAGTTATTCCTTAATAAATAAATAAACTTGATCCATTACTATCTTGGAAGAATCATATTGAGTCGACCTGTAGAAAAATGGCGAAAGTAATTTACGCGCTTAAGCAACTTAGACCCATTTCTTTAGATAAAGCTCTGAAAGACATGTATTACGCATATATTTACTCAATTATGTCTTATGGTATCATTTTATTGGGGAGCTCTACAGATTACGAATGTATTCTTAAATTACAAAAGCGTGCCATAGAAATACAGAGAGTCATGTCGTGATCATTTCAAAAACCTTCGGATATTAACATCAGTAGCGGTATTCATAATGGAGGTCATAAGATACGTAAAAAATAATTTGAAAGAATATAAAATCAGAGGCGAAAGTAGCAAACGTGCCACGCGGCAGAAAATGATGCTAGAGCCGATTCACCATCGACTAAATATGGCAAAACAGCTTCCTAAAATAATGGGCCAAAAGCTGTATAACAAGCTCCCGATAGATCTTAAACCAGGTCCAAAAACCAGGGCTAAAATACTTTCAAGTATTTTTGATACTTAAAGTATTACGTACGGGTGGCGTGGGCGCGACTCGTAGCGCGTCACGCACCTTGGAAGTAAAATACTTGCATAGAAAGTTAACTCTTTCAGTCTTGGTGGGTAGTGTCAGTAACCACCTCTTCTCTAATTTTTTAATTAAAATCCAGACCTTGTAGCGGCAATATATTGAATTATTATGAAAGTTCAGACCATACTTGACGTGACGCGGCCAATTGTGAATAATTTCAGTGAGTGACAATTCAGTTGCTTTGAATTGATTGTTGCCGTATCGTACATTTTAGAGATTCGTTGATACAAAGCTATATGAAACAGGTAAGTAAGCTTTTATCATATATTTTTTTATTCAATGTCTTTTTATATATCTCTTTTATACATGTATCGGTAAAAGAATTATTAATTTTATGTTTTCGATAAGTATTTAGAACAAAAGTGTGGTGGTTAGTAACGCTAACCACCGTGACTGTTGCAGGTTTTTAGTTTTAGTCTATAATGCAACGTAGACGTATAAAAAAAATTGAATTTTTCTTATTTATTTCAGAACTAGCAGCGCCCCGCGGTTTCACCCGCATAATTCCCGTTCCCGTGCGAATTCCGGGATAAAATGTAGCCTATGTGTTATTCCAGACTATAATCTATCTTTGTGCTAAATTTCATCCATATCCGTTCAGTAGTATTTGCGTGAAAGAGTAACAAACATCCATACTTACAAACTTTCGCGTTTATAATATAAGTAGGATGTCACCGGCTAACAGATAGAGAAATGGAAGAGTTCTTATTGGAAGACATTCCTTCAGGTGGCGATAGTATTTGTAGCGATGATGATGCCGAAGAGGATACCGAAAATGAGAAAAATCCACTGGTATTAGGCAAAATTGTAAAAATAAAATATAATAAATTTGAAGTAAGTATGTTTTTTGTTTTAATACAATAATACCTAAATTATGTCACAGTAACAGCTGATTTCTGGAACGCAGATCATCTTAATAGTTAACTAATCAATGTTCAAATCTCTATTCAAGTGTCATTTGGGTTTCTCGAACATTGATTACGTACTTATATTTTGAAAAACAAAACTCTTGTCAAATAACATAATACGCTAATTAGGCCTGATTCTTTGTTCAAATCAATAATTAACTAATCGGCGATTTTGCTATAATTAGTTGAAATTATTACAACAATTTGCTGTATTTTTCCAAGTTCTAAACCGGGTATAATACATAAAAAATCAACAGGTTGGTAATCCAAAAGCCATACACTACATAGTATAAACTAGAGTCGCTTTCTCTGTCCCTATGTCATTATGTCCCTTTGAACGCTTAAATCTTTAAAACTACGCAACGGATTTTGATGCGGTTTTTTTTAATAGATAGAGTGATTCAAGAGGAAGGTTTTTATGTGTAATAAAACCGTGCGAAGCCGGGGCGGGTCGCTAGTTTTCAAATAAAATGTAAATGTGACTAACATGATCAAAATCGTGACTTAACTGTTTTGTGACATACCTGTATTTTGTATACTCATGTGAGTCACATTTATTGTAAAGCAGAGTTTACAGGAAACTGTCATCATTTTTTAAAAGAATAATAGATTTTTTTATGTTATAAAAGAAAACTTAAAGATATACTGAACTGAAAGAATGACAGTCGTAAGATGATCAATGATTAGTTACCTAATTATCATCTAATCAGCGTTCGTACACCCCGATTTGATTTGACCAGTGTGTTAAATTAATCGCTTTATCAACTGATTTACGATTTGAAAAACGTTCTAGAAACCGGCTGTTAGTGATGCAAAATGAATTGTGTATTTTAAACGACTTCGAAAAAGGAGGAGGTTCTCATGACGTATGCAAAGAATGATGGCAAGAATTTTCGGCTATCGTGTACACGTATCGCAAGGGTATCAACCGATAGCTCCTAAAATTTTCCCAAGAGTTTTGTACTTAGATTTTGTCCTGACTAGGATATATTTATTTGATAGGGAGAGTTTCTTTTCGTTCCTGCATTATAATAATAATATGGCTAAAACAATAATTTATAAGCAAATCGACAAAACTTACTCATCTGAAAGTGAACTATCAGTGCTACTACCTATTGTACTTTTGTTTTCAATTGTACATTATTTCAATGTTAATTATTGTATGTGTGTGCTAAATAAATGTTTTACCTATCTAACTACTGTTGTTGTTTGTAAATGAAGCCAAACTCATGTACCTAGGTATAATAATAATTTTTACATAGTAAAAAACAAAGTCGCTTTTTCTGTCCCTATTTCCCTTTGACTGCTTTAATCTTTAAAACTACACAATGGATTTTGATGCGGTTTTTTTAATACATACCTCTAGATAGAGTGATTCAAGAGGAAGGTTTATACGTATAATAAAACCGTCGAAGCCGGGGCGGGTCGCTAGTCTATAATATAAAAATGAATCGCAAAATGTGTTGGTAAGCGCATAACTCAACAACGCCTGGACCAATTTGGCCAAATCTTTTTTTAAAATGTTCGTTGAAGTTCAAGGATGGTTTTTACGGCGAGAAAAATATGATATTTGACAAATAATTTCCCCGCGGGCGAAGCTGCGGGGCGCAGCTAGTTAGTTATAAAATAATAACTCATTACCCCTAACACCCCTACTAATTCAAATGTTTGGTTCCAATCCAGGGATGTACTGTAGCTATCAAGTCTATCCAATTTCCTCCAAGGTACGAAATTTCATCTAAACAACTTATGTAGTTACGGAGATTACCTATAACAAACATTCACACAGACTTTCCCAATTATTATAATAGTAAGGTAAGATAGTAAGATAAGACTTGGACCAAAAGTAGAAAGCGCCGGCCAGTGAAAAAAAAAAATGAAATATTTCGGTAGAACATAACGTCTCGATAATTTTTAGCTATGGCGGCTATGCTGTGCTATTATTATTTAAGTGGTTAAATGAGGTCAAAAATTCGTAATTTTTGATATCGATTTTTGAAAAATCGATATTTCAGTAACTAACCAAATGAGTAATCTACTACCTCTACATAAAAATAAGTCGGGTTTTCCTTCCTGACGCTATAACTCCAGAACGCACGAACCAATTTCCACGGTTTTGCATTCGTTGGAAAGGTCTCGGGCTCCGTGAGGTTTATAGTATTTTTTTTTATTTTTTTTTATTTGCAAACATGAGTAATAGAGGTGTTGATTTATAAAGAGGCACAACATGTTCTACCTTAATCTAGGGCATGCAAATATACAAAGTTTAATGTTCTCTAATTAATTACAATTCAAATATCTTATTAAAATTACAAATAAATTCAATTAAAAATAAACTGCATTACTAATTAATTATTTAATAATATGTCCTTATCCGACAAAAATTAATTAATATTGTAACAACATTTTGACGTCAATGTATTGTAGAGTTTATTCTTAAACTGTTGCAGCGGTAGCAATTTAAGGTTGCTCGGCAATTTATTAAAAAATTTTGGCGCCATTCCATAAAAACTTTTACTAAGTAGAGCTGTTTTTGCACTGGTCGAACACAGGCGTTGTTGGTCGCGTCTACTGCGGGAGTGACTGGACTTTTCAAATAAATTAATATTAATTTTAACAAAAACCGCTATCTCAAAAATGTAGAGTGCTGGAAATGTAAGTAAATTTAATGCTGTAAAGCAGGGTTTACAACTGTCAGTTGGCTTCAGGCCATACATAGCCCTTAAACATCTTTTTTGTGACTTAAAGATCTTTTCTCTGTCCGTGCAGTTTCCCGAAAACATAATGCCGTACCGCAATTTAGATGACACGTAGCTGTGATACACGGTTTTAAGTGCATCCATACCAACGATTTTTCGCAGTTTGTAGAGCATGTATGCATATTTGCTGAGTGCCTTGCATACTTCATCAGCTTGTATTTGCCAGTTTAATTGCCTATCGATTGTAAGACCTAAAAATGTAGTATTGGCGGTTAACTCTACTATTTGATTTTTATATTGAGTTTGAGTTTCAGGCATAGGTATTGTATAATAAAACCGTGCGAAGCCGGGGCGGGGCGCTAGTTTTTTATAATGATATCTATGACTTAAATGAAATGTCCCCTTTTAAGTGAACAATTCATTTATTTCGAGGTACTTTCACTGACCTTATACACAAATCTATCTTATCATAATCCTATCTTATCTTCGAGACCTTCCGCCGGAGGCCTAATTGACACTTCTTGGTGTCTTGCAAAGCACATGTACGTACCATACCATCAAGTTTTAGATTATACCCAGAAAATAAGGTCCATACACCACATCGTTATAATTAAAATAGGGGTGATTTATTCTCATTCGGGCATTATTTTTTGAAGGGACCTATCGTTGCTGGTACCTATAGAGTCAGTGTTTTTTCAATTATTTATACTGTACTATAAATTTTATTAAATTTTTATTAAACCTGTAATAATTAAAATGTTAAACTTACAAATTATGCATATATTTACTAACATATATTTCATATATTTTGGTAATAGTTTAGTAGTAGTTTTTTAATTACATAACTTTAATAGCAAAGAAGGGGAAATGAAACATAATTTAGATTAAACATTAGATGAAATTTATTTAGTCCGGTCAATTAAGACATTCGAAGCTACATA